>CM038681.1:502661567-504089117 GCA_021605205.1 Aegilops longissima | reverse complement strand
ATTGCCAAGCTTGTCTTCTACGCAAAGGAGAGTCCCATCCGGACACGGGACGAAATCTTGAGTCTTGTATCTTCATAGTCCAACAGTCCGGCCAAAGTATATAGTCTGGCAGTCCGGATACCCCCTTTTCCAGGACTCCCTCAGTCAGAAAATAACGATACCCGCCGCGAGCCTCGACACTCATTGGACCACACACATCAGTATGTATTTTTTCCAACAAGTTTGTTGCTCGCTCCATTATTCCGGAGAACGGAGTCTTAGTCATCCTGACCATGAGGCATGGTTCGCAAGCATCAAGTGATTCATAATCAAGTGATTCCAAAAGCCCATCAGCATGGAGTTTCTTCATGCACTTTACACCAATATGACCTAAATGGCAGTGCCACAAATATGTTGCACTATCATTATCAACTTTGCATCTTTTGGCATCAATATTACGAATATGTGTATCATTACGATCGAGATTCAATAAACCATTCACATTAAGTGTATGACCATAGAATATTTTATTCATATAAACAGAACAACAATTATTCTTCGATTTAAATGAATAATCATATTCCAATAAACATGATCCAATCATATTCATGCTCAACGCAAAACACCAAATAACATTTATTTTAGTCCAACACTAATCTCGAAATTGCTTGTCAATGAAGCATTTATCCAGCGCGTGCACCAGCAGGGTTAGGTGCCGTAGATGCTTTCGGTTGGGACACAGGGCAAAGGGCTGTTCCGATTCTAGCCTATCTCCCTCTTACAGGTGGGTCCCGGTCCAACTCCCCGTATCTAGCCGGTCGTGAGTTTTTGGGCGGGACTCCTCGTTTTCTCCATAGCTAGCCGGAGGGTCTATGCCCGATCCCATCAAGCCTGCCGCCCGTCATCCCCACCATTGCCAGGTTGAGACACCGCCCTAGCGCCTCTGCCGCCTTCCTCACCACCACCCTCGCCTCGGGCTCTGGTACATCCCTCCGCTGCTTGACAGAATGGCCAACTTTCCGCTGGACCCGATGGACTTCCTCCGCATGGTTTCGATATCATCGATGGAGGGAACTGCGATTGCCTCGCACCTTCTTTGCGCCCGGTGGCTCGGATCGACGGCATGAGGCGTATCTTGTCGCCATTGTTGAACCTGCTCCTCTGCTGAAGAAGTCGCCATCTCTGAGGAATCAGTCGGTGATTTTATCGTCAATACTCTGCGAGAGCTGTGTTGGATGCCCAGCCATGGATCCAAGGGGTTGGTTTATTCCAACTACGTAGTGCTCGGCCCGTCAAGCTTTAGTCGACCACCCTCCTTTCGATTTGGGCAGCGATAGATTTGTCGGGTTTATTCCGCATGATGAGGGTATTAACTACGAGCTGTGCAAGGTTTTGAAGGGATGGATAATGCTGCTAGGAGTTCCTTTGGATTATAAGGCGCTCCCAATATCTGGCGGATGTTATTAGTACTTTTGGTCGTTTCCACCATTGGCACCGGGATGATCCAATGAAGGTCCGCTCCTTGGTTTATCGTCTTTTCCTGCACCTTCTATGGTCCCCGGATCGGTGACATCTGAGAGAATTTTCTGATTTTGGTGGGGTTGGTTTCTTGGTGCGCTCCGGTCTATATTCTATCTGCGGACTTTGCGGATATCCTACTGCCGATGAGGACCCAATGCCCTCAATGGCAATCCCCACCCCTCCACGGCAACATGCAATTCAATAATCACAACCCAGGTTTTACCTGAGTTCCGGAGCTGGGTTGGAATGATGTACACGCACCCAATGAACAGCCACAGGATGACCCTCCACAAGTTCGGGAGGTGGAGCAGCGAGTTAATATCGAGGAAGTTCAGTCTCAAGAGTCAATTGTGATTCAGTTATCTAATGATTCGATAAACAATGACATCGCTGCTGATGAAGTTGCCGTGCTCCAACAGCCATTGGGACCTCAACGACATCCTTTAATGATCGGTCAAGTGTTTACTGTTTTTGGGCTGTCACCCCTCGTGATGCAATGGCAGCGCTTCGTTTGAGAAAGTATTGCCGCTTTTGGGTTCTCGACATTCCAAAGGTTGTCTTCGGTCTCATCTTGGTGCACTTTTGAACAATCAATCCTGGAAGGTTCCGCTCCGGCACCAAAATTGCAGCTCCTGCACACTGTCTCCATGTCTCGGTTTGAGAAGCGTCATCGATTAAAAGGCACGTAGCTCGAGCTCTTTGTTTTGATGATATTGATGAACTGTTCTTTGAAGCATTTGAGTTCTTGCTGTTCCTAAAGTCTCTCTCAAGTGTGGAAGAAAGCCCAAAGCCACTAGAGTCATTGTGGAATCTGAGGTCGGTAGCGATGCTCGCCTAAGTGCGATCGTGATGGCTACCGTCGGTAGTTATTGGGTCATCTCCTAGGAAGACACACACGGGGAAAAAGCGCAAAACTGCACCTCCCAAGAGGCAGCGATGATGCTGCGGTGCCTCCTCGGCGATGATAGTTGATCTTGACGCATTGGTGCTCGTCTTCGCATTGCACGGAGAAAATCTCTGAGATAAGCTTGTGGCTGATCCCTCCGCTCGACAACGATGCAAGTTCCGATGATTAGTTTAATCATCCGGGGTTTAGGTCCATGGCGTACCATAATCGCCTTTTTATGTCGTTATATGTTTGGAACTTTGCAGTTTGCACTGTCTTACGGGATGTAGGTCATTGGGTGGCTTACTTTTGCTTTACCCTCTTTTGATGCGTAATGAATCAAACCTTGTTTAGAGATTGGAAAGTACTCTGTTGGAATGTTAGGGGTCTAAATTCGAGCGCGTCGACTGCGGTTGAGCAAAAGATCAATGAGAGTGGATGTTACATTATTTGCCTCCAAGAAACCAAATGCATGCATATCGATCATCGGTTCATTAGAAAATTCTGTCCACGGCGCTTTGACAACTTTGTTTATGTACCATCGGTTGGTGCATCTCTTGGTATGGTAGTCATATGGAATTCATCTCTCTTCATAGGCAGCTTAATTGAGGCTAAATCATATGGCATTATTGTGAAGTTTCAATCTAAACATACATCGAGTCTTGGTTTCTTGTCTCCATATATGGTCCGTGTCAGGGACCTGCGCGTGATGAGTTTGTGCAATGGTTATATAATTTGGATATTCAGCTAGAGGACAATTGGTTGCTTTTAGGAGACTTTAACTTTATGCGTTCCATTGAGAATCGAAACCAGCCAGGTGGTGATGTGAATGATATCTTTTTGTTTAATGAAATAATTGGCCATTTGGGTCTTGTTGAACTTCCAATAAAGGGTCGTCAGTACACATGGTCTAATATGCAAGCCACACCCTCCTCGAACAAATTGATTGGTTTTTACATCATTGCTTGGACACATGATCATCCCAACACAATGGTCATTCCGCTTGCTCGCACTGCCTCTGACCACGTCCCGTGTGTGGTTTCAATTGCCACTGCTATACCCAAGGCAAAGATTTTTCGATTTGAAAACTATTGGGTTGATCTGCTGGATTTATGGATTGTGTATCGAGGTTTGGAATGCATACATGGATAAATCCTCAACTGCCTTAATCATCTCCTCTAAATTCAAATCTCTTCGTTATGCTCTTAAGAAATGGCATATTAACCTATCCACAGTTAAAGCGCTCATTGCTGATTGCAACAAAGTAATTGTTTTTCTGGATAATATTGAGAATTTAGGCCCTTGAGTTGGCGGAGTTCAACTTCGGAAGATTGTCAAATTACATCTTGAAGATATACTTCATTGGCAGTTCATTTATTGGAAGCAACGTTGCACGATCGAAATATTAAAGTTGGTGAGGAGAATTCAAAGTTCTTCCATGCAATGGCAACCGAAAGATATAGGATAAACACTATTTCTTGATCAAATCGAGGATGGGGAAGTGGTTTCGATCATCAACGATTAGCTGGGATGTTTTGGTCGGATTTCAATCGTAGAATGGGCCAAGCAAAAGGTATACAAATGGGTTTTGACCTTGACACATTAATTGACCGTATTGATGGGCTGGAGAGCTTATCCTTACCTTTCACGAACTGTGAGGTGGATACGGTCATTAAGAATATGCCTTCTGACCGTGCTCCGGGCCCTGATGGGTTTACGGGTCTTTTTCTCAAAACTTGCTGGAATATATTGAGGACAGATTTTATGAATTTGGTCAGGGAGTTTTATGATGGAAAGTGCAACCTGGAGTGTCTGAATACTTCTCTCATTACACTCATTCCAAAAAAGTTGAGCCAGTATATTGGTGATTTTAGACCCATATCATTAACCAACACTTGCCTCAAGTTTTAACTAAACTTTTGGCAAATCGGTTCTGAGTGTGATTCTCAAATGTATTCATCGTAATCAATATGGGTTCCTTGGCGTAGATCCATTCAAGATTGCCTTGCATGGTGTTTTGAATATATACATCGATGTAAGGCATCCAAAAGATCTATAATCCTTCTTAAACTGGACTTCACGAAGGCGTTTGATACCATCGAACATGATCGATTCTCGGGATTACGAAATGCAAGGGTTTTGATGACCGTTGGACAGGTTGGATTGACAACATCTTGTCCTCTGGCTCCTCTTCGATCCTCTTAAATGGGGTGCCTGGTAATCACTTTGTTTGCCGGTCGGGTGTGAGGCAGGGAGATCCTTTGTCTCCTTTGTTATTTGTGATTGCGGTGGATTTATTGCAATCCGTGGTCAATCAGATGTGTGCAAGGAACATTCTCACACTGCCCATACCTACCTCTTCACGGGATTATCCGATTGTTCAATATCACGGACGACACTTTAATTGTCCTTCCTGCGGTGGATGACCAACTCATTGCTTTCAAGGAGATGCTTGAGACCTTTGCTAAGTCAACAGGTTTGAGGTTAACTTTAGTAAGTCTTCCTTGATTCCACCGAATATGTCGATGAAGAGGGTCAGCGTATGGCAGCTTTGCTTGGATGTGATGTTGGCTCTATGCCATTTACTTACAGGACTGCCAATGGGTACTACTCGACCCACAATATATGACTTGCTTCCTTTAGTGGACCGCATTGAGAGCGATTATCGCCTCATCACATGCATTGAATCGGGGTTGCCGACTACAACTCTTGAAATCGGTTTTATGTTCCATGTCAATATACTTCTTGTGTTCTCTTTCATTACCTCAAGGAATTCTGAAACAGATAGAGCGTATCATGCGGCAATGTCGTGGCGAGGCAACTCGACACGCCAAGACAACCTTTAGCAACTTGGGAGTTGGTTTGTCGGCCCAAGAACCAGGGAGGTCTTGGGGTTTTGGACCTTGGCAAACAGAATGAAGCCTTGTTGATCAAGCATCTCTTCAAATTTTATAATAAGTTGGATGTGCCACAGGTTTCACTTATCTGGGACACATATTATGCTGCTGCTCCTCCCAAATAGCATAAAGTTGTGGTTCCTTTTGGTGGCGTGATGTGATGAAACTTTATGACAAATTTTGTAAGTTGGCCATCCCTCATGTTAGCTCAGGGGACTCGGTGGTTTTCTGGCTGGATCGGTGGCAACTTAATAACGAGGTGGTCTCCATGCAACAGCGTTTTCAGCGGCTTCATTCTTTTGTCCTTGATGACACACTTACCATTAAAAATGTGATGGAGCTGCTGTCCCAACCGACAATTTTCACTGCCTTTATCGAGTTGAAGCTTTTGAGAATTCAATCAACTTCAGGCTTTAATGCCTCTCATAAACTTAAGTGAGGGAGTTAGTGGCGTGTGGAAATGGCCTTCAAAATCTGGGGACTACCAATCCGGGATCTACTATTTGTCCTGTTTTTACGATGTCGTGGTGACCCTCTTTTTGGTGGATCTCGAAATGTGCTTGCACCCTCAAACTCAAGGTGTTTGGATGGCTTCTTTTGATGGATCGCTTGAACACCGGGGATATGATGCGAGACGTCATTGGATTATCGAGGATGATACTTGTGCCATTTGTTTCTCGGGTTTGCATGAAGATAGAGCTCATCTCTTTTTGCTTGCAACTTTAATAGCGATATGCGGAATTATTTGGGCATTTCATGGAATGTTCAACCTAATCAGACCACTTTTGAAATGGCTTGTGAGGCCAGGAGAATTCGGTCAACCATTTTTCTTGAGGTAGTATTCGGCCACGGCCACCGAATATTTGGACCCAAAGGAATGGAAGGATCTTGAAATGAGCTGCCCACTTTCGAGCTTGGAGGAGGAATTTTATTCATGATATTACTCTCTTAGCTCATAGAATCAAGTGTAAATATAGAGATAGACTAACTGATTGGATAGATTCTTTACACTAATCCCCCTGTAAGTAGCCTTCTTTTTCCCTCTTGTTTTCCTTTCTAATTTTGTACAGAATCTGTATTTGTTTTAATAAAGGGCTGTGAGGCTGTTGCCTTGCAGTACATAGTCAAAAAAAAAACACTAATCTCGAAGGTAGAGGGAGTGTGCGATGGTGATCTTATCAACCTTGGAATCATTTCCAACACACATCGTCACTTCACCCATAACTAGTCTGTGTTCATTCTGCAACTCCTGTTTTTAGTTACTACTCTTAGCAACTAAACCAGTATCAAATACTGAGGGGTTGCTATAAACACTAGTAAAGTACACATCAATAACAAGTATATCAAATATACTTTTGTTCACTTTGCCATTCTTCTTATCCGCCAAGTATCTAGGGCAGTTCCACTTCCAGTGACCATTTCCTTTGCAGTAGAAGCACTCAATTCCAGGCTTGGGTCTAGCTTTGGGCTTCTTCATGGGAGCAGCAACTTGCTTGCTATTCTTCTTTGAAGTTCCCTTTCTTTCACTTGGCCGTTTTCTTGAAACTAGTGGTCTTGTTAACCATCAACACTTGATGATATTTCTTGATTTCTACCTTCGCCGATTTCAGCATCGCGAAGAGCTTGGGAATTACTTTCGTCATTCCTTGCATATTATAGTTCATCACTAAGTTATAGCAACTTGGTGATAGTGACTAGAGAACTTTGTCAATTACTATCTTATCTACAAGATTAACTCCCACTCGATTCAAGCAATTTTAGTACCCAGACAATCTGAGCACAAGCTCACTGGTTGAGCTATTCTCCTCCATCTTGTAGGCAAAGTACTGTCAGAGGTCTCCTACCTCTCGACACGGGCATGAGTATGAAATACCAATTTAAACTCTTAGAACATCTTATATGCTCCGTAGCATTCAAAATGTTTTTGATGTCCCGGTTCTAAGCCGTAAAGCATGGTGCACTAAACTATTAAGTAGTCATCATATCGAGCTTTGTGAAACGTTCATAACGTGTACATCTGCTCCTGCAATAGGTCTATCACCTAGCGGTGCATGAAGGACATAATTCTTCTGTGCAGCAATGAGGATAATCCTCAGATCATGGACCTAGTCCGCATCATTGCTACTATCATATTTCAACATAGTTTTTCTCTAGGAACATATCAAAAATAAACGGGGAGCTACATCGCGACCTATTGATCTACAACATAGTTATGCAAATACTATCAGGACTAAGTTCATGATAAATTAAAGTTCAATTAATCATATTACTTTAGAACTCCCACTTAGATAGACATCCCTCTAATCATCTAAGTGATCACGTGATCCATATCAATTAAACCATGTCCGATCATCACGTGAGATGGAGTAGTTTTCAATGGTGAACATCACTATGTTGATCATATCTACTATCTGATTCACGCTCGATCTTTCGGTCTTAGTGTTCCGAGGCCATATCTGCATATGCTAGGCTCGTCAAGTTTAATCCGAGTATTCTGCGTGTGCAAAACTGGCTTGCACCCGTTGCATGTGAACGTAGAGCTTATCACACCCGATCATCACGTGGTGTCTCGGCACAATGAACTTTCACAACGGTGCATACTCAGGGAGAACACTTGTACCTTAAAATTTAGTGAGAGATCAACTTATAATGCTACCGTCGAACTAAGCAAAATAATATGCATAAAAGATAAACATCACATGCAATCAATATAAGTGATATGATATGGCCATCATAATCTTGTGCCTTTGATCTCCATCTCCAAAGCACTGTTATGATCACCATCGTCACCGGCGCGACACCTTGATCTCCATGGTAGCATCGTTGTCGTCTCGCCAACTATTGCTTCTACGACTATCGCTACCGCTTAGTGATAAAGTGAAGCAATTACATGGCGATTGCATTTCATACAATAAAGCGACAACCATATGGCTCCTGCCAGGTGCCGATAACTCTGTTACAAAACATAATCATCTCATACAATAAAATTTAGCATCATGTCTTGACCATATCACATCACAACATGCCCTGCAAAAACAAGTTAGACGTCCTCTACTTTGTTGTTGCAAGTTTTACGTGGCTGCTACGGGATGAGCAAGAACCGTTCTTACCTACGCATCATAACCACAATGATTTTTCGTCAAGTGTGCTGTTTTAACCTTCAACAAGGACCGGGCGTAGCCACACTCGATTCAACTAAAGTTGTAGAAACTGACACCTGCCAGCCACCTGTGTGCGAAGCACGTCGGTAGAACCAGTCTCGCGTAAGGTACGCGTAATGTCGGTCTGGGCCGCTTCATCCAACAATACCGCCAAATCAAAGTATGACGTGCTGGTAAGCAGTATGACTATTATCACCCACAACTCATTTGTGTTCTACTCGTGCATATAACATCTACGCATAGACCTAGCTCGGATGCCACTGTTGGGGAACGCAGTAATTTCAAAAAAATCCTACGTGCACGCAAGATCCATCTAGGTGATACATAGCAACGAGAGGGGAGAGTGTTATCTATGTACCCTCGTAGACCAAAAGCGGAAGCATTATGACAACGCGTTTGATGTAGTCGTACGTCTTCATGATCCGACCGACCCTAGTACCGAAAGTATGGCACCTCCGCGATCTGCACACGTTCGGCTCGGTGACGTCCCACGAACTCTCGATCCAGCTGAGTGTCGAGGGAGAGCTTCGTCAGCACGACGGCGTGATGACGGTGATGGTGAAGTTACCGACGCAGGGCTTCGCCTAAGCACTACAACGATATGACCGAGGTGGAATCTATGGAGGGGGGAGAGAGGGGGAAGGAAAGGGGGAGAGAGGGGGAAGGAAAGGGGGGCCGGCCCCCCACCCAATTCGGATTGGGCTTGAGGGGGGGGCACGCCCCTCCTAGGCTCCCTTCATCTCTCTCCCACTATGGCCCAATAAGGCCCATATACTTCCCGGGGGGTTCCGGTAACCTCCCGGTACTCCGGTAAATGCCCGAACTCACCCGGAACCATTCCGATGTCCAAACATAGTCATCTAATATATTGATTTTTATGTCTCGACCGTTTCGAGACTCATCGTCATGTCCGTGATCAAATTCGGGACTCCAAACAACCTTCGGTACATCAAAACACATAAACTCATAATATCAATCGTCACCGAACGTTAAGCGTGCGGACCCTATGGGTTCGAGAACTATGTAGACATGACCGAGACTCATCTCCGGTCAATAACTAATAGCAGAACCTGGATGCTCATATTGGTTCCTACATATTCTATGAAGATCTTTATCAGTCAAACCGCATAACAACATACATTGTTCCCTTTGTCATCAGTATGTTACTTGCCCGAGATTCGATCGTCGGTATCTCAATACCTAGTTCAATCTCGTTACCGGCAAGTCTCTTTACTCGTTCTGTAATGCTTCATCGCGCAACTAACTCATTAGTCACATTGCTTGCAAGGCTTATAGTGATGTGCATTACCGAGAGGGCCCGGAGATACTTCTCCGATAATCGGAGTGACAAATCCTAATCTCGATCTATGCCAACTCAACAAACACCATCGGAGACACCTGTAGAGCATATTTATAATCACCCAGTTACGTTGTTATGTTTGATAGCACACAAGGTGTTCCTCCGGTATTCGGCAGTTGCATAATCTCATAGTCAGAGGAACATGTGTAAGTCATGAAGAAGGCAATAGCAATAAAACTCAACAATCATAATGCTAAGCTAATGGATGGGTCTTGTCCATCACATCATTCTCTAATGCTGTGATCCCGTTCATCAAATGACAACACATGTCTTATGGTCAGGAAACATAACCATCTTTGATTAACGAGCTAGTCAAGTAGAGGCATACTAGGGACACTCTGTTTTGTCTATGTATTCACACATGTAATAAGTTTCCGGTTAATAAAATTTTAGCATGAATAATAAACATTTATCATGATATAAGGAAATATAAATAACAACTTTATTATTGCCACTAGGGCATATTTCCTTCAAGTCCATCGCATGGTAAGAACTGACTACGATACTATCGTGGTCCAAGGAACTATAGCATACGTTAACTCTTTGTGTTATAGTGACTGACTTGTAATGATAGTATCTCAAAGTATAACAAACAGGTTGGGTCAACTCAATATGATTGTTCTTGTAACGTTATACTCTCAATGTTGTTTTGGGACATCGTTACACTTAATGACATCCCAAGATTCGGAAAACATGATCACAAACAACACTTGAGCTAGTCCTAGATGCAAGACTAGAAATCAGGTTTTACCTTTCATCATTCCACACGTGCTTATGAGTTTTTCACTGAATCGCTTATTCCAGGATCATAGTAGTTATAGCATAGAATATAATGTCTTAATTATAAATGTGGAAATAAATACTACAATATTATTGCCTCTAGCACATATTTACAACAAACTCCCACTTGCACCAGAGTCAATAATCTAGTTAGAACATCTTCCTTTTACGCCAATGACAATCCGGTGTTACTTCATGCTTTGCTTGTGTTATAGCCTTCATCTTCTCAAATCTGACAAGCTCATATCCGAGTGTATCTTTGCATTCCCATGCATCTTTCCTGCTTTCACAAAAATTCATAATTAGCGTGGACATAGCTTTGTATGTCTTCAGTCACTGGTAGGACCTTTGATTCTTTAGACTGAGCTATGGAATCATACCGAGTTCATAAATGAACTATTTGATTCATCACCCTCCATTGCCACTTCTAAAGCGGCAACATACTTAGCTTTCATCATAGAATCCGCTACGGTAACCTTCTTGGACCAATTTCAACTTACAGCGGCACCAATTTAATGTATTACACATATCCTTTAATTGAAATCGAAAATCGCTTGGAGCATTGATGAAGATTTAATCGATATAACTACTTACAACGAGTCATGTGTTGATGTAACTCTTTACATCAATTTCTTCATTTTCTCCATATGCGAGAAACATGTCATGGGGGTTGAGCGCACCCCCTAACTTGTGGCCCCACCGAGGGCCTTCTCTGGTACTTCTTTCTTCTATTATTTTTTATATATTCTAAAATAATTCTCTGTAAATTTTTAGGTCATTTGAAGCTCCGGAGAACATCTATCTCTATTGTAGTTTTTCAGGTCAGAATTCCAGCTGTCGCTAATCTTCCAACTTTGATGTATCTTACATATTAAGAGAGAAGATGCATTAAAATTGCATCATAAAGTGAAATATAACTTCAAAATAATAAAAATAACAGTAGAAAAACATGATATAAAATGGACGGACCAGCGTCCAAGGTAAGCAGTAGTTAGGTCTATGAGTTTTGTTAATTAATTGAGTGCTCGGTCAACTGTCCCCACATCCATCGAACTTAGTACATGGGCTTAAAGTAACGTAAGTCTGCTAGTATGCATGATGCATGGACCTCCATTTCCATCAATTACGTGTGACTAGTAGAATGCTCGTGCGTTGCCACGGGCTCTTGAAATAGTTTGCAAGAGTTACATGTTAAATTCCACACATACAAACAATATAACACAGACACAATTATTCAACAACTGAAGTCCATTTTTGCAATGTAAATTGATATCATATAGAAAAATTAACGACATGTCCATGTAACAAACTGATCGATGTTTCAACTAAACATCTGTTACAAAACTATTAATATCTAGATGATGCCCTTAAGAAATTCTTTCACAATATTAGGAAAGTTGCCTTTAGCTTCATTCCCATGATGTTTTAGCAAGTATAATAAAAACTGCTTCCTCAACTCATACCCATCCTGCACAAACAATATATGTAGTTAGTATGAAAATTTCACGCCGAATTCTTAAAACATGTAATGGACAATACTCACTGCGCAAACCAGCTTGACCAATTCTTTGTTGTTCCACCAGAGCATAAAATGAAAAACAAAATAGCCAGACACATTCCTGCAAAGCTTTAAATTAATAATATAAAGAATATAGTGATAACAAAAATAAATGTTTTTGTTATGAATTCATTACCCGTCTATACTCGTTGGAATACCAAACGGAAATAAACGTTGCCTTTTAGATATATCAGAATTCCAACCAGGCAGCTTTATTTCGAGTGCTTCTTTGAAATCCCTTGCAAAACTTTTAATTTCAGTGCATGCCTCAATTTTGTACCCTCTAACGGTTGTGATGTTTGAATAGGATCCATAATATATAGACGACGTGCCTCTTTGTTGATGACGTACAAGATGTATTGGCCGATGGATGCATAGGGAAGATAAATCTACAAGTGGAGCAATTAGAAACAACAATAAACCATGATAACAATGGACAAAATACTTTACTTACCATGTTGCACGATGAGATGTCGTTGTCCATCCCAGGCCAGCTATCAAATAATGTTGCCAACGTCTGGATAGTTCCCTTCTCGCAAAACTTCTGACCTTGTGTTAACTCTAGCAACATTGACTAAGTAAAAAAAATATTGTTTCAACATGTAGATACTAATGACACATAGAATGAAGAGTTACGATAACTTGCATAAAATCTTAGATCCATGTAGTGTATAGGAGGGTCTGTGAACAATACTCCCTCGTCACATGCCAGTATACACACGACGATGTTGAAGTAATCATTGTCCATACGTTGCTCCATGTTAAGTATGCACTGAAGTTTCTTAAGACTTAAACCCATTGGATCGGGTGTCAAGCTCTGGACCCTTACCTTCCTAAAAATTGGATGGTAAGAAGAAGAATAATGTACATCCGCACATTAAATATTGATACATGATACTTACTCCAAACACCCGGCATCATCGATCGACATGATGTAGTTGCAGAGGCCGGCAAGAAATCACGTTGGTCTGTGGGTATGATAGTGATTGGGGCAGGACATTTGTCTTTGACTACATCAGGTGGATTCTCTAGGATCTCGAGATCAGAATTATCTAAAGTTTCTTCATCGTCAGGTTGATGGTATATGGGACCTCCTTTTAGCTTATTCAGCTCTGAATCGAGCAAAATGACAGCTATTTTTTGTCGAAAATGTTTCATATCCTCCTACAAAATATATATAAAAAGTTGATATAATATTTTGAGATAAAATAACGAGATAATGTATAAAAATGAAATACTAGGGTGAACTGGTTTGACAGTGCATCTGATGTCCAATATTTCATATAATTTAGCATAAACAGTCCACATAATACGCTATAATATTATAAAATAATGCTTTAGAATATCACACAGATGAATCAAATACACAAACTATTGCAACAAGTGCTTACCCATCGGTTTGTATTGCCTCATAAAACTGCTCTGCAACCGTCTATTTTGTAACATTGAGATCGGACCACTTATGATCTCTGATAAACTCCGGACTATGCTCTACAAGTTTCAGACGCTTCTCGAGTCCTAGTAACTATTTTATATATGAGAAATATTAGAGATCAAGGCAAACAAAACATATATTAAGATGAGCAAAAACAATAGATAGTTACCGTAGTAGCAAGGTCATTGCGTTTGACCCGAGAACCAAGTGAGTCCAATACTTGAATCTCATGTTTTTGGCATTGGCGACTGTTATATAACAATGGTAGCCCGGCATGTTAATCGAAATGAATAACTCGTGTAAATATCATACAAGTCATAGTCACAATTAGATATAAATATTAATAAATCATTATACATATGAATTAAATAAAAACAATCCATAATTATATGCATGGATTATGAGACAAGACTAACCATATCTTGTTGTAGATAAGTATTAACATGATGCACGATGTGCGATATTTTGATGGGTCTATGTCTTTTCCTCGTCTTCTTTTATCTGGCGAGATACAAACATTCTAATAATGTGTACCTTTTCACCCGCTCTGTCTTGTAGATGGTCGTGAGCAAGCATGCAATATATGTAAGCATTTATCATTTGTAATCAACATTTATATTTTACGATATTATATATTGTTCATATTATTAATTACAAAGTTTATGCAATTGGTCTGCCACCGTCATGTAAGAACATATCATCTTTCATAAGGCATTCCAAATCGCCGGTTGATAACAAGGCATCTCCCATGTCCACGAACTAGGTATTTTTGGGGGCAGACTTGATTGATTCGATGACTGTAATATCTCTAGCGGTACAAACATAGTCTGTCGACATCATAAAAAAGTGAGCCAACTTAGTAAACAAAATGAGCCAAATTAGTTGAATACAAAAGGCAATATCACAAAAAAATTGATAATAATATTGAAAAATACCTTGTGCGATAACATTAAAATTGGCATCCTTTTTTGGTTTGTTATGAGATATCACCGCTTGCATATCATTATGTTGTAAAAAATCGGTGAATTTTCGTCCCCTTTCAACGACGTCGCTTCGGAACCCTCGATGGATTATTTTTGTGCATCTCCAAAGTTCATATCCATGTCTCCTATATTCTGAAAAAATACACCTTTTGTATTATCATGTATAATATACATACAAAGAAAGGTTAGCTATATGCACCTCTTCTCGTGGTCTTTCAGTGCGGTCTGTCATCGTTACATCAGTGCGTATGTCAGAACCCATCACTTTATATCTATGATGAAATATAAATGATATTTTCTACTTCATCATATAATCATAGGTAATATATAATAAAAATAAAAGTGAAACTAACACAACTATTTTCTTTGTAAAAAGAAAAACCTTTTGATATTATTAGAAAATTATGTTGCTTAAATCATTTTACTAACACAACCATTCGGGCAAAACAACCAACTATAATGTTCATATATAAATAAGTATTCATCTGAAATTTCTTAAATCATTTTAAATTATTTATATAGGCTATGGAAAATTGCCCAACAAAAGACAAAAACATGCAAGCAAACCAACATAAACCAAGTATATTCGTTTTCTTCTCTCAAATTTTTTTGTGATACCCTCAATATATGTAATAAGTATAAAAAACATTTGTTTTTATGAACCATGTTTAATATATATATATATACACACACTTCTATTGTTTTTGTGAGGTATATATATATAGTTTAAGGGTTTTTTACATCTGTGCCCCAGGTTCCTTAGCTCTACTCATTCATCCCCACGCTCTTAAATTTTGCTCTGTTTTCCCCACTCCCTTGCCCAAAACCCTCAGAAGAGGTCACAACGAACATCGCCGTCGGGTCAGTGCTTTGACTATTAACTCCGATGAGTGGGGCCGCGTTGGGCGGTGTAGCTGTTCGACCATTGGGCCGTGGTTTCATTGGGCCATCCCTTGCATTAAACGCATGTCTGCGCCGCCACGACAGAAGCCTGCTATGCATGCACCCAACAAGCATGCCTGCATGCCTCGATGCGCGCCGCCACGATGCGCCGACCGAGCCTGCATGCGCCGACCGAGCCTGCATGCGCTGATGCGTGCCGCGATGATGCACTAATCGAGCTGCTTTCGTGCGCGCCAGCCGCCACGGATGCAGCGACGCTCACTGCCGCTGTTTCCTTTCTTCTCGCATGCTTGTCTCCTTGATTTAGAGCATCGTTTTTTACGATCAGTTGCAAGCTTTTCGATCCACTCGCATCTGCACCCGTTTCGCTACGACAAATAAATTGAACAAATATGTTGTGGCTGCATGCACTAGCTAGGTGGCTACATATTTGTGGCTTGTGTAAAAAAAGAAGGGTTCGTTGTGGCTGCATGCACAAGGTGGTTACTAACAAAGCGATCTCTCTAAGAAAACAATCAACAAACATGTAGATAGGGCCAACAAGCCCATAGCATGATCACATAGTTGAAACTAGGAAGAACTTCATAATAGAATAGATAGAAAACTTAATAATAGAACTTGATAAAAGGGCCAACAAGCCCATAGCATCCCCAACATAGTTCAATTACAACTTAACATAACATAGACTCAAAAAAATAGATAGAGGGTTTAGAACCCTAGACGCCGCCTTCTCCACCTCGCTCCTCCTCCGGGCGCCCTTCACTGCTTCTTCGGGGCGTTGTCGATGGGGTACAGAAGAGTGTGCATGCGCGATGCGGTGGGGAAGATGTTGGTGTACTCCGTGAACATGTTGTGGGTGGTGAAAGCGATGAACTCGCAGCCACACCAAAACACCCGGCCGAGGAGGTAGAAGGCGTCGAATGTGTTGGTGAAGTGGGCAAGGAGAGCAACCACCACCCCGTTTTGGATGACCTACTCAACACGGAACATCCTTGGAGATCCCCGCGGGAGGTGGTGGTAGCCGGACGCGAGGAAGAACTCAGTGAAGTTCCTTGCGGTCCTCCACCTTGATATCGCCCACACACATAGTGTGCGCTGAACGTACACGCCAGGAGGGTAAAGCCTCTCCGACACGGTGGGTGAGAAGTGGTAGGTTGGTCCGGTGTACTGCATGGTTGAGGATGTGCTAGAAGAAAGAGAAGTGGTTGAAGAGTAAGAAGGATAGATGGCAGAGAGGATGGGAGATGGATGAGGGATTGCAGAGGCAGAGGGTGGCTTAAATAGCCTTAGTGCTACGTGTTATTTGGTCGTGCCAATAATGGGGTCAAATGTGAAGTAGCCCGTTTTCAAACCCACCGCTGCATTGGGAGTGTACACGCGTGGGAAACGGTGGTTTGAAAAAGAAGAAGGAAAAGAAGCTAATTGCACGCGTGGGAATCCGTGGTCATATATATTATATGAAAAAAAGACAATTTTTGAATAGTTTGTGGCCGTTTTGCATGATAAAAATAAATTTGGCCCTTAAAGATTTGTTCATTTTGCATTTTTATAGAACAAAAAGAACTAAATTTTTCTACGCAATGTCAATTGATTTCAAACGATGCAAAAAAATACAGAGCCATCACATTCACAAAAAATAGAGCAAATGATGCAAACAAAACGACGCAATTCGACGGCCCAACCAGAGCATGGTTTCCTTTTAGGCCCAATAACAACGTTTTTTTCACGGAGATAGTGGTGGGCGAGCAGCCGAGCACAACCAATAGGATCGCCTCTCGCGGATCGCCCCATGTGGAGCCATCCTTGTGATCCAACGGCGCAGAGCCTACACGCAGCCAGCCCACCTAATTCCTTCTAAAAGACCAAATCTGAGGGCTGTCGGTTGGCGCGAGGGTATGATCGGATGGCTGACGTTGGGAGCTAGGGTTAGGAGAAACCCCGCGGGGTTTAGAGGGGTTTTGAGCTGGTCAACCGGGTTTCGAAGGCTTTGACTGAGCATAACTAATTAAAAAAATCGAAAAAATATGAAACCTTCGCCGTTCGTCGTTTTATAAGACAAACTAACAAGGAAAAATACTAAACTTAGTCTATGGTCATTTTCATGAAAAAAAAACCCTAGCTGGCACGATCGAGGTCAAATGAGCACAATTAATTTTAAAAAATATATATATAACATGCGCACAATGTTGTCTTAGGTGACATGTTACCAACCAAAAATCATAAACTTGGTCGATGGTCATTTTCATGAGGAAACCTTCACACAAATGAGCTATCATGTACATGATTTCATAGAGTTCAAGGAGAGGAGGTAGGGTTACCTTCTGTTTTTGAAAAAATTAAAAAAATCAAAAAACACCAAAGCTTTATTTCAAAGTGAATAAGAAGGATCTGAAGATAGTTTTCCATTTTCATATTTCAAACGTGTTTTAATAGCTTTTACATCAAAGCATATGTTTACAAAAGAAAATGTAAAAATATGAAATTAATTCAAAAAATACTGAGACTTCGCTACACTATGGAAAGTGAATATGTGTTAATAAAAAAACATTTGGCTCATTTAGAGTAGGTCCAAAAAACTTGATTACAAATGGGCTGTTTACCCTAGCCTGGGAGCTCATTTGGAGCACATTTCTCAAATTCAAATTTATTTGACCTCCTCTAGATCACTTCAAATTTTGCACACATGATCTCCTACACAAACATAGATAGTTTGCCAAGGTTTTACTTATTTTTGCATTTTCTTGAATTTATATTGTCCAGGTTTGCCAAGGTTTACATGATCTCGTTTGGAGCATGCATTTGATTTCCTACACAACATGTGTGATCCAGTACTGGTGTGATCATTGTAGCACCTAAAATCATAGTTCACAACATCTAAACATAACTAACCATACATTCAGGACAGACAAATATACCACATGCAAATTTAAGAACAGACAAATATAAAATAGCAACCTGATTACTAGCATCAACATAGCCAACCATAACCAAATTTAGTTCAACAAACCATAACCAACAAGATTCAGTTCAACAAACCAAAAGTAACCCAACAGATAAACTTAAAAATTCAGTTCACAACATCACATCATCGATCACATCACGCTGGAGTCAGGGCCTTCGCGGGGGCGGCATGCTGCCCCCTGATCATGTAGTCCTCCCCGCGAATCACTACATCCTCCGCATGAGACGGAAGGTGATCGAAGCGGCCATCCCTTGGCTTTGGCTTGGTGATGCAGTAGGGGCAGTGCCACTTCTTGGCCTTGCGGTTGTAGAAGGAAGCAACTCCCTTGGCCTTGATCTTCGCCACCTCCTTGGCTGTGAAGGATGCGACGTTGCCCTTGTACACTTCTTCTCCAGAATCATATTGCACGCATGAATGGGTTACATTAATACATTATAGATTCATGGATACACTATGTCAAAGGAACTAAATGAACAATCTAAATTTCAAGTAGGCTTACCTCATATTCTTCATCATCACTTTCCTCTGGATCATACGGGTCGTACTGGGCCAGCTTCCTCTTTCTACCCCCCAACCATCATCCTCCTGAACATACAATTACATCCATCACTAGTAAATACGGAAGCCAATTGAAAATTTAGATATGCACACATGACACATTGATCATAGGGCTAATATACTCCATTTTCCATTGTCATGCACACAAATTGAACAACATAGCTAATATAACTACATATTGTGGACAAATTTATATACTAATGAATCAAGGTTTACTTTTGGTTATGACATTCAAATTTATATTGTGATTCATATGGTAGGATTGCGATTCTAAACATAACTAACTTCTTAATCAATGGATTCCATTTGGACATATGACATTCAAAACCCCAATATGAGTAGCATTCAAAAACAAATCTAATAGGGACCCAATCTAAGGCAACGAATCTGAGTAGCATTAAAAACCTCAATCTGTGAGCACTAAAAACAAATCTAATAAGCATGCATATATTTACAACATCTAGCATTTTTGCAACGAATTTATCCAAATCTAAAAACAAATCTAAAAACCCCAATCATTGCAGCACCTAAAATCATAGTTCACAATATCTAGCATTTTTGCAACGAATTTATCCAACAAACCCTAGTCCAAAAACCACAATCCCCCCAACCCATACAAAAAACCCGGCCCATCCGTCAAGCCAACTACTCTAACCATCTGAACTACCGTATGAATCACAATCTAACAAATACAACTAGGGAGCAACTAACTCTACAAGCTAAGCAAGTGCAAATACCTGCTGCTCCACGGCAGGCGGCGCATCGGGGGCATCGGGATGGACTGCACCGCTCGACGCCGTCACCTTCTACAGCGATGATGCGGAGCCCGCCACATCCGCAGCGGTTGCGAGTTTTCCCGCACCACCGTGGACGCCGCCAACATTTGTGGTCACCGTGCCCTGATCCTGCAGCTCCACCACATCTCCGGCCGCTGCGCCGGCGTCGCCACGAGCCTCGGCCATCTGACAGATGGAGGCGATGAAGGTGAGGAAGAGGATGCGGTGGGGGAGAGCGAGATGGTGCGGTGGAGGCAATGGAGGAGAGCGAGATGACGCCGGTGGGGGAGAGGAAGAGGATGCGGCAGGGAGGGGATTTGGGGGGAAATGGTAGGGGCGATGGAGGTGGTTACCCCTCTTTATATGATGGGACATTTCGGGCATGTCCATGGACACGTGCTAGCCCACGACTGCGGTCTTGCATGCGCTCACGCATACGCGACCCCACTCGTCAGCTAACGGTCAAAGGCATTGACCCGACGACAATGTCCGTTATAACCTGTTCTGAGGGTTTCTGGCAAGGGAGTGGGGAAAAGTGAGCAAAAGTTAATAGAGTGGGATGAATGAGTAGAGCTAAGGAACCAGGGGCATAGAAATAAAAACCCATAGTTTAAATATATATGTTTTTTCGTTGAGCAAAATTTGCCATCAAAGGCCTAAATTAGCTATCCACCACGGCCCAACCAGCACCCAAGCTTACCCCCACCTAAAAAACTAATTCTCAAAAAAAATCAACCTTATCCCCATCACTCTCTCCTCTCCTCTCCACTCAGTGACCACCTCGACGGTTGTGGCTTCATGTATACCAGGCTGCTAGACAGTTGTGGGTCAGATGCAATGGCATCTGAAATATTATTCAAATTAGTAAAAACCAATATCAAAGGCATTTAAACCTTGTTGATGAGTTATACCTGGACTCCCTTTGGGGAGTTCAATGGTTGAGGGAGATGGTATTATTGCTTCACGAATAAGCAGGTCGCTCGATGGTTGTGGGGCACATCCCATGGCTTGCGAAAGGGATTTTTCAAATTAGTAGAAACTAATCTTGAAATCAAATTACTAAAAACCAATATTGTTCAAATTCCATATACCGGACCTCGCCGAGTATATCAACATTGGTGATATCACCAAGAGGGCGTCGGAGGTTATTTGTTGCCTCCATTTGTCGATGTCGGTGTTGCTTATAAAGATTCACCCTTTCCCACCGAGAACCAAACGGGGTCAAGTCATTTGAGGACATCACTATCACAGACAACTGTCATTGGAAAAACAGATCAACAAGTACCGTCTACTATATTTAACATACTTTAACCTACAGTATCGCAGACCCATTAACATCAACTATTCAGAAAAGCCCATGACTCAGCACTAAGGAAGCGCCAGAGATTAAACCCTCGATATTTGTGATAACTAAACATATATATGCAACAAATGTTGGATTTATTCCTTCCTGCTTTTAAATAGTTTTTAGTTTTGCTGATTTTCCTCTGGTACTAAAGTGATTTCTGTTGTTGAATGCACTCATCGGGTTATAAAACATGCAGAAAACCGATCACATGCTCACCCATACTCCAGCGAGGCAACATTACCTGGGTTCCTAGTTCATTGAAGAGACAAACATCAAAGTCTGGAAGATATTTTAGAAATGATGAAGTCGACGTCCAGCAAGAAGCTCAAGGAGTTTTAATGGGCCACATTAAAATCTGTGTGCTTGCACGAACAGGGCAGTAACCTTTTCATCCCCTTGCATACTATTTGAGGAAAGAGTTCTTAGAAAATAGTTGAGAACTACTGTATATCTCCATATGGCATTGTAGAACTAAAAAGGTTATTTACTAAAAAGTTATGTGACGCCCGGATAATCATGCTACAGTAATCTCACGTTAATGTTGCCATGTCACCTCGGTCACTTTAGTTAATCTCGGGTTGATTCAAAAACGTTTCAAATTTAAATTCAAATTAATGTCAAACGACAAAGTTTTCAAAATATTAAACTAAAATGTTCCGGGTGTGCAGTTCAATGCCTGGATAATTATAATAAAGCAAACACATTTTTATAAAATGCTTAGATAATTTAAAATGATTTAAAACAGAAAAGAAAATAAATAGAAAAAGAAAAAAAGAAACTACAAAAACAGAAAACAAAACAAAACAAGAAAAGGGAGAAAGAACCCCCCCCCCCATGCTGGGCCTCGGCCCACCTGGCCACCCACCCTCAGCCCACCAGGCCCAGCCGGCCGGACCCCCACTCCACCTTATCCCCACGAGATGGGGGAAACCCTAAACCGTAACCCCACTCACCCGCACGATCCCCACCTCTCCTCTCACCCCAACTCCTCCCCCCCGATCCAATCGGGATCGGGCCCAAACCCATCGCCGCCTCCCCATCGCCCCGGCGCCGCCGCCTCCCATCGCCTTTTCTGCTCGCCCCGACGTCGCGCCTCGACGGACCACGGAGCCGGAGCCACCCACCGGACCGCACCCGCCCGTCAGCGTCGTGCGCCACCACCGCCGCCGAAGGCCCCGCCGTCGCCGCTCGGATCGACCGCCTCCTTGCCGGACCTCGCGTCCTCGTCCTCCTCCCCGAGCTCCGTAGGATGTCGTGCTCGTTGCCCCGACGCCAATCGCCGCCACCCGGAGCTCCTCCGCCTCGACTCCGTCGACGTCGTCCCCGTCTTCCGCCCCGAGCCCACTGCCCTAGTCCCTACTCCCCCACCGTGAGCTCCCTCCCTCTCCCTCGCGCTCACCGCGGCCGTCCGACGCCAAGACGACCACCAGCGCTCGGCCACGCCTGGGCTCGCCCGACTTCGCGCCGTCGCCCCGACCACGTCGCCATGCGTCCCGCCATCATGACTTGCCGCCCGGCCGCTGGCGGCGCCGTGGCCTCCGGCCCCACCTTGCGCCACCACCTCCCCTGCTCCGGCCGCCTCGGCCATGGCTCGCCCTCTCTGGCGTCGCTGGCGGCCGTTGGCGCGACGCCCCACGTCTGCACCGGCCGCTCGTCGCTTTACCAGCCAGCGGCGGCCCTGCCCCTCCGCCTCCCCACAAGACTGCGGCCACCTCCGGCGCGGTGCCCAGTGCTTCCCTACGCCGTGCTTGGTTGGGCGGCGCCCGACAGCGCCCGTTAAGCCGCTCCGATGGCCTATGTGCCATCGGGCACTGGGCCCCTTGGAGTATGACAAGTGGGGCCCAGCCCCTGGAACAAAAAAAAGGAATTAAAAAAATATTAAATAAATAAATGAATAATAATTAAAATAATTAAAATATTAATTAATTAATTAAGTAATTAATTAAGTTAATTAATCCTGATTAGATTAACCTAATCACTAATTAAGCTAATTAATCTGCTTTAGTTAATCATAGAGAATGACAGTGGGTCCCCTGGACCCACACGTCGAATTGACCAGGTCAATGGTCAACGTTGATCACGACATCACTCGATGTCATCTTGACGTCATCATTTACTATTTTGGATAATGTTGGATTAAATAATTAATTAAATTCGAAAAATAATAAAATCTTTAGAAAATCATATCTTTTAATCCGTAACTTCGGTTAAAATATTTTCAACATGAAAGTTGCTCGAGCACGAGGCGATTCCGGATACGCTACCCGTTCGTCCGCCACACCCCCCTAACCTATCGAACTCGCAACTTTCCCCCTCCGGCTCCTCTGCCCGAAAACGCGAAACACCGGGAATACTTTCCCGGATGTTTCCCCCCTTAACCGGTACAACCTCATACCACGTTAGGGCATGCCTAGCATCGTTACTTGTCTTGTCATGCATCGATATGCATCTGTTTACATGGTATTCATTGTTTCTTCCCCCTCTTCTCTCCGGTAGACTACGAGACCAACGCTGCTGCTGCCCAGTTCGACTACGGAGTTGACGACCCCTCTCTCTTGCCAGAGCAACCAGGCAAGCCCCCCCCTTGATCACCAGATATCGCCTATTCTACTCTATACTGCTTGCATTAGAGTAGTGTAGCATGTTATTGCTTTCCGTTATACCTATCCTGATGCATAGCCTGTCCTTGCTACTATTGTTGTTACCTTTACCTGCAATCCTACCTGCTTAGTATAGGATGCTAGTATTCCATCTGTGGCCCTACATTCTTGTCCGTCTCTGCATGCTATACTATCGGGCCGTGATCACTCGGGAGGTGATCTCGGTATATACTATATACTTATACATGATACATGTGGAGACAAAAGTCGGTCGGTGGTGGAGCACCATGAGTGGATCTTTGAGGCGGAGCGACAGGCGGGTTGAGACCGCCTAGGAGAGAGGTGGGCTGGCCTGTTCGGCGTTCTCATGATACTTAACACGCTTAACGAGATCTTGGTATTTGATCTGAGTCAGCTCACGGGCCTATACGCACTAACCAACTCGTGGGAGAGATATGGGCACTCGGCGTCGTGGTATCGGCCGGCACTTCGTGACATCGGCGATCGAGCGGCTGCCGGGTGGGCTGGAGCGCCACTAGGCTAGGTCTGCTTTCGGCCGCCCTCGCAACGTCTTGGTGTGCTTAGGGCGATGGGCCCGGACCCTGTCGCTTAGGTTTAGACCGCGTCTTGACCTCTCTGTTGAGCCTAGGTGGGCTGCGGCGTGTTGATCTTCCACGGCGGGCATGACCGTGAAAGTGTGTCCGCCAAATGGGATCAAGCGTGTTGGGTTATGTGGTGCACCCTGCAGGAAGTTAATCTATTGAATAGCCGTGATCTTGATAATGTGACGACTTGGAGTTGTACCTTGACCTTATGACAACTAGAACCGGATACTTAATAAAACACACCCTTCCAAGTGCGGATACAACCGGTGGTCGCTCTCTCTCGTGGATACGAGGAGGATCGCGGGTAGGATTATTGCTATGTGATGTTACTTGGAGGACTTCAACCTACCCTCTTCTACATTGCAAGGCGAAGGTGACCCGAGCGTAGTCTTCGATAAGACTAGCTATCCCCTCTTATTCGGCATTCTGCAGATTCACCCATCGATATGGCCCTTTACACATATATCCATGCATATGTAGTGTAGCTCCTTGCTTGCAGTACTTTGGATGAGTACTCACGGTTGCATTGTTTCCCCTTTTCCCCTATCTCTACTCGATTGCTGCAACCGGATGATGGAGCCGGGAGCGACGCCACCGTCGATGGCGACTACTACACTGGAGGCGCCTACTACTACGTGCAGCCAGCGACGATTTACACAGAGTAGTTTAGGAGGATCCTGGGAGGAGGCCTGCGCCTCTTCGATCTGTATCCCAATTTGTGTTAGCCATCTTATGGCAACTTGTTTAACTTATGTCTGTACTCAGATATTGTTGCTTCCGCTGACTCGTCTATGATCGAGCACTTGTATTCGAGCCCTCGAGGCCCCTGGCTTGTATTATGATGCTTGTATGACTTATTTTATTTTAGAGTTGTGTTGTGATATCTTCCCGTGAGTCCCTGATCTTGATCGTACACGTTTGCGTGTATGATTAGTGTACGATTGAATCGGGGGCGTCACAAGTTATTTACATAATTTGAGAACCACTGTAACTAAAATGTGATTTACGCCCTCTCTCTGCCATCTATAAAAACTATGACAATGGAAGCTTGCATTGGATTTATTCCTTCATGCTTTTAAATAGTTTTTAGTTTTGCTGATTTTCCCTAGTACTGAAGTGATTTCTGTTGTTGAATGCACTCATCAGGTTAGAAAACGTGTAGAAAACTGATCACATGCTCACCAATACCCCACCGAGGCATCAGTACCTCGGTTCCTAGTTCATTTAAGAGACAAACATCAAAGTCTGGAAGATATTTTAGAAACGATGAAGTCGGCGTCCAGCAAGAAGCTCAAGGACTTATTATGGGCGAGATTAAACTCTGTGAGCTCGCAGGAACAGGGCAGTAACCTTTTCATCCCCTTACATACTATTTGAGGAAAGAGTTCTTAGTAAACAGTTGAGAACTTCTGTATATCTCCATATGGTATTGTAGAACTAAAAAGTGATTTACACCCTCTCTCTGCCATCTATAAAAATTGTGACAATGGAAGCTTGCATTTCTCCATATCAAGAACGGGAGTATAGATCCTAATCGCAGAGATTTACCTCTTTTACAGCGATGTCATGTTCCATCTGAGCCTTGCTACATACTGTGATTCTAATGGCCTTTTCTTCCTTAAATCTAACAGGTCGATCCTCGCTCGTACATAAGAAGGCCATGTGCGCATCGCTGGAGCTATAATGAACAGTTGGGGCTATTACATAAGAACAGTTGCGGCACTCACCAACAAAGGTAAAGTTGCAAATTGTGAAGCGTGCACAGCTTACTGCCCTGTGGTTTAAACTCGGTCGAACAGCAGTAGGTGCTAACCTATTGCTCGCAGCCACGGCGGCACCGGTGCCTCCTGCTCCGATGGCAAACTTTGAAAGAAACATGCCTCGCCCACCCGCTCCAATGGCAAACTGGTAGGATCCCAAACCGAGACTTGGAAGCATGGAGAAACAGGCCTCGCCCGTCCCGCTCAGAAACGTTTTTAAAATTGGTTTGTTGTTGTATATAGAAGGCGTTAGATGGACAAAGTATGATTGGTCGCTTTATTTTTGGGCATTGGAGGTGTAAGATGGAAAGAACGAAAAGATTGATTGGCGTTGTATAACTGTTTGCGATTGCGATGCGATTTGATTCCTGTTGTGTATGGAAAGTATTATTTGGAAAGGATAATATTCCTTGGAAAGGATGCCATCGGTTAATATTTGATTCATGTTGTGTATGGAAAGTATTATTTGGAAAGGATAATATTGTTTGGAAAGGATGCCATCGGTTAATATTGTTTGGCCTTTGTGGGGTTTATTTGGGGATTGTCTCGGTTAATAAAAAATCAAAAAAATAGTTGGAAGTGGGATGGGATCGAGGGGTGGCCTCTCGTTCGATGGGAGGGGAGGGTACGAGTGAACGAAACGACGTACGGATTGAGACATTAGGAATAGAGATATATTGTACTCTCCGCCGTCCATCTATGTCCATGCTTCCTACCTCGTTATTTTGCTTCCAGCACAACAAAGTATGTTCCATGCATCATGCATGTTCCCGTGGATCCCCAAAAAATTATGCTTCCATGTAAAGAAGAATTTGCTTCCTTTGTGATAGAAATTTGATTCAATCCAATATGTTTTAAGAAATTGTTTACTACCCAGCAAAACTATGTTTTGTGGACACTTTTTATTTGGTTTACTATAAATTTAGTTTCTTCATACATAGTTTTATAATGCTTTGTATACTTGCTTATATTGAAAACTTATTCAACTTTTTTTTAGATACTAGGAAAATTTGCTGCTAGTGCATAACGGATTTGCCTCGCTCAAGGAACATTATGTATGACATTGAGTATCTTCCGCACACCAATATTAGCTTCCAGCTTCATTTGTAATATTTGCTTCCATTTAAAACTATCTCCCAGTAACAAATATTTTGTATGAGAAGCATCGTTCCATCAACTAGAGAATTCGTCTAACCAAACAGTGATTTGTTTGCATCAAATAGAAAAATATTTACACTAGTTTCAAAAGCATCATTCTCTTGCCTCCGTTAGCTATAAAATTGCTCCCAACCAAAGTAGTAATATAATTGCAAACGAAACGATCTTTTTCGTAAAAAGAATTATTTTTTTTGCTTCCCAAAGAAATCACGTGGGAGCAAGACATGTATGATGATGCATTGATACAAACTAATATGATGTAACACAAATTTAAAATTTTGCTTTACAACCAAAATAAAATACTACTACAACACTATTTTCATTTCGTCATAGTCAACATAGCGGCAGGCGACAATCTAACCATGACAAGATCCGCGTGTGCCATGAGCTCTGCGTTGCTCTCGTAGAACCGACAACTTAGAACCCGCTTGGTCTAGTACTCAACACATTTCATCATTATTGGGAATCTGTACAACTGAAGCATTTGGTGGGAAAGAAGGAAGCACACAATTTAGTAAGTATGAACTGAGTATACAATAAGAATGTAGTAAGTATGAGCAGAATACAACAAGAATGTAGTAGGTATGAAAATTATGGGAACTCAACATTAGGGAACTTGTATGGCGAATATGTCATTGTTAGTAGGTAAGAAAGTGAGATCGGCACCATCATGATGATGCATTTGCTGTGTCGGCAACGTACAAACTGAACGATTATCACTTGCTGGACAGAAGCAATTTCGTAGATGAACGAAATCATATGTTTACTAAGTAGAAGCACCTTGGTGAGAAGCATAAAAAATTGCACTGGGTTTCATAGGGTGGGATGATATCAAAAAGTGTCGCCAAATGGGGCGGGGTGTTTCTGATAAAATTAGAGGAAGCCTCAAAACATGGTAAATCAATATGTCTAATTTTGGTATGAAACATAGCAAATTAAGAATGGATAAAAACCTTAGCCTAGTTGCAAGATAAGGATGCATCTTCTGTGTCGCCAACTTCCAAAACAGAATAGAGTTGCTATTGATACATGGAAGCATTTTTCTACTCGGCCAAAACAAAATAATCACAATATATAAGCACCCATGTAAGAAGCACGAAATAGTACAATGGGTGCATTATAATTTTTAGTTGGACTAGGTAATTGCCCATGCGTTGCAAGGGGAGCAAACATATTAAAGTGGTCAAACACCAGTTACATCTTTGATTATTGTATAAATGTCAATATATTTGTACGCATATTTGTACTTATTCCCCCATCCGCCTCTCTGGTGACTCTGTGCAATCCTCTAGCTTTGTTACAAATTCTAGGTTTGTCTTCCTGTGTTGCCATGAGAGCAGAACAATTTTCCATGAAATAAGAGCTGCGTGAAGAAATACGATGGTCTCAGACAATACAATCTACCTGATCTTACAAACATGTTTATTGTGTCCACATGTTAATTGACAGCAGAGCGGCATGGAAAACACATGCATGTGTGTGTGTGGGGGGAGTGAGGAGGACATTGCGTCGGATTTCCAATGCAGAAATTCTCTATATGATCTTGCTTCCTTTCTTTCTTACATACAATGAAACATAGAAATATGGAAAGACATCAAAAGGGAAGAGAAAAGTATACTTTTAGTCCCTCAACTTATGGTGGAGTCTAGATTTGGTCCTCAACTTCAAAACCGGACAACTTGCATCATCAACTACGAAACTGGAGAAGGTTCATCCCGGTCTCAGTTTTGACGGTTTTGTACCGACTCACCCGGTTTTGACGGTGCTGACTCAAATTCACATATTTTTTCTCATATTCGTGAACTTTTTGAAATTCACATACCCTTCTCATATCTGCGTAGTTTTTGCAAGGCCGCATAAGTTTTTCAAAAATAAACATATTTTTTTTCAAATCCATGAACTATTTTGAAATATCGTACTATTTTAAAATCCATTTAAAGAAACAAATTGCGTACTTTTTTGAAATCCGTGTATTTTTTCCATGTTCATGTAATTTCATCAAATTTAAGGATTTTTTTTTCAAATCCATGAACTATTTTTGAATTTCGCATACTTATTTCAAATCTGCATACTTTAAAGTTCACGTATTATTTTAAAAATCCGTGTTCCCTTCTCAATCGTTGAACTTTGTCTGAAACTCACATACTTGTTTCAAATTCATGTATGTTTTCAAAATCACATATTTTTTCCAATTTACGTAAAAAAATCAAAATCCGTGTACTTTTTTGAAGTTCGCATAAATTTTTCAAATTCATAAACTCTTTCCAAAAAAGGTATGTGAATATGTAAAAGTACATCCATTTGAAAAAAAATACATGAATTTGAAAAAACTACATGAACTTTTAATAAGTACGTGGATTTGAAAAAATTATGTGAACTTTGAAAAAGTACATGGATTTAAAAAGAGTACAATTATTTTTAAAAGTTCACATATTTGGAAAAAGTACCAGAATTCAAAAACATTACACGGACTTGGAAAAAGTACATGAATTTCAGTCGGCATGATCAAAACCGGGGTGGGACAGCACCAAAACCGGTCAAAACCATGAACAGGGATGAATCTTGTCCGGTGTTAGTAGTAAAAGGTGCAAGTTGTCCGGTTTTGAAGTTGAGGGACTAAATCTAGATTCCGCCAAGAATTGAAGGACGAAAAGTATACTTTTGATCGAACCTTCTATTCTGTCTGACGATACACATAATGGAAAATAGTTGTCCCTAACAAATGAATGACTCAACTGCTCCCCACCTTATACTGTCTGATGAGGTTGTACTGTCGTCACATTCTTGTAAACATATAATTTATACTCTTAATCAACCTTCTCTTATACTTTAGATACATTACCGTAATATAATGGCATAAAGTTGCAAATCCAAGAAACTCACTTGAATGTAAACTATGTTTGCATACAAACGATGCTTGCGAAAAACAATGCTATTTGTGAATAGTGCACGCTCGACTGTGCAACAGTGAAGGACGCCTCCAGCTAGGGTTGGGCATTTGGTAGAAACCGAAAATTCGGTTTTAACCGTTCGGTTTATTTTGAAATTCGGTTAGCAAAATTAAAAACCGAAATTAGCAAGCAAACAATGCTAACCGAAAATTCGGTTAACCGATTATTTCGGTTCAGTTTTCGGTTTATACCGAACACGGCTTACCAGCTGACGCTTGTACTCTAAGTACTGTACACCCTATAGTCTTATATAACCTAGCGCATTGTCGCATTGAGCTTCGCAAGCGATGTGGGACTAAACTCATATGCCGCTGGACACTGCGCACTCCACTTAGTCAACACACACACTAATTGTTCTGTGGGCCATATAGTTAGTGGGGGGTGCAGGCCTATACACCGTGGGCTCTAGTAGCTACCGGGCTTAGCATGCCTGCATGCACTTGGCCAGAACGTGGGACAAAGCCATGTGGCTGGACGCGCACGATGTGTGCCTCCAAAACAATTAAAATATTTGATCATTCATATGCTGCGTGGCCGGACGCGCGCACGCGGTCGACGGTCACATCACAGCGTTTGGCGATACGTGGGAGCCTCGTTCGGTTTCTGTTTCGGTTACCGGTGTAATACCGAACCGACCGATTTAAATTCGGTTATTGAACATAAAAACCGAATTTAATTGTGGCAGTATAAAAAACCAAAAATTCGGTTTATTCGGTTTTGGTGTCGGTGCGGTATTCGGTTGGTCGGTTTTTATGCCCACCCCTACCTCCAGCCATTTCCTTTCTTGCCATGCTCTACGGCGGCCACACAAAGTCGTCGACCTATCCACGTGTTTGGTTTAATGGATTTGGTTCTTCTCCCATCTTATAAACGGAACGATGAGGTTACCTCTCACCAGTACGAGTCAGGCAGAACTCGATCGCTCATTGCCGTCGCCCAATAATCTTCTCTGCCTGTTCGCCGATGCTAGCTGCTGCTCCGCTCCTCCCTGGTGGCCTGGTCGCGACCACAAAGCTCCATCTAGTCACTGCTCCACTCCTTTAATTAGAACAATATAAAATGCTAGCTACAATCAACAACTGAAAAGATCAAAGCACAAACATCAGTTCCCGCCGAGTATCACCATGCATATAAAATATTGTAAGTTTGGCAGTTGATAACATAACACAATTTGCATAGTAATGGCCAAATTAACACTTTTGGTGCCGCTGTGGCATTTTTCAATCTGAACAACAAAACAGGCTTACCTGCCTAGCCAGAGATCAAGTCTGAACTATAATTTTCTTGCGACGCGACGCTGTAGCCTACGGCCGCCAGCCCAGCGCGGCACCTCGTTCGGGACGGAGCAGCTCGTTGCCCATCAATTTGTCGATCTGGATCCGTGCCGCACCCGCCACCACCCCGAACGGGAAGCGACGCCACCGTTTATGCGGATCGCAGCCCTACCCTTCTGGATCGGCCCGGTCCACCAACGCCAAGATGACCGCGGCTCCGTCCGGCCTTCCCAATAAGCGCAACATGCTCTCGGCAAGTGCTCCTCATCCGGATCCAGATCGAGTAGGGGCGGGGTTTGGACTCGGTGGTTCGGGATAGATGCAAAACAACAAAAGATGCGGAGAGGAACGGTCATGGCGGTACCGAGGGATGACGAGGGGGGGAAGGAGAAAAGTGGCGGCGAGGCCACAGAGGGGAGGGCTACGCGATGGATGAGATGGACGGGTCGCTCGTATTGAGGGGTGATAGAGGGAGAAGAAGATGCCCACCCATGGCGGCGGCTCCATCCGGAGCCATCGACGAGGGAAACTTTGGATCACGGGGATGGCACCTGTGATTGAAGAGGACGGGCGTGGTGGGAGGCGCCCGAGCCGCGGCGTAATCCATTGGCGGATCGCCGATGGGGAGACGGCATATCAGAGGAAGGCCGCTAGGGGTCGGCCCTGCAGGGGAAGGCAGCCGGCGTTCGGAGGCGGCATGGCGGAGGAGAGGCAAGCCAGATGACTTAAGGCTGTGTGGGTGAGTGGATTGTGTACGGGGGGACGAGGCGCAAATTAAGGAGGAGATTATAGAGATAAATTAAAGCCTAATTAATGGTTTTCATTAAAAACGATGGAAAGCTGGAAAATCAAATCGGGAGAAGGGAGAGTCGGACGAAGGAACTAACGTAAGACACGGGAAACGGAACCTTATGATTCTTTTAGGTAGTAGAGAAGCATGAAATTTAGAAGAATCTGCCGCCGGTGGATCATATTTGTGGAAACTCTATATGCAGGCAGCAATAAAAGATTAGGGACGGAGTTACGGAGGGTGGTGCGGGAGATTAGCACCTCGGTGGACTCGACCCCTTTTTCGTGAAGCAAGGACCGTGAGATTCTAATGGGGTCAACGAGCTGAGTAGTCTGATGTTGGCCCAGGATCAGACTATAGATAGAGAGTGTCCCATATTTTTGACGTGGAATCTTGAGTCCAAGATTAGATGGCGGGATATAATTTTTATCTTACGAAAAGCCTTCTTCCACTAGCTTACAATCAGCACTTGTCCTGGACGAGTTGTGACTTGTGAGTAGGCTAAGCCTCGACGCGACGCCCACTCCTCTCATAACACTGTGATTATCACTAGAGTGGTCGGCCACGACAGTATTCTGTCCCTCTCCAGTCCTGAAGTATCAGTGTATCACGACGTTCTGTCAACCCAGACAGCCAGCAAGCCGGCGACAACTTTAAGCGCGGCAATGATGCAATCGGGCGAGCGCGGAACTTTTTTTTTTTTTTTGAGAATTCGGGTGCGGAACATCTCGGCCGTGTTAGTTGGCGCCTTGCCAGTCTGGGCTGGAGGTTGCAGCAACTTTACGATCCTGTGGCCCAACAAACAACCTGAGCGCCCTCATTGGACCATACAATTTTTTTTGAGACAAATTGGACCATACAAATGCCATGCGCGCACCTAGCTGTACATGGCCCGCTCCTATTCACCTAGTGTGGCCCACCTGGTCCACGCATAAAGAAGAACGGAAAAGATCCATGGTCCACTCGCCCCTAAAAAAAGGTCCTTGGTCCACTCTTCACCCCTAAATGTCTAATGATGACGAACTAAGTGGGTTTATTAGTTGCGAATATGAAAATGTTGAGGTCCTTGTTCCAGCTTTTGGAGCGAATATTCTATATTAAAAACTGAATTGTGAATATTTTATATTTACGGATGCCTTCGCAAAAAAACTCAAAAGAAAGCTTTAGCCATGCTTGGATAGTTATTTTTAATGTTTGCTCCTCCGGCGGCCGCCTAGGCGCGTCACTGCAGCTGGGATACACTGGACACCGGGGCTATGGCCAGGAGGGTGGTGGTGCGATGCGTTCGGGCGGATCTTCAAGTTGATTACTAGCACACATATATGCGCCCGTGCCAATGGCATGCGACGACGCCATGAAATCGGTGAAGGATGATTCGTCGGTGTTGAGTAGAGAGGTGTTTGATCCCATTGCTGGTGGCCTTTCAATGGTGGTGTTTCTGCGTCATCGGGGTGGACATTCAGTTGTCGAGGGCGGACATTTGTCATCTGCTGCGCAAGCAGCAATCAACGCTTGGGAAGGTTTCTGTTTGTTGATGGGGCTGAAGCGTAATGGCACTCCCCCATTGACATCATGCTCGACGACATCTACCTCCGTTCATGTGCAGGAAGCCGGGGCAACGGTCCCGGAAATGTGGTGGATGTTGCATGTCGGCTCACGACGGTGTGAAGTGACAGCGGTCAGATTAGTGCCGCGACATGCTGCTGGGGGCGCTGACTGTTGGGACCTTCATTTTTTATGGGAAGACATCCCACCACCAATTCGCTAGCGCAACTATGTCATGCAGTGGAATACTAGGGGTGACTATCAAGCCCGTCTTTAAGATGATGGTTGGAACGCCGCTTCACGTCCGGATGAAAACTCTTGGTCTGGACTTTATTGGTTGGGCTCAACAACGATGAACTTGCGACGTTAAGACGGCATCTCCTTGTCCGTTGTACTGGCCTTTAGTGGTTAGTCTCAGCAACCAGAGTGAAAATCCTTCTCTTGACAACGTCGAACATGACGACGAGGGCGCAAGGACGTGTGCCCATCTTGAAGGTGCCGGTGCAGAAGAGGTTGGCTTAGGCATAGGTGTTTTGCTTATTTTTCTTGTAATGGTTTGTTGTAGTTGCCTTGGTTTTGTATTCTGCTTAATAATGAATAACAATGGATGTGTGCATAAGAATAATGCATAGTTCGGGCTTTGAACCTTTTTCTGGGAAAAAAGTGAATAATATACTCTAGGTCGCCTTGTATTCTTCTTTTAGAAGATAATAATTTTTTGTATAAAACTAACAAACAACCTACAGCTCAATACGCTCGTAGTCTTAATAAGTATATTATAGATTATCGTTTAAAAACCTTATATATATGCATGGCTTCGCGACCTGCTAATATTTTTATCGATCTTGTTGGTCATTGTTATAAGTTGGGTCGTGAAAGATTAATCATTTAGGCGATGCACCTTGGCTCTTGAGGATGAATATAATGATGACAAGGATAAAGATGAGAGAATAATATGTGCATATCAATCATGATTCACGAATGGGAATCAACTGATCAAAGGTCCCATGCATGCGTTAGGTTCTTTGGTTCATAATTTTATTGGCAGCTACTCCCTTCTTCCTAAATATATATCGTTGGGGAGTGTAAACTGAACTCACCCAACGACATATATTTTGGATTAGAGGTAATATATCTTTCAAGAATAAACTTCCCCAAAGCTGCGATCACAAGATGAAAGATAGGGATGCATCCTACCAACTGGTCTGCTTCGTTGTACAGTTTCGACTCTCGAAAGCAACACTTGCATGCACGTATGGTGTGCGCGTGTCCAGTATGTGTGTACGGATAATGGCGGCGAGTTAACGTACCATTAGATCTAGAATAGCAAACGGTGAATTGCAGGGGCACTAATCTTCAACGTATCCCATTTAGACGTTTACACTAGCACCACATCAAATTGATACTATTATTAAGTTTCAAAAAAATCAATACTATAATTAATTAAGCACATGAATGCCATCGCAAAAAAAAAAGCACATGAATGATCATTGTTACTCCGTCCGGATTTACTAGTCGCGTCATATTTTGGGTCATATTTTGACCATAATTTTAACTAATAAAGTATTAGTGACATGTAGCAAAAATAATATTGTTAGAAACAACATTCAAATACGGATTCAACAAATATAATGTTTGGTGACATACATTAATACTTTGCTAGTCAGATATATGGTCAAACTTTGACCTAGAATACGATGAGGACTAATAAACTCATACGGAGGTAGTAGTATTGTACCCTCTCCGTCTCATAATATAAGAGCATTTTTACACTACGATAGTGTCAAAAACATAAGATAACCACAGGTTCACTCGAACATAATTTGTGTGAGTATAGGGGTCAACATGAATGTCCATGGTTCCGTCGTTGGTCACTGAACAAAAGGAAGTTTTGTTCATTCTATATTTCACCGAACCTGCAGGGTCACACCTTAAGATGAATGTGATCTGTTGGGTAGTAACTGAGTTAGGAGTACTAGAGAATGTCACTTGAAAAGTTTCAAGGACAAAAAGATTGTTTCGAAGCAGAATCAGAATCGTTTCGTGAAAACCAGAAGTGTTTCGGAGGAAAACTGGAGAAGTTTTGGTGGATCGGAAAAGTTCCTGAGACCGTAGAAAGTCCATCAGAGGATATGGGAGGGTCCGGGATTTATCAGAACCCCGTAGAACAGTCATAGGGGTGCCATGGGCTTGTCCCATGGCAAGGTCCAAGGTGGGGGCAGCCGCATGGGCCCTAGGGGCCCAATAGTGTGGCGCCCCCTTAGCCTTGGTGGGCAAGCCACCTGGTGGCGCCCTAGGGTTTGGGGAGGGGCACCACTTGGAGGCAACCTTAGATGGGCACCCCCCCTTGGGGTTGCTGCCCCCTTTTGGAAATTGTCCCCTCCCCGGCCTATTATAAATAGAGAGAGAGAGAGAGAGAGAGAGAGAGAGAGAGAGAGAGAGAGGGCAGCCCCAAACACACAAGTTCTTCGTGCCCGTGGCTGCACTCTCCCACTCTCTGTAGTTCTCCACCATCACCCTCCCCATAGGGCTACTCTCTACTTTTACTCCGGCATGACATAGCTCTGGACGGCGTACCCTTGCTAGATCAAAGGATTCATACGTGTGCAATCCGATAGAGGAATCATATGTTTGATTCTTGTTCGAGGGACCTAGTCGTGGGAAGATCCGACGGACGTCAAGAACGTGATCTTCATCAACTCTTTTTCCGATACAACTTGTTTGTTGGCGATTTCATATCTAACCTTATATGCATAATCTTCATACTGATCATGGGAACTAGATTCATAGGTTGATATCTTTTGTTTTCTACTACGTTTCCCAACGGTGGCATCACAAGTAAACTAGGTAATTCTTTTCAAGAGGTTTGTGTGGATGCTAAAATTTCTATGGAATATAGCACAAAGAAATCCTTAGGAATTCCTATTGGATTCAAACCTACAAATCAAACAACCGACATAGGAACGGATTCTTAGGATTCCAATCCCTCAAATTCCTATGAAATCCTCTAAATCGAAGAGACCTTGATTCAAACTTTAAGATAAAAAATTAAGAAGTGAGATTGAATGATAGTCATTAACTGCCTTAGATCCAATCCTTTTGGGGATCGGTGTAATGAGCTATTAAGACACTCATTTATTCTTTCTTCAAAGAAGTTGAGAAAAATATGGACAAATAATGTTCCAGCATACTCCTGCCGCCCGGGTTTGTAAGGCATTCACATGTTTTAGTAACTCAATTTTTCCAAAAAAATGTGTCATATATCACTAAAAGCATTTCATTTAATTTGTAGTGAATTTTCATAATTTATATTTTAAGACATAAAACCCATATGTGTTAGTCAAATAAAAGACCTAAAAATATGTGCACGCTTTATAAACTCGGATAGAGGGAGTACCTTTAAGAACAACCCATTAAAACCGTCCAGTCTCATGGCCTTGTCTGGAGGATTATGCAAATATTTTCTGGCAGACTCCTCTTAAGTAAATAGTAAACTAACAATGCTTCAAGTCCTTCTAGTCAACTGATTAAATCAGATTACCCGCGAAAAACATAGATTAAAATAAGATACCCCCATTAGGATAATAAAACATGAGCGAAAAGGTTGTAGCCACGTCATGCTAATTTATTGTACGACCACCTTCTAGGGGGTTAATGAGGCAATGACATTTCTTCTAATACGCTATATTGCACGAGCATGAAACTAAATAGTTTTCATCCCAACCTACACCCACCAAATTGTGCATATCTTCCGCTAGTTTTTTGGGTAATCTAGTAACTAAAAAATATGTCTCTTCAGAAGTATTTTAAAACTTTATCCCGGTGTTTGAGGGGGATGTATATATCATTATGTCCATATGCTCTAGGACTATAATGAAATTCTAAATGGGGCATGTCTGGATGGTTATAGATTTTCTCGAACGTTTTAGGTCATAGTTATGATGTTTAAGCATAGCACATAGCACATGGGCGTTATGGGATTGCGGTTGCCCATTACAAATTTCCACCGACGAATATAAGTGATCACCCCCATGAAATAAGCTCATTGGTTGATAATTCCACATTGCTAAAATTAATATATAAATATTATCATCCACGATCATAAAAGTTATATTTCCTTATTACACTTAGCAAAATTAGTTACACTTTGTATTTACTTATAACTCATTCTATCAATGCACCATATTCACTAGGATACTTTCCTATTACACTTAGCAAAATTAATTACATTTTTACTTCTTTATAACTCATTCTATCAACATACTAGTTTGATCAGTATATTTTCTATTACACTCAACAAGGTTAATCACATTTTTACTTCTTTACAACTTATTCTATGAAGATACTAGTTTAACTATTATATTTTTCTATTAAACTTAGCAAATAATTAACCACCTCGGATAGGTAAGACATTCTTTATCATACAACTTTAATGTATCCATCATTACACACATAGTGTTACTTTAAGTCATATTTTGCAAGGATAATTACATCTGCCAATTCTTTCCGAGAGATTGCCCCTCGAAACCATTCTTCAAATCATGTTCTCCTAGATTCTTAAAATAAATAAAAGAATCACAAAATTGCATTCCTCCATGGATTAGTTTGTGCCACTTAGGTGAAGTGTAGTGTATATGAATATGTGTTTGATTTGCTTTCATTTAGCATGTTTAAATATCTTGGGTTGAACTCTAATTTTTCTCCAACAAATATCATGAAAGAATGGTAAAAAGGGCATTAGAGCGGTTTCTAGAATATGCTTTTATCTAACAAATATCATGAATGAGATAGTAAAAATATCATGAAAGAGGTTTCTAAAATAATATTTTGTCTCATCCACAAAATGAAAGAGTAAAGCACTTTCTATCTTAGGTGTGAGTGGATAAAAAATATAGAGTGTATGAGGTGTACTTACAAGGGCTTGTCCTTGAATACTTGATATTACTCGTTTATTGAATCTTCTATGGTCAAGTCATTGTATTTTGTGTCCTAACAACGTACACTCGATAGGTATTGCAATAGCATCACTCAAGGTCATCAATATAGGCCGATGTGACTGATATATCAATCAATATATCCATTTAACATGCTACTAATACCGATTTAGCATATCATATCATAAATTAATTTCACACATATTGACTGATATAGACCGATATATGGGACAATATGACCAGCCTTTGGCTTGATATCTTGACTAATATGGGAAAAATATGGAGAGGGACATTTTGGAGGACGAGCTACCCGACGCTCGGTATCGTGACATGTGTTTTCTCATTGGGATCTGGAAAATAAGATTTACTATCGCAATACATGATTAGAATACAACAATTTTGAACAGCGTTGCCGTATACACTTGGCCCATGTTGGTGAAGTTCCTCGGTCGGATTCATGTGCACCACCTACATCAACTTTTTCCCTCGTCATTTATTTCTCCTCCACTCCTGTCTCACCACTCGCTCATCTCGGTTAACACCGCCGGCAATGTCGAGTTTGGGGATGTGAGTCGCCAGCAACCTTTTCAAGTGCATTAAAAGTGATCTGCACCCAGATCGGGATGAGGGGTGGAGACGAGATCGATCTGGATCAATGTCTTGCCTCTCGCCAACGATTTCCTCCAGGGAAACTGCTGCCTCCTCCATTGAATCTTTGCGACTTCTTCTTCTTGTTTGCCTTGTTTTCTTGATCTGATTGAATATGGCCGGGACTTCCCATTGGATTTGTATGTGTATTTTTGGTTTTCCTATTGCATTGCTTGAGATTCGGCATGATTTTTTAGATTGTGGTGAATTTTTAAAAATAATTGGGTACTTTATGATGGATCGTTCTATCTAGCATAATCCTCTATGGAAAGGTACTTGCGTTGGTGGATTTTCATTGGTTATTTTTGTTGGCCCAAATTTCTGATCTTCTTTGTGTGGGTTTGTACATATGGTATATGAATCTATCAGCAAAAAAATCCTGGTGATTGCAAAAAGGATGTTGTCGGTGTCAAAACCGGTGGATCTCAGGTAGGGGTTCCCGAACTATGCGTCTAGGATCGATGGTAACAGGAGATGGGGGAGACGATGTTTACCCAGGTTCGGGCCCTCTCTATGGAGGTAATACCCTACTTCCTGCTTGATTGATCTTGATGAATATGAGTATTACAAGAGTTGATCTACCACGAGATCGTAATGGCTAAACCCTAGAAGTCTAGCCTATATGACTATGGTAATGTCTATATCCTTTCCGGACTAACCCCTCCGGTTTATATAGACACCGGAGGGATCTAGGGTTTACATAGAGTCGGCTACATAAGAAGGAATCTTCATAATCGGTCGCCAAGCTTGCCTTCCACGCCAAGCAGAGTCCAATCCGGACACGGGTACAGTCTTCGGCCTTCATGTCTTCACAGCCCATCAGTCCGGCCCACGGATAACAGACTGGACACCCGAGGACCCCTTATTCTAGGACTGTCGGCCAATAAAACCCAGTGCGGAAGGCTTTGCTAACAAGGGCCCGAGCTGCGGCGTGGTGTCCGGCGAGGCCAGCGTGAATTTCCGCTAAAAGTTGTCGCCCCTCTTCTTCGAAGATACATCTTTGAAGTACTCCGGTAGTGCTTTTCTTGTAGAGCTCTCCATCGTGAACCTTGTAGGCCTTCGAACGCCTGACAATGCGACGAGCCTCATTCTGGTCGTCGGGAAGCTCCTTCCTATTAATGTAGGCCAAGAAGGGTTCGGTCCATGGGGCAATGACTGCCATAATGAGATGGGCCGACGGTGTTATTTCGGCGGCTGAGCCCCCGGCACTGTCTGTCTGTTCGGGATTTGAGGTTGAGTTCGGATCTGAATTATGGTCGCCGCCCTCCCCTTGCCACACCACGGATGACTTGAAGAGCCTTTCCAGGAAGACGTTAGGTGGGACGGGGTCGCGCTTAGCGCCGATGCGGGCCAGGACGTCCGCTGCTTGATTGCTTTCTCGGGCAACGTGATGAAATTCAAGTCCCTCGAACCGAGCCGATATTTTTAATACGGCATTGCGATAAGCTGCCATCTTTGGATCTTTGGCGTCAAACTCGCCGTTTATCTGAGATATCGCGAGGTTCGAGTCCCCGCGCACCTCCAGGCGTTGTATGCCCATGGATGTGGCCATCCGAAGACCATGCAATAGGGCCTCGTATTCGGTTGCATTGTTGGAGTCTGTGTATAATATCTGGAGTACATACTGGACGACGTCTCCGGTGGGGAATGTTAATACGACTCCTGCTCCTAGTCCTACCAACATTTTGGAGCCGTAAAAATACATGACCCGGTTGGAGTATGCGCCATACTCTTTAGGGGGTTCGGCCTCTGTCCATTCAGCGATGAAGTCGGCCAGTACTTGAGATTTGATGGCTCGACGTGGCTTGTATGTTATGTCGAATGGAAGTAGCTCTATGACCCATTTGTCGATACGTCCCGTGGCATCACAATTGTTTATTATGTCATTGAGTGGGACCTCAGAAGCCACCGTGATTGAACACTCCTGGAAGTAGTGTCGTAGCTTGCGGGGTGCCATGAAGACCGCGTATGCTATCTTTTGGTAGTGGGGGTACCGAGATTTGCATGGTGTGAGGACAGTAGATACGTAGTATACTGGTTTTTGAAGTGGGAATTTGTGTCCATCCTGTTCTCGTTCGACGACGAGCACGGCGCTCACCACCTGATGTGTTGCCGATATGTATAGCAACATGGGTTCACCCGCGTTTGGTGCTGCCAGGATTGGATTGCTTGCTAGGAGGGTATTTATTTCCTCCAGTCTGGCAGTCGCCGTGTCTGTCCATTCGAAGTTATCAGTGCGCCGTAAGAGGCGATAGAGCGGTAGTGCCTTTTCTCCTAGTCTGGAGATAAAGCGGCTTAGTGCTGCCATGCATCCTGCCAGTTTTTGGACCTGTTTGAGGTCTGTTGGTGTAGCCAACTGTGACAGAGCTCGGATTTTAGCTGGATTTGCTTCGATTCCTCAGTTGGAAACGATGAAGCCCAACAGTTTTCCAGCGGGGACACCGAAGACACACTTTTCCGGGTTGAGCTTAATGTCATATGCGCGAAGGTTGTGAAACGTAAGACGTAAGTTGTCTATTAGTGTTTCGACATGCCTAGTTTTGATGACGACGTCATCGACGTAAGCTTCTACCGTTTTGCCGATCTATTTCTCCAGGCATGTTTGAATCATGCGTTGGTATGTCGCACCGGCGTTCTTGAGCCCGAAGGGCATAGTGTTGAAGCAGAATGGCCCGTATGGGATAATAAATGTTGTTGCAGCTTGGTCGGATTCCTTCATTTTGATTTGATGGTATCCGGAATATGCATCGAGGAAGCATAGTGGGTCGTGTCCTGCGGTGGCGTCAATGATTTGATCAATGCGGGGAAGGTGAAAAGGATCCTTGGGGCAGGCCTTGTTGAGATCCTTGAAATCGACACATAGGCGCCAGGATTTATCCTTCTTTGGTACCATCACCAGGTTTGCCAGCCAGTCCGGATGCTTGATTTCTCTGATGAATCCGGCCTCGATAAGCTTGGCCATCTCCTCCCCCATGGCTTGTCGCTTGGGTTCGGAAAAGTGTCGTAGTGTTTGTTTGACTGGTTTAAATCCCTTTAATATGTTGAGGCTATGTTCGGCCAACTTGCGTGGGATCCCTGGCATATCCGAAGGGTGCCAGGCAAATATGTCCTAGTTTTCACGTAGGAATTCTCGTAGTGCGGCGTCAACTGCTGGGTTTAGTTGAGCTCCGATAGATGCTGTCTTCTTGGGGTCCGTTGGGTGGACCTGGAATTTGACTATTTCCTCTACTGGTTTGAATGAGGTGGATTTGGGGCGTTTGTCGAGGATCACATCGTCCCTGTCCACCGTGGAGCGTAGTGCGGTTAATTCTTCGGCCGCGAGGGCTTCGGATAGCGCCTCGAGGGCCAGGGATGCGGTTTTGTTTTCAGCGCGGAGTGCTATGTCCGGATCACTTATGAGAGTGATTATACCGTTTGGTCCGGGCATTTTGAGCTTCATATACCCGTAATGAGGTATAGCTTGGAAGTGTGTAAAAGCATCTCACCCCAACAGGGCGTGGTATCCGCTGCTGAAAGGGGCCACTTGGAAAGTTATTTCTTCGGACCGGTAGTTCTCCGGCGTGCTGAATACTACGTCAAGTGTGATTTTTGCCCGCGCATCGCGCCTCCCGACTGGGAATAATTCCCTGGAAGGTTGTGTTACTTTGCTTGATGCGGCTCCTGCCTATTTCCATTTTATGGAGTGTATCCTCATAAATGAGATTTAGTCCGCTGCCGCCGTCCATGAGGACCTTGGTGAGGCGAAACCCATCCACGATGGGACTGAGGACTAACGCGGCTGGCGCTCGTACTACTCTGTACTTTGGTTTGTCACCGGCGTTGAATGTTATAGCCATGTCGTTCCATGGGTTTATTACAGCAATTTGGCAGACTTCGTCGAGCTCGCGAAGTGCCCTTTTGCGCTTGTTGTTTGAAGCAAATGTCTCAAAGACCGTCAATACTCTTGGGTCGTCGTCTTCTGGGGGATGTTGTTCTAGGGCATCGTTGATAAGGATGTCCTCGCGGCTCTTGGCTACCTCTCATAGTATCCAACATGCTCTAAGGCTGTGGGTTGCCACGGTATCTATTGTTGTATGTATTTTGCATGGGCCATCAAGCCACTCCTCCAGAACGGTGTCGTTCCGCATAGCGGCTTTGTGTTTCTTGACTGTTGGACTGGGCGTGCCATGAGGGTGCGCCCTTTTCGCCTGTAGGGGGAGTTGGGTTGGGACTGACGGTTCCCAGCGAGCTACCCAAGTTTCCCAGGCGCTCTCCACGCGCTGTACTTTTGTACGATGGTTGCTAAGTCAGCGAATTTTAGTATGCGGCGGAAATTGACGGTGTTGAGGATTCCTTCGTCCGTGCAATTTTTGCAGAACGCTGATATTGCGTCCTCGTCACGGCAATCTTTGGCTTTGTCCTTGACAAGGAGGAATCTGGCCCAGAAGTGGTGGACCTTTTCCTGAGACTGTTGTTTTGTGCTTACGAGAGCGTTTATGTCCGGGTGGGTGGGTGGAATTAAATCCGAACCCTGACCCGACCGATCATCCGGAGTCTGACGACCTTCCGGGCTTGATAGTCCGGCTTCCGGAATATCTTCTGATTGTTTGGGACCGCCGTCCGATGCTATGTACGGAGGGCTGGTCGCTTCCTTTCACGGGTGAGTATCCGGATCTTCAAGAGCGGCGATCCGAACATAGTCCGGCTTCGATATAGAAGAAGACTCGTTGTCCTGCTCCATGTCTACCGCAATCTGGTGGGTGACCGGTGGAGTTTCGGTTTCTCCCTGATCAGTTTTAGGACCGATCCGATCGTAATCTGCGGCGATTCCCAAAGCGGCGATGCAATCTAGGAGCTTGTTTAAGGACGAAAACTCAACCGGATCCATCTGCTTGGAGTGCTCAGAATTGATGCGAAGGGGGTTTTTGATGGCCCGAGAGGTCATCGTCGGCTCAATGGCCGAACGGGCGATCATAGTAAAGTCGCCCAGCCGGAGGGTTTGGCCCGGGGCCAGAGCTACCCCGGCAATGATGTTGTCTTTAAGGACAAGGCGAGCCATCGAGCCTTTCATCGATGGCAGAGTGGAAATCTCAATGAAAGCACCAATGTCGGTGTCAAAACCGGCGGATCTCGGGTAGGGGGTCCCGAACTGTGCGTCTAGGATCAATGGTAACAGGAGACGGGGGACACGATGTTTACCCAAGTTCGGGCCCTCTCTATGGAGGTAATACCCTACTTCCTGCTTGATTGATCTTGATGAATATGAGTATTACAAGAGTTGATCTACCACGAGATCGTAATGGCTAAACCCTAGAAGTCTAGCCTATATGACTATGGTAATGTCTATATCCTTTCCGGACTAACCCCTCTGGTTTATATAGACACCGGAGGGATCTAGGGTTTACATAGAGCCAGTTACATAAGAAGAAATCTTCATAATCGGTCACCAAGCTTGCCTTCCACGCCAAGCAGAGTCCAATCCGGACACGGGTACAGTCTTCGGCCTTCATGTCTTCACAGCCCATCAGTCCGGCCCACGGATAACAGGCCAGACGCCCGAGGACCCCTTAGTCCAGGACTCCCTCAGATGTATTTGTGCAGAAGATTGTGATTCTCTTATCCTTTGAGACTGGGATGTTTTTTATGTTCTTGGTGTATGAGCGTGACACCATATTACACCTTGGACTAAAAATTTAGTAAACATCATGCGGGATACTTTTGTCCATTGATTTGTTGATGAATCATTTCTCAGTACAATGAATTTCAGTTTTGCGAAATTGTTGATGAATCTGCAATTTTGGTTATTTTTGTGATGGATTTGAGATTTATTTTGGTCCATTTGTGATGATTTTAGTGCTTAATCCTAAGTAGCAGCATGTTCCAGCTAATGCATAAGATTAGTAAGCTGGATTAAGTTAACACATGAATTTGTCCATGCTCGTTGTTGTTAGCCCATCTATTAATCAGCAAAATATGTACCCAAGGAACTAAGAGTTGCTGTCAAAGCAGTTACTAAAGCTCAGGAACAACATAACCAAAGGCACAAAACATGATGATGTATCCTAAATTTCAACTCGGTGGGTGTGGGGGCAATTCCTCGCCTTCTTCTCCTTGAGCTTCGAAAACAAATTTGGAGCTCATTCACTAAAAAGTAGATCTTGAGGTGGCTTACCAACTTTCACAAACTTCTCGGAGCAAATGCATAACATTGGAAGCTTTCAGGTGAATGCAACGGTACTTTCCTACAACTCAAGCATAAGAAAAATATGTACAAATAAAATGGACCATTTTATTTTTTATTTTTTATTTTTTATTCTTAGTGTGTCCCCAACCATATTTTTATAACCATGTGTCAAATACCTAATATAACTCATGAATGCCATTGGTCCCCTAGTGAGATGTCATTACCACCAAAACTTACATGGGGGCTAAGTTGTCCTTTGAACTAGAGCTTTGGAAATGTTTACAATACGACATGTCAAAACGGCGCATACATGGAAGCTTAGCGGAGCACACCCACAGGAGTGCATGTCCACAGGCACATAGGGTTACATTCCCGACATAATGTGTGAAACAATGAGCATTGAACTTGCCCCCAGGCACGAGCAAAGCTCGGCTGACGGACCATGGTGGCGGGCTTGCATCCTTCCTCCACGAGGGGGCTTCCGGTGTGTGGCGGCGTCCCTGGGTGCCTTGCATGATGGCGGAGCCTGGGTGCTAGGGCGGCAATTGGCGGTGGCTGCGCCGCCATGGGTGTGAGGGCAGCATGGTAAGTTGGTAACTAGCCATGCAGATCAGTGGCGGCGGATCAGAGCTTCCCCTACATAGATTCATTATGTTCTGGGTGGGGGCGACTCAGGCGCCGGCTGGCGGCCCTGGATGGCAGTGTAGGGAAACGTAGTAGTTTAAAAAAAATCCTACGATCACGCAAGATCTATATAGGAGAAGCATAGCAACGAGCGAGGAGAGTGTGTCCACGTACCCTCGTAGACCGAAAGCGGAAGCGTTTAGTAACGCGGTTGATGTAGTCGAATGTCTTCGCGATCCAACCGATCCAAGTACCGAACTTACGCACCTCCGCGTTCAGCACACATTCAGCTCGATGACGTCCCTCGAACTCTTGATCCAGTTGAGGCCGAGGGAGAGTTCCATCAGCACGACGGCTGCTACCTCTTGAGCATGCGTTGGTTTTCCCTTGAAGAGGAAAGGGTGATGCAGCAAAGTAGCATAAGTATTTCCCTTAGTTTTTGAGAACCAAGGTATCAATCCATTAGGAGGCCACACGCAAGTCCCTCGTACCTACACAAACAAATAAGAACCTTACAACCAACGCGATAAAGGGGTTGTCAATCCCTTCACGGCCACTTGTAAAAGTGAGATCTGATAGAGATGATAAGATAATATTTTTGGTAATTTTATGATAGAGATTGAAAGTAAAGATTGCAAAATAAACGACAATAGAAGTAGCTAGTTGACGGGAGATTAATATGGTGGAAAATAGACCCGGGGGCCATAGGTTTCACTAGTGGCTTCTCTCAAGATAGCATAAGTATTGCGGTGGGTGAATAAATTACTGTCGAGCAATTGATAGAAAAGTGCATAATTATGAGAATATCTAGGCATGATCATGTATATAGGTATCACGTCCGCGACAAGTAGACCAAAACGATTCTGCATCTACTACTATTACTCCACACATCGACCGCTATCCAGCATGCATCTAGAGTATTAAGTTCATAAGAACAGAGTAACGCATTAGGCAAGATGACATGATGTAGAGGATAAACTCAAGCAATATGATATAAACCCCATCTTTTATCCTCGATGGCAACAATACAATACGTGTCGTTTCCCCATCATCATTTGGGATCGAGCAGCATAAGATTGAACCCAAAGCTAAGTACTTCTCCCATTGCAAGAAAGATCAATCTAGTAGGCCAAACCAAACTGATAATTCGAAGAGACTTGCAAAGATAACCAATCATACATGAAAGAATTCAGAGGAGATTCAAATATTGTTCATAGATAATCTTGACCATAAACCCACAATTCATCGGATCTTGACAAACACACCGCAAAAAGAGTTACATCGAATAGATATCCAAGAAGATTGAGGAGAACTTTGTATTGAGATCCAAAGACAGAGAAGAAGCCATCTAGCTAATAACTATGGACCCGAAGGTATGTGGTAAACTACTCACACATCATCGGAGAGGCTATGGTGTTGATGTAGAAGCCCTCCGTGATCGATTCCCCCTCCGGTGGCGCGGAAAAGGCTAAGATGGGATCTCACGAATGTAACGTTGCGGTGGTGGAAATAGGGTTCTGTGGTGCTCCTGGTTGGTTTCAGGGTATATGGGTATATATAGGAGGAAGAAGTAGGTCGGTGGAGCTGCGAGGGGCCCACGAGGGTGGGGGGCACGCCCAGGGGGGCAGGCGCGCCTCCCTGCCTCGTGGCCTCCTTGCTTCTTTCTTGCCGTCCACTCCAAGTCTCCTGGATCACGTTAGTTCCAAAAATAACTCTCCCGAAGGTTTCATTCCGTTTGGACTCCGTTTGATATTCCTTTTCTAGAAACACTGAAATAGCCAAAAATAGCAATTTGCACTGGGCCTTGGGTTAGTAGGTTAGTCCCAAAAATAATATAAAATTTCTTAGTAAAGCCCATTAAACATCCAAAATAGATAATATAATAACATGGAACAATAAAAAATTATAGATACGTTGGAGACGTATCAACGGCGTGGTGACGGTGATGATGAAGTTACCGGCACAGGGCTTCGCCTAAGCACTACGACGATATGACCGAGGTGTGTAACTGTGGAGGGGGGCACCGCACATGGCTAAGACAATTGTCTGTTATATCTTTGGGGTGCGCCCCTGCCCCCGTATATAAAGGAGGAGAGGAGCAGGCCGGCCAACAAGGGTGCAAGGGAGAGGGGAGTCCTACTAGGACTCCAGTCCTAGTAGGATTCGGCCCCATCCTTTTTTCCTTCTACCGGAGGGGGAAAGGGGGAAGGAGAAGGAGTAGGAGAAGGAAAGGGGGGTGGCGCCCCCTTCCCAAGTCCAATTTGGCCTCCTCCCTTGTGGGGGGCGCACCAGCCCCTTGTGGGCTGGTTAGCCTCCCTCCTATGGCCCATAAGGCCCATATCTTTCCCCAGGGGGTTCCGGTAACCCCTCCGGTACTTTGGTATGTACCCGATACAGTCTGGAACCCTTCCGGTGTCTGAATACTACCTTCAAATATATCAATCTTTACCTCTCGACCATTTCTAGACTCCTCGTCATGTCTGTGATCTCATCCGGGACTCCGAACAAACTTCGGTCATCAAATCACATAACTCATAATACAAATTGTCATCGAACGTTTAGCGTGCGGACCCAACGGGTTCGAGAACTATGCAGACTTTACCGAGACACATATCCGGTCAATAACCAATAGCGGAACCTGGATGCTCATATTGGCTCCTACATATTCTACGAAGATCTTTATCGGTCAAACCGCATAACAACATACGTTGTTCCCTTTGTCATCGGTATGTTACTTGCCCAAGATTCGATCGTCGGTATCATCATACCTAGTTCGATCTTGTTACCGGCAAGTCTCTTTACTCATTCCATAATGCATCATCCCGCAACTAACTCATTAATCACATTTCTTGCAAGGCTTGTAGTGATGAGCATTACCGAGAGGGCCCAGAGATACCTCTCCGATAAACGGAGTGACAAATCCTAATCTCGATCTATGCCAACTCAACAAACACCATCGGAGACAGTGGCGGAGCTACAGGGTGGCCAGGGTGGGCCGCGGCCCACCCTGGAATTTTGTACCGGCATGTATATCTATAAATGTAGAGATGGGCTAGAGAAGGAAAAACAAGCCCAGCAACACTTTGACCCAACAAAAATCCAACCCCGCCAAACATAGGGGAGACGCAGCATGCACACACAGCCTGATTGCCTGACGGACGCGCGCGAGACTCTGCCAGCCGCCCAGCCGTCGGCCGCCCCGCCTCCACCTGCCTCCCCACCCTCACCGGTCGCCGGACGCCCAGCTGCCCAGGAGGCTCCTCCGCTCCTGCCACTCCGTCGCGCCCGCGGCCTGCTCGGCTCTCGGCGCCAGCCGTGCTACCGCCTCCCGAAGCGACCCTGCCCTTGCCCCGGCCTCCGGGCGCCCCTGCAAACCGGCGGCAACCGTCCAGTCGGCACTCAGGCATTAGCTCGGCCTGATTTGAGGTGCCATTCATCCATTCCATTCCTCAATTCCACAATTTTTGATTTAGGGTTTGCGGCGACTGAGATCTTTATCTATTGAATGAGGGCACCAAGCAATAGTAGATTGGATGGACATATAGTAGATAGAACAATTTAATCGGGAGAACAGCTAGTTGCACGAGTAAGAAATTTTGTCCAGATTAATTATAAAGACACTGTACCTACAAGCATGGCTTGGTGAGTAACCTTGTTCAGATCAGTTCGGATACACTGCTATAAAAGGACAAAACCCAGGAAGCGCAGATCTTATCAGCCATGAAACCTCCCCAAATTAACCCATCAACCAATTTGCATTGCTTCTATTTGTTATGTTGTGCACTGTCCAGTACAATACATGAACATGAACCGACGAACAAACATATAATTTAGCACATCATTTTCTATTCAGTTGTGTCATTATGATTGATAGAAGTAAATTCTTATTGCAAAATTATTGAAGTAAATTCTTCTTTAACTTCTCAAGGTATGTCCTATATAGGCCTTTTTTATGCAAAACTGAGACTTGAATGTGAATTTTAGTTTATTTGTAAGACCATATTGATATATTTCTATGTGCTATTGGAAATTAGTTACAACAATCACATGTCATATTTGTTGTCAATTTTTTTGAGGCGGACCACCTTGTTGTCAAACGCTAGCTCCGCCACTGATCGGAGACACCTGTAGAGCATCTTAATAATCACCCAGTTACGTTATGACGTTTGATAGCACACAAGGTGTTCCTTCGGTATTCGGGAGTTGCGCAATCTCATAGTCAGAGGAACATGTATAAGTCATGATGAAAGCAATAGCAATAAACCTAAACGATCATTTATGCTAAGCTAAAGGATGGGTATTGTCCATCACATCATTCTCTAATGATGTGATCTTGTTCATCAAATGACAACACATGTCTATGGTCAAGAAACTTAACCATCTTTGATTAACGAGCTAGTCAAGTAGAGGCATTCTATGGATACTCTATTTTGTCTATGTATTCACACATGTACTAAGTTTCCGGTTTATACAATTCTAATATTTATCATGATATAAGGAAATATAAATAACAACTTTATTATTGCCTCTAGGGCATATTTCCTTCAGTCTCCCACTTGCACTAGAGTCAATAATCTTTATGTGATTAGTTCACATCTCCATGTGACTAATACCCAAAGGGTTTACTAGAGTCAATATTCTAGTTCACATCGCTCTGTGATTAACTCCCAAATAGTGATCATGTTTTGCTTGTGAGAGAAGTTTAGTCAACGGGTCTGCCACATTCAGATCCGTATGTATTTTCCAAATTTCTATGTCTACAATGCTCTGCAGAGAGCTACTCTAGCTAATTGCTCCCACTTTAAATATGTATCCAGATTGTGACTCAGATTCATCCAGATCGGTGCCAAAGCTTGCATAGAGTAACTCTTTACGACGAACTCTTTATCACCTCCATAACCGAGAAATATCTCCTTAGTCTTCTAAGGATAATTTTGACCGCTGTCAAGTGATCCACTCCTGGAACAATATCGTACCCCCTTGCCAAACTCATGGCAAGGTACACAATAGGTTTGGTACGCGGCATAGCATACTTTATAGGACCTATGGTTGAGGCATAGGGAATGACTTTCATTCTCATTCTATTTTTCTGTCGTAGTCGTGTTTTGAGTCTTACTCAACTTTACACCTTACAACTCAGGCAAGAACTCCTTCTTTGACTGGTCCATTTTGAACTCCTTCAGTATCTTATCAAGGTATGTACTCATTGAAAGTATTATCAAGTGTCTTGATCTATCTTTATAGATCTTGATGCCCAATATGTAAGTAGCTTCACTGAGGTCTTTTATTGAAAAAATTCTTATTCAAGTATCCTTTTATGCTATTCAGAAATTCAGTATCATTTCCGATCAACAATATGTCATCCACATATAATATCAGAAATGCTACAGAGCTCCCACTCACTTTTTTGTAAATACAGGCTTCTCCAAAAGTCTGTATGAAACCATATACTTTGATCACACTATCAAAGCGTATATTCCAACTCCGAGATGCTTGCACCAGTCCATAGATGGATCGCTGGAGCTTGCACACTTTGTTAGCACCTTTAGAATTGAGAAAACCTTCTTGTTGCATCATATACAACTCTTCTTTAAGAAATCCATTAAGGAATGTACTTTTAACATCCATTTGCCAGATTTCATAAAATGTGGCAATTACTAACATGATTTGGACAGACTTAAGCATCGCTACGAGTGAGAAAATCTTATCGTAGTAACCACCTTGAACTTGTCAAAAACCTTTTTGCAACAATTCGAGCTTTTGTAGATAGTAACACTACTATCAGCGTCTGTCTTCCTCTTGAAGATCCATTTATTCTCAATGGCTTGCCGGTCATCGGGCAAGTCAACCAAATTCCACACTTTGTTCTTTATACATGGATCCCATCTCAGATTTCATGGCCTCAAGCCATTTCGCAGAATCTGGGCTCATCATCGCTTCCTCATAGTTCGTAGCTTTGTCATGGTCTAGTAACATGATTTCCAGAACAGGATTACCGTACCACTCTGGTGCGGACCGTACTATGGTTGACCTACAAGGTTCGGTAGTAACTTGATCTGAAGTTTCATGATCATCATCATTAGCTTCCTCACTAATTGGTGTAGGAATCACTAGAACTAATTTATGTGATGAACTACTTTCCAAATTGAGAGAAGCTACAATTACCTCATCAAGTTCTTCATTCCTCCCACTCACTTCTTTCGAGAGAAACTCCTTCTCTAGAAAGGATCCATTCTTAGCAATGAACATCTTGCCTTCGGATCGGTGATAGAAGGTGTACCCAATAGTCTACTTTGGGTATCCTATGAAGAAGCATTTCTCCGATTTGGGTTCGAGCTTATCAGCTTGAAGCTTTTTCACATAAGCATCACAGTCCCAAACTTTAAGAAACGACGACTTAGGTTTCTTGCCAAACCACAATTCATACAGTGTTGTGTCAAGGATTAGATGGTGCCCTATTTAACATGAATGCAACTGTCTATAATGCATAACCCAAAAATGATAGTGGTAAATCGGTAAGAGACATCATAGATCGCACCATATCTAATAAACTACGGTCATGATGTTCGGACACACCATTACACCATGGTGTTCCAGGTGGTGTGAGTTGTGAAACTATTCCACATTGTTTTAAATGAAGGCCAAACTCGTAACTCAAATATTCGCCTCTGCGGTCAGATCGTAGAAACTTTATTTTCTTGTTACGATGATTTTCCACTTCACTCCGAAATTCTTTGAACTTTTCAAATGTTTCAGACGTATGCTTCATCAAGTAGATAAACCCATATATGCTCAAATCATCTGTGAAGGTTAGAAAATAACGATACCCGCCGCGAGCCTCAACACTCATTGTTCCAACACATTAGTATGTATTATTTCCAATGCATCTGTTGCTCGCTCCATTGTTCCGGAGAACGGAGTCTTAGTCATCTTGCCCATGAGGCATGGTTCGCAAGCATCAAGTGATTCCAAAAACCCATCAGCATGGAGTTTGTTCATGCGCTTTACACCAATATGACCTAAACGGCAGTGCCACAAATAAGTTGCACTATCATTATTAACTTTGCATCTTTTGGCTTCAATATTATGAATATGTGTATCACTATGATCGAGATTCAATAAACCATTCACCTTGGGTGTATGACCACAGAAGGTTTTATTCATGTAAACCGAATAACAATTATTCTTTGACTTAAATGAATAACTGCATTGCAATAAACATGGTCCAATCATAATATGATCAACGCAAACACCAAATAACATTTATTTTAGGTTCAACACTAAGCCCGAAGGTAAAGGGAGTGTGCGATGGTGATCTTATCAACCTTGGAATCACTTCCAACACAGATCGTCACCTCGCCCTCAACTAGTCTTTGTTCATTTTGTAACTCCTGTTTCAAGTTACTAATCATAGTAACTGAACCAGTATCAAATACCCAGGGGCTACTATGAACACTAGTAAGTACACATCAATAACATGCATATCATATATACTTTTGTTCACTTTGCCATTCTTCTTATCCACCAAGTATTTGGGGCAATTCCACTTCCAGTAACCATTTCCTTTGTGGTAGAAGCACTCAGTTTCAGGCTTGGGTCTAGCTTTGGGCTTCTTCATGGGAGTGGCAACTTGCTTGCCATTCTTCTTGAAGTTCCCTTTCTTTCCCTTGCCCTTTTACTTGAAACTAGTGGTCTTGTCAACCATCAACACTTGATGCTTTTCTTCATTTCTACCTTCGCCAATTTCAGCATCGTGAAGAGCTCGGGGAATCGTTTTCATCATCCCTTGCATATTATAGTTCATCACGAAGTTCCAGTAACTTGGTGATAGTGACTAGAGAACTCTGTCAATCACTATCTTATCTGGAAGATTAACTCCCACTTGATTCAAGCGATTGTAGTACTCAGACATTCTGAGCACATGCTCACTGGTTGAGCTATTCTCCTCCATCTTGTAGGCAAAAATACTTGTCAGAGGTCTCATACCTCTCGACTCGGGCATGAGTCTGAAATACCAATTTCAACTCTTGGAACATCTCATATGCTCCATGGTGTTTCAAAACATTTTTGAAGTCCCGGTTCTAAGCCGTGAAGCATGGTGCACTAAACTATCAAGTAGTCATCATACCGAGCTTGTCAAACGTTCATAACGTCTGCATTTGCTCCTGCAATAGTTCTGTCACCTAGCGGTGCATCAAGGACATAATTCTTCTATGCAGCAATGAGGATAGTCCTCAGATCACGGACCCAGTCTGCATCATTGCTACTATCAATTTTCAACTTAGTTTTCTCTAGGAACATATCATAAATAAAACGGGGAGCTACATCGCAAGCTATTGATCTACAACATAGATACGCAAATACTATCAGGACTAAGTTCATGATAAATTAAAGTTCAATTAATCATATTACTTAAGAACTCCCACTTAGATAGTGATAACCCACAAGTATAGGGGATCGCAATAGTTTTCAAGGGTATTCAACCCAAATTTATTGATTCGACACAAGGGGAGCCAAAGAATATTCTCAAGTATTAGCAGTTGAGTTGTCAATTCAATCACACCTAAAAGACTTAATATCTGCAGCAAAATATTTAGTAGCAAAGTAGTATGGAAGTAACGGTAACAGTGGCAAAAGTAACAGTAGTAGTTTTTGTAGCAATCCTAACAGTGGCAACGAAAAAATAACTAAGCAAAGATCAATATGTGAAAAGCTCGTAGGCAATGGACCAATGATGGATAATTATGTCGGATGCGATCCCTCATGCAGCAGTTATAACATAGGGTGACACAGAACTAGCTCCAGTTCATCAATGTAATGTAGGCATGTATTCCGAATATAGTCATACGTGCTTATGGAAAAGAACTTGCAGGACATCTTTTGTCCTACCCTCCCGTGGCAGCGGGGTCCTATTGGAAACTAAGGGATATTAAGGCCTCCTTTTAATAAAATACCGGACCAAAGCATTAACACTTAGTGAATACATGAACTCCTCAAACTACGGTCATCACCGGGAGTGGTCCCGATTATTGTCACTTCGGGGTTGTCCGATCATAACACATAGTAGGTGACTATTGACTTGCAAGATAGGATCAAGAACTCACATATATTCATGAAAACATAATGGGTTCAGATCTGAAATCATGGCACTCGGGCCCTAGTGACAAGCATTAAGCATAGCAAAGTCATAGCAACATCAATCTTAGAACATAATGGATACCAGGGATCAAACCCTAACAAAACTAACTCGATTACCTGGTAAATCTCATCCAACCCATCACCGTCCAGCAAGCCTACGATGAGATTACTCACGCACGGCGGTGAGCATCATGAAATTGGTGATGGAGGATGGTTGATGATGACGATGGCAATGGATTCACCTCTTCGGAGCCCCGAACGGACTCCAGATCAGCCCTCCCGAGGAAGATTAGGGCTTGTCGGCGGCTCCGTATCGTAAAACGCGATGAATCCTTCTCTCCGATTTTTTTTCTCCCCGAACATGAATATATGGAGTTGGAGTTGAGGTCGGTGGAGTCTCAGGGGGTCCACGAGGCAGGGGGCGCGCCCTGCACCCTCGTGGACAGGGTGTGAGCCCCCTGATGCTAATTCTTTCGCCAGTATTTTTTATTAATTCTAAAATGTGTCTCCGTGGATTTTCAGGTCATTCCGAGAACTTCTATTTCTGCACAAAAATAACACCATGGCAGTTCTACTGAAAACAGCGTCAGTCCGGGTTAGTTCCATTCAAACCATGCAAGTTAGAGTCCAAAACAAGGGCAAAAGTGTTTGGAAAAGTAGATACGTTGGAGACATATGAGATAGACATCCCTCTAGTCATCTAAATGATCACGTGATCCAAATCAACTAAACCATGTCCGATCATCACGTGAGATGGAGTAGTTTTCAATGGTGAACATCACTATGTTGATCATATCTACTATATGATTCACGCTCGACCTTTCGGTCTCAGTGTTCCAAGGCCATATCTACATATGCTAGGCTCGTCAAGTTTAACCCGAGTATTCTGCGTGTGCAAAACTGGCTTGCACCTGTTGTATGTGAACGTAGAGCTTATCACACCCGATCATCACGTGGTGTCTCAGCAAGAAGAACTGTCGCAACAGTGCATACTCAGAGAGAACACTTATACCTTGAAATTTTAGTAAGGGATCATCTCATAATGCTACCGTCGTACTAAGCAAAATAAGATGCATCAAAGATAAACATCACATGTAATCAAAATATGTGACATGATATGGCCATCATTATCGTGTGCCTTTGATCTCCATCTCCTAAGTATCGTCATGATCTCCATCGTCACCGGCATGACACCATGATCTCCATCATCTTGATCTTTATCAACGTGTCGTCACATGGTCGTCTCGCCAACTATTGCTTTATCAACTATTGCTATCACAAAGCGATAAGTAAAGCAATTATATGATGCATGCATCTTATGCAATAAAGAGACGACCATAAGGCTCCTGCCAGTTGCCGAAAACTTTAACAAAACATGATCATCTCATACAACAATTTATATCTCATCATGTCTTGACCATATCACATCACAACAAGCCCTGCAAAAACAAGTTAGACGTCATCTACTTTGTTGTTGCAAGTTCTACATGGCTGCTACGGGCTTCTAGTAAGAACCGTTCATACCTACGCATCAAAACCACAACGATTTTTTGTCAAGTGTGCTCTTTTAACCTCCAACAAGGACCGGGTGTAGTCAAACTCGATTCAACTAAAGTTGGAGAAATAGACACCCACTAGACACATGTGTGCGAAATACGGCGGTAGAACCAATCTCATGAACGCGGTCATGTAGTGTCGGTCTGGGCCGCTTCATCCAACAATGCCGCTGAATCAAAGTATGACATGTTGGTAAGCAATATGACTATTATTGCTCACAACTCTTTGTGTTCTAATCGTGCATATAACATCTACGCATAGACCTGGCTCAGATGCCACTGTAGGAGAACGTAGTATTTCAAAAATTTCCTACGATCACGCAAGATCTATCTAGGATAAGCATAGCAATGAGCGGGGAGAGTGTGTCCACGTACCCTCGTAGACCGAAAGCGGAAGTGTTTAGTAACGCGGTTGATGTAGTTGAACGTCTTCGCGATCCAACTGATCCAAGTACTAACGTACGGCACCTCTGCGTTCAGCACATGTTCAGCTCGATGACGTCCCTCGAACTCTTGATCCAGTTGAGGCCGAGGGAGAGTTCCGTCAGCACGACGGTGTGGTGACCGTGATGATGAAGTTACCGGCGCAGGGCTTCGCCTAAGCACTACGACGATATGACCGAGGTGTGTAACTATGGAGGGGGGCATCGCTAACGGCTAAGACAATTATCTGTTATGTCTTTGGGGTGCCTCCCTGCCCCCGTATATAAAGGAGGAGAGGAGGAGGCCGGCCAACAAGGGCGCGCCAGGGAGAGGGGAGTCCTACTAGGACTTCAGTCCTAGTAGGATTCGGCCCCACCTTTTTTCCTTCTACCGGAGGGGCAAAAGGGGAAGGAGAAGGAGTAGGACAAGGAAAGGGGGGTGGCGCCCCCTTCCCAAGTCCAATTCGGCCTCCTCTCTTATGGGGGGGCACCAGCCCCTTGTGGGATGGTTAGCCTCCCTCCTATGGCCCATAAGGCCCATATCTTTCCCCGGGGGGTTCCTGTAACCCCTCCGGTACTCCGGTATGTACCCGATACACTCCGGAACCCTTCCGGTGTCCGAATACTGCTTTCCAATATATCAATCTTTACCTCACGACCATTTCGAGACTCCTCATCATGTCCGTGATCTCATCCGGGACTCCGTACAAACTTCAGTCATCAAATCACATAACTCATAATACAAATCGTCATCAAGCGTTAAGCATGCAGACCCTACGGGTTTGAGAACTATGTAGACATGACCGAGACACATCTCCGTTCAATAACCAATAGCGGAAACTGGATGCTCATATTGGCTCCTACATATTCTACGAAGATATTTATCGGTCAAACCGCATAACAACATGTGTTGTTCCCTTTGTCATCGGTATGTTACTTGCCCGAGATTCGATCGTCGGTATCATCATACCTAGTTTAATCTCGTTACCGGCAAGTTCTTTACTCATTCTGTAATGCATCATCCCGCAACTAACTCATTAGTCACATTTCTTGCAAGGCTTATAGTGATGAGCATTACCGAGAGGGCCCAGAGATACCTTTCCGATACACGGAGTGACAAATCCTAATCTTGATCTATGCCAACTCAACAAACACCATCGGAGACACCTGTAGAGCATCTTTATAATCACCCAGTTACGTAGTGACGTTTGATAGCACACAAGGTGTTCCTTCGGTATTCGGGAGTTGCATAATCTCATAGTCAGAGGAACATGTATAAGTCATGATGAAAGCAATAGCAATAAAATTAAACGATCATTTATGCTAAGCTAACGGATGGTGCTACCTCTTGAGCATGCGTTGGTTTTCCCTTGAAGAGGAAAGGGTGATGCAGAAAAGTAGCGTAAGTATTTCCCTCAGTTTTTTAGAACCAAGGTATCAATCCAGTAGGAGGTTACACGCAAGTCGCCTTGTACCTACACAAACAAATAAGAACCTTGCAACCAACACGATAAAGGGGTTGTCAATCCCTTCACGACCACTTGCAAAAGTGAGATCTGATAGAGATAATAAGATAAATATTTTTGGTATTTTTATAATATAGATTGGAAAGTAAAGATTGTAAAATAAACGGCGGCAAAAATAGTAAACTGAGAGGAAAATAATATGATGGAAGATAGACCCGGGGGCCATAGGTTTCACTAGTGGCTTCTCTCAAGATAGCATAATCTACGGTGGGTGAACAAATTACTGTCGAGCAATTGATAGAAAAGCGCATAGTTATGAGAATATCTAGGCATGATCATGTATATAGGCATCACGTACGCGACAAGTAGACCGAATCAATTCTGCATCTACTACTATTACTCCACACATCGACCGCTATCCAGCATGCATCTAGAGTATTAAGTTCATAAGGACAAAGTAATGCATTAAGAAAGATGACATGATGTAGGGGGGTAAACTCAAGCAATCTGATATAAACGCCATCTTTTTATCCTCGATGGCAACAATACAATATGTGCTTTGCTGCCCCTGCTGTCATTGGGAAAGGACACCGCAAGATTGAACCCAAAGCTAAGCACTTCTCCCATTGCAAGAAAGATCAATCTAGTAGGCCAAACCAAACTGATAATTCGAAGAGACTTGCAAAGATAACAAATCATACATATAAGAATTCAGAGAAGAACCAAATATTGTTCATAGATAATCTTGATCATAAACCCACAATTCATCGGATCTCGACAAACACACCGCAAAAAGAATTACATCAAATAGGTCTCCAAGAGAATCAAGGAGAACTTTGTATTGAGATCCAAAGAGAGAGAAGAAGCCATCTAGCTAATAATATGGACCCGAAGGTCTGTGGTAAACTACTCACACATCATCGGAGAGGCTATGGGGTTGATGTAGAAGCCCTCCGTGATCGATTCCCCCTCCGGCGGAGCGCCGAAAAAGGCCCCAAGATGGGATCTCACGGGTACAGAAGGTTGCGGCGGTGGAAATAGGGTTTCGTGGTGCTCTCAGATGTTTTCAGGGTATATGAGTATATATAGGCGAAGGAAGGAGGTCGATGGAGCCACGAGGGGCCCACGAGGATGGGGCGCGCCTCCCTACCTCGTGGCCGCCTTGTTGCTTCCTTGACGTCCACTCCAAGTCTCCTGGATTGCGTTTGTTTCAAAAATAACTCTCCCGAAGGTTTCATTCCGTTTGGATTCCGTTTGATATTCCTTTTCTGCGAAACACTGAAATAGGCAAAAAAAAACAGCAATTTGCACTGGGCCTTTGGTTTGTAGGTTAGTCCCAAAAATAATATAAAAGTGCATAATAAAGCCCATTAAACGTCCAAAAAAATAATATAATAGCATGGAATTTTTAAAAAGATACGTTGGAGATGTATCAAGCATCCCCAAGCTTAATTCCTGCTCGTCCTCGAGTAGGTAAATGATAAAAACAGAATTTTTGATGTGGAATGCTACCTATCATAATTCTCAATGTAATTTTCTTTATTGTGGCATGAGTGTTCATATCCGAAATATTCAAGATAAAAGTTTAATATTGACATAAAAATAAAAATACTTCAAGCATACTAACAAAGCAATCATGTCTTCTCAAAATAACATGGCTAAAGAAAGTTATCCCTACAAAATCATATAGTCTGGCTATGCTCTATCTTCATCACACAAAATATTTAAATCATGCACAACCCCGATGACAAGCCAAGCAATTGTTTCATACTTTTGATGTTCTCAAACTTTTCCAATCTTCACGCAATACATGAGCGTGAGCCATGGACATAGCACTATATGTGGAATAGAAGGGTGGTTGTGGAGAAAACAAAAAGGAGAAGATAGTCTCACATCAACTAGGCGTATCAACGGGCTATGGAGATGCCCATCCATAGATATCAATGTGAGTGAGTAGGGATTACCATGCAACGGATGCACTAGAGATATAAGTGTATGAAAGCTCAACAAAAGAAACTAAGTGGGTGTGCATCCAACTCGCTTGCTCACGAAGACCTAGGGCATTTTGAGGAAGCCTATCATTGGAATATACAAGCCAAGTTCTATAATGTAAAATTCCCACTAGTATATGAAAGTGACAACATAGGAGACTCTCTATCATGAAGATCATGGTGCTACTTTGAAGCACAAGTGTGGTAAAAGGATCGTAACATTGTCCCTTCTCTCTTTTTCTCTCATTTTTTTATTTTTTTATTTGGGCCTTTTTTTATGGCCTCTTTTGTTTTTGACTATGTACTGCAAGGTAACAGCCTCACAGTCTTTTATTAAATAATAAAAAGAGTTCAAGTTACAACTTTACAACTGTACATGAAGAATAAAATACTTACAAAAGAATAAACTAGGTAAGGTTAGCTATCCAAGACATAAGACTATCCTTATATTTGCACCGAATCATGTGGGAGAGAAGAGAGATGTCATGAATAAAGTTTCTCCTCCGAGCTCTAAATGAGGGCTGCTCATTTCTGAAGATCTTCCCATTCCTTTGAATCCAAATATTCCAAGTAGCCACAAAAACCACCTCAGAGAAGAAAGGGAGACCAAAATCCTTTCTAACTGCTTGGGCCATCTCATAAGTGGTTTGGTTAGGTAGGACAGTCCAAGATATCCCAACATAGTTCCAAACCCTTTGGCTGAAGTTGCAAGCAAAGAAAAGATGGGCCCGATCCTCATGATGTGCAAGGTTGCAAATCACACAAGAATCGTCCTGGATGATCCACTGCCGACGTTGCATCATGTCCCTGGTGTTCAAATGATCCATTAGCAGAAGCCAACTGTCGGTGTCAAAACCGGCGAATCTCGGGTAGGGGGTCCCAAACTGTGCGTCTAGGCAGATGGTAACAGGAGACAAGGGACACGATGTTTTACCCAGGTTCGGGCCCTCTTGATGGAGGTAAAACCCTACGTCCTGCTTGATTAATATTGATGATGTGTGTTACAAGAGTGGATCTACCACGAGATCAAAGAGGCTAAACCCTAGAAGCTAGCCTATGGTATGATTGTTGTTCGTGCTATGGACTAAAACCCACCGGTTTATATAGACAACGGATAGGGTTAGGGTTACACAGAGTCGGTTACAATGGTAGGAGATCTACATATCCGTATCGCCAAGCTTGCCTTCCACGCCAAGGAAAGTCCCATCCGGACACGGACGAAGTCTTCAATCTTGTATCTTCATAGTCTTGGAGTCCGGCCGATGATGATAGTTCGGCTATACGGACACCCCCTAGTCCGGAACTCCCTCAGTAGCCCCTGAACCAGGCTTCAATGACGACGAGTCCAGCGCGCATATTGTCTTCGGCATTGCAAGGCGGGTTCCTCCTCTGAATACTTCATAGAAGGTTTTGAACACAAGGATAGTGTCCGGCTCTGCAAAACAAGTTCCACATAACGCCGTAGAGAGAATAATTTTCTGCATAGATCTGCTGACGTATCCCGCGGCATGACATCACATCACGGCCAGGCCTTTATATGAATCATTTTTATCGTTCCACCTCAACGCGTTTAGCGAGGTGGTTTCCTTGGCGCGTCTTATCAAAGCGTAGATCGTGCCCCCCTTATTCCGGGATTCTCATCAATACGGACGTGGGTAACCCAACCGTGCCCGTTGGCATGCCTCCTCTATCAAAGGCGAGTCCTAGTCGACCACGGGGTGGGCTCTTGGTATTCAACCTCCTTATAACGAGACCAAGGCCCTCTTCTTTTTACACCCTCTATCGAGTTCGCCTCACGCTTCGAGTTCCAACACCCAAAGCTTCAGATTCAGGCGCTTCAGACCTTCGATGATGTCCGGCTCCGACCAGCACGGCCGATGGATGTCTTCCTTCATCACAGAAGAAGAGGTGCTAAAGCTGCGAGACGCCAGGTATCTAACCGGCAAGATCTCGCATAGGCTACCTGCCCCAGGGCAGGTCATTCCCACTTCCGAGCTCGGGAAGAACGTGGTATTCGTGTCCCACTTCCTTCGGGGTTTAGGCTTCCCGACGGATCCCTTTGTGCGGGGGCTCATGTTTTATTATGGGCTTGATTTCCATGACTTGAATCCGGAGTCCATCCTCCATATCTCGTCATTCATTGTCGTATGTGAGGCCTTCCTCCATATTGCCCCCCACTTTGGATTGTGGCTCAAGACCTTCAAGGTGGAGCCAAAGATGATCGAGGGACAACAAGCAGAATGCGGAGGGGCGGTTATAAGCAAATGTGCTGATGCTCCGTGGCCCGAGGGCTCTTTTCAAGAGGAGCTTAGTTTGTGGCGACGGGAGTGGTTTTATATCACCGCTCCCAGGGGCACCAAATGGGCGGCGCTCCCTGCCTTCCGCTCAAGTCCACCACAGCGGCTGGCATCATGGGTCAACAAGGGGCTCGACTGGGGGCCGTCCAAGGACGTTCCCCTGCTGCAGGGCCGTATTCGAGATCTCCAGGAAAGAGGGATCAGTCAGGTTGCAGTGGTGCAGGTTATGGTGATCCGGTGCCTTCAGCCCTGCAAACGTCGCCCCCTCCGCCTGTGGGAATTCAATCCGGAGGGACCACGAGCTCTCCAAAATTTCATGGGCACGACGCCCATGGAGATGTATAAATTGTTCTTCGGATCACAAGAGAAGTGTCCGGACTTGACCGAGGACGCATGACTAAGCTGCAATCGCCCAGATACTCAAGTAAGTAGTCCGGTAACCGGACAAACTGTTCATTCATTATTTTGTATACATGCCCTTTAAAGGATCCGGTTTTCTTTTGAACAGGAGTGGATAGCCAAGGCGAAGTTAATAAGGTGTCCGGCTCCCCTCCCCGAGACCACGCCGGATCCCATGCTGACCAAGATGTTGAAGGTCGCGCCTCTTGAAGAAGGCGAAGGGAGGAGTGGGGGAGCAACCGCCTCTGCGAAGGAGGCTATCAAGGAAGGAGGATTAAGAGTCCCACCTTCCGAGGAGAGAAGAGGACCGCTTGTAAGATCCGGAGGTCAAGGCCTCAAAGAAGGGAAGGAATCTTGGCGGAGAGTCCGCGCTGGGAAGTAACCTAGCCGCATTATTTCCCGAGGGATCAGCCCTCCAATGAGCCGTAAGTAAAAAGAAGGGTCTTGTAAATAAGAAACATCCCAAATTCATTCATGAAGATAACCAAATTGTACCTTGTAGTTCGGACTTCAGCCCTTCTCGGTGAGAGCTCGTCTTGGGGATCTTCTTCCGGAGATGATGGAGAGCGAAACGCCTCCACCTGTCGCACCCTCATGTGAGGCGGACGACCCGGAGGTGTCGTCGCAGAGGGTTCCCCAAGTCCGGCGGGGCTGGAAGGTCCGCCAAGTGGCGTCTTGGTCGGAGGAGCTGAAGGATCTGCTCGGCGCGGCGGCTATTTCAGAGGATCACCGTGCTCTAATGGATACGGTGATTGAAAGAATTGCATCCGCGAGAGCGGATTGCATGAAGCCGTCGAAGCTTCTCGACGGGGTTTGAGGTACGCAAAATGATGTACCTTCTGACGGTTATGCATATAAAATGCGCCCTGTATAGATAGTAGCCCCTGAGACTTGGTATGTTGTCAAAATTGACAATGTGCCGAGGATCAAATTCTCAGTTATAACATATCGCCGCTCCTGAACAGGTGGCGGGGCATCCGGAGGCCAGCCGGACTGCTGAATATGCCGAACTAAAGCGGCAACTTGACGAGGCGGATGCGGACATCGCGCTGGTCAATAAACGGTTTGACGAGTCACGAGGTATGCGACCTCTATGCGGACACCTTGTAAGGGAGCTTGACGCCCATGTCTTACTGTTTGTATGCTTAATGCAGATGGTGCCGCTGCCGTGGAGGAGCTGCGGGCAGAACTCGCCCGAGCGAAAGAGCAAGCCAGAATTAGTAATCGCGGCTGTAAAAGGCGGCCAAGAGCTAGAAGTTGAACGGGCTGCTCACCGCCGAAGCAAAGAGGAGATGGCGATATGGCCAAAAGTTAAGGAATACTACCGATCGCTGCGCGGTTCTTGAAAAGGAACGCAAAGCGGAACAAGAGGGCCTAAAGAAGGCTGCCGCGAATCCAAGAATGCCCAATCGGCTTTGAGAGCTGCCAAGGAGGAGCTGAGTCGGGCGGGCAATTGCGGCTGGAAAACCGTTTACGCTGCGGAGGAAATATACAGATCCAAAGTATGCTCGCTTGGATAAATTGTGGAGTTCGAGAGGATGCTTATCTGGACTTGGCGGGGCGCCAGGACGCTGTTGAGCACTTCCGGGGCGGAGAAGGGGCACAAAGGAAGAGCTATATTGGTCGCAATTCCATAGTTCGGAGCGTCCTCTGCCGCTGACCGATCGGTTGGCCGAATGGGCCGAGCTGAATCGATTGTCTGAATTTGCCATGAAGCATGTCTTGACTCACTTGTGGCCGGACGGACCCCAGCCGAAGAGCTATTTTGGTTTAGTGCAGCAGTTTCTTGGTGCGGTGCCACGTATCGACGCAATGAAGCGATCGGCGTGTATTGAGGGAGCGCGATGCTCTTGCCGTGTCAAGACATACTTGGCAGAGATGAAGGCCATCGACGTTGCATCCCGTGATTCGGACAGAGGTCGAGTACCGCCGAGCACTACTTTGAAGAAGTCTGCGCCGCGCTCGTTTAATAGAGACGCAAATGCTCGAAGGATATTATGTTTAAATGACATGTATGATTTGTGAAAACAATGTTTCAATGTAATATAAGTGCTTTTTATACTTGTGCGTTCAAGTAGTAAACTACTCCCTGTGCGGCCGTTTATGTATATGTGTATATAACCTGAAAGATGGCAGTCCTTGGCTTCAGCCCCCATGCACATAGTGCGGGGGTGTTTGCAAAAAAAAGTGCTTTTTCACACTTAATCCAACGTCTTGGTCCTGTTAAGGAGGTGATAGCGTAGCAAACCAGGCAACCGGGCTATAATGCTTTATCACTTTCACTTAGCCATAGGAGTTCGAGGGTGGGGCTACTATATAGCCCACAGGGCACCGCACTCTCCCGAATTCGGGTGCGTATGTGCCTGACCGAAAACCGGTCCTTCGTTAATGCAGAGGAATCCTAAACATTCCTGTGAGTCATCGAGTGGTTGACCAATCTCTCGCTATATCATGACAGTCAGTTTTCGGCTTTCTCGAGGTGCTCGCCCGGCGAACGAGGCACAATCGCAGAGTTCTCCGGTGCCGCGTTAGCCGTGAGAACGAACGTAAGGCAGCAAAACACAGAGCCGCGCAACCCAACATTTGACCAAAGACATGATTCGAGCTGATGCATATAAGGCCTAACTCGAGACGCGAATACTCCCTAAGGTATTCGGTCTTTATGAAAATGGGCAGAATAATGCCCTAAGCCCCCGTGTGCTGGTACAGCAAGAAAATTCTGGTGCGGCCAATGCCAAAGCACCAGCCTCCTCCTCGGTTATATTAAGGAACCGGGGGGATGTATATCAACAAGAGACAGTGAAAAAAGGTTTACGCAGGGTCTTAATCTGAAAAGAATCCTTGCAATAGGTCCCTACTTCACGTCTGCGCATGTGTCTCCGTTGTGCCGTATCCTGGACGGGTGTAGCACGTTGTTCATCTGTAAAAGAGAGGAACTTAGTTTGAAAGAAAAAGGATCGTGCGAAAGATGTACTTAATATTAAATGAACAGAGTACGGTTCAAAGAATGAAATTGAGCTCTATTGTCTCTTGTTATACATGCATGTAGCCCCTCGTATGGGGGTATGCCGCTAGTAGGCGCCGGACTCGTCTAGCCGTGTCCGGGGTTTGAATGACCAATTTCAGGTTCTTTGCCTGGTGGAGCCGGATAGCTGTGGAGCTGTCGATGCAGTCTCCCCTTCTTCCGTGCTTGAGTAACACGTAATACTTCCTTTTAACGAGATGATGCCGCGTGGACCGGGCATTTAAGTGTTAGAGACGCATAATGCGGTATTGCGTTAAAGCGGGCGAAAGCTTCGCGTCCCAATAGTGCTTGATGGCTACTTTTAAACGGGGCGACATGGAAGAGTAGCCTTTCACGACGGAAGTTGTCGGATGAACCAAACACAAATTCTAGCAGTATGGAACCCGCGCAAAGGGCGTATGGGCCTGGCAGTACTCCTTTAAAGGAGGTGTTGCTACGGCGAATTTTGGTTGGGTTTATCCCCATCATGCGGATTGTGTCCTGATATATCAGGTTTATGTCACTGCCTGTTGGAAATATGCCCTAGAGGCAATAACAAAAGCATTATTATTATATTTCCTTGTTCATGATAATTGTCTTTTATTCATGCTATAATTGTATTATCCGGAAATCGTAATACACGTGTGAATACATAGACTACAATACGTCCCTAGTAAGCCTCTAGTTGACTAGCTCATTGGTCAACAGATAGTCATGGTTTCGACTATGGACATCGATGTCATTGACAACGGGATCACGTCATTAGGAGAATGACGTGATGGACAAGACAATCCTAAGCATAGCACAAGATCGTGTAGTTCATTTTGCTAGAGCTTTTTCAATGTCAAGTATCTCTTCCTTAGACCATGAGATCGTGTAACTCCCGGATACCGTAGGAGTGCTTTGGGTGTACCAAACGCCACAACGAATCGGGTGACTATAAAGGTGCACTACAGGTATCTCCGAAAGTGTCATTGGGTTGACACGGATCGAGACTGGATTTGTCACTCCGTATGACGGAGAGGTATCTCTGGGCCCACTCGGTAATGCATCATCATAATGAGCTCAAAGTGACCAAGTGCTTGGTCATGGGATCATGCATTACGGTACGAGTAAAGTGACTTGCCGGTAACGAGACTGAACGAGGTATTGGGATACCGACGATCGAGTCTCGGGCATGTAATGTATCGATTAACAAAGGGAATAGTATACAGGGTTGCTTGAATCCTCGACATCGTGGTTCATCCGATGACATCATCGAGGAGCATGTGGGAGCCAACATGGGTATCCAGATCCCGCTGTTGGTTATTGACCTGAGAGCCGTCTCGGTCATGTCTGCATGTCTCCGAACCCGTAGGGTCTACACTTAAGGTTCGGTGATGCTAGGGTTATTAGGAAGACTTGTATGTGATTACGAATGTTGTTGAGTCCGGATGAGATCCCGGACGTCACGAGGAGTTCGAAAGGGTCCGGAGGTAAAGATTTATATATGGGAAGTTGTCAAGCGGACACCGGAAAGTTTCGGGGCATATTGGTATTGTACGGGCCACGGAAGGGTTCGGGGTCCACGGGAGGGGCCACCCCTCCCGGGGGGCCACATGGGCTGCGTGGGGCAGGGAGCCAGCCCCTGGAGGGCTGGGCGCGCCCCCCACCTTGGGCCCATGCGCCTAGGGTTGGGGGGAAACCCTAAAGGGGGCGCCCCCCTTGCTTGGGGGGCAAGTCCCCCCTCCCTGGCCGCCGCCCCCCTCTAGATCCCATCTAGAGGGGTCGGCCCCCCTTGCCCCTTCCCCTATAAATAGAGGGGTGAGGGGAGGGCTGCTGGACACAACTCAAGGCGCAGCCCCTCCCCTCCCCAACACCTCTCCTCCTCCGTACGTGCTTGGCGAAGCCCTGTTGGAGTACTGCTGCACCAACAACACCACGCCGTCGTGCTGCCGTTGGAGCTGTCTTCCTCAACCTCTCCTTCCTCCTTGCTGGATCAAGACGGAGGAGACGTCGTCCGTACCATCGTGTGTTGAACGCGGAGGTGCTGTCCGTTCAGCACTTGGTCATCGGTGATCTGAATCACGGCGAGTCGACTCCATCATCACCATCCCTTGAGCGCTTCCGCACTCGATCTACAAGTGGTATGTAGATGCAAACTCACTCCCTTGACTCGTTGCTTAGATGAACTCATAGATGGATCTTGGTGAAACCGTAGGAAAAAATTTTAATTTTTTGCAACGTTCCCCAATAGTGGCATCATGAGCAAGGTCTATGCGTAGTTCTCTATTGCACGAGTAGAACACAATTTTGTTGTGGGCGTAGATCTTGTCAACTTGCTTGCCGCTACTAGTCTTATCTTGCTTCAGGGTATTGTGGGATGAAGCGGCCGACCAACCTTACACGTGCGCTTCGTGAGACCGGTTCCACCGGTGACATGCACTAGTTGCATAAGGTGGCTGGCGGGTGTCTGTCTCTCCCACTTTAGTTGGAGCAGATTCGCTGAAAAGGGTCCTTATGAAGGGTAAATAGAAGTTGACAAAATCACGTTGTGGTTATTCGTAGGTAAGAAAACGTTCTTGCTAGAACCCAATTGCAGCCACGTAAAAGATGCAACAACAATTAGAGGACGTCTAACTTGTTTTTGCAGCAATTGTCATGTGATGTGATATGGCCAGAAGTTGTGATGAATGATGAATGACATATTGTGATGTATGAGATTATGTTCTTGTAATAGGAATCACGACTTGCATGTTGATGAGTATGACAACCGGCAGGAGCCATAGGAGTTGTCTTTATTTTGTATGACCTGCGTGTCATTGAAGAACGCCATGTAAATTACTTTACTTTATTGCTAAACACGTTATCCATAGAAGTAGAAGTAGTCGTTGGCGTGACAACTTCATGAAGACACGATGATGGAGATCATGATGATGGAGATCATGGTGTCATGCCGGTGACAAGATGATCATGGAGCCCCGAAGATGGAGATCAATGGAGTTATATGATATTGGCCATATCATGTCACTACTATATAATTGCATGTGATGTTTATTATGTTTATGCATCTTGTTTACTTAGAACGACGGTAGTAAATAAGATGATCCTTACAACAATTTCAAGAAGTGTTCTCCCTAACTGCACCGTTGCTAAAGTTAAATCGTTTGAAGCACCACGTGATGATCGGGTGTGATAGATCCTTACGTTCACATACAACGGTGTAAGACAGTTTTACACATGCAAAACACTTAGGGTTAACTTGACGAGCCTAGCATGTACAGACATGGCCTCGGAACACGGAGACCGAAAGGTCGAACACGAGTCGTATGGAAGATACGATCAACATGAGAATGTTCACCGACGATGACTAGTCCGTCTCACGTGATGATCGGACACAGCCTAGTCGACTCGGATCGTGTAACACTTAGATGACGAGGGATGTCTAATCTGAGTGGGAGTTCATTAAAATAATTTGATTAGATGAACTTAATTATCATGAACTTAGTCTAAAACTTTTTGCATAATATGTCTTGTAGATCAAATGGCCAACGCTCATGTCAACTTGAACTTCAACGTGTTCCTAGAGAAAACCAAGCTGAAAGATGATGGCAGCAACTATACGGACGGGTCCGAACCCGAGATCATCCTCATAGCTGCCAGAAACAATATGTCCTAGAAGGACCGCTAGGTGACGCCCCCGTCCTGAAGAACCAAGACATTATGAATGCTTGGCAGTCTCGTGTTGATGATTACTCCCTCGTTCAGTGCGGCATGCTTTACAGCTTAGAACCGGGGCTCCAAAAGCGTTTTGAGCAACACGGAGCATATGAGATGTTCGAGGAGCTGAAACTAGTTTTCCAAGCTCATGCCCGGGTCGAGAGATATGAAGTCTCCGACAAGTTCTATAGTTGTAAGATGGAGGAAAATAGTTCTGTCAGTGAGCACATACTCAAAATGTCTGGGTTGCACAACCGCCTGTCCCAGCTGGACATTAACCTCCCGGATGAGGCGGTCATTGACAGAATCCTTCAGTCGCTCCCACCAAGATACAAGAGCATTGTGATGAAATACAATATGCAGGGGATGGTGAAGACCATTCCTGAAGTATTTTCAATGCTGAAGTCGGTAGAGGTTGAAATCAAGAAAGAACATCAAGTGTTGATGGTCAATAAGACCACTAAGTTCAAGAAGGGCAAGGGTAAGAAGAACTTCAAGAAGGACGGCAAAGATGTTGCGGCGCCCGATAAGCCGCCATCGGGAAGAAATCAAGAAATGGACCCAAGCACGAGACTGAGTGCTTTTATTGCAAGGGAAGGGTCCTTTGAAGCGGAACTGCCCCAAATACTTAGCGGATAAGAAGGCCGCAACACCAAAGGTATATTTGATATACATGTAATTGATGTGTACCTTACCAAGACTCGTAGTAACTCCCGGGTATTTGATACGGTGCCGTTGCTCATATTTGTAACTCACAGCAGGAGCTGCGGAATAAGCGGAGACTGGCGAAGGACGAGGTGACGATGCGCGTCGGGAACGGTTCCAAGGTCGATGTGATCGCCGTCGGCACGCTACCTCTACATTTACCTACGGGATTAGTTTTGAACCTTAATAATTGTTATTTGGTGCCAAGTTTGAGCATGAACATTGTATCTGGATCTCGTTTGATACGAGGTGGCTACTCATTTAAATCCGAGAATAATGGTTGTTCTATTTATATGAGAGATATGTTTTATGGTCATGCTCCGATGGTCAATGGTTTATTCTTAATGAATCTCGAACGTAATGTTACACATATTCATAGCGTGAATACCAAAAGATGTAAAGTTGATAAGGATAGTCCCACATACTTGTGGCATTGCCGCCTTGGTCACATTGGTGTCAAGCGCATGAAGAAGCTCCATGCTGATGGACTTTTAGAGTCTCTCGATTATGAATCATTTGACACATGCGAACCATGCCTCATGGGAAAAATGACCAAGACTCCGTTCTCCGGAACAATGGAGCGAGCAACCAACTTGTTGGAAATCATACATACCGATGTGTGCGGTCCAATGAGTGTTGAGGCTCGCGGAGGATATCGTTATGTTCTCACTCTCACAGATGACTTGAGTAGATATGGGTATGTCTACTTGATGAAACACAAGTCTGAGACCTTTGAAAAGTTCAAGGAATTTCAGAATGAAGTAGAGAATCAACGTGACCGAAAGATAAAATTCTTACGATCGGATCGTGGAGGAGAATATTTAAGTCACGAATTTGGTACACACTTAAGAAAATGTGGAATCGTTTCACAACTCACGCCGCTGGAACACCTCAACAGAACGGTGTGTCCGAACGTCGAATCGCACTCTATTGGATATGGTGCGATCCATGATGTCTCTTACCGATTTACCGCTATCATTTTGGGGATACGCTCTAGAGACAGCTACATTCACTTTAAATAGGGCACCGTCTAAATCCGTTGAGACGACACCGTATGAATTATGGTTTGGGAAGAAACCTAAGCTGTCGTTTCTAAAAGTTTGGGGATGCGATGCTCATGTCAAGAAACTTCAACCTGAAAAGCTCGAACCCAAGTCGGAAAATGTGTCTTCATAGGATACCCTAAGGAAACCATTGGGTATACCTTCTACTTAAGATCCGAGGGCAAGATCTTTGTTGCCAAGAACGGATCCTTTCTGGAAAAGGAGTTTCTCTCGAAAGAAGTAAGTGGGAGGAAAGTAGAACTCGATGAAGTACTACCTCTTGAATGGGATAGTAGTGCAGCTCAGGAAAATGTTCCTGTGGTGCCTACGATGATGATCAAGGTACTTCGGATCAAGTTGCTACTGAACTTCGTAGGTCCACTAGGACACGTTCCGCACCAGAGTGGTACGGCAACCCTGTCCTGGAAATCATGTTGTTAGACAACGGTGAACCTTCGAACTATGAAGAAGCGATGGCGGGCCCAGATTCCAACAAATGGCTTGAAGCCATGCAATCCGAGATAGGATCCATGTATGAAAACAAAGTATGGACTTTGACAGACTTGCCCGATGATCGGCGAGCGATAGAAAATAAATGGATCTTTAAGAAGAAGACGGACGCGGATGGTAATGTCACCATCTATAAAGCTCGACTTGTCGCTAAGGGTTATCGGCAAGTTCAAGGGATTGACTACGATGAGACTTTCTCTCCCGTAGCGAAGCTTAAGTCTGTTCGAATCATGTTAGCAATTACCGCATACTATGATTATGAGATATGGCAGATGGACGTCAAAACAGCATTCCTTAACGGTTATCTTAATGAAGAGCTGTATATGATGCAGCCGGAAGGTTTTGTCGATCCTAAGAATGCTAACAAAGTATGCAAGCTCCAGCGATCCATTTATGGGCTGGTGCAAGCATCTCGGAGTTGGAACATTCGCTTTGATGAGATGATCAAAGCATTTGGGTTTATGCAGACTTATGGAGAAGCCTGCGTTTACAAGAAAGTGAGTGGGAGCTCTGTAGCATTTCTCATATTATATGTAGATGACATACTTTTGATGGGAAATGATATAGAACTCTTGGACAGCATTAAGGCCTACTTGAATAAAAGTTTTTCAATGAAGGACCTTGGAGAAGCTGCTTATATATTAGGCATCAAGATCTATAGAGATAGACCAAGACGCCTCATAGGTCTTTCACAAAGCACATACCTTGATAAGATTTTGAAGAAGTTCAAAATGGATCAGTCCAAGAAAGGGTTCTTGCTGTCTTGCAAGGTGTGAGATTGAGCTCGGCTCAATGCCCGACCACGGCAAAAGATAAAGAAGAGATGAGCGTCATCCCTATGCCTCGCCATAGGATCTATTATGTATGCCATGCTGTGTACCAGACCTGATGTAAACCTTGCCGTAAGTTTGGTAGGAAGGTACCAAAGTAATCCCGGCAAGGAACAACGACAATGGTCAAGAATATCCTGAAGTACCGAAAAGGACAAAGGACATGTTTCTCGTTTATGGAGGTGACGAAGAGCTCGTCAGTAAGGGTTACGTCGGCGCTAAGCTTCGACATAGATCTGATGACTCTAAGTCACAAACCGGATCGTGTATATGTTGAATGGTGGAGCAATAAGCTGGTGCAGCTGCAAGCGAAGCGTCGTGGCGGGATCTACATGTGAAGCGGAGTACATGGCAGCCTCGGAGGCAGCGCGTGAAGCAATTTGGGTGAAGGAGTTCATCACCAACCTAGGAGTCATACCCAATGCGTCGGGGCCGATCAAACTCTTCTGTGACAACACTGGAGCTATTGCACTTGCCAAGGAGCCCAGGATTCACAAGAAGACAAGGCACATCAAGCGTCGCTTCAACTCCATCCGTGAAAATGTTCAAGATGGAGACATAGAAATTTGCAAAGTGCATACGGATCTGAATGTCGCAGATCCGTTGACTAAACCTCTTCCGCGGGCAAAACATGATCAACACCAGAACTCTATGGGTGTTCGATTCATCACAATGTAACTAGATTATTGACTCTAGTGCAAGTGGGAGACTGTTGGAAATATGCCCTAGATGCAATAACAAAAGCATTATTATTATATTTCCTTGTTCATGATAATTGTCTTTTATTCATGCTATAATTGTATTATCCGGAAATCGTAATACACGTGTGAATACATAGACTACAATCGTCCTAGTAAGCCTCTAGTTGACTAGCTCGTTGGTCAACAGATAGTCATGGTTTCGACTATGGACATCGATGTCATTGACAACGGGATCACGTCATTAGGAGAATGACGTGATGGACAAGACAATCTAAGCATAGCACAAGATCGTGTAGTTCGTTTTGCTAGAGCTTTTCAATGTCAAGTATCTCTTCCTTAGACCATGAGATCGTGTAACTCCCGGATACCGTAGGAGTGCTTTGGGTGTACCAAACGTCACAACGTAATCGGGTGACTATAAAGGTGCACTACGGTATCTCCGAAAGTGTCATTGGGTTGACACGGATCGAGATCGGATTTGTCACTCCGTATGACGGAGAGGTATCTCTGGGCCCACTCGGTAATGCATCATCATAATGAGCTCAAAGTGACCAAGTGCTTGGTCACGGTATCATGCATTACGATGCGAGTAAAGTGACTTGCGATAACGAGACTGAGCGAGGTATTGGGATACCGACGATCGAGTCTCGGGCATGTAACGTACCGATTGACAAAGGGAATAGTATCTGGGGTTGCTTGAATCCTCGACATCGTGGTTCATCCGATGACATCATCGAGGAGCATGTAGGAGCCAACATGGGTATCCAGATCCCGCTGTTGGTTATTGACCTGAGAGCCGTCTCGGTCATGTCTGCGTGTCTCCCGAACCCGTAGGGTCTACACACTTAAGGTTTGGTGACGCTAGGGTTATTAGGAAGACTTGTATGTGATCACCGAATGTTTTTCGGAGTCCCGGATGAGATCCTGGACGTCACGAGGAGTTCCGGAAGGGTCCGGAGGTAAAGATTTATATATGGGAAGTTGTCAAGCGGACACCGGAAAGTTTCGGGGCATATCGGTATTGTACAGGGGCCACCGGAAGGGTTCGGGGTCCACCGGAGGGGCCACCCCTCCGGGGGCACATGGGCTGCGTGGGGCGAGCCAGCCTGGAGGGCTGGGCGCGCCCCACCTTGGGCCCATGCGCCTAGGGTTGGGGGAACCGTAAAGGGCGCCCGCTTGCTTGGGGGCAAGTCCCCCTCCTGCCGCCGCCCCCTCTAGATCCCATCTAGAGGGTCGGCCCTTGCCCCTTCCCTATAAATAGAGGGGTGAGGGAGGCTGCTGGACACAACTCAAGGCGCAGCCCTCCCTCCCAACACCTCTCCTCCTCCGTCGTGCTTGGCGAAGCCACAGCCGAGATCTTCTGCACCAACAACACCGCGCCGTCGTGCTGCCGTTGGAGCTGTCTTCCTCAACCTCTCCTTCCTCCTTGCTGGATCAAGACGGAGGAGACGTCGTCCGTACCGTACGTGTGTTGAACGCGGAGGTGCTGTCCGTTCAGCACTTGGTCATCGGTGATCTGAATCACGGCGAGTACGACTCCATCATCACCATCCCCTTGAACGCTTCCACACTCGATCTACAAGTGGTATGTAGATGCAAACTCACTGCCTTGACTCGTTGCTTAGATGAACTCATAGATGGATCTTGGTGAAACCGTAGGAAATTTTTTTAATTTTCTGCAACGTTCCCCAACACTGCCGCCATCCATGAGGACATGTGTAAATTGGAATCCGTCGATTATAGGATCCAATATCAAGGCAGTCCATCCTGCGTTCCGGATATTATCGGAATAGTCCTGATGGTCGAAGGTGATTGGTTTTGACAACCAGTGTGTGGCGCGCCTTTTAGGGGGCGCCGCTCTGTTTTTCCTTTTGATCACGTGAAGTGAGTTTACTGTTTTGATCTCCGGTGGGAAAGTTTTTTGTTTTCCGAGGCTCTGCTTGTGGTGCTTTTGGGTTTCGTCACTTTCACTTGGTGTGTCGAGCCCCTTGTGTTCGGCGTTAAGTCGGCCGGACTGCTTGAAGACCCAACAATCTCTGTGGGTATGGTTTGCAGGCTTCCCAGATGTACCATGTATTTGACACAGTCTATCCAGAATCTTGTTTAGGTTGGATAGCTCGTCAATGTTATCCTTTAGGGGCAGTGTTTTGTTGTTCGGTCGAGAACTTTTGAATCCGGCGTTGACCGCCGTACTATTTGGGCCATTTTCCTTATTCCGGCGCTGATCTTTTCTGCGTCGTGATTTCCCATTTCCATCCCTGATTTGGATGTACTCGGTCATTGGTGCTGCATCTAGCCAGCCAGCTGTCTTCCCTAGCAAAAAGCGTGTCATGAGGCTTGTTAGTGCGGCCATTGTTCTTGGCTTTTCTTGGCCGAGGTGTCTGGCGAGCCATTCGTCTCGGACGTTGTGTTTGAAAGCTGCCAAGGCTTCGGCGTACGGACAGTCGACTATTTGGTTCTTTTTAGTAAGGAACGTGTTCCAGAATTTCCGAGCTGACTCTCCGGGCTGTTGAGTTATGTGACTTAGATCGTCTGCGTCCGGAGGGCGGACATAGGTCGCCTGAAAATTTGCCCGAAATGCATCCTCGAGCTCTTCCCAGCTTCCAATGGTATTTCCGGGGAGGCTCTTAAGCCAATGCCGAGCTGGCCCTTTGAGTTTAAGGGGTAAGTATTTTATGGCGTGGAGATCATCTCCTCTAGCCATGTGTATGTGGAGGATGTAATCCTCAATCCAGACTCCTGGGTCTGTTGTTCCGTCGTATGCCTCTATGTTTACGGGTTTGAATCCGCTGAAATTCATGATCCAAAGCACCTCATCGGTGAAACATAGGGGGTGTGCGGCGCCCCTATATTTGGGTGTGCCGTGATCTTCGGAATTTTGGCGTATTGCATTGCTTTGACGAGCGTGCTTTCTTGGCCCATAGATGGATCTAACTGGGCCATCCTTTTGATGTGAATCCTTAAGCGGATCGCATATTGGCTTGTGTGCGGCACCATTCGCCGCTCTCTTTTTGCCGCGAGGTCGTCCATCCGACCGGGTGGTCTTCTTGCTTTTTAATTGTGGGGGCTCTAAGGCCTCCTCGTCAATCGAGGGCAGTAGCTTTCTTTTGGGTAGCTCTTTGTTCGGCGATCGTCGCCATATTTATCTGCGGTGCTGAATACTTTGCTGCATCTGATTAAGTGCATCTTCCGCTGTTTTGAGCTTCCGCTACCTTTTTTCAGGCTACGCGCGCGATGGCGACGCAGCCTTTTCTGGAGGTCATTTTGCTCCAATGGTTTGTCCGGCGTGAGATCGTCCGGACTGTTGTCTTCGCCGGGGGCAAATTCTTTATCCAAGTTGTCTTGTTCGAACGATTGCTCGATGGCTTGTTCGTTGTCCACCGGTTCGCCCAGCTCTATGGCTGGGTCTTTGTTGAGGTGGGACTTTGTTCGGCGTTTACGTTGCCGTTTTGATTGCTTTTCGAGGGATTTATCCTTCGTAGTGTCCCGTTGTTCCTCGTCTTCATTTCCTTTAGGCGTATTCACCATGTATACATCATGGGATGAGGTTGTCCAGCATCCTATAGGTGCTGGTTCATTGTTGTCTCCTACATCGTCGTCCATACCGTCGATGTCTTCGGAGTCGAAATCGAGCACGTCGTGTAAGCTTTCGACAGTGGCTATGAAGTGGGTGGTGGGTGGGCATTGAATTTCTTCGTCGTCCGTATCCCAACCTTCCTGACTGTAGTCCGCCAGGGCTCTCCGGATAAAGAGAGACTTTAGTGAATTCAGGATGTCGCCAAAGGGCGAGTCTTTGAAAGATGTCCGCGCCGTGAACTCCATAACGGGCGCCATCGGATTCGATTGGCAAGGGCGCGGAGGTTGGAGTCCGGAGAGGAGTCCGGCTTCCTGAGTCAAGGTCTTCGCAGCGACAGGGATGGAGTTCGCTCGATCGCCGTGAGATTGTAGCCCCGGGCGGTGTCCAACCACTCGTCCTCAATCGGGGATCCGGCTCCGGATTAAGGGTCGGAACGGATCTCGGTGCGGCCTCGAGGCAATCGCTCGCTGCAGAGCTAGATCATGCCCATCGAGACAGTGTGGCACGCTTGTCATGGCTCGAATCCGTCGAAGATCAAGTCTCCGCGGATATCGGTCGATAGTTTAAACTTCCAAATCTGACCTGATGGCCAGGGCGTAGCTTCGGTCTGCTCCAGATGGCCAGCGAATTGGCCCGCAGCAAAGTCGCCCGAACACGAAGATCTGTCAGGGAGAAAAGTCTCACCTGGACCGCGTCGTTGTTGATGATCGAAGGAGCCATCAGGCCTATCGGTGACAACACAGAGGAACTCTCAATGAAAGCACCAATGTCGGTGTCAAAACCGGCGGATCTCGGGTAGGGGGTCCCGAACTGTGCGTCTAGGTGGATGGTAACAGGAGACAAGGGACACGATGTTTTACCCAGGTTCGGGCCCTCTTGATGGAGGTAAAACCCTACGTCCTGCTTGATTAATATTGATGATGTGTGTTACAAGAGTGGATCTACCACGAGATCAAAGAGGCTAAACCCTAGAAGCTAGCCTATGGTATGATTGTTGTTCGTGCTATGGACTAAAACCCTCCGGTTTATATAGACACCGGATAGGGTTAGGGTTACACAGAGTCGGTTACAATGGTAGGAGATCTACATATCCTTATCGCCAAGCTTGCCTTCCACGCCAAGGAAAGTCCCATCCGGACATGGAACGAAGTCTTCAATCTTGTATCTTCATAGTCTTGGAGTCCGGCCGATGATGATAGTTCGGCTATCCGGACACCCCCTAGTCCGGAACTCCCTCACCAACCAAAAACTTTTAGCTTTAGGGTGCATGCACACTTCCAAATCCACTTGAAAATGGGGTCAACCACAATGTGCGTGAAGCATGAGTCATAATATAACTTGGCCCTAAAGTCACCAGACTTCGAAGGCCACTTCCAAATATCCTTGCTCCCAACATCCAGGTTGATCAAAGGCAGGAGGGCTTGCAATTGAGTAAGTTCTGAGTAGGCCTCTTGCGAAAGAGGCAGATGAAAATGCCCCAAGATATCCGGCTGCTCCAAAAAATCCTTAACTGTGATTGCCTCATCAACAGCAAAAGAGCAAAGCCTCGGGAAACATTCATGAAACAAGACCGCACGATTACCGAGATGCCATCGGTCGAGCCAAAAAGCACTAGCGTGGACATGTGGGATAGCAAGTTTGCAGAAATTGGGATATAAGCGCATCACGTCACGCCACCAGAAAGAACCACAAATCTGCGTGCTTTGAGGTGAAGACAAAGCATAATATGAATTCCAAATTAAAGATACCCAAGGCACATCCACTTTGTTGAAAAACTTGAAAAGGTGCTTAAGAAGTAAAGCCTCATTTTGGATGGTCAAATTAAGAACACCCAAACCACCAGAAACCTTAGGGCGACAAACTAGATCCCAAGAAGCAAGAGACTAACGTGGATTATCCGTGTTGCCTTGCCGCAGACATTGTCGCATGATCCTCTCTAACTGCTGAATAATTCCTTTAGGAAGGTGCAAAGTGCACAGAAAATATATAGGCATGGAGCACAACACAGACTGAAGAAGTTGCAGACGGCTTCCTTGGTTAAGCAAGCATGACGAGGCGGATAAACGGCGCTCGATGCGATCGACCAGAGGCAAAAGATCGTAAATGGTGGGTCTAGAAGTACCCATAGTCAAACAAAGGTATGTGAAAGTGTTGGGGAACGTAGTAATTTCAAAAAATTTCCTACGCACACGCAAGATCATGGTGATGGCATAGCAACGAGAGGGAGAGTGTATGTCCACGTACCCTCGTGAGACCGTAAGCGAGCGCGTTATAACAACGCTGTTGATGTAGTCGACGTCTTCACGATCCGACCGATCCAAGTACCGAACGCACGGCACCTCCGAGTTCAGCACACGTTCAGCTCGATGGCGATCCCCGGCCCGATCCAGCAAAGCGTCGGGGATGAGTTCCACAAGACCGACGGCGTGGTGGCGATGATGATGCTCCACCGATGCAGGGCTTCGCCTAAGCTCCGACGATATGACTCTACGGCGCGGGCTTCGCTTAAGCTCATGACGATATGACCGAAGTGGAATATGGTGGAGGGGGCACCGCACACGGCTAAGGAACGATCCGTAGATCAACTTGTGTGTCATGGGGTGTCCCCTGCCTCGTATATAAAGGAGCAAGGGGTGCGGCCGGCCCTAGGAGGAGGCGCGGAGGAGTCCTACTCCCGTGGGAGTAGGACTCCCCCCTTCCTAGTTGGATTAGGACTTGGGGAGGGGAAGAGGAAGGCGCCGCCCCCTCTCCTTGTCCTATTCGGACTAGGGGAGGGGCGCGCCTGCCTTGGCCGGCCCTCCTCTTCTCCCTTATGGCCCATCAAGGCCCATTGACCCCCGGGAGGTTCCGTAACCCCGGTGTTCCGGTAAAATCCGATTTCATCCGAACCTTTCCAAGTCCAAACATAGGCTTCCAATATATCGATCTTTATGTCTCGACCATTTTGAGACTCCTCGTCATGTCCGTGATCACATCCGGACTCGAACAAACTTCGGTACATCAAAACTTATAAACTCATAATAAACTGTCATCGAAGCGTTAAGCGTGCGGACCCTACGGGTTCGAGAACTATGTAGACATGACCTAGAACTATTCTCGGTCAATAACCAATAGCGGAACCTGGATGCCCATATTGGTTCCTACATATTCTTCAAGATCTTTATCGGTCAAACCGCATAACGACATCGTTGTTCCTTTGTCATCGGTATGTTACTTACCCGAGATTCGATCGTCGGTATCCAATACCTAGTTCAATCTCGTTACCAGTAAGTCTCTTTACTCGTTCCGTAATACATCATCTCACAACTAACTTATTAGTTTCAATGCTTGCAAGGCTTATGTGATGTGTATTACCGAGAAGGCCTAGAGATACCTCTCCGACAATCGGAGTGACAAAACCTAATCTCGAAATCGCCAACCCAACATGTACCTTTGGAGACACCTGTAGTACTCCTTTATAATCACCCGATTCGTTGTGACGTTTGGTAGTACCAAAGTGTTCCTCCGTAAACAGGAGTTGCATAATCTCATAGTTACAGGAACATGTATAGGTCATGAAGAAAGCAATAGCAATATACTAAGCGATCAAGTGCTAAGCTAACGAGAATGGGTCATGTCAATCACATCATTCTCCTAATGATGTGATCCCATTAATCAAATGACAACACATGTCTATAGTTAGGAAACATAACCATCTTTGATTAATGAGCTAGTATAGTAGAGGCATACTAGTGACTATATGTTTGTCTATGTATTCACACATGTATTATGTTTCCGGTTAATACAATTCTAGCATGAATAATAAACATTTATCATGATATAAGGAAATAAATAATAACTTTATTATTGCCTCTAGGGCATATTTCCTTCATCTCCCACTTGCACTAGAGTCAATAATCTAGATTACACAAGAATGATTCTAACACCCATGGAGTCTTGGTGCTGATCATGTTTTGCTCGTGGAAGAGGCTTAGTCAGCGGGTCTGCAACATTCAGATCCGTATGTATCTTGCAAATCTCTATGTCTCCCACTTGGACTTGGTCCCGAATGGAATTGAAGCGTCTCTTGATATGCTTGGTCCTCTTGTGAAATCTGGATTCCTTTGCCAAGGCAATTGCACCAATTGTCACGAAAGATCTTCATTGGTCCCGATGCACTAGGTATGACACCTAGATCGGAAATGAACTCTTTCATCCGACTCCTTCATTTGCTGCTTCAAGCAGCTATGTACTCCGCTTCACATGTAGATCCCGCCACGACGCTTTGTTTTGAACTGCACCAACCGACAGCTCCACCGTTTAATAAAAACACGATCCGGTTTGCGATTTAGAATCGTCGGATCGGTGTCAAAGCTTGCATCGGCGTAACCATTTACGACTAGCTCTTTGTCACCTCCATATCGAGAAACATATCCTTAGTCCTTTTCGGTATTTCAGGATGTTCTTGACCGCTGTCCATGATCCACTCTGGATTACTTTGGTACCTTCCTGCCAAGCTTATTGCTAAGCATCGCCAGGTCTGGTACACAGCATTGCATACATGATAGAGCCTATGGCTGAAGCATAGGAACATCTTTCATTTTCTCTCTATCTTCTGCTTGTGGTCGGGCATTGAGTCGACTCAATTTCACACCTTGTATACAGGTAAAAACCTTTCTTTGCTCGATCCATTTTGAACTTTTTCAAAACTTTATCAAGGTATGTGCTTTGTGAAAGTCCAATTAAGCGTCTTGATCTATCTCTATAGATCTTGATGCCCAATATGTAAGCAGCTTCACCGAGGTCTTTCATTGAAAAACTTTTATTCAAGTATCCTTTTATGCTATCCAGAAATTCTATATCATTTCCAATCAATAATATGTCGTCCACATATAATATCGAAATGCTCTGAGCTCCCACTCACTTTCTTGTAAATCTGAGGCTTCTCCAAAAGTCTCAGATAAAACCATATGCTTTGATCACACTATCAAAGCGTTTATTCCAACTCCGAGAGGCTTGCACTGCACCATAAATTGATCGCTGGAGCTTGCACACTTTGTTAGCACCCTTTGGATCAACAAAACCTTCTGGTTGCATCATATACAACTCTTCTTCTAGAAATCCATTCAAGAATGCAGTTTTACATCCATTTGCCAAATTTCATAATCATAAAATGCAGCAATTGCTAACATGATTCGGACAGACTTAAGCATCGCTTCGGGTGAGAAGGTCTCATCGTAGTCAACTCCTTGAACTTGTCGAAAACCTTTTGCAACAAGTCGAGCTTTGTAAATAACATTACCGTCGTCGGTCTTCTTCTTAAAATCCATTTATTCTCTATTGCTTGCCGATCATCGTGCAAGTCAACCAAAGTCCATACTTTGTTCTCATACATGGATCCCATCTCAGATTTCATGGCTTCAAGCCATTTTATGAATCTGGCTCACCATCGCTTCTTCATAGTTCGTAGGTTCACCATGATCTAGTAGCATGACTTCCGAATAGGATTACCGTACCACTCACAGTGCGGATTTTATTCTGGTTGATCTCTGAGTTCAAGGACAACTTGATCTGAAGTTTCATGATCATTATCATTATCTTCCTCGCTAATCGGTGTAGGTGTCACGAAACCAATTTCTGTGATGAACTACTTTCCAATAAGGGAGCTGGTACTGTTACCTCATCAAGTTCTACTTTCCTCCCACTCACTTCTTTCGAGAGAAACTCCTTCTCTAGAAAGGATCCATTCTTAGCAACGAATGTCTTGCCTTCGGATCTGTGATAGAAGGTATACCCAATTGTCTCCTTTGGGTATCCTATGAAGGCACATTTTCCGATTTGGGTTCAAGCTTATCAGGTTGAAGCTTTTTCACATAAGCATCGCAACCCCAAACTTTCGAAGCGACAACTTTGGTTTCTTGCCAAACCATAGTTCATAAGGTGTCGTCTCAACGGATTTTGACGGTGTCCTATTTAACGTGAATGCGGCCGTCTCTAAAGCATAACCCCAAAACGATAGCGGTAAATCGGAAATAGACATCATAGATCGCACCATATCTAGTAAAGTACGATTACGACGTTCGGACACACCATTACGCTGTGGTGTTCCCGATGGCGTGAGTTGCGAAACTATTCCACATTGCTTCAAATGTAGACCAAACTCGTAACTCAAATATTCTCCTCCACGATCAGATCGTAGAAACTTTATTTTCTTGTTACGATGATTTTCAACTTCACTCTGAAATTCTTTGAACTTTTCAAATTTTTCAAATTTATGCTTCATTAAGTAGATATACCCGTATCTGCTTAAATCATCTGTGAAGGTGAGAAAATAACGATATCCGCCACGAGCTTCAACATTCATTGGACCACATACATCTGTATGTATGATTTCCAACAAATCTGTTGCTCTCTCCATACAACCGGAGAACGGTGTTTTAGTCATCTTGCCCATGAGGCACGGTTCGCAAGTACCAAGTGATTCGTAATCAAGTGATTCCAAAAGTCCATCTGTATGGAGTTTCTTCATGCGTTTACATCGATATGACCTAAACGGCGAAGTGCCACAAATATGTTGCACTATCATTATCAACTCTGCATCTTTTGGCTTCGACATTATGAATATGTGTATCACTACTGTCGAGATTCAACAAGAATAGACCATTCTTCAAGGGTGCATGACCATAAAAGATATTACTCATATAAATAGAACAACCATTATTCTCTGATTTAAATGAATAACCGTCTCGCATTAAACAAGATCCAGATATAATGTTCATGCTCAACGCTGGCACCAAATAACAATTATTTAGGTCTAAAACTAATCCCGAAGGTAGATGTAGAGGCAGCGTGCCGACCGCGATCACATTGACTTTGGAACCGTTTCCCATGCGCATCGTCACCTCGTCCTTTGCCGTGCTCGCCTATTCCGTAGTCCCCTGCTTGAGTTGCAAATATTAGCAATGAACCAGATCAAATACCAGTGCTACTACGAGCTCTAGTAAGGTACACATCAATAACATGTATATCACATATACCTTTGTTCACCTTGCCATCCTTCTTATCCGCCAAATACTTGGGGCAGTTCCGCTTCCGGGTCCATCGCTTGCAGTAAAACACTCAATTTCAGGCTTAGGTCCCGACTTGGGTTTCTTCTCTTGAGCAGCAACTTTCTTGCTGTTCTTTTGAAGTTTCCTTCTTCTTCCCTTTGCCCTTTTCTTGAAACTAGTGGTCTTGTTGACCATCAACACTTGATGCTCTTTCTTGATTTCTACCTCCGCTGCTTTTAGCATTGCGAAGAGCTCAGGAATTGTCTTAGTCATTCCTTGCATATTATAGTTCATCACGAAGCTCTTGTAGCTTGGTGGCGATGATTGGAGAATTCATCAATGACACTATCATCCGGAAGATTAACTCCCGGTTGAATCAAGTGATTATTATACCCGGACATTTTGAGTATGTGCTCACCGACGTAACTATTCTCCTCCATCTTGCAGCTATAGAACTTATTGGAGACTTCATATCTCTCAATCCGGGCATTTGCTTGAAATATTAACTTCAACTCCTGGAACATCTCATATGCCCCATGACGTTCAAAACGTCGTTGAAGACCCGTTCTAAGCCGTAAAGCATGGCACACTGAACTATGGAGTAGTCATCAGCTTTGCTCGCCAGACGTTCACAACTTCGGCGTTGCTCTCAGCAGCAGGCTCGGCACCCAGCGGTGCTTCGGGACGTAATTCTTACATGCAGCAATGAGGATAATCCTCAAGTTATGGACCCAGTCCGTGTAATTGCTACCATCATCTTTCAACTTTGCTTTCTCAAGGAACGCATTAAAATTCAACGGAACAACAAAGACGAGCCATCTATCTACAAAGAAACATAGACAAGCAAAATACTATCAGGTACTAAGTTCATGATAAATTTAAGTTCAATTAATCATATTAAAAACTCCCACTTAGACAGACATCTCTCTAGTCATCTAAGTGATTACGTGATCCAAATCAACTAAACCATAACCGATCATCACGTGAGATGGAGTAGTTTTCAATGGTGAACATCACTATGTTGATCATATCTACTATATGATTCACGCTCGACCTTTCGGTCTCCATGTTCCGAGGCCATATCTGCATATGCTAGGCTCGTCAAGTTTAACCTGAGTATTCTGCGTGTGCAAAACTGGCTTGCACCCGTTGTAGATGGACGTAGAGCTTATCACACCCGATCATCACGTGGTGTCTGGGCACTACGAACTTTTAGCAACGGTGCATACTCAGGGAGAACACTTCTTGATAATTTTAGTGAGAGATCATCTTATAATGCTACCGTCAATCAAAGCAAGATAAGATGCATAAAGGATAAACATCACATGCAATCAATATAAGTGATATGATATGGCCATCATCATCTTGTGCTTGTGATCTCCATCTCCGAAGCACCGTCATGACCACCATTGTCACCGGGTGCGACACCTTGATCTCCATCGTAGCATCGTTGTCGTCTCGCCAACTATTGCTTCTCGACTATCGCTATCGCTTAGTGATAAAGTAAAGCAATTACATGGCTTTTGCATTTCATACAATAAGCGACAACCATATGGCTCCTGCCGATTGCCGATAACTTCGGTTACAAAACATGATCATCTCATACAATAAAATATAGCATCACGTCTTGACCATATCACATCACAACATGCCCTGCAAAAACAAGTTAGACGTCCTCTACTTTGTTGTTGCAAGTTTTACGTGGCTGCTACGGGCTGAGCAAGAACCGTTCTTACCTACGCATCAAAACCACAGCGATAGTTTGTCAAGTTGGTGTTGTTTTAACCTTCGCAAGGACCGGGCGTAGCCACACTCGGTTCAACTAAAGTGAGAGAAACAGACACCCGCCGGTCACCTTTAAGCAACGAGTGCTCGAAGCGGTGAAACCAGTCTCGCGTAAGCGTACGCGTAATGTCGGTCCGGGCCGCTTCATCTCACAATACCGCTGAACCAAAGTATGACATGCTGGTAAGCAGTATGACTTATATCGCCCACAACTCACTTGTGTTCTACTCGTGCATATGACATCAACGCATAAAACCAGGCTCGGATGCCACTGTTGGGGAACGTAGTAATTTCAAAAAAATTCCTACGCGCACGCAAGATCATGGTGATGGCATAGCAACGAGAGGGGAGAGTGTATGTCCACGTACCCTCGTAGACCATAAGCGGAAGCATTATAACAACGCGGTTGATGTAGTCGTACGTCTTCACGATCCGACCGATCCAAGTACCGAACGCACGGCACCTCCGAGTTCAGCACACGTTCAGCTCGATGACGATCCCCGGGCTCCGATCCAGCAAAGCGTCGGGGATGAGTTCCGTCAGCACGACGGCGTGGTGACGATGATGATGCTCCACCGACGCAGGGCTTCGCCTAAGCTCCGCGACGATATAACTCTACGGCGCAGGCTTCGCTAAGCTCATGACGATATGACCGAAGTGGAATATGGTGGAGGGGGGCACCGCACACGGCTAAGGAACGATCCGTAGATCAACTTGTGTGTCATGGGGTGCCCCCCTGCCCCCGTATATAAAGGAGCAAGGGGGGGTGCGGCCAGCCCTAGGAGGAGGCGCGCCGGAGGAGTCCTACTCCCACCGGAGTAGGACTCCCCCTTCCTAGTTGGATTAGGACTTGGGGGAGGGGAAGAGGAAGGGGCGCCGCCTCTCCTTGTCCTATTCGGACTAGGGGGGGGGCGCGCCCTGCCTGGCCGGCCCTCCTCTTCTCCCTTATGGCCCATCAAGGCCCATTGACCCCGGGGGTATGCAGTAACCCGGTGTTCCTAAAAATCCGATTTCATCCGGAACCTTCCAAGTCCAAACATAGGCTTCCAATATATCGATCTTTATGTCTCGACCATTTCGAGACTCCTCGTCATGTCCGTGATCACATCCGGACTCGAACAAACTTCGTACATCAAAACTTATAAACTCATAATAAACTGTCATCGAAGCGTTAAGCGTGCGGACCCTACGGGTTCGAGAACTATGTAGACATGACCTAGAACTATTCTCGGTCAATAACCAATAGCGGAACCTGGATGCCCATATTGGTTCCTACATATTCTTCAAGATCTTTATCGGTCAAACCGCATAACGACATACGTTGTTCCCTTTGTCATCGGTATGTTACTTACCCGAGATTCGATCGTCGGTATCCAATACCTAGTTCAATCTCGTTACCGTAAGTCTCTTTACTCGTTCCGTAATACATCATCTCACAACTAACTTATTAGTTGCAATGCTTGCAAGGCTTATGTGATGTGTATTACCGAGAAGGCCTAGAGATACCTCTCCGACAATCGGAGTGACAAAACCTAATCTCGAAATACGCCAACCCAACATGTACCTTTGGAGACACCTGTGGTACTCCTTTATAATCACCCAGTTACGTTGTGACGTTTGGTAGTACCCAAAGTGTTCCTCCGGTAAACGGGAGTTGCATAATCTCATAGTTACAGGAACATGTATAGGTCATGAAGAAAGCAATGGCAATATACTAAACGATCAAGTGCTAAGCTAACGGAATGGGTCATGTCAATCACATCATTCTCCTAATGATGTGATCCCATTAATCAAATGACAACACATGTCTATAGTTAGGAAATATAACCATCTTTGATTAATGAGCTAGTCTAGTAGAGGCATACTAGTGACTATATGTTTGTCTATGTATTCACACATGTATTATGTTTCTGGTTAATACAATTCTAGCATGAATAATAAACATTTATCATGATATAAGGAAATAAATAATAACTTTATTATTGCCTCTAGGGCATATTTCCTTCAGAAAGGCATTGTGCCAACATCACATCCCAGCAGAGAGGCAACTCTGGCACCCTCCTCATCAGACATATTTATAGGAATGAGGGAAGACTTACTAAAATTAACACACAAGCCAGTAGACTCAGCAAATGTGAGAAGCATTTCCTTGAAGGCCACGAGCTGCTCATCAATCGCAGGCAGAACAATTAATGTGTCGTCGGCATATTGCACAATTGGGTAATCATTGGAGTTGGTTGGGATTGGCAAAGATAGGATATTCCTGGAGCACATCTCATTAACGACAGATTGCAGTAAGTCAACTGCAATAACGAAAAGCAATGGTGAGAGAGGATCCCCCTGCCGCACACCAGATTTGCAGACAAAATGCTTTCCGGGCACTCCATTAAGAAGGACCGAAGAAGAACCCGACGACAAAATATTATTGATCCAACCAGTCCACCGAGAGTCAAAGCCCTTGCATTGCAAAATTTTGAGAATTAGGTCATGCTCGATCGTGCCAAAAGCCTTCGTAAAATCCAGCTTCAGTAGGACAATTGGCCGCTTGGAGACCTTGCATTGATGAATATACTCGAAACACCAAGCGAGGCAATCTTGAATAGACCGACACCGGAGAAAACCATATTGATTACGATGGATGCATCGAAGAATCACTTTCTGAAGTCGATTCGCAAGCAACTTAGTCAGAAATTTTAAGCACGTGTTGGTCAAAGAGATAGGCCGAAAATCTCCGACCACTTCAGGGCTAAGCTTCTTAGGTATCAGAGTAATTAAAGAGGTATTCAGACATTCCAGGTTGCAATTACCTTCATAAAACTCCTTCAAGAGTTGCATGAAATCCTCCTTAAGGATTGGCCAGCACCTCTTAAGAAACAACCCAGAAAAACCATCTGGGCCAGGGGCGCGGTCGGGAGGCATGCCCTTAATGACAAGATCAACCTCGGAATCAGTGAAAGGCTAGGAAAGTTCGTCAACACCATCAATTCTCTCAATTAATGTGTCCAAGTCAAAACCCATAGTAATTCTTTTGGCATTACCCATTCTCTGATTAAAATCAGCCCAGAACATTGTCGCAAGTTGATGATGATCGGTGACCACATCACCATTAGCGTTCTTGATTGATGAAATTGTATTTCTCCTATACCTTTCCGTGGCCATTGCATGGAAAAACTTCGAGTTTTCCTCACCAACTTTAATGCTACGAATAGTGCAACGTTGTTTCCAATAAATATATTGCCAGTGCAAAATATCCTCCAAATGCAACTTAACTATTCGCCTGAAATTAAACTCCGGCCTTGACAGCGGCCTGATCTCCTCCAACCCATCAGAGAAGAGGATCACCTTGTTACAATCAGAAATTAACGCCTTAATTGTGGATAAATTCATGTGCCATTTCTTGAGAGCAGACCGTAGAGCTTTAAATTTAGAGGAAATGTTCAGAGCAGCCGAGGGTCTGGTCACAGGCATGCTCCAAACTTGATCAACACAATCATAAAACCCAGGCAAGTCAATCCAGTAATTTTCAAAGCGAAAAACTTTAGCCTTAGGAATAGCAGTAGCAACTGAGACCACACACGGGACATGATCGGAGGCCGTGCGTGCAAGGGGCAGAACAAGCGTGTTAGGATGATCCGTGGTCCATGCAACTGAGGTAAAAAAACCAGTCTATCTGTTCAAGTAAAGGATCAGTTTGCATATTCGACCAGGTAAACTGCCGTCCCTTAATTGGTAACTCAACGAGACCCAGATGGCCAATCACTTCGTTAAAAAGAAAGATATCGCTGACATTACCCCCAGGTAGGTTACGATTTTCCAATGATCGCATGAAATTAAAGTCACCTAACAACAACCAATTATCATCAGGGTTAATATCAAGATTATATAACCATTGCACAAAATCATCTCCGGATGGACCCTGACATGGACCGTAAACAGACACGAGTGTCCAGATTTCAGAAGTATGCTTTGAGCGGAATTCCATAAGAATACCATATCGTCTTGCCTCAGTTAATTTTCCTTCGAAAAAAGCAGAATTCCAAATGACGATCAAACTGGCCGATGCACCCTCCGAAGGCACATAGCAAAAATTATCAAAACGCCGAGGACAAAATTTCCTAACGAATCTATGATCAATATGCATGCACTTCGTTTCTTGCAGACAAACAACCGAGCAACCACTTTCATCAATCTTCTGCTTAACCGCTAACTGCCGTGCTTCGGAATTAATACCACGCACATTCCAACATAACACTTTCCAATCTCTAAACCCTGTCTGATTCATTACAAACCAAAATAAAGAGCAGCAAAAGTAGATCATCCAATGACCTACACTGACCAGCTACACATAGAAGGTAGAGTCCAAGTATGAAATAAAAGAGCAGATAAATGGCGTTTATAGTGGTACGCCATAAACCAAGGAAACACCCGGAGCCACTATTCATCAGAACCCTTGCTGCAGGTGGAGGTAGACGGGTCAGCCTCAAGCTGATCCTTGGAAATCTTCTCAGGTGCAATGCGCAAACGTGCCCCGATATGCTGCAGGTCGGCAATTGGCCTCTTTTTTTCGTCCGGAGTCTCATCCCGACTTGTGGGGGAATCATAGTCTCCATCATCCTTTCCTCACTTGGGACAATGCTCCAATAATGATGATCATCACACTTTTATTTACTTACAACTCAAAAATTACAACTCAATACTTAGAACAAAATATGACTCTATGTGAATGCCTCCGGCGGTGTACCGGGATATGCAATGGATAAAGAGTGGCATGTATGAAAGAATTATAAAGGTGGCTTTGCAACAAATATGATGTCAACTACATGATCATGCAAAGAAATATGACAATGATGAAACGTGTCATAACAAACGCAACGGTGGTAAATTGCATGGCAATATATCTCGGAATGGCTATGGAAATGCCATAATAGGTAGGTATGGTGGCTGTTTTGAGGAGGGTATATGGTGGGTGAATGATACCGGCGAAAGGTGTGCGGTATTAGAGAGGCTAGCAATGGTGGAAGGGTGAGCGTGCGTATAATCCATGGACTCAACATTAGTCATAAAGAACTCACATACTTATTGCAAAAATCTATTAGTTATCGAAACGAAGTACTACGCGCATGCTCCTAGGGGGATAAATTGGTAGGAAAATACCATCGCTCGTCCCGGACCGCCACTCATAAGGAAGACAATCAATAAATAAATCATGCTCCGACTTCATCACATAAAGGTTCACCATACGTGCATGCTACGGGAATCACAAACTTTAGAACAAGTATTTCTCAAATTCACAACTACTCAACTAGCATGACTCTAATATCACCATCTTCATATCTCAAAACAATTATCAAGTATCAAACTTCTCATAGTATTTGATGCACTTTATATGATAGTTTTTATTATACCTATCTTGGATGTTCATCATATTAGGACTAATTTTATAGCCAAAGAAAATTACCATGCTATTTTATAAGACTCTCAAAATAATATAAGTGAAGCATGAGAGGTCAATAATTTCTATAAAATAAAACCACCACCGTGCTCTAAAAGATATAAGCGAAGCACTAGAGCAAAATTATCTAGCTCAAAAGATATAAGTGAAGCACAAAGAGTATTCTAATAAATTCTGATTCATGTGTGTGTCACCAAAAGGTGTGTACAGCAAGGCAAGGATGATTGTGGTAAACTAAAAAGCAAAGACTCAAATCATACAATACGCTCCAAGCAAAACACATATCATGTGGTGAATAAAAATATAGCCTCAAGTAAAGTTACCGATGAACGAAGACGAAAGAGGGGATGCCTTCCGGGGCATCCCCAAGCATAGGCTTTTGTTTATCCTTGAATGTTACCTTGGAGTGCCTTGGGAATCCCCAAGCTTAGGCTCTTGCCACTCCTTATTCCATAATCCATCAAATCTTTACCCAAAAACTTGAAAACTTCACAACCCAAAACTCAACAGAAAATCTCATGAGCTCCGTTAGTATAAGAAAACAAATCACCACTTTAAGGTACTGTAATGAACTCATTCTTTATTTATATTGGTGTTAAGCCTACTGTATTCCAACTTCTCCATGGTTCATACCCCCCGATACTAGGCATAGATTCATCAAAATAAGCAAACAACACACGAAAAACAGAATCTGTCAAAAACAGAACAGTCAATAGTAATCTGTATCAAACATATACTTCTGTAACTCCAAAAATTCTGAATAAATTGGTGGACGTGAGGAATTTGTATATTAATCATCTTTGAAAAGAATAAACCTAAAAGCACTCTCCAGTAAAAAATGGCAACTAATCTCGTGGGCGCTAAATCTTCTGTTTTTTTACAGCAAGATCATAAAGACTTCACCCAAGTCTTCCCAAAGGTTCTACTTGGCACAAACACTAATTAAAACATAAAACCACATATAACCAGAGGCTAGATGAATTATTTATTACCAAACAAAAACAAAAAGCAAGAAACAAAAATAAAATTGGGTTGCCTCCCAACAAGCGTTATCGTTTAACGCCCCTAGCTAGGCATAAAGGCAAGAATAGATCTAGGTATTGCCATCTTTGGTAGGCAATTCTTCAATAGAACACTTATAACCCTTAGGAGTTTCCTTCTTTTTGTTAATGATCAAACTCCTAGGCAAGAAATCAAGAAACTCATTTGTAGCAAAAGGTTCCTTAATGATAGCGAAAAAGTTGGGGTGAACACTTATGGATTTGAGATCCGCATTTTCCTTACTAGAAGATTCACCTTTATTTTTAGGCACATACATAAACTTGGCAACTTTAGTAGTAGGAGGATTTGGGGTATTTTTCACGGAATAAAAGGCAGAACCTAAGTTGGTAATAATATCCTCAAGTTTATCAATCCTTGTGGAATCTTGATCTATCCTTTCGTTAACTATGGGTTCCTTTTGTTTAAAAAAAATAGAGTAACTCCTACCTTAGATCCGTATTGGGTGATTTGGTTGTGGATCTTTTTATCCAAATTTTCAATCAACTCTACAGTGGCAACTTTATTTTCAATAATTTCAAGCCTTTTCATCACATGTTCCAAAGTTAAAATAGTTCCATTAACCAAAAGAGGTGGTGGGCCAAACAAATCTAACATAGCATTATAAGAATCAAAAGTATGTCTACCCAAGAAATTCCCTCCGGTAATAGTATCAAGAATATATCTGTTCCAAGGAGTGATGCCTACATAAAAATTGCGAAGAAGAACGGAAGTAGATTGCTTCCTAGTAGATCTATTCTAAGGATTGCAAATTCTATGCCAAGCATATTTTAGATATTCTCCCTCCCTTTGTTTAAAATTAAGAACTTCATGATCGGGAGTACTAAGAATGATAGAAGGACTAGCCATGACGACGAAATAAACGATCTAACACACGGCCACACAAGAAGTAAGCGAAAAGAGACGAACGGAAAAAGAGGGCGAATAAAACGGCAAAGGTGAAGTGGGGGAGAGGAAAACGAGAGGCAAATGACAAATAATGTAATGCAAGGGAGAAGAGTTTGTGATGGGTACTTGGTATGTCTTGACTTGTGCGCAGATCTCTCCATGAACAGCGCGCGAGAAATGGCTAGTTGTTTGGGAGATCAAATCTTGACTTGACTTGGCGTAAGCCTCCCCGGCAACGGCGCCAGAAATCCTTCTTGCTACCTCTTGAGCATGCGTTGGTTTTCCCTTGAAGAGGAAAGGGTGATGCAGCAAAGTAGCGTAAGTATTTTCCTCAGTTTTTGAGAACCAAGGTATCAATCCCGTAGGAGGTTACACACAAGTCGCCTTGTACCTGCACAAACAAATAAGAACCTTGCAACCAACGCGATAAAGGGGTTGTCAATCCCTTCACAGCCACTTGCAAAAGTGAGATCTGATAGAGATAATAAGATAAATATTTTTGGTATTTTTATAATATAGATTGGAAACTAAAGACTGCAAAATAAACTGCGGCAGAAATGGTAATTTTTATAACTAGTGGCTTCTCTCAAGATAGCATAATCTACGATGGGTGAACAAATTACTGTCGAGCAATTGATAGAAAAGCGCATAGCTATGAGAATATCTAGTCATGATCATGTATATAGGTGATAGAGGCAAAGGCGTCCCGATGTTTCGATGAGATAGCAATCGTTTTCTGTGGGAGTCGACTTTGACGATCCGACTCTGACGTCGAAGGAAGTCGCCGCCTTAGCAATCGCTAAACCAACTTCCGAGGGGTTATTGACCACGCCGGAGCACGATCAACCTGACCACGAGGGTCTATTTCCTGCGAGCAAACGAAGAACAAGCAAGAAACTAAGATTGCAATCTGGATATTGCGAATAAAAGAGGAAAGCTTTATTAATGAAGGTGGGGTTCTGGGACGCCTTTGTCTGGTCGTTGAACACAAATGAAGTACGCGAAGTTGCAGCTATGGCGAACTTTTAATCTAAACAAAACCCAAAGTCTAAACGGTGCCCTAAGGGCTGTATATATGGAGGAAGAGAGGGGAATTTCGTGGCCCTTGGGGAAGGGGTCCGAAACCAACCCTATCACTTGTTTCCCCACACATACGGACTCTAAAAACAGCCTATACTTATGTATTTCGAAATTACATGGGCATGGCCCAATAATAAGGTGACGCAGCACCTAGAATAGCCTCTGGATGAAATTTATGAAGTGTCATCTTGTATATTTCGTCCAAGGCTTCATTCACTCCTTATGGTGGCTTTAATGTCCTGAAATCATCACTTGTAACTCCATTCTTGTTCCCCTTGCGCATGCCATCAACTCCATGCTTGTTCTTGCTCCAATGTTCATCCTTCTCCAAGCTAGGCCCTTCATTTGTAAGCAAAACAAATGTATCCAATTTAGGAAGCATCATATTCTCATGAACATGAGAATCATTACCAAGAAACGAAAGTACCTGGTAATTTAATAGGCGTGTACGAGCTCTAGTAATTGGTCCATTATATGTAACAGTAGGGGCTATGGGTGTAACAATGGTATTGAGGTCCTCATCATCCTCCCCTTCTTGAAATGAAGTCGTCCTCGACGGAAGCTCATCTTCCTCACCCAAATAAGGCTTCAAATCTGCAATGTTAAAAGTGGGACTAACCCCAAAATCTGCAGGTAGCTCAAGTTTATATGCATTATCATTTATTTTCTCTAACACCTTAAAAGGACCAGCAGCACGTGGCATGAGCTTTGGTTTGTGCAAATTGGGAAATATATCCTTACACAAATGTAACCAAACAAGATCTCCAGGTGCAAACACAACATGTTTTCTACCCTTATCTCCCGCAAGTTTATATCTAGCATTCATACGCTCAATGTTTTCCTTAGTTAACTCATGCATTTTTAAAATCAATTCAGCACGTTGTTTAGCATCAAAATTAACCTTCTCCGAAGATGGAAGAGGCAACAAATCAATAGGTGCACGAGGTAGGAAACCATACACAATTTTAAAAGGGCACATCTTAGTAGTAGAATGCAACAAACGATTATAAGCAAATTCAATATGAGGCAAGCATTCTTCCCACATTTTCTTATTATTCTTCAAAACAGCCCTAAGCATAGTAGACAATGTTCTATTGACTACTTCAGTTTGTCCATCAGTTTCGGGGTGACATGTAGTACTAAAAAGCAGTTTAGTCCCCAACTTAGCCCATAAACATCTCCAAAAGTGGCTAAGAAAATTAGTATCACGATCTGAAACGATAGTATTTGGCACACCATGCAAGCGAATAATTTCACGAAAGAACAAATCTGCAACATTAACAGCATCATCGCTTTTATGGCATGGTATAAAGTGTGCAATTTTTGAAAATCTATCCACGACAACAAATATGCTATCCCTCCCCTTCTTTGTTCGAGGTAAACCTAAAACAAAGTCCATAGATATATCCTCCCAAGGAACACTAGGTACAGGCAAAGGCATATATAAACCATGAGGATTGAGTCGTGACTTAGCTTTTTGACATGTAGTGCAGCGAGCAACAAAATGCTCAATATCCGGTCTCATCTTTGGCCAAAAGAAATGTGTAGCAAGTATATCCTCCGTCTTCTTCACGCCAAAGTGTCCCATTAGTCCTCCTCCATGCGCCTCCTGCAAAAACAAAAGACGAACGGAGCTAGCTGGAATGCATAGCTTGTTAGCACGAAACACAAATCCATCGTTAACGACGAACTTGTTCCATGTTCTACCTTCTTTACAATTCTGCAATACATCTTTAAATTCAGCATCATGCACATATTGATATTTGATGGTCTTCAAACCAAATATTTTAAAGTCAAGTTGTGAAAGCATAGTATAACGACGAGACAATGCATCAGCAATAACATTTTCTTTACCCTTCTTGTGTTTAATGACAAAAGGGAAAGTCTCAATGAATTCAATCCATTTAGCATGTCTACGGTTCAGTTTTGCTTGACTTTTAATGTGTTTCAAAGATTCATGATCAGAATGTATAACAAATTCTTTGGGCCATAAATAATGTTGCCATGCTTCTAAAGTCTGAACAAGAGCATATAATTCTTTATCATAAGTAGAATAGCTCAGACTAGGCCCACTCAATTTTTCAGAAAAGTATGCAACAGGTTTGCCATCTTGTAATAACATACCTCCTAATCCAATTCCACTAGCATCACATTCAAGCTCAAAAGTCTTATTAAAATCAGGAAGTTGGAGTAAAGGAGCATGTGTCAACTTATCTTTCAATACCGTGAAGGCTTCTTCCTGTGCGGTACCCCAAACAAAAGGCACATCCTTCTTTGTAAGCTCGTTGAGAGGTGCAGCAATGGTGCTAAAATCTCTCACAAAATGCCTATAGAAACCAGCGAGTCCAAGAAAACTCCTCACTTGTGTGACCGTTTTGGGCTGCGGCCAACTCTCAATAGCTTCAATCTTGGCTTTATCAACTTCAATTCCCTGTGGAGTAACAACATAGCCAAGAAAAGATACTCGGTCGGTGCAAAAGGTGCACTTCCCAAGGTTACCAAACAAACGTGCATCACATAGAGCAATAAAAACAGCACGTAAATGTTCCAAATGTTCTTCCAACGATTTGCTATAAATCAGTATATCATCAAAATAGACTACCAAAAATCGTCCAATGAAAGCACGTAAAACTTCGTTCATTAGTCTCATGAAAGTACTAGGTGCATTAGTTAACCCAAAAGGCATGACTAACCACTCATATAAACCAAACTTAGTTTGAAATGTTGTTTTCCATTCATCTCCCAATTTCATACGAACTTGATGGTATCCACTACGCAAATCAACTTTGGAGAATATTGTAGAGCCACTCAATTCATCAAGCATATCATCTAGCCTAGGAATAGGATGACGATAACGAATAGTAATATTATTAATGCCTCTACAATCAACACACATACGCGATGTACCATCCTTTTTAGGCACTAGTATAGTAGGAACAGCACAAGGACTAAGAGATTCACGTATATAACCTTTGTCGAGCAGCTCCTGTACTTGACGCATAATCTCCTTTGTCTCCTCTGGATTGGTACGGTATGGTGCACGGTTGGGTAGCGATGCACCGGGAATTAAGTCAATTTGATGCTCAATACCTCAAATAGGTGGTAATCCTGGTGGCACGTCTTGTGGAAAAACGTCAGTGAACTCCTGCAAAATGTTAATGACAGCAGGGGGCAAAGAGGAAGGCACGTCCTCGAATGAAAATAACGCCTCTTTGCACACAAAAGCATAGCAAACAGATTTTCTAAAAACTAGCTCATCAATATCAGATTTGATGGCAAGTAAACATGCACTTTTCAATTTAATTTCAGAAGCAACATTAGATGGTTTATTATTAGGCTTCATTTGTTGCTCAAATTCTTTTGTCACAATCTGATTTTCACTCTTATTTTTCTCCTGTTTTGCTTTATTAGCTCTATGAATATCATCTTTCAAAATGGAATCAGGAGTCATAGGAAGCAAAGTAATATTTGTATCCTTATGAACAAGAGTATACTGATTGTTTCTACCATGATGTATAGAATTTTTATCAAATTGCCATGGTCTACCAAGTAATAAGGAACATGCTTGCATAGGTACCACATCACAATCAACATAATCAGCATATGTAGAGATACTAAAATGCACACGAACAGTACATGTTACCTTAACCTTGTCGCTGTTGTTGAACCATTGGATGTAGTAAGGATGTGGATGTGGTCTTGTGGTGAGAGATAGCTTCTCCACCATCTCCATGCTAGCCAAGTTGTTGCAGCTCCCTCCATCTATGATGACGCGAATAGAACGTTCCTTCACAACTCCCTTTGTATGGAACAAATTATGCCTCTGATTTTGCTCAGCTTGTGTAACCTGCACACTCAAAACACGTTGAGCAACTAAATGTTCATACCTGTCAGCATCTTCAGGAGCCATGTATTGCGTCTCATGATCAGAATCATCTCCACCGTGTTCTTCACGTGTAATAAGAGCCAAAGTCTCCTCATCATAGTCACTAGCGGACTCATACCCACCATCCTCGGTAGCAATCATCACACGCTGAGATTTGCATTCTCTCGCATAATGACCTCTTCCCTTACAACGAGACAAATAATATCACTTGTGTGGCCTGTTGATGCCATGGAAGAAGAAGAGCTCTGTGCAGGCCCGGTAGGTGTGCTCTTGGCAGATAGTGGTGGTTGTACCTGCTTTCTTGTATCACGGTTGGAGGTGGCACCTGATGAGGTGATGGTGCAGTGGAAGTAGAGGATGCACGTGGTGTCCATGATGAAGGTCGACCTGCAGAAAAGTTAGTTCGCGCCAATGCCTGTCGATCCTGCACTTCACGTTCAGCTTTACAAGCAAGATGGAATAAACGAGTGATATTATTATAATCCTTAACTCTAGAATGGTCTGAATTTCTCTATTTAATCCAGCCATAAAACGTGCAAGCATAGCTTCATTATCCTCAACAATACCACACCTAATCATGCCAGTTTGTAATTCCTGATAATATTCCTCTACAGAATTTTTTCCTTGTCTTAAACGCTGCAATTTTTGAAGTAATTTGCGTTGATAATATGGTGTAACCCGACGAGTACGCATAGCAATTTTTAAAGTAGCCCAAGTAGTTGGAATATTATTCGGATATAATCTATGATGTTCAGACCACCACACGCAAGCAAAACTAGTGAAAGCACAAAGTGCAGCAGCAACACGTCTCTCCTCGGGATATTCTAAACATGTAAAGCGTTGTTCAGTTTCTAACTCCCAAGTAAGATATATATCAGGAACATATCTACCCTCAAATGGTGGAATATTAAATTTCACTTTAGGAAGATGGTCATGATCTCGTACCTGAGGGAGAGCCCTACCATTGTGATTATTTGCATGTGGACGACTTGGCGGTTGTGGTGCTGGTGGTTGCACGTAGTTCTGATTTTGATCAACTTCATCCTCGTAATCTCCCGCATAATCATCCTCCACCTCATCAGCAGCAGGAGCCACAAAAGTATCAACAACATCACCAACAGTTTGGCCAGGCTGAAGAAGGACACAGCTCGCTCGGCGGAGGGCTGTTTGGCAACGTGGAGGTAGTTGTCGTTGTTGTTGTTGTTGCAGAGGTGCGGCAGGTGCGGCCGGTGGTGGAAGACGCTCAAGCAGTTCATTAAATCTGTTATCGAGCTTTGTTTTGAACGTCTTCTCAAGGCCAGTGATCTTCTCCATGGCCTCTTCAAAATTGTTCAGCACATCTTGCACCTGTTCATTCATCATTTGCTGAAACTTATCATGAAGCTCCTTGTTCGTTAAGTTCTCCCAGTCAATCTCGTCGGCTTGTGATCCTGACATGGTTAGCAGCAATAGAAACACACAAGAATATGATCCTACAGACTACTAACAAGTGGTGGTGGTGGTGGGTGTCACAAATCCGTCAAGCAAATCTCAAATTCTTACCAGTTCTTACCCAGCAGCAGGCGGTGATCGGCAACCGATGTAGTCAAAACTCTCAAAGCTTGGATAAAGCGATTACCAGGGAGAGTCAAATGCACAATGTAGATGTATGTGGAGCTGGGAAGGCTTATAATATGGTAGCAAAAAGGGTCAGCAATAATCAATTCAGAGATGCAAAGTTGAATAAACGCTCAACGACGGTACTGTGCTGGTCCTAGGCTAGACCGTGCTAGAGACGCGAGCCTAGAACACTAACAAAATCACGGCGCTGCACGTAAACAAGGGAAAAGCACACTCTGGATTTTTTTTCGCTCTGTTTTTTTTGGCGCTTTTTTTTGCGCCTCTTTTTTTTGCAGAAAATCACTATAATGGTGAGTGTCTCAAAACTCTTCCCAGGTCAAACTGACAGGATGGGCACGAATTTTTTTTTACTTTTTTCCAAAAATGAGGGCAACGACGACGAAAAAGTGCGACAAAAAATCACGATGATGGCACGTGGCTTAAAAGACTCAGAAAAGCCTAAAAACAGGATAGGGAAAAAATTCGGCTGCCAAAATTTTGGCCTAAAAACTGCCCGGGGGTCTCCAGACTCTTTTTTTTCGAAACCTACTCAGGCAACGAAACATGAATCGGAAATTAGACAGATCTCGAAAACAAACCTAATATGAAAGTAGCTCGGATTGTTGGTGGATATATGGTGGTAGGATATGGCAGCGGTGGTGGTATATGGATACGGATTGGTGGTGGTATATGGATACGGATTGGTGGTGGTATATGGATACGGATCGGCGGCGGATAAGCGGTGGTGGTAGATGGCAGGTGCGATGATGATGGTGCGGCGGCGGCGTGACAACTTATGACCAGAACTCGAAACTCTAAAAGACTAGACTCTAAGACCAACAACTAGACACGACGATGCAACCGCAAATTCAACAAAGCAAACTACTGAAAAGATTATGCAAAGGCTCAGACTTGTTCGGATATGATGAACTAACCCTAATATTTTTATGGCTTTCTCGTGGACTGTAGGTATGAAGAACAGACTCGATCTAAACTAAGAAAAACTGGAAAATCTCACCGAGCAACCTGGAAATCTGATACCACTTGATAGAGGCGAAGGTGTCCCGATGTTTCAATGAGATAGCAATCGTTTTCTGTGGGAGTTGACTTTGATGATCCGACTACGAACGTGCGAAGACATCGCGCCTTAGCAATCGCTAAACCAACTTCTGAGAGGTTATTGACCACGCCGGAGCACGATCAACCTGACCACGAGGGTCTATTTCCTGCGAGCAAACGAAGAACAAGCAAGAAACTGAGATTGCAATCTGGATATTGCGAATAAAAGAGGAAAGCTTTATTAATGAAGGTGGGGTTCTGAGACGCCTTTGTCTGGTCGTCGAACACAAACGAAGTACGCGAAGTTGCAGCTATGGCGAACTTTTAATCTAAACAAAACTCAAAGTCTAAACGGTGTCCTAAGGGTTGTATATATGGAGGAAGAGGAGGGGAATTTTGTGGCCCTTGGGGAAGGGGTCCGAAAACAACCATATATCTTGTTTCCGCACACATACGGACTCTAAAAACAGCCTATACTTATGTATTTCGAAATTACATGGGCCTGGCCCAATAATAAGGTGATGCAGCACCTAGAATAGCCTCTAGACGAAATTTATGAAGTGGCATCTTGTGTATTTCGTCCAAGGCTTCATTCACTCCTTATGGTAGCTTCAAAGTCTTGAAATCATCACTTGTAACTCCGTTCTTGTTCCCCTTGCGCATGCCATCAACTCCATGCTTGTTCTTGCTCCAATGTTCATCCTTATCCAAGCTAGGCCCTTCATTTGTAAGCAAAATAAATATATCCAATTTAGGCAGCATCATATTCTCATGAACATTAGAATCATTACCAAGAAACAAAAGTACCTGGTAATTTAATTGGCGTGTGCGAGCTCTAGTAATTGGTCCATTATATGTAACAGTAGGGGTTGTGGGTGTAACAATGGTATTGATGTCCTCATCAATAGGCATCACGTACGCGATAAGTAGACCAAAATGATTCTGCATCTACTACTATTACTCCACACATCGACTGCTATCCAGCATTCATCTAGAGTATTAAGTTCATAAAAACAGAGTAACGCATTAAGAAAGATGACATGATGTAGGGGGATAAACTCAAGCAATATGATATAAACCCCATATTTTTATCCTCGATGGCAACAATACAATACGTGCCTTACTGCCCCTGTTGTCACTGGGAAAGGACACCGCAAGATTGAACCCAAAGCTAAGCACTTCTCCCATTGCAAGAAAGATCAGTCTAGTAGGCCAAACCAAACTGATAATTCGAAGAGACTTGCAAAGATAACAAATCGTACATATAAGAATTCAGAGAAGAACCAAATATTGTTCATAGATAATCTTGATCATAAACCCACAATTCATCGGATCTCAACAAACACACCGCAAAAAGAATTACATCGAATAGATCTCCAAGAGAATCGAGGAGAACTTTGTATTGAGATCCAAAGAGAGAGAAGAAGCCATCTGGCTAATAATATGGACCCAAAGGTTTGTGGTAAACTACTCACACATCATCGGAGAGGCTATGGTGTTGATGTAGAAGCCATCCGTGATCGATTCCCCCTCCGACGAAGAGCCGGAAAAGGCGGCAAGATGGGATCTCACGGGTACAGAAGGTTGCGGCGGTGGAAATAGGGTTTCGTGGTGCTCTCGGATGTTTTCAGGGTATATGAGTATATATAGGCGAAGGAAGGAGGTCGGTGGAGCCATGAGGGGCCCACGAGGGTGGGGGCGCACCTACCCCCCCCCCCCCCCGCTGGGCGCGCCTCCCTACCTCGTGGCCGCCTCGTTTGCTTCCTTGACGTCCACTCCAAGTCTCCTAGATTGCGTTTGTTCCAAAAATAACTCTCCCGAAGGTTTCATTCCGTTTGGATTCCGTTTGATATTCCTTTTCTGCGAAACACTGAAATAGGCAAAAAACAACAATTTGCACTGGGCCTTTGGTTAGTAGGTTAGTCCAAAAATAATATAGAAGTGCATAATAAAGCTCATTAAACATCCAAAACAGATAATATAATAGCATGGAACAATCAAAAAATATAGATACGTTGGAGACGTATCAGATGGGTCTTGTCCATCACATCATTCTCTAATGATGTGATCCCGTTCATCAAATGACAACACATGTCTATGGTCAGAAAAGTTAACCATCTTTGATCAACGAGCTAGTCAAGTAGAGGTATTCTAGGGACACTCTATTTTGTCTATGTATTCACACATGTACTAAGTTTCCGGTTAATACAATTCTAACATGAATAATAAACATTTATCATGATATAAGGAAATATAAATAACAACTTTATTATTGCCTCTAGGGCATATTTCCTTCAGGTAGTAGCTTCACGTCTGGGGTGTCTTGGTCCCTCCCCCCTCTCCCTGGCGGTGGTGTGACCACCTTTCGGCGGAGTGCTTGGCGGCGAGGTGTGGCGAAGTTCCGACGGGTCTTGATCTAGATCTGGTTGGTGGGCTTGGTCCATGGATACTGGCAAGCATGGTGAAGTCATGCCTCGACTGCTCCTTGGCACCATGGTGGTGCAGGCGGAAGTGGTGGTAGCTCGGCATGGTGGTGTTGGTAGGGCGAGACGATGCGGCTTCATCATTGTGGTGTTGCGGCGATGGTGGAGCGAACCAACATGGGTGGTGTGCCAAATTCCGATGGGCAGGAATGCAGGTGTGTGATGATTCAGATGAAAGTCATGCCCGTCTTCGGTCGGTTCCAGCGGTGATGGCGCCTGTGGGCATTGTTCCCCCAGTTGGAGGCGTCATTGTGGTATGTTGGCACCTCGCCCTCTCAAATGGTTGGTTGTCTCCGGGTGAAAGCCTAGGTTCGGTTTCAGATCGGTAATGACGACGCCCTCGACATTGTTCCTCTATCGGTTTCCACAGATGTTATGGATTGTTCTTCAGGGGAGCTATGTACGCCGTCATGGATGAGTCCAAGACCATGACATTTTTCGAGGTTATTTGAGTCCTATCACCCACCTGCCAACTCTTTTAGGCACTCAAGCACAGTTGGTGCGTAGACAAGGATAGTTCGTTTGGAGTTGTCGCTCTTTCGAGTTGACCAGGACGTGTACAAAGTCCATGCAGCGTTGGTCGGCTTTGTTGGTCAATTTAGGACAGACCCTCATGCGTTGGGGTGGTATTGTGTGTGCGTGCGTGCGTGCGTGCGTGCGTGTGTGTTTACTTCTCACCGGGTTGTGGTGAGAGCTTGCCTGAATTTTCTGTATTTTATCATCCGTCTTCTATAAAACTATAAGGGCACACAACTTACGCGCTCTCGAAAAAAAAGAGTGAAAGGGGTTGATCGAATGGGTGGGATTGCGTCCACAATACCATGACAATATATTTCATGAGAAGTCTAACAATATTGATTTGGTTCTGTAGATGATTATATTTTGTTCTATAAATTTGGTTAACCTTTGCTCTAATGTGCACTGCATGTTAAAATGGAGGAAATATCAATATTTATTTTGATTAAGCACTAGAGTGAGCAATGATACTATTGCACGTACTACATACTGTACAAGGCCAGCCAATTAAGTCCTGCACCAGAATACATGGAACCCAAGGAGAATAAAAAACAACCCCAAATATGCATGCACAAAAGGACGTGTACAAAGTCCATACAGGAAGAATTTTTTGCTCGACCGGCCGTCAGACTCTGAGCAGGTAGATACTGAGCTCGGGTCCTCCGCTGCCGTCGGGGTTCATCATGTAGAACGCCTCCGAGTCCCTCGATCCGACGACCCGCTCGAACTTGGCGCGCATGTACATCAGATCGCCCTCGCCGGCGCCGCCTGCGGCACCGTCGTCCGGGAGCACGCCGGCGCCGACGGACACCTGCTCCACGGCGCCCAGCACGCGCCACTCGTCGGCGCCGCACTCGCGGTGCACCGCGTAGCCGCACTTGAGCCCATTGCAGTACGCGCGCCACGTCGGCTCCTCCAGCAGCGGCCGCCGCTTCTCCCCTGCACGTGCCTGCGGGTTAATCTGTGGCTTTGGCGCTTGCACTGCTCTCGCTGTGGTTGTACGGGCGGCGGACGTACCTGCGTTGAGCGGCGGCTTCTCGCACTCGAGCGCGAGGCGCACGAGGCCCGAGGACATCTCCCTGACGAGCGCGCCGGTGGAGTAGGCGGCCATCTCCACCAGCAGCACCGGCGCCGATCGCGGGTCCGTCTGCAGCGCCACGTGCACGCGCCCGCGCCGCCGCCCGAAGATGGTGCCCGTGACGCACGACCCGAGCTGCCGGCGCCGGCGCCGGTGCGTGATCGCCGCCAGGAACACCGACCGCAGCCGCGCCAGCGCGTCCGCGCGCTTCTTCCTCGACGAGGAGGAGGAGGAGGACTGCTCGTCGGTGGAAGACGACTGCGCGGAGGACAGAGCGGCCGCTCCCGCCTCCTCCTCGTCTCCCTCGTCCTCCGCCTCCTGGCCGCCGCTCGGCCCGCTGCGCTGCGGCGCCTTGCTGGAGCGCTTCTTGAGCAGCCAGGTGAAGCTCCCGCTGCCGCCGCCGCCGCTCGGTGCGGAGGCGCTCCTGGAGCTGGAAGAGGGGAGGGGCAGCGGGGATGCCGCGCGAAAGGCTCGCGCCATGATGGCCAGCGCCGGCAAGCTCGCGCACTCTCTCTACCTTTCGTTGCCGCGCCCGTCCGTGCGTGCGCGATGCTAATGATTCGTGGCCGCTGGGTGGAGTATTTGACGGGGTTTTGGTGGCAAAGCCGCCTGCTTTAAGGTGGTTAGCACTTGGCAGAGGGGCGGCAGGGGTGGTGGCGGTACGCTTTTCGCAAAGCGGCTCGCGCGGGGAACACCCTGCCCGGCGCGGCGTAAATACCAGCACGAGAGGACGAGAGGGAATGACCGGCGGCAGGGGTGAGGTACGGACCGACCGGCCGGCCGGCCGAGCAACCGGACGGGCAGGCAGGGCACGTACGGGCGTCGCGCAGGTGTCTCGGAGCGGCGGATGTGAGAGGGCACAGCACACAGGCCACAGGGCGTGAGCGTACATGTGTCGACGTTCCATGGTTGACACCGATAGGTGACGTGATACCGGGGCTCGGCGTCAGTAAAAGTCCATGGCACCTTTTTCCTTTCTGGCCTGATAATCATCGCTGCTGCCTACAATCGCAGCTTACTGAAGGGGACAACGGTTGTGACCTGAACAACGGGCGATTCTATTCGTACAAAAAATTATTCTATCTGTTCGGACACCCAGGGCTCACCCCGTAGATCGACCGTGCCGACCAAAGTAGCGCAGCGACTACCAAGAAACCACTAGCGCGTGAGTAAAACCGTTGCTTGCACGTGTACGTACCTAATACGGACGATTTGCTTCCCGCACGTATACGCAGCTCAGGATATGTTCACTGACTCAGGTGGCGGTCCCCCAGAAGCACCCACCTCTACGGCGCCGGATCATTGCATGCCGGCCACTGCCAGATTGGCGTAAAGACGAGGAGCACCTCAAAGAGTTTTGAGTTCAAGACGGCGTGCGTCGTGCGTGCTCTTGCCCAGCTGCGCATGATCCACATCGTCGAACCTCCCTTGATAAGTTCTGAAGTCTAAATAGTACAGTAATACTGCTTGTGTCCGAATCCATTTTAGTAGGGGGAAAGCAGAATCCCTTTCGTCATTGCAACACTGGGTGAATGACGAGCACAGGAAACAGAGGCTTCACATCATATACCAAAAAATCGCTTCCTTTCAATGAGATCAGATTTGGATTACATACAGGCAATCAATGAAAACAACTATGGCCAGACTACCCTCAGGTTATGGATCAGCAAAACTGCAGCTTGCTAGAACGGCATTTCCAAGCTGCACAAGAGCGATATGCGCTTAAGAACGACAGGCGCAAGGTTAAACTCATCTAACTCTATAGTATGTACAGGGGTAACACGGACAGGTATACACAGGATTGGGCTACTAGGTCTAAATGTCAGCTGCCACCGCTATCTACAAGCATGGACACAACGCCACGATTCTTCTCATCCAGCACATGCACCGATCAATTCGCGCCATGCAACCTGCTGACTGGAAACGTTACCTCCTCTTTCTTTGCTAGCAAAAACATTGCCTTCTCTCATCAGCTTGCAAGTAGAGCGCCCTGATGGATTCCAGCATATTCAGGTCCAAGTGCAGAGCTGCTGCATCATAAATCCCAGCTATAGGTGTAATGCTCTTAGCAAATACCCTGAAATGGTTATAAGGTTCGTCAGTATCTGAATTCCATCTTTTTATCTAAATTAATGCAGCAGCACACCTATGTTGTTTATAGTTTGGAGAACACTGCAGCATTAGACCATACTGCCGGTGGAAATATGCAAAATCGGAACATGGACAACTGCAAGGATCAAGCACTTACCCATTTCCTGGTCTTCTTGAACCCACAGCTGGGACTCTGCGTCACTCGGCCCCAAACAGCTGTGAGGCACAGCAACCAGTAGCAATCGCATGGAGTCTCAATCTTGCCCTAAACAGCTTCTAGTTTGATTGGTGCTTTTGTAAAAACTGACAAAACAAAAGGTGCTTCCTCCCCTGGATGGATAGTTGTTGGCACAATTGTGTATCCTTTCGGATAAGGTTCCAAGACCAATTCACACGATATCTCCCTTGAGTTTACATAATCTGTCCCGCCAACGGATTCATGCATGTAGATATTGTAAGCAGCACGGCAGCCCCTTGTCTTGAGTATCCTCATTCCAATATAAAACATGGAAGAATCATGACTAGATTGGTAATTCCTGAAACCATTTGTCTTTCTAGAGAAACCAACACCCTGACAAGCAGAAGTCCGTGTCAAAATCAGCATCAAAGTGCTTTCTTCAAGTCTTATATTAACATGCAGATGGCACATACCTGTGTAAGGGTAATAAACACATGGACAGGATACAGTGCATCACGACCTGTTACCCTAAGTCGATACTGAGGATTTTGATGCCACGAGTCATAATCTTGGCAACCACCTGCACTGTAGCCACGCCATTGCCCATGGACAGAATAGCGCATCTCAGGTGGATAAACACGACAAACATATATTGATCGAAAGTGGATCTGAAAATCTTGCCAAGACATCCAGAATACACCATTCTTTGACTGCAGTAATAGACAATAAGATACTGTGGTGAGTGGTGAGGGTTATAAATTCAAATGCAGGTGCCTATTTTTTCGAAAGAGACAATTTATAACCAAAGATTGCAGGGGGTGGCTATTGAAGTACTGATAATAAGATATTTTTAATTTTCACACTATTTTAAAATAAACTGCACTCTGTTTACTTGATTGATTAGACATTGAGATGGTAAAAATTGTGTGGAACATTTTTTTCATAATAAAAATATATTGTTTGTTCTGGTAATACAAAAAAAATCAATGTTATCCTTTCTGATGAAAGCTAATGGAGTACGATTTACTCACTCAAAATTATAGCCGGGAAAAGATTAGTACCTGTGGAACATGCTTGAGCTTATGCTTTATTCGTTCAGTCCACTCCTGTGACGAGTCTGACCATGGCCCATTCCATTCAACTTCATTTGCCCAAGGATTTCTAATTTGGACAAGCTTGTGGCCATCAACTTCTCTTATCTGAAAATACAGTATAAATGTATCAACGTAGAATGGAGACTGCCAAAAGTTCAAACAAACAAACGAGAGCAAACCTGCAAAATGGAGTAAGCATGTCCCTGAACAATGCCGCTTGATGAAATATGAGCATCAGAGCCAGAGGGACTTCCAGCACCTAGAAGAAAACCTTCTTGATTAAAATGTAACAACTGAGACCACAATCTTCCACTAGCAAGATCGATCTGTGCTTGGGGACTCCGCATATCAATCTCCTCGCCAGCTCCTCCTGTGAGGTCTACTAGAGCATCTTGCACAAGCCCGCCTTCTAGCGCCTCATAAGAGCCATGAAGTTTTGCATAAGCTTTCTCAAGAATGGATACCCATAGCTCATTTTGTTTCCTACTCGTAGCAAATGCTGGTTTTCCAGGAGACTCGCAGGGAATCCAATCATCCACGACCACAGCCACCCACTCACCCTAGTGGAAAAGCGTGATCAAGGAGTCAAGTTAGCGGAAGTCAGAAGATAATGCATATGCTCTAGTGCTCATAAAATGAATTAGATTATTGGTGGAAAATAATGCATAAACCCTAGAGAAACTATGATGCACCCTAGACAAATCTCTGTGTGCACTAGTTCGTTCTCTTCGATACTTTTGAGTTTGATCGGGAAATTGTGTGATCACTAATGAATTGATCTATAATACATGTATGCATAATCTACTAAATTAAATGGGGAACAGAACTGTGCAGGACTGCAGGGATGTGCTAAATTGATTAAACTGCACTAATGAATAATTTTGGTATCTTTTTTACTGCAATACATGCATAATGTACTATATGTAAATTGGGACAGCTAGCCCACATGGGCAGCAAGGTAATTCATATTTGTTAGTTTATTGGAGTATATGATAACAAAGAGGCATCAAATATAATATGGGACTTTTGCTAACATCTCAAGGTTTAGGAGAAACGCCAATAATCTGAGTGGTGTAATATCCCATCTATTTACTTCACATGTGCGCATATACCGGTCTATGGCCTCATGGAAATAGAAGCTGAATATTTCCTCACATGGTATCAGAGATAGGTTCAGAATATCGAATACCTGAATGCAGAATCTGATAGTGTAAATCCCTTCTTCATTGTATGCTGGAGTGATTATAACTTCAGATATACGAGACATCTCAGTTAAAACTGCAACTGCACTCAGGAACCAGCAGTCTCCCAACCGACCCTGAAAAGAACAGTTAGGGAAATTCGTTAGTACTATCAAAACATGGTTTAATCTTGCTAAAAAGTTCTACTGTAGGGAAAAATACCAGACCGGCACAAACCAAAAACTATATACCTGGCATACGTCCGAGGAATTCACGGAACCAGAAAACAAGCATGGCTGAGAACTAATAGATATCTCCTTTGCTATGTCAGAAGGCCTCGTCCACTCAGAAACAACCTGAACTCATACAATAATCAATTGTAAAGACTTGAACAATATTTAGTGCACAAGAGCACATATATGCATGAACAGTACCTGCAATTTTAGAGGAGGGTTCCCTGGATCCACGTATAAAGATCTATCATCTGGAGGGAACTCTTGATCAGTAAATGCCCTCTCCCCTTTTGCACTAAGAGCTTCCCTGACAGCCCTTTCAACAGAGAGCATGCGCTGGTTGACTTCCTCTCGTGTCTCAAACCTCGGTTTTCTGGGTCTTCTAGCAAAGGAATCAATGTCAATAGCTACTGCATCGCGCACCGGACGTTTCCTACCACTTGAATACTGCCCGTCCCATTCAACATCCTCTTGATCATATAGTTCATAGTTTGCTTCTTCACTCTCCCAGTCATCCACCTGAATGAAAATATAGTAAATTTAAGAAAATGTCATTTGTAATTTCATATTACCTTCAAAATCATGACATTACAAAAGGGTACAAATAAAGAATTACTCCCTCTGTAAAGAAATATAAGAGTGTTCAGATCACTAAAGTAGTGATCTAAACGCTCTTATATTTCTTTACAGAGGGAGTAGAAACTAGAATATACCCTAGCAGAATAGCTTCCATGCCAAGCATCTTCAGCTGCAAGGTCAAAAAAGCCATACTCCGCAGGACTCATGGTTGTATATAGCGCAGCAATCTCATCTTCAGTCAGACACCTTCCCCATAAGAAAGCATCCATTATCTGCATCTTTGAGTCTGTACCTTCACTGTCTGACCTACCAAAGGCATCCAAGTCTGTGGGTGGCCGCGCACCAACCCAAATATCTGCCCCAGGTTCCCATACGCCGTTGTTTCTAGGCAACGGTAATCCATTCTGATATCCATCATAAACTCCATCTATGAAAGAAGTTGCTTCACCTAGGTCAGCATCTATAATCACTGTGACGATATGCCACCTGCAAAATCAAATCGGCGACTATGAGACATAACTAGTAAAAGAAAGTAGAGGAAACTAAATCTGCATCAAAAGATTTTTCAGTGGAACTACCGCCTACTTATTCATTGAAAACATTACAACTAAAGCAACACTATATAGGGGAAAACCACTAATAATGTAGCAGGAGTTAACAGGTCTGGTCTGAACCACAGATGTTAAGATTTACATTCTTTCTATACAGATACTAGTAGAAGAAAAGGTGGAACCCCACAGAAAAACAACATGGTAAGTCTGTAACAGACAGTAAATGCTTGCGGTCACTGCAGTGGCAAGGAAAAGTTGAACAGGTTAGCTGCTTTTGATTTTCTTTTGTTTCCACACAAAATATAAAAGTGGTGAAAGTTCATACCTGCCATCTGCAATACTTGACGCACCAATATTCCACTCTTTAGCAACAGTGGTCATCCTTTCACCCTTAGTTACCAATCTAAGACCAACCTGCCCCGCTTCCATTCCCTGTTCTGACCCTGCCACCAAGATTTCCCAGCAAACCTTCTTCTCAAATTCGGTTCCGAAAAGACAGACTGGACCAGATACCGGTTGAACCATTACTGCAATGGAGAAGCTCACTCTTTGACTTTGACAAAGACACAAGTCAATTTCTCCACAATGGCGTCCGGTACTCCTTGGTTCATCATCAAGTACACATACAGCACCTGGAATGCTAGTCTGTTCACCAGTTCATAACAATGTCAGATATCTAAATAGTATCAGCAAGAACAGGAATGCTAGTCTATTCAACAGTTCACAACAGTATCGGATATCTAAGTAGTATCAGCAGGAACTGTAACTAAAGGAAATGTGCATGTAGCATGTGCTATATAATTTATTTAAAGATGCTATTTTTTATCATGAAGTCATTAAACTGATGTGTTGTCAGGTTACCAGTTCAAGGTGAACCACGAAACATTCAATAAACTCACAAAGGATGGCTCTCCGCAATTGTGCACCCAAAAAGTACATATTTTGCGTATAGCACCATAAAAAATAAATATAAGTATAATGGGAATAGCACCTGCTCTGCTCGTCGTGCCAATTGTGCTTTTCGTATGTGAAGGGCTATTGACGAGACTCTGTCCCTGGCAAAAGAGTCTTCCAGAGCAGAATCACCTCCCACAGCTCTGACAGCTGCCGCCATAGCCGCAGCATCCCTGCTTCCAGCATTAGGTATAGAAGACAGCAATGATATTTCGAGCTCCTTCCATTTGCGTTCCTCCTTCTCCAACAATGCCTTCCTTCTTTCCCTTCCCTTCCCTTCTTCCTCTCGCCTTTGCATCAAGACCTCCTCTTCCATTTCTTTCTCCCTTATGTAGCTGCAGACACAAATAAAAGCAAAATTTTGATGATGAGCTCATGACTTCCAGGGAGCCCTACATATAACTATGGTATCATGTAAAAACCTCACTTATTACCTTTCTTGAATAAGTTCAAATTGCCTTCGATCTTCAGGCATCCATTTCTTAATTTCTTTAGCACTTAAGTCAGAAAGGCCTATGCTGTCCAAAAATAGCCTAAGACGAACTTCATCCTGAAACAAACAGAAATATACAGCATTAACAATGCTCATGAATTAGGGAGAGACAAGAATGGCGGAAAATATTGAGTTTACCTGTATTTGTTCAGCTTTGGCAGTCAATCCAAGCAACAGAAGCAAATAACCACCAAATTTGTCCCACATATAAACCCATTCAGTATCAATTGCCTCTTCCAAAGCCAAGATGCGTGCATGGGCACACATATTCCTCCGATAATCAACGTCTGCTGGGGATCCAGGGCAAACCATGAAACAATTTTTTACTCCACAAAAGAAAGATCCTGTAGTGACTTCTTCATTTCTCAAACGATCCCTCAATTTCATAACATCAGCTCTAGGAAGCACAAAGTTCCCAGCCCTATCCAGAGTAACAGCAGGATCTCCCACCAAAAGAGCAGCAGAACTTGCGGACCTCTGAGGTGCTGAGTAAGTCCCGGATATAGCATTTCTTGTCTGAGTTGTACAAAGAACATATGGTCAATGATACAGTAACAACAATATTATATTGTTATATGGTGCTCTTATTGTTATGTGCATATCCTGGAAATTGGTGGACTCACTAACAAGATTCTCATCTAGACTGACAGCTGATAGATAACCATGCCTACTTCGGAAGAACTATTGGCACGTAATTACAAAAGGATGCCATCCCGGTAACATTTATGTACTTCTGAAAGTTCACGGGTAGGAAAGGTATGCAACGGGATAGAATACGCACTAGCTTGGCACAAATTTGGTGATAGTTCTCAACAAATGTTGTTAACGAAAAGAAAGTGGAAATGATGGTTCAGACAGGCTTAACAGTGGTATGCAGAAAAAAAAATGCTATATTGACCACTTTTCAAATCAGTAGTTTGTTAAGTAGCATCTTCATAGTAGGATATAAATCGACTTACTTTGTTAGCAGACCGTGACATTGCTTGAATAACTGTGTCCTTGCTGAGAAAATGAATGGCATCCTCCATCATCTGATTCAAGTTTCATAGAGATTATTACATGGAATTACAGATGAAAAAAGGACAAAAACAAAGAATGTTCAGTGTTTGCTTATACTGTACAAAAGTACCAACCTTAAGAGTTAGGCATGGACGAGAAACAGCGAAACTGAAGGCAATTACAAGAGTGCTAGCACAAATAGCAGCCCCAACAAACGGTGGATTCATTATTTGACTAGCGATAACACCCCAAACTTCAGTTGCCAATGCAATCCCATACAAGATAAGGAAGGCGTAACTGTAAAGAGGGTGGTGTTAGGGTATTTTATCAGATGACAACAGCACTTCTAGGATAGGACACAACAGAAACAAAAATAAATTATGATCAATACTGAACATAAGAAAGATTAGGTTCATCTCAGAAGGTTATGGTATGAAGGTTGTTTGCCATACCTAACATTTTTGGCAGAGTCTGCATGAGCATCATAAACATATACGGGTAATACCCGTGGTGAATAAACAACAATTGGTGGAGATAGAAGGACCTGAGAAGGTTATATTCATTCAGTGTCACGAGACGATCAGCAAACATCAAAACTAGCATCTGATGGCTAATAGTTATGCAAGTAACATAAATCAAACTTACAGTCAAAGCCCTTCCAGTGAGAAGAAACAGAAATGAGAAATAACCAATAGATGCTCCAAGAAAAGGTTTGCCTGTAAAAGATATTCACATTTAATATGAAATGATGACAGTAGTACAGTGCACCAAACCGCTAAACTAGTGAAAGCAGAATGGAAGACAGCAAAGGGAGAACCTGTACTCACCCTGAAACAGACCCATAAGGAAGGCAGCCAGCACGAGGAGAAAAGCAAGGGAACAGACAAGTAGCATCTGTGTTCTTGTTAAATAGAAGTTATTAGATTTCCAGTAGTGAATGACCCCAATAGCAAATACGAGGAACAGGATAACTAGGAGGCATGCGACTCCGACCTGTATAAAGATGGCATGTCAATTATACTCCGTTATAACTTATACACAGATGAATTAAACATGTATATGAAGATTTCTCCATGATTTAGGTTAACTTACAGTCCAAGGTCTAATTGTGACAATAATTGCTGATATAGCACCAAGCAATAGCAACATTCCCATGCCGACGAAAAGGTAAACTCCTCGGGAGATCTTCCAATCATCATCCTTCCTGCAATTTTTTGCGTTTCATCTCAGCACAACAAAAATATGAGTAGAAATGAAAATGCTACAGGTGGACTTTATACCATTTATACAGCCCAGTGAACAGAGCAAACATTGCAGGAATGCAAAGTAAGGGGAGTAGTGCTGCCAGGAAATCAGCCTTAAGAGGAATCCCGTCCTCACGTGAATTTACAACTCCCCAATAGGATGCACCGCAGAAGGATACAAGAACAGCTACAAAAAGTAACAACTCAGGAGTCAGTTATATCTGAAAGCATCAGCTTCAATATCAAATTGAGAAAAGATCAAGTACGACATACTTGCGAAAAGGCCAACACATATGGCCGATGAAGGCGAAAATCGGTATGTGGCGAACCAAGCAACAATAGGTATCACCCCAGTAACAAGAACCGCAATTGTGGAAGATAATGCCCATCCAAGATACATAGATGTTGCATAGGGAGAGTAATAACTCTTTTTATCAGCGTCCCATCCTCTGTAGCCCAAAGCATCTAAAGGCTTCGCTGATACTATTGCACCAAGGCCAATAACTGATGCAATGAAAACAACTATGCTGATTGCGAAGAGAGTCCCCTGACAACAAAAGACTAATAATGAGCAACATGAACATAATTTCAAATACCATTGCTGGACTGGAAGGTATCTAGAATAATAATACTCCCTCCGTCCCATATTAGTTGCCGCTGAAATGGATGTATCTAGATGCATTTCAGTGCTAGATACATCCGTTTGAGCGACAATTAATATGGGACAGAGGGAGTAATACTGTAAAATAGGACAGAAAATTGTTCATGTTTGGATATATATACTGCAGAACATGGTGCATGCAATAAAACTACAGCTCAGGACATAACACGAAGCTGGGTCAGGGTGTGGCATACACTATAAGTACAGGTATGCAAAGAGCTTAGATAGATGAACGTTGCATATTGGTTAGTACATACTCCCTCCGTCCCATAATATAAGAACGTTTTTGACACTAGTGTAGTGTTAAAAACGTTCTTATATTTTGGGACAGAGGGAGTATATAAATAATACCCATTGCTAAATTTTAAGAAGATACGAGAAACAAACCTCTTTCTTCCCTGGAGATTGACGAATATTTTCACGATTATCAAGTTCCCCTCCCGGAATCCAGAAACGATAACCATTACGCATCCATATAGGAATAGCAAATGAGAGGCAAGCCACCATAAGTGGGACCGTGAGAGACAAACCCAATATAACTGATGACTTGCTGCAGAATAGCATAGGTAACATTCAGAACCAAAAAAGGATACATTTCACCAATGAAAATAGGAATTTCTCATTGAAGATATCTAGTTGCCACAGAGTCTATGTGTAAGACAGGTTTTGACTATAGACAGCGGATTTTGAATATGTCAAGCCATCATCATTACCCAGCTAAAATATAGCAGTCAACCTAAAGCTTTAGTCTTGCACATGCACCCAAAATAAATTTAGTTAATCAATCACATAATGAAGCTCATCCTAAGACAAACTGACAAACAATAGAAAACCTTCAGCAGTGACACCACCATTAGACTTTGTTAAGGGTGTCTGTGTGCTAGCCTAATGCTTAATCCCGTATAATTATTGTACTTGCTTGAATCATGTTTTATTGCATTATATCTTAGCTCACTGGATAACTGGAGCGCGAAAATTCGGATCTGTATTTCTCTAACATCCTACAGGATAAAGCACCTCATAGTAGAACCGGATGTAAATTGATATCCATAGAAACAAAGTGGAGATCTATTTTTGAGCATGTATCATCACCTCATGCCACCTAAAGTGAAACATGCATGTAACACAACCAATAGACATAGGTCACGTCACTTGCCAACTGAGGATGGCACACTCAGGATTTCTAGTATACACTAATCCCTTCCGCAAGTATAAAGAGCCATAAGTTTCTTTAAGAGAAATCACATACACAAATGATTCTCTTGTACAGAAGAAGCCATTTGAAGAAATGATGTATGAAACGTATATAAATAATAAAGTGCCCTTAAAACCATATGTGGAACAAATGGTTATGACTAGCATGATGTTCATATTATCATTTCATACTGAAAATATTTAGTCTTAAGTGAAAATAAACAGGCACAGAAATTAATTAGCAGTATTGCATATGGTTAAAATTATAATAGTTACTGATATTTCAGATATTAAGCAGTGAGTGTACCTCAAGAAAGAGAGAAGTAAGCCAACACATGTACTCAGCAGCCACGCGATGAAGCCATACTGAAGATGTGGAAAACAATGGCAAGTCATTATAGCTGAGAATGAAGTTGCATTTCAAGTGAAATTAAGCAACATAACGGCATACTCAGTGCAATAAAAGGACAGACCCAGCATACTCAGTGCAATGTGAGCACATATTTATTTGTTTTCGAAAGATAAGCACAGATGGCCTTTACATAAGAGAGCTTGATGCACTAAAGCATGTCTAGTAAAGATACCCAGAGTTATCCAGAGGCACGCACATGTATTGCTAAAATTCTTGCACAGCATTTCAATTTGCCTCTAGCATCATATTCCTTTTGCATTACATAGCATCTGGCTCATGGTAAGTTTTAAAACAGAAATAGTACAAAGTACTTGTTCTGATATGGTGATAAGAACCTCGTATTAGTATGACGGTTATAATCTGACATGGCAGGATAATTGGTACTAAAGAATGAAAAGTTCTCTTGTTGTATATCACTAATCACCTTCTGTGGTTTGGATGTCATCATCATCTCTTCCGCACGCAGGGACCATGTGAATGCCATGATGGAACAGACGACTGGTGATAAAAGCAGTATGGAGAAACCAAACTCAAACTGCCAAATAAAGGGGGGGAAACTATCACATTTTTTATCAATGTTAAATCAATCTTTCAAAGCTGCTATAGTGCTTCTGCGACAAATATTACCTGTTCATGTATTGCATTTATCACCTTGATGGGCTCTGGCCGATGGACAGCAACAGTAACTGTCTCTACAATAAATATTAGGGTAAATACAGCAAAGGACCGTATTGGAGTACCGGCCACTTGATGAAAAATCAGTCTTGAAATGTTCAGCCAATTTTCTAGCCCGTTTCTCCTGAGTTCTTCTGACAAAGAGATCTGGTTTGCAATAGTCGTATCCAATTCCTCAGTAGCAGTAGCATCTGCATCATCTTGATGTTCCCGGTCTGCATCTAGGCTGCTTCTCTGTAGCAAAGCTAAAATCCGTGGATCCATAACCTTATCTTTCAACATGTAAGAAAAATTAGGATCCAGGCCTTTATCATGTAGAAGATTAGCCAGTTCCACATCTCCAAGTCCACCATTCCTTTTTAGCATAGATGTGATCTTTGGGTCATTCAGCCTGTCTTGAAAAATTGCAGCTAAGTTCGAATCCAACAGTTGCTGATTACCCGAGGCAGTGGCTGATCCACTAGACCCGCAGCCTTGACTTTCCAAACCGCTGCTAGAACAAACAACAAGTGAAGCAGTGGTATCCCCATGTCTATCTGCAGAAATGATCGCAGTTTCAGAGTCTTGGACAGCAGAAAGGCACGAATTACTGCGATGTGCTAAACTTGCACGTCCACTATCTATGTTCTTGTCAGAGCTTCTGCCTTCTTGACAACTGTTGGATCGATCAAAAGGAACACTATTCCAATGGACCCCATCACTCTGTGAATTACTTCTGTAAATAGAATCGGTAGTGTTACCATGTTGACATGCTTCAACACTACCACTACTACGCTTCACACTAGATCCGCAACCTTCTGATGAATTTGAAGAACTATTTTGTCCTTTTCTTCGAAATCCTTCTCGCAGCTTTATCACTGTACTTCTTAGTGCATCAATCCTTGCAACTGAGGGGTTGGAAATAGAAAGCCAGCCAGAGACAGCAGCAGCTAAAAGAACAGATGCCACAAAAGCGTAGCTAATGCAATGTCCAAGGTACCTAATTTAATACCTTAGTCAGTAAGTAGGAAGAAGTACTAGGACTTGAATATGATCAACTAAAGAAGCACAAAGATGAATACAAACCAGTAATGAACCCCAAAGCATATGAGAAAAACGCGCGATGTTCCAGCCACAAATAACGCTAGCGTCCGACTTTTAAGAAGCTCAAACCTGAATGAACACAAGCCCAAATTCCAGTCTGTACAACAGAAAACCAGGATGTCAAAGAAACAGATACAGAGCACAAACAATCGATAGTCCACAGAAAAAGCATTACCAAGAATCACTACAGCAACTGAAGTTAAAGCGCCCAACCAACGTGCTTCTTTTGATGTCACACCATACAAGATGGAATAGACAACAAGCACAACCAGGGAGCAAAGGTAGAGAAGCCCTAGATGCAACACCCTGCATTTTTAACTCATCATCTTATTAAATTTGAAAGAAAAATAGATTAGCCAAGTGAACATCATAAAACTTACTGAAGCTGGTATACCGCAGTTTAGTTAAGTTAGTAAAAGATATTTTGAGAATATAAAATGCTGGACTAACCTGCTGGATTTTGTCATGTATAACTCACTAGGATCCGGGGGGTCAGGGGAGCATGAGACAGGGGCCACTTCAACACAATCAGAATATGCAAACTTGTACGACCTCCGGACGTATTCATCAACATCGAATCCACTTCCTGCAGATAATATGTATGGAATTTCATAAGTTTCATAAATTTTTATATTAAGATAAGGCTCAACTAAGCTGAGAGAAGAGTGGCTTTACCATTAAACAGTATTTTACATATAAAGAGCATATTGATGGCCAATGATATTGCAGATAATCCAAAGAAGAATCCAGATGGAGAATTGATCTCAGTAGCACTAGCACCGGCTGTGACATAAACAGCACAAAATTCATAGGCACACAGCAGACCTACTGCCAAGAGGAGAAGATAAGCAACAGCCTCTGCAACAAACAATCCATATGTTAATATCGTTAACAGATCAACCAAAAAGCTCACTAAAGGACAAACAGATAGTTGATTGACCCGATAGTAGAAACAACTAATACAAAACAAAGTGAAGAAATGATGGAAAAAAATTTAGATGAAACGGCCGATAACATTTTGAACCTCCACAGCCCACAGGGATTTCCATTTGTTAATATCTTTAATAGATCAAGCGAAAAGAAAACAGTGTCTCAGCTCACTAAAGGACAAAAAGATAGTATTGACCCAATAGCAGAAACATCTAATACAAAACAAAGTGAAGAAATCCTGGAACAAGTACTGCTGTAACTTTTTTAGATGAGACGGCTGATAACATTTTGAACCTCCACGGTCCACAGGGATTTAGAACTTCTCTCTATGCAAGCCGCCCGTTTGGTTCACGGCTAACTTAGCTTAGGCAAAATGTGGTTAGCTACGAAAGTGATTTAGCCACACTTTGGTTGTGATGATCTAAAAACTTTTATGTCAAACATGTTTTGAAATAATTCCCATAGTATCTTTATTTTCTAATGTGACTAGTCAGGTCCTTCTGGAAGAAATTTTGACATGGAATAATCGCGGTTGTATGGCCAAATATTGTGGGTAGAATGCTAGATGTCGGGACCAAACACCATGCAAATTGGATACAGAAGTACAAAACGCCATGTCATGGCAAATATATGGGGGGCAAGTAACATTGAATTATTATCAGTGTCCAAAAAGAATTGAGTGTTTATTTATAGCCAGAAGACAGAGGGTTTATTCATGTTCTAGAGAGATAATTATAACGCCCACCAAAAATCCAATGCATTTCAGGAGCAACCGTACTCAAGCATGATGACGTTTGGAAAAGGAATGAGAACTACGTGGGCATAAATTCTGGAAGAAATGCCAATTTATAAAATCAACACAAAGGATTGAAAACATACTTGAGCTTTGCCATTGTGTTCTCCACCAGAGCATTATAGAGTAGAATGATAGAAGCAAAGCAACGCCAACCATTATAACAGCTAAACCAGTTATGTTCCTTTCCATAAGAGCAATAAGGATGCTTCCCCACACTAGCAGAACGGCTATAGGGGAAATGACGACAAGCCATGCAAAAAGGGTCAAAAAGCTGCAGAGTGTGCTTAGCTGAGGTCCTTGAGCATAGGCTGGCCATTTCCTTGCGTATATCCAGCTGAATAAGAAAATAGGATGAAAAAGATTAACACCTAACTAGGAAAGCCAAACGAGTGAAACCAGAAGTCAATGCACTGTGAACACAATGAGCCTAAATAAGGATGCATATTTGCCCATCCGCTACTTGCCGCAAACACAGGATCAGAAAAAAAAACACTATACTCCATACATGGACAGCAGGCTTTAAGTAATCAGAAAGTATGAAGCTAGAATGGAAATATAATAGAATTGCAAGAATAGTTTCATGCGCTAGCGTGTTACTGATACCAACCCTACCTACTTTGCTGTCTTGATATCATTAGGATAAAAATGATTCTTATTGAGTGAAATATCTGCAAATGTAACAACCAAACTACTAGCTGGATACTCGTAAAAACATTAGAAATATCACAGTGAGGTAAAGAATAATTGGGGAGAGGGCCGGGGGGCTACTTTGCGTATGATGCATGTGATTAGACTGGTGCGTCAAGCTTTATATCAATGGCAACATTCAATGGTACACAAAGATAAAATGCATGGAATTTGAATAGGAAAAAATAGAGCGCACAAACAACGAATTTAACATAGCAGGTTATTAGTTAATCCCAAGTAAGAACCAAACAAATGATACATGCAAATAAAAGCAGAATCCTCGCAAAAAAGTATATTCAATCACCAGCATACCTATATAACCTCCATGGCCTCCAATTCACAGCCCATAGAATCCAAAAGCTGAGAGGGCCAAGGACAGCGAAGAGGAACCCACAGACGCTGCATACCAGAACAACTCCACGATGTTCCTCCTCTTCCATCCTCCCCCTCTACAATCACCTTCTGAAAGCTGAAAGCATGGGTACAGGCCCGAAGAAACCTGCCAAACAAGTAGAACATGATAAATCCAATAATTAGAAATTACAATGCCAAAAATAACTACACGTCACTCGAGTATACAGGTTTAGTGTTTACTACACGTCACTCAAGTGTATTCAATCACAGCCCATAGAATAAATTTTGTCTCACCATGCTGCCCTACGCTAGCACAACTTCACATAGAGACAAGGTGATGCATATGTAGGAGTACCAAACAATACCATCGCAGCCTCAAAGTCACAATATCGACATGACTTCAGGATTTCGTTAGTAAACCAGAAAAGCATCAAGAACGGAAAATAATATTTCAACATCATTTTAAGGAGTCCATTATGTGACAGCTAGAAAAGCGAAACGGTAGCGCCCATTCCAATAAATGATTGCCCCTTAAGCAGCACCATTATGAACCAATGAAAATTCCGACGATTAGTAGGACAGCTCACTTGTCCGACTCCAATCGGGTGAAGACTAAGTCTAGATCCGTGAGAATAACGCCAAAAATTCAATAAAATAAAAATAGCGCTAGGACCAGTAGTAACGTCATCACCTAAAGTAATCCCAATTCCGTCAAACATAACAAATACAGTATCACAGGACCAATTGCTGCCTATCGGTGAAGTCCAATCAATGAACTGGAGTTAACCCATTAACATCGTGTACTAAATTTGATCACTACAGTGAATCTTCTAATTGACCCCAACGGAAATTCGCTTCTAAAATGTATTGAAGCACATCCAGTTCAGCAGTCCAACCAAAAATTACTCATTAATGCAGAATTACCAAAATCAGAGGCTTAGCCTAAATCACCAAGAACTAAGCTACACCAAATATTAGGGATATTAATATCTTTTAACACATCAGTCATGTAGGCGCCAAATCCAACCGTTGCCCGGCAAGCAAAAATGGAAAGAGATACGTCTCGCAAATTCAAAGATACATACAAAACGCGGCAAATCCAACCGTTGCCCGGCAAAATCACCTTATCCACAGCTATATCTGAAACAGTACCAGCCTAATGTCTATACCCAGTGTGTCTACGCTGTAGAGACGACTAAACTTAACCAAGTCATTTGCTACAAAGTCTCCCAAATGGCCACCAAATCAACACCACTCCAGACGGCAACTAAAGCACCACATGCAGCAACGCGGTGCTCCTAAGCTCCTAAGCAGGCGGCATCATTTCCAGGCTCCCTCCAGGGAGAGGTCGAGCAGCCATCGCAACCCAAAACCCCTGTATGAAACCTTCAACATTCGCCTCGTACATGCATACAAGCTCCCCGGAAAGTGGAACCCCGTAGCGTACGCCACAAGCACTACGCGCAGGAAGCGTCCCCAATTCCACACCCCACCAACCCCCGCCAATGCGGCGCCTCCGGAGCCCGCAATTCCCGCGAGGAGCGCTCCCAATCGGGCCCCCGAGCCCCTCCAGATCCGGCGAACCCCCCGGAATTCCGTCGCGGAAACCCTAGCTTGAGCTCGACTAGACCCAGCGGCGTGGAGGGTGCCCGGAACAGAGGGGCGGTTACCTCAGCGGAGGCGCCGCCTCCGGCGGCGCTGCGTCGGGATCCTCGCCGGCGAGCGAAACCCTAGGTACGGCCTCGCCTGTCCTCCGCTCGGGCTTCGATTCGATTCGTCTCCGTGCGGCTGTGCGGACCTGTGTCGTGAGCGTGAGCGAGAGCGAGAGGGGGAGACGGGAGCTGCTGGGTGGGGGAGACAAAGGAGTGACGTTTGTCAACTTGGGTGGGCTGCGTTGCTGACTAGTGTTTGGTTGGTGTGTGCGCGCCTCCTGCGCGACTGCCTCGGCGTGAGCTGAAGCTCGTGCCGTGTGCGTGCGTGCGTGCGTGCGTGAGCGAGTGTGCCTGCGCCGAGGGACTCGGGCCGGGGTACACGAACCAACGACCGAGAAACGGCACGCGTTCGACCAGACCTGTTTTTCTTTTCTCTCGAGGCTTGCGTCATGTCCCGCCCCTGAAAAGAACGAAATTTTGATGGGAGTATGATTTCCCGTTTACAATCGACAGCATTTTCTTGCTATTCCCCGTGTCTCATGTATCGTTAGTTTTTCGACCATTGTTCTCTGTGCTCCATTTCTTTTCTTTTTTGAATTTTCATCGAGTTCATTTGCAAAAGAAAAATGCATTGAGTTGCTATGTGTGCAGACTGCACATGCACGAGTGTGCCCATGAAAAAGGATGTGCTCTCTTTCACCACTGCTTTCCTAGGCATCTTAAGTTGTCATGCATCTTCTCTTGTTCCACGTTGTCACCCGAGCTAGCGAAGAGCCGCTGGTTTTTGTTAGAGGCCATCTTGACGGAGGTGGTAACCATGTGTTGTTTCTCACAAAAATATCAACCGGATAAAAGAAGGATTAAAAGTGGGAACTTCCTCAAAGTGTGAGGGGTGGGGGGAGGGAGGGGGGTTCTCTTACTATAATTTGTGGAACTCAAGCATTTTGTGATGTGAGCATGTATAGTAAGATATAATTTGTGGGAAGTCAAAACCAAATAGATGAGATTATGTTTAACGAGTTTCATAGTGGTAACAGTCGATAATAAAGCCAAATAAAAGAATTCCATAGAGTCAATGGGTTGAAGCGGGGTTATTTTCAAGAAAATACTGGTTTTCATTGTTTTAATGAAGAGTTTAAGGGCATCTCCAACGTGGACCCTCGAACCTCCGCATTCGTCTGGACCACGCGGTCCGGACATGTTTTGTCATCCAATATGGTCTCACATCCGTCCGCGGACCGGTCCGGGCATCCTTTTTCTCGTAAACCGGAAGCAAACCAGAGAGGCTTTGCGGACGTCCAGACCACTTTCACACACACGTCTGACAACTTGACCCCACCCAGAATGCTCTCCCGTGCTTTCATGCCAATGGACGCGTCGCTTCCCACGCCGCATTCATGCCGGCCTAGAGCGCTTGACACTGATGTCGCGCGATGTGACCGGACGGGAGGGCGGCGCTGACCAACGCGATCAGACGGGCATCGCCGCTTCAATGCGGACGTGCCGTCCCAAGAACCTACTTTGGCCGTTGTGCTGCATTGAATTGGACTGGTCGTTTGTTCGCCTCGCCTCGCAGCGGCTATATGTACCGTGCTCCGGCGATACGTTGTTGAACATATGCCCTACATGCAATAATAAATATATTATTATATTTTTCATGTTCATTATTAAGTTTATGTTTTTGTGCTACAGTTGTATTGGTTCTTCAATATGAGATTCAAAGTAATACTCAAATACATGTGTGATAATATAAATATCAATTGATCCTTGGTCTAGCCTCTATGACTAGCTCATGTATGATGATGATCTTGTTTTCCTGATAATGAGCATTGTGAGTCTAACAAGGATGCTAACAATACATGAGAACACCGTTTTCATGCTAACAACGGAGTTAGATACACCCAACTTTATGATTTACAAAGAGATGTCTTCATTGTTATGTTATCGGTATTTCATATAACTTGTTTGTAAGGCCATATTTCTTCCTAAGTGGTTTTGGTGATTGGTGACAATGCATTTGCGGACTAATTATGTGCATTGAGCATTTCAGACATCTCGTGTCTAGGCACAAGACGATTCAGTGCCCCTCAGAGCCTATCAAAGACGGTTGTTCTCTACGCTTCTTTTCGGTGGATTTGAGTCGTAGGAAAGACGTACTATTAAGAGGATGTCCGCTTCGAAAAGGTTATGGTGGAATCAACACGTACACACTTGTTCCTTTGCACCACCTTTCCTTCGCTTCGATGCAGCATCGTCCGTTTATCCATGTCTCTGCGATATGAAGGCTGCCAAATGCTAAAGCGTATGTGGCGTGCGGTAGTACTGCTCAAGGGAGCAGTAGTACCGCAGGGACGTGCGGTAGTACCGCTCAAGGGAGCGGTAGTACCGCATGGCTCAGCGGTAGTATCGATGCCTCCAGCTGTGATGCTGACGCACGCGGTAGTAGGCGCGGATGTAATTTTTTACTTCCGCCCTTACGCGGTAGCACCGCTCCCTGTGAGCGGTAGTACCGTGCCAGATTTGTGTACGGCTCCAAACTCAGCGGAAGTAGTTACGGAGATAATTTATTACTTTCGTGCATTTCCAGCGCCAGTTGAGCCTTGCCTTACGGTAGTACCGTAGGGGCGCGCAGTAGTACCGCTCCGGCGGTTCTACCGCGTGTTGCCCTGTGCAACAGGCCCTCGTCTGGTCACTATTGTGCAAGCGGTAGTACCGCACCCTGCAGCGATAGTACCGCAACCCTTTGTGGTAGTACCGCGACTGTGTGCAGTAGTACCGCGCCGCGCGGGCTGAGCGAGGGGATAACGTTTGGATCTTTTCCCCCACTATATAAAGGGGGTCTTCTTCCCCAAGAAGACCACCTTTTCCCTCCCCAAGCTCCATTGTTGCGCAAACCTTCATTTTCGACCGATCTCTCTCCCTAGCCAATCAAACTTGTTGATTTTCTAGGGATTGGTTGAGAAGGCCCCGATCTACACTTCCACCAAGATAAATTTGATTTCCTCACTAATCCCTTGCGGATCTTGTTACTCTTGGGTGAGGTCACCGCGAAGCCATATTCCATTGTGGTGAAGCTTCGTGGTGTCGTTGGGAGCCTCTAATTAAGTTGTGGAGATAGCCTCAACCTTGTTTGTAAAGGTTCGGTCGCCGCCTTCAAGGGCACCGATAGTGGAATCACGACATCTCACATTTTGTGAGGGCGTGAGGAGAATATGATGGCCCTAGTGGCTTCTTGGGGAGCATTGTGCCTCCACACCGCTCCAACGGAGACGTACTTCCTCTCAAAGGGAAGTAACTTCGGTAACACATCCTCGTCTCCACCGGCTCCACTCTTGGTTATCTCTTACCTTTACTTGTGCACAGCGGCGGAGCCAACGTACAAGCGTGGGGTTCAACTGAACCCAGCGGCCTATGCTTTTTATGTGCATGCATGTGCATATTTACTTGGCATGAACCCATTAAAAATTTGTGACTGAACCCATCAACGAAAGGTTGTCACGTGAGCGAGTAAACAAAGGGCCCAAAAAATGAACAGCCCATGAGGAGTCCTGCCGTAATTAATCACCGTGATTAGTCACATACGTGGCCGCACGCCTCATCGTCTTTTCCTTTTCCAATTCGCATCTCTCCTCTCGTCTGTCCATGTGCTTGCTTCCTCACCGCGACGCCGCCTCTCGGCCGGCCGCAGAAGATCGACAACAACGATATTGTACCCTAAAATTTAAGGTAATTAGATTACATTGCCTCGTCTCCTCTCTTTTGTGTATGTTCTATCTAGCCTAATAGCCTAGTGCGATAGTGATTTTTTGCCCTAGTTTTTTGATTTGTTTTTCATGGACTTTGATTGATCTAGGCAATGGAGTGGTATTTTTTTAAAGAAAACTCGGTCACCAGATTGAGAGAATGATACAGGCACATCAAGGTCACCCGTTAAATGCAGGCTAAGTCCATCAAATGTCTAGTCATCCAATGGCTAGTATTCATACAGAAATTAACTTAGATGAGTTGCCCTATGATTCGGCTGATTGGAAGAGAATTACACAGTACACAAGAAATTCAAAGAAACAAGACGATATTAGGCGTACTTTAGCGAGGGGACCTTACAGGACAACGTCTAATTTTGATTGCCCATAGAGGGAGATTGGAGATACTCAACGGAGATTTAATCCAATGTTTACTTTGCGATGTGGAGAAAGATATATTTTCTACCATTACCAATGATGCAACGTTTTATCTTTTTAAGGCGATGAAGGATCGAAAGGGGTCACTCTAAAATGTGAGTGCCTTTACAAGATTCTTTCACTTGATAGCGCTTATTCTAAATTGTGATACGATACCGGGGCACCTCCCGCAAGCTTGGCAGTTGCCAAGGGGAGTGCCCATATCCATACTCGGTTCTCCTTCATCGGAGGTGGTGATGATGAAGTTGTTGATGATGTAGGCTTGTCGTCCCTCTTCCAAGGCATAGGCTCACCATCATAGAAAGATGATCGAGTCTCCGGGATCCTCAAATTTGCAGCCAAACTCATCCTCTTGAATCTATATTCATACTCACAGTTTTGGTTTTGCAGGTCATAGATCTGGGCTTGGAGGTGCTCGATTTTCTCGTGAAGCTTGAAGATGGCCTCCCCAATGTTCTTGGCATCCAGCTTGTGGTTGTTAGTGAACTCCGCGATCATCATGTGGTTGGCGTCGAGTCCGCGTTTCACCATCCCTTGGCACTTGAAAACTTGCTGCTCCATTGCTTCGAGTCTTGTCTCCACGCTTCCGGTCCTCCTTGGTCCCTCAACATCACGGATGTGCAGCACCCCCTCATGCATCTCAATGGTTTGAGGGTGTTGCAAGACCTCCATGAGTAGGGGTTGATGACCTTCTCGAAAAACTTGTCCTTGGGTGCGCTCGAAGACGTCATGGTGATCTAGATCTGTCAGAAAAACAGCTCGAAACAAAAACAGGAGATATTTGCGTGGTACGGTGGTTAAAACCTTCGGGAGATTATATAATGATTTTTTACCGACCAAAAGAAGTATCGTGCAAGAAAACGGAGTCCGGAGGGCACACGAGGTACCCACGAGGCAGGGGGCGCGCCCAGGGGGGTAGGGCGCGCCCTCCACCCTCATGGACACCTTGTGTCCTCTTCGGACTACTTCTTATTTTCCTATTTTCTTAAATATTCCCAAACGGAGATAAATTGCCATTAGAACTGTTTTGGAGTCGGTTTACTTACCGTACCACATACCTATTCCTTTTCGGAGTCTGAAACATTCTGGAAAGTGTCCCTTATGTATTCCTCCTGGGTTATGGTTTCAATAACATTGGTTTCAACATTTATTGGATTACCTGAGATACAATGTTTGATTCTTTGACCGTTCACCACCTTCAGATTTGTGCCTTCGAAGTTGTTGATTTTTATGGCACCGGAACGATAGACCTCCTCGATAACGTAAGGCCCTTCCCATTTAGAGAGAAGTTTTCCTGCAAAAAATCTTAAATGAGAGTTGAATAGCAACACATAATCACCTACATTAAATTCACGCTTTTGTATCCTTTTGTCATGCCATCTTTTAAATTTTTCTTTAAACAGTTTGGCGTTCTCATAGGCTTGAGTTCTCCATTCATCAAGTGAGTTAAATAGCCTTTTTCTCACTGGCAAGTTTGAAATCATAATTGAGCTCTTTGATGGCCCAAAATGCCTTATGTTCAAGTTCGAGAGGTAAGTGACATGCTTTTCCATAAACCATTTATGCAGTTCTATAGGCCCACAATGTATCATCAAGTTTCTTGGACCAATTCTTTCTAGATCTATTAACAGTCTTTTGCAAAATTAATTTAAGCTCTCTATTACGCAGTTCTACTTAACCACTAGACTGTGGGTGGTATGGAGATGCAATTCTATGATTAACATCATACTTAGCAAGCATTTTATGAAAAGCACCATGAATAGAATGTGAACCACCATCAGTCATTAAATATCTAGGAACTCCAAACCTCAGAAAAAAATAACTTCTTTAAGCATCTTAATAGAGGTGTTATGATCAGCACTACTAGTTGGAATAGCTTCCACCCACTTAGTAACGTAATCAACAACAACTAAAATATGTGTATAGCCATTAGAGGAAGGAAACGGTCCCATATAATCAAAGCCCCAAACATCAAATGGTTCAATAACAAGTGAATAGTTCATAGGCATTTCTTGACGTCTGCTAATATTACCAATTCTTTGACATTCATCACAAGACAAGACAAACTTACGGGCATCCTTGAAGAGAGTAGGCCAATAAAAGCCGGATTGCAATACCTTATGTGCAGTTCTATCTCCAGCATGGTGTCCTCCATAAGCCTCGAAGTGACACTTGCGTAGGATATGTTCATGTTCATGCTCAGGTACACAAAGTCTAATGACACCATCTACTCCTTCTTTATAAAGGTGTGGGTCATCCCAGAAGTAATATCTTAAATCATAGAATTTTTTCTTTTGCTGGTATGTGAAACTAGGTGGTATAAATTTAGCAACAATGTAACTAGCATAATCAGCATACCATGGAGCAGTATGAGAAGCATTTACGACAGCTAATTGTTCATCAGGAAAGCTATCATCAATAGGTAGTGGGTCATCAAGAACATTCTCTAACCTAGACAAGTTGTGCGCAGCGGGTTCTCGGCTCCCTTTCTATCAATAATATGCAAATCAAATTCTTGTAGCAAGAGAACCCATCTAATAAGTCTAGGTTTAGCATCTTTCTTTTCCATAAGGTATTTAATAGCAGCATGATCAGTGTGAACAGTTACTTTAGAGTCAACAATATAAGGTCTGAACTTATCACAAGCAAATACAACTGCTAAAAATTCTTTTTCAGGAGTAGTATAATTTCTCCGAGCAATGTCTAGAGTTTTACTAGCATATTGGATAACATTTAATTTCTTATCAACTCTTTGTCCTAGAACAACACCTACAACATAATCACTAGCATCGCACATAATTTCAAAGGGTAAATTCCAATCAGGTGGTTGAACAATAGGTGCAGAAATCAAGGCTTTCTTAAGTATTTCAAATGCTTCTACATAATCATCATCAAAGACAAAAGGAAAATCTTTTTGTAAGAGATTAGTCAGAGGCCTAGAAATTTTAGAGAAGTCCTTAATGAACCTCCTATAAAAACCGGCATGACCAAGGAAACTTCTTATACCTTTAATGTCCTTGGGACACGACATCTTTTCAATAGCATAAACTTTAGCTTTATCAACTTCAATACCTCTTTCAGAAATTTTATGCCCCAAGACAATACCTTCATTAACCATAAAGTGGCACTTCTCCCAATTCAAGACAAGATTAGTTTCTTCACATCTCTGCAAAACTCGATCAAGGTTGCTCAAGCAATCATCAAAAGAAGTTCCATATACGGAGAAATCATCCATGAAAACCTCAACAATCTTTTCACAAAAATCAGAGAATATAACCATCATGCATCTTTGAAAGGTAGCAGGTGCATTGCATAAACCAAAAGGCATACGTCTATAAGCAAAGGTACCGAAAGGACAAGTAAAGGTGGTCTTTTCTTGATCCTCTTTTGACACATGTATTTGAGAGAAACCAGAATAACCATCTAGAAAGCAAAATGTGTATGTTTGGATAATCTTTCTAGCATTTGATCAATAAAAGGTAAAGGGTAATGATCCTTTTTAGTAGCTTTATTTAGTTTACGGAAATCAATTACCATTCTATAACCTGTAACAATTCTTTGTGGGATCAATTCATCTTTATCATTAGGAACAACAGTAATACCTCCCTTCTTAGGGACACAATGGACATGACTTACCCACTGACTATCAGCAACGGGATAAATTATACCTGCCTCCAGAAGATTTAATATTTCTTTTCTTACCACTTCTTTCATCTTAGGATTAAACCTTCGTTGGTGATCAACAACCGGTTTAGCTTCTTTCTCCAATTCTATTTTGTGCTGGCATAGAGTGGGACTAATGACCTTAAGATCATCAAGAGTATATCCAATAGCAGCACGGTGCTTCTTCAAAATTTTCAATAATTTCTTTTCTTCATGCTCTGAAAGGTTAGCACTAATAATAACAGGATATATCTTTTTCTCATCAAGATAAGCATATTTAAGAGTATCAGGTAATGGTTTAAGCTCAAATACGGGATCACCCTTGGGTGGAGGAGGATCCCCTAGGATTTCAACAGGCAAGTTGTGTTTCAAAATAGGTCCCTGTTTAAAGAATACTTGATACGGGGCTAACCCGATGTAGGCCGATCTTTCACGTTTGGAGTGGGATCCCTCGAAGAGCACGAAGAACACGGGGAAGAACGGGGAGAAATCACAAGGGGAAACACTCAAGAACAAGTCCAATCACACATCCACTAGACAATCAAACACACAAGATCCACAAGGTACATGAACAACAAAGGGAAAGATACAAGGTAGAGTTCATCTCTGTGAGGAGGTCTTGAAGGGGGCCGCCCAAGAGGGGGTCTTGATGATATATCCCGCAGGATCTTCTCCTAGATGGAGGTCTTGGCCTCCAATGGAGTAGTGGTCTCTCTCTCTCTCAAGAGTAGAGGAAGGTAGGAGCAAAGCTCACATACAAATGAGCTATCATATTTGCTAACCCTAGAAAGGATGAGGGGAAGGTCTATTTATAGTCTAAGCCACGAAGGGGTAAGTGGGAGAGGGATACAAGGCCAAAGGCCCGCGACTGCGCACACAGGCATCGAACATCCGGTGGGGGTCGGACGTCCGGAAGCTCATGACGGTCCGAACGTCTGGAAGACTTCGGACTTCCGTAAATATTGTTCTGTCGCCGTGGCACCGGTCGTCCGGAGGCGCTCGGTCGTCCGAGGCCTGGAAGGTGTCGGACGTCCGGTCTTGGTCGGTCGTCCGGTCGCTGTAGATCTCGTCGGATGGACTCTGGGATGCGTCAGGTAGCGGACGTCCGGTGGACGCCGGTCGTCCGGGCGCTGTAGAGGGTCGAACGTCCGGAGGCTTCCGGTCGTCCGATCGTTATGAGACTCCGAAGACCTTCTTCTTCCGTCTTCGCTTCCATGCCTCCCTCGCGGATGGTGTAGTCGTTCCTTGGCGCTTGCACTCCTCCTTGACATCTGTGAAGCTCCGACAATACCTATGCATGCACACAGGAGAAGTGTCAAGTAGTATACCATCCTCGAAGGGGTCAAGTGAGCACGTGTAAAGGAGAAGATTCACCTTTATGTATGAGAAGTAGAGGTCGCACGTGTCACTTGCCAAACGGACTCTTGACATGGTGATGACCGTAGGATGCTCCACGTCAATACTTCATCTATTTTCCCTTCTTTCATTCATAAACATATCATTTTCATGGTCGAGCAAATATTGTTCTAAAGGATCATTAGGAGGCACGGCAATAGAAGCAAGACCAATAATTTCATCTTTACTAGGCAATTCTTTATCATGGGGTTGTCTACGAAATTTAGCAAAATTAAACTCATGAGACATATCCCCCAAACCAATAGTAACAACATCCTTTCTGCAGTCTATCCTAGCATTAACAGTATTCAAGAAGGGTCTACCAAATATAATGGGACAAAAGTTATCTTGTGGGGAACCAAGAACAAGAAAATCAGCAGGATATTTAACTTTCCCATACAAGACTTCAACATCTCTAACAATCCCAACTGGTGAAATTGTGTCTCTATTGGCAAGCTTAATTGTAACATCAATTTCCTCTATCTCATCAGGTGCAATATCATGAATAATTTCTTTGTATAAGGAATGAGGTATTGCACTTGCACTAGCGCCCATATCACATAAGCCATGATAGCAATGATCTCCTATTTTAACAGAAATAACAGGCATGCCTACAACAGGTCTATGTTTATTTTTAGTATCAGGTCTAGCAATTCTAGCGAAGGGGAGCCTTGGCGCAGTGGTAAAGCTGCTGCCTTGTGACCATGAGGTCACGGGTTGAAGTCCTGGAAACAGCCTCTTGCAGAAATGTAGGGAAAGGCTGCGTACAATAGACCCAAAGTGGTCGGACCCTTCCCCAGACCCTGCGCAAGTGGGAGCTACATGCACTGGGGCTGCCCTTTAGGTCTAGCAATTCTAGCAACTTCATCACAGAAGTAAATAACATGCCCATCAATATTATCGACCAAGAGATCTTTAACCATAGCAATACTAGGTTCAACTTTAATTTGCTCAGGGGGGTAGGTGTTCTAGTATTACTCTTATGAACCACAGTTGAAACTTTAGCATGATCCTTTATTCTAACAGGGAAAGGTGGTTTCTCAATATGAGCAGTAGGAACAACAGGATCAACATTATAAGTGATAGTCTTTTCTTCAACTTTAATACGTGCAACTACTTTTACTTCGATGGGAGGATTATATTTTAACCACTTCTCCTTAGGGAGATCAACATGGGTAGCGAATGATTCACAAAAAGAAGCTACTATCTCAGAGTCAAGTCCATATTTAGTGCTAAATTCACGGAAAACATCGGTATCCATAAAAGATTTAACACAATCAAACTTAGGTGTTATACCTGACTCCTTACCTTCGTCGAGACCCCAATCTTCAGAGTTGCATTTAATTCTTTCCAATAAATCCCATTTGAATTCAATAGTCTTCATCATAAAAGAACCAGTACAAGAAGCATCGAGCATGGAGCGATTATTGAGAGAAAGCCGCGCATAAAAATTTTGAATAGTAATTTCTCTTGAGAGCTAATGATTGGGGCATGAATATAACATTGACTTAAGCCTCCCCCAAGCTTGAGCGATGCTTTCTCCTTCGCGAGGCCAAAAATTATATATATAATTACGATCATGATGAACAAGATGCATAGGATAAAACTTCTGATGAAATTCCAATTTCAATCGGTTGTAGTTCCATGATCCCATATCATCGCATAGCCTAAACCATGTCAATGCCTTTCCCTTCAAATATAAAGGGAAGACCTTCTTCTTCATAACATACTCGGGCATACCTGCAAGCTTAAATAATCTACAAACTTCATTCACATAGATTAGGTGCAAATCGGGATGCAATGTTCCATCTCCTATAGAAGGATTAGCTAGCAGTTTCTCTATCATACCTGAAGGAATTTCAAAGTAAACATTTTCAGTAGGTTCAGTAGGTTGAGGAGCAACTCTTTGCTCTACTGGTTGGGGTGAAGATACTCCGAACAAGCCCCTCAAAGGATTATGTTCCATAGTAACAAGTGACAGTAAATTTCAGCACACTATATAAATTTTTCCTTACCAAATTCCACTTACCAAAGGCGCTTCACTCCCCGGCAACGGCGCCAGAAAAGAGTCTTGATGACCCACAAGTATAGGGGATATATCGTAGTCCTTTCAATAAGTAAGAGTGTCGAACCCAACGAGGAGCAGAAGGAAATGACAAGCGGTTTTCAGTAAGGTATTCTCTGCAAGCACTAAAATTATTGGTAACAGATAGTTTTGTGATAAGGTAATTTTTAATGGGTGACAAGTAAAGAAAGTAAATAAGGTGCAGCAAGATGGCCCAATCCTTTTTGTAGCAAAGGACAAGCCTGGACAAACTCTTATATGAAGGAAAATGCTCCCGAGGACACATGGGAATTATCGTCAAGCTAGTTTTCATCACACTCATATGATTCGCGTTCGTTACTTTGATAATTTGATATGTGGGTGGACCAGTACTTGGGTACTGCCCTTCCTTGGACAAGCATCCCACTTATGATTAACCCCTATTGCAAGCATCGGCAACTACAACAGAAGTATTAAGGTAAACCTAACCATAGCATGAAACATGTGGATCCAAATCAGCCTCTTACGAAGCAACGCATAAACTAGGGTTTAAGCTTCTGTCACTCTAGCAACCCATCATCTACTTATTAATTCCCAATGCCTTCCTCTAGGCCCGAATTATGGTGAAGTGTCATGTAGTCGACGTTCACATAACACACACCACTAGAGGAGAGACAACATACATCTCATCAAAATATCGAACGAATACCAAATTCACATGACTACTTATAGCAAGACTTCTCCCATGTCCTCGGGAACAAACGTAACTACTCGCAAATCATATTCATGTTCATAATCAGAGGTGTATTAATATGCATAAAGGATCTAAACATATGATCTTCCACCAAATAAACCAACTAGCATCAACTACAAGGAGTAATCAACACTACTAGCAACCCACAGGTACCAATCTGAGGCTTTGGGACAAAGATTGGATACAAGAGATGAACTAGGGTTTTAGAGGAGATGGTGCTGGTGAAGATGTTGATGGAGATTGACCCCCTCCCGCTGAGAGGATCGATGGTGATGATTTCCCCCTCCCGGAGGGATGTTTTCCCGGCAAAACAGCTCTGCCGGAGCCCTAGATTGGTTCCGCCAAGGTTCCGCCTCGTGGCGGCGGTGTTTCGTCCCGAAAGCTTCCTTTTCATTTTTTCCAGGGTGAAAGACTTCATATAGCAGAAGATGGGCACCGGAGGCCTTCCAGGGGGCCCACGAGGCAGCAGGCGCGCCCTACCCCCTGGGCGCGCCCCCACCCTCGTGGATGGTGGGTGGCCCCCCTCTGGTAGTTTCTTCGCCCAATATTTTTTGTATATTCTGAAACTGACGTCTGTGGAGTTTCAGGACTTTTGGAGTTGTGCAGAATAGGTCTCTAATATTTGCTCCTTTTCCAGCCCAGAATTCCAGCTGCCGGCATTCTCCCTCTCCGTGTAAACCTTATAAAATAAGAGAGAATAGGCATAAGTATCGTGACATAATGTGTAATAACAACCCACAATGCAATAAATATCAATATAAAAGCATGATGCAAAATGGATGTATCATCGCTATTGTGAAGAATTTCATCTATCACAGGTTTTTCACGGTTCATACCATAAAAGTCAAAGATTTCCCTAGCTTCCCGTATTATGTAGTCAAACTCATTCATAAGAACGAGAGTGGCCAACTTTTTAGCCCTAAGATTCTTTATATCGGGAAGCTCAAAAAACAATCTTTGCAAAGTAGGATGGGTACGGATAAATTTACTTTCAAGTTTCAGAACTAGTGTTGAAATAGCCTCCGCATAAGATCTAGTAGTTTTAAGTATAGGAGCATCACCAAGACTCAAATTTCCCACACAATTGAAAAATTCTTGGATACGTTCTTTTCCCATAACGTTCCCTTGCCCCAAGATAAAAGTTTTAGCATCCAGATTGCCCGTACGTCCTATCTTAGGAGTTAGGCCATCATCTGTTGGTGCCATACCGAAATCACTCATGATTGCAAGCAAAGGATAGATCTGGCAAGAAAACGGCGAATGGAAAAAGAGAGGCGAATAAAATGGCAAATTTTTGTGAAGTGGGGGAGAGGAAAATGAGAGGCAAATGGAAAATAATGTAAATTGCGAGGAGATGAGATTTGTGATTAGGAACCTGGTATATGTTGAAGATCCTCCCCGGCAATGGCGCCAGAAATTCCTTTTGAGGTCACTTGAAGCTACGTCGGTATTTCCCCAAAGAGAAAGGGATGATGCAGCACAACGGCGGTAGGTATTTCCCTCAGATACGAAACTAAGGTTATCGAACCAGTAGGAGAACCAAGAAACACAACGTAAACAGCTCCTGCACACAGATAACAAATCCTCGCAACCCACATGTTAAAGGGGTTGTCAATCCCTTTCGGGGTACGACGCCTCAAGTAGCAAACGGGCGTGAGATAAATTTGTAGTAAATTGATAGATCAAACGCCAAATAAAATAAATAAGGAAAAATTGCAGCAAGGTATTTTTGTATTTTTGTTTAATAAATCTGAAAATAAATGCAAGGAAAAAAATAGATCACAAAGGCAAATATATGAGAAAGAATACCCGGGGGCCGTAGGTTTCACTAGTGGCTTCTCTCGAGAAAAATAGCAAACAGTGGGTAAACAAATTACTGTTGGGCAATTGATAGAACTTCAAATAATTATGATGATATCTAGGCAATGATCATTATATAGGCATCACGTCCAAGATTAGTAGACCGACTCCTGCCTGCATCTACTACTATTACTCCACACATCGACTGCTATCCAGCATGCATCTAGTGTATTAAGTTCATGGAGAAACGGAGTAATGCAATAAGAATGATGACATGATGTAGACAAGATTTATCTATGTAGCAAGATTTCGCAAGTTAAGGCATGAGCTAAATATCATCGATTTGAGAAATGTGGCTTGAACCTTTACACACAGCACCATACTCATCTTGTTGTCTTGTTTAGGTGTAGGCATGGACATAGGGGGAGTGTTGTTCTCTCAATGTACTCTCCCTCCCCCCATTATGAATAAATTGATCAACTCTTTCACATTCGCCATTTTTCTGGCACTTCGAAGACGAGTTTTGGTCATGGGCCCAAGGATAATTCTTCGTGGTGCCATACCAATTGACTCAAACATAGGTGGCTCCGGCCACCGCCCTTTCTTCATGATAGGTTTGGTTCGGTGTTTGGTCCTCTCTTTCTCCGTGCTTTTCTTTTGGACCTTGTTCGTGGTTAAGTTGCTTCTTTTGTGTTCTCTTTTGTGTGTCCGCTTGCTTGAAGTTTGTGTTGCAAAGGCCTTTTATTTTTCTCTTGTCGAAACCTGCACTTTCTTGGGCATGCGGTACTACCGTGGCATGCCATGGTACTACCGCTGGAGGTGGGTGGCTCTTGTGCTTGCGCAGCTGCGACCACGGTACGGTACTACCGCTTCCAGCGCGACAGTAAATTTTTACTGCCGCTGGAAGAGCGATACTACCGCCCGGGCTGTACTACCGCAATGATCGACGGTACTACCGTGCCGTCGAGACCGCGTGGGGGTCAAGTTCGGGCAGGGGGAGTTTGAAAGCACAAGTGCTCCCTGGGTGGTTTTGGTAATTAATGTCAACATATCTCTTGTTGGACTAATGTTTTCATCTAGTGCATTTCAGACAAGTTCAAGAGATGGAGTGGCGTGGACAAGAGGATGTGGAACCCCTTCAAGATGCTAAGGACAAAGGATTGGCTCAAGCTCAAAAGCTCAAGACTCTACATTTTACTTTTAGTGATCCAAGATCACATTGAGTCCATAGGAAAAGCCAATGCTATTAAAAGGGGATGAGGTGTTGCTTAATGGCTTACTTGCTCAAAGTGCTTAGTGATATGCTCCAAAACCCTCAACCACTTTCTCATATCCACATATGTCCCAAACCAAAAGTCAAACCCGGCCCCACCGAAACTTTCTATCCGGCGCCACCGAGTTCATTTGAAATAGCCACCGCCACAAACCCTAATCAATTCGGTCTCACCGATGGGATCCCGGTCTCACCGAGATGGGCTTGCAAACTATCTGGTGCCTGTTGCATTTATTTTGGTCCCACCGAGTTTGCTTGACCAACTCTCTGGTTAGCTCTTTACCAAAATCGGTCCCATCGAGTTTGTGTAATCGGTCAAACCGATATGAGGTTTTACCCTAACCCTAGCACATCGGTCTCACCGAGTTGATAATATCGGTCCCACCGAAATGCCTAACAATCACATTATGAACTAAATCGGTCTGACCGAGTTTTCTGATTCGGTCCCACCGAGTTTGGTGATTTGTGTGTAACGGTTAGATTTTGTGTGGAGGCTATATATACCCCTCCACCCACTCTTCATTCGTGAGGAGAGCCATCAGAACATACCTACACTTCCAGCGTACATTTTCTGAGAGAGAACCACCTACTCATGTGTTGAGGCCAAGATATTCCATTCCAACCACATAAATCTTGATCTCTAGCCTTCTTCAACTTGCTTTCCACTCAAATCATCTTTCCACCAAATCCAAATCTGTGAGAGAGAGTTGAGTGTTGGGTAGACTATCATTTGAAGCACAAGAGCAAGGAGTTCATCATCAACACACATCTATTACCTTTTGGAGAGTGGTGTCTCCTAGATTGGTTAGGTGTCACTTGGGAGCCTCCGTCAAGATTGTGGAGTTGAACCAAGGAGTTTGTACGGGCAAGGAGATCGCCTACTTCGTGAAGATCTACCCTAGTGAGGCAAGTCCTTCGTGGGCGATGGCCATGGTGGGATAGACAAGGTTGCTTCTTCGTGGACCCTTCATGGGTGGAGCCCTCCGTGGACTTGCACAACCGTTACCCTTCTTGGGTTGAAGTCTCCATCAACATGGATGTACGATAGCACCACCTATCGGAACCACACCAAAAATCTCCGTGTCTACATTGTGTTTGCACACTCCAATCCCATCCCTCTACATTCTTGCAATGTGCATGCTTTACTTTCCGCTTCTCATATACTCTTGCCATGCTTGCTTGAATGTATTGTGAATGTTTAAACTTGTGCTAAAACTCTACCTTAACTTGAAGAAAATAAAAACTGCAACTTTTTCTTGTTAAGAGTCTATTCACCCCCCTCTAGACACCTCTTCTTGATCCTTTCAGAGTTCCAACTCCCCCATACCCATTCATCTCTCCCCCACGTCTCTCTCTCTCTCCTACCCAAGAACGGTGCCAGAGGACCTCGCCGGATCTCCGTCTCCGGCCACTCTCCTCTCATTCCAACCAGTGCGATTGTTCCCCACCTCATCCTCTTGCCATGGACCCCGGTACCTCCCCTAGTTCTTCTCTCTTTGCCTCTTTATTTTGCATCTAGGTTTTGGGGGATGTATGTGTAGGTCTTGTGATTTTTGGCTAAATCTTTGCAAGAGGAGATTGTTGGAGAGTGCTAGTGCCGTAGATATGCTATTTGGTATGATACAACAATGTAGTTTTGATCAACGATAGTACCGATTTAACTTTAGGGATGTTCTCAGACCCATTCTTGCGAGATCCGCCCCACGCGGTACTACCGCTCGGCCTCAGCGGTACTACCGCCCGGTGCGCAGATATAAAATTTTACTTCCGCTCTGAGTGCGGTACTACTGCGCTCAGTGGTACTACCGTTGTCCTCTGTGGTACTACCACGGTCGGAGCAGAAGTAAATTTTTACTTCCGCGTCCTGTTGCGGTACTACCGCTTGACTTAAAATTGCTTTGTTTTGTCACACCCAATCTCATTTCTATTTGTTTCGTTCTGTTTTGGCCTTGGTCTTTGTAATAATCCTTCTCGCTCTTCTCATGTGTTTGCGCTGTGTTTCATAGGTGGTGGCTCTGGCTGCGTTGCTAGGCGCTCGAACCCTGGCCGTGATACGAGCTCAAAGCGCCTTCGCAACCAAGAAGCTCGTAAGGGGTCCAATGCCCCGCAACGCAACATTAAGACCACAACCACCAAGATCAAGGAGCCAGCTGTCAGCTTGGAAGAAATGCCTCAAGCAGAGTTTCATATTCAAAGGAATCTCAACCCCTACGTCAAGCCTAGGGAGCTCATAAGGGGCAATGACTTGTTTTGGAACAAGCAACAAAATATCATCTTCCTAGATGTGATCAAGGCCAAGCAGAACATCAACATACCGGTTCAATGGATTGACGTGGACCATCTGAGGAAGAACTAGGCATATTTTGGTGAGCCTCTGGACTTGGTGGAGCAGTTCGGTATTGACGAGATCATCACGTTCCACCTTGACTATGACCCGGAGGTTGTGGCTCAGTTTTTTTGCTTCTGTCCACCTCCACACGGATGAGAAGCGGAGCATGACTTGGATGACAAATGGAAAGAGGATGACTGCTGAGTGGGAGGAGTTCATGGATCTGTTGCACGCTCGTGATGAGGGGCTTGAAGTGCCCGTTGGTATTTGCCCACATGCCAACCCAGAGTCTGCTTCCAAGAACAAGCTTCAACCCTACCTTGTTGAGAAGACTTTACCCAATGGCAATAAGTCTTATATGTTGAACCTATTTCTCGACATCATGCACCGGATCTTCCGCAACTCTCTTTTTCCTCGCATGGGTGACAAGGACAAGGTGCATTCCTATCTTGTGGACATGATTGCTCATTTGTGAGGAAGCGCGTCTTCAACAACCTGGACCACTTGATATCTCTCATATCATGTGGTGTGAGCTTCAGTCTGCTGTGTTCCAAGTGCAGAGGTTTGTAGGACAGTAGCAAATTTCCCTCAAGTGGATGACCTAAGGTTTATCAATCCGTGGGAGGCGTAGGATGAAGATGGTCTCTCTCAAGCAACCTTGCAACCAAATAACAAAGAGTCTCTTGTGTCCCCAACACACCCAATACAATGGTAAATTGTATAGGTGCACTAGTTCGGCGAAGAGATGGTGATACAAGTGTAATGTGGATGGTAGATATAGGTTTTTGTAATATGAAAATATAAAAACAACAAGGTAACTAATGATAAAAGTGAGCACAAACGGTATTGCAATGTGTTGAAACAAGGCCTAGGGTTCATACTTTCACTAGTGCAAGTTCTCACAACAATAATAATATAATTGGATCATATAACTATCCCTCAACATGCAACAAAGAGTCACTCCAAAGTCCCTAATAGCAGAGAACAAATGAAGAGATTATTGCAGGCTACGACACCACCTCAAAGTTATTCTTTCTGATCGATCTATTCAAGAGTCCGTAGTAAAATAACATGAAGCTATTCTTTCCGTTCGATCTATCCTAGAGTTCGTACTAGAATAACACCTTAAGACACAAATCAACCAAAACCCTAATGTCACCTAGATACTCCAATGTCACCTCAAGTATCCGTGGGTATGATTATACAGTATGCATCACACAATCTCAGATTCATCTATTCAACCAACACAAAGAACTTCAAAGAGTGCCCCAAAGTTTCTACAGGAGAGTCAAGGCGAAAACGTGTGCCAACCGCTATGCATAAGTCCACAATGTTACGGAACCCGCAAGTTGATCACCAAAACATACATCAAGTAGATCACGTGAATATCCCATTGTCACCACACATAAGCACATGCAAGACATACATCAAGTGTTCTCAAATCCTTAAAGACTCAATCTGATAAGATAACTTCAAAAGGAAAACTCAATCCATTACAAGAGAGTAGAGGGGGAGAAACATCATAAGATCCAACTATAATAGCAAAGCTCGCGATACATCAAGATCGTGCCGAATCAAGAACACGAGAGAGAGAGAGAGAGAGAGAGAGAGAGATCAAACACATAGCTACTGGTACATACCCTCAGCCCCGAGGGTGAACTACTCCCTCCTCATCATGGAGAGCGCTGGGATGATGAAGATGGCCACCGGTGATGGATCCCCCCCTCCGGCAGGGTGCCGGAATGGGTCTAGATTGGTTTTCGGTGGCTATAGAGGCTTGCGGCGGCGGAACTCCCGATCTAGGTTATGTTATGGGGGTTTCTGTATATATAAGAGGTTTTGGCGTCGGGAATAAGTCAGGGGGGGTCTCCGAGGCGGCCACGAGGTAGGCGGGCGCCCCCACCCTCGTGGGTGCCTCGGGACTCTTCTGGCCCATCTCTGATACTCCATGGGCTTCTTCCGGTCCAAAAATAATCTCCGTGAAGTTTCAGGTCAATTGGACTCCGTTTGGTATTCCTTTTCTGCAATACTCAAAAACAAGGAAAAAACAGAAACTGGCACTGGGCTCTAGGTTAATAGGTTTGTCCTAAAAATCATATAAAATAGCATATAAATGCATATAAAACATCCTAGATGGATATTATAATAGCATGGAACAATAAAAAATTATAGATACGTTGAAGACATATCAAGCATCCCCAAGCTTAATTCCTGCTCGTCCTCGAGTAGGTAAATGATAAAAACAGAATTTTTGATGTGGAATGCTACCTAGCATATTTATGAATGTAATTTTATTTATTGTGGCAAGAATATTCAGATCCATAAGATTCAAGACAAAATTTTAATATTGACATAAAAATAATAATACTTCAAGCATACTAACCAAGCAATTATGTCTTATCAAAATAACATGGCCAAAGAAAGCTCATCCCTACAAAATCATATAGTTTGGCCGTGCTCCATCTTCGTCACACAAAATGCTCTCATCATGCACAACCCCGATGACAAGCCAAGCAATTGTTTCATACTTTAGTATTCTCAAACTTTTTACAACTTTCACGCAATACATGAGCGTGAGCCATGGACATAACACTATGGGTGGAATAGAATATGATGATGGGGGTTGTGTGGAGAAGACAAAAAAGGAGAAAGTCTCACATTGACGCGGCTAATCAACGGGCTATGGAGACGCCCATCAATTGATGTCAATGCAAGGAGTAGGGATTGCCATGCAACTTATGCACTAGAGCTATAAATGTATGAAAGCTCAACAAAAGAAACTAAGTGGTTGTGCATCCAACTTGCTTGCTCACGAAGACCTAGGGCATTTGAGGAAGCCCATTGTTGGAATATACAAGCCAAGTTCTATAATGAAAAAATCCCACTAGTAATTGAAAGTGACAACATAGGAGACTCTCTATCATGAAGATCATGGTGCTACTTTGAAGCACAAATGTGGAAAAAGGATAGTAGCATTGTCCCTTTTTTTATTTTTCCGGGACAATGCTCTATTAATGATGATCATCACACTTCTATTTATTTACAACTCAAAGATTACAACTTGATACTAGAACAAAGTATGACTCTATATGAATGCCTCCGGCGGTGTACCGAGATGTGCAATGAATCAAGAGTGACATGTATGAAAAATTATGAATGGTGGCTTTGCCACAAATACGATGTCAACTACATGATCATGCAAGGCAATATGACAATGATGAAGTGTGTCATAGTAAACAGAACAATGGAAAGTTGCATGGCAATATTATCTCGGAATGGCTATGGAAATGCCATGATAGGTAGGTATGGTGGCTGTTTTGAGGAAGATATAAGGAGGCTTATGTGTGATAGAGCATATCATATCACGGGGTTTGGATGCATCGGCGAAGTTTGCACCAACTCTCAAGGTGAGAAAGGGCAATTCACGGTACCGAAGAGGCTAGCAATGATGGAAAGGTGAGAGTGCGTATAATCCATGGACTCAACATTAGTCATAAAGAACTCACATACTTATTGCAAAAATCTACAAGTCATCAAAAACCAAGCACTACGCGCATGCTCCTAGGGGGATAGATTGGTAGGAAAAGACCATCGCTCGTCCCCGACCGCCACTCATAAGGATGACATTCAAAGAACACCTCATGTTTCAAATTTGTCACACAACAGTTACCATACGTGCATGCTACGGGACTTGCAAACTTCAACACAAGTATTTCTCAAATTCACAATTACTCAACTAGCACAACTTTAATATTACCATCTTCATATCTCAAAACAATCATCAAGTATCAAACTTCTCATAGTATTGAATGCGCTTTATATGAAAGTTTTTATTATATCCCTCTTGGATGCCTATCATATTAGGACTAATTTCATAACCAAAGCAAATTACCATGCTGTTTAGGACTCGTAAAATAATATAAGTGAAGCATGAGAGATCAATAACTTCTATAAAATAAAACCACCACTGTGCTCTAAAAAGATATAAGTGAAGCACTAGAGCAAACAACAAACTACTCCGAAAGATTTAAGTGAAGATCAATGAGTAGTTGAATAATTATGTAGCTATGTGAAGACTCTCTAACATTTAAGAATTTCAGATCTTGGGATATTATTCAAACAGCAAGCAAAACAAAAGAAAATAAAATGACGCTCCAAGCAAAACACATGCCATGTGGTGAATAAAAATATAGCTCCAAGTAAAGTTACTGATGAACAAAGACGAAAGAGGGGATGCCATCCGGGGCATCCCCAAGCTTAGGCTCTTGGTTGTCCTTGAATATTACCTTGGGGTGCGTTGGGCATCCCCAAGCTTAGGCTCTTGCCACTCCTTATTCCATAGTCCATCGAATCTTTACCCAAAACTTGAAAACTTCACAACACAAAACTTAACAGAAAACTCGTAAGCTCCGTTAGTATAAGAAAATAAATCACCACTTAGGTACTGTTGCGAACTCATTCTAAATTCATATTGGTGTAATATCTACTGTATTCCAACTTCTCTATAGTTCATACCCTCCGATACTACTCATAGATTCATCAAAATAAGCAAACAACACAATGAAAACAGAATCTGTCAAAAACAGAACAGTCTGTAGTAATCTGTATCAAACGTATACTTCTGGAACTCCAAAAATTCTGAAATAAATTGGTGGACGTGAGGAATTTATCTATTGATCATCTGCAAAAGGAATCCGTCGGATCTCGGGTTCCGGCAAAACCCTCAAGGTTCGAACACTGGGGTGCGCACGAAGATCTCCCCCTACCGAATTACGCCCTCAGCCTCACCGAAATCTCTAAGCTTAGCTCGATGAACTCGCAACACAACAGACACAAGATTTATACTGGTTCGGGCCACTGTTGTGGTGTAATACCCTACTCCAGTGTGGTGGTGGTGGATTGCCTCTTGGGCTGAGGATGAAATGTACAAGGGGAAGAACAACCTCTTGAGGTGAGGTGTTCTTATGCTTGGTGGGTGTGAGGATGAACTGAATGAGTTCGAGACGAGTTGCCTCCTACTGTGGTGGCTAATCCTATTTATAGAGGCCCTGGTCCTCTCCCCAAATATTGAGCGGGAAGGGAGCCAACAACGGCCAATTTGAAAGGGGACAACTAGTACAAGCTATCCTGACTAAAGGTGGTCTTCGCCTGCAAAAGGCTCTGGTGGTGACGCCGCCTTGGGCTCCATGGTGACCTCCGTCTTGCCATCCTGCCGGTCATGGTCTTGTTGCACCGATATGGAAACCTTTGATTGACGCCTCGGTACTCCTCGCCTGCGCTTGCCTCCTTATAACCAAAGGGGAAACAAGGACACTGCGCGCGCTGGCGCCCGCTTGGTCTCGATCATCATGGCTCACATCATGAGAACCTCACGAGGTTTGCCTTGCCTTGATCTCTCCGCCCCTTGCGAGCCAGCCTGATGTGGCCGCTCGTGAGGAGGTCTTGTGTCGTCCGCCTCGCGAGGCTTGGCCCCTCGTGAGGGTCTTGAAAGCTTGTTGGCAAAGATGGGTCGTATGGGCCCGTTCGCAGAGCCACGCCCTGGGCCGCAGGCAGGCAAGTCTGGGGACCCCCGTTCCCAGAATGGCGACAGTAGCCCCCAGGCCCAAGGCACGCTCGGACTTGGCTTCGAGGCGAAGCCAAAGGGCAAGTGCGGAGCGCCGCGGGCCCCAACAGCCTGCGGCCTTGGTTGACGCATGGCGGTTGATTGGACGTGGGTGTCTCCGCTTCCCCACGCTGCCTCGACAACTGCCCGACTTGATGGGTCCCTGCGACATGCAAGGAAAAACCATCATTACCTGTGATCATGGGGGGCGCTGGTTGGCCTTCTCCTGCTATAAATGGGGAGGGGGCGGAGCCCCGTCGCCCATCTCTTCCCATTCCACTCGCTTCTCCCCCTTTGCTCCATTGCCAGTAGCGACACCAATGGCACTGTCGAAGAGGTTCTCCGCCGCGGAGAAGGGGAAGGCCCCTCGCGAGGGGCCCGGCTCTCCGGTGCCCAAGCGTGGACGCGGCCGTCCCCCAAGCACACCGAGACCCCCACCACGGCGGTGCCGCTTCGCGTGGCAGGGGTCGCTCCGGTCGTGGCAGCCCTGTTGATGAAGGGAGACGTGTTGTGGTCGCGCAGCCTCCCCGGCCACGCTTCCACTCGGCGGAGGTGCTGCCGGAGTTCATCGTCTGGTCGGAGAACCCGGCTGGCAACTGGCTTCAGCTCTCGCGCTTCTTCGCTGACGAGCTGCCGGCCTTAGGTCCAGGCGGGCTCTGGCTGCAGGCGGACGGCTGCTGCAGCAGGGCTTCCTGGGTCGCGGTTGAGGTCTCCGTCGCGGGCAACATAGCCCTGGCCCGCGGCTGGCAGATGTTTGCCCACGCGCGCGGCCTGGGCAGGTGGTGCATCCTCCATTTCAGGTATGACGGTGACTCGACCCTCTACGTGAGGGTGTTTGGGGAAGATGGTCGTCGTGTCGGGTGCTGCCCCGAGGTCAACGACGGCGAGGAGGTGCTCGGCCTTGGCGATGGCCGCGACGAGGATGAGGGCGAACCTGCCCTTGGTGCCGACCACGCCTCGTCCAGCTACGACGACTCTTCCCCTGGCGACAGCTCCAGCGGTGGTGGTTACGACCAGCCGCCGCGCTGCCGCGCTCGCTTTGAAGGCGGCAGCGGGTTGTCTTGTCGCCCCGCCTCCGTCAAGCGCGAGGAGGGGTCCGGCTGAGCTCGGGGTAGCACCAAGAGCCCGCCCTCGCAGACCGCCGTAGGGGCACGCGCCGCTTTTATTTTGTTCTTCCTTTCCTTCATGTATTAAGAAGAAGAAAAACCAGTATGGGTCCCCGGAGGGGCGTGCAACAAACTATGATTTCTCAATCATTATGCTATGTTTATCGTTCCTGTGCTATGTCGCAACATCGTCGTTTTATGTAGAGATAACTTAGCTTGACTTGCTCGGCGTAGTATCCTCCTCACGAGGCGCTTGCTTCCTGGTGCCTGTCGAGGCCTCCTTGGCCTGGTAGGCGCTTAGGAACTGCAAAAAATTCGTTAGGAGGCTTATCGTTCACCCGAGCCTTGATCACAGGCTCCGCTGGCCTTGACCCAGCGCTTCGTATCGCGGTACCCGAGGGGCACGGATTAGGAGAGGTGCGCCAGCTTGTGGGCTCGAACGAGGGTGCCTTGCGAAAAGCAGACGAAAGGCAGAAAAAGGAAAAACAGTCACGAGGGCACCTGTCCAGCCCCCTCGCGAGGTATGCGAGAGAGAGTGCAGGCTAAACTGGAGATGGAAACAGAGGCAAAAAGGTGACGGAACCAAATCAGCAAAGAACACCAGAAGCAAACTTCAATTAAAAGAGGGCGAGCCAACTACGGAAAACAAATGAAAAGCCGCGTCTGGCACCTAGTCTAGTCTTCATGTCTTCTCACCAGCGTGGAGCTAAGTGCTGCCACTAGGACGTGAGAGGGAGCCTCCGAGGCCCGAGGGCGGCACTCCTGAGACTCCGGGGCGTGTAAAACCCCACTCATTATTACGTGAGAGTGTCACGAGCGGAGACCTTCACAGGCACTGGGCCTTCTTCATAGGGTGTTGGGCCTTTCTTCATGGTTAGAACCTCCGGAGGTGCTGGATGTTCCAGGCATTCTGGATGGGTAACCCGCCCTGTGACTCCAGGCGCGCGGCGCCAGGCCTGGAGACATGGACGACCTTGAACGGGCCCTCCCACATGGGTGAGAGCTTATGCAGCCCTTCCCTGGAGAGCACCCACCTCAGGACGAGGTCACCCACCTCGAGCGTCCTGGAGCGGACGTTGCAACAGTGGTACCGCCGCAGCGCCTGCTGGTATCTTGCCGCCAGTAGTGCAGCTTCGCGGCAGCGTTCCTCCCCCAGCATGAGGTCCATCCCTCGCGTGGCGTCCTGCTGCGTCTCATCAAACGCCAGGACCCCTGCGGAGCGATGCTTGACCTCGTGAGGGAGGATCGCTTCTGCTCCGTAGACGAGGAAGAACGGGGTCTCTCCCGTTGGCTTGGTGGCGGTGGTGCGGATGGACCACAACACGGACTGCAGCTTGTCATGCCAGCCCCTGCCGCAGGCTTCGAGCTTCTTCTTGAAGGTCCTGGTCTTGAGGCCTCTTAGGACCTCCACGTTGGCGCGTTCAGCTTGACCATTGCTCCGGGGGTGCGCCACTGAAGCGTAGCAAATCTGCGTTCCAAGGTTAGTGCAGTACGTTTTGAAGAGGTTACTGGTGGATTGCGAGCCATTGTCGGTGATGATGCGGTTGGGGACCCCAAAACGGCTCACGAGACCCTTGATGAACTTGACTGCAGAGCCAGTTGGGATGTTGCGGACGGCTTCCACCTCTGCCCACCTGGTGAACTTGTCAATGGCAACATAGAGGTATCGGTAGCCCCCTGGCGCTCGAGGGAACGGGCCCAGGATGTCCAGTCCCTAGACTGCGAATGGGCACGAGAGTGGAATGGTCTGGAGGCCCTGAGCTAGCTGATGGATTTGCTTGGCATGGAATTGGCAGGCTTCGCAGGACCTCACCAGCTCAGCTGCGTCATTGAGCGCTGTAGGCTAGTAGAATCCACTGCGGAATGCCTTGCCGACGAGAGTTCGTGACGACGAGTGGTGCCCGCAGTCCCCGCCGTGTATGTCGGCTAGCAGCTCTTGCCCCTGTTCCCTGGAGATGCAACGCAGTGAAATGCCATTTGGCCGCTTTTTGTATAACTCACCGTCCTGGATGCAATATGTTGTGACTTGCCGGGCCACACGCTCCGCGTCCTCCTCCTTCTCCGGCAGCGTCCCTTGCATCAGGTATTCCTTGAATTCCTTGGTCCAGCATCCCTCCTGGGGCTTGAGTGCCAAGAGTAGACGCGCTCCCGAGGTCGGGCCACAGGCTGGGGCTCCTGCGGCAGGTGGTTGTGGGAGCTCCTCCTGAGGCTGAGCTGTCCTTGAAAGCGGCGGTGTTGCCGATGGCTTGAAGAGCCGCTCCTCGAAGACACCAGGCTCTTGGGGCTGCCGCTTGGATGCCCTTTTGGCGATGTCGTCAGCTTCCTTGTTGGTGCCATGGGGCACGTGCTGCAACTCTAGGCCTAGGAACTGCTTCTCCATCTTGCGCACCTCCGCGAGGTATGCCTCCATGTGTTTGTCCTTCGGCTCGTATACCTTGTTGGAGAAGTTGATGAGGAGCTGCGAGTCGCCCCTGATGGTGAGACGCTTCACCCTCAGGGCCGCCGCAGCCTTCAGGCCGGCTATGAGGCCTTCGTACTCTGCAGTGTTGTTGGAGACCTTCTCGTCCTGCTGGAAGCTGAGCTGTACAGCATAGTAGAGCTTGTCCTGCATGGGCGAAATGAGCATTGCTCCAGCCCCGCGCCCTAGCGCGTGAAGGCACCATCGAAATACATGACCCAGCCGTCGGGCACCTCACTTCCCGGTGAGAGGGACCGACCCTCACCTATTTCAAGTGCCCGGGCATCCGTCCATTCTGCCACGAAATCAGCGAGCACGGCTCCCTTGATTACCCTGGTGGTGCTGAACTCCAACTGGAATGCCTGCAGATCGATGTTCCACTCGGTGACCCTCCCGACAGAGTTGGGGCTCCTGAGCACCCTCTCCAATGGGTAGGCCGAGACGACCTTGATGGGGTGACCTTGAAAGTAATGCCGCATCTTACATGAGGCCACCAGGAGCGCGAGCAAGAGCTTTTGAGGCATGGGGTACAGTGCTCTTGCATCCCGCAATACCGTGCTGACGAAGTATACCGGGTGTTCGACGAGGGCAGGTGTGCTGACGAGGCTTGCATTTTCTGGGAGTTGGGGCGCCTCCTGAGACGGTGGAGCCCCCAACGCTTGACCGCTTGTCGGGGTCTCTGTGGGCTCGGGGGCATCGTCCTGCTGAGCTTGATCCTCTATTATCACTGCTGCAGCCCTTGCGGCGCCCTCCTGGTCTTGTGTCGTCTCTGCTGGGGGCGTAGCTCGGCGTGATGCGCCATTGGCTTGGTGTTCTTCCCGAACCACCACCAGAGCCGTGCTGGCGGAGTAGGGAGTGGCAGCAAGGTAAAGCACTAGGGGCTCGAGAGGTCGTGGCGCCACCATCATTGGAGGGCTTGTCAGGTATCTCTTGAGGTCTTGAAACACTCGGTCGGCCTCCGGGGTTCACTCGAATGGGCCCTTTTTCTTCAACAACTTGAAGAAGGGTAGGGCGCGCTCTCCTAGCTTTGAAATGAAGTGCCCCAACGCAGTCACTTGACCAGCAAGCTTCTCCATTTCCTTGAGGGTTTGCGGTGGACTCATATCTTCAATGGCCTTGACCTTCTCTGGGTTGGCCTCGATCCCCCTGTGGGACACAAGGAAGCCCAACAGCTTGCCGGAAGGGATGCCAAACACGCACTTCTCTGGGTTGAGTCGCAAGTCCACCTGGCGGAGGCTTTCAAAGGTCTCTTCCAGGTCTTGGATCAAGGTCCTCGCCTCCCGAGACTTCACCACGATGTCGTCGACGTAGGCTTCATCGTTTCTCCCGAGCTGCCGACCCAAGGCGATGTGCATGAGCCGCTGGAAGGTTGCACCTGTGTTGCATAGCCCGAAAGGCATGCAAGTGTAGCAGTACACCCCACACGGGGTCAGGAAGGCTGTCTTCTCCACATCTTCTACCACCATCTTGATCTGGTGATATCCCGAAAATGCATCCAGGAAGCACAACAAGTTGCACTCGACGGTGGAGTCGACGATCTGGTCGATGCGTGGGAGCGAGAACGGATCTTGGGGGCAGGCCTTGTTGAGGTTGGTGAAGTCGACGCACATTCGCTCCTTCCCGCCTTTCTTGGGCACGACGACGGGGTTCGCCAGCCACTCGGGGTACCGAATGTAACGCCCTCGATGCGGCTATATCTCCCACGTGTCGAAGCACGACTTAGAGGCATAACCGCATTGAAAGCAATGTCGCAAGTGAGGTAATCTTCACACAACCCATGTAATACATAAGGGAAAGAGATACATAGTTGGCTTACAATCGCCACTTCACACAATACATGAGTAAAGCATTACATCATACAGATACAATCAAGGTCCGACTACGGAACCAAAACTAAAAGAAGACTACCCCAAATGCTACACAGATCCCCGATCGTCCCAACTGGGCTCCACTACTGATCAACTGAAACGAAACAACACAATGAACAAGATCTTCATCGAGCTCCTCCTTGAGCTCGGATCGCCACCGCACGGTTTCATCGGCACCGCAAACTGGTTTTGGAAGTATCTGTGAGTCACGGGACTCAGCAACCTCACACCATGAGATCAAGACTATTTGAGCTTATAGGTAGGACAGAGTAGTGAGGTGGAGCTGCAGCAGCGACTAGCATATATGGTGGCTACCATACGCAAAAGAGAGCGAGAAGAGGAGGCAAAGCACGGTCGTGAAGCTAGTGCGATCAAGAAGTGATCCCAAACTACTTACGCCAAACATAACTCCAACACCGTGTTCACTTCCGGACTCACGAGAAGAGACCATCACTGTTACACACGCGTTGGTGTATTTAATTAAGATCAACTTCGGTTTTCTACAACCGACATTAACAAATTCCCATCTGCCTCATAACCGCGGGCACGGCTTTTGAAAGATAATACCCTGTAGGGGTGTCCCAACTTAGCCCATGACAAGCTCTCGCGATCAACGAAGGATATTCCTTCTCCTCGAAGACCCGACCAGTCTCGGAATCCGGCTACAAGACATTTCGACAAAGAATAAAACAAGACCAGCAAAGCCGCCGGATGTGCCGACAAATCCCGATAGGAGCTGCACATATCTCGTTCTCGTGGCACACCGGATGAGCAAGACGTCGGGTTGGCATAGACCTGATTGCCAGGGCGCCGGACATCGCTTCGGTTTGGACCAGAATCGAAGGAGAACTGGCCCGGGTTTAAAATAAAGATGACCCTTGAGTCTGCAGAACCCAAGGGAAAAAAGGCTTAGGTGGCAAATGGTAAAACCAAGGTTGGGCCTTCTTTGGAGGAGTCTTATTCAAAGCGAACTGTCAAGGGGTCCCATAAATCACCCAACCGCGTTAGGGACGCAAAATCCGGGAACATAATACCGATATGACGGAAACTAGGGCGGCAAGAGTGGAACAAAACACCAGGCATAAGGCCGAGCCTTCCACCCTTTACCAAGTATATAGATGCATTAATTAAATAAGATATATTGTGATATCCCAACAAGTAAACATGTTCCAACAAGGAACAACATCTCCATGTTCCAACAAGGAACAAACTTCATCTTCACCTGCAACTAACAACGCTATAAGAGGGGCTGAGCAAAGCGGTAACATAGCCAAACAACAGTTTGCTAGGAAAGGATGGTTAGAGGCTTGACATGGCAACATGGGAGGCATGATATAGCAAGTGGTAGGCATCGTAGAATAGGCATAGCAAAAGAGCGAGCAACTAGCAAGCAAAGATAGAAGTGATTTCGAGGGTATGGTCATCTTGCCTGAAATCCCGCAAGGAAGAAGAACGAGTCCATGAAGAAGACAAATGGACGAAGTCGAACGAATCCTCACAACTCCGGAACGAAACCGAAGCTAACGAGAGAAGCAATCCGGAAAGAAACAAACAACATAGTAAACAACCATCACATAAACATGGCATGATGCGCAAACAAGTATGATGCATGCCCGGTTTAAATAGCATGGCATGGCAAAATGCACAAACAAAACTACAAGTTAAATGGAGCTCAATATGCAACGAGTTGCATATTAACGAAACACCACATCAATTATTTAGTTCTCTCTCGTTTATGTACCCAACAATATTAAATGTTGTTAAACATGGCAAGAGGTGAAGCATAAGTAAACTAACTATTTAGGCAAGTTTAAATGAGGCCGAAAACAACAAACAACAATTCCGGAAAATCCTCATGAGCAATATTCGAATTTGGTACTGTTCTGCCTATTACATTATTTTAGAGTTGTTAAACAGGAAAATAAAGTGCACCATGTTAAACTAGGCATTTTTCCACCCCATTTACATATAAAGAACATTTAAATCCGAGCTACGGTTATTTAGTTATGAAATAAACCATTTTAACATGACATTTGTGCAAATTATTGCAAACAACAATTTTAAACATTTTTAACAGGGATGAAAGTTGCATATTGTTAAAGAACTTAAACAGCTGAGTAAGATGCATATATGACATGTTTTATTTGGATGCATGGTTATTTAGTTGTATGCAATTCAAAATGATGGCATTCCTGTAAATATGCATGCCCTGGATATATGACAAAATCATAGAATGAAAAAAAAAATCAAGCTGGGGCGAATGCAACGACTGCAAGGCCCAAAGCGGATCTGACCGGAATGGATGAGTGTAAGTGAGCAAAATAAAAGGAAACAGAGCAAAAATGGGGCCGGTGGGACTTGATCCCACGACCTCCTGCGTAGGGGAGCAACGCTTGACCACCAGTAGGCCTTGACCGAGTGTTTGTGATAAGGAAGGGCATGGCTCTTTTGAACAAGCAGAGGCTCAACCTTGAACCACCATGAACGCACAACAACTTGCGGCGGCGGCGATGAGCAAAGCAACGGCTCTGGTGCGTGGATCATCGGCGAAGTGCGGAAATGTGCGAGGGTGCGCGCTTGCGAGCGAAGGCTGCTTCCGGGGGTGGCGTGCTTGTAGACACTTGTGCACGAGCAGGAGCTCGTCTCAGACATGGGGAAGGCGACGATCGAAGCCGCGCGGGTGGCGTTCCGCGGCTGCTGCGCATGCAGCGCTTCGGTCTTGCGTGTGCGAGCGCGAACAGAGAGGGTTGAGCGCGTGCGGGAGTGTGCAGGGGCAGAGAGGTGAGTTCCAGAAACTCAGCCATGGCGGACATGGAGTTGGCGGCTCGAGAAGACAACTACGGCGACGGATTGCGCAAGAGAGGGGCTGGGAGGAGCGTATGCTCACCGAGGGGGTGTCTTTGAGTTGTACGAGGTCGTCGGAGACCGAAGACGGCGAGAAGGCGCGCTGATCGGGGCGGCGATGTATTAGCCGGAGGAAGAAGACGATGTAGAGGACGTCGTGGAAGGAGCTACGGGACCGTGTGGATGTGTGCATAGTCGAGGAAGACGACGGCGAGGCACGAGAGGCTCGGACGAAGAAGACGGCAGCTGCTTGTCGGATCACGCCGGAGAGAAGCTCGGTCTCCTGAAGAAGAGGAAGCAGGGGAGGACGACGACGACGTGGACGTGGACGACGGCATGGAGGCGATCCAGTTCAACCACCCATCAGAATCGGCCGAGGACGGAGACGGGGTGCAGGAGAACATGTCGAAGACGAGCTTGAGGCCCTCCGGCCGCGAGAACGACGACGGACGTCGGCAGGTTTATCTCCCTGCTCTCAGTGCATCTGATTTGTGGAAGAAGTAGAGGGAAGGGAAAGAGGTGGCGGCAGCGAGAGGGGAAGAGGGGAACCCTAGGGCGCGGGGCTGCGGCTTTATAGGAGTGGCGCGGGCGCCGTGGTAGCCATGGTGGCCATGTGCGTGATCTCTCGCGAGAGTTACTGTGAGAGAAGAAAAATGCCAAGGTGGAAGAAAGGAGGAAGGAGTGAGGATGACACGTGGGTCCGAAGGATTTCACTGGATAGAAAATTACCAAGGGGAAGAGGAGAAAAGGCCAGGCACGGGCTAGGCTAAGGTGGCTACTGCAGTGTGGCTGGGCTGCACTGCTGCTCTCCCTTTGTCCCTCATTTCTTTTCTTTAATTCTTCAGACAGAATAACAAGAGCAGAAATGCACAGGGACATCTGGAAGGAAGTAGACTGAGGCAGAAATAGATCTGAGATCCTGGATTTATGAACAATTTGAATAAAATTATTTGGACATTTTTAGAGATATAAAAATAATTCAAGTTTGAATTAAATTCAAACTTGAGCCATTTTTAAACCCAACCAAAAGATATTCATATGAGCCGAAAATTGGCAGAGAGGGTGTAGGCAATGAGCAAGATTTATAGGAAAAGAAAGAACATTTATGAAGGACAGAAAATGGCACTAGAAAAAATGAAAGGAATAAGAAGGAAGAAGGAGGTGTTGATGCATGGGCATGGCTTGAGAGAGAGATATCAAGGGCTGATGCACACCAACATGAAGAATGCAACCCACATGATGAGCATGATGAAATGTAAAATGACAAGGGTACAATGCAACATACCAAGTGAGATGAGCATGGTGCAAGAAGCAAATATATGACAAGGCACTCAACATGATCATGGCATAAACATATAGGAATGAAATATGCAAAACAATTATGATAGTGCAACAAACATAATAAACACATGGCAACAACTAAAATAAATAGAAGGCATCTAGAGCATCGGTCTCGGGGCGTTACACCGAACCTCGCGAATGACCCCCGCAGCCTCCAACTTGCGGGTCTCTTGGACGATGAAAGCTTGCTTCTCCGTGGACTGCCGCCTCGCCCTCTGCTTTACGGGGCGTACTTTGGGGCACACCTTCAGGTGGTGCTCTATCACCCCTCTCGGGACCCCTACCAGCTGGTCGGGCTCCCAAGCGAACACCTCCTTGTTTGCACGCAAGAACTTCACCAGCACCTCCTCCTGGTCAGGCTCGAGGTTGGCGCCTATGGTAAAGGTTGCCCCCGAGGACCCGTCTTCCTCGACTGGCACTTGCTTGATTTCTGCCTTGTCTTGAGTGAACAACTGCTTCTTCTTGGTTGGTGCGGCTCCCTTGGCCTTGGAGGCGTCCGCGTCGGCGGGCTGCACCATCGCAGCGGTCTTGAGGGCGAGCTTGAGGGTCATCAAGGCTTCCTTGGTGTCCCCAGCTACTGTGAGGACACCCTTGCTCCCGGGCATCTTCATGAGGTTGTAGGCCGGATGGGTTGCCGTCATGAACTGAGCCAGGGCCGGGTACCCAAAGATGGCGTTGTACGGGAGGCCGATGTGGGTGATGTCGAAGTCGACCAGCTCGGTGTGGTAGTTGTCGCGCGTGCCGAAGGTCATGGGGAGGCGGATCCGCCTGCCCCAGGGAGTGGGTGGATCCTCCACCAACCCCTGAGAAAGGCTTGCTAGGGCGGAGCTTCTCGAGCGGTACATGAAGGAGGTTGAAGGCCTCAGCTGAGAGCACGTTGAGGCCGGCACCGCCGTCGATGAGCGTCTTGGTGGCGGGCATGTTGCCGATGGTGGGCGTGCAAAGCATTGGGAGCACACCCGAGCCGACGGTAGAGGTGGGATGATCCCCTGAGTCGAAGATGAGGTCGGCCTCGGGAACGCCCAGCCCGATGGAGCCCCCGGGCGCTTGGAAGTGGCTCCGATCTGGCGGAGGAATGGCTTGATATGATGATCTGAGGGCGGTGCTTGCGAGCCGCCGAGGAGGGCCATGATCGCGTGGTGCGCTGGTGCCGCGTAGCGCGCTGCAAAGAGACCGCGCAGCTCCTCCCAAGATGCCACCATGGATCCGGGGAGGTTGAGCAGCCAGGCGCGCGGTGCGCCTGTGTGGGCCATGGGGAGCCAGTTGGCCATGACCTTGTCTTCGCCCCCGACCTTAAGGACGGCCTCCTCGTACGCCAGTAGGAAAGCTGACGGGTCCGCCGCACCGTCGTAGCACGGCGGCATCTCCGGCTTGAACTTGGGTGGCCACTGCACCTGCCGCAAGGCGGGAGCAAGGGCTCGGAGCCCCCCAGGCGTCATTGTGGGCACCCGTCGATCCAGCCGGAAGGGCGGCACCCACCATGGAGAATGGGCGCGAAGATGGTGGAGCACAAATCGACGGAAGGAAAACTCCGGCGCACCCCTACCTGGCGCGCCAAATGTCGGATCTCGGGTTCCGGCAAAACCCTCAAGGTTCGAACACTAGGGTGCGCACGAAGATCTCCCCCTACCGAATCACGCCCCCAGCCTCACCGGAATCTCTAATATTAGCTCGACGAACTCGCAACACAAGAGACACAAGATTTATACTGGTTCGGGCCACCGTTGTGGTGTAATACCCTACTCCAGTGTGGTGGTGGTGGATTGCCTCTTGGGCTGAGGATGAATAGTACAAGGGGAAGAACAGCCTCCTGAGGTGAGGTGTTCTTATGCTTGGTGGGTGTGAGGATGAACTGAATGAGTTCGAGACGAGTTGCCTCCTACTGTAGTAGCTAATCCTATTTATAGAGGCCCTGGTCCTCTCCCCAAATATTGAGCGGGAAGGGAGCCAACAACGGCCAATTTGAAAGGGGACAACTAGTACAAGCTATCCTAACTAAAGGTGGTCTTCGCCTGCAAAAGGCTCTGGTGGTGACGCCGCCTTGGGCTCCATGGTGACCTCCGTCTTGCCGTCCTGCTGGTCTTGGTCTCATTGCACCGATATGGAAACCTTTGCTTGACGCCTCGATACACCTCGCCTGCGCTTGCTTCCTTATCACCAAAGGGGAAACAAGGACACTGCGCGCTGGCGCCCGCCTGGTCTCGATCGTCATCGCTCACGTCATGAGAACCTCGGGAGGTTTGCCTTGCCTTGATCTCTCCGCCGTTCGCGAGCCAGCCTGATGTGGCCGCTCCCGAGGAGGTCTTGTGTCATCCGCCTCGTGAGGCCTGGCCCCTCGCGAGGGTCTTGAAAGCTTGTTGGTGAAGATGGGCCCGTCCGTAGAGCCACGCCGTGGGCCGCAGGCTGGCAAGTCTGGGGACCCCCGTTCCCAGAACGCCGACAGAATCAACCTAAAAGCACTCTCCAGTAAAAAATGGCAGCTAATCTCGTGAGCGCTAAATTTTCTGTTTTTTACAGCAAGATCACAAAGACTTCACCCAAGTCTTCCCAAAGGTTCTACTTGGCACAAACACTAATTAAAACATAAAAACACATCTAAACAGAGGCTAGATGAATTATTTATTACTAAACAGGAGCGAAAACAAAGAACAAAAATAAAATTGGGTTGCCTCCCAACAAGCGCTAACGTTTAACGCCCCTAGCTAGGCATGATGATTTCAATGATGCTCACATAAAAGATAAGAATTGAAACATAAAGAGAGCATCATGAAGAATATGACCAGCACATTTAAGTCTAACCCTCTTCCTATGCATCGGGATTTTGTGAGCAAACAACTTATGGGAACAATAATCAACTAGCATAGGAAGGCAAAACAAGCATAACTTCAAAACTTTAAGCACATAGAGAGGAAACTTGATACTATTGCAATTCCTACAAGCATATGTTCCTCCCTCATAATAATATTCAGTAGCATCATGAATGAATTCAACAATATAACCATCACATAAAGCATTCTTTTCATGATCTACAAGCATATAAAATTTACTACTCTCCACATAAGCAAAATTCTTCTCATTCGGAATAGTGGGAGTATCATAAGAAACTCGAATACTATAAATTGTTTCCACATTAAAAGAGTTATGTTTAGAAAAAGGGTAATCATAATCATGACAAGTTTTAATATAATCATTACTACTTTTTATAGCATAAGTGTCATCATAATAATCATCATAAGTAGCAACTTTGTTCTCATCATAATCAATTGAAACCTCTTCCAAGATAGTGGAATCATTACTAAATAAAGTCATGACCTCTCCAAATCCACTTTCATAATTGTCACAATAAGATTCATCACCTTCCAAAATAGTGGGATCATTACTTCCTAAAGTTGACACTCTTCCAAACCCACTTTCATCAATATAATCATCATAAATAGGAGGCATGCTATCATCATAATAAATTTGCATATCAAAACTTGGGAGGTTAAAAATATCATGTTCATAAATCATAGCATCCCCAAGCTTGGGACAAACATTAATTGCAGCAAATAAATTCTCAAACATATCATTCTCATCAAACATAGCATCCCCAAGCTTGGGCCTTTTCATATCATAAGCATAATCACTCTCATCATTAATAGTATGGATAGCACCAATAGTATAGCAATTATCATCATCAAAATGAGTAATAGGAGCAACATCATTTGGAAGGGATACCTTTTTACCTTTGCTTCTACGTCTTTCCTTTTTCTTCTTCGCATCATGTGTGGGTTTAATCCTCTTTTCGGAGCTCCTTATTAATGAGATTGGTTGAATAGAAAACTCCTCCTTGTTACCTGATTCATCATAAGAAAGAATAGGAGGATATTGGGAAATGTATTCCCTTTCATTAGTATTCTCTTCATCCTCTATTTGTTTTCTTGTCTTTATGTAAGTGGCAATATAAGGATTTTCAATGCAATTCACCGCACAATGCATATAAATTTACTCTAGATCAAAATCAAGAACTTTATCAAGGACAAATTCTGGAAGATCCTTAGTTATACGTTTCATATCTTCATAACCCACAAACAAACTAAGTTCATTATGATGCGCAAGGAAATCAAGTCATCACAATTATTGGACACAATTCGATCCTGAAACAATTTGCATTGGAGATTTAAATGATCACATTCATTACAAAGTTCACAAGGATGGCAAAGAAATTTTAAATTTTCAGCACAAGCATCTAGCCTCTCTTGCAACCATTTAATTTCTAAATACTTATGCCTCTTGCAAAATCTATCTTCCCTATTTGGTGTGTACCTGCAAACTCTATGCACTCCACAAAAATTGACATGCTTATAAGAGACATTTTCATCATGACTAGTGCAATCATCATTAGTACTATGGATATTCAAGGAATTCATACTAACAACATTGCAATCATGCTCATCATTCAAATATTTAGTGCCAAACATTCTAATGCATTCTTCTTCTAACACTTTGCACAATTATCGGAATTATTATTTTCATGAAAGACATTAAAAGGATGAAGTATATGAGGCACCCTCAATTCCATTTTTTGTAGTTTTCTTTTATAGAATAAACTAGTGATAAAACAAGAAACAAAAAGATTCGATTGCAAGATCTAAAGATATACCTTCAAGCACTCACCTCCCCGGCAACGGCGCCAGAAACTGCTTGATGTCTACTCAACAACCTTCTTCTTGTAGACGTTGTTGGGCCTCCAAGTGCACAGGTTTGTAGTTCAGTAGCAAATTTCCCTCAAGTGGATGACCTAAGGTTTATCAATCTGTGGGAGGTGTAGGATGAAGATGGTCTCTCTCAAGCAACCCTGCAACCAAATAACAAAGAGTCTCTTGTGTCCCCAACACACCCAATACAATGGTAAATTGTATAGGTGCACTAGTTAGGCGAAGAGATGGTGATACAAGTGCAATGTGGATGGCAGATATAGGTTTTTGTAATCTGAAAATATAAAAACAACAAGGTAACTAATGATAAAAGTGAGCACAAACGGTATTACAATGTGTTGAAACAAGGCCTAGGGTTCATACTTTCACTAGTGCAAGTTCTCTCAACAATAATAACATAATTGGATCATATAACTATCCCTCAACATGCAACAAAGAGTCACTCCAAAGTCACTAATAGTGGAGAACAAACGAGGAGATTATTGTAGGGTATGAAACCACCTCAAAGTTATTCTTTCTGATCGATCTATTCAAGAGTCCGTAGTAAAATAACACGAAGCTATTCTTTCCGTTCGATCTATCCTAGAGTTCGTACTAGAATAACACCTTAAGACACAAATCAACCAAAACCCTAATGTGTCACAGCCCCAGTTCAGGCCTTGCTTGTCTTTGCATTAGCTTCCATGCATCATGTTTAAATTTCTCTTAAATATGAAATGGGGATGACAGAACCCCCATCACCCCCCTTAAACCAACTAGGGTTTACTAAAATCATTTTTCAATGAACCCAAAATGCCTTCTAAAATGTTCATCATCTTTGCCTTGGTCTAGAACCTCTGATAAAAATGGTGCACACTTTTCTAGGACAACAGAGGGTCACTGGATTAAATCATTAGTTAATTGCATTTGGGCATTTAAATGCTAGTAAATATTTTAAATGTCCAAATAATCCCAAACCAAAATGTTCCATGTTGGAGCTATTATTATGAACCTAGGTGTTTTAGGGAGTCACCTAGTACTCTAGCCATGTTCTGTGTTCCCGGTGTGATGATTCTGGCCATTATTCTCGAAAGCATCCTGTGATGCCATTTAGTAGTAGGTATTCTATTCCTGGGTTCTTGAACCCGAGATTCACCCTACTTACCTAATGTTGATAGTGTTGCTAGTTCCTTTAGGATATTAGTAACCTTTGTGATAGTCCTCGAGGTTCGTGGTACATCTTTCTTCCAATTACCATGAACCATTCTTGGCAGGAGTTCTTTTAAACCAAAAGATCACAACCAGAGTGGTCTTGATGAGTTCTCGATTCTATGTTGATACTCTGCCAGCTCTACCTTTCCGCATGGGTTATCCGGAAGAAATGTTGAGCTTCGCTCGACATACTAATCTATGCATCCACAACTCAGAAAATTATATGTTCCTTGAGTTGTTCTCTTTAGTTGTACTCTGACCCTCGTCTATCAATTGATAGTCAAGAGTATGCGAGCATTCGTTTATCGATGCCTATTACTCTTGTGGTCCGTCAAGCCATTCTATCCGGAATGACTTGGAGAAACAAACTCCAGTACCTTGTCCACTTCGAGGATTGGGTCAAAGTAGCTGTATTCCGTGGATCAAAATGCCAATCCAGCTTTTGCTCTATTCCACCCTGGAGTATTACCCCCTTTATGTCAGGATTTTCATGAGAATTGCACTGGCTCTTGGGAATTCTTGACGTAGTGATACTTCTCGCCATCATTACTCATTCCTCGGTTCCATGTTGTCACAACCGGAATGCCGACAAGTGAATCGTGATGTGTGAAATCTATACTCCTAGTAACCCCGTTGCTTGGTAGTTAAATGGACAATAACCTCATTCTTAGCGTGTTGATTATTGAATCATCGCCCTAAGGTTGATCGTGCCACCTAGTCCATTTTCCTGGTGCACACTTCGATTGATGAGTTGGGATCTTGTCAAGTCCTCGCTCATTTGATCATATCATCTTGCCCTCAAAAGCAAGATTGTTCTCGAGCTTAGTAACATATGGGTGGTTTGTGATTTTCCGAAGGTCTTCTCGGAAGTGTTACCTGGTTGTCACCTGACAGCTATGTTGAGTTCGTGATCAAGTCGGTTTTCTTATAAATCACTCCTTATCCAAGAATCTGTGTTGGATATCCTTGAGCTAGTTGGTTGAGCTAGACAACAATTTGGAGAGTTGGAAGATAAAAGCTTGTCTGAATCAGCTCATTCCAAAGGGATATTTTTGTGTGTTTGTGTTGAAGAGAGATGATATCTTCATTGATTAATCCTCATGGTAATTGTTGGATTTATTGTCTTATCCAATCTTTGATTTGAGTATGGGCTATCGTCAAATCAAATCAGAACCAACGATATTCTTAACGTTGTCTTACTCGTGGTTGATCCCTCTAGCATACACCATTATATCTCTTGGGTCTGACCAATGCTATCACCGTGTTCACATGATGGTGGAAGTCCAAAGGATATGGAAATTCCGATGAGTTCTTTGTTGAGCCCATCGGCAGACATTTTGTCTCCCCATGATTCATGTTGAACATCAACCTAGTGTTGGAAACTTTGTAAGCAATGCCTTCGTGTTCCGTTCATGAAGCCTATGCTTGGATGGAAGAAGTGACTTCCTCGAATTCATGTGCATTTGGTGCAAGTTGCCGCCATGAGTTCGAGAAAGATTGTTGTTATTTCCTCTGGTACCATCCCAAGTCAATTATGCATGTGCGAATGTATACTATGGTTTGGTAGATTAATTACCTCCACTCCATATGTATTCCCTAGCACACCAAGCCACTGATTGACTTGTTCAAGGAAAAGAAGTCTATGCTTGGGATCTAATCCATGGACTTGCGTAAAGACTTCGAAATCCTTGATGATGGTTCCCGACCAGAACTCGATAGTGTTTTATTATAAGACTACTGTGTGGTCATTCTTGTCTTGGACAACATGCTCACATGTATGTAGCAGGATCAACTCATGTTTTGGAGCTTGCTATCGTAGTTCATATCCCGAGAATCTCGCAACATCGTCTCGTCGATTTGTGTTGCAACCTTTCCTTTCAGACATGCTGAGTCTGAAGTATCCTATCACCAATCGGATCTGAATCTCAGGCAGATATGATGGTTGGAACATTCCCAACAGTTGCATTTTGTTCCCAGCTTGCACTGCCATTGTGCCAATTCCCATGGGCTGCCCTCTCAGTAATTGTTGTTTAGGATCATCCTCAAAAGTGGTCCTACCATGGGTCCCATCCATTTCCGATGATAAGCAAAATCATCCATTGCGTTGTCTTCAACAAGGTAGTCCACATCATCCATTCTAGTCCGATTATGTCATTCTTTTGAACTCCTTCAAACGATCGTTTGTGAATTTCCCTAGGCTGGTATAGAGAGTTCCAATGATCTGTGTATCAAAAGTAATTCTTTTTGCCACTTAAGGGAATAATTCTACGAGCCACCTTCCCTAAGGTGCCCCGTTATGGTTTCATGGCAAATCAACTCCTCGCTACGTTGACAACCGATCACCACCTCCTTAAGTGTGAAATTGTTGTCTACCAAGTGAACCTTCGTCATCTGTTACACTCCATCCCTCTGGATGTATGTTTCATGTCTCAGTTCAAGAGATGTTGCTATGTCTCATTCCGTGAGTTAATCCTGAGTTATTCAATCCTCGAGAAGATCGATCCTTCTAGAGTCTCCTTCTCCTCTCATTGTCATGATAGCTGGAGTTCTCAGAGAAAGACGTCGAGACAAAGATGGTGATCGAATCAACGTTCTTGTGAGATGCAACCTGTATCGTGAAGATTGCGTTAGTTGCGTTCCCCCTTCATCTTACCCTACGCTTGAATCTCGAAACGAGATTCTTGTTTAGTGGGGGTGAGTTGTCACAGCCCTAGTTCAGGCCTTGCTTGTCTTTGCATTAGCTTCCATGCATCATGTTTAAATTTCTCTTAAATATGAAATGGGGATGACAGAACCCCCAGCACCCCCCTTAAACCAACTAGGGTTTACTAAAATCATTTTTCAATGAACCCAAAATGCCTTCTAAAATGTTCATCATCTTTGCCTTGGTCTAGAACCTCTGACAAAAATTGTGCACACTTTTCTAGGACAACAGAGGGTCACTGGATTAAATCAATAGTTAATTGCATTTGGGCATTTAAATGCTAGTAAATATTTTAAATGTCCAAATAATCCCAAACCAAAATGTTCCATGTTGGATATATTCTAAACATTGGGCATGCATAGTTTGGTGATTTTTGAAACTGCCTAGATATTTTTAGTAATGGTACAAACTTACAGAACAAAAGATAAATAGAAAACTGTAGGACCTTGAAGTATGTCTAGAAGGGGGGTGATTAGACTACTTGACCAATAAAAACTTAACCTTTTCCCAATTTTAGAGTTTGGCAGATTTTAGCTATTTTAGGACAAGTCAAGCAATCATCACACAATTCAAGCAAGCATGCAAAGAGTGTATAGGCAGCGGAAATTAAAGCATGCAACTTGCAAGAAAGTAAAGGGAAGGGTTTCGAGGATTCAAACGCAATTGGAGACACGGATGTTTTTGGCGTGGTTCCGATAGGTGGTGCTATCGTACATCCACGTTCTTTGGAGACTTCAACCCACGAAGGGTAACTTGGCTGCACGAGTCCACGGAGGGCTCCACCCACGAAGGGTCCACGAAGAAGCAACCTTGTCTATCCCACCATGGCCGTTGCCCACGAAGGACTTGCCTCACTAGCGGTAGATCTTCACGAAGTAGGCGATCTCCTTGCCCTTACAAACTCCTTGGTTCAACTCCACAATCTTGTCGGAGGCTCCCAAGTGACAACTAGCCAATCTAGGAGACACCACTCTCCAAGAAGTAACAAATGGTGCGTTGATGATGAACTCCTTGCTCTTGTGCTTCAAATGATAGTCTCCCCAACACTCAACTCTCTTCATAGGATTTGGATCCGGTGGAAAGAGGGTTTGAGTGGAAAGCAACAGGGAAGGCTAGAGATCAAGATTCATATGGTAGGAATGGAATATCTTGGCCTCAACACATGAGTAGGTGGTTCTCTCTCGAAAATGGTAAGTTGGAAGTGTAGGTTCGTTTCGATGGCTCTCTCCATGAATGAAGAGGAGGTGGAGGGTATATATAGCCTCCACACAAAATCTAACTGTTACACACAATTTACCAAACTCGGTGGGACCGAATCGTTAAACTTCGGTCGGACCGATTTAGTAAACCTAGTGACCGTTAGTGATTTTCGTGGACCGACATGCATCTCGGTGAGGCCGACTCGCTTAGGGTTAGGGCATAACGTAATCTCGGTGAGACCGATTACACAAACTCGGTGAGACCGATTTGGTAATAAGCTTTCCAGAGAGTTGGTCAGGTAAACTCGGTGGGACCGATTTGCTCTTTTTGGTGAGATCGAAATGTTACAAAAAGGAAACAGAGAGTTTACATTGCAATCTCGGTGGGACCGATCGCTCACTTCGGTTAGACCGAAACGTTACGAAAAGGAAACAGAGAGATTGCAACCCCACCGAGATCCCTATCGGTAAGACCGATTTGCTTAGGGTTTGTGGCAGTGGATATGACTTTTGGAATCGGTGGCGCCGGATAGAAAGAATCGGTGTGACCGATTTTGGCTTTAGGTTTAGGTCATTTGTGGATGTGGGAAAGTAGGTGAGGGTTTTGGAGCATATCACTAAGCACATGAAGCAAGAGGCTCATTAAGCAACACCTCATCCCTTCTTGATAGTATTGGCTTTTCCTATAGACTCAATGTGATCTTGGATCACTAAAATGTAAAATGAAGAGTCTTGAGCTTTTGAGCTTGAACCAATTGTCGGTGTCAAAACCGGCGGATCTCGGGTAGGGGGTCCTGAACTGTGCGTCTAGGCGGATGGTAACAGGAGACAAGGGACACGATGTTTTTACCCAGTTTCGCCCTCTCGATGGAGGTAATACCCTACTCTGCTTGATTAATATTGATGATATGGGTAGTACAAGAGTAGATCTACCACGAGATCAAGGAGGCTAAAACCTAGAAGCTAGCCTATGGTATGATTGTTGTTCGTCCCCACGGACTAAAACCCTCCGGTTTATATAGACACCGGATAGGGTTAGGGTTACAGTCGGTTACAATGGTAGGAGATCTACATATCCGTATCGCCAAGCTTGCCTTCCACGCCAAGGAAAGTCCCATCCGCACACGGGACGAAGTCTTCAATCTTGTATCTTCATAGTCCAGAGTCCGCCAACGGTGATAGTTCGCTATCCGGACACCCCTAATCCAGACTCCTCGGTAGCCCCGAACCAGGCTCCAATGGCGATGAGTCCGTGCGTGGGTGTCTTCGGCATTGCGGCGGGTTCTTCTCCAAATTCCATATACTTGTCGAATAGTGTCCGGCTTCGATAAATGCTGCGCTCCTTGGCTTCCACGCCCAATAGTGGCCATCTTCCACGTGTTTGAATGAATGCGAAAAGCCGGGTATTTTTACACTTATCCCCTAGCTGCGCAAATGAGCCGCCTATAAAAGGGACGGGATCTAGATCTGAGTCACACCAACCCCCGCATGAAGCTTTCATCGGGCGCCTTGACAAAAATCCATTCCATCATGGATAGTCGACGCTCCTCCTCCTCGCGCTCCCAGCCCTCACACGAAATTGGGAGAGATGCTCATCCCATAGCGAGCTAGTGACACTCCAAACCAAGGGATTTCTTCCCCCGGCCTTCATGGTTCCGGTTCGAGCCGGACTTGCCACCTACAAGGGCGGAAAGCAAGCGGAGAGTGTCCCCGATCCCTCTAAAGGAGAGCGGGTATGCTTTATCTCTTATCTAGTAAGAGGACTCGGATTTCAATTCATCCGTTTCTCCGGGGCTCTTGGAGTTCTCTGCCTCGAGCTGCACCACCTTCGCTTTGCCTCCATTTTGCACATCGCGGGCTTCGTGGCCCTTTGCGAACTGTTCTTGGGCGTCGAGGCTCATTTTGCCTTGTGGAAGAGATTATTCGCCTTGTACCCCGTTCTCATGAGGGGTCAATATATCAAGTGGGCGAGCGAACTATGCGCATCGCCGGACCGGATATCTATCCGGAACCCGAAGAAGGCGTCCAAGACCGGCCTTCGAAATGGTTTTACATGGAGGGCGTCCCGCTGCGGATCCTGTTCGGATCGGCCTTCCGGAGTTAGCAACGCTGCTCAAGAAGCGCCTAAGCTGGCGCCAGAGCCCCCGGAGGAAAATGATCGGGGCGTCCTTTACTTGATGAGCCGAATAAGATTCTCGGCTCATGCCGGATTGACCATGATTGGAGTCATGGCAATCTGCATTATGAGGGGAGTGCAGCCGCTCAATATAGGGGCCACCCATGTGGGACTTCAGCGGGAGGGCGATGCCACCCGCCATGGCCGCAAAGGGCGGGATCGGTCACCGAACTGGTGAAGACCTTGTCCGCCATGTATAAAGGGAGGAGGAGGATTTTCTCGCGTCGATCCACTGAGCGGGTTTTCTTGAATAATCCTCGAAGTTGGGTAAGCAAACATCTTTGTGGCCTGTCCGATCCATGTTCCCATGGTTAAATATCTCATTTCATGGTTTCTACGCAGGAACTGCGCCGGGCCGTGGAGAAGACACACAGCCCGCCCCCACAACCCGAGGATCCAGAACGGTCCCTCGATCCGGCCTCCGAAGAGGACCCGGATATAAAGGTGGAGCTGATCGACGGGGTGTTCCACCAACTTAGCATCGACAATGCTTTGGTTGCCATTACGGCCGACTACCCCGGATTATTTCCGGCCTCCCAGGTAACCGTGACCGAAGTCCGGATACCATGACCCACCCGTGCTTTACTTCTAATCACCACGTATTTGATGGTGTTTCGCAGGGGGTGCCTTCAGAATGGGAAGTCGAGCCTGCCGCAGCCGTCCAACAAGGGGCAGCTCGGCCTAGTAGGCAGAAAATAAGTGCGGTACGACTTGAGACGTCGCCGCAACGGTATGATTTGCCATCGTGTTTTAAGAAGAGGTTCCTGGGAGGCACACTGACGCTCGTGGTTTTTTCAGGAAAAAGAGTGCACGCCGGACTGAGTCCGGAGAAGTTGCCAGTCGGACCTCCGCCAACCAGGATCAAAAGCCGAGTCCGGAAGGGGGTACAAACACGAGGCGTGCGTCGGATGCTCCTCCAACGGAGGATGCCGACAGACTGTCCGCCACCAAATCGGAGGTGGAGAGCGCCATGAATCATAGGCGCCACGACTATTCTACGTGACGATGTTTCTCCCAAGAGGCGTTGGGCGCCTTTAGTTCGGGAGAAGCGCACCTCCGTGCCGCTCAAGATGGCCTAGCGAGCCACGGAGCGATGAGTGAAAGACATACGGGTAAGGAATTTTGACATTATATATGCCAAGAGCCCCGAGACTTAAAATAGTTAGGATAACTGATTTAAGGATCATTTGGAATCTGAGTTCTTACCGAAAAGAATACCCGTTTGTCCCAGAGCTTGAAGAGTGCAAGGCCCAACTTGAGGTCAAGATGGCCGTGACCGGGAAGCCATGAAGACTCCCTCCGGTAATATATGCCCTTCAAAGTAGAAGTAGTTTACAAAAGTGCGGCGTGTGCATAAATCTGATATTAACATTGCAGATAGCGCCGGATGGATACGGACAAGCAACAGCTCCTCGCCAGCTAAAGGCGGCGAGCGTGCTTACGAGTGCGGCGGGAGAAAAATAACCTCCAAGATGCCAACACCCAACCGGGCGAGGAACTAAAGGATGTTCGTGCCCAGTTATGCGACTCAGTAAGGAGAATCGGCGGCCGTCGCGACATTTTCAGCAAGTGCTTAAACGAACTTTGAAAGAGTTAGGCGAGGAAGGCGACTAACATAAACATGTATCTAGGTTTGCTCACAGTCGTCACGAGGAGGAGATGCCAGTTCTTGGTGATCTTCTTCCCGAATCTGCGTCGGCACGAGCGAGTTCGGAAGGTGATGAAAGGCGTCGCCAGTGCCTTGTGGCCATCTATCTCCCCGCCCAAGGCATTGGGGAGCTGGCGAGTGGCTTCAAGGAGCACGACGGCGCTTCCGACTATGGAAGATATCGGCCTGCCGTCAAAGGCGCCAGGAGGCTCGGGCCATGGTAAAGACGGTACGAAGGTTGACCCAAACCACATGGCGAGGTCGGACTGTGGGGCTGATGGGAAGGAGATCCTGTAAGCTTAGTGTGCGGCCAAGTAGAATTGGCCGCCAAGTATTCCCAAAAGATTGTAAATTAGATAGCCTATTAGATGGCATTGAGGAGGAATACAATTACTCGAGTTGACTATGTAATTGAATATGACATGAAAAATGTCTTATAGCGGATTGTAGATCGTTTGTCATAGCGGACCTTTTAAGCCGACCTCGGGACCCAATAGTCCGGAGTGTGTCCGAATACCCTCGCGGTTATGTAAGAACCGGGGCATGCATGGAGACAGGCGTAGGGGTCATTATTGCTGTATCAGACAAGTGCCCAACTAGTTATGTTATATTACATGGATAGTAAGAAACATCTTCCAGGGAGAATAGTTCCGTTAAGGGTTCCTTTCCCTGGGAGGCATGCCCTAAAGTGCATGTCCAAACTGCTAAGAAAGCGAAAAATCATCCGGTGGCAGATGGATAAATAGTTAAAATCATCTTTCAGTTCACCGACCAATATTCCCTTAAGAACGCTAGCTTTCGGCTTCACCCGACCGAGGTACACATCCGGTGACCCGGCGAGAATAATCGCAGAGGTGCTCCTTTACCACCTAGCCAACAATCGAGAACGTGGGGGTAAGCACAGAGCCGAGCAACCCAGCTTGGCCAAAACTTAAGTCATATCGATGCATATAATGGTGAGTAAAAGGTACATGCGGAAGTTTGACACATGTGTTGGGCATGAAGCCCGTATAAATAAGCTTCATTAAAGAAGCCCCGAGTATAATGAGCGGACAGCGCGTCAAGTATGTCTAACAAAGCGCAAACGAGCCTCTAAAGGCTTCAAGAAGAAGGAGGAGGAAGGAGAAAATAAAAGACACCAAAAATAGAAAATGTGGGCGGAGGAAGGAGACGAACTCGGAGTCCAGCTTAAGCGTAGAATCTTCGTGAGCGGGCTGCGTTCCATGGGTTCAGCTCGAGTCGGTTATCCGATCGTTTGCAGACGGTATGCTCCGCCATCGGGACCTGGTCGATGATGAAGGACCTTCCCATTTGGCTTGAGTTTGTCCTTTTCTTGTCCGCAGCGTAGAACTAGTTCGCCAACGTTGTAAGCTTTGGCCCGTACTTCCCTACTTTGATATCTTGAGCTCGCTGTTGATAAAATGTGGAGCGAGCTTTTGCCACGTCGCGCTCCTCCTCCAATGCGTCCAAACTGTCCTGCCGATCGAGCTCGGCTTCTCTTTCTTCATACATGCGCACGCGAGGTGAGTCATGCATTATGTCGCAGGCAAGACGCCTCTGCGCCGTACCTCATAAAAATGGTGTGAATCCGGTAGTCGATTCGGCGTGGTCCGCAGCCCCAGTCTGGTCGAGCTCCTCAACCCGGTCGTGTTAGATTCCTTGAGGGACCGCACTAGTCCGGGTTTAATGCCGCATGATTAGACCGTTTGCTCGCTCGACTTGACCGTTGGTTTGAGGGTGATAGGCGAGGCGTGTCGAGCTTGATGCCCATGTTTTGCACCATAATTTGACCTCATCGGCCGTGAAGTTGGTGCTATTATCGATGATGATCTTGTGGGGACGCCGTAACGGTGCAGTACCCTCGATATGAAGTCTATCACCGCCCGGATTCGCCGTTTTAACGAGCTTGGCCTCTATCCATTTGGTGAATTTATCCACCATGACCAATAGGTATTTTTGCTTGTGGGTTCCTCCCTTAAGGGGTCCAACCATGTCAAGCCCCTGACATAAACGGCTAGGTGATGGGTATAGTTTTGAGGCGGTGGGTGGCATGTGGCTTTGGTTAGCAAAAAGCTGGCAACCGACGCATCGTTGGACTAAATCCTGCGCATCTGCCGGGCCGTCGGCCAATAAAATCCTGTCTGGAAGGCCTTGACTACAAGGGCCGGGCTGCAGCGTGGTGCCCACCAAGTCGGCATGAATTTCAGCCAGGAGGTTTCGCCCTTCCTCTTGGAGATACACCTTTGAAGGACTCTGTTGTGCTTTTCTTATAGAGCTCTCCTCATGGACTTTATAGGCTTTGGATCGCCGTACTATGCAGCGAGACTCATTTTGGTCTTTGGGGAGTTCTGCCTAGTTAGGTAGGCTAGGAATGGTTCCATCCGCAGGCGATAACCGCCATTATTTAGTGGGCGAAGGTGTTATCTCGTTGGCGAGCCTCCGATTGTGTCGAGTGCTCGGTGTCAAGCGGTCGGTTGGGTCGGATTGTTATTTCCGGACTCCCTTCCCATAATACGGATGGCTTGAATAGCCGTTCGGGAAGATGTTAGGCGGGGCGGCATCGCGTTTTGCGCCAATGCGTGCCAATCGTCCGCCGCTGGTTGTTATCCGGGCTATATGATGAAATTGAGCCCTTGAACCGTCTTGACATTTTAGGACCACATTGCGATGCGCTGCCATTTTCAGATCTTTGGCATCGAAGTCTCTGTTTATTTGAGATATCGCGAGGTTGAATCCCGCGCACCTCTAGGCGTTTAATGCCCATGGAGATCGCCATCCGAGGCCGTGCGAAGGGCCTCGTGTTCGACTCGTTGTTGGAGTCCGTATACATTATCTGAAGGGCGTATTACCTGTGTCCCGGTTGGGGATGTCGACGACGCCAAATTTCGGCCGCCAACATTTTGGAGCCGTCAAAGTGCATGATCAATTGGAGTATCGCCGTACTCTTTAGGGAGTTCGACCGTCCATTCGCCACGAAGTCGGCCAAAACCTGCGACTTAATAGCTCATCGTGGCTTATAGGTTATGTCGAATGGGAGGAGCTCTATGGCCCATTTAGCAATCCGTCCCGTCGCGTCGCGATTGTTTATAATGTCGTTAAGAGGTACTTCGGAGGCTACCGTTATCGAACACTCTTGAAAGTAGTGTCGCAGCTTCCGGATGCCATGAACACGCGTATGCTCTCTTTTGATAATGTGGGTACGGGACTTGCATGGAGTTAGGACGGTGGACACATAGTAAACCGGTTTTGAAGAGGAACTTTGTGTCCGTCCGTTTCTCGTTCGACGACGAGCACCGCACCGACAACTTGATGTGTTGCGCGATATATAATAGCATTGGTTACGCCCATGTTGGGCGCGGCCAGACCGGATTGTTGCCAATATGGCTTTTATTTCTTGAGTCCGCCGTGGCGTATCCGCCCACTTGAAGTGTTGATCTTGGGAGGAGGCGGTAAAGGGTAACGCCTTTTCTCCCAAGCGGGAAATAAAGTGGCTTAGAGCCGCTCGCATCGATCAATTTTTGGATTTGTTTGAGGTCTTTTGGAATATCTAATTGTGACAGAGCTCGGATCTTGGCTGGGTTTGCTTCAATTCCTCTACCGGACACAATGAAGCCCAAGAGCTTTCCGGCTGGAACACCGAAGACGCATTTTTCCGGATTGAGCTTAATGTCATATTTTCGAAGATTGTCGAATGTGAGCCTCAAGTCGTCTACTAGAGTTTAGACATGCTTGGATTTGACGACCACGTCATCTACATATGCTTCCTTTGTTTTGCCGATCTGGTTTGCGGACATGTACGAATCATGCGCCGATATGTTGCGCCGATGTTTTTGAGCCGAAGGGCATTGTGTTGAAGCGGAATGGGCGTATGGAGTGATGAATGCTTGTTGCGGCTTGGTGCAGCTCCGCCATCTTGATTTGGTGGTAGCCGAGCAGCGTCGAGGAAGCACAATGAGTCGTGTCTGCTGTAGCGTCGATAATTTGATCAATGCAAGGGAGGAGAAGGGATCCTTTGGGCAAGCCTTATTAAGGTCTTTGAAATCAACACATAAGCGCCGGGATTTATCCTTCTTTGGTACCATCACCAGTTTGCTAGCCATCCGGATGTTTTATATCTCGATGAATCCGGCTTCGGAAGTTTAGCTAGCTCCTCTCCCATGGCCTGTCTCTTGGGTTCGGAAAAGCGCCAAGAGCCTGTTTGGTGGCTTGAATCCTTTTAGGGTATTTAGGCTGTGCTCGGCCAGCCGGCGTGGGATTCTGGCATGTCGAAGGGTGCCGAGCAAAAATGTCCCGATTTTCTCGTAGAAATTCTCGTAGTCTGGCGTCTACATCGAGGTTTAATTGTGCCCCAATGGAGGCCGTCTATGCAGAGTCCATTGGGTGGACTTGGAATTTGACTATTTCATCCGCTGGTTTAAAAGAGGCGGACTTGGATCTTTATCAAGTATCACATCGTCCTTGTTCACCATGGGCGCATCGCGATGAGTTCCTCGGCGCTAGGGCTTCGCATAGTGCCTCGAGGGCTAGTGCGGCTGTCTTGTTTTCGGTAGCAGTGCTATGTTCGGATCACTAGCGAGTGATGATTCCGTTAGATCCGGAATTTTAAGCTTCATGTACCCATAATGGGGTATAGCTTGAAAATTGTGAATGCCTCTCGCCCTAATAAAGCGTTATATCCGCTGCTGAGCGGGGTCACTTGAAATGTGACCTCCTCGGACTGTAATTGTCCGTGAGCGAACACTACGTCGGTGTGATTTTTCTGTGCAGCATGCTTCCGGCTAGGGATTATTCCTCTAAAGGTTGTGCTGCTTCGCTCAATGCGGTTCCAGTCTATTTCCATTTTTGGAGGGTTTCCTCGTAGATGAGGTTTAGTCCGCTGCCGCCATCCATGAGTACCTTAGTAAAGCGGCAAATCCACTATTGGACCGAGGACCAATGCGGCCGGTGCTCGGGCTGTTCGAATTTGGGTTAAATCACGGCATTAAAGGTAATAGCCGTGTCCTCCATGGATTTATTGTTGCTACTTGGTAGACTTGACAAGGTTGCGGAGTGTTCATTTCGCATGTTATTTGATGCAAAAGTCTCGAAGACTGTTAATACCGTCTTGGTCTTCTTTGGGCTGGGATTACGAGGCTAGAAGCTCTTCGCCACTTTTGGCCACCTGCCGTAGTATCCAACATGCTCGAAGGCTATGAGTTGGAGTGGCGCCCTCTGTGCTATGAATTTTGCAGGGTCCGTTTAGCCAACCCTCCAGTACGGTTCCGTGCCCTTTAGGGGTTTTTTGTTTTTTGATGTTTAACCCAGGTGCTTGGTGATGATGCACCCTTTTATTTTGGACTAGGGCTGTATTCGGGGCTGGATTATCCCAAAATTTACTTTCGGTTTTCCAAGCACTCTTCATCGCACAGTACTTTTGTATATGGTCACCAAGTCAGCAAAGCGTGTAATTTTGCGACGACTTATGGCATTTAGGATTCCTTGTCCGTGCAATTATTGCGAGAAAAGTGAGATTGCGTCCTCCTCTCGGCAGTCCTTTATCCTGTCCATAACCGGGAGGAATCGCCCAATAATGATGTCTTGTTTCAGCGGGCTCTTGCGAATTCGGATAGATCGCTAATGTTTGGGTGGGCGGTGGAACTAGATCCGGAACCCGTCAATTTAAGACTCGAGGGCGAGAAGTTTCGAACTTGGAAGTTTAGATTTTTGAATGCTATCAATGAATCAACCCGCCACCGACTTTAAGTTCGGGGCTTGATCGACATCCGTCCCTCTGCGGGAATCCGGCATGGAGGGATCGGGAATCCGGACGTAGCTAGTCCTTAAGATAGAAGAAGAATCGCCGTATTGCTCCTCTACCACAACAACATGATGGGTAGCACAGGGAGAGTTGATCTCTCTCAGATCGGTTTTAGGCCCGATCGATCGTAGTCTAATGGCGACTCCCAAAGGCGGCGATGCGATCCAAGAGCTCGTTCGGAGGAGAGCTCGATCGGATCTAACTACTCAGCAAGTTCGAGTTAACGTGAAGATTGGTTTCGATGACCCGAGAAGTCATCGTCGACGCTGTGGCGAACCGGCGGTCATAAGAAAACCACCTAACGAAGAGTCGACCAAAGGCGAGGGCTCCTTCGGCGATAATATCGTCTTTAAAAGATGGGATGAGGCATCCTTCCCGACGGCGACGCACGAGGAACTCTTAATGAAAGCACCAATGTCGGTGTCAAAACCGGCGGATCTCGGTAGGGGTCTGAACTGTGCGTCTAGGCGGATGGTAACATGAGACAAGGGACACGATGTTTTTACCCAGGTTGGGCCCTCTCGATGGAGGTAATACCCTACTCCTGCTTGATTAATATTGATGATATGGGTAGTACAAGAGTAGATCTACCACGAGATCAAGGAGGCTAAACCCTAGAAGCTAGCCTATGGTATGATTGTTGTTCGTCCTACGGACTAAAACCCTCCGGTTTATGTAGACACCGGATAGGGTTAGGGTTACACAGAGTCGGTTACAATGTTAGGAGATCTACATATCCGTATCGCCAAGCTTGCCTTCCACGCCAAGGAAAGTCCCATCCGGACACGAGACGAAGTCTTCAATCTTGTATCTTCATAGTCCAGGAGTCCGACCAACGGTGATAGTTCGGCTATTCGGACACCCCTTAATCCAGGACTCCCTCACCAATCCTTTGTCCTTAGTATTTTGAGGGATCCACTTTCATCATCCATGCCATGCCATTCATTGAGCTTTCCTGAAACAATAGTCTTGGAATAGCATTAGCTCAATGAGCTATATGTTGTTATGAATTACCAAAACCACCTAGGGATAGTTGCACTTTCAATCTCCCCCTTTTTGGTAATTGATGACAACATATAGATCAAAGCTTCGACAAATGATAATAAAATTTAAATAACATCGTCGCTTTGAGAAGTATGTGATAAGAAAGAGCTCCCCCTAAATTTGTGCATAGTTTTAGATTTGCTTTGGACTGCAAATGCACAATGAATTAGGCTCATGGGTTACTCTTCCATGTCACATACATCTTGGTGGAGCGCTCAAAAGAATAAACAATGAATACATGCACTCATCACCAAGCATAGTGAGTGATCACATAAGATAGATAGGATTATATCAAGCATGCATAAGTGTAGCTTATGATCAAACACATGATCATCAATGTCTCACAAGCATAGTATCTCAACCAAAAGCAAACAAAGATTGAAAAACCACCAAATAAAGCAAGAGAGAACAAAAGCAACACTCTCTCTCTCTCTCGAAGCCTATGATCTATACATTTTTTCTCCCCCTTTGGCAACAAGTTACCAAAAAGTTCATAGAAAATGCATAGTGCTAGATCGACTCTCAGGCTTGATCTTCTGGTGGTGGTGTAGAGATGGCTCCTTGGATGAAGGTTTTAGTTGAAGTGGATGGAGCTGGAGGAGCTGGTGATGGAGCTGGTTGCACTAGAACTGTAGGGGCAGTGGCTGGTGCTGAAGTTGTTGCTCTAGTGTCTCATCATTTGGCACCTGCAATCGACCTATGGGCTCTGGGCACTCTAGCAAACACATTGGTGGTAGTCTTGCCCTTCCTCTCTGCATGTCATCCTGCAGGCTGCTCCACAACCGATCAATCTCGATTACCTTGACATCTAGATCATAGAATTTTTGTTCCATGATTCTTTCCGTGCTCTCCTGGTTTAGAGTTAGGGTGGCCAACCCCTTCTCAATCCTCGAGAGATGATGCTATCAAGTAACCAAGCTGCTCTGTTTGGTTTTCAAGAAATATTCAGATGCCTCCTCTTGAGTTGGCATCTTGGCAGCCTCTCTCCTCTTTGCCTTCTCCTTCTTCTCCGAGCTTGAACTGATTGTGGATCATCTTCATTCATGACAACCTCATTGTCCTCAAAGTCTGGATAAAGTGGAAAGTGTTCCTTATCCAAGCGATATTTTCCTGCCCATCTTTGAGTTTATCAATTCTTGAATCTGAGGTGCATATCCACAGCTCCTCTTCTCGATCTGCTGCAGTCCTCTTGATTGGACATCTTGCAAAAGCTGACTGCTGACCTGTGAAGAGTTATAGATGAGATAGAAAAGATGAGCATCACAAAATGCAGAGGTTTTGCAAAGAATGACTCAAAAGTTCAGTCTTAGTTTTCCACGAAAGCATTTGGATCCACCGATTTTCAAACTCGGTGATACGAAGCAGTTTTGGAACCTAAATGATGATCTCGGTTGGACCGAGTTTCAGTTCGGTGGTACCAAGACTGCTAGGGTTTCAGAATCCTCAAATCGGTTGCAGCGATTAGTAATTCTCGGTCGGGCGAGAGTCACTAGTGCAATGGCACAAGCCAAATCGGTGAGACCGAGTTTTTCAACTCGGTGGGTCCGAGATGGTTTCGTGAAACCTAACCTAAAATTTGAATCACATCTAATCTATGAACTACTTTGGCTGGATAGAAGAGTTTCAATCGTGGCAAGAATCAATATGAAAAAATGTGCGGGAATCGGGCGTGGATAGCACAAAGATTAAGTCCATACCCTAACTTGGCGGTGGACTTGCTACGGCGGCAACGGCGGGGCGAAATCCGTTCACGGCGGTGGAGACCAGCGACGAGGGCTGCTGGCGGCGAGCGACGATCCGAGACCACGATGGCGAGCGAGCTATTGCTGGCGCGAAGGGTTTGGAGAAATTTCAAAATTTTGCCCATGGCTATATATATTGCTCGACCACAGCCGGTGTGACCGAGTGGAACAACTCGGTGGCACCGAGATGCATAACTGTGTTCGATTCTGACAAATCGGTGAGACCGAAAAGTTCAAATCGGTTGCACCGAGATTGAAAACTCAGATCAACTTGATGATCTCGGTAGGACCAAAATGGAAGGATCGGTCAGACCGAGAATCACTAAGAGGTTTTGGAAGTTTGAGTGTATGACGAATCGGGGACTCCGAGTGCTCCTCACACAGAGTGGTTCGAATCTGACTTGATCAAATTTTGTGATGTGGCATGAATAGAGTTTGAGACGAGAAAAGCATAGATAGCTAAAGAAGGTTCTTAGGCATTCTTGTCCATCCACTTGGCACAAAGAAAAAAAATCCAAACAAACAAAACAACAAGTGGATGTCCTTGAATGAGTAAAATATGCACCAACATGCTCACACAATAAGATGGCAATTGAAATATGTGGCAAAGCATGCACAACCAATTTTAGCATCTATCAAGCAATTGGCGATGACTAAGTCATCTATATATGAGTATATTGACTTAGGAGTCAAATGAGAACATTTGATCATAGGTCATACTCATCGTTTAAGCTCAGGTGGGGTTACCACTTTTACATAATGCATTAATGTGTTCACACCATTAGATTTGCTTTGACCCAATTCTTAGAGTTAAGCTCCCCCTAGATGTGAGATCCCCCCTTAGAGGGATGAACTAACCTTGGGTTTTGTCGATGATGACTTCATGTAGGTGTTGAAGATGTAGATGCTCAATGTTGATGTAGATCATTTGGAGCAATCCTTTGGAGTGAGTTGCACTTTCAACTTGCCTACATGGGTTAGTCCCACAAGGAACAAACAAGAATATCCATAGACATTGAGTGATGCACACACAAGATGATGTCCATGAAAACATTAGGTTACCTTGTCCCTTGCCTTACCAACATGAGGGTTTGTGACTCCTTGAACTAGTGCAAGATGTGAAAGTTGATTGCACTTGTTCTTGCCAAAATGATATGAGTGAAGAATGTTGGCGGAGTCACCCTCAAGAACTCTCTAGTTCTTCTTCTTGGGATCCACATCATCTTGATGGGAATCCTTGGAGTTGTAGTTGTACTTGATGAAGTAGAACTTGGCGTAGTCTTGGGGACCCACTTGAGCGAGGCTTTAGGTGCTTCTTCAAATGCATCAATCTCTTCTTGAAGCTTGTCCTTGCCTTTGTTCTTGTGGTCTTGTGGTGGAAGATCATCTTGAGCTTGTGTCCCTTGAAGGAAGTAGGATCATACTTCTCTTGTTGAGGAACAAACTTTGTCTTGGGGTATTGATCTTCTTCCCACTCAACTCCATTGGCGTTGAACTTTCGTTCAAAACCAACACCTTGATTCTTCCGGTGCCTTCCTTGCTTGCGTACAATTTCCTCGAATTGCTTACTCCCGGCAAGGCTCTTGTAAACACCTTTCTCTATAATTGCCTTCAATAAACTATTTTCTTGCTCAAGTGTAACTTGGCTAAGAGAATCATTAGTGGAATCAAGAGAACTACTAGAAGCAACAACATTGGATTTGACATTATTATTGTTACTACTAGAGGAAGTATCTTTCTTGTACTTGCTACTAGACTTGACTTGAGGCATGTAAGTAGATAAGAGTAAACGCTTGGCAATGTAAGAAGAACTTTTCTTGCGGAGATCATCATTGATTGCCTTTAAGAACTCATGCTCTTGCTCAAGATTGAGCTTTTCAAAGCGTAACTTCTCATGAACCTTAAAATTCTCGATGATCTTCGAAGATTGTTTCATGAGCCAACTTAAGAGTGTTTAGTTATTTAGTTAGAAGCTCAATTTTCTCCTTATCATTGTCATTCGTTTGATTAGCATGATTAATTGACGTTTCATCATAGTATTCATCACTAGAGTTGTCAACAAGTAAATCATCATCCACAAGCAAGTCATCTTCATCACTATTAAAATCAACATACTCGGGATGTGTTACCTTTGGACCTTTGGCCATGAAGCATCTTCCAACACCTTCATTTGGTGAGTTAAATATGTCGTAGGAGTTGGTTGACACAAGTGCTAGACCGGCAACACCTTCATCTTGAGTATATTCGGAGTCGGAGTGATAGCTTCTTCGGAGTGATTGTCGGAGTCGGGCGGAAACCCATTCACCAACATGAGCTTGATGTCTTCGTTTTGTGTAGCTCCTTGATGACTTGTCCTTTCTTTCTGAATCCTTACTTCTCCGTGAGGGTCTTCGTTCATAACGATCATCTCTACTCCTCCTCTCTCTTGGTGGTGATTCTTCTCTTTTGCTCCTTCTTCTTGGAGAATCTTCTCTTCTTTTGTAGGGTGTCGTACACTCATTGGAGTAGTGTCCGGGTCTCCCACAATTGTAGCAATTGCGCTCTTGACTAGAAGATCTCTTGTCATTGTAAGACCTTGACTTGGAGCTTCTTTCTTTGCTTCTACTTTTGTAGAATTTGTTGAAGTTCTTCACCATTAAGCTCAATTCTTCATTGAAGGTTGGTTTCTCACTTGATGATGTGGGGCTTCACTTGAGGCTTTATAAGCACCACTTGACTTGTTGTGAAGTTCCTCCTTATCCTTGAGTGACATCTCATGAGCAACAATCCTTCCAATGACTTCGTTGGCTTGAGATCTTTGTAGTTTGGCATCATTTGGATCAATGTGCACACGTATCATACTTTCCATCCAATGCTCTTAGGATTTTCTTGATGATGAATTTGTCGGTCATCTCTTCACTCCCTAAGCCGGCAATCTCATTTGTGATAAGAGCAAGCCTAGAGTACATTTCAGCGACACCTTCACCATCCTTCATTTTGAACTTGTCAAGCTGACTTTGGAGCACATCCAACTTGGATTCCTTGACGGATTCGGTACCTTCATGCATATCAATCAAAGTATCCCAAATTTCCTTTGCATTCTCAAGACGACTGATTTTGTTGAATTCTTCGGGGCACAATCTGTTGAAGATGATGTCACATGCTTGAGCATTGTATTGCAGCATCTTCAATTCTTCCGCATTAGCTTCACGGTTCGGTTCTCTCCCATCAAAGAATTCACCTTGCAAGCCAATACAAATAATTGCCCAAACGGCGAGGTTATGTCCAAGAATATGCATTTTCATCTTATGCTTCCAACTAGCAAAATTAGTACCATCAAAGTAAGGACCTCTACGGTGATAATTTCCCTTGCTAGACGCCATACTCTCCTAGGTTGTGAGACCAAGGCTATGACCAGCAAAAGCTATGGAAATCAAAGAAAATGGAGACCATTGCTCTGATACCACTTGTAGGACCTTGAAGTATGTCTAGAGGGGGGGGGGGTGATTAGACTACTTGACCAATAAAAACTTAACCTTTTCCCAATTTTAGAGTTTGGCAGATTTTAGCTATTTTAGGACAAGTCAAGCAATTATCACACAATTCAGGCAAGCATGCAAAGAGTGTATAGGCAGCGGAAATTAAAGCATGCAACTTGCAAGAAATTAAAGGGAAGGGTTTGGAGGATTCAAACACAATTGGAGACACGGCTGTTTTTGGCGTGGTTTCTATAGGTGGTGCTATCGTACATCCACGTTGATGGAGACTTCAACCCACGAAGGGTAACGGCTGCGCGAGTCCACGGAGGGCTCCACCCACGAAGGGTCCACGAAGAAGCAGCCTTGTCTATCCCACCATGGCCGTCGCCCACGAAGGACTTGCCTCACTAGCGGTATATCTTCACAAAGTAGGCGATCTCCTTGCCCTTACAAACTCCTTGGTTCAACTCCACAATCTTGTCGGAGGCTCCCAAGTGACACCTAGCCAATCTAGGAGACACCACTCTCCAAGAAGTAACAAATGGTGCGTTGATGATGAACTCCTTGCTCTTGTGCTTCAAATGATAGTCTCCCCAACACTCAACTCTCTCTCATAGGATTTGGATCTGGTGGAAAGAGGGTTTGAGTGGAAAGCAACAGGGAAGGCTAGAGATCAAGATTCATATGGTAGGAATGGAATATCTTGGCCTCAACACATGAGTAGGTGGTTCTCTCTCGAAATGGTAAGTTGGAAGTGTAGGTTTGTTCTGATGGCTCTCTCCACGAATGAAGAGGAGGTGGAGGGGTATATATAGCCTCCACACAAAATCTAACCGTTACACACAATTTACCAAACTCGGTGGGACCGAATCGTTAAACTCGGTCGGACCGATTTAGTAAACCTAGTGACCGTTAGTGATTTTCGTGGGGTGACATGCATCTCGGTGAGGCCGATTCGGTTAGGGTTAGGGCATAACGTAATCTCGGTGAGACCGATTACACAAACTCGGTGAGACCGATTTGGTAATAAGCTTTCCAAAGAGTTGGTCAGGTAAACTCGGTGGGACCGATTTGCTCTTTTCGGTGAGACGAAATGTTACAAAAGGAAACAGAGAGTTTACATTGCAATCTCGGTGGGACCGATCGCTCACTTCGTTAGACCAAACGTTACAAAAGGAAGCAGAGATTGCAACCCCATCTCGGTGAGACCGAGATCCCTATCGGTAAGACCGATTTGCTTAGGGTTTGTGGCGGTGGCTATGACTTTTGGAATCGGTGGCGCGGATAGAAAGAATCGGTGTGACCGATTTTGGCTTTAGGTTTAGGTCATTTGTGGATGTGGGAAAGTAGTTGAGGGTTTTGGAGCATTTCACTAAGCACATGAAGCAAGAGGCTCATTAAGCAACACCTCATCCCTTCTTGATAGTATTGGCTTTTCCTATAGACTCAATGTGATCTTGGATCACTAAAATGTAAAATGAAGAGTCTTGAGCTTTTGAGCTTGAGCCAATCCTTTGTCCTTAGTATTTTGAGGGATCCACTTTCATCATCCATGCCATGCCATTCATTGAGCTTTCCTGAAACAATAGTCTTGGAATAGCATTAGCTCAATGAGCTATATGTTGTTATGAATTACCAAAACCACCTAGGGATAGTTGCACTTTCAAAAACAGAAAGCAGAGAGAGAGGGTTTTACCTGGACTTACCCGCAGCCCACCTGGGCTAGCACTGTAGCAGCCCAGCCCAAAGGGGCAGCACCGTCTTCTTCCTCCTCTGCCAGGAGGACAAACAGGTGCGTGGCGAGCACCGACGCAGCTCCGGCCACCACCTGCTTGCCGCCCGCGCCCCTGGACGCCTGGACGACCTCCACGTCGTCTCCCCGACCCCCTGGAACCCCTCCACTCTCTCCCCGAGCTTCTCTCCCTCCCTGGCTCTCCTCTCGCACGCACCCAAGAGCCACTGTCGCCGCCGCTCGCCGCTGTCGCGCCTTGAGCCTTCCCCGTGCCTCTCCGACATGACCTCGAGCTCCGCCGTGGACCCATACGCCGTCTTCCCTGAGCCACGCGACGGGAAGAGCTCCGGAGCGCCGTCCCCAACGTCTTCTTCCTCCTCGGGCCACCGAGATTGCCGGTGACCTCCCGTCGTCACCAGCCCCTCCCCTAGCACGCTGAGGCCTCCGTTCAACTCACTGTGAGCTTCTGCGTCTTTCCCCTTCCTTCCCGAGCTCATTCCTGTCCTGTAGCCGCCGATTCCACCGGAGCCGCGAGCTCGGCTCCGCCGGCCATGTCGCCGCCGTGGCCACTGTCACCTAGAGCTACAACCGAGCGCACCGACGTGCTCGACACAATGCCAGAAGACCAAAACCCTCCAGCTTGCTCTGTGCGTTACAGCAACGCCGAACCGCCAGAGCCGAAATCCGGCCGCCGCCTTTGAGCTCGTCGCCGTCGATGTAGGTCGCCCCCGGCATAACTGACTGCACCACTCGACGCGCGGGATCTCCAGCGTCATGTAGATGCCCTCCACCGGCCATTTGGTCGCCGGAGGAGGAATCCCGAGCCCCTCCGCCGTCTCTGGCCTTGCCGGCGATGAGGCCCGGGTCAACTCCGGCGAGTTTGACCCGGGTTGACCCAGTTCGACCTTCCGTGGGTTGCTGACAAGTGGGCCCTGGCCCCTACTAATTCTAGTTTAGTTCTAAACTAAGCTTAATGAGCTCCACTGACACTTTTAGTTAGTATTAGGTTAGTGTTAATTAACTTTGGTTAGTTAGTTAGTCACTGACCAGTGGACCCCACTGGTCAGATTTGACCTGGACGGCGCCTGTTGACCTGCTGAGGTCAGCATGACCTAATGCTGACGCAGTAAGTCATTTTCTAGAATTATTCTTAGTCAGGAAATTCCAGAAATTAGCCAAAACTTCTAAAAATCATAGAAAATCAACCGTAACTCCAAATGAAACAAATTATATATGAAAAATGATTAGAAAAATCCAATCTATCCATCTGTACTGGTTTCATGCATGTTAGAACACTTTAACCTTGCTGTTTAGGTGAAACAAGTTAATGCACTAATATGACCTCTTAAAATGGGTTTGCATTTGAATCTTTGGTTCAAATGGACTCATCTCAATCTGTTCTAGCTTGCATTAGCCCAAAACACATTCATATTCCCATGTCATAGCATGCATCATATTGTGCATTGCATTGATCGTGTTTCTTCTCTGTTTGCCGGTGTTGTTCCCCCTCGGTGAGCGTTGTGCAAGCGTTGTGATCGTTGACACCGATGAAGACTCAATGCTATCTTCGAAGTGCCGAACAAGCAAAACCCCCTTGTTCATTCTGATACAATCCCACTCTCTCGCTCGTGCTCTTTTTACTGCATTAGGACAACAACGATTCATCTGTTACTTGTTGCGGTAGCTGAACCCCTTTATCCTCTGCATGACCTGTCATTCCATAGTAAATAGATGAAACCCACTAGCATGAGTAGGAGTTGTTTGAGCCCTGTTGTGCCTACTCATTCATGCTTGTTTGTCATGCCTGCTACTGCTGAGAGTTGAGTCAGGTCTGATTCATCGAGGATGAATCATAGGTGTGTGAACATGTCCTACTGCGTGTGAGCTAAGTGTGTGAACATGATTTGGTAAAGGTAGCGGTGAGAGGCCATGTAGGAGTACATGGTGGGTTGTCTCATTGAAGCCGTCCTCAGGAACTGAGTTCTGTGTTTGTGATCCATGACAGTTACTACCACACATTGGGTTCCGGTAACTCGACCCCTCTCGGCTTATTAATCGCCTCGATCTCTGTCCAGGAGTTGCAACTAGTTTCTGGTCTTTGTAGGATATGTGTTGGGGGCCGTGCATAGCGCTGACCCTAGGGGTGGGCTATGTTGCGGTAGATACACCAAGGCACGGTGTCTGGGGCGCCTGCTTGGTGCCTCGGGAACCCTGCTCTCATCGTTTGGGGCCGTGGCGACACCCGGCGGATCTCCTCGCGGATGGAACCCGAATAGGCGATAAACCTGGACTAGAGACTTGTGTGGTTAGTCGGTCGTGGCCGACTCCTCGCCAAAGCTTCCACTTGAAGGTTGCCGAGATACACGACGTGTACATGGTGGTAAGTGGCGAGAGCGTGTGTGAAGAAGTACACCCCTACAGGGTTATCATCATCTATTCGAATAACCGTGTCCGCGGTAAAGGACTTCTGGGTTGCCTATAACAGTTCATAGACAAGTGAAAGTGGATACTCTAAAATGCGCAAGATAAGCGTGAGTGCTATGGATGGCATTCTCGTAGGGAGACGGGAGCGGATCCATAGTGGTGTATTGATATGGTGAATATGTGGACTCGTGTACGCCACCTCAAAAGAGTTACTTGTAGTCGTAGTTCAAGATAGCCACCGAGTCAAAGCTGGCTTGCTGCAGTCAAACTCCACCACCCCCCTTGTTGATAATGATGCATATGTAGCTAGTTCTGATGTAAGTCTTGCTGGGTACATTTGTACTCACGTTGCCTATTTTATGTTTTTGCGAGAGACTTGAGTCTCGCTAGTAGTTCAGCGTGGACTTGACGTTTAGCTTGTTACCTCAGCTACGATCTTGTGCCCTCGGCAGATCTGGTAGATAGTCGCTTCAAGCCTTTTTCATTTGTAGATGTCGTACTCGGACATGTTAAGCTTCCGCATGTGCTTTGATTTGTATGCTCTGAATGTTGGGTCATGAGACCCATGTTTGTAATATCTCGCTCCTCGGGCCTATTGAATAAATACTTGAGTTGTAGAGTTATGTTGTGATGCCATGTTGTATTTACACATATCGAGCATATTGTGTGTATGTTTGAAATGCTTGGTATGTGTGGGATCCGACAATCTAGTTGTTTATCCTTGGCAGCCTCTCTTATGGGGAAATGTAGTCTAGTGCTTCCTTGAGCCATAGTAGTCCGCTTCTGACCAGTTCACGGAGTCCTGCTAGCCCAGCACTCTTGCTCGGGGCGCTTGGTAGCGGCATGTGTTTCACTTCGTTCTGTATACATCCCTTGAAAATGTCATGCGGTGACATCCGGAGTCTGCCTAGCTCGCTACAGCCCGGGTTCCGGAGTCCTGTTAGCCAGTGCTACAGCCGGATTCACACGCTCAATCCGACATGCTCGAAGTTGATTCATGTATGCCTGTCCCCATGGGTTAGTGCCGCTTTGGGTTCACGACTAGCCATGTCGGCCGGGTACTCTGTCATATGGATGCTAGCGACACTATCACATCGTGAGCCAAAAGGCATAAGCGGTCCCGGGCCATGGTAAGGCGACACCGTGGGAATACCGTCGTGAGGCCGCAAAGTGATATGAGGTGTTATCGGCTAGATCGATGTGACTTGGAATCGGGGTCCTGACAGCTTTGGTATCAGACCTGACTGCCTGTAGGATTACCAAGCCAAACCGGTCGAAGTTGTGTCTAGAAATGCTTTAGTTATGTAAGGGAATTGATTGTGGAAGGAGCGTAAGGCTCTTTTACTCCTTATACCTCATGGCCTTCGATCTGAGTCATCCTCTTCTCTTCTGAGGGATTAAGAACTAGGCCTTCTCATCTATCTATCAGGATGACGTGTTACTAATCCATAGACTTATAGAATTGATAGTTTCAAATCTCAGTTCAGTTTTACTACTTCCGTATGTTCATAGCTGGTCTCAGAACCTTGATATTGTGATGATTGAGTGGTCATGCCACTATTTTGCAGGATGTCTCAAATCATTTTGAGCATTTACAGCCGTTATGCTATCCGAGTCATCCCAGATTTCTAAATAGTCTGATGTGTTTGCAAATCCCTTCTCTCCGTTTCTAATGTTCATTTGGGCCAGATTAATCACACAAATTAGTGTCTTGAGGTACTCCGCTGCCTCGGCATATATGTTGGAGCTATTATTATGAACCTAGGTGTTTTAGGGAGTCACCTAGTACTCTAGCCATGTTCTGTGTTCCCGGTGTGATGATTCTGGCCATTATTCTGGAAAGCATCCTGTGATGCCATTTAGTAGTAGGTATTCTATTCCTGGGTTCTTGAACCCGAGATTCACCCTACCTACCTAATGTTGATAGTGTTGCTAGTTCCTTTAGGATATTAGTAACCTTTGTGATAGTCCTCGAGGTTCGTGGTACATCTTTCTTCCAATTACCATGAACAATTCTTGGCAGGAGCACCTGAACACTCAACGTGGCTTTCTGCTTCCCTGGCTGTTGCATCGTGAGTTCGGCGATTCTAGTGCCGTACAGGACTTCTGGAAAACGGAGTCCCGAAAGTAAGAAAAGGAAGAAAAAGGAAAAAGAAAAGAATGACACAATCGGGGCCCTTGGTGCGGTTGAGCGCGTGCAGGCGTCAGCCGTGGTCGTGCCCTCCCCTTATGCCCATGGTATCTCGGGCGTAGTTATGTACGCAGTAATCTTGGCCGTAATTTCGCGAGGGCTGGGGTTGGGGCTGGATTACTCTGCGATGCTTGAATTGTGCCAGCGGTCTTGTTGTAGGTTACTCGGTAGCGCAGCGGTGTCCGAGCGCTTGTGGCGGACTCGAGAATTCTGTGAGAGGCTTCTTTGCACCTCCGCCGCGAGGGCTGCCGTGTGCTCCTCCATTCGGAGAGAGCGTTCGGTGTTTCCATTGACCGTGATTACTCCTCGAGGGCCTGGCATCTTGAGCTTGAGGTATGCGTAGTGCGGCACCGCATTGAACTTTGCAAATGCGGTTCGTCCGAAGCGATCGCGTGATAGCCGCTGCGGAACGGGATGATGTCGAAGATTAACTCTTAAGCCGGAAGTTATCCGGGATCCAAGACCACTTCGAGTGTAATCGAGCCTATACAATTGGCCTCTACACCGGTATGGCGCCTTTAAAGGTCGTCTTTGTAGGTTTAATCCTTGAGGGTCTATGCCCATTTTGTGCCTTTGTATCGATAAAGCAGGTTCAGTTGCTACCGCCGTCCATCGGGACTCGGTGAGGTGAAATCCGTCGATAATTGGGTCAAGAACCAATGCGGCGAAACCGCCATGACGAATGCTAGTGGGGTGGTCCTTGATTGAAGGTGATCGGGCGGAAGACCATGGGTTGAACTTGGGCGATGGCTCCATCGCATATCGTCCCTTAGTGCGCTTCCGCTCCCTTTTGGGTATGTGGGTTGCGTATATCATGTTCACCGTCCGCACTTGTGTGGGAAAGCCCTTCATCTTCTATTGTTCGTGGTAGGGCTCTTCCTCGTCATCGCTATGCAGCCCTTGTCATTGAGTTCGGCGTTAACTTGCTTGCTTGAACACCCAACAATCCTGTTGGTGTGGTTGGCTGGTTTTTCGGGGTGCCATGTATCCGCACAAGCGATCGAGTATTCGGTCCAAGTTGGGCCAGGCCTGGGTATTTCTTTTGAATGGCTTCTTCCGCTGAACGGGTTTAGAGCCTCTGAATCCGGCATTAACGGCCGTATCTTCAGCATTATCGTTGTTAATGCGGCGCTTGTTCTTGTTGCAACGCGACCTGCCATTGCTGTCCTTGGTATCCGAACTATCAGGGTGTTTGGCCAAGTTGTTGCTTCGAGCTAGCCAGCCGTCCTCTCCCGCGCAAAAGCGGGTCATGAGTGTTGTGAGGGCTGCCATGAATTTCGGCTTTTCCTGTCCTAGGTGCCGGGCAAGCCATTCGTCGCGGATGTTATGTTTGAAGGCTGCAAGGGCCTCCGCATCCGGATAGTCAACGATTTGATTTTTCTTTGTTAGGAACCGTGTCGAGTAATTGTCGGCGATTCTTACGGCTGCTGAATTATATGGCTAAGGTCATCGGCGTCGGTGGTGGCACATATGTGCCACAGGAAGTTATCAAGGAATGCGGCTTCGAGGTCCTCCCAACAACCAATTGATTCTCGCCGGCAAGCTGTTGAGCCAATGCCGAGCTGGTCCTTTAAGCTTGAGTGGGAGGTATTTGATGGCATGTAGATCATCACCGGGGCCATGTGGATATGGAGGAGATAGTCCTCGATCCGGACCGCGGGATCTGTGGTACCATCGTATGATTCAATGTTTACGGGTTTGAAGCCCTCGGGGTTTGGTGATCCATTACTTCATCGTGAAGCATAGTGGGTGTCTTGGCGCCTCAGTATTGGGCTATATCACGGCGTAGCTCATATGAGCTTTGTCTCTTGTGTTCGCCTTGCGGCGGGTTTGTTGTGTATCCGTAGACGGTAATCATCCCGAGTCGTTGGGCACCCACGATCCGTAGATCGATCTTGTATGTTTTGCCTTATCCTCCAATATATCTCGCAAGTCCGGCGCATTTTCCGTGCCTTGGTACTGTTTGAGCGGCGTCGGGGTGTGGCTTGAGCGAGGGCGAGAGGCTTCTCATCGTCATGACCCACGGCTGGCGATCTGCCATGTCGTCTTGCTGGTGACTTGGGTGCTTCCTCCTCGATCGAGGCAGCGGCCTGCGTTTGGGGTAGATTTTGGAGGCGTTGAGTTCATACTCTTGACTGCAAGGACTTGGTCCATCATCGACTAGCGGTCTTAGTCAGCTCTAAGCTGTTGCTGCTTTTCTTGAGGCTGCTTGCCATGGCTATAAGCCTGCGTTTGAAACGTTCCTGTTCGGTGGGATCCTTAGGCACGAAAAATTCATCGTTGTCGAGGCTTGCCTCATCTTCGGAGGGCGCATAATTATCGTCCTCGACCTCTCTTTCTGCCGCCTTTGTCGTGCGGACTTGCTTCCCTCCTCCTGCTGCTGAGTCCTCTTGGAGGGTTGTCTTGACCTTGTCAGGGTGTTATTATCTCCGTGCGGAATCACCGTTTTTTTGTGGCGGGATTTAGAGCGGCGCCACGGCGTCGGTGCTTGATTTGCTTTTGGAGGGTCATCCTCCGTTGTTCCATCGCCGTTCCCATCTTTTGGGATGTCCACCATGTATATGTCGTATGACGAGGTGGCCTTCCAATGCCCTGTAGGCATTGGATCTTGGTCGTCTCCGGCATCGTCGTCCATATCGTCGATGTCTTCGGAGTTGAAGTCGAGCATGTCGGTTAAATCATCGACAGTGGCTACAAAGTGGGTGGTGGGTGGGCGTTGAATTTCTTCGTCGTCCGTGTCCCAACCTTCCTGTCCGTAGTTCGCCAGGCTCTCCGGATAAAGAGAGACTTTAGTGAATTCAGGGCGTCGCCAAAGGGCGAGTCTTGAAAGATGTCGTGGCGATGAAATCCATGACCGGCGCCCAATCAGATTCGATTAGCGGTAGCGGAGGGTTAGTCCGGAGAGGAGTCCGGCACCCTGGAGTCAAGGTCTTCGCAAAGGACAGGGATGGAGTTCGGCTCAATCGCCGTAGAGATCGTAGCCCCCGAGGCGGCGTCCAAGCACTCGTCCTCGATCGGGGAATCCGGCTCCGGATTAAGGGTCGGAGCGGACGCTGGTGCGGCCTCCAGGGCACTGTTCGGCGGCAGAGCTAGATCATACCCATCGAGATAGTGCGGCACGCTCGGCTGTGGCTCGAATCCGTCGAAGATCAAGTCTCCGCTGACATCGGCCATATAGTTCAAACTTCCAAATCTGACCTGATGGCCAGGGACATAGCTTTCGATCTGCTCGAGATGGCCAAGCGAATTGGCCCGCAGTGCAAAGCCGCCGAATACGAAGATCTGTCCGGGGAGAAAAGTCTCACCCTGGACCGCGTCGTTGTTGATGATCGAAGGAGCCATCGGGCCTATCGGTGACGACATAGAGGAACTCTCAATGAAAGCACCAATGTCGGTGTCAAAACCGGCGGATCTCGGTAGGGGTCCCGAGCTGTGCGTCTAGGCGGATGGTAACAGGAGACAAGGGACACGATGTTTTTCCCAGGTTCGGGCCCTCTCGATGGAGGTAATACCCTAGTCCTGCTTGATTAATATTGATGATATGGGTAGTACAAGAGTAGATCTACCACGAGATCAAGGAGGCTAAACCCTAGAAGCTAGCCTATGGTATGATTGTTGTTAGTCCTCGGACTAAAACCCTCCGGTTTATATAGGCACCGGATGGGTTAGGGTTACAGTCGTCGGTTACAATGGTAGGAGATCTATATATCCGTATCGCCAAGCTTGCCTTCCACGCCAAGGAGAGTCCCATCCGGACACGGGACGAAGTCTTCAATCTTGTATCTTCATAGTCTTGGAGTCCGGCCGCGATGATAGTTCGGCTATCCGGACACCCCCTAGTCCAGGACTCCCTCAGTACCTCTCCTCCGCGCCAATACTAGTTGCGCCTAGGCCACATGAGCCATTGCTGCTATACCTGGCGGTGACGGACCAGGTGGTCAGCACCGCATTAGTAGCGCAGAGGGAGGTTGACGACGAGGTAATGGCAGCGAGCCGACACCACTAATGCGAGGGGCGACACAGCCGGTTGAAGTGCGCGCCAAGAAGAAAATGATGCAGCACCGGTCTACTTTGTTAGTTCCCTCCTGCGAGGGGCTAGATCAAGGTACTCGGCGTGCATAAACTGCTCTTGACCTTCTTATGGCCTCGAGGAAGCTGCGTCACTACTTCGAGCTGCGAGATCACTTGTCGTTACTCGCTTCCGTCTGCAACGGATATTGCACAATCCGGATGCAGCGGGAAGAATTATGAAATGAGCCTTTGGAGCTGTCGACTTTGGCCTCAAGTTTGAGAGTACTTCGACGATTTAGAGCCGAGTCCTAGCGGCAAGGAGGCAAGTTGTGATTGGATCATGTACTTTGATAGAGCTTTCTCCTTACAAGGCGTCGGGACTGGCGTACTGCTTATCGTGCCCGGGAGATCACCTCAAATCGTGATCCGATGCACTTCCCGTGGAGGTGTCAACAAACAATATGGCGAGTACGAGGGCTGCTTGCGGTCTTAGGATCGCGGCGGACCTCGGAATCAAGAAACTCATCGTCAGGGGAGACTCGCAGCTTGTCGTCAAGCAAGTCAACAAGGATTACCAGAGCCCGTTGATGAAGGCCTACGTCGATGAAGTGAGAAGGCTGGAAGAGCATTTCGAGGTATACAGGCTGAACACGTTCCCCGAGCGGAGAACGATATCGCCGATTACCTGTCAAAACACGCTGCCCTCAAGCTACCTGTGAAACTAGGTACCTTTGTGCTTCAGCTAACCCAGCCATCCGTTGATCCATCAACAGAGCAGAATAAGAGGAGGAAATCAGGACCCGGCAAGTACTTTCCCGCCGAGCTCCCCGGAGCCGCCGGCAAGGATGTTGCCGGGGATACTGAACCCGCCACGGGACGACTGGCTCCGGCGGAGCGTCAAGCTCCTGCCGTCGAGACAACCGTTCCTATAGCGGAGGAAATGCCTTTAGTCCTCGCCGTCGAGCCCCGTGCTCCAGCGTGAGCACAACATACCGTCCGATTCCTCCAAGCAGGGAACTTCACGAGGAGCGGGAAGAAGCGGAAAAAATAGCCGTCGCTCTACCATGTACCAGGTTAAATCGATGGCGTCACATGCATGAAAGAGGCGAGCGGTGTGAAATTGAAGTGTATCCCTCGAGAGGAAGGATCTGGAGCTGTTGGCGAGATATACGGAGGCATATGTGGATCCCACATTGGGTCAAGGGCCCTTGCCGCAAGGCATTTCGGCAAGGCTTCTTCGGCCCACCGCCCTCCAGGATCTGCGACACTAGTCACCGGTGTGAGCGTGTCGATTCCATTCAAAGAAGCTTCATCAGCCAGCTCAAGCCCTTCAAACCATTCCTCTCTCTGGCCCTTCTCGATGCAGGGGCTCGACATCTTGGGCCCTTTCCCCGGGTGTCGGGGCTTTGAGTACTTATGCGTGCAATCGACAAGTTCACAAAGTGTCCGGAGGTGGAGGCAGGAGGAAGGTCACAGCTCGGTCGGCCGTCAAGTTCTTCAAGGGACTAGTGTGCCGTTTTGGCGTACCCAACAGGGTTATCACCGACAACGGCACACAGTTCTAACCGCACCTTCATGCAATATACCCAAGACCTCGGCAGCAAAGTCTGTTTCGCTTGTTGCTCACCCGCCAAGCAATGGTCAAGCTGAGAGGAAAATGCTGAAATCTGCGAGGATTAAGGACCAAGACCTTTGACGGGATGCACAAGAGTGGAAGGCCTTTGGATTGATGAGTTGCGGCGGTTCTTTGGTCGATCGGGACGACGCCAAATCGAGCCACCGGCGGACACCTTTACCCTAGTATCACGGGCGAAGCAGTTCTCCCCGAACTCATATCTGGGTCACCTCGAGTGCTCGCTTATGGCGAGCTTGAGCAAGAGCAACTACTGACAAGATGGCGCAATGCTCCTTGAGGAAGATCGTCTTGAGGCGATCGTGAGAGCAACACGCTACCAGCAAGCCTTGCGCGCTACCATAACCGCAAGGTTTGTGCGAAAGCCTTGAGGAAGGCGACCTTGTCCTTGGCGCGTTCAATCGGCCAAGAATTCCAACAAGTTGGCGCCAAAGTGGGAAGGCCCTTATCGGGTATCTGAGTCACGAGCTGGCGCGATCCGCTGGAGACCGAAGATGCCGTTCGGTGAGTAACTCCTAGAACATTGATCATCTTCATAAGTTTTACCCGTGGTAGCGACTTGCTTGGGCCCCGACAAGCCACCTTTTGTACAAGCATTGCCGATGATGCATGTAACCCTTTGTACAAAGCCAGTAGAGACCACGAGCATAAATAAATGAAGCGGCGGCGCCTAAGTTATAGCATGCATGCTAGGTCGAGTCTCGTCCTTGGTTAGGGTTGATAGTGCTTAGCGGCGACTAACCCCTAGCTTAGAGGTCGAGTGTGCGTCTCTTTGCCGTTCTTTTGTCTTCTTTGGTTCGCATGACTCACAGATATCCTTGCCGGATCATTTGAGGACGGAAAAGGAAAGAGGGACAGACCAACATCTGGACCTCGGCAAGCCAGTATTACCGGGGGCTGCAAGTGCAAAGATTCACCCACGACAAACCAGAGTTGCCGGGGGCTACAGCTTCAGATAAGTTTTTCATCCCTTATCATGCATTCCCTTATGGGCTGAGGTATGTGAAACCTTGTTTTTCCCAAAACTACCATGCTCCCTAAAATCTAGGCCCTAGGGCTCGTTCACAGGGCCAGGTTTGATCGTAGTCGCGGCAGCGAAAGGATGAAACGAGGAGCTGAACCCACCTCATCCTGCCTCCGCCAAAAGTGTGAGAAAGGTCGGCGAAGTGGGAAGACGGCGGGCCTGTTGCGGGCAAGGAAATGTTTATCTTAAGGATATCAAGGATTTACTCCTTGTCGTGGGTTCTACCCGCAAACAAATGACCCAGCAAGCATCCCTTTTTCATTAAAAACATTCCACTCAGGTACAACCCATGGGGAATGAAAACATGAATGATGGGATTACAAGTTTTAAATTCAGCCAAGGCCCAAAGGCTTACAAACTAAAAAAAGATAAGGTGCTCAGTAACCCCTTTCTTGTCCCTCTCCCGAGGAGGCAGGTCAAGGAGGCGAAAAGGAAAAAGGGTGCCTAGGCAAGCTCTGGTGGCGGGAGGCACCAAGAGAACATCTCGGTGGCCGTCAAGAAGGCTGGGTGGTGATGGCGGCGCGGAGCGAGCTTCGAAAGGCGGCGGCGGGGCGTCGGCCGCTGCGTCGAGCGTCGATGCCCAGCGTACTCTGATTTGGCGGCCTTGCCGCCCGCCCTCTTCCTCTTCGCAGCCTCCCAACGCCCGGCCGCCCAAGGAGCGACCCGAAGTTCAGAAGCGGCGACTCGGATGATGGGGTCGCCGGTGCCGCCGGAGGCGGCGCCGACACCTAGCCGGACCCGTCATCCTGCCGCTGCTACCCTCGTCGTTCTTTGCCGCTGTCCTCCTCGCCACTCCTGCTCGAGGAGGAGTCTTAGCTATCAGAAGAACTCTCCACGCAGCACCTTGCCTGAGTCCCAAAGCACCCGAAGACCTTGACGGAGAGGAGGCTGCCCTCCATCAGCTTGAAATGGAGAGTGAGCCCCATCGTCAAGCGGTGGATATGGGCGAACGTCTTCCATCCTCGACAAAGATACATCACGTGAGGGGCTGGGAAGTAGACGCGAACTCGCGTACCGCTGATCCAACAGCCCCTCATGTGCAGCCGCAATGACTCTGGCGGATCCAGCTCCATCTCCCGTGCGAATGGAGCGGAAGGCGAAAGCGGACGACAGGCGGCGGCGCAGCTGACGAAGAACTCGCAAGGATCATCCCCAACATGGCCCTCCATGGGGGGAGGAACTACGGGCGGAGGCGAGACCGGCGCACCGCCTCGACCTCCTCTTCCCCGAGCGCCTCGGCCTCGCCCACGGCCTCGCCCCCTCCCCCTTCCCGTCGCGTCTGGCTCTGCCACCACAGGTGCAGGAGAAGGAAGGACGCGTTGTCGAGCGGCGACCCTCGCCGCCACCGTTGAAGGGCCAGGATTCCCTCTCTCCATGGCGGATGGAGGGGGGGGGGGAGGGAGCAGAAGCTGGAGGAAGAAGAAGATGGAAGAATGCGGGACACCATCCCCCCCGCTCTTTATAAAGGAATGGGGTGGGGGCTCGGCCACCCCGCTCAGCCAATCAAGATCGGGAAGCGCGAATCGGGACCAACCCGCTGCCCGACCCACGACGGCCTGGTTTCCGCCTCCGCCATTCGCCACCCCAAGCGCATGAGAACCACGTGGCGAGGCATGCGGGACCAAGCGACGGGTGAGGCGACCTCTCCCCACCCCATGATCGTGGGGAGTGGACGCCTTGAAGACCACGCCTCGGCCCGTTCGATAAATGGGCCGCGCCTCCACGCATCCCTCCGTTTATGGGGAAGGCGCGAACCGCCCCCTTTACTACGACGTGGCGCATGCGCATGAGCTCAACCCCACGCATGCCGCCCACGTCCACGCCACGCCTCCCCACGCCGAGCCACGCGAGAGGCATGGGAAGCGCTTGTGCGAAAAACTTACATGGTAAAACCACCCCGCCTGCCAAGCGCACGTTTTGGGCCCTAGCCCAGCAGCGATTGCGCTTCGTGTGGCCCAGGCACAGGGGCTCTGTCGGTGTACAAAAAGAGGGTGTACCTTCGTACCCCTATAACTGTACGGGCGAGTCTGAGTCGCGAGCACCACCGCCTTGAGCAAGGCAAGGAGGTGAGCCAAAATAAGGCAAAAGCTTCGAAAGGAAGCGAGAACAACGTCAAGACCAAGACCACAAAGAGCAAAGGGGCAAGCGGACTCCCGGCAAGATCCTTGCCGGGGGCGGTTTTAGCAAACCCGGCAAGACCCTTGCCGTGGCAACTCGCCCCACACCTACGGGCGAATCACCCTTGAGTCCACTGCCCCCATGGGGTAAGGATTCGGGAGGCGTCCCGTGGTGGCATCTGAGATCTTTGTGAAGACATTCAAGATCGGATACACACTATAGAAGATGGCGACCCTTGGCGGGATCCCAGCCAAGGAGGACCACGAGGCCACCGCAAGAGCCTTCTTAGGGGATGGCAGCAAGCGCCCGGCAAGACCCTTGCAGGGGCTCTGCGAGCCCTCGCCAAAACACCGTGGGGCCACCATCGAGCCCACGCCAATCAAACCTCCACCACCGTTAGCATCACCGCCGACCCAACTAGTTGGGCAGGCACTGTGTGGCAACAAGCGGATCTTCGTGGAGACCCACCGCTCGCGCCACCTCGTTGCCTGCGCCTACATGGCACCACGGGCACCGCTGGCGGCGGAGTCGACACGAAGGGGAGCAGCGACAGACGAGACAGGCTCTCCCATCCCGATAAAGCAAGGACACCTAAGCAAGACGCATTAAAGGTGCCTTGTCATGTAATCGAGGATAAACTCGCATCCTTGTGCACCCTTTCCACCTCATGTGCCCTTTGGCAACCCCTTTCCCTATAAAAGGAGGCCGAGGCGACAGGAGGAGGATTCGCTTTGGAGCTCCTCACGCCCCATTACTAGTTCAAGAACACGAGATAAACAAACCACCAAAGCAGGAGTAGGGTTTCGCGATCCTCGCGGCCCGAACTGGATAAAGAAACCGTGTGCTATCTGTTTGATCCGCTCTTCTCACGACCCCGCGCCCCGCAACCGTAGTAGGGATTCTTGTGATCCCATAGGTGTCGTTCCCACACCGACACCTTCAAACAGGTGGTTTGAAACAGTCTTGCTACCTTTTCCCATTAAGAAATTGGAATCCTTATATTTGTGAGTCTATGCTTCAACTAGTGCCACTTTTAGAGTAATCACACTTTCAATATCTATGCAAGCAGGGATGATCGATTTTAGTGGAACTGCAAAAAAGTCAAGCGGTTCAACATTAGGAGCATGTTTTTTTTCCAAACCTTTATATCCAATTGGTGGCACTATGAGCTGTTCATTACGAAGGTACATGGTTTGCTACTATCTTGCTACTCTTTTTGTACTGTCATTAGATAGTAATACTAGTGGTTTGCATGTGAATTTATTGGCAAGGTGGACCTACATTGGAGGTGTAGGACAGGATTCAATGATTGGATGCTCAATTTCGTTGTATCAATTTCACCTCTTCCATCACTGCGTACATGGATATCCTTGGTCTGATGAAGAATAGGCGCTATATTTCTGCTCTGAACTAGCAAATCAATTCAGTATGAAATTGTCCAGAGCAAAACATAGTTGTATCAGATTGTCCAGTGCAGAACATGACAGATGCTAAGCGGAAGAGACATGTTTAAACCGAAAATACAAGGTGTGGTATATGTTTACTAGCTGCTTGATATTTGTGCAGACAGAGATGTTTGCCCGTTGCTATTTGGCAAACAAACAAAGTGTCTGCAATTTTGGTTGAACTGCACAAGAGAATAGTATAGTCCTTGCATGCGATTGCCATTTGAAAATAGACACGAAAAGATTGGATAGTCACTTCATGGACTGCGAGAAAAGTAATACTTGTACTATTTATTGGCCAACACTAGGTGCTTCATTGCTTTGGTGCGATTATACAATGGGCATCATTTTGCCTAAGTTAAAGTTTGTATTCCGAAAATAATCTCGCGGTGTGATCGAGAGAAGACCAAATCATATTGCAGTGGATGTTACTCCATCATGTGTGGTTCATTCTCATGGTTCCATCTGTTGGTGAAACCACTTACATTTGCAACAGGAATTGTAGACTTCACAAACAAATTTGTCTTTCGATGCATCTTGAATGTTGGCCAAGAGAAGCATCCATGTTAGTAGGAAGAACAGATGTTTTTTCTAGATCTTTCCTTTTGGAGCTACATATTTGTATATGATCTGTGAACCATTGAGATGCATTAACATGTTGATCTTATGTATGGGAATCATACTAGTTAGTTTTAGTTGCGACACGCAAGATCCAAGTGGCTGATCTTTGCTTTTGGAGCTACATATTTGTATATGATCTGTGAATCATTGAGATGCATTAACATTACTTATTTTTGTTAGCTCGGTGTTTACAAGTTACTAATCGATCACTAGCTAGCCTACAAATGCGCTCTGGCAGTTTTATTTGCGACGCAAGATGCGAAGTGGCAGTTTTTGAATAAAATGCCTACCTCTGAAAAAGCCGACAAGCTACACTATCGATCCTACGGATAAAAATGCCTACCTCTGAAGAAACGACAAGCTACACTATCGATCCTACGGATAAATAGCGGATCACGCACGTACTACCTCCTTTCCGGTTTGCGGGGCTCAATTCAAGAAACAACCTACTCGATCCTACACGAATAAATAGCGGATCACGCACGTACTAGTACCTCCTTTCCGGTTTGCAGGGCTTAATTCAAACCTCTCACCAACCAAGGTACTCCCTCGGTCCGGGTTTATTAGTCCCGTGAGCAAAGCAACAAGACCAAGGCATGGCAATAATTAACGGCATGCAGAAGTTTAAGCCTAATTAATTCCAGTGATTTAAGTGGCTGCATGCGTGCCCTCGACATGCAGAAGTTTAAGCCTAATTAATTCCAGCGATTTAAGTGGCTGCATGCTGCTTCAGCGTCTTCGCTGCGGCGATTACGAGTGCTCGCATGCAGCCGGCCGTAATTAAGGCAGGTAACTGATGCGAAAAAAGATACGCTTTAATTGTTGCGGGCTTTTTAAATCCGTGGAATCATTATTGACAAGGAGGGAGATGATCCGAGTGCACTCGTTTGACCGCCATGCCGGCGTGCGACCTAGACGGGACGGGATGGGACGGCACAGTCATAATTTCAGTTTCTCTAGTTTTCCACGGCAAGCTGGCGCGCTAAGCCATTATGCATTGAATTCCGATGACCGTCGCGCTACCTTCCGCCTATAAGTACTGTTTCCCGGCCTTCTCCGGTGCCATCGTGACCCAACTCGCCATATCCTCATAAGCCCCCACCGGCCTGACGTCGCTCACCATGTCCGCCATGCCCCTGCCCGTCCGCGGTAGGCAACGCCGGAGGCGGTCACCGCCGGAACTAGTGTTCAGGTTTTCACCGGAAGGCAGACGGAGGGAGGAGGCATTCTATCTGTCTTTAGATGGCAATGCGGAGATTGAGGAGTTGTTGGAGCGCGACCGCATGGCGGAGGAGCAGGAGTTGTTGGAGCGTGACCGCCTGGCGGAGGAGCAGCGTATCATCGATTTGCGCCGCCAGCGGGACATGGAGCAACAGCGCACCGACGCTCTGAGTCGTGAGCAGAGCGCCCGCAACTGGGCCGACTACGTGGAGGCCGGCGCCCGACAAATAGCCCTGGAGGCTGTCCGGCACGCACGCGTTCGCGACGCCGATTTTTACTACCAGCTCGTCAAGTGGGTTTCCCACTTGGAAGCCGAAGCTTCGGTGGACCACGCCGGCATGGAAAGGGCCAACGCGCGCAAACAACGCGCCCTATCGCACCTCTTGCAAGTCCGAGGTGAGGCGCACGACGCCGGTGCCGGCGTTTAGCGTGTACCACATATGGTGGCCGACATCGTCTTGTTAGCTAAGAGTAAGTTAGTACTTGTATGCTACTAGAGTATTAGTGGGAGTAGATAGTTGACTTGGATATGATGGTTGTCAACGTGGAAGTTCAGTACTGTATATGTGGATCAGACCTGTTACTTTGCTCTGAATGTTGAACTTTCCGTTTGAACGTATGGAATGGGCTGTTATTTTTTTAAATGGGTTGTATTTGTCCTCCACGGGTTTAGAGGCTGACTTGTGGGCCTAGCAAGTTGACGCATACACAATCAGGAGATGATTGTACGTGGAGAGGATGACAGCAGGGACCCGCCAAGGTCATGGCATTACGCAAGCAAGTGCCTCCTTATTTCAAGCCAATAAAAAAATGGCTCCTCCTAGTGGATTTCTGACATCTGGGTCCCATGCCATTGTCAACATAGTCAATAAATGAGAGAATTGCACAATGAGCGGCTAACACCAGGGACCCAGCAGCTCGCCCAATTATTTTTGTTTTGGGTTAATTTTATAAATGCCACTCCAAATCTGGTGTATCCGAGAAATGCCACTGCAATTTCTAAAATTTGAAAAATGCCATTTCATGCCATTTCTAGTGGCATTTTTGAAGTCAGAGTGGCGTTTTTCAAAGTTTGCAAACTGCGTATGCGTTTTCAAAGTTTGCAAAAATTGCAGTGGCATTTTTCAAAGTTTGGAAATTGCAGTGGCATTTTTATGAATCGCCATAATTGGAGTGGCATTTATCTAATTTGTTTTTGAGACGGAAGGAGGGTGTCAACTGGGCTGTGCGGGACACTCTGGCCTGTCTAGACAACCTTTGCTTTTTGTTTACCACAGACCAACCCAGTAGTTTTTTTTCTTTCTAAAAATGGCTAGCCCAATTTTTTTGCAATTTGTCAAGTAAGTCACTTTATCAGGCCTGTTGGGCTGCAAATCTTTCAAGACGAGGAGAGCTTCATTAGGCTGGCCGAGAAAATGGCCTATCAGTAATGAGAATTGGGCTGTACATTTTTTAAACACATCAAACCGGCAATTAGTTTCAATTTTTTTTTCATTTCAATATTTTAAATTGCATTGATTTTTATGCATGGACAATTTATTGGATTTTATTTTTATATACATTTATTTTTTAAATCAGTCTGAATGCGACTCGAAATTTCGGGATTAAAAACAGTCCAGACCGCACCGACATATGCAAAATTTCGTATAATTTTTTAACCGTGGCCACAGTATGGGCTGTAATGCTAACAAAAAGAATATGGGCTCCAAAAACCCGTAAGAATTAGCAAATGGGCTTTAAATTATTTGAAATAATGGCAGATGGGCTGTATGTTGTTTTCCACAGATTTGAGGCTTTCCACAGATGGTTCAGATAATCGTTGGATGTCCATCCAACGGCCGTCGTCTTCTTCAATCTCTGCTCTTGCTGCTCCAAATGCTCAAACAAGCGCCAGTGGACTGCTGCTCCTCCTCCCCTCACGGCGGGTTGTCTGCCCACGCAGCCCTCACCGCCCCCGTACTCCCATCGCTGGCCTAGCCATCCTCTACTCACCCACACTGCTTTGTTATTCTCCGCGACGGCAGATGAACCAAGAAACCCTCGTGCAACAGACTCCCCTCGCGTGGGAAACAAAAACAACTGCCGAGTCTTCCCTGCCTCCGTGTCGTTCCCTTCCTAGGCCTCGCCGTCGTCCACTGCCCTGGTGCTCTCGGCGTGGCGTGGTCAACATGGTCAACGACATGCATCTGAAGTGGACTGTACGTGGAGAGGCTGGCAGCTGGGTCCACGGTCGCACACAAGGAAATGCCTCCTTATTACGCGCAAAATAATGATTTCTCCACCTGACATTTGGGACCCGCCAAAAGGGCCTCTCAGATTTCGCTGAAAAACGTTATCGCCACCGACAGCTCGGACCCACCAGCTATATCTTCGCACGCAAGGAAGTGCCTCCTTATTACGCACAAAAAAAATGAATACTCCCCCTGAGGGATTCCTGGATTAGGGGGTGTCCGGATGGCCGGACTATAACCTTTGGCCGGACTCCTGGACTATGAAGATACAAGATTGAAGACTTCGTCCCATGTCCGGATGGGACTTTCCTTGGCATGGAAGGCAAGCTTGGCGATACAGATATGTAGATCTCCTCCCATTGTAACCGACTCTGTGTAACCCTAGCCCTCTTCGGTGTATATAAACCAGAGGGTTTTAGTCCGTAGGACGAACAACAATCATACCATAGGCTAGCTTCTAGGGTTTAGCCTCTCTGATCTCGTGGTAGATCTACTCTTGTACTACCCATATCATCAATATTAATCAAGCAGGAGTAGGGTTTTACCTCCATCGAGAGGGCCCGAACCTGGGTAAAAACATTGTGTCCCTTGTCCCCTGTTACCATCCGCCTAGATGCACAGTTTGGGACCCCCTACCCGATATCCGCCGGTTTTGACACCGACATTGGTGCTTTCATTGAGAGTTCCTTTGTGCCGTCGCCATCAGGAAGGATGCGTCATCCCGTCTTTAAAGACGGTACTGTTACTAAAGGAGCTTTGGCTATCGGCCAAACTCTCCGGCTAGGCGGTTTTCTTATGACCGCCTGTTCGGCCGCCGCGCCGACAATGACTTCTCGGGTTATCGAAAGCAATCTTCTCGTCAACTCGGAACTCGCCGAGCAGTTAGATCTAATGGAGCTCTCTTCCTTAAACTAGCTCCTGGATCGCATCGCCGCCCTGGGAGTCGCTACAGACTACGATCAGATTGGGCCTAAACCCGATCTAAGAGAGATTAACTCTCCCCAGGTCACCCATCACGTTGCTATGGTGGAGGAACAATGCGGCGACCCTTCATCTATCTTATGGACTAGCTATGTCCGGATTCCCGATCCCTCCAAGCCGGATACCCGCGGAGGGGAGGATGTCACTCAAGACCTAAACTTAGAGTCAGGCAACGGGCTAGATTCATTGGACAACATCCAAGAATCCAAACTTCCGAGTTCGGAAACTCCTTGGCCCTTGAGCCTCAGATTGGGTGAGGTTTCAGATTTAATTCCACCCACCCACCCGAACATATGCGATCTATCCAAAATTAGGCAAGAGCCCGAGGAAACAAGACATCATTATCGGGCGATTCCTCCGGTTATGAACAGGATAAAGGACTCCAGCGGGAAGACGCAATTTCATTCTTCCGCAATAATTGCATGGACAAGGGAATCCTCAACGCCATAGGTCGCCGTGAAATTACACGCTTTGTCGACTTGGCGCCCATAGTACAAAAGTACTGTGTGCGATGGAAAGCGCCTAGAAAACGAAGTAAGATTTTGGGACAATCCGCCCCGAATACAAACCCAGTCCAAATAAAAGGGTGCATTATCGACAAATACCCGGTTAAACACCAAAAAACAAAAACCCCCTAAAGGGCATGGAACCGTACTGGAGGGATGGCTCAATGGACCCTGTAAAATTCATAGTACAGAGGGCACCCCACCAACTCATAGCCTTAGAGCATGTTGGATACTCCGGCAGGTGGCCAAAAGTGGCGAAAAGCTCCAAACCCCAGAATCCACAGAGCACCAACCCAGGGATACTAGTACGGTATTAACAGTCTTCGAGACTTTCGCATCAAATAATATGCGGAAACGAACACTCCGCAGCCTTGCCGAAGTCTACCAAGTAGCAACGATAAACCCATGGAGTGACACGGCTATTACCTTTAATGCCAGTGATGAACCTAAATTCCGAACAGCCCGAGCACCAGCCGCATTGGTCCTCAGTCCAATAGTGGACGGCTTTCGCCTTACCAAGGTACTCATGGACGGTGGCAGCGGATTGAACCTCATTTACGAGGAAACCCTTCAAAAATGGAAATAGACTGGAGCCGCATTGAGCGAAGCAGCACAACCTTTAGAGGAATAATCCCCAGTCGGGAAGCGTGTTGTACAGGAAAAATCACACTGGATGTGGTGTTCGGCACGCCGGATAATTACAGGTCCGAGGAGGTCACGTTCCAAGTGGCCCCATTCAGCAGCAGATACCACACTCTATTAGGGCGAGAGGCATTCACAATTTTTCAAGCTATACCCCATTACGGGTACATGAAGCTCAAAATGCCCGGGCCCAACGGAATCATCACTCTTGCTAGTGACCCGAACATAGCACTCCACGCCGAAAATAAGACAGCCAAGACCGCCCTTGAGGAACTATCCGGCCCTAGCGGCCGAGGAACCGATCACAAGGCCCCACGGTGAATAGGGACGACATGATACTCGATAAAAGATCCAAGTCCACCTCCTTTAAACCGCGATTTAAATAGTCAAATTCCAAGTCCATCCAACGGACCCTACAAAACGGCCTCCATCGGGCGCAATTAAACCCTAATGTAGACGCCAGACACGAGAATTCCTATGCGAAAATTGGGACATTTTTGCTGGCACCCTTCGAGACATGCCAGAATCCCACGCCGGTGGCCGAAAGCACAGCCTAAACATCCTAAAAGTTCAAGCCGACCAAGCAGCTCTTCGCGTTTCTCCGAACCTAAGAGACAATCCATGGGAGAGGAGCTAGCCAAACTATTGGAGGCCGGATTCATCGAGATATAAAACATCCGGATGGCTAGCAAACCTGGTGATGGTACCAAAGAAGGACAAATCTCGCGCCTATGCGCCGATTTCAAGGACCTCAACAAGGCTTGCCCAAAGGATCCTTCCCCTCCCCGCATCGATCAAATTATCAACGCTACCGCAGGACATGATTCATTGTGTTTCTCGACGATACTCCGCTACCATCAAATTAAGATGGCGAGCCCCACCAAGCCGCAATGGCATTCATCACCCCATCGGCCCATTCTCGCTTCAACACAATGCCCTTCGGCTCAAAACACCGCGCAACATATCGCGCGCATGATTCGTATATGTCCGCAAACCAGATCGGCAAAAGCAGTGGAGGCGTACATAGATGATGTGGTCGTCGAAACCAAGCATGTCGAAACTCTAGTAGACGACTTGAGGCTCACATTCGATAACCTCCGAACATATGACATCAAGCTTAACCCGGAAAAATGTGTTTTTGGCATACCAGCCGGAAAGCTCTTGGGCTTCATTGTATCCGGTAGAGGAATTGAAGCAAACCCAGCCAAGATCTGAGCTCTATCACAATTGGATATCCCAAAGGACCTCAAACAAATACAAAAATTGACTGGATGCGTGGCGGCTCTAAGCCACTTTATCTTCGCTTGGGAGAAAAAGGCATTACCCCTTTATCGCCTCCTCCGGCGCACCGAACACTTCGAGTGGACGGATGCCGCCACGACCAGACTAGAAGAAATAAAAGCCATATTGGCAACAAACCCGGTCCTGGCCGCGCCTAACTTGGGCGAACCAATGCTATTATACATCGCAGCAACTCATCAAGTTGTAAGCGCGGTGCTCGTTGTCGAACGAGAAACGGACGGACACAAGTTCCCCCTTCAAAAACCAGTTTACTATGTGTCCACTGTCCTCACTCCATGCAAGTAACGATATCCGCATTATCAAAAGATAGCGTACGCGGTGTTTATGGCATCCCGGAAGCTGCGACACTACTTTCAAGAGTGTTCGATAACAGTAGCCTCCGGAGTACCTCTTAACGACATTATAAACAACTGCGACGCGACGGGCCGGATTGCCAATTGGGCCATTGAGCTCCTCCCGTTCGACATAACCTATAAGCCACGACGATCTATTAAGTCGCAAGTTTTGGCCGACTTCGTCGCCGAATGGGATGAAGCCGAACTCCCTAAAGAGTACGGCACATATTCCAACCGGATCATGCACTTCGACGGCTCCAAAATGTTGGCGGTGCAGGGGTCAAGCGCGTCTCGACGTCCCCAATAGGAGATACTGATTCAATCGTACTCGAGATAATGTATACGGACTCCAACAACGCAGCCAATCTGAGGCCCTTCTACATGGTCTCCTGGATGGCGCTCCATGGACATTCAACGCCTAGAGGTGCGCGATTCAAACCTCGCGATATCCCAAATAAATGGAGAATTTGATGTCAAGGATCCAAAATGGCAGCTTATCGCAACGCCGTCCTAAAATGTCACCGGTTCAAGGGCTCGAATTTCACCATATAGCCCGGAAAACAATCAGCAAACGGACGTCTCGGCGCGCATTGGCGCAAGCGCGATGCCGTCCCCCCAATATCTTCTTAGAGAGGCTGTTTAAGCCATCCAGTATTATGGGAAGGGAGTTGGAAATAACAGCCCGGACCCAACCGCACTTTGCCTACAATCGAACATTCTCGACACAACCGGAGGCTCGCCAACAGTAACATCTTCACCCACATAATAATGGCGTCATTGCCCGTGGATGTAACCATTCCTAGCCTACCTAATCGGCAGGAACTTCCGGGGACCAAAACGAGGCACGCTGCATAGTCCGGCGATCTAAAGCCTATAAAGTCCATGAGGGAGAGCTTTATAAGAAAAGCACCACCGAGTCCTTCAAAGGTGTATCTCCGAAGAGGAAGGCGGAATCTCTGGCTGAAATTCATGCGGATCTGGCGGGCACCACGCAGCCCCGGCCCTTGTAAGCAAGGCCTTCCGACAGGATTTTATTGGCCGACGGCCCGGGCAGATGCTCGGGACTTACTCCACGATGTGTCGGCTGCCGCTCTTTGCTAACCAAAGCCACATGCCACCCACCGCCTCCAAACTATACCCATCACCGGCCCTTCACCGTCTGGGGCTTGACATGGTTGGACCCCTTAAAGGAGGAACCCACAAGCAAAAATACCTCTGGTCATGGTGGATAAATTCACCAAATGGATAGAGGCCAAGCTCGTTAAGACGGTCGAATCCGGACCGTGATAGACTTCATATCGGGTCGTACATCTGCTACGGCGTCCCTCACAAAGATCATCACCGATAACGGCATGAACTTTACGGCCGACGAGGTCATACTCTGGTGCAAAAACATGGGCATCAAGCTCAACTATGCTTCAGTCTATCACCCACAAACTAACGGTCAAGTCGGCGAGCAAATGGTCTAATTATGAGCGGCATTAAACCCAGATTAGTGCGGTCCTCAAGGAATCTAACACGCCGGGTAGAGGAGCTCGACTCCGTACTCACGGGCTGCGGACCACGCCAATCGCACCACCGGATTCACACCATTCTTTATGGTATACGGCGCAGAGGCAGTTCGCCTGTGACATAATTCATGACTCACCTCGCGTGCGCATATGCGAAGAAAGAGAAGCCGAACTCGATCGGCAGGACAGTTTGGGCGCTTTGAGGAGGAGCGTGGCGTGGCAAAAGCCCGTTCCGCATTCTATCAATAGCGAGCTCAAGATATCAAACCAGAAGCACGAGCCAAAACTTACAATGTTGGCGAAGTTAGTTCTCGCTGCGGACAAGAAAAAGGACAAACTCAAGCCCAAATGGGAAGGTCCCTTTATTATTGACCAAGTCCGACCGGTGGAGCGTACCGTCTGCGAGATGCATCGGATAAGCGACTCGAGCCGAACCCATGGAACGCAGCCCGCCTCCTCAAGATTCTACGCCTAGTGCCGACTCGTGTTCGTCTCCTTCCTCTGCCTATTTTTACACATTAGCTGTTTTATATTTCTCTCCTTCTCCTCCTTTCTCTTACAGCCTTTAAGGGCTCGTTCGCGCCTTTGTTCGAGACATTAATTGACGCGCTTATCCGCGCTCGTTATGCTCGGGGCTTCCTTAATGAAGCTTACTTATGCGGGCTTCACGCCCAACACATGTGTCACACTTCCGCATGTACCTTTTATTCACCATTATATGCATCGATATGACTTAAGTTTTGGCCAAGCTGGGTTGCTCGGCTCTGTGCTTACCCCTCGTTCCCGATTGTTCAGCTAGGCGGTAAAGGAGCACCTATGCGATTGTTACCGCGGGTCACCGGATGTGTACCTCGATCGGGTGAAGCCAAAGCTAGCATTCTTAAGGAATATTCGGTCGGTGAACTAAAGATGATTTCTCACTTGTTTATTTATCTGCCCCTAGATGCTTTTACTCGCTTTTTACAGTCCGGACATGCACTTTAGGGCATGCCTCCCAGGGAAAGGAACCCCTAATGGAACTATTCTCCCTGGAAGATGTTTCCTACTAACCATGTAATATAACATAACTAGTTGGGCACTTGTCTATTCAAGCACTAATGACCCCTATGCCCGGTCTCCATGCATGCCCGGTTCTTACATAACCGAGAGGGTATTCGACACACTCAGGACTATCGGGTCCCGAGCTTGAAGCTTAAAAGGTCCGCCATGACAAACGATCTACAATCCGCTAGAAGGCATTTTACATGTCGCCTTAAATTACATAGTCAATTTGATCGAGCATATTCCTCTTCAATACCATCCAACAGGCTGTCTAGTTTACATCTGTTGGGAATATTAATGCCAACTCTACTTGGCCGTACACTAAGCTCACAGGATCTCCTTCCCATCGCCCCACAGGTCCGACCTCGCCATGTGGTTTGGGTCAACCCGTGTACCGCGTCTTCACCATGGCCCAGCCTCCTGGCACCTTGACGGGCAGGCGATATCTTCCATAATCGGAAGCGGCGCCAAGCTCCTTAAGCCTCTCGCCAGCTCTCCAAGGCCTTCGGCATGGAGACAGATAGCCACAAGGCCTGGGCGATGCCATTCATCACCTGCCGAACTTCGCTCATGCAGTTGTAAGAGCTCGGGAAGAAGGTCACCCAGAACCGGGCATTTCTCTGCAGGGCGACACGTGAGCATACCTACTGATATAACTCTATTAGTCGACTTCCTCGCCGAACTCTTTTTCAAAGTTCGCTCAAGCACTTACTAAAATGCAGCGTCGAAGCCGCCGATTCTCCTTCACGGAGTCCGGCAGTTGGGCACGAACATCCTTTAGTTCCTCGCCCACCGGGTGTTGGCATCTTGGAGATTATTCTTCTCTGCCTCACCCTCGTAAGCATGCTCTCGCCGCCTTTAACCGCGCAAGAGTTGTTGCTTGTCCGGATCTACTCCAGCGCCATCTGCAATGATATTGTCGACGGTAACACACGCCGACTTCACAACATACTTATCTTTCAAGCGATATTATCGAGGGGTCTCCTTGGCCTCCCCCGCCACGCTTAGTGCGGCCTCAAGTTGGGCTTTGCACTCTTCCAGCTCCCCGGGACAGTTGGGTATTCTTTTACGTAAGATCTCAGATAACAAATGATCCTTAAATCAGTTATTCTTACTGTTTCAAGTCTCGAGACTCTTGACATATATAACCATCAAATTTTCTCACCCGTATGTCTTTCACATACTGCTCCGTGGATCTGGCTAGACCATTTTGAGCGGCACGGAGATATGCATCTCCCGAATTGAAGGCATCCAATGCCTCTTGGGAGAAACAAGCGTCACGAAGAACTGTCCGGCGACGCCTGGGTTCATGGCACTCTCCACCTCAGAATTGGTGGCGGACAGTGTGTCCGCATCCTTTGTCGGAGGAGCATCCGACGCACGCCTCGTGTTCGCCTCTGCTTCTGGACCTGGCTTTGGAGCCTGGCTGGTGGAGGCTCGATTTACAATCTCTCCGGATATAGTCCGGCGATCCCTCTTTTTCCAAAAAAGGAGAGCACGGGCGTTAGTATGCATCGTAAGAATAATACCTTGAATAAGGCAGCGCCTTCTTTTCGCTACCGGTGCCTCGACCCGGACTGCGTGTCTCTTTAGCCTACCCGCCCTCGCGGTCCCCTGTTGGCTAGTCGCCGCAGGTTCAGCATTCCGCCTCAGGATCCTCCCCTGCGAAACATCATTGGTATACGGTGATCTAAAATAAGCACGGATGGATCATCTTCAAAGTATTGGGACTTCGGTCTCGATTACTTGTGAGGCGGGGAGCAGTCCAGGATAATCGGTTGTAATAGCCACCAAGGCATTGTTGATGCTCAGTTGGTGAAATACCCCATCGATCAGCTCCATGGATATGTCCGGATCCTCTTGGGAGGCTTGATCGAGGGACCGTTCCGGATCCTCGGGTTGTGGAGGAGGGCTGTTTATATCCTTTACGGCCCGGCTCAATTCCTGCGTCGAAATCACAAGATAAGGTACTTAACTATGGGAATATGGAACGGATGGGCAAAAAGAAGTGTCCGCTTACCCAGCTTGGAGGATTGTACATAGAAAATCCGCCCTGTGGATTGACGCGGAGGAACTCCTCCTCTTCTCCCTTGTACAATGCAGACAAGATCTTCGTCAAAGCGGCAATCGATCCCGGCCCCTTACGGCCGCAGCGGGTGGCATCATCCTCCCCGTTGAAATCCCACATGGGTGGCCTCTATCTTCAAGCGGCTGCACCCAAGATAATGCATGTGGCCATGACCCGATCATGGTCATCCGGAATGAGCTAACAACCTTATCCGGCTCATCGTAAAGGACGCCCTTGTCATTTTCCTCCGAGGGCTCCGTGGACGCCAGCTTAGGCGATTCTTCAAAGGAGCATTATTGAACTCGGGAGGCCGATCCAAACAGGTCCGGCGGGGACGTCTTCTATATAAAACCATTACGAAGGCCGGTCTTGGACACCTTCCTTGGGGTTCCGGATAGATATCCGTCCCGCGATGCGCCATAGTTCGCTCCACCCACTTGATATATCGACCCCTCCCGAGAACGGGCACAAGGCAGAACAGCTTCTTCCACAGCGCGAAATGAGCCTCTATGCCAAAAAACAGCTCGCAAAGGGCTACGAAGCCCGCAATATGCAATATGGAGGTAGGCGTAAGGTTGTGCAACTAGAGGTCGTAGAACTCCAGGAGCCCCCGGAGAAACAGATGAATTGGAAATCCGAGCCCTCTTATCAGATAAGGGACAAGGCATACCCGCTCTCCTTTGAGGGACTGGGACGCTCTTAAACTTTCCGCCATTATAGGTGGCAAGTCCGCTCAAACCGGGACCATGAAGGCTGGGGGAAGGAATCCCTTGGTTTGGAGCATCACTAGCTCGCTGTGCGGGACAAAACATCTCTCCCAACCTCCAGGCTGAGGGCTGGGAGGCCGAGAGGAGGAGCTGCGTCGACTGGCCATGATGGAATGGATCTCTGTCGGATGCACTCCAATGAATGCTCGCGAAGGGAAGATGGTGTGATTCGGATCTAAATCCTCGTCTCTTTTATAGGCAGCTCATTTGCGCAGCTAGGGGGGTAAATGTAAAAACACCCTAGCTTTTCGCATTCGTTTGACACGTGGAAGACGGCCATTATTGGGCGTGGAAGCCAAGGAGCGCAATATTCACGAGATGCCGGACACTATTCAACAGGTATACAGAATTTGGAGAAGAACCCGCCTTGCAATGTCGAAGATAATCTGCTACGGACTCATCGTCATTGAAGCCTGGTTCGGGGCTCTTGAGGAGTCCTGGATTAGGGGTGTCCGGATGGCGGACTATAACCTTTGGCCGGACTCGGACTATGAAGATACAAGATTGAAGACTTCGTCCCATGTCCGGATGGGACTTTCCTTGGCGTGGAAGGCAAGCTTGGCGACTGGATATGTAGATCTCCTCCCATTGTAACCGACTCTATGTAACCCTAGCCCTCTCCGGTGTCTATATAAACCGGAGGGTTTTAGTCCGTGGGACTAACAACAATCATACCATAGGCTAGCTTCTAGGGTTTAGCCTCTCGATCTCGTGGTAGATCTACCCTTGTACTACCCATATCATCAATATTAATCAAGCGGGAGTAGGGTTTTACCTCCATCGAGAGGGCCCAACTCGGGTAAAACATCGTGTCCCTAGTCTCATGTTACCATCCGCCTAGACGCACAGTTCGGGACCCCCTACCCGAGATCCGCCGGTTTTCACACCGACACCCCCTGCTAGCTGGGACCCAGTATAGTGGGCCTACTAAGTTGACGGGGGCGAAGGGCTTTGTCAACATAGTCAATATGCACGATTCTAGCTCGACTGACCGTACGATGTCCATCAAACGGCCGTAGTGCTTCTTCAACCTCTGGTCTTCTTGTTCCAGCCGCCCAAAGCAGCGCCGGTCGTGCCGCCTCCTCCTGCCTCCCGTGGTCGGCTGTGCTTCCGCAGAGGCCTCACCGCCCCATATCGCTCCCACCACCGCCGTGCCATCCTCCACTTCACTCACCCACACCCCCGTTATTCTCATGGCGACGGCAAAGACACCAACCAGTGAACCTCGTACTCCTCTCCGTGGGCATCCACCGCGCGTCTTCCACGGCTCCGCGTCGTCCCTTCCTAGGCCTCGCCGTCGTCCACCGCCGTGGTGCTCTCGGCGCGGCGTGGTCAATGTGGTCAACGATCAATTCCATCGGAAGAATATCAGATGTGGAGAGGCCGATACCGGGTCCACGGCAGCCGCAAGGAAGTGCCTCCTTATTACGCGAAAATAATTATTCCTCCACCGACAAAGAGGGACCCACCAGACGCCCACCAAGATTTCGCAAAAAAACGTTTGCCCACTCGCTGGGACCCACCCGACGGCCACCGATTTAAAAAACGCCTCTGTCATCTTCGGACCCACGGAAGTGCCTCCTTATTACGCACAAAAATGAATACCCCGCTAGCTGGGACCCACCTTGGTGGAAGGCTGACTTAGGGCCTACTAAGTTGACGGGACGGAGGGCTTTGTCAACTTAGTCAATATAAACGATTCTAGCTCCAAAGATTGTATGATGTCCATCCAACGGCGTCAGAGTGCTTCTTCAACCTCTGGTCTTCTTGCTCCAAATTACCAAAGCAGCGCTTAGTCGTGCAAGATGCTCCTGCCTACCGTGGCGGATGTGCTTTGCCACAGCCTCACCGCCCCTACTATTCCCACTGGCTGGGCAGGCCTGGCGACGGCAGCCTCACACCGGCCGAACTAGTGAACCTCGTACTCCTCTCCGCTGGCTTCCACCGCCGCGTTTTCCCGGCTCCGCGTCGTCCCCTTCCTAGGCCTCACTGTCGCCCACCGCCTCGTGTTCTCGGCGCGGCGTGGTCAACGTGGTCAAGGAATGACTTCCATCGGACATGGACTGTACATGGAGAGGCTGACAGCTGGGTCCACGGCTGCAGCAAGGAAGTGCCTCCTTATTACGTGGAAAATAATAATTCCTCCACCTGACAGTTGGGACCCACTGGACGGGCCACTGTATTTCATGAAAAAACGCTTCCCGACGACTGCTGGGACCGCCATTACATCTTCGCACGCAAGGAAGTGCGTCCGAGCAAAAACGATTCGCTTCGATTGCTGGACCCACTAGCTACATCTTCGCACGCAAGGAAGTGCGTTCAAAAAAACGATTCGCCCCGATCGCTTGGACCCACCAGCTCGTCTTCGCACGCAAGGAAGTGCTCGATACCGACCCACCGGTTGAAGCGCACGTGGCGTTGTCATTCTCGGGTCGCGAACGGTACGCACATATATACCGGTGGATGTAGAGGCGCCGCACGTGTCGTAGTAGAGGCGCGACGTAGTATGTACACGCATCTAACAACGGCCAGGGTGCAAGAAAGAAAATACGCCACATATGTGTACATACGGCGGGTCTCGAACGCCTACTCGCAAGATACGCACGGGCGAGGGCTCGTGTACATGGCTGGGTCGGAACGAGAAACAACGCCGCTGCGTGTTCATGGGGAGGCAACGGAATGCGCGTGTTCATGGGGAGGCAATGGAATGCGTCGTGTTCATCGGGAGGCAACGGAACGCTGTGGGAGCCAACCGGTGGGTCGGAACGGAATGCGTGGTCGTGTTCATCGGGAGGCTTGGACGAACAGGCAATGGGAACGAGGCTGGCGTATCGCACAACGGAGGAAACGACCTTGTGTTCGACCGTCACGCTTTGAAACGGGATCCTGTTCATCGGAGGGTCCGCGTGCGCAAACGGAGGAAACAGACCTCCCACGGTCAAACGGGGTCCTTTTGATCGGGAGGGTGTGGCGTCGCAAGCGGATTTAAATGCACCTCCTACGGTGGCTTTAAACGGGGTCCTGCTGATCGGGAGGGTGTGGCGTGCCGCAAAAGCAGCATTTAAACAGACTTGTGTTGGGGCGCTATGGTCAAACGGGGTCCTGTTCATTGGGAGGGTGTGGCATACCGCAAAATGGGACTCCACGGATACTGTTCATCTCCATCGTCGACCTCCTCCACCTCCACGAGCTCTGTCGACCTCCTCCAGCCTCCACGGGCCCTGCTCATCCAGCCTCCACCGCCTTCTCCACTGCCACTTGCTCAACCACCCTCCACCATCTATTGTTCATCCAGCCCTCCACAAAGACGGGGTCCTGCTCAACCACCCTCCACGAGCACCCTCCACCGCTCACTGCTCATCCAGCCCTCCACACCACGGGTCCTGCTCAACCACCCTCCACAGCACCCTCCACCGCTCTTGCTCATCCAACCCTCCACCACACCACGGGTCCTGTTCATCCGAGGCAACGCCACCGCCATCGCTCATCCAAACCCCCACGCAACACTCACTGCTCATCCTAGAGGCAGATCGATCGGCTTGATTAGCAGCGAGAGCGAAGAATCGCCGATCAAGTTCAGTTAACAGCCATCGATCGATCGCTCGGGTTCAGTAATGCATAGCCTGCAGTGCAATTGCTCGGGTTCAATTAGATCCCAACGCCTCACTCGGGTTCATGAGAAGAGCCAACGCCGCACACACGCAGCGTCACGCAGTACAAGAGAACGCAGCGACCGCCGCCCCGACCTCCCACCGTAACCGGGAACTCGCCAAAATTTTCCTCGCCCTCGCTTCTACCACGGTTTTTTCTGTCATGGACGGCCCAAAGAATGTCATGCAACTGCGTCTCCGGCCCGCCCAGGACGAAAAGCCCATTTTCTGTCATGATTTTTTGTCATAGAAGTAGGAGCCCACCACATCTATGATGATACCGGGTTTTGCCACAATTATCGTCATAGAAGTGATGTATGACAGAAAAAAATTTCGTTCGACCCAAAATGTCACGGATGTGTCTTTTTTTTGTAGTGTTAGTTTGGCCAACTAGATTGGTTTTTCTTGCAATGGGAGAAGTGCTTAGGTTTGGGTTCAATCTTGCGGTGCTCAATCCTAGTGACAGAAGGGGAACCGACACGTATTGTATTGTTGCCATCGAGGATAAAAAGATGGGGTTTTCATCATATTGCTTGAGTTAATTCCTCTACATCATGTCATCTTGATTAAGGTGTTACTCTGTTCTTATGAACTTAATACTCTAGATGCATGCTGGATAGCGGTCGATGTGTGGAGTAATAGTAGTAGATGCAGAATCATTTCGGTCTACTTGACACAGACGTGATGCCTATATTCATGATCACTGCCTTAGATATCGTCATAACTTTGCGCTTTTCTATCAATTGCTCGGCAGTAATTTGTTCACCCACCGTAATTATTTCTATCTCGAGAGAAGCCTCCAGTGAAACCTATGGCCCCCGAGTCTATTTTCCATCATATAAGTTTCTGATCTACAATTCTAGTTTCCTATTTACTTTCTTTTACAATCTTTTACTTTTCGTTCCATAAACCAAAAATACCAAAAATATTACTTTACCGTTTATCCATCTATATCAGATCTCACTTTCGAATAACCGTGAATGGATTGACAACCCCTTCGTCGTGTTGGTTGCAAGTTGGTGTTTGTTTGTGAAAGTATTCGGTGGCTTGTTGCGTTGTCTCCTACTGGATTGATACCTTGGTTCTCAAAACTGAGGGAAATACTTACGCTACTTTGCTGGATCACCTTTCCTCTTCAAGGGAAAAACCAACGCAAGCTCAAGAGGTAGCAGGGTCGGTGTTGCTGCCCACCGCAACTGGGGCGGCCAGTTTGTCAAGGAGGAAGTACCGCCCACGATTGAGTGCACGCGGACACTGTTGAGTGTAATTTTTACGCTCATCACACTGCTACTTGTGAGAGGCATTGGGATTTCCCCAAAGAGGAAGGGTAATATAGTATGGTAGCAGAAAGTATTTCCCTCAGTAGAGAACCAAGGTTAATCGAACCAGTAGGAGTTCATGCAAACAAAGATAAACGGTACCTGCACACACAGACAAAACAAATACTTCCACCCAACGCGGACGAGAGGGTTTTCAATCACCTTCTACTTGTTAATTGCAAGGATTAATTCTGGTAATGATAGATAGATGAATTGCAAAACAAAATAAAAGATAATAAATGGCAGCAAGGTATTTAGGGTTTTAGTAATGTGATGTGAATTGACCAGGGGGCCATAGCTTTCACTAGAGGCATCTCTCTCATGAGCGTAGTAATGCGTACACAAATTATTGTTGGGCAATTGATAGAAAAGCGCATAGTTATGATGTTATTAATGGCAGGATCAGTACATGGCCATTATGTCTGTGACAAGTAGACCGAAATGATTCTGCATCTACTAATATTACTCCACGCCTCGACCGCTATCCAGCATGCACCTTAAGGTATTTGATGGGGAGCGAAGCATGAAAATAAAAAAAAATCCTACGAACACCCAGGATTTATCTAGGAGAAGCATAGCAATGAGAGGGGAGAGTGTGTCTACGTACCCTTATAGACCAAAAGCGGAAGCGTATATAACGCGGTTGATGTAGTCGTACTCTTCGCGATCCGATCACAATCTAACCGATCTAGTGCCGAAAACGGACGGCACCTCCAAGTTTAGCACACGTGCGGCTCGATGATGTCTCCTCCTCCTTTATGCAGCAAGAGAAGACGAAGAAGTAGATGGGATCACAACCAGCACGACGACGTGGTGGTGATGGTGGTGGTGGAGCAACGACAGTACTTCGCTAAGCAAAAAACCGTGGACGAGAACTATGTCGGGAGGGAGAGACGTGGCAGCAGCCAAGGCCAATGTCTTGGGGGGCCTTGCTGCGCCCCCTCCCCTATATTTATATGCGTGGGAGGGCTGGGAGTCCAGCCCTACTCCTAATAGGAGTTGGCGCCAAGGGGGAGAGTGCTTGGACTACAAGTCCAATCCTATTCCTACTTTTTTTTAGAAGAAATACTATTTGTACTAGGACTCCCCTTTTTTCCCTTCCCTAGCCACATGGGCTTTTGAGGACTTGGTGCGCTGATACGTCTCCAACGTATCTATAAATTTTTATTGGTTCATGCTATTATATTATCTGTTTTGGATGTTTTATATGCATTAATGTGCTATTTTATATTATTTTTGGGACTATCTTATTGACCTAGAGCCTAGTGCCAGTTCCTGGTTTTCCCTGTTTTTGAGTTTCGCAGAAAAGGAATACCAAACGGAGTCCAAACAGAATAAAACCTTCGCGATGATTTTTCTTGGACCAGAAGACAACTAGGAGACTTGGAGATGAAGTCGGAGGAGCCACGAGGCGGCCACAAGGACGGATGGCACGCCCAGGGGGTAGGGCGCGCCCCCGCCTTTGTGGGCCCCTCATGCACTTCGTGACCTAATTCTTGTGCCTATATATTCCCATATATCCCCAAACCAACAGAGGCATCCACGAAAACACTTTTCCACCGCCGCAACCTTCTGTACCCGTGAGATCCCATCTAGGGACCTTTTCCGGCACCCTGCCAGAGGGGGATTCGATCATGGAGGGCTTCTACATCAACTCTATTGCCCTTTCGATGAAGCATGAGTAGTTTACCACAGACCTACGGGTCCATAGCTAGTAGCTAGATAGCTTCTTCTCTCTCTTTGATTCTCAACCATGTTCTCCTTGATGTTCTTGGAGATCTAATCGATGTAATACTCTTTTGTGGTGTGTTTGCCGAGATCCGATGAATTGTGGATTTGTGATTAGCTTATCTATGAATATTATTTGAATGCCCTCTGAATTATTTTATGCATGATTTGATATCTTTGTAATTCTCTTCGAACTATCGGTTTGGTCTGGCCAACTAGATTGGTTTTTCTTGCAATGGGAGAAGTGCTTAGCTTCGGGTTCAAACTTATGTGTCCTTTCCCAAAGGATGAGGGGCAGCAAGGCACGTATTGTATTGTTGCCGTCGAGGATAAAAAGATGGGGTTTTCATCATATTGTTTGAGTTAATTCCTCTACATCATGCCATCTTAGTTAATGCATTACTTCGTTCTTTATGAACTTAATACTCTAGATGCATGCTGGATAGCGGTCGATGTGTGGAGTAAGAGTAGTAGATGCAGAATCGTCTCAATCTACTTGACATGGACGTGATGCCTATAATCATGATCATTGCCTTAGATATCGTCATAACTTTGCGCTTTTCTATCAATTGCTCGACAGTAATTTGTTCACCCACCGTATTATTTACTATCTTGAGAGAAGCCTCTAGTGAAACTTGTTGGGGAACGTAGTAATTTCAGAAATTTTCCAACGCATCCACAGGATCATGGTGATGCATAGCAACGAGAAGGGAGAGTTTTGTCCATGTACCCTTGTAGACCAAAAGCGGAAGCGTTAGCACAACGCGGTTGATGTAGTCGTACGTCTTCACGATCTGACGGATCCAAGTACCGAACGTACGGCACCTCCGAGTTCAGCACACATTCAACTCGATGACGTCCCGCGAACTCCGATCCAGCAGAGCTTCACAGGAGAGTTCCGTCAGCACGACGGCGTGGTGACGGTGATGATGATGCTACCGACGCAGGGCTTCGCCTAAGCACCTGTAGCGACCAGACCTCAAACAGTCTGATCTCTATGCTCAGTGTCATCCCTGGATCAGTAATGTTGACACCACACAGTACTCGAAGGATTTATAACAGAGTAGCAATCACACACTTATTACAATCGAATGTCTCAAGAGAGAACTTAATAAAAATAAATATGGCTTAAGGCCATCTAAATACGATAACAGCGGAAGGCTTGGAAGAATAAGCGAGTCCATCAACTCCAACGGCATCACTGAGTATAGAACCACGACCTAAGCACCTTACTCGTCGTTCGAAAAGTCTCGCAACATGAAACGTTGCAGCCAAAACGGGTCAAGACATGGAATATGCCGACAATGTAACACATAGAGAATAATGGAATAATAAGCCTATACTACATGCATATATGGCTGGTGGAAAGCTCTATGGTTACAGTTTTGCGTAAAGCCAGTTTTTCCCTACTGCAAAGGAATAAATTTGTTTAACTATCATGGTGGTTGTTAAACATTGAGAATGGTTGACAGCATTCTCAATCCCAATTAAAAGTACTCATTAAAAACCCAACAATATTGATTTACAAGTAACATGATGAGATTCACATGATATCCAGGTACTAGATACTCAAGATGTCCATAACCGGGGACACGGCTAACCATGATTAGTTTATACACTCTGCAGAGGTTTGCACACTTTTCCCCACAAGACTCGATCGCCTCCGTTGGATTTCTCGCACTACATGATGTTTGAGAAACGGATGACCGAGACATAGTCTTTCGGAAGCGCTAGCACCTTACATGTGGGTAGACCGGTACACCTACTTTCCCCTACATCTGCTAGTCTACCCGTAAGAGTTCGCACGACTTAATGAACTATGCCAGAGCCCATAATGGCTTGTGTCTGCACACGTAAGTTTCTAGTTTGAATAATCTCATGATCCCTTTGAGCCTGGGTGGCGGTCCTAAGAAATACAGGCAAGTCCTGATAGAAACCAGGTGCCTCAATCCACCCAGATGTGTGTTTAAGTTGCCACCTTAAATAAACCATTAATTAACAATCTCACATCTGTCATGGATACACTCACCCAATCCACGTCTACTAGCATAGCATGGCAATAAGCAAACATAGAAGTAACTCCCAAGGGTTTGAAAATAAACAGGTAATAGGTACTACCTCCACTACTTCCCAAAACCCACAATTTAATTAGATCTTAATCATGCAATGTTTGAGGATTGATCTAATGCAATAAAAACTGGGTATGAGAAAAGGTATGACCAAAGTGTTACTTGCCTTGCTGATGATCCGCGAAACCTAGAGACTCGAAGTAACAGGCGGCGCACTCCGGGTATTCTATCGCAGACAAATAAGCATACAATAAGTACTCATCTAATGCACAGGTAAAACTCAAATAGAAGATCTAACCAGATAGTTCAACTTAAGAACTCCGGTTTGCAAAAAGAATCAAATCAAACGAAGCAACGAAAGTCAAACGGCGAAAGAAAACAGCTTCATTTTACTAATCTGGATCTAGGTCAAATTTTATAGAAGCAAAAACTTGTTTAAGTAGGTTATTATGAAAGAGGGTTTCAAGACGAAACTCTAGGCGCTTGAATCGCCTGATTCCGATAAACGAGCGAAAAGTTATACTAAAACGAAAATCGGATCAGGAATCGCGATCAGAAAAATCACGAATTAAATCCGAGAAAAAAGAAAAATGACGAACGGGTTAACGAACGGACGTTCGTTAACTAAGCTAATCTGACGAACGCGTTCGTTAAAGCGAACGAACGAACGAACGTTCGTTATTTAGCCGAACAAAAAAAACCAATCTAAAAAAACGAAAACTAAAAAATCAAGAAAACCGCCTAATTTTTTAAAAAACCGCGACGGCGGTTTACTGGTATGGCGAAACCGACGAGTCGGCGGCGGTCAGGTCCGACGGCTCGTGGCAAGGTCATGCAATGGCAAGCGACGACGCGTTAGGGTTAGGGTTTCAAGGCGGTGGGCACGGCGGGTGGGTTAAGGCGGTACGGCGACGGAACTGGGGCGCCGGCGGCGCTATATAGTGCCCCCGAGCGAGTCCCGCTGGGCACGCCTAAGGTCGGTTATGCTGCTTTTTTATAATTCCGCGCAGAATAAAAATAAAAAGAAATACTAAACGGACTCCAAAAATCCCGAACTAAATTTTCCCCGGCTTCTAAAATCAGGCCGGACTAAATGAACATTAAGTTGGGGCCTAAATGCAATTTTGAAAAACGTGCATTTTTCCTAAATTCAAATAAAAAGGCGAAAAACTCCAAAATAAAATCTTATTTGATTTTATTATTAAATCTTCATTATTTCTTTATTTTGGGAAAGTCATTTTATTCCCTTTCTCATATTTTGATAGTAGAAATAATTGAAGATAAAATAATTTAAAATCAAATGATCCTATTTTCAAAATTTGAGAAAACTCAAATATGAAAATAACGAAATCCCCAACTCTCTCCGTGAGTCCTTGAGTTGTGTAAAATTTCTAGGATCGAGCAAAAATGCAACAAAAAATATGATATGCAAAGATGCTCTATGTATAACATTCCAAATAGAAAATTTGGGATGTTACAAACCTACCCCCTTAAGATGAATCTCGCCCTCGAGATTTGGGTTGGCTAGAAAATATGTGAGGGTGGGCCTTAAGCAAATCTTCCTCTCGCTCCCAGGTGGCTTCTTCCTCGGTGTGGTGGCTCCACTGAACTTTGCAAAACTTAATGACCTTGCTGCAGGTAACTCGACTAGAAAACTCGAGAATCTTAACTGGTTTCTCCTCGTAGGTCAAATCATCAATCAACTGAATCGCCTCTAGTGGCACAGTATCTCTCAGTGGTATATCAGCCATCTCTGCGTGACACTTCTTCAACTGAGAAACATGAAACACATCATGAACACCTGACAAACCTTCGGGTAATTCCAACTTGTACGCAACTTCTCCCATGCGCTCCAAAACACGATATGGTCCTACAAATCGGGGTGCTAACTTTCCTTTAACACCAAAACGCTGAACTCCTCGAAGTGGCGATACACGAAGATAAACTATGTCTCCGACTTTGTATTCTTTCTCCTTGCGTTTTGAATTCGCATAGCTCTTCTGTCTTGACTGGGCTACCTTGAGCCTATCGCGAATTAACTTTACTTTCCATTCAGACTCCTTAATCAAATCCGGTCCAAACAACTGGCGGTCTCCAACTTCATCCAACAACAATGGGGTCCTGCACCTCCTTCCGTACAAGGCTTCGAAAGGGGCATCTTCAAACTAGATTGATAACTGTTGTTGTAAGAGAACTCCGCATATGGCAAATTTTCGTCCCAGCTGGATCCATAATCCAAGGCACAAGCTCTAAGCAAATCCTCCAAAATCTGGTTGACTCTCTCGGTTTGTCCATCTGTCTGTGGATGAAAAGCTGTGCTAAACTCCAGCCTGGTTCCCAAAGTTTCGTGCAACTGCTTCCAGAACTTTGAGGTGAATTGGGTTCCTCTATCGACACGATACTCCTCGAAACTCCATGCAAGCATACAATCCTGGTCATGTATATCTTAGCCAATTTGGCACTGCTATAGGTAGTCTTTACAGGAATGAAATGAGCTACCTTCGTCAAACGATCGAGTACAACCCAAATCGAGTCATAGCCTGAACGGGTCCTGGGCAATCCCATGATGAAATCCATACCTAGTTTATCCCACTTCCATTCGGTATAGACAATGGTCAGTAATAATCCTCGCCGCTTCGATGTTCTCGCCTTCACCCTCGACATACATCACAAACTGCTACGTACTCTGCAATATCCTTCTTCATTCCGGTCCACCAGAAAGTATTCTTCAAATCCAAATACATCTTGGTAATTCCTGGGTGAATCGAATATGGTGAATCGAATATGGTGAATCATGTGCCTCTTGTAGAATCAACTTCCTGATCTCCGGGTCATTGGGCACATAAACACGGTCTTCAAACCATAGGGTATCGTGCTTATCCTCACGAAATCCCTTAGCCTTTCCTTCGCTCATTTTCTCCTTTATAGAGGCAATCTCTTTGTCAGTCTTCTAAGCTTCCCTGATTTTATCCATCAAAGTTGACTGAATCTCCAATGCTGCTACATAGCCTCTCGGAACTATTTCCAAACATAGCTCTCGAAATTCCTCGGCTAACTCCTTTGGTATTTCTCCCGTCATTAGTGTGTTGACATGACTCTTACGGCTCAACGCGTCTGCTACAACGTTAGCCTTTCCGGGGTGATAATGTAATCTCATATCGTAATCTTTAATAAGCTCCAAACATCTCCTTTGCCTGAGATTTAACTCCTTCTGCATGAAGATGTACTTCAAACTCTTGTGATCCGTATACACCTCACAATGATTTCCAATGAGGAAATGTCTCCATGTTTTCAACTCATGCACTACGGCTGCTAACTCCAAATCATGAGTAGCATAATTTAGCTCATGAGGCTTAAGCTGTCGTGAAGCATACGAAACAACTCTTCCCTCCTGCATAAGCACTGCTCCAAGTCCTCTACGTGAAGCGTCGCAATAAACTTCGTAATCCTTGCTTTGGTCCGCAGATTAATACCGTGAGGTAACCAAACGCTTCTTCAACTCTTGGAAACTAGCCTCACACTCCTCAGTCCAAATAAACTTGGTATCCTTCTTCAACAGTTCTGTCATAGGCTTCGCAATCCTTGAGAAATTCTCAATAAATCTCTGGTAGTATCCTGCGAGTCCAAGGAAACTCCGGATCTCTCCAACTGTTGTTGGCGCTTCCCAGTTTGTTACAGTGGCAACTTTAGTGGGGTCCACTGCTATACCTTCCCCGGATATAAAATGTCCGAGAAATCCAACTTCCTTCAACCAAAACTCACACTTGCAGAACTTGGCATATAACTGGTGTTCTCTGAGCTTCTCGAGTACCAAACGCAAGTGTTCCTTATGTTCCTCTTCATTCTTTGAGTAAACCAAAATATCATCAATGAACACCACGACAAACTTATCCAAAAACTCCATAAACACTTTGTTCATCATGTTCATAAAGTAGGCAGGTGCGTTAGTCAGACCAAATGACATAACGGTATACTCATACAGCCCGTACTTGGTGGTAAAAGCTGTCTTAGGTATATCCTGCTCCCGAATCTTCGACTGATGGTACCCTGATCGCAAATCGATCTTGGAAAACACCTTAGCTCCTTGCAATTGGTCAAACAAGTCATTGATCATCGGCAGTGTGTACTTGTTCTTAATGGTCACTTCATTCAATCTGCGATAATCAACAACCATTCTTAATGATCCATCCTTCTTCTCCACTAGAAGTACTGGTGATCCCCAAGGCGAAGACCTTGGGCGAATAAAACCTTTATCCAGTAACTCCTTAATCTGCTTCTTAATTTCTTCCAAATATTGGGCTGGCATCCTATACGGTCTCTTAGATATCGCCCAAAGGCTCGGCAAGAGTTCAATCGAAACTCAATGTCCCTATCCGTGGCATGCCCGGCAACTCTTCTGGGAATACATCGGGGAAATCCCTTACAACTGGTACTTCCTCCTGCACAACTCCTGATAAGGAATTTACATGTGCCCTTCTCGGCTCATGCCGTGATACATACTTGATTCTCCTTCCTTCTGGTGTCGTAAGCAAAATTGTCTTACTGGCGCAATCGATGTTTCCTCCATACATCGACAACCAATCCATACCAAGAATTACATCCAATCCTTGGGATTCCAATATAATTAAATCCGTTGGGAAAACATGCCTCCCTATACTTAATGGCACTTGAAAACATCCTTGATCGCCAGATACTCCGCTCCCGGTGAGCTTACTAGCATGGGTGTCTTAAGAGTCCTAGTGGGAAGGCTAAACTTATCCACAAATCCCCTTGATATGTATGAATGCGATGCACCAGTATCAAAAAGAACAACTGCAGTAAATGACTTAACTACAAACTTACCTATTCTCGCATCAGTGAACTTCAACCTCCTCCACGGTAACGTGGTTCACTTATCCCCTGCTGAAAGGGTTCGCTTCTTTCCGAGCTTCCATTGCCATTACCATTTTGGCCTTCTGGACAATCATTTGCATAATGCCCGGTCTTGCGGCACTTAAAGCAAGTGATGTGGCTCAGGTCTACCTTGGTTGGGGTTGACGGGTTGGTGCGGTTTTGTCCGTTGCTTCCTCCATTCCCGCTTCCATTCTTTGTGCCATTATGATTGTGCGAGCTACCTCCTCCATGGGTATGCTGAAATTGTCCTCCGGCTTCGCGTAAGCGAAGTTTCTGCTGAGCTCGAGTTATTCTTCCCTGTCCATACTTTCTCTTGCGATTGTCAATCTGCTGCTGCTTCCTTCAATCATGAGAGCACGGTCTACTAACTCCTGGTAGTTATTGAAGGTGGCTACCATCAACTGCATGCTCAGCTCATCATTCAATCCTTCTAGAAACTTCTCCGCTTAGTCTGCGCCCATAGCAACGCTATCCGGGGCATAATGTGCTAACCTGAAATCATCCACATATCGCCAACTGTCTGTCCCTCCTTGGCGCAAGTTGCTAAACTCACGCTTCTTCATGGCCATAGCTCCTGTGAAACATGGGCAAGACGAAAAGCTTGTCAAAACTGATCCCATGTGATGGTGTCTACAGGGGTAAGTGGTCAGAAAATTCTCCCACCATGCCGCTGCGGGTCATTCAAGCCGATGTGCGGCAAATTTAACCCTTTCTCCATCTCAGACATCCTGCAGTGGTCAACTCCTCCCTATCTTACGTAGCCAATCATCTGCAACAATCGCTCGGTGCTACTGTAAAACACCGGCGGATTCAGCCTCAAGAACTGAGTCAAATGGTCAACAGGTGGTGGTGGCGGTGGGTTGTTGTTCTTGTTGTTGACTTGGTTCTGTACAAATGTTTGAATCAAGGCATTCTGCTGCTGAATCAACTGAGTGATCTCTGGCGGGAAAACAAATCCGGGGTCGCATCTCGGAGGCATCTGAGGGTTTATAGAAAAGATGAGAGTTAAGAATAGAATGAGGTCTAGAGAGAAACACTACCCATATGCACATGAGACAAATCACACAATATCACTCCAATCAATTCAAACAAGGGCATACAACGGTCTATCTATCGTTACAAAGTGCTGGAACTAAAACTAATTATAATGGGGGAAATCTACTACTGTTATGGTGGTCAACTAGAAAAACTGCTCCGATGAAGACTCCATGATATCTGCTCCAGCTTCATCTTCGAAATCATCATCACTAGGATGAGAATCGGTGTCGTCGATGATGATGTAGTTCTCTGGACATGTGCAATCTTCATCTTCTCCTCCGGGTGCTGAATTTCCCATGAGTTCTTCAATCTTCTCCTTAAGATCGCCGTTTTGTCCCACTAGAGCTACAATCTCCTCCATGTAGTCCTTGCGAGTGGCCTTCAGTTCTCCTTCTAGTTAATCTTGGCTTTTGTTGTCTTCAACTCCATCATGTCTGCGCACATCTGGTTCTCCTGGCGTCGAATGTGCTGATTTAACTCCTGGATGAAAGCTGCAATGGGCCGATCCTTCTTAGTGCCAACTATCTCCCATTGTTCATCTCGGCGCCCGCAAATATGGTAGATAGTATCCTTGAGGTCTTCTTTGTAAACTTCTCCAATGCGTCCCATGGTTATGTGAGCTGCCATGCTCTTTCCCAGACTCCAAGTTGGTGCATTGAAAACACACTCTATGGGTTCCGTGATAGGCGCAAACGTCCTTCCGGGAACTTGAGCTTGAATCTTCCAGCGCTCTTCTTCAGGTAAAGTGGAATTGTAGGTCCCGGTGAAGCTTGGTAATCCGATGTTTAGGTACTTAGTGACTTCCTTTAGATGTCGTCCGAAGGGTGTATCTTCATCCGGCTGGGTGAACTTGATCCTCGCTTCCGTCATCCTAAAAGAGTAGAAAAGATGAGGAGTCAGAAATGAGAAGAGAGTAGTGATCTAGGGCTTTAGCTTAATGGTCGTGTCCTACGGTCGGCGTGTGCTCGATACCATCTTTGTAGCGACCGGACCTCAAACAGTCGATCTCTCGTGCTCGTTGTCATCCTCGGATCAAGAATGCCGACACCACACAAGACTCAAGGATTTATACCGAGTAGCAATCACACACTTATTACAATCAAATGTCTCAAGAGAGAACTTAATAAAATAAATATGGCTTAAGGCCATCTAAATACGATAACAAATGAAGGCTTGGAAGAATAAGCGAGTCCATCAACTCCAACGGCATCATCGAGTATAGAACCACGACCTAAGCACCTTACTCGTCGTCTGGAAAGTCTGCAACATGAAATGTTGCAGCCCGAAAACAGGTCACCACATGGAATATGCTGGCAATGTAACACACAGAGAATAATGGAATAATAAGCCTATACTACATGCATATATGGCTGGTGGAAAGCTCTATGGTTACAGTTTTGCGTAAAGTCAGTTTTTCCCTACTGCAAAGGAATAAATTGGTTTAACTATCATGGTGGTTGTTAAACATTGAGAATGGTTGACAGCATTCTCAATCCCAATTAAAAGTACTCATAAAAAACCCAACAATATTAATTTACAAGTAACATGATGAGATTCACATGATATCCAGGTACTAGATACTCAAGATGTCCATAACCAGGGACACGGCTAACCATGATTAGTTTATACACTCTGCAGAGGTTTGCGCACTTTTCCCCACAAGACTCGATCGCCTCCGTTGGATTTCTCGCACTACATGATGTTTGAGAAACGGATGACCGAGACATAGTCTTTCGGAAGCGCTAGCACCTTACATGTGGGTAGACCGATACACCTACTTTCCCCTACATCTGCTAGTCTACCCGTAAGAGTTGGCACGACTTAATCAACTATGCCATAGCCCATAATGGCTTGTGGCTGCACACGTAAGTTTCTAGTTTGAATAATCTCATGATCCCTTTGAGCCTAGGTGGCGGTCCAAGAAATACAGTAAGTCTCGATAGAAACCAGTGCCTCAATCCACCCGGATGTGTGTTTAAGTTGCCACCTTAAATAAACCATTAATTAACAATCTCACATCTGTCATGGATACACTCACCCAATCCACGTCTACTAGCATAGCATGGCAATAAGCAAACGTAGAAGTAACTCCCAAGGGTTTGAAAATAAACAGGTAATAGGTACTACCTCCACTACTTCCCAAAACCCACAATTTAATTAGATCCTAATCGTGCAATGTTTGTGGATTGATCTAATGCAATAAAAACTTGGTATGAGAAAAGGTATGATCAAAGTGTTACTTGCCTTGCTGATGATCCGCGAAACCTAGAGACTCGAAGTAACAGGCGGCGCACTCCGGGTATTCTATCGCAGACAAACAAGCATACAATAAGTACTCATCTAATGCACAGGTAAAACTCAAATAGAAGATCAAACCAGATAGTTCAACTTAAGAACTCCGATTTGCAAAAAGAATCAAATCAAACGAAGCAACGAAAGTCAAACGGCGAAAGAAAACAGCTTCATTTTACTAATCTGGATCTAGGTCAAATTTTACAGAAGCAAAAACTTGTTTAAGTAGGTTATTATGAAAGAGGGTTTCGAGACGAAACTCTAGGCTCTTGAATCGCCTGATTCCGATAAACGAGCGAAAAGTTATACTAAAACGAAAATCGGATCAGGAATCGCGATCAGAAAAATCACGAATTAAATCCGAGAAAAAAGAAAAACGACGAACGGGTTAACGAACGGACATTCGTTAACTAAGCTAATCTGACGAACGCGTTCGTTAAAAACGAACGAACGAACAAACGTTCGCTATTTAACCGAACCGAAAAAAACTGATCTAAAAAAACGAAAACTAAAAATAAACCGAAAATAAACCGAAGAAAAACCGCCCGGTTTTTAAAAAAAGCAGCGGCACGGTTTATGAGGCGGCGGCGAACCTCGGGCGGCGGAAACCGGCGAGTCGGAGGCGGCGGGTCCGCGGCTCCATGGCGCAAGCGCGGTTTAGGTTAGGGTTTTGGGCAAGGGCTTGCCATGGGCGGGGGGCGGGCGGTGGTGGTACGACGGGTCTGGGGGCGCTGGGTGGCACTATATAGTGCCCCCGAGCGAGTCCCGCTGGCACGCCTAAGGTCGGTTCTTGCTTTTTTTATAATTCATGAAGAAGCAAAATAAAAAGAAATACTAAACGCACTCCAAAAATCCCGAAATAAATTTTCCCCGGCTTTTAAAATCAAGCCGGACTAAATGAACATTTATTTGGGGCCTAAATGCAATTTTGAAAAACACGCATTTTTCCTAAATTCAAATAAAAGGCGAAAACTCCAAAATAAAATCTTATTTGATTTTATTATTAAATCTTCATTATTTCTTTATTTTGGGAAAGTCATTTTATTCCCTCTCTCATATTTTGATAGTAGAAATAATTGAAGATAAAATAATTTAAAATCAAATGATCCTATTTTCAAAATTTGAGAAAACTCAAATATGAAAATAACGAAATCCCCAACTCTCTCCGTAGGTCCTTGAGTTGTGTAAAATTTCTATGATCGAGCAAAAATGCAACAAAAAATATGATATGCAAAGATGTTCTATGTATAACATTCCAAATTGAAAATTTGGGATGTTACAGCACCGCTACGATATGATCGAGGTGGAATATGGTGGAGGGGTGCACCGCACACGCTAAGAGATCAAGAGATCAATTGTTGTGTCTAGAGGTGCCCCCTGCCCCCGTATATAAAGGACCAGGGGGGAGGAGGCGGCTGGCTAGGGGAGGGCGCGCCAGGGAGGAGTCCTACTCCCACCGGAAGTAAGACTCCCTCTTTTCCTAGTTGGAGTAGGAGGGGGAAAGGAATGGAAGGAGAGAGGGGGAAGGAAAGGGGGCGCGCGGCCAGCCCTAGCCTCCCCTCCTCTTCTCCACTAAGGCCCATCTTGGCCTATTAAACTCCCTGGGGGTTCCGTAACCCCGGTACTCCAAAGATATGTCCTAAACTCCCGAAACCATTCCGGTGTCCGAACATAGTCGTCCAATATATCGATCTTTATGTCTCGACCATTTGGAGACTCCTCGTCATGTCCGTGATCACATCCGGGACTCCGAACAACCTTCGGTAGATCAAAACACAAAAACTCATAATACAATCGTCACCGAAACTTTAAGCGCGCGGACCCTACGGGTTCGAGAACAATGTAGACATGACCGAGACACGTCTCCGGCCAATAACCAATAACGGAACCTGGATGCTCATATTGGCTACATATTCTACGAAGATCTTTATCGGTCAAACCGCATAACAACATACGTTGTTCCCTTTGTCATCGGTATGTTACTTGACCGAGATTCGATCATCGGTATCTCAATACCTAGTTCAATCTCGTAACCGGCAAATCTCTTTACTCGTTCCGTAATACATCATCTTGCAACTAACTTATTAGTTACAATGCTTGCAAGGTTTATAGTGATGTGTATTACCGAGTGGGCCCAGAGATACCTCTCCGACAATCGGATTGACAAATCCTAATATCAAAATACGCCAACCCAACAAGTACCTTCGGAGACACCTGTAGAGCACCTTTATAATCACCCAATTACGTTGTGACGTTTGGTAGCACACAAATTGTTCCTCCGGTAAACGGGAGTTGCATAATCTCATAGTCATAGGAACATTTTTAAGTCATTAATAAAGCAATAGCAACATACTAAACGATCAAGTACTAAGCTAACGGAATGGTTCTAAGTCAATCACATCATTCTCCTAATGATGTGATCTTGTTAATCAAACGACAACTCATGTCTATGGCCAGGAAACATAATCATCTTTGATTAACGAGCTAGTCAAGTAGAGGCATACTAGTGACACTCTGTTTGTCTGTTTGTCTATGTATTCACACATGTATCATGTTTCCGGTTAATACAATTCTAGCATGAATAATAAACATTTATCATGATAGAAGGAAATGAATAATAACTTTATTATTGCCTCTAGGGCATATTTCCTTCAGTCTCCCACTTGCACTAGAGTCAATAATCTAGATTACATAGTAATGATTCTAACACCCATGGAGCCTTGGTGCTGATCATGTTTTGCTCGTGGAAGAGGCTTAGTCAACGGGTCTGCAACATTCAGATTCGTATGTATCTTGCAAATCTCTATGTCTCCCACCTGGACTTGGTCCCGGATGGAATTGAAGCGTCTCTTGATGTGCTTGGTCCTCTTGTGAAATTTGGATTCCTTTGCCAAGGCAATTGCACCAGTATTGTCATAGAAGATTTTCATTGGACCCGATGCACTAGGTATGACACCTAGATCGGATATGAACTCCTTCATTTGCTGCTTCTGAAGCAGCTATGTACTCCGCTTCACATGTAGATCCCGCCACGACGCTTTGTTTAGAACTGCACCAACTGACAGCTCCACCGGTCAATATAAACACGTACCCGTTTTGCGATTTAGAATCATCCGGATTAGTGTCAAAGCTTGCATCAACGTAACCATTTACGATGAGCTCTTTGTCACCTCCACAAACGAGAAACATATCCTTAGTCCTTTTCAGGTATTTCAGGATGTTCTTGACCGCCGTCCAGTGATCCACTCATGTATTACTTTGGTACCTCCCTTCTAAACTAATAGCAAGGCACACATCAGGTCTGGTACACAGCATTGCATACATGATAGAGCCTATGGCTGAAGCATAGGGAACATCTTTCATTTTCTCTCTATCTTCTGCAGTGGTCGGGCATTGAGTCTTACTCAACTTCACACCTGGTAACACATGCAAGAACCCTTTCTTTGCTTGATCCATTTTGAACTTCTTCAAACTTTGTCAAGGTATGTGCTTTGTGAAAGACCAATTAAGCGTCTTGATCTATCTCTATAGATCTTGATGCCCAATATGTAAGCAGCTTCACTGAGGTCCTTCATTGAAAAACTCTTATTCAAGTATCCTTTTATGCTATCCAGAAATTCTATATTATTTCCAATCAACAATATGTCATCCACATATAAGATTAGAAATGCTACAGAGCTCCACTCACTTTCTTGTAAATACAGGCTTCTCTAGAAGTCCGTATAAAACCATATGCTTTGATCACACTATCAAAGCGTTTATTCCAACTCCGAGAGGCTTGCACCAGTCCATAAATGAATCGCTGGAGCTTGCTCACTTTGTTAGCTCCCTTTGGATCGATAAAACCTTCAGGTTGCATCATATACAACTCTTCTTCCAGAAATCCATTCAGGAATGCAGTCTTTACATCCATTTGCCAAATTTCATAATCATAAAATGCGGCAATTGCTAACATGATTCGGACGGACTTAAGCATCGGTACAGGTGAGAAGGTCTCATCGCAGTCAATCCCTTGAACTTGTCGAAAACCTTTCGCAACAAGTCGAGCTTTATAGACAGTAACATTACCATCAGCGTCTGTCTTCTTGAAGATCCATTTATTCTCAATTGCTTGCCGATCATCGTGCAAGTCAACCAAAGTCCACACTTTGTTCTCATACATGGATCCCATCTCAGATCTCATTGCCTCAGGCCATTTTGCGGAATCTGGGCTCACCATCGCTTCTTCATAGTTCGTAGGTTCGTCATGGTCTAGTAACATGACCTCCAGAACAGGATTACCGTACCACTCTGGTGCGGATCTCACTCTGGTTGACCTACGAGGTTCGGTAGTAACTTGATCTGAAGCTTCATGATCATCATCATTAGTTTCCTCACTAATTGGTGTAGGTGTCACAAGAACCGGTTTCTGTGATGAACTACTTCCCAATAAGGGAGCAGGTACAATTACCTCATCAAGTTCTACTTTCCTCCCACTCACTTCTTTCGAGAGAAACTCCTTCTCTAGAAAGGATCCATTTTTAGCAACAAATGTTTTGCCTTCGGATCTGTGATAGAAGGTGTACCCAACAGTTTCCTTTGGGTATCCTATGAAGACACATTTCTCTGATTTGGGTTCGAGTTTATCTGGTTGAAGCTTTTTCACATAAGCATCGCAGCCCCAAACTTTAAGAAACGACAACTTTGGTTTCTTGCCAAACCACAGTTCATATGGTGTCGTCTCAACGGATTTTGATGGTGCCCTATTGAACGTGAATGCAGCTGTCTCTAGAGCATAACCCCAAAACGATAGCAGTAAATCAGTAAGAGACATCATAGATCGCACCATATCTAGTAAAGTACAATTACGACATTCAGACACACCATTACGCTGTGGTGTTCTGGGTGGCGTGAGTTGCGAAACTATTCCGCATTGTTTCAAATGTAGACCAAACTCATAACTCAAATATTATCCTCCACGATCTGATCGTAGAAACTTTATTTTCTTGTTACGATGATTTTCAACTTCACTCTGAAATTCTTTGAACTTTTCAAATGTTTCAGACTTATGTTTCATTAAGTAGATATACCCATATCTGTTTAAATCATCTATGAAGGTGAGAAAATAAGGATACCCGCCGCGAGCCTCAACATTCATTGGACCACATACATCAATATGTATGATCTCCAACAAATTAGTTGCTCGCTCCATAGTTCCGAAGAACGGCGTTTTAGTCATCTTGCCCATGAGGCACGGTTCGCAAGTACCAAGTGATTCATAATCAAGTGATTCCAAAAGTCCATCAGTATGGAGTTTCTTCATGCGCTTTACACCAATATGACCCAAATGGCAGTGCCACAAATAAGTTGCCCTATCATTATCAACTTTGCATCTTTTGGTTTCAAGATTATTAATATGTGTATCACTACTTTCGAGATTCAACAAAAATAGACCACTCTTGAAGGGTGCATGACCATAAAAGATATTGCTCATATAAATAGAACAACCATTATTCTCAGATTTAAATGAATAACCGTCTCGCATCAAACAAGATCCAGATATAATGTTCATGCTCAACGCTGGCACCAAATAACAATTATTCAGGTCTAAAACTAATCCCAAAGGTAGATGTAGAGGTAGTGTGCCGACGGCGATCACATCGACTTTGGAACCATTTCCCACGCGCATCGTCACCTTGTCCTTAGCCAGTCTTCGCTTAATCCGTAGTCCCTGTTTCGAGTTGCAAATATTAGCAATGTAACCAAGATCAAATACCAGTGCTAGCTCTGCGAGCTCGTAAGGTACACATCAATAACATGTATATCACATATACCTTTGTTCACCTTGCCATCCTTCTTATCCGCCAAATACTTGTGGAAGTTCCGCTTCCAGTGACCAATCTGCTTGTAGTAGAAGCACTCAGTCTCAGGCTTAGGTCCAGACTTGGGTTTCTTCTCTTGAGCAGCAACTTGTTTGTTGTTCTTCTTGAAGTTCCCTTCTTCTTCCCTTTACCCTTTTCTTGAAACTGGTGGTCTTATTGACCATCAACACTTGATGCTCCTTCTGATTTCTACCTCCGCAGCCTTTAGCATTGCGAAGAGCTCGGAATTGTCTTATCCATCCCTTGCATATTATAGTTCATCACGAAGCTCTTGTAGCTTGGTGGCGTGATTGAAGAATTACATCAATGACACTATCATCCGGAAGATTAACTCCCGCTTGAATCAAGTGATTGCGCACCGAGAGATTCCGAGTATATGCTCACCGCGTAACTATTCTCCTCCATCTTGCGCTTGTATAACTTATTGGAGACTTCATATCTCTCAATCCGAGCATTTGCTTGAAATATTAACTTCAACTCCTGGAACATCTCGTATGCTCCATGACGTTCAAAATGTCGCTGAAGTCCCGGTTCTAAGCCGCAAAGCATGGCACACTGAACTATCGAGTAGTCATCAACATGCGACTGCCAGGCATTCACAATGTCTGCAGTTGCTGGCGCAGGTGGTACACCCAGCGGTGATTCTAGGACGTAATTCTTCTGTGCAGCAATGAGGATAATCCTCAAGTTACGGACCCAGTCCGTGTAATTGCTACCATCATCTTTAAACTTTGCTTTCTCAAGGAATGCATTAAAATTTAATGGAACAACAGCACGGGCCATCTATCTAAAAACAACATAGATAAGCAAAATACTATCAGGTACTAAGTTCATGATAAATTTAAGTTCAATTAATCATATTATTTAAGAAATCCCACTTAGATAGATATCCCTCTGATCATCTAAGTGATCACGTGATCCAAATCAACTAAACCATGTCTGATCATCATGTGAGATGGAGTAGTTTTCAATGGTGAACATCACTATGTGATCATATCTACTATATGATTCACGCTCGACCTTTCGGTCTCAGTGTTCCGAGGCCATATCTGCATATGCTAGGCTCGTCAAGTTTAACCCAAGTATTCTGCGTGTGCAAAACTGGCTTGCACCCGCTGTAGATGAACGTAGAGCTTATCACACCCGATCATCACGTGGTGTCTCGGCACGACGAACTTTGGCAACGGTGCATACTCAGGGAGAACACTTTTATCTTGAAATTTAGTGAGAGATCATCTTATAATGCTACCGTCAATCAAAGCAGAACAAGATGCATAAAGGATAAACAACACATGCAATCAATATAAGTGATATGATATGGCCATCGTCATCTTGTGCTTGTGATCTCCATCTCCGAAGCATCGTCATGATCACCATCATCACCGGCGCGACACCTTGATCTCCATCGTAGCATCGTTGTCGTCTCGCCAACTATTTCTTCTACGACTATCACTACAACTTAGTGATAAAGTAAAGCATTACAGGGTGATTGCATTTCATACAATAAAGCGACAACCATATGGCTCCTGCCAGTTGCCGATAACTCGGTTACAAAACATGATCATCTCATACAATAAAATATAGCATCATGTCTTGACCACATCACATCACAACATCCCCTGCAAAAACAAGTTAGACGTCCTCTACTTTGTTGTTGCAAGTTTTACGTGGCTGCTACGGGCTGAGCAAGAACCGTTCTTACCTACGCATCAAAACCACAACAATAGTTCGTCAAGTTGGTGTTGTTTTAACCTTCTCAAGGACCGGGCGTAGCCACACTCGGTTCATCTAAAGTTGGAGAAACTGACACCCGCCAGCCACCTGTGTGCAAAGCACGTTGGTAGAACCAGTCTCGCGTAAGCGTACGCGTAATGTCGGTCCGGGCCGCTTCATCCAACAATACTGTCGAACCAAAGTATGACATGCTGGTAAGCAGTATGACTTGTATTGCCCACAACTCACTTGTGTTCTACTCGTACACATCAATAGCATGTATATCACATATACCTTTGTTCACCTTGCCATCCTTTTTATCCGCCAAATACTTGGGGCAGTTCCGCTTCCAGTGACCAGTCTGCTTGTCGTAGAAGCACTCAGTCTCAGGCTTAGGTCCAGACCTGGGTTTCTTCTCTTGAGCAGAAACTTGTTTGCTGTTCTTCTTGAAGTTCCCCTTCTTCTTCCCTTTACCCTTTTTCTTGAAACTGGTGGTCTTATTGACCATCAACACTTGATGCTCCTTCTTAATTTCTACCTCCGCAACCTTTAGCATTGCGAAGAGCTCGGGAATTGTCTTATCCATCCCTTGCATATTATAGTTCATCACGAAGCTCTTGTAGCTTGGTGGCAGTGATTGAAGAATTCTGTCAATGACACTATCATCCGGAAGATTAACTCCCAGTTGAATCAAGTGATTGCAGTACCCCAGACATTCTGAGTATATGCTCACCGACAGAACTATTCTCCTCCATCTTGCAGCTGTAGAACTTATTGGAGACTTCATATCTCTCAATCCGGGCATTTGCTTGAAATATTAACTTCAACTCCTGGAACATCTCGTATGCTCCATGATGTTCAAAATGTCGTTGAAGTCCCGGTTATAAGCCGTAAAGCGTGGCACACTGAACTATCGAGTAGTCATCAACACGCGACTGCCAGGCATTCACAATGTCTGCAGTTGCTGGCGTAGGTGGTACACCTAGCGGTGCTTCCAGGACGTAATTCTTCTGTGCAGCAATGAGGATAATCCTCAAGTTACGGACCGAGTCCGTGTAATTGCTTCCATCATCTTTAAACTTTGCTTTATCAAGGAATGCATTAAAATTTAATGGAACAACAACACGGGCCATCTATCTACAAACAACATAGATAAGCGAAATACTATCAGGTACTAAGTTCATGATAAATTTAAGTTCAATTAATCATATTATTTAAGAACTCCCACTTAGGTAGGTATCCCTCTGATCATCTAAGTGATCACGTGATCCAAATCAACTAAACCATGTCTGATCATCATGTGAGATGGAGTAGTTTTCAATGGTGAACATCACTATGTGATCATATCTACTATATGATTCACGCTCGACCTTTCGGTCTCAGTGTTCCGAGGCCATATCTGCATATGCTAGGCTCGTCAAGTTTAACCCAAGTATTCTGCGTGTGCAAAACTGGCTTGCACCCGCTGTAGATGAACGTAGAACTTATCACACCCGATCATCACGTGGTGTCTCGCACGATTTAACTTTGGCAACGGTGCATACTCGGGAGAACACTTTTGTCTTGAAATTTAGTGAGAGATCATCTTATAATGCTACTGTCAATCAAAGCAGAACAAGATGCATAAAGGATAAACATCACATGCAATCAATATAAGTGATATGATATGGCCATCATCATCTTGTGCTTGTGATCTCCATCTCAGAAGCATCGTCATGATCACCATCGTCACCGGTGCGACACCTTGATCTCCATCGTAGCATCGTTGTCGTCTCGCCAACTATTGCTTCTACGACTATCGCTACCACTTAGTGATAAAGTAAAGCATTACAGGGCGATTGCATTTCATACAATAAAGCGACAACCATAAGGCTCCTGCCAGTTGCCGATAACTCGGTTACAAAACATGATCATCTCATACAATAAAATATAGCATCATGTCTTGACCACATCACATCACAACATGCCCTGCAAAAACAAGTTAGACGTCCTCTACTTTGTTGTTGCAAGTTTTACGTGGCTGCTACGGGCTGAGCAAGAACCGTTCTTACCTGCGCATCAAAACCACAACGATAGTTTGTCAAGTTGGTGTTGTTTTAACCTTCTCACGGGCGAGCGTACACTCGCTTCAACTAACGTTGAGAAATCGACACCGCCACCACCTGTGTGCAAAGCACGTCGGTAGAACCAGTCTCACATAAGCGTACGCGTAATGTCGGTCCGGGCCGCTTCATCCAACAATACCGTCGAACCAAAGTATGGCATGCTGGTAAGCAATATGACTTGTATCGCCCACAACTCACTTGTGTTCTACTCGTGCATGTAACATCTACGCATAAAACCTGGCTCGGATGCCACTGTTGGGGAACGTAGTAATTTCAAAAAAATTCCTATGCACACATAGGATCCTGGTGATGCATAGCAACGAGAGGAGAGAGTGTTATCCATGTACCCTCGTAGGCCGTAAGCGGAAGCATTAGCACAACACGGTTGATGTAGTCGTACGTCTTCACGATCCGACCGATCTAAGTACCGAACGTACGTCACCTCCGAGTTCAGTACACGTTCAGCTCGATGACGTCCCGCAAACTCCGATCCAGCAGAGCTTCACTGGAGAGTTCCGGCAGCACGACAGCGTGGTGATGGTGATGATGATGCTACCGACGTAGGGCTTCGCCTAAGAACCGCTACGATATGATCGAGGTGCAATATGGTGGAGGGGGCACCGCACACGGCTAACAGATCAAGAGATCAATTGTTGTGTCTAGAGGTGCCCCTGCCCCCGTATATAAAGGACCATGGGGAGGAGGCGGCCGACCAGGGAAGGGCACGCCAGGGAGGAGTCCTACTCCCACCGAGAGTAGGACTCCCTCTTTTCCTAGTTGGAGTAGGAGGGGGAAAGGAAGGGAAGGAGAGGGGAAGGAAGAAGGCGCGCCCCCTCCTTGTCCAATTCGGACTAGAGGGAGGGGCGCGCCAGCCCTAGCCGCCTCCTCTTCTCCACTAAGGCCCATCTTGGCCCATTAAACTCCCCGGGGTTCCGTAACCCCGGTACTCGAGATATGTCCAAACTCCCAAAACCATTCCGGTGTCCGAACATAGTCGTCCAATATATCGATCTTTACGTCTCGACCATTTCGAGACTACTCGTCATGTCCGTGATCACATCCGGGACTCAACAACCTTCGTACATCAAAACACAAAACTCATAATACAATCGCCACCGAAACTTTAAGCGTCAAGGACCCTACGGGTTCGAGAACAATGTAGACATGACCGAGACACGTCTCCGGCCAATAACCAATAGCGGAACCTGGATGCTCATATTGGCTCCAACATATTCTACGAAGATCTTTATCGGTCAAACCGCATAACAACATACGTTGTTCCCTTTATCATCGGTATGTTACTTGCCTGAGATTCGATCGTCGGTATCTCAATACCTAGTTCAATCTCGTTACCGGCAAGTCTCTTTACTCATTCCGTAATACATCAATTCGCTACTAACTCATTAGTTACAATGCTTGCAAGGCTTATAGTGATGTGTATTACAGAGTGGGCCCAGAGATACCTCTCTGACAATCGGAGTGACAAATCCTAGTCTTGAAATACGCCAACCCAACAAGAACCTTCGAAGACACCTATAGAGCACCTTTATAATCACCCAGTTACGTTGTGACGTTTGGTAGCACACAAAGTGTTCCTCCGGTAAACGGAAGTTGCATAATCTCATAGTCATAGGAACATGTATAATTCTTGAAGAAAGCAATAGCAACATACTAAACGATCAGGTGCTAAGCTAACGGAATGGGTCAAGTCAATCACATCATTCTCCTAATTATGTGATCCCGTTAATCAAATGACAACTCATGTCTATGGCCAGGAAACACAACCATCTTTGATTAATGAGCAAGTCAAGTAGAGGCATACTAGTGACACTCTGTTTGTCGATGTATTCACACATGTATCATGTTTCCGGTTAATACAATTCTAGCATGAATAATAAACATTTATCATGATATAAGGAAATAAATAATAACTTTATTATTGCCTCTAGGGCATATTTCCTTCAAAACCTATGGCCCCCGGGTCTATTTTCCATCATATAAGTTTCCAATCTACTATTTCACAATCTTTTACTTTCCGATCTATAAACCAAAAATACCAAAAATATTTACTTTACCGTTTATCTATCTCTACCATATCTCACTTTTGCAATTAACCGTGAAGGGATTGACCACCCCTTTATCGCGTTGGGTGCAAGTTTGTTTGATTGTTTGTGCAGGTATTCGGCGACTTGTGCGTTATCTCCTACTAGATTGATACCTTGGTTCTCAAACCGAGGGAAATACTTATCTCTACTTTGTTGTATCACCCTTTCCTCTTCAAGGGAAAAACCAACGCAAGCTCAAGAAGTAGCATGCGCCTGGCCCAATAAGTCCAGGGCGCCTCCCTCTCAGCCCATGCTAGCCCTTGGGATGTGGTGGGCCCACTTGTGGACTTCCGGCCCCCTTCGAAATCCTCCGGAACCTTCTGTAAGCTTCCCGGTACAATATCGAAAAAACTGCACCTTTTTTCAAAACCCAAAATATGACTTCCCAAATATAAATCTTTACCTCTTGGCCATTCCGAGACTCCTCGTGACGTTTGGTATATCATCCGGGACTCCAAACAATATTTGGTTACCAATCACGAAATATCCGAATAGCACTCTAGCGTCAACGAACGTTAAGCCTGTGACCCCGCGCTTCGGAAATCATGTAGTTTGATACGTCTCCAACGTATCTATAATTTTTTATTGTTCCATGCTGCTATATTATCATTCTTGTATGTTTTACATTCATTTTATAGCAACTTTATATCATTTTTTGGGACTAACCTATTGACATAGTGGCCAATGCCAGTTGTTGTTTTTTGCTTGTTTTTTAGTTCGCAGAATATCCATATCAAACGGAGTCCAAACGCAGCGAAACTTTTTGGAGATTTTTTTCTGCCTAGAAGGAAGCTTGGGAACCAAGGAAGTGGACGAGGGAAGGCCTCTGGGGCCGACAACCCACCAGGGCGTGCCAGAGGCCCCAGGCGTGTCCTGATGGGTGGTGGGACCCATAGAGCTCCTTTCCACCACCTACCAGCTCAATAAATACCCAAATATTCTACAAACCCTAGGGGAGTCGACGAAACACAATTCCAGCCATCACAAGTTCCAGAACCCGAGATCCAATCTAGAGCCCCTTTCTGGCACCTTGCCGGAGGGGAACACGATCACAGAGGGGTTCATCATCCTCATTGGTGCTCCTCCGATGAGGCGTGAGTAGTTCACCATAGACCTACGGCTCCGTAGGCATTAGCTAGATGGCTTCTTCTCTCTTTTTGATTCTCAATACAATGTTCTCCTCGATGTTCTTGGAGATCTATTTGATGTAATGACTTTTTGCGGTGTGTTTGTTGGGATCCGATGAATTGCGAGTTTATGATCAGATCTATCTATGAATATTATTTGAGTCTTCTTTGATATCTTATATGCATGATTGTTATAGCCTCACATTTCTTCTCCGAAACTTTGGTTTAGTTAGGCCAACTAGATTGATTTTTCTTGCCATGGGAAGAGGTGCTTTGTGATGGGTTCGATCTTGTGGTGTCCTCACCAAGTGACAGAAGGGGTAGCGAGGCACGTATGTATCATTGCTATTAAGGATAAAAAGATGGGGTCTATTCCTACATGAATAGATCTTGTCTACATCATGTCATCATTCTTATTGCGTTACTCCGTTTTCCAATGAACTTAATACACTAGATGCATGTTGGATAGCGGTCGACGTGTGGAGTAATAGTAGTAGATGCAGGCAGGAGTCGGTTTACTAATCTTGGACATGATGCCTATATACATGATCGTTGCCTTGGATATTGCCATAATTATTTGCTCTTCTATCGATTGCCCAACAGTAATTTGTTTACCCACCGTATGCTATTTTCTCGAGAGAAGCCACTAGTGAAATCTACGGCCCCGGGTCTATCTTTTATCATATTGTTTTCAGATCTATTATTCCAAAAACCCAAAAATACCTCGCCACACTTTTTCTTTATATGTTTCATTTTGTGTTTTTACAAGATCTATTTATCCAATCTACCACAATTTTATCTATCTTATTATCGGGGAGGGATTGACAACCCCTCTTATTCATTGGGTTGCAAGTATTTGTTCTTTGTGTGCAGTTACCATTTACATAGTGTTGCTTGGTTCTCCTACTGGATTGATAACATTGGTTTCATAATTGAGGGGAATACTTACCGTTGTTGTGCTGCATCATCCTCTCCTCTTCGGGGAAATACCAACGCAGGTACAAGCAATCAGGAAGAATTTCTAGTGCAGTTGTTGGGGAGACATCATCAACATCTATCAGGTTCCTAATCACAAATCTCATCTCCTTGAAATTTACATTATTTGCCATTTGCCTCTCGTTTTCATCTTCCCCACTTCTAAAACTTTTTTGTGAAAAGCACAAAAATATTTGCCTTTTTATTTGCCATTTTCTCGTTCGATCTTTTGCTCGCTCGAACCTAACATCATGAGTGACTTTGGTATGGAAGAAATGGATGATGGAAGAACTCCTAAAATTGGACATTCTTGTAATCTCGGTGCTAAAACTTTTGTTTTGGGACAAGGGAACATTGTAGGAAAGGAGACCATCCAAGAATTCTTTAATTGTGTTGGAACACTTGTGATGATGCTCCTATACTTAAAAGAACTAAAACTTATGCAGAAGCTATTTCAGCACTAGTTCTAAAACTTGAAAATAGATTTTTTCGTACTCATCCTACCTTGCAAAGATTGTTTTATGAGCTACCAGTTATAAAGGACCCGAACGGTAAAAATATAGCCACCATTGTTCTTATGAATGAATTTGATCACATAGTACGAGAAGCTAGGGAATTTTTTGATTTTTATGGTACGAACCGTGAAAAACCGGTAATAGATGAGATCCTTTACAATGGTGATTATGTGTTAAGACATTTGCTTGGAAATAATCATTTTTTTATGAGAACCTTAAAAAGGAAATTCTCGTTTTGGATGTGATCCAACAAGTTTTTAATGATGTTAATCAACAATATTCTTGGATTGTAGCCGGGAATCAAAGTGGATATAAAGATGGACAACTTGATATTGCTAAATTTTCGATGGACAATGTGTTTCGAGTTATATTTGAGAAACCTCCTGACAAAAACACATCTACGGAAAATAAGAAGAAAGATGAAAAATACTTGAATCTATGCATTTGCCTAGCTCGGGGCATAAAACGATAGCGCTTGTTGGGAGGCAACCCAATGAATAAAATTTATTTTTGCCTTTTTCTTTCTGTTCTTGAGTGTTCACACAATTATGCTACTATTATGATTGTGTTTCTGTGTTTTAATTAGTGTTTGTGCCAAGTAAAGCCTTTGGTATCATGTTGGGTGATAGTTGATTTGATCTTGTTGAAAAACAGAAACTTTTGCGTCCAGTAGCTGAAATTTGTGAAATCAGAGAAGCGACGAAAAATTCTGATTTTTTTACACAAAATAGATATACAAATTGCCTAAGTTGTCCTAATTGTTCAGAATTTTTGGAGTTATAGAAGTATGGTTAGAGTCCAGATTACTACAGACTGTTATGTTTTTGACAGATTTTGTTTTTGTTGCATTGTGTGCTTATTTTGATGAATCTATGTATTGTATCGGGGGGTGTAAGCCATGGTAAAGTTAGAATACATTAGGTATAATGCAATAATAAAATATCAATGGGTTTGCAATAGTACTTAAAGTGCTGATTTGCTTTATTATACTAACGGATCTCATGAAGGTTTTGTTAAATTTTGTGTGATTGAAGTTTTCAAGTTTTGGGTGAGATCACGATGGATGAAGGAATAATGAGTGAAAAGAGCCTAATAATGGGGATGCCCATAGCACTTCAAGTTAATATTCAAAGAGAACCAAGTAACTAAGCTCGGGGATGCCCCGGAAGGCATCCCCTCTTTCTTCTAACAACCATCGGTAATTTTACTTGGAGTTATATTTTTATTGGTCACATATCATGAGTTTTGCTTGGAGCGTCTTGTACTATATGAGTCTTTGCTTGTTTTGCTTTTTTGATTTGTTGCAAGTATCCTTGCTGGACACACCTATTTGAGAAAACCACAATTATGCAATGATTTGTTAGAATTGCTCTATGTGCTTCACTTAAAAAAAATTATGGAATTGCTCTAGTGCTTCACTTAATTTCTTTTAGCACGGTGGTGCTTTAATTTTTGAAGAAATACTCTCATGCTTCACTTAGATCAATTTGAGAGTTAGAATTTTTTTGAAGAAATTCTCTCAGACTTCAATTATATTATTTCGAGAGATGAAAATTGTTATGCTCATGTTCTTTACTTAAATTTATTTGAGCTTGTCATAAGCAATGGCAATATATGAAACTAGTACTAAAGCGATAGATATTCAAGAGGGATATAATAAAAACGTTCATGAAGATCACTGGGAAAAATAAACTTGATTATTTGTAATTTGAGATACGATGATAATAATATGTGAGTCATGTTGGTGAGTAATTATGCTTTAGTAAGAATATTGGTGTTAAGGTTTGTGATTCCTTGTGCAAGCACGAAAGTCAATAGTTATGCAATGAAGTTACATCCTACTTGTGGTGCATTATTCGGTATTAGTTATGCTTAATGCTCGTTTATGAGAATTTTCGTTTCTTGGTTTGTTGGTTCTCAATCTATTTGCTAGCCTCCATTTGTACTAAGTGGGAATACTACTTGTGCATCCAAAATCCTTAAATCAGTTATGCCATATGAGTCCACAATACCTACCTATATGCGGTATTTCTATGCCATTCTAAGTAAATTTGTATGTGCCAACTCTACAAAATAAATTTCCTTTTTGTGTGCCTGTACCGCTCATGAAGCGGCAGGGGGTGGCCAATATTTTTCCATGACAGATATGTAATTCTCAAGATGAGTGTGTATTCACTTGTCATTGCACGAGAGTGTGGTGGTAATAGGGATTCCCAGTCCCGAAATGAAAAAGAACTTTACTTTATATTGTCAAATAATAAATTAGTTGGAAAGTGTTAGTATGGAAGGCACCCGTGGATACAACTAGCCATGGATTATGAAAGAATGGTGGAAAAAGAAATAAACTTTATTTTATGTTTGGGAACCGCCTATGAAGTATCTAGCATGGAAAGTATTGGAATTACTAGGTAGTTTTCATTGACGGAAAAAGCATGCCTCTCAAAATATTTTTTATCTCTCAATTTAAGCTTTGAGATCTGACATCTCTACAAATCTTTGCTTCCCTTTGCGAAGGGCCTATCTATTTACTTTTATGCAATTTTTATTTGAGTCTCCATCTTCTCTTATAAAGCACCAACTAGGGAGCACTACGATCATACTTGTGCATTGGATGTAGCTAATTTTCGAGTGTGTTTCATGAATGGATCAATGATTGAGCATGATGGGCTAGGGATAACTTTATTTAGTGTTGATATTTTGAAAGACATGGTTGCTTGTTGATATGATTAAGTATTGAAGTCTTCATGTCAAATATAGACTATTTCTTTGAACCATCTAAAAGTCCAAATGTCCATGCTACAAAAGAAAAGAATATGTGATGAACATGTTAGGCATCATTCCACATAAAAATAATCTGTTTTTATCATTTACCTACTCGAGAACGAGCAAGGTTTAAGCTTGAGGATGCTGATACGTCTCCAACGTATCTATAATTTTTGATTGTTCCATGCTGCTATATTATCATTCTTGTATGTTTTACATTCATTTTATAGCAACTTTATATTATTTTTTGGGACTAACCTATTGACATAGTGCCCAGTGCCAGTTGTTGTTTTTTGCTTGTTTTTTACTTTGCAGAATATCCATATCAAACGGAGTTCAAATGTGGTGGAACTTTTTGGAGATTTTTTCTGCCTAGAAGGAAGCTTGGGAACCAAGGAAGTGGACGAGGGAAGGCCTGTGGGGCCCACAACCCACCAGGGCGCGCCAGAGGCACCATGCGTGCCCTGATGGGTGGTGGGGCCCACAGAGCTCCTTTCCACCGCCTCTCAGCTCTATAAATTCCCAAATATTACAGAAACCCTAGGGGAGTCGACGAAACGCAATTCCAGCCGCCGCAAGTTCCAGAACCACGAGATCTAATCTAGAGCCCTTTTCGGCACCTTGCCGGAGGGGAACACGATCACGGAGGGGTTCATCATCCTCATTGGTGCTCCTCCGATGAGGCGTGAGTACTTCACCGTAGACAGCAGCTAGATGGCTTCTTCTCTCTTTTCGATTCTCAATACAATGTTCTCCTCGATGTTCTTGGAGATCTATTTGATGTAATGAATTTTTGCGGTGTGTTTGTTGGGATGAGATGAATTGCGAGTTTATGATCATATCTATCTATAAATATTATTTGAATCTTCTTTGATCTCTTATATGGATGATTGTTATAGCCTCGTATTTCTTCTCCGAAACTTTGGTTTAGTTAGGCCAACTAGATTGATTTTTCTTGCCATGGGAAGAGGTGCTTTGTGATGGGTTCGATCTTGCGGTGTCCTCACCCAGTGACACAAGGGGTAGCGAGGCACGTATGTATCGTTGCTATTAAGGATAAAAAGAAGGGGTCTTTTCCTACATGAATAGATGTTGTCTACATCATGTCATTGTTCTTATTGCATTACTCCATTTTTCGATGAACTTAATACACTAGATGCATGTTTGATAGTGGTCGATGTGTGGAGTAATACTAGTAGATGCAGGCAGGAGTCGGTCTATTAATCTTGGACGTATGCCTATATACATGATCACTTCCTTGCATATTGTCATAATTATTTGCTCTTCTATCTATTGCCCAACAGTAATTTGTTTACCCAGCGTATGCTAGTTTCCCGAGAGAAGCCACTAGTGAAATCTACGGCCACCGGGTCTATTGTTTTTAGATCTATTATTCCAAAAACCCAATAATACCTTGCTGCACTTTTTCCTTATTTATTTTATTTTGTGTTTTTGCAAGATCTATTTATCCAATCTACCACAATTTTATCTATATTATTACCGGGGAGGGATTGGCAACCCCTCTTACGCATTGGGTTGCAAGTATTTGTTCTCTTTGTGCAGGTACCGTTTACATAGTATTGCTTGGTTCTCCTACTGGATTGATAACCTTGGTTTCATAACTGAGGGAAATACTTACCGTTGCTGTGCTGCATCATCCTATCCTCTCCGGGGAAATACCAACGCAGATACAAGCAATCATAGTCATGACCGAGACACCTCTCCGGTCAATAACCAATAGTGGCACCTAGATGCCCATATTGGTTCCTACATATTCCATTAGATCTTTTATCGGTCGAACCACGATGTCAAGGATTCAGTTAATCCCATATGCAATTCCCTTTGTCCGGCGATATGTTACTTGCCCGAGATTCAATCGTTGCTATCTCCATACCCAGTTCAATCTCGTCACTGGCAAGTCTCTTTACTCTTTCTATAATATAAGATCTCGTGACAAACTCATTAGGCACATTACTTGCAAGATCTTTACGATGTTGTATGATACGTCTCCAACGTATCTATAATTTTTTATTGTTCCATGCTGTTATATTATCAATCTTGGATGTTTTATAATCATTTTATAGTCATTTTATATCTTTTTGGTACTAACCTATTGACATAGTGCCAATTGTTGTTTTCTGCATGTTTTTTACATCGTAGGAAATCAATACCAAATGGAGTCTGAGGGAGTTCCGGACTAGGGGGTGTCCGGATAGCCGAACTATCATCATCGACCGGACTCCAAGACTATGAAGATACAAGATTGAAGACTTCGTCCCGTGTCCGGATGGGACTTTCCTTGGCGATACGGATATGTAGATCTCCTACCATTGTAACCGACTTTGTGTAACCCTAGCCCTCTCCGGTGTCTATATAAACCGGATGGCTTTAGTCCATAGGACGAACAACAATCATACCATAGGCTAGCTTCTAGGGTTTAGCCTCTTTGATCTCGTGGTAGATCCACTCTTGTAACACACACCATCAATATTAATCAAGTAGGACGTAGGGTTTTACCTCCATCAAGAGGGCCCAACCTGGTAAAACATCGTGTCCCTTGTCTCCTGTTACCATCCGCCTAGACGCACAGCTCGGGACCCCCTACCGAGATCCGCCGGTTTTGACACCGACATTGGTGCTTTCATTGAGAGTTCCTCCGTCGCCATCGATAGGCTCGATGGCTTCTTCGACCATCATCAACGACGCAGTCCAGGTGAGACTTTTCTCCCGGACAGATCTTCAGATTCGGTAACCGCCTCGCGGGCCGATTCGCAACCATCCGGAGCAGATCGAAAGCAACGCCCGCCGTCGGTCAGATTTGGAAGTTTGAACTTCACAGCTGACATCCGCGAGGACTTGATCCTCGATGGAGTCGAGCCACAGCCGACCGTGCCACACTGTCACGACGAGCATGATTTTGCTCTGCAGCGGACAAGACCACGGAGGTCAAGATTCGAACCCGCTCCGATCTTCAATTCGGAGCTGGCTGCGCAGATCGGGATCGATGGCTGAACACCGCCGGGGCTGCAACCTCTACGGCGATAGAGCGAACACCGATCTTGTCCCTCATAAAGCTTGCGACTCGAGGTGCCGGACTCCTTGCGGACTTGAACCTCCCGCGCCCTCCGATCGAATCCGATTGGGTGCGGTCATGGAGTTCACCGCAGCGACATCTTTCAACTCTCACCTTTTGGCGACATCTTGAGTTCGCTAAAGTACCTCTCGTTATCAGGAGAGCCCTGGCCGGACTATGGTCAGGATGGTTGGGATGCGGACGACGAAGAAATTCAAAGCCCACCCACCACCCACTTGGTAGCCGCTGTAGACGATCTAACCGACATGCTAGACTACGACTCCGAAGACATCGACGGTATGGATGACGATGCCGGAGACGAACAAGACCCACCTCCTACAGGGCACTGGAAGGCCACCTCGTCATACGACATATATATGGTGGACATCCCAAAAGATGGGAACGGCGATGGAACAACGGAGGATGACCCTCCAAGAAGCAGCCCAAGCGCCAAGGCGTCGTGGCGCCGCTCTAAATCCCGCCACGTAAAGAATGAAGATTCGCACCGAGATAACAATACACCGGACGGTCGAAGACAATCCACTCGGCAGAAGATCCAGCGCGGGGAGGATGGAGACGCCAGCCCTCACGAGAGAGCGATAGAAGAAGAGGTAGAGGATTATATGCCTCCTCCGAGAGGCAAGCAAGCCTCGACGATGATGAATTGCCGTGCTCGAGGATCCCGTCAAACAAGAGCGTTTTAGACGCAGGCTTATGGCCACGGCGAACAGCCTCAAGAAAAGCAGCAACAGCTTAGAGCTGATCAGATCTGCTAGCCGACGGATGGATGAAGTCCTCGCGTCAAGAGCATGAGCTCGAACGCCCTCCAAAGCTACCCTAAACGCAAGCTGCTCCCCGATTAGAGGAGGAGGCTTACGAACCCGCATCACCAGGAGACAATACGGCTGACCGACCACCCGTGGTCGCGACAGAGAGGCCTCTAGGCCCTTCACTAGAACCGCACCCGGCATCGCTCAAAAGCACATGGCCACGAGGGAACGCCCGACCTGCGAGATATATTGGAGGACAAGGCAAGACAATCAAGATCGATCTATGGATCACGTGGGCGCCCACGGCACGTGGCGACAACCATCGCGCGGACACGATAAGTCCGCCGGGCCAAACAAAATGCATAAAGCTCTTTTGAGATCCGTCGTGATATCGCCCGATGCTGGCGCCAGACACCCACTATGCTTCACGACGAAGTAATGGATCATCAAATCCCGAAGGGTTTAAACCCATCAATATCGAATCCTATGATGGCACAACAGACCCCGCGTTTGGATCAAGACTATCTCCTTCACATCCACATGGCCCGCGTGACGATCTTCACGCCATCAAATACCTCCCGTCAAGCTTAAAGGACCAGCCCGGCATTGGCTCAACAGCTTGCCGGCAGAGTCAATTGGGAGCTGGGAGGACCTGGAAGCCGCATTCCTCGATAACTTCCAGGGGCACTTATGTGCGACCACCGAGACGCGATGACCTAAGCCACATAATTCAGCAGCCAGACGAATCGCCGAAAAATTCGACACGGTTCTTAACCAAGAAAACCAAACCGTCGACCGTCTGGATGCAGAGGCCCTCGCGCCTTCAAGCATAACATCCACGACGAGTGGCTTGCCCGGCACCTAGGACAGGAAAAGCGAAATCCATGGCAGCCCTCACATCACTCATGACCCGCTTCATGCGCGGTGAGGACAGCTAGCTAGCACGCAGCAACAACCTCAAAGCAAAAATTCGGCAGTCCGGACTTCAAGGACCGAAATGGCAGGCAGCGTCGTAATAAAACAAACGCCGCGTTAACGGCGATAATATTGAGGATACGGCAATCAATGCCGGATTCGAGGCTCTAAACCGGTCGATGGAAAAGCCATTCAAAAGAACTACTCCGGTCCGTCCAATTTGGACCGAATACTCGACCGCTTGTGCGGATACGGCACCCTGAAAAGCCAGCTAACCACACCAACAGGACTGTTGGGTATTCAAGCAGCAAGTTTAATTTCGAAAACAATGACAAGGGCTGCATAGCGATGACGAGGACGAGACCCAACCGCCGAACAATAGAGGATGAAGGTTTCCCCAAAGTGCGGACGGTGAACATGATATACTGAACGCACATACCCAAAAGGGAGCGGAAGCGCACTCGTGGATGTCTACGCGATGGAGCCAGCTTGCCCAAGTTCAATCCATGGCCCTCCCGCCCGATCACTTTTGACCAAGGACCACCCCACCAAAGATCCGCCATGGCGGATTCGCGCGTGGTCTTAGACCCAATCGCCGATGGATTTCACCTAACCGAGTCCCGATGGACGGCGGCAGCAGCCTGAACCTGCTTTACCAGATACAGATGTGCAAAATGGGCATAGACCCTCAAGGATTAAACCTACCAAAACAACCTTTAAAGGCGCCATACCAGGTGTAGAAGCCAATTGTACAGGCTCAATTACACTAGAAGTGGTCTTCGGATCCCCGGATAACTTCCGAAGCGAGGAGTTAATCTTCGACATAGTCCCGTTCCGCAGCGGCTATCATGCCTTGCTCGGACGTACCGCGTTTGCAAAGTTCAACGTGGTGCCGCACTACGCATACCTCAAGCTCAAGATGCCAGGCCCTCGAGGAGTCATCACGGTCAACGGAAACATTGAACGTTCTCTCCGCACGGAGGAACATACAGCGGCTCTCGCGGCAGAAGTGCAATACAGCCTCTTAAGGCAATTCTCGAGTTAACGGCCGGACACAGCTAAGCGCACCCGGAGTAACTTACAACAAGACCACAGGCGCCCGAGCACGCCAGAGCGATGCGGCCCCAACCCCAGCTCTGCGAAACGTCAGCAGGTCCTTCGCACACCATTACGCTCTCAAGATACCATGGGCATGGGGAGAGGGCACGACCACGATAAACCCAGACGGCGGCTCAACCACACCAGGGGATCTCAAGTGTGTCGTTCCTTTTCTTTTCTTTTACTTTTACTTTTTACCCACAGACTCCGTTTGTCGAGGCCCCGTCCGCAGCAGAACTGCCAACTCACGATGCAACAGCCAGGAAGGATAAAGGCTACAACGAATATACTGGTGGTCTCCATTACGAGCATTTTATACACCAATCTGCAGCCTACCCGAGGGGGACATGTTTAACAGTCCCATACCTTGCTTATCGCACTATTTGTATCGCTCGCATTCGTAGCAGCACTTATTGAATAAAACAATGCAGCACCTTTTTGCTTATAATTGCATTTCTTTTTCATACATATGTTCATTCACGGATGTTGCATCCGTACACTTTGGTACGGCTAATATACACCAGGGCTTATGTTTCCGCATTATGGTATGATGAGTCCAACACTTTCACAAGTGCGGCACCCGAACTTATAGCACTATATGCATCAGCTCTCAATCATGTCTTGGGTCAATAGTTGGGTTTGCCCGGCTCCCATGTTTTGGTACCTTACGTTCCGTTATATCGGCTAAGGTAGCACTGGAGAACCATCTGCGATTCCGCCCAGCTTGAGCTGGGTTAACGCCTCGAGAAAAGCTAAAACTGACCGTCATGATGAGGCGAGAGCCGGTCGCTGTTCGAGAGGTTTTTGCGAGTCCCTAAAGACTTATGCCGCTTAGAGCGAGGAGCCGACATCTGTCCGACCAAGGCGTGGATAGCGCCCCAAATTCGCCTTCCGAAGACTAGGGGCTTCACCAAATTTAAAATTATAGAATTCTATGGCTAAGTGAGAGTGTTCAAGCATTATAAGTCCGGTTGCCTTGTTCGCTGTGTTGAGCGCCTCCTAGATGGACCCAAAATGGGAACAAGAGCGCTCAAGTTTATCCCTAACACCCCAAGACTGTGGCATGGGGGCTGAAGCCGACGACTTGCCATCTCTCGATTTGATAAACAGCCGCACGAAGGTAATATTTTAAATTAACAAGCGTTGCTTAGCGATATGAACTAAGTTTTCAGCGCACAGGATAACAAAATCGAGTCTACTCAAATATTACATCTTTGGAGCACTCACCCGCAATAGTGTGGGCGCCCTTCAGCACACTCTTATAATACATCTCGGGCGTGCGATGCTCCTTGCCCTCTGGTGGCGGGTCCGTCACGAGCTTCTAGGCATCCATCTTGCCCCAGTGCACCTTTGCGCTGGCAAGGGCCCGACGGGCACCCTCAATACAAGCGGAATGCTTGATAACTTCAACCCACGGGCACGCATCCATCAGCCGCCGCACCAGCCGAAGTAGCTCCTGTGCATGGCCTCCTTAGGCCACACCAACTATGAGGCCCTTCACGGCCTGTTCGGCCGCCTTGTGGAGCTCGACCAGCTGCTTCACTAGTCGCTAAGGGCACTGGATGTCCGCCTCGGCATATCGAGACCAAAGACCTTCTCCGTCGAGCTCCCTCCTCGGCCCGGTAGAATGCGGCAGCGTCGGACACGCCATGAGGAAGATCTCGCGAACGCCTCTGGAGAGCTCCGAATCGGGTAAGCAACAGTAATTAACACTCACATGCTTACTTTGCATGAAAAATGCCTTACCGCTGCTATTTTCTTCACCGACTCAACCTCCCGGAGGGCCTTGTAGGCTTCGCCTTGGCGGCTTTGGCACTCTCAAGAGCCGTTGCAAGCTCAGACTCTCGAGTCTTGAGTCACGCTCAAGCTCTCATGTTTTTCACAAGATCCGGAGCTCTTGCTGTACCTCCGCCACCCGCGCCTCCTGCTTCTCTCGCTCGGTGCGCTCAGCGCAGACATTACGTTCGCCATGCCACCGCCTCCTTGAGGTCGCCACCTCGTTAGTGGCCCCTACAATACCCACGTTATCCTTGTCATTTTTCTTGCAACCAAATCCTTTTCAGATGGTACAATTTTCATAAGGTATTACTCACCTTATTTTTCCTCGAGCTGCTTCTTGGCATGACCGAGCTTGTTCTCGGACCGCCGAGGTTTTTCTTCAAAGTATTGACCTCCATGATCGGTCTTGGCGGAGGTCAAGCAAGACAACCTGCAATCCAATATTGACATATTTTTATGACTCCTGCGTTTATCTTTCTAAAGATCCTCATCCGCTTTTCTTTCCGAACACCGAACCGAGCATCGGGGGCTACTGTCTATGCGGTACTAGTTTACATATATTGAAATTCTTACCTCAAAGCCTGTTAGAAGGCTGCTGCAGGCTTCGGTCAGCCCGCTCTTGGCGAGCTGAACCTTCCGAATCATCGCACTCATAACAGTGCGGTGTTCCTCTTCGACGGAGGCGCCGTTGAGCGCCTCCGGCAAATTATCCGCACCTCCGGTTGGGCGGAGGCAGCCGGCGTCATGGGTCTTGCCCTTCTTACGGCGGGTCGCCACGGACTCGGAGCCACTATGGCCTCCGGGCTGAGTCCGTGCAAAGTCCAGAGGGTGTCCTGTGACACCTCCGGGGCCTCCTCCTCCCGGTGGGTCCCTTTCGGATCCCACCTCGGTGTCGTCTGCGGCACGGGGTGGAGGCGATGGAAGGAATCCATATCCGACGCACCCAAGGACCCGCCGACAAACGGGAAGATCATCCTTGGACGGACTGCAGGGTTGTATGCGGCATTAGAAAGACATTATGTGGCGAAAAGAAAAACCTTGAAGTTATTCGAGTCCGGATACTTACAATCTCGCCAGGCTTGGCCCTTGGAGGCCAGTCCTCGTCGTCGGGCCTTTGGCGTTGGCGAGCAGTCCGGGAAGAGTTTTTCCTTCTGATTCTTCTTGGCCTCCCTTGTTGGGGAGGCCTTCCTTTCTTCCCTCCCCACCGGGAGAGGTTTTTCTTCTCCTCCTCACCTTGGTGGAGGAGTTGGCCTCGGATTCATCATCCGATAGCACCTGAAAACGGAACTCTTCCGAGTCCCGTGGCCGCCTTCTTGGCCTTCTTCTCCGGCACCACGTGGTGCCGGAGCCAGAGCCCTGTTAGGCGGGCGTCCGCCGGGTCCTCGGCAATGGGGCCGACAGATAGTCTGCTCGCCTTCGCCACCATTCTGTCAAAGGTAAAGGGAGTTTAGATCCCGATAGATCCAAACTATGGAAAACAAGTGGTGAAATCACTTACCTCGTCACCTGGGCGCTGCGAGCGGAATCCGCGATCTTGATGGCGGATGCGGAGCTTCGCGCCTTTGAACAGCACCTTCCGGACATCTTCGTGCGTAGTGTCAAGAGCCCACTCAGTGTCCGTGCTGCGCGGATCAAACTCTCACATGTTGAAGCCCGTCATCGGCACGGAGAATCCGCGGATGAGCATGACCTGACTACGTTGACAAGCTTGAGCTTCTTGTCCACCACTTACGGATACAGGCTTGGAGTCCGTCAGCTCCTCCGAATCCCCAAATCCGCCACTCTCTTTCCGGGAGGTGAGCCGTGTAGGGATGCCAGATCTGAATTTGGGGGCGCTGCCCAACCAGGGTCACGCTGCTCGGTGATGTAGAACCACCCGATTGCCACCCCTTGATGGTTTCCACGAAAGTGCCCTCCACCACGTAACGTGGGACATCCTGCCCACCATGGCGCCTCCGCACTCCGCTTGGCTGCCCTTCACAACCTTCGCTTGACATGTAAGGTCTTGAGCCACAAGTCGAAGTGGGGCTGGATGCAGAGGAAGGTTTCGCACACGACGATAAACGCCGAGATGTTGAGGATGAAATTGGGGCCGATCATGGAAATCTAGGCCGAGTACAACATGAGCCCCGGACAAAGGGATGAAGGGAAGCCCAGTCCATGGAGGAAATGGGGAAGGAATACTACCTCTCATGGGGCATGGGGTTGGGGACGAGCTCTCCCTCATCGGTGAGCTGATGCGCGATGTTGCTGGACAAATATCCGGCGTCGCGCAGCTTCTGGATCTGCCCCTCCGTGACGGAGGAGGCCATCCACTTGCCTCCCGCTCCGGACATAGTTGGAGAAGGTTGAGGTGAGAAGTGCGGACTTGGGCGCTGGAGCTCGAGTTCGCGGAGATGGATAAGCCAAGGAGGAAGAAGGCGCAGGTAAAAGGGTTGGATCTTTATCCCCTTATATGGGTGGACAAAACATGTGTCCCCACCGGCCTGGTAAAACTCGCTTATCTCCCAAGCGTCACAATCAATGGCGCGGTTGGGTTACCCACGTCCGTATTGATGGGAATCCCGGAATAAGGGGAACACGATCTCTGCTTCGACAAGACGTGCCAAGGAAACCGCTTCGCTAAACGCGCTGAGGTGGAACAATAAAAACAATTTGAGTAAAGGCTTGGTAGTGGTGCGACGTCACGCCACAGAATACGTCAGTAGATTGATCTTGTGTAATATTATTCTCTCTACGGTGGTATGTGGAATTTATTTTTGCAGAGCCGGACACTATCCTGGTGTTCACAATCTTCTATAAATTATTCGAGGAAGAACCCGCCTTGCAATGTCAAGACAATATGCGCCGCGGACTCGTCATCATTGAAGCCTGGTTCGAGGGCTATTGAGGAGTTCGGACTAGGGGTGTCCGGATAGCGAACTATCACCATCGACCGACTCCAAGACTATGAAGATACAAGATTGAAGACTTCGTCCCGTGTCCGGATGGGACTTTCCTTGGCGTGGAAGGCAAGCTTGGCGATACGGATATGTAGATCTCCTACCATTGTAACCGACTTTGTGTAACCCTAGCCCTCTCCGGTGTCTATATAAACCGGATGGCTTTAGTCCATAGGACGAACAACAATCATACAATAGGCTAGCTTCTAGGGTTTAGCCTCTTTGATCTCGTGGTAGATCCACTCTTGTAACACACATCATCAATATTAATCAAGCTGGACGTATGGTTTTACCTCCATCAAGAGGGCCCAACACAGGTAAAACATCGTGTCCCTTGTCTCCTGTTACCATCCGCCTAGACGCACAGTTCGGGACCCCCTACCCGAGATCCGCCGGTTTTGACACCGACAGAGTCCAAATGCAACAAAACTTTACGGAGATTTTTTTGGACCAGAAGATACCCAATGGGCCAAGGCTGCTCTGGGGAGCTCGAGGAGCCCAACCCACTGTAGGCGCGCCAGAGGCCAGCGTGCCACTGGGGTTGTGCCCACCTCGGTGCCCCTGCACCGCCTCTTTGCTCTATAAATACCCCAATATTCCATAAACCCTAGGGGAGTCGACGAAAATCAATTCCAGCCGCCTCAGAGTCCAGAACCGCCAGATGCAATCTAGACACCAACACGGAGGGGTTCACCACTTCCATTGGTGCCTCTCCGATGATGCGTGAGTAGTTCTTCATAGACCTTCGGGTCCGTAGTTAGTAGCTAGATGGCTTCCTCTCTCTCGCTGAATTCTCAATACAATGGTCTCTTGGAGATCCATATGATGTAACTCTTTTTGCGGTGTGTTTGTTGGGATCGGATGAACTATGAGTTTATGATCAGATCTATCTTTTATATCCATGAAAGTTATTTGAGTTTCTTTGATCTCTTTTATGCGTGATTGCTTATAGCCTCGTATTTATTCTCCGACATTTGGGTTTTGTTTGGCCAACTTGATCTATTTATCTTGCAATGGGAAGAGGTGCTTTGTAGTGGGTTTGATCTTACGGTGCTTGATCCTAGTGACAGAAGGGGAACCAACACGTATGTATCGTTGCTACTAAGGATAAAACGATGGGGTCTATCTCTACATAGATAGATCTTGTCTACATCATGTCATCGTTCTTATTGCATTACTCCGTTCCTCCATGAACTCAATACACTAGATGCATGCTGGATAATGGTCGATGTGTGGAGTAATAGTAGTAGATGCAGGCAGGAGTCGATCTACTAATCTTGGACGTGATGCCTATATAATTATCATTTCCTGGATATCGTCATGATTATTTGAAGTTCTATCAATTGCCCAACAGTAATTTGTTTACCCACCGTTTGCTATTTTTCTTGAGAGAAGCCACTAGTGTCATGGTTCTGAGTCTGACAGTAGAATAGGGGGGTAGGAATGTAGAGGGAAGATCTTAGCTATGGAGGAGTTGTACACGCTAGTTTTACGAGTTCAGGCCCTTCTTGGAGGAAGTAACAGCCCTATGTCTCGGAGCCCGGAGGCGGTCGATCGGATTATACTGCGTGTGAGTTATGAGGTGCGAACCCTTGTCCCAGAGGAGGGGGTGGCTTATATAGAGTGCGCCAGGACCCCAGCTCCCCTCCGTTACATAGGATTCAATGTACATAAAGAGGTGGTGTTACAGGTAACGCCTGTATTGAAACGCTATAAATGGTCATTAAATATCTGAGTGAATGCCCGACCGTTGCTGCGCAGAGCGGCTTTAGGTCTTCTTATCATCGAGTGGTTTGATGGTCGAGTGACCTTGATATGTGAGATCTCCGAGTGGATGGTAGGTCGAGTGGACTTCACTTGACGCCTTTGTTGGATCCCTTCTTCTGATACTTGAACTTCTTTGTTCTTAGGACTAGGACCTTGGGTAGGATGTATAGGTCAGGCCTATTACCCTACCCTAGGTTTGTGTCTACATCATTAGCCCAAGAATGGATCGAGGTTTGAGTGAAAAAGAAGGATGGAGTTGACCTTGCTTTTACTCCTGATTGTCTTGTCTATATCTCTGAGTGGAGGTCAGTTGTTAGAACTTCAGCTTCATTTCAGTCGCCTCGATCGATTCAGAAATTGCCAATTGGTTTATACCACTACATCCGTCGAATGATATCTCTGACACAAAATCTTTGGCGTGATCGGTTGTAGAGGATCCCGGATTTCCTGGGATTCAAAATTTTGGTAGAGGCGCGCCAGGCGGAGCGCCCCACGGTAAGTGGAGTAGATAAATAGGACTTTTCGATTACTGCGCCACCTTTTTCGCCACATATCCCGCGAACTGTTGGGGATTTGACAGATCGCTTTCGGGCCACGCGTCGACCACTCGAAGTAGGCCCTTAAAAGCAAGGCAAGGCGAAGCGTTTATCTTGTGCGTGCCCATTCCTTCTTCTTCCTCTCGCGACTCTGCTCGCCTGCACCAACCACTCTCGACGCCGCGCCCGCCGCCATGGGGAAGGACAAACGACGGCGTTGGGCGTCTTGAGAAAGCGACGGGGCGGCGAAGAGCAAGAAGGTGAATCGGGGGTCTTCATCGCGCTCGGGGTTGCCGTCGGGTTGGATCCAGGGAGACTGGATCCGATCCTCGCTCCGACAGGAGGACTTGGATGATATGGCCGAGCTGGGCCTGATCGTCCATAAGTCCGCGCGCTTGCCAAGGGGAGAAATGGAGCCACAGCCGCGGCCGAGTGAGTGTGTCCTGCTCGCCACCCACGTCGACCGTGGTTTTTCGCTTCCCCCACATCCCTTCTTTCGCGGTTTCCTGAATTTCTTTGGGGCCCAACTCCACCATTTCACTCCCAACACTATCACATATCTTGATGCGTTCGTCTCCATGTGTGAGAATTTCCTGGGGTGCCGACCGCACTGGGGTCTTTTCAAGCACATCTTTACCATCCGATCCCAAACTGTGAAAAAAGCAAACTCGAAAGATGAGAAAACCCATGTCATTCAGATGTGTGGGGGCCTGGGCATTCAGAAGAGGAAGAGGAGCTCTTTCCCTCTGATGACTCTTCCTGAGTCGGTAAGGGGCTGACAGTCGACCTGGTTCTACTGCCAGGACCTCGCGACCCCAGGCTAGTCAACTGGGCTTCCTCCTTTCTCTTTTGACCGTGTTCAAACTCCATCTTCCTTGAAAGTGACTGCTGCAGAGGAGGCAGAGACAGGCATGCTAGTTGAGAGAGTGGTACTACTGATCAACCAAGGTGTCACTGGTATGGATCTGCTCGAGGTGTTCCTCAGTCGGCGGATCCAGCCCCTCCAAGCTCGTGACCATTCCATGTGGATGTACTCTGGGGCTGGCAACACTGCTCGGGTTCATCCGGAGGAGGTGGAGGCCAAAACTATAGCCGAGTGGTTGATGGGTATCACCGGTAACAAGGACAACCCCAGGGGTGCTAGGAGAGTCGACCCTTTCAGTAGCAGCAACCCACCAGAGAAGGTCTGGTCATCATGATAGAATTTTTGCACGTATTTTCCGGCTGACTGTTGTTTCGACTGACTTAGGATTGGTCTCTTGTTTTGCAGATCTACACGGAGATGTATTCAATGCCCAATGGCGAACAAGCTCTGGAGCAAGACCAAGAGGGCGAGGACAGTGCTGAGGAGAGCGGCGAGTGGGAGTCCCCAACTGATGATGATGAAGATGAGAGCGACGAGTCGGATGACGAGGAGGTAGCCGACTCACCGCCCCGCTCCGAACGTCGATCTAAACAGCGACATGATCCCGCGAACAGGCGCGGCAAGGCTGTGGCGTCAAGTGCTCCATCTCACAAGCGCACTCGGTCCCTGAGTCCAAATTTGACTGAGAAGGTCACCAAGCAGCCCAAAGCTAATCCTTCGCAGGCTTGGAAGACCTTGTCTAGGATTAAGATGGATGTCCCTGTTGCTTCTGGGTAAATGCTCTTCTCATATCTTTTGTTGCGATCAATTTTTCTGTTTCGACCGGCCTTTTTGTTTTGACCGAGTGGACGATGAATTTGTGTAGCCCGACCTCAGCTGCGACCGACATGGATATCGACAAGACTCCAGCTGACGAGGAAGCCGACGACGCCGTCACCTCCAAAGCCAGTAAGCCATGTCGATTCGAATTTGTCTGGTCGACTGAATGATTTGTCAGTTATCTTTATGGCTTTCTCTGTTCTTTGCAGATCCACGAGATGTTGTTGTGCTTCGACGAAGAGGTGCCGTTGAGAGGGAGGAGGAAGAAGGACAGGGAGTTGGGCGGGAAGGCGCCTGAGGTCCAGGTTCCTCAGTCGACGGTGGCGCCTGGAACGGTGGTCGAGCGCAAGACAGATCCGGCTCGAACCAACGTCACCTTCGTTGTTCCGCTGTTGACTGAATGCCCCTCGGGATCAACTGCTCAGACTTCTGTTGCACCGATACAACTCTCCGCTTCAGATCCGGCGGTTGCTTCTATTGCTCTGCCTCCATCACTTTTCACTGCATATCAAACTCCAGACGATCCGCCAGCTGCTGCCAAGGAAGCTCTTCTTCAGTTGAATCTTGTGATGGGACAGATGAAAATGGTGCACGAGGCTAGTCAAGTAGCCTTCAACGTCGGAGCTGCTCTGCAAGCCAATGTCCAGGTTAGTTGTCTTTTCGATCGACCATATTTCTTGTCTGATCACCCACTGGGGTGTGGCTGTTTTGATGTTGTATGTCTCTTTGTGTCGATTCGAATCGAGCTGGGCAGACCACGCCGAGTGGAATCGAAACCAGTGGGGGCACGCTGAGTGCACCCACTGGGTGTAGTCCCCGAGACCATAGGTGACTGCGGGCAGTCGACTATGGTCTAAGAATGGGAACCTCTCCTTTTTTTTCTTACCACTCGAGCGGGGCAGACCACGTCGAGTGGAATCGAAACCAGTGGGGGCACGCTGAGTGCACCCACTGAGTGTAGTCCCCGATACCATAGGTGATCATGGCGATCGATCGTGGTCTAAGAATCTTCTTTTTTCTTTATTTTTTGCAAAATCAGTGGGGGCATGCTAAGTGCACCCACTGGGTGTAGTCCCCGAGACTGCCATTGGATGTTTGATTCAGTGGTAGTCTTAGAGTAGTTAGCATTGTGGTGTCTTTTTGTCTCTGTCGACTGATATGGCTTGTGACTGTAGAAATCTTGTGATCTTGGGGCTCAGCTCTCTGCAATGAACAAGCAGCAAATCAGTGTCAACCTTGATCTGGAGTTGGCCAAGAAGAATCTCCAGAGCGCTCGTGATGAAGTAGCTGCCATGGGAGGTAATCAATTGCCGACTGTTTATCGCACTGCTGGCGCTTTTTCTTTCCATTTTTTGAACCGAGTGACTCCACTCGAGCAGATGTATGTAGTGAAACCGCCAACTCCAAGCCCGTCTCAAGAATGTTATTTCTTTAGAGAAATGAAGCGAGCTTTGGAGCGAAGGACCTAGACCTACCAAAGAGCTCGGAAGGAGGTGCGAGAAGACAGCTTGTCGACAAGAAGCTTGCTTCATCGGCAAGTTAGAAGAGGAGAATTCAAAATCAAGACTGTTGTTTCGACGCCAACCAAGAGGTCGAGAGATCAAGAAGGACAAGGAGCAATCGATCGATTTAACTTGGAAGTCTCAAGATCAAGAATGGCGAGCTAGAGTCTTATCTGAGCCAACTTGCTGCGAAGCTGGTCTTGAAACTTGAAGGTACCGATTAATCTGTCTTTTTTCTGTCGACTGAGAATTCTAATTGTGCCGTCGACTCATAATTCACTCGACTGTGCAGAATTTTGCCAAGACTTTGAAGCGGAAACTGGGCGGGTCGAGACGGGTCTTGACCCCATTAACTGTCCAGTCAAGGATGATGTTGCAATGAACGTGATGCGGTTGGAGTCTTGCATGGACGGCGCAATTGCCTATCTGGCCCGTCTAAAAGCTGCAATGACCCGGGTTGATGCAGAACTTTGGCCTCAGGCGGGACTGTCTCAAGATCTCGAGTCCCTGATGGCTCGACTGAATCAAATCCCTGAGCGTGTGCAATAATGGAAAAAGTCCTCTGCTCGCTATGGTGCCGACGTCGCTCTGTCTCTGGTCCGAGTGCACTGCAAGGATGCCAAAGAAGACAAGCTGGTGGAGCTCAAGGTTGCAAACACAAAGAAGCATACTTTCTAGTCTTTCATGGACACCTTCCTTGCCGCCGCCATTTGCATTGCAGATAGCATTGAACTTGACAGTTTCTGCGACCCAGCCAGTCCTTCTCCTGATGCGTGATCGAAAAAACATTAAGCTTCACCTTTATTTGCCTCGGGATGCCGAGTGATTGTGTAACCGTTAAACTTATTCGGGCTTGATGCTCGAATACTTTTGAACCGTCGTCCGAAACCTTAGGATTTTATCCGAACTTGGTTTATTTCTGAATATGCTTGCGTTTGCCTTCGAGTGGAATTTGTTATTCACTCGGAATAATCTTGGTGTTTGAGATGCGGCTATGAGGTAGTGATTTCAATCAACCCGCGCTTCATCATCCTTGCAGGTAAGGGTGGAGCGGACGATGTACTTGTGGCGTAGCTCCGAAGGAGAAGGTTGCAGTCGACTTGCACCTCGTCGTCCTTGCAGATAGGGATGGAGCGAACGTTGTACTTGTGGCATAGCTCCAAAGGAGAAGGTTGCAGTCGACCTGCACCTCGTCGTCCTTGCAGATAGGGAAGGAGCGGACGTTGTACTTGTGGCGTAGCTCCGAAGGAGAAGGTTGCAGTCGACCTGCACCTCATCGTCCTTGCAGATAGGGATGGAGCGGACGTTGTACTTGTGGCGTAGCTCCGAAGGCGAAGGTTGCAGTCGACCCGCACCTCGTCGTCCTTGTGGATTGGGATGGCTTCTATACTGAGGCGAGTTATGGACTGCGGCTAAGCCTCTGAGTGGGAGGGTTGCTTCCCACTCGGTAGGATTTTTCATACTTAGGCGAGTACTTGACTGCAGCTAAGCCCCTGAGTGGGAGGGTTGCCCTCCACTCGGTAGGATTTTTCAAACTTAGGCGAGTACTTGACTGCAGCTAAGCCCCCGAGTGGGAGGGTTGCTCTCCACTCGGTAGGATTTTTCAAACTTAGGCGAGTACTTGACTCAAGCTAAGCCCCCAAGTGGGAGGGTTGCTCTCCACTCGGTAGGATTTATCAAACTTAGGCGAGTACTTGATCTGCAGCTAAGCCCCGAGTGGGAGGTTGCTCTCCACTCGGTAGGATTTTTCAAACTTAGGCGAGTACTTGATCTGCAGCTAAGCCCCGAGTGGGAGGTTGCTCTCCACTCGGTGGGATTTTTCAAACTTAGGCGAGTACTTGATCAGCAGCTAAGCCGAGTGGGAGGTTGCTCTCCACTCGGTGGGATTTTTCAAACTTAGGCGAGTACTTGATGCAGCTAAGCCCCGAGTGGGAGGTTGCTCTCCACTCGGTGGGATTTTCATACACCCGAGGGAGGTTGCTCTCCACTCGGTGGATTTTTCAAACTTAGGCTAGTACTTGATCTGCAGCTAAGCCCCGAATGGGAGGTTGCTCTCCACTCGGTAGGATTTTTCAAACTTAGGCGAGTACTTGATCTGCAGCTAAGCCCCGAGTGGGAGGTTGCTCTCCACTCGGTGGGATTTTTCAAACTTAGGCGAGTACTTGATCTGCAGCTAAGCCCCGAGTGGGAGGTTGCTCTCCACTCGGTGGGATTTTTCAAACTTAGGCGAGTACTTGACTCAAGCTAAGCCCCCGAGTGGGAGGTTGCTCTCCACTCGGTGGGATTTTTCAAACTTAGGCTAGTACTTGATCTGCAGCTAAGCCCCAGTGGGAGGTTGCTCTCCACTCAAGAGGATTTTTCAAACTTAGGCGAGTACTTGATCTGCAGCTAAGCCCCGAGTGGGAGGTTGCTCTCCACTCGGTGGGATTTTTCAAACTTAGGCGAGTACTTGATGCAGCTAAGCCCCGAGTGGGAGGTTGCTCTCCACTCGGTGGGATTTTTCAAACTTAGGCTAGTACTTGACTGCAGCTAAGCCCCGAGTGGGAGGTTGCTCTCCACTCGGTAGGATTTTCATACACCCGAGTGGGAGGTTGCTCTCCACTCGGTGGGATTTTTCAAACTTAGGCGAGTACTTGATCAGCAGCTAAGCCCCGAGTGGGAGGTTGCTCTCCACTCGGTGGGATTTTTCAAACTTAGGCGAGTACTTGATCTGCAGCTAAGCCCCGAGTGGGAGGTTGCTCTCCACTCGGTGGGATTTTTCAAACTTAGGCGAGTACTTGATCTGCAGCTAAGCCCCGAGTGGGAGGTTGCTCTCCACTCGGTAGGATTTTTCATACTTAGGCAAGTACTTGATCTGCAGCTAAGCCCCGAGTGGGAGGTTGCTCTCCACTCGGTGGGATTTTTCAAACTTAGGCGAGTACTTGACTGCAGCTAAGCCCCGAGTGGGAGGTTGCTCTCCACTCTGTCGATTTTTCAAACTTAGGCGAGTACTTGATCTGCAGCTAAGCCCCGAGTGGGAGGTTGCTCTCCACTCAAGAGGATTTTTCAAACTTAGGCGAGTACTTGATCTGCAGCTAAGCCCCAGTGGGAGGTTGCTCTCCACTGTAGGATTTTTCATACTTAGGCTACTTGATCAGCTAAGCCCCGAGTGGGAGGGTTGCTCTCACTATTTTTCAAACTTAGGCGAGTACTTGACTGCAGCTAAGCCCCGAGTGGGAGGGTTGCTCCCACTGTGGGATTTTTCAAACTTAGGTTGCTTGATCTCCAGCTCCCCGAGTGGGAGGGTTGCTTCCACTCATTTTTCAAACTTAGGCGAGTACTTGACTCAAGCTAAGCCCCAGTGGGAGGTTGCTCTCCACTCGGTGGGATTTTTCAAACTTAGGCGAGTACTTGACTGCAGCTAAGCCCCGAGTGGGAGGTTGCTCTCCACTCGGTGGGATTTTTCAAACTTAGGCGAGTACTTGATCTGCAGCTAAGCCCCGAGTGGGAGGTTGCTCTCCACTCGGTGGGATTTTTCAAACTTAGGCGTAGTACTTGATCAGCAGCTAAGCCCCCGAGTGGGAGGTTGCTCTCCACTCGGTGGGATTTTTCAAACTTAGGCGAGTACTTGATCTGCAGCTAAGCCCCGAGTGGGAGGTTGCTCTCCACTCGGTGGGATTTTTCAAACTTAGGCGAGTGCTTGACTGCAGCTAAGCCCCAGAGTGGGAGGTTGCTCTCCACTCGGTGGGATTTTTCAAACTTAGGCGAGTACTTGACTGCAGCTAAGCCCCGAGTGGGAGGTTGCTCTCCACTCGGTGGGATTTTTCAAACTTAGGCGAGTACTTGACTGCAGCTAAGCCCCGAGTGGGAGGTTGCTCTCCGCTCGCTGGATTTTTCAAACTTAGGCTAGTACTTGATCTGCAGCTAAGCCCCGAGTGGGAGGTTGCTCTCCACTCGGTGGGATTTTTCATACTTAGGCTAGTACTTGACTCAAGCTAAGCCCCCGAGTGGGAGGGTTGCTCTCCACTCGGTAGGATTTTTCAAACTTAGGCGAGTACTTGACTCAAGCTAAGCCCCCGAGTGGGAGGGTTGCTCTCCACTCGGTAGGATTTTTCAAACTTAGGCGAGTACTTGACTACAGCTAAGCCCCCGAGTGGGAGGGTTGCTCTCCACTCGGTAGGATTTTTCAAACTTAGGCGAGTACTTGACTGCAGCTAAGCCCCCAAGTGGGAGGGTTGCTCTCCACTCGGTAGGATTTTTCAAACTTAGGCGAGTACTTGGCTGCTGCTAAGCCCCAGTGGGAGGTTGCTCTCCACTCGGTAGGATTTTTCAAACTTAGGCGAGTACTTGACTGCAGCTAAGCCCCTGATGGGAGGGTTGCTCTCCACTCGGTAGGATTTTTCATACACCCAAGTGGGAGGGTTGCTCTCCACTCGGTAGGATTTTTCAAACTTAGGCGAGTACTTGACTGCAGCTAAGCCCCCGAGTGGGAGGGTTGCTCTCCACTCGGTAGGATTTTTCAAACTGAGGCGAGTACTTGATCTGCAGCTCAGCCCCGAGTGGGAGGTTTCTCTCCACTCGGTAGGATTTTTCAAACTTAGGCGAGTACTTGACTGCAGCTAAGCCCCAGTGGGAGGGTTGCTCTCCACTCGGTGGGATTTTTCATACTTAGGCTAGTACTTGATCTGCAGCTAAGCCCCCGAGTGGGAGGGTGCTCTCCACTCGGTGGGATTTTTCAAACTTAGGCGAGTACTTGACTGCAGCTAAGCCCCAGTGGGAGGTTGCTCTCCACTCGGTGGGATTTTTCAAACTTAGGCGAGTACTTGATCTGCAGTTAAGCCCCGAGTGGGAGGTTGCTCTCCACTCGGTGGGATTTTTCAAACTTAGGCGAGTACTTGATCAAGCAGCTAAGCCCCGAGTGGGAGGTTGCTCTCCACTCGGTGGGATTTTTCAAACTTAGGCGAGTACTTGACTGCAGCTAAGCCCCGAGTGGGAGGTTGCTCTCCACTCGGTGGGATTTTTCAAACTTAGGCGAGTACTTGATCAGCTAAGCCCCGAGTGGGAGGTTGCTCTCCACTCGGTGGGATTTTTCATACTTAGGCGAGTACTTGATCTGCAGCTAAGCCCCGAGTGGGAGGTTGCTCTCCACTCGGTGGGATTTTTCAAACTTAGGCGAGTACTTGACTCAAGCTAAGCCCTCGAGTGGGAGGTTGCTCTCCACTCGGTGGGATTTTTCAAACTTAGGCGAGTACTTGACTGCAGCTAAGCCCCGAGTGGGAGGTTGCTCTCCACTCGGTGGGATTTTTCAAACTTAGGCGAGTACTTGATCTGCAGCTAAGCCCCAGTGGGAGGTTGCTCTCCACTCGGTGGGATTTTTCATACTTAGGCTAGTACTTGATCTGCAGCTAAGCCCCCGAGTGGGAGGTTGCTCTCCACTCGGTGGGATTTTTCAAACTTAGGCGAGTACTTGACTCAAGCTAAGCCCCGAGTGGGAGGTTGCTCTCCACTCGGTGGGATTTTTCAAACTTAGGCGAGTACTTGATCTGCAGCTAAGCCCCGAGTGGGAGGTTGCTCTCCACTCGGTGGGATTTTTCAAACTTAGGCGAGTACTTGATCTGCAGCTAAGCCCCGAGCGGGAGGTTGCTCTCCACTCGGTAGGATTTTTCAAACTTAGGCGAGTACTTGACTACAGCTAAGCCCCGAGTGGGAGGTTGCTCTCCACTCGGTGGGATTTTTCAAACTTAGGCAGTACTTGATCATAGCTAAGCCCCAGTGGGAGGTTGCTCTCCACTCGGTGGGATTTTTCATACACCCAAGTGGGAGGTTGCTCTCCACTCGGTGGGATTTTTCAAACTTAGGCGAGTACTTGATCAGCAGCTAAGCCCCGAGTGGGAGGTTGCTCTCCACTCGGTGAATTTTTCAAACTTAGGCAAGTACTTGACTCAGCTTAAGCCCCGAGTGGGAGGTTGCTCTCCACTCGGTATGATTTTTCAAACTCAAAGTAGTACTTGATCAGCTAAGCCCCAGTGGGAGGGTTGCTCTCCACTCGGTGGGATTTTTCATACTTAGGCGAGTACTTGATCTGCAGCTAAGCCCCGAGTGGGAGGTTGCTCGCCACTCGGTGGATTTTTCAAACTTAGGCGAGTACTTGATCTGCAGCTAAGCCCCGAGTGGGAGGTTGCTCTCCACTCGGTGGGATTTTTCAAACTTAGGCGAGTACTTGATCTGCAGCTAAGCCCCGAGTGGGAGGTTGCTCTCCACTCGGTGGGACTTTTCAAACTTAGGCGAGTACTTGACTGCAGCTAAGCCCCCGAGTGGGAGGGTTGCTCTCCACTCGGTAGGATTTTTTGAACTTAGGCGAAATGGATTCGCAGCTAAGCCTCCGAGTGAGAGGCTTGCTCACCACTCGGTAGGATTTTTCAGACTTGGGCGAAACGGATTCGTAGTGAAGTCACCCACTGGGGGATTTCAAACGGAAACAAAAGCGAGAACAATCATTTAGGAAGATTATAAAGCTCTTGTCTTTGATTAATAAACTACAAAGGTGCTTCTTATTACATCTCATCCGAGTGAGTACTTAAGTATAAAAGGGGCGGAGCAGCTCCGCATTCCAAGCTCATGGCTCGTCTTTCTGATGTTCGACATTGTAAAGATGGTATGCTCCATTGTGGAGAACTCTGGTGATAATGAAGGGACCTTCCCAAGCAGGGGCAAGCTTGTGTGGCCTCTGTTGATCCACTCGAAGAACCAAGTCTCCCTCTTGAAAAGCTCGACCCTTCACGTTTCTGGCGTGGAATCGACGCAAATCTTGCTGATAGATGGTCGACCGGATCAATGCCATCTCTCTTTCCTCTTCTAAGAGATCGACTGAATCCTGCCGGACCTGTTCCGCTTCTTCTTCAGAGAAGAGTTCGACTCGGGGTGCGTTGTGGAGCAGGTCACTTGGCAGAACAGCTTCGGCTCCATAGACCAAAAAGAAAGGGGTTCGTCCGGTCGATCGACTGGGAGTTGTCCTCAAACCCCAAAGAACTGATGGAAGCTCATCGACCCAGGTGCCTGCTGCATGTTTGAGATCATGCATCAGTCGGGGTTTCAGTCCTTTGAGGATTAGACCATTCGCCCTTTCTGCTTGACCATTTGATTGTGGATGAGCGACTGAAGCATAGTCGACTGTGTGCCTTGAGAAGCGCAGAACGCTCTAAACTCATCAGAATCAAAATTCGATCCATTGTCAGTGATGATGCTGTGTGGAACTCCATATCTGAATGTCAATTCTATGATGAAGCTGACAGCAGTGCTGGCATCAAGATTCTTGATAGGTTTGGCTTCAATCCATTTGGTAAACTTGTCGACTGCTACAAGCACATGAGTAAATCCGCTCCTACTAGTCCTCAGCGGCCCGACCATGTCCAATCTCCAAACAGCAAAGGGCCAGACGAGGGGAATGGTCTTCAGGGCTGATGCAGGCTTGTGAGACATATCAGAGTAGAACTGACAAGCTTCACATCTGTCGACTATATCTTTCGCCATTTCATTTGCTCGGGGCCAATAAAATCCGGCTCGGTATGCTTTAGCCACAATGGCCCGAGAGGACGCATGGTGACCACAAGTCCCCGAGTGGATGTCGTTGAGGATCATTCGACCTTCTTTTGGTGTTATGCATTTCTGACTGACCCCAGTCACACTTTCTCTGAACAATTGTCCTTTTATCACCGTAAAGGCCTTGGATCGACGGATGATCTGTCGAGCCTCTTCTTCATCCTCTGGGAGTTCCTTTCTAAGGATATACGAGACGTAAGGTACTATCCAATCGGGAGTGATGACCAAAACTTCCATGATTAGGTCGACCACGGCTGGAACCTCGACTTCAGTCGGATCTGTGGCGCTCTTAGGTCGCGGGGGCTCTTATGTAAAAGGATCTTCTTGAACTGATGGTGTGTGAATGTGTTCCAGGAACACATTGCTGGGAATGGCTTCTCTCTTGGAACCTATCTTCGCTAAATCATCGGCTGCTTGATTTTTCAGTCGGGGTATATGATGGAGCTCTAACCCCTCAAACTTCTTTTCCAACTTTCTCACCGCATTGCAAGAGCTACCATGGCTGGGCTTCGACGTCCCACTCTTTCATCACTTGATTGACCACCAAATCTGAGTCGCCATAGACCATGAGGATACAGACGCCGAGTGAAATGGCCATGCGCAACCCATATAAGAGTGCTTCGTATTCTGCTTCGTTATTGGAGGAATCAAAGTGAATCTGGAGTACATATCTGAGCTTGTCTCCTCGGGGGGATACTAATACCACCCCGACACCCGAACAATTCAGCATCTTGGAACCTTCAAAGAACATGGTCCAGTGCTCCGAGTGAACTTGAGTCGGCAGTTGCTGTTCGATCCACTCGGCGAGGAAATCAACTATTGCTTGGGACTTGATAGCTTTCTTTGCCTCAAACTGAATATCTAAGGGAAGGAGTTCAATCGCCCATTTTGTCACTCGACCAGTTGCATCTCTGTTGTGCAGAATCTCTGACAATGGAGCGTCGCTGACGACTGTAACAGAGTGGTCAGAGAAATAGTGTGCAACTTTCTTCGTGGTCATATAAATCCCATGAACAAGCTTCTGATAGTGCGGATATCTCTGTTTCGACGGAGTCAGAACTTCAGAAACATAATAAACCCGGCGCTGAACTTTATAGGCTTTTCCCTCTTCTTCTCGTTCGACCGTAAGTACTGTACTAACGACTTGTCCAGTGGCTGCTATGTAAAGCAGTAAAGGCTCTTTGATGATTGGGGCAGCAAGCACCGGCTGGGTGGAAAGCAGGACTTTTAGCTCTGCAAACGCTGCATCAGCTTTGGGAGTCCACTCGAACTTATCTGACTTCTTCATCAGTCGGTAGAGAGGTAGCGCCTTCTCACCGAGTCTGGAAATGAACCGACTTAGGGCGGCCAAACAACCAGTAAGCTTCTGGACATCATGCACACGCACTGGGCGTTTCATTCGGAGTATGGCACCAACTTTCTCGGGGTTAGCATCGATCCCTCGTTCGGAAACGAGAAAACCGAGTAACTTTCCTCCTGAAACTCCGAACGTGCACTTTGATGGATTAAGCTTGATATCGTACCTTCTGAGGTTCGCAAAGGTTTCATCAAGGTCAGTCAGTAGGTCGGAACCTTTGCGTGACTTGACCACAATGTCATCCATGTACGCTTCCACATTCCGACGGATTTGAGTGAGTAAACACTTCTGAATCATTCGCATGAAAGTGGCTCCAGCGTTCTTCAGACCGAATGGCATAGTGACATAACAGAAGCACCCGAATGGGGTGATGAAAGTTGTTTTACTTTCATCGGGTCCAAACAGACGGATCTCATGATACCCGGAATAGGCATCCAAAAAGGACAAACGCTCACATCCCGCAGTCAAATCGACTATCTGATCGATGCGAGGGAGAGGAAAGTGACCCTTTGGGCAGGCCCGATTGATATGCTTGAAGTCGATGCACATGCGAAGTGAATTGTCCTTCTTAGGGACCATGACAATATTAGCTAACCACTCGGAGTGGTAAATATCTCGGATAAACTCAGCTGCCAGGAGCCGAGACACTTCTTCACCGATTGATTTTCTCTTCTGTACGGCGGACCGTCGAAGATGTTCCTTGACCGGTTTTATCTTTGGGTCGACTCGCAAACGATGCTCAACTAGTTCCCTGGGAACACCCGGCATGTCAGAAGTTTTCCATGCAAAGATGTCCCAGTTCTCACGGAGGAACTGGATGAGCGCTTCTTCCTATTTGGAGTCGAGAGTCGTTGAAATGTGAGTAGCAGCGTTAGGATCAGTCGGGTGGATATGAACCGGTTTCGTTTCACCGGACGACTGAAATGCTGAATCCGTTGCAGGCTTCTTAGCTCGCAACAAATCACTCGGATCTGCATTTTTCTGATACTCCTGCAATTCCACTACTGCCATCTGCGCATCAACGATTTTTGAGCCCTTCTGGAAGCACTCTTCTGCCTTCTTTCGATTGCCAGTGATAGTGATCACTCCCTTGGGACCAGGAATTTTCTATTTGAGGTACACATAGCATGGTCGAGCCATAAAACGCGTGTAAGCCGGCCTGGCCAGAATGGCGTGATAAGCACTCTGGAAATCCACCACTTCAAATGTCAACTTTTTTTTGTGGTAATTCTTGTAATCACCGAAAACCACGTCAAGAGCAATCTGGCCGAGTGATTCAGCCTTCTTACCTGGAATGACTCCATGGAAACTCATATTGCTTTCATTGAGTCTGGACATCGGAATGCCCATCCCTTTCAATGTTTCTGCATACAGGATGTTCAGGCCACTGCCACCATCCATCAGAACTTTAGTCAGTCAAGTGCCTTCGACAACTGGATCGACCACCAAAGCTTGCCTCCCAGGGGTGGCTATGTGTGTTGGGTGATTAGACTGGTCAAATATGATGGCAGTCTGAGACCATTTCAAATAACTGGGCGTCGCCGGAGCGACCATATTCACTTCTCTGTTGATCACTTTCAGTCGACTCTTACTCTCAACATCAGCAAAAATCATAGTGGAATTGACGTGAGGGTAACCAACTAACCATCATCACTCTCCTCCTTGTCCTCAACCTTGTCTGACTCTTTTTCCTTGTCTTTGGGCTGTTTATCCCGGAACTGCTGGATCAGGAGCCGACACTGCCGAGTGGTATGCTTCGGGTAAATGATTTTACCCTCCTCATCTTTCTTTGCGTGGATGTGGCATGGCAAATCTAGCACATCATTTCCATCTTGATCTTTTATCTTCTTAGGGTTCCATGGCCCCTTGGGCTTCCCTTTGGGTTTTCCTTGAGTCACGGCTAAGGTTTCCCTAGGAGTAGCTGGCTCGGCTTTGCGCTTCTGCTTCCGACTGGAGTTTCCTCCTCCGGTTTCATGGGCGACTGACTTGTGCTTGCCACTCCGGAGCCAATCCTCTTCTTCACGATTAGCATACTTGGTGGCAATCTCCATCATTCGACTCAGAGACATGTCTCCGGTCCGACCGAACTTCAAGTTCAACTCTCGATATTTGACGCCTTCCTTGAAGGCGCAGACTGCTTGGTGATCAGACACGTTCTCAACTGTGTGATGCAGTGTGATCCATCTCTGGATATAATCCCTCAAAGTTTCATTTGTCTTCTGCACACAAGATTGCAGGTAATTTTAATCCTAGGCCTTTTCCTAGTAATTCCTCTAATAATTATGGTAATTCCTATGGAAATCCTTCTTATAATAATAATAGGAACACCTCTGATCTTGAGAATAATATTAAAGAATTTATCAACACGCAAGAAGTTTTCAATACTTCCATAGAAGAAAAGTTGAATAAGATTGATGATTTGTCTAGAAGTGTTGATAGAATTTCTCATGATGTGGAAAATATCAAGATGAATTTTTTGTGCCTAAGGTTGATGAATCAATTAAAGCTCTTTATGTTTCTATGGATGAAAGTCCGAAAATAACCGCTATGCTTAGAGCTAAAAGAGAATTTTCAGTAAAAGCGTTTTCTAGTGATTACTTTCATAAAAGTGATGAAGATCTTAAAATGATTGGTGTTTCTTCTATTGATTCCTTGTTTAGTAAAATTAAAATTTATGAAAAAGGGACTGGAGAAGAGTCAACTTTAGCTAGAAGGTGTCCCGACAATTCGGAGGGTGAAAATCTTGTTGAGAAAATTAATGAAAGTGGGTTTGAAGAAGTCAAAACTTTAACTAGTGATGTGCCCACTCTTTTGGATTACAAAGACTTTAATTATGATAGTTGCTCTTTGATTGATTGTATTTATTTGTTGCAATCCATGATAAGTTCACTCCATGCTTATGAATAAAATAAAGCTTTTACTAAACATATTATTGATGCTATGATGAAAGCTTTAGAAGAAAAATTGGAATTAGAAGTTGAGTTTCGAGGAGATGCTCGACACTCCTTGCAAGCACCACAGCGGCGCAAGGCCATCCACGCACACGCTCCAACAGTGCGCCATCACCAAGCGCATCGCGAGGGGCGACATCCCACCGCCTCCGGCTCCAGCTCTGGGAGCAGGGCAGCCGCCTCCGCCTCCGCCACCACCTCCAGCCAGCGGCGCGATGTGCGACGACCCCTACCCGGCCCAGAATGCGACCTACGTCGTCTTCACCAGCCTCGGCAACGACAAGCGCAACGAACGCCTCCATCGACAGGAGGTGAACACCGTCATCCTGGCTAGGACGGAATACATGCATTGGTCGGAGCGCCCGGTTACCTGGACCCGGGAGGAGCACCCGGCCGTCATGCCGAACCCGGGTGGTTACGCCCTCGTTCTCGACCCCACTATCGTTGCACCCCGGCACACGTGCAAATTCTCTCGGGTTCTCGTCGACGGCGGCAGCAACATCAACATCCTCTACTGCGACACCATGACCAAGCTCGGCCTCGAGGCCAAGGATCTGGAGCCGACCCAGACGGTCTTCCACGACATCATCCCCGGCCTCTCCTGCTCCCCGATTGGCCGGGTCCGGCTCGACGTCCTGTTCAGCGATAGCAATCACTTCCGACGCGAGCCAATCTGGTTCGAGGTGGTGGACCTATCCAGCGCATACCACGTGCTGCTAGGCCGGCCCGCGCTCGCCAAGTTCATGGTGGTCCCCCACTACGCTTACCTGAAGATGAAGCTGTCGGGTCCAAAGGGCCTCATCACCGTCACCGTCGACTACCGCAAGTCCCTGGATTGCGCCCGATACGGCACCAAGCTAGCCGAGCCGCTGGTCATTGCCGAGGAGCGGCGTCAACTCGACCGGATCGTCGCCCTGGCCCAGGAGGCATCGGCCACACAGATCCCGACTGAGGAGCTAGTCGACGAGGTCGCCTTCAAGCCCTCCAAGGAGACCAAGAAGGTGAAACTGAACCCGGAAGACCCCAGAGGCAGCAAGTACGTTGTCGTGGGCACCCGCCTCGACAGCAAATAGGAAGGCGAGCTCGTCGACTTCCTCCGTGAGAATCGGGACATTTTTGCATGGACCCACAGGGACATGCCGGGTATCCCGAGGAAGTACGCCGAGCACAAACTCTACGTCCGCAAGGACCCCAAGCCTTTCCGTCAACCCCTACGACGTTTTTCCAAAGAGAAGAGAAGGACCATCGGTGAAGAGGTTGCCAAGCTCTTGGCGGCCGGCTTCATCATGGAAGTGTTTCATCCCGAGTGGCTGGCCAACCCAGTCCTCGTACTGAAGAAGAACAAGACCTGGCGCATGTGTATCGACTACACCGGCCTGAAGAAGGCCTACCCCAAAGACCCGTTCACCCTCCCACGGATCGACCAAGTCATCGACTCTAGCGCTGGGTGCGAGCTCCTGTCCTTCCTGGACGCTTACTCTGGTTATCATCAGATCAAGCTGGACCCGGCCGACGCCCTGAAGACGTCCTTCATCACGCCCTTCGGGGCGTATTGCAACATCACCATGTCGTTCGGCTTGAAGAATGCCGGCGCCACTTTCCAGCGCTACATGCAGAAATGCTTGCTACCGCAACTCGGCCGCAACATCCACGTCTACGTGGACGACATCGTGGTGAAGACCAAGCAGCACCTCACGCTCCTCGACGATTTGAAGGAAACCTTCGCCAACCTGCGCGAGTAGACGGTCAAGCTCAACCCAGAGAAATGTGTTTTCGGCGTCCCGGCCGGAAAGCTACTCGGCTTCCTCGTCTCGGAGCGCGGCATTGAGGCAAACCCGGAGAAGATCAAGGCCATCGAGTGCATGCGCAAGCCGGCTCGGTTGTGCGATGTCTAGAAATTCACTGGTTGCTTGGCCTCGGTCAGCCGGTTTCTCAGCCGGCTGGGCAAGAGGGGCTTGCCCCTATATCAGCTGATGAAGAAGACGACGCCGTTCGAGTGGAACGACCAGGCGGACGAAGCTTTCCGGGATCTCAAGCGCATGCTCTCCACCGCACTAGTCCTGGCCGCACCGGCCAAGAAGGAGCCGCTGTTGCTCTATATCGCTGCGACCTCGCGGTCGGTCAACATAGTGATGGTGGCCGAGCGACTAGAGAAGGACAAGGTCCAAGCTGTCCAGCGTCCCGTCTACTACCTGAGCGAGGTGCTCTCTGCCTCGAAGCAGAACTACCCGCACTACCAGAAAGTTGTTACGGCGTGTACTTCACCACCAAGAAGTTGAAGCAGTACTTCCAAGAGCACGTCATCACCATGGTCAGCACGAGCCCCCTCGGCGAGATCATCGGGTGCCGGGATGCCTCTGGCCGGGTTGCCAAATGGGCACTCGAGCTAGCCGGACACACCATCCTCTATGAGCCACGCACCACGATCAAGTCCCAGGCCTTGGCCAACTTCCTCGTTGACTGGACCGAGACCCGGTACCTGCCGCCGCCGCCGTTCTTGACGCACTGGCGCATGCACTTCGACGGCTCGAAGATGCGACTCGGCCTAGGGGCCGGCATCGTGATGTCCTCCCCCAAGGGCGACCGGCTCAGGTACGCGCTGTAGATCCACTTCGCCGCCTCCGACAACGTCGCCGAGTACAAAGCCCTTGTGCATGGCCTCCGGCTTGCCAAGGAACTCGGCGTCCGGCGCATCCCGTGCTACGACGACTCGGACCTGGTGGTGCAGCAGAGCTCCCGCGAGTGGGACGCCCACGACTCCAACATGGCAAACTACCGCTTCCTCGTCCAAAAGCTGTCCGGATTCTTCGCGGGCTGTGAGTTCCTCCACGTCCCGCGCGCAGAAAATGAAGTGGCCAACACGCTCGAAAAGATCGCCTCATCCCCGCAGTCCATTCTGTCTGGCGTCTCCCTCGAGCATCTACACAAGCCGTCTATCAAGCCGTCTCTGGACTCCGAGTCCATCCATGTCCCAGACGACCCGGCCGCGCCTCAATCCGGCCTGGGGATTGCTCCAACCAACCCGGCCGCGCCTCAACCCGGCCCGGGGACTGCTCCAACCAACCCGGCCGCGCCTCAACCCGGCCCGGGGACTGCTCCAACCGACCGCGCGGAATGGCTATGGAAATGCCATAATAGGTAGGTATGGTGGCTATCTTGAGAAAGGTATATGGTGGGTGTATGGTACCGGTGAAAGTTGCGCGGCACTAGAGAGGCTAGCAATGGTGGAAGGGTGAGAGTGCGTATAATCCATGGACTCAACATTAGTCATAAAGAACTCACATACTTATTGCAAAAATCTATTAGTCATCGAAACAAAGTACTACACACATGCTCCTAGGAGGATAGATTGGTAGGAAAAGACCATCCCTTGTCCCCAACCGCCACCCATAAGGAAGACAATCAAAAAAATACCTCATGCTCCAACTTCGTTACATAAGGGTTCACCATACGTGCATGCTATGGGACTCACAAACCTTGACACAAGTATTTCTCAACTTCACAGTTACTCACTAGGACGACTCTAATATCACCATCTCTATATCTCAAAACAATCATAAAGAATCAAACTTCTCATAGTATTCAATGCACTTTATATGAAAGTTTTTATTATATCCCTCTTGGATGTCTATTATATTAGGACTAAATTCATAACCAAAGCAAATTACAATGTTGTTTAAAGACTCTTAAAATAATATAAGTGAAGCATGATAGTTCAATAACTTCTATAAAATAAAGCCACCGCCGTGCTCTAAAAAGATATAAGTGAAGCACTAGAGCGAAATTGCCTAGCTCAAAAGATATAAGTGAAGCACATAGAGTATTCTAATAAATCACGATTCATGCGTGTCCCTCTCAAAAGGTGTGTACAACAAGTATGATTGTGGCAAACTAAAAAGAAAAGACTCAAATCATACAAGACGCTCCAAGCAAAACACATATCATGTGGTGAATAAAAATATAGCCTCAAGTAAAGTTACCGATGAATTTAAGGCGAAAGAGGGATGCCTTCCGGGGCATCCCCAAGCTTAGGCTCTTGGTTGTCCTTGAATATTACCTTGGGGTGCCTTGGGCATCCCCAAGCTTAGGCTTTTGCCACTCCTTATTCCATAGTCCATCAAGTCCTTACCCAAAACTTGAAACCTTCACAACACAAAACTCAATAGAATATCTCATAAGCTCCGTTAGTATAAGAAAATAAATCACCACTTTTGGTACTGTTGTGAACTCATTCTTTATTTACATTGGTGTAATATCTATTGTATTTCAACTTTTCCATGGTTCATACCCCCCGATACTAGCCATAGATTCATCAAAATAAGCAAACAACACAAAGAAAACAGAATCTGCCAAAAGCAAAACAGTGTGTAGTAACCTGTAACTCCAAAAATTCTGAACAATAAGGACAACCTGGGAAATTTGTGTGTTAATCTTCTGCAAAAAGAATCAGATCAAAAGCATGCTTATGTAAAAAATGAGAATTATTTTCCTGGGCGCAAAAGTTTCTGTTTTCGAGCAAGATCAAAACAACTATCATCGTAAGCCATCCCAAAGGTCTTACTTGGCACAAACACTAACTAAAACACAAAACCACATCTAACCAGAGGCTAGATGAATTATTTATTGCAAAACAGGAGCAAAAAGCAATGAACAAAAATAAAATTGGGTTGCCTCCCAACAAGCGCTATTGTTTAACGCCCTTAGCTAGGCACAAACACACAAATAGATCTAAGTATTGTCATCTTTGGTTTGTAATTCATAAGTAGCTCTCATAATAGATTCATATGGCAATTTAATTTTATTTCTTGGAAAGTGTTCCATGCCCTTCCTTAACAGAAATTGAAATCTAATGTTTCTTTCTTTCATATCAATAATCGCACCAATCGTTCTAAGCAAAGGTATACCAAGAATAATAGGACATGTAGGATTGCAATCTATATCAAGAACAATGAAATCTACAAGCACATAATTCTTATTTGCAACAATAAGAACATCATTAATCCTTCCCATAGGTTTCTTAATAGTGGAATCCGCAAGATGCAAATTTAAAGAATAATCATCAAATTCACGGAAACGTAACACATCACATAAAGTTTTTGGAATCATGGAAACGCTAGCACCCAAATCACACAAAGCACAGCACTCATAATCTTTAATCTTAATCTTAATAGTAGGTTCCCACTCATCATAAAGTTTTTTAGGGATGGAAACTTCCAATTCTAGTTTTTCTTCAAAGGATTGCATCATAGCATCAACAATATGTTTAGTAAAAGCTTTGTTTTGATTATAAGCATGAGGAGAATTCAACATGGATTGCAACAAGAAATAGAATCTATTAAAGAACAATTATCATAATTAAATTCCTTGATATCCAAAAGAGTGGGCTCATTGCTACTTAAAGTTTTGACCTTTCCAATCCCACTTTTATCAATTTTTGCATCCAGATCTAAAAAATTTCGAATCATTGGGACGCCTTTTAACTAAAGTTAACTCATCTCCAGTTCCATCTTCATCAAGATTTATATTGGAAAACAAAGATTCAATAGGAGTCACATCAATCACTTTAAGATCTTCATCATTATTTTCACGGAAACTAGAAGGACACATTTTTACAAACCAATCTCATTTAACACGCATCTTAGCAGTTCTTTCTTTGCACTCATCAATGGAAATTCTCATAGCCTTGAGAGACTCATTGATATCATGCTTGGGTGGAATAGATCTAAGTTTCAAAGAATCAACATCAAGAGAAATCCATCCACGTTCTTAGCCAAATCATCAATCTTGAGCAATTTTTCTTCAATCAAAGCATTGAAATTCTTTTGCGAACTTATAAATTCTTTAACACTATTCTCAAAATCAGAGGGCATCTTATTATAATTTCCGTAATAATTGTCGTAAGAATTACCATAATTATTCAAGGAATTACTAGGAAACGACCTAGGATTAACATTACCTCTATACACGTTGTTACCAAAAAATTTCCTACCAACAAAATTCCCATCCATAAATTCATTATTATTTTCAATCAAAGTAGACAAAGGCATATCATTAGGATCAATAGAAGCACTCTTGCTAGAAAATAAATTCATAAGTTCATCCATATTTCCACTCAAAACATTAATCTCTTCAATCGCATGCACTTTTTTTTACTAGTGGAAGATCTTTTGGTGTGCCATTGAGAATAATTAACCATAATATTATCTAGAAGTTTAGTAGCTTCTCCTAAAGTAATTTCCATAAAAGTACCTCCTGCGACCGAATCTAAAAGATTTCTAGAAGCAAAATTCAATCCGGCATATTTTTTTTGTATAATCATACAAAATTCAAATCATGTGTAGGGCAATTTCATATCATCAATTTCATCCTCCCCCAAGATTGTGCAACATGTTCATGATCAAGTTGCTTAAAATTCATAATATCATTCTTAAGGGAGATGATCTTAGCGGGAGAAAAATACTTTGAAATAAAAGCATCTTTATACTTACTAGCAAACATGCCCGTGCGTTGCAACGAGAGAAAAAAAAAGTTCACATACTATCTGCAATGCAATCATCAATTATCATTAATCGGGCTAGATAGGTAGAGGATAAGTTTGATGATGACAAAAGTGATGGATCAATTAAAAATATGATTCCTTGGGGAGCTAGTTTGAAACTTGAGACGTGAATTCTAGTTAACTAATTGGGTGGAAAACTTTATCTTTAGATTACTATAGCGATAATAAAAATATTGTTCACGCAGTGCTTCTTTTGAGTTAACGACATTAGAAAATAAAACATTGATATACTCTGACGTCCAGCATGCATGCTTTCGTCGTCTGTGCTAATGTATAGACGATTTAACTTCCCGTTCTGTTGTGATATACTCCCTCCGTTCCTAAATAATTGTCTTTCTAGAGATTTCAACAAGTGACTACATACGGAGCAAAATGAGTGAATCTACACTCTAAAACATGTCTACATACATCCGTATGTTGTAGTCCATTTGAGATGGCTAGAAAGACAATTATTTGGGAACGGAGGGAGTAGTATGCATGATTCTCCATCACAAATAAATCTTTTCTTAGCGGTTACGCCTCAATTCACAGTTACATGTAGTTTGCTCTATTCTAGTTTCTTTATTGCATATTTGCATATTACCGCTTTTCTTGTGCATTTTTTTTGCCTTTTTTGCTGGCTCCATCGTTGCATATTTCTTTCTCCCGTTGTTTAAGAAAGTAAGCTAGTTCACTAAAATAGGTTACTTTTGTTATTAAAGAATTTTTTTGCATTGTGGTAGCCCTAAACATAGTTTGAAATAAGTACTCCCTCCGTTCTTAAATACAAGTCTTTGTACAGATTTCACTATAGACTACATACAGAGTAAAATGAGTGAATTTAAATTCTAAAATGCATCTATATACATATGTATGTGATTTATAGTGAAATCTTTACAAAGAATTATATTTAAAAACGAAGAGAGTATAAGTGAGTTAATTAATGTCGGTGCATGCGTTCAAGTGTCATGTTTTTCATGGATACAATTTAGGAAGAAAAAAAGTTATGACATTGTAGATCAGATCGTCGATGCATAGTGAAAAAGCATACCACATCGATAATTACTGGAAAAAAAGTGATGACATTGAACGGACTCGAAGATATTTAGTGGTCCATGAACAATCCATTCTTTCATTAATTCAATCAAAACAGGAAAACCAGTCAACATGTGTGTACGCTAGCATTTCTCGAGGAAAAAATCTGCACGCTAGCTAGCTGACACGTCAGGCTAAGCTGCCTCGCTGGCGCTCCACACCCCGATAATCACGCTAGGAGTTAACACGTTCACACGTTCTCGCCAGGCAAAATTTCCAAATGAAACCGATTTCATCCCGACTTTCCCTGCCCCAGTCTCCACGACCTCCTTCCTCGGGACGCGCCGCCGCTGTCGCTTGCGCCCATTGCCGCCGGGAGATCCCCCCCACACCCACGCGCCGCGAGAATCCCTTGCACCCCCCACGCTCCCCTAGGCCATGGCTGTTTCCTACAGATCCGCGTGCCGTGGGCGGGCTCCGCCACATCCACCTCTGCAGCAGACGACGAGCTGGCTCCGGCCGTGAGCGCTCGAGGCGGCTGTAGCTCCAGCACTGAGCTCCCCGGTGAGCCCTCCCCTTCTTCCTTCATCTCTCTTCTCTCACCCATGCATCTTTTCTCTAAGAGCTCTCTCTGTCTTCTATTTTTCTGCAGAGAGACGGCCATGGCCGCCCGATGCTCGAGCGCCGCCGGCCAAGAACCCGCCGGCGTCCAGACCCCCTCCACGCCATCCCCAACTCGCCGGAGACATGCACCAAGTTCCATGCAACGCCCGCGCCACCCTTCGGCCCCTACAACCCGACCGCCCGAAGCAGAGGAGAGGAACTCCCTGCAACGAGCCTCACCACCGCCGGCAAACCAGCAGGCCGACCCTGCCTCCTTCTCGCTTGCCATCCCATGGCCGAGCGCCGCCGGCCAAGGACCCGCCGGCGTCGAGGCCACCTCCACGCCACTCCCATCTCGCCGGAGAACCAGCACGACGACCCCGCCTGACCCTCCGGCGTCCAGACCCCCTCCATGCCATCCCCATCTCGCTGGAGAACCAGCAGGGTGACAAAGAGGACTGGCGGCGGCAGGGCCGGTGCCGGCGGCCGGCAGCAAGGCCACGGCGTCCGCCTTCTCCTCTGCCTCGGCTGTAGCCGCGCAGCAAGCCCACAGGGTCCGCCTTCTCCTCCGCCTCCTCTGTAGCCGTGCCCATGGCGTCCGCCTCCTCCGCCCGAGGAAGGCGGCACACCTCACCTGCTCGTGCTCCGAACAAAATAAGTTTTTTTTTTAAAACGAAGCGTTTTCCCAGATTCACTAAAGAAGGGACTACGGGTTCTATTTCCGAAAAGTAAAGGGACTTTTTTGTAAAATGGCCGCGACGGTGGGCGGGCAAGAGCAATAGCGGCTTTATTATTAGAATTAGAGAAATATTCTACTAATCAATACTATTTTTAAGCAAAGATGAAAACTAAGTTTTAGCACGATCACGAAGTGAGAATGGGAATAGCTCCAATTTAACAATATCATTATTCACATATTTCTTTTTGAATATCACACAACTCAACAAAATTAGTAAGATGGGATGCGGCATCTTCACTAGAAAGGCCGGAAAATTGATTTTTCATAACAAGATTCAGCAAAGCGGCATTAATTTCATAAGATTCCGCATTAGTGGCGGGAGCAATCGGAGTACTAATAAAATTATTAATGGCGGGATCGGAGTACTAATAAAATCATTGTTATTGATGTTGAAAAAGTCACATAATTTGGTATTCTCTTGAGCCATCGTGACAGAGCAAACAATCCAACACACGAGCACACAAAAAGCAAACGAAGAAGACGAACGGAAGAGGGGTGAAGAAAAAGGCAAATCTTTTCGAAAATCGTTTTAGAAGTGGGGAAAGGAAAACGAGAGGCAAATGGAGAATAATGTATTGCAAGAGATGAGAGTTTATGGTGGGTACTTGGTATGTCTTGACTTGGCGTAGATCTCTCCGGCAACGGCGCCAAAAATTCTTCCTGATTCTTCTTGAGCTTGTGTTGGTTTTTCCCTTAAAGAGGAAAAGGTGATTCAGCAAAGTAGAGATAAGTATTTCCCTCAGCTAGAGAACCAAGGTATCAATTCAGTAGGAGATAATGTACAAATCACCAATACCTGCACAAACAATCAAACAACTTGCACTCAACGGGATAAAGGGGTTGGCAATCCCTACACGGTCACTTGCAAAAGTGAGATCTGATAGAGATAGATTAAACTAAACAAACGGTAAAGTAAATATTTTTGAGTTTTTTGGTTTATAGATCGAAAAGTAAAAGATTGCAAAATAGTAGATTGGAAACTTATATGATGAAAAATAGACCCGGGGCCATAGGTTTCACTAGAGGCTTATCACAAGATAGCAAATAATACGGTGTGTGAACACATTACTGTCGAGCAATTGATAGAAAAGCGTAAAGTTATGACGATATCTAAGGCAATGATTATGAAATATAGGCATCGCGTCCGTGTCATGTAGACCGAAGCGATCCTGCATCTACTACTATTACTCCACACATCGACCGACTCCAGCCTGCATCTAGAGTATTAAGTTAATGAAGAACAGAGTAACGCATTAAGTAAGATGACATGTGTAGAGAAATAAACTCAAGCAATATAATGTAAACCCCATCTTTTTATCCTCGATGGCAACAATACAATACGTGTCTTGTTGCCCCTACTGTCACTGGGAAAGGATAACGCAAGATTGAACCCAAAGCTAAGCACTTCTCCCATTGCAAGAAAAATCAATCTAGTTGGCCAAAACAAACCAATAGTTCGAAAAGAATTACAAAGATATAAAATGATGCATATAAGAATTCAGAGAAGATTCAAATAATATTCATAGATAAGCTGATCATAAATCCACAATTTATCGAATCTCGACAAACACACTGCAAAAGAAGATTATATCGGATAGATCTTCAAGAACGTCGAGGAGAACATGGTATTGAGAATCAAAGATAAAGAAGAAGCCATTTAGCTACTTGCTATGGACCCATAGGTCTGAGGTAAACTACTCACGCTTCATCGGAAGGGCAATGGAGTTGATGTAGGACCCCTCTGTGATCGAATCCCCCTCCGGTAAGATGCCGGAAAAGGCCCCTAGACGGGATCTTACGGGTACAGAAGGTTGCGGCGGCGAAAAAGTGTTTACGTGGATGCTTCTGGTGATTTGGGAATATATGTGAATATATAGGCGAAAGAATTAGGTCAGGGGAGTCACGGGGGAGGGACAAGGCAGGGGGTGCGCCCACCCTTGTGGCCACCTCGTGGCTCCTCTGACTTGAACTCCAAGTCTCCTGGGTGTCTTATGGTCCAAGAAAAATCGTCGTGAAGATTTTATTCCGTTTGGACTCCGTTTGATATTCCTTTTTTGTGAAACTAAAAACAAGAAAAAAAACAGAAACTAGCACTGGGCTCTAGGTTAATAGGTTAGTCCCAAAAATAATATAAAATAGCATATTAATGCATATAAAACATCCAATACAGATAATATAATAGCATGGAACAATAAAAATTATAGATACGTTGGAGACGTATCAATTCACACATGTATTTAAATTTCCGGTCAATACAATTCTAGCATGAATAATAAACATTTATCATGAATGGGAAATATGATAATAACCATTTTATTATTGCCTCTAGGGCATATTTCCAACAGTAATAAGTTCATAAAAAATATAGTAATGGTTGGAGCATGATGACATTTCATATCAAACACACCTTATATTTCATATTTGTATTACGACAACCAGGATTTCATAACTGAACTACATCAGAGTACAACATCAGATAGCTTCATCATTTCGTTACACCATATAGGCATATAGCTAGCTTCACCATTACACAACAACACCAAATTTCACATGTAACATCTAAAACCTCTGGAAAGTAGCATCATACACAGTAAATAGACAACTGAATCTCATATGGAAAACTGTTGAAGTGGAAGGCGAATATTGAGCCTTCAATGATGTTGAATTTCCTTGCAACATTAGGCCAATGGCTGTGGAGAATTGCCCGCCCAACCTTCATCGTCTTGAGGAAGACTTAAATATTGTACCGTGGGTGTCGAACGAATACCTTCCTCACGCTCTTGACCATGCAGGTGATTTGAGAGGTAATCCTTGGACTACTGTGATGACCCACAAGTATCGGGGATCTATCGTAGTCCTTTCGATAAGTAAGAGTGTTGAACCCAACGACGAGTAGAAGGAAATGACAAGAGGTTTTCAGTAAGGTATTCTCTGCAAGCACTGAAATTATCGGTAACAGATAGTTTTGTGATAAGGTAATTTGTAACGGGTAACAAGTAACAAAAGTAAACAAGGTGCAGCAAGGTGGCCCAATCCTTTTTTAGCAAAGGACAAGCATGGGAAAACTCTTATATAAAGGAAAGCGCTCCCTAGGGCACATGGGAATTATCGTCAAGCTAGTTTTCATCACGCTCATATGATTCGTGTTCGTTACTTTGATAATTTGATATGTGGGTGGACCGGTTCTTGGGTACTGCCCTTCCTTGGACAAGCATCCCACTTATGATTAGCCCATATTGCAAGCATCCGCAACTACAAAAGAAGTATTAAGGTAAACCTAACGATAGCATGAAACATATGGATCCAAATCAGCCCCTTACGAAGCAACGCATAAACTAGGGTTTAAGCTTCTGTCACTCTAGCAACCCATCATCTACTTATTACTTGCCAATGCCTTCCTCTAGGCCCAAACAATGGTGAAGTTTCATGTAGTCGATGTTCACATAACACCATTAGAGGAAAGACAACATACATCTCATAAAAATATCGAACGAATACCAAATTCACATGACTACTTATAGCAAGACTTCTCCCATGTCCTCAGGAACAAATGTAACTACTGACAAATCATATTCATGTTCATAATCAGAGGGGTATTAATATGCATAAAGGATCTGAACATATGATCTTCCACCAAATAAACCAACTAGCATCAACTACAAGGAGTAATCAACACTACTAGCAACCCACATGTACCAATCTGAAGTTTTGAGACAAAGATTGGATACAAGAGATGAACTAGGGTTTGAGATGAGATGGTGCTGGTGAAGATGTTGATGGATATTGACCCCCTCCCGATGAGAGGATCGATGGTGATGACAATGGTGATGATTTCCCCTCCTGGAGGGATGTTTCCCCAGCAGAACAGCTCAGCCGGAGCCCTAGATTGGTTTCGCCAGGTTCCGCCTCGTGGCGGCGGTGCTTCGTCCCGGAAGCTTCCCTCTGATTTTTTCCAGGGTGAAAGACTTCATGTAGCCGAAGATGGGAACCGGAGGCCTGCTAGGGGGCCCACGAGGCAGGGGCGCGCCCCCACCCTCGTGGATGGTGGGTGTCCCCCCTCTGGTGCTTTCTTCACCCAATATTTTTTATATATTGCAAAACTGACTTCCATGGAGTTTTAGGACATTTGGAGTTGTGCAGAATAGGTCTCTAATATTTGCTCCTTTTCCAGCTCAGAATTCCAGCTGTCGGCATTCTCCCTCTTCATGTAAACCTTGTAAAATAAGAGAGAGTAGGCATAAGTATTGTGACATAATGTGTAATGACATCCCATAATGCAATAAATATTGATATAAAAGCATGATGCAAAATGGACGTATCAATCCCCCCAAGCTTAGACCTCGCTTGTCCTCAAGCTGAAGCCGACAACGAAAAATATGTCCACATGTTTAGAGATAGAGGTGTCGATAAAATAAAATACGGACATGAGGGCATCATGATTATTCTTATAACAGCAACATATACATATTGTCATATGATTTCTTATGCTAAAGCAACAATCTATTCACAATGTAAAGTATGAATCAGAAGCTTCATTGAAAACTAACAAACTGTAATCTCGGTCATTGAAGCAATTGTAATTTATCATAACATCGGAAAGAGTCAATATAAGAGCTTTTCAGCAAGTCCACATACTCAACTATCATTTAGTCTTTCACAATTGCTAACACTCACGCAATACTTATGGGTATGGAGTTTTAATCGGACACAGAGAAAGATAGGGGCTTATAGTGTTGCCTCCCTACCTCAAGTGTAATGTCAACAATAATAGTTTATGATAACTTACATCCAATTGGATATATCTATCAGGATCTTTCCAACACAATGTGCTTGCCAAAGGGTAAAATGTAAAAATGAAAGGTGAAGATCACCATGACTCTTGTATAATGTATAAGACAAGAATAAAAGATAGGCCCTTCGTAGAGGGAAGCAGAGGTTGTCAAGTGCTTTTATGGTTGGATGCACAAAATCTTAATGTGAAAGAACATCACTTTACATTGCCACTTGTGATATGGACCTTTATTATGCAGTTTGTCGCTTTTATTGCTTCTATATCACAAGATCGTATAAAGCTTATTTTCTCCACACTAATAGATCATACATATTTAGAGAGCAATTTTTATTGCATGCAACAACGACAACTTACTTGAAGGATCTTACTCATCCATAGGTAGATACGATGGACTCTCATGGCAAAACCGGGTTTAAGGATATTCGGAAGCACAAGTAGTATCTCTACTTGGTGCAAAGAATTTGTCTAGCATGAGGGGGAAAGGCAAGATCAACATGTTGGATGATCCATGACAATATACTTTATTTCGTATATAAGAAAACATAACCCATTACGTTGTCTTCCTTGTCCAACATCAACTTTTTAACATGTCATATTTTAATGAGTGCTCACAATCATAAAAGATGTCCAAGATAGTATATTTATATGTGAAAACCTCTCTTTCTTTATTACTTCCTATTAATTGCAACGATGACCAAAACTATGTTTGTCAACTCTCAACAACTTTTATTCATCATACTCCTTATATTTGAAGTCATTACTCTCCATAAGATCAATATGATCTCTTTAATTCTTTTTATTCTTTCTTTTATTCCCTCAAGATCATAGCAAGATAACCAAGCCCTCGACTCAAAACTAATCTTTATTATATATAGCTTCACGGATTCGATTACATAGAAGGATCATAAAGCAAAACTCAAAACTAGATCATGCTAAAAACTTTATTCTACTAGATCAATATATTACCAAAAGGATGGAACTAAGAAAAACGGTAAAGATAGGAGTGTGATGGTGATACGATACCGGGGCACCTCCCCCAAGCTTGGCAGTTGCCAAGGGGAGTGCCCATACCCATGTGTTTATGTCTCCTTCTTCAGAGGTGGTGATGATGGAGTTGTTGATGACGTAGGCTTGTCGTCCAACATCGAGCGTAGGAGGTGCTCCAACTTACGAATAATGCCCTTGAGTGCGGTGATATGCTCTTGCAACAAAATATTTTCACGAGTTAGATACTTGTTCTGCACCCGAACTATTTCAATCATCTTGAAAGCTTCAATTTCAGTAGGGTAAGAAGGTTGTAATGAGGTTGAAGGATGTCTTCTTCTTCTACTGCCGGAGCTTGATCCTCCGGGGCCTTCTTGATCCTATCATGCTTGTTGATCTCCCTAGGTTCTTCTCTCTTCAGCTCTATCTTCATTAGCCAAGCATCGTCGCCCTCACTGTTGGATGAGGGGGACGACATGATGCCTGGCCTTGACAACTCTGGCAGAAAACAGCTCGAAACAAAAGCTGGAGATATTCGCGTGGTACGGTGGTCAAAACCTTCGGGAGATTATATAATGAATTTTTACCAACCAAAAGAAGTGTCGTGCAAGAAAACGGAGTCCGGAGGGCACACAAGGTGCCCACGAGGCAGGGGGCGCGCTCTCCACCCTCGTGGATGCCTTGTGTCTTTTTCGGACTACTTCTTATTTTCCTATTTTCTTAAATATTCCAAAACGGAGAAAAAAATGCTATTAGAACTGTTTTGGAGTCGGTTTACTTACCGTACCACATACCTATTCCTTTTCGGAGTCAGAAACATTCTCGAAAGTGTCCCTTATGTACTCCTCCAAGGTTACGGTATCAATAACATTGGTTTCAACATTTATGGGATTACCTGAGATATAATGTTTGATTCTTTGACCGTTCACCACCTTCGGATTTGTGCCTTCAAAGTTGTTGATTTTTATGGCACCGAAATGATAGACCTCCTTGATAACGTAAGGACCCTCCCATTTAGATAGGAGTTTTCCTTCAAAAAATCTTAAACGAGAGTTGTATAGCAAAACATAATCACCTACATTAAACTCACGCTTTTGTATCCTTTTATCATGCCATCTTTTAACTTTTTCTTTAAACAGTTTGGCATTCTCGTAGGCTTGGGTTCTCCACTCATCAAGTGAGCTAATGCCAAATAGTCTCATCTCACCGGCAAGTTTGAAATCATAATTGAGCTCTTTAATGGCCGAATATGCCTTGTGTTCTAGTTCGAGAGGTAAGTGACATGCTTTTCCATAAACCATTTTATACGGAGACATACCCATAGGATTTTTATATGCAGTTATATATTCCCATAATGCATCATCGAGTTTCTTTGACCAATTCTTTCTAGATCTATTAACAGTCTTTTGCAAAATTAATTTAATCTCTCTATTACTCAATTCTACTTGAGCACTAGATTGTGGGTGGTATGGAGATGCAATTCTATGATTAACATCATACTTACCAAGCATTTTACGAAAGGCACCATGAATAAAATGTGAACCACCATCAGTCATTAGGTATATAGGAACCCCAAACCTCGGAAAAATAACTTATTTAAGCATCTTAATAGAGGTGTTATGATCAGCACTACTAGTTGGAATAGCTTCTACCCACTTAGTAACCTAATCAACAACAACTAAAATATGTGTAGACCCATTAGAGGAAGGAAACGGTCCCATATAATCAAAGCCCCAAACATCAAATGGTTCAATAACAAGTGAATAATTCATAGGCATTTCTTGACGTCTACTAATATTACTAATTCTTTGACATTCATCACAAGACAAGACAAACTTACGGGCATCTTTAAAAAGAGTAGGCCAATAAAAACCGGATTGCAATACCTTATGTGCAGTTCTATCTCCAGCGTGGTGTCCTCCATAAGCCTCGAAGTGACACTTGCTTAGGATATGTTCCTATTCATGCCCAGGTACACAACGTCTAATAACACCGTCTACTCCTTCTTTATAAAGGTGTGGGTCATCCCAGAAGTAATGTCTTAAATCATAGATAAACTTTTTCTTTTGCTGGTATGTGAAACTAGGTGGTATAAATTTAGCAACAATGTAATTAGCATAATCAGCATACCATGGAGCAGTATGAGAAGCATTTATGACAGCTAATTGTTCATCAGGAAAACTATCATCAATAGGTAGTGGGTCATCAAGAACATTCTCTAACCTAGATAATTTGCTTGCAACGGGGTTCTCAGCTCCCTTTCTATCAATAATATGCAAATCAAATTCTTGTAATAGGATAACCCATCTAATAAGTCTAGGTTTAGCATCTTTATTTTCCAAAAGATATTTAATAGCAGCATGATCAGTGTGAACAGTTACTTTAGAATCAACAATATAAGGTCTGAACTTATCACAAGCAAATACAACTGCTAAAAATTCTTTTTCAGTAGTAGCATAATTTCACTGGGCACTGTCTAGAGTTTTACTAGCATATTGAATAACATTTAATTTCTTATCGACTCTTTGTCCTAGAACAACACCTACAACATAATCACTAGCATCACACATAATTTCAAAGGGTAAATTCCAATCAGGGGGCTGAACAATAGGTGCAGAAATCAAAGCTTTCTTAAGTATTTGAAATGCTTCTACACAATCATCATCGAAGACAAAAGGAACATCTTTTTGTAAGACATTAGTCAGAGGCCTAGAATTTTTTTAGAAGTCCTTAATGAACCTCCTATAAAAACCGGCATGAACAAGGAAACTTCTTATACCTTTAATGTCCTTAGGACACGACATCTTTTCAATAGCATCAACTTTAGCTTTATCAACTTCAATACCTCTTTCAGAAATTTTATGCCCCAAGACAATACCTTCATTAATCATAAAGTGGCACTTCTCCCAATTCAAGACAAGATTAGTTTCTTCACATCTCTGCAAAACTCGATCAAGGTTGCTTAAGCAATCATCAAAAGAAGTTCCATATACGGAGAAATCATCCATGAAAACCTCAACAATCTTTTCACAAAAGTCAGAGAATATAGCAGTCATACATCTTTTAAAGGTAGCAGGTGCATTACATAAACCAAAAGGCATACATCTATAAGCAAAGGTACCTAAAGGGCAAGTAAAAGTGGTCTTTTCTTGATCCTCTTTTGACACAGGTATTTGAGAGAAACCAGAATAACCATCTAGAAATCAAAAATGTGTATGTTTGGATAATCTTTCTAGCATTTGATCAATAAAAAGTAAAGGGTAATGATCCTTTTTAGTAGCTTTATTTAATTTGCGGAAGTCAATTACCATTCTATAACCTATAACAATTCTTTGTGGGATCGATTCATCTTTATCATTAGGAACAACAGTAATACCTCCCTTCTTTGGGACACAATGGACAGGACTTACCCACTGACTATCAGCAACAGGATAAATTATACCTGCCTCCAGAAGCTTTAATTTTTCTTTTCTTACCACTTCTTTCATCTTAGGATTTAACCGTCGTTGGTGATCAAGAACCAGTTTAGCGTCTTTCTCCAATTTTATTTTGTGCTGACATAGAGTGGGACTAGTGCCCTTAAGATCATCAAGAGTATATCCAATAGCAGCACGGTGCTTCTTCAGAGTTTTCAATAATTTCTCTTCTTCCTACTCTGAAAGGCTAGCACTAATAATAACACGATATATCCTCTTTTCATCAAGATAAGCATATTTAAGAGTATCAGGTAATGGTTTAAGCTCAAACACGGGATCACCCTTGGGTGGAGGAGGATCCCCTAGAATTTCAACAGGCAAGTTGTGTTTCAAAATAGGTCCCTGTTTAAACAATACTTCATCTATTTCCCTTCTTTCATTCATAAACATATCAGTTTCATGGTCTAGCAAATATTGTTCTAAAGGATTACCCGGAGGCACGACAATAGAATCAAGACCAATAATTTCATCTTTACTAGGTGATTCTTTATCATGGGGTTGTCTATGAAATTTAGCAAAATTGAAATCATGAGGCATATCCCCTAAACCAATAGTAACAACATCCTTTTTGCAATCTATCTTAGCATTAATAGTATTCAAGAAGGGTCTACCAAATATAATGGGACAAAAGACATCTTGTGGGGAACCAACAACAAGAAAATCAGTAGGATATTTAACTTTCCCACTCAAGACTTCAACATCTCTAACAATCCCAACTGGTGAAATAGTATCTCTATTGGCAAGCTTAATTGTAACATCAATATCTTCTAACTCAACTGGTGCAATATCATGCATAATTTCTTCGTATAAAGAATGAGGTATTGCACTCGCACTAGCACCCATATCACATAAGCCATGATAGCAATGATCTCCTATTTTAACAGAAATAACATGCATGCCTACAACAGGTCTATGTTTATTTTTAGTATCGGGTCTAGCAATTCTAGCAGCTTCATCACAGAAGTAAATAAAATGCCCATCAATATTATAGGCCAAGAGATCTTTAACCATAGCAATACTAGGTTCAACTTTAATTTTCTCAGAGGGTGTAGGTGTTCTGGCATTACTCTTACGAACCATAGTTGAAGCTTTAGCATGATCCTTTATTCTAGCAGGGAAAGGTGGTTTCTCACTATAAGCGGTAGGAACAATAGGATCAAGATTATAAGTGATAGTCTTTTCTTCAACTTCAATAGGTTCAACTACTTTTAATTCAATGGGAGGATGATATTTAAACCACTTATCCTTAGAGAGATCAACATGAGTAGCAAAGGATTCACATAAAGAAGCTACTATCTCAGAGTCAAGTCCATATTTAGTGCTAAATTCACGGAAAACATCGGTATCCATAAAAGATTTAACATAATCAAACTTAAGTGTTATACCTGACTCCTTACCTTCGTTGAGTTCCCGATCTTCAGAGTTGCGTTTAATTCTTTCCAATAAATCCCATTTGAATTCAATAGTCTTCATCATAAAAGAACCAGTACAAGAAGTATCGAGCATGGAGCGATTATTGAGAGAAAGCCGAGCATAAAAATTTTGAATAATAATTTCTCTTGAGAGCTCATGGTTGGGGCATGAATATAACATTGACTTAAGCCTCCCCCAAGATTGAGCAATGCTTTTGCCTTCACGAGGCCAAAAATTATATATATAATTACTGTCACGATGAACCAGGTGCATAGGATAAAACTTTTGATAAAATTCCAATTTCAATCGGTTGTAGTTCCATGATCCAATATCATCACATACCTTAAACCATGTCAATGCCTTTCCATTCAAATATAAAGGGAAGACCTTCTTCTTTATAACATCCTCGGGCATACCTGCAAGCTTAAATAATCGACAAACTTCATCCACATAGATTAGGTGCAAATCGGGATGCAATGTTCCATCTCCTGTAAAAGGATTAGCTAGCAGTTTCTCTATCATACCTGAAGGAATTTCAAAGTAAACATTTTCAGTAGGTTCAGTAGGTTCAGGAGCAACTCTTTGCTCTACTGGTCATGTGAAGATACCCCGAACAAGCCCCTCAAAGGATTACTTTCCATAGTAACAAGTGACAGTAAATTTCAGCACACTATTTAAATTTTTCCTTACAAAAGGCGCTTCACTCCCCGGCAACGGTGCCAGAAAAGAGTCTTGATGACCCACAAGTATAGGGGATCTATCATAGTCCTTTCAATAAGTAAGAGTGTCGAACCCAATGAGGAGCAAAAGCAAATGACAAGCGGTTTTCTATAAGGTATTCTCTGCAAGCACTGAAATTATCGGTAACAGATAGTTTTGTGATAAGGTAATTTGTAACGGGTAACAAGTAACAAAAGTAAACAAGGTGCAGCAAGGTGGCCCAATCATTTTTGTAGCAAAGTACAAGCCTGGACAAACTCTTATATAAAGGAAAGCCCTCCCGAGGACACATGGGAATTATCGTCAAGCTACTTTTCATCATGCTCATATGATTCACGTTCGTTACTTTGATAATTTGATATGTGGGTGGACCGGTTCTTGGGTACTGCCCTTCCTTGGACAAGCATCTCACTTATGATTAACCCATATTGCAAGCATCCGCAACTAAAAAATAAGTATTAAGGTAAACCTAACGATAGCATGAAACATATGGATCCAAATCAGCCCCTTACGAAACAACGCATAAACTATGGTTTAAGCTTCTGTCACTCTAGCAACCCATCATCTACTTATTACTTCCCAATGCCTTCCTCTAGTCCCAAACAATGGTGAAGTTTCATGGAGTCTACGTTCACATAACACCACTAGAGGAAAGACAACATACATCTCATGAAAATATCGAACGAATACCAAATTCACATGACTACTTATAGCAAGACTTCTCCCATGTCCCCAGGAACAAATGTAACTACTCACAAATCATATTCATGTTCATAATCATAGGGGTATTAATATGCATAATGGATCTGAACATATGATCTTCCACCAAATAAACTAACTAGCATCAACTACAAGGAGTAATCAACACTACTAGCAACCCATAGGTACCAATCTGAAGTTTTGAGACAAAGATTGGATACAAGAGATGAACTAGGGTTTGAGATGAGATGGTGCTGGTGAAGATGTTGATGGAGATTGACCCCTCTCGATGAGAGGATCGATGGTGATGACGATGGTGATGATTTCCCCCTCCCGGAGGGATGTTTCCCCGGCAGAACAACTCCGCCGGAGCCCTAGATTGGTTTTGCCAGGTTCCGACTCGTGGCGGCGGTGCTTCGTCCCGAAAGCTTCCCTCTGATTTTTTCCAGGGCGAAAGACTTCATATAGCCAAAGATGGGCACCAGAGGCTTGCCAGGGGGCCCACGAGGCAGGGGGCGCGCCCCCAACCTCGTGGATGGTGGGTGGCCCCCCTCTGCTGCTTTCTTCGTCCAATATTTTTTATATATTCCAAAACCGACTTCCGTGGAGTTTCAAGAATTTTGGAGTTGTGTAGAATAGGTCTCTAATATTTGCTCCTTTTCCATCCCAGAATTCCAGCTGCCGGCACTCTCCCTCTTCATGTAAAGCTTGTAAAATAAGAGAAAATAGGAATAAATATTGTGACATAATGTGTAATAACAACCCATAATGCAATAAATATCGATATAAAAGCATGAGGCAAAATGGACGTATCAAACTGCTTTGGAAAGGACCGAAAACAAAGATATGCATAAATAATTGTTCTAAATTTTGAAATGGCACAATGGGGGGAAAACAAGGTACACGAGTTATGAAAGCACAAGTGCTCCCTGGGTGATTTTGGTAATTAATATCAACATATCTCTTGTTGGACTAATGTTTCTACCTAGTATGTTTCAGATAAGTTCAACAATGGAGTGGCATGGACTAGAGGATGTGGAACCCCTTCAAAGTGCTAAGGACAAAGGATTGGCTCAAGCTCATAGCTCAGGACTCTACATTTTCTATTTTAGTGACCCAAGATCACATTGAGTCCATAGGAAAAGCCGATACTATTAAGAGGGTATGAGGTGTTGCTTAATGGCTTGCTTGCTCAAAGTGCTTAGTGATATGCTCCAAAGCCCTGAACTACTTTCTCACATCCACATATGTCCCAAACCGAAAGTCAAACTCGGATCCACCGATTCTTTCTATCCGGAGCCACCGAGTTTAGTTGACATAGCCACTGCCAGAAACCCTAATTAATTCGGTCTCACTGATGGGATCTCGGTCTCACCGAGATGGGCTTGCAAACTCTCTGTTGCCCATTGCAATAATTTTGGTCTCACCGAGATATTTAATCGGCCCCACCGAGTTTCTTGGCTAACTCTCTGTTTCGCTTATTACCCAAATTGGTCCCACCGAGTTTGAGTAGTCGGTCAAACTGAGTTTTGGATTTACCCTAACCCTAGCACATCGGTCCCACCGAAAACCCTAACGGTCACATTATGAACCAAATCGGTCTGACCGAGTTCTTTGAATCGGTCCCACCGAGTTTGGTGATTTGTGTGTAACAGTTAGATTTTGTGTGGAGGCTATATATACCCCTCCACACACTCTTCATTCGTGGAGAGAGCCATCAGAACATGCCTACACTTCCAACACATATTTTCTTAGAGAGAACCACCTACACTTGTGTTGAGGTCAAGATATTCCATTCCAACCACATAAATCTTGATCTCTAGCCTTCCCCAAGTTGCTTTCCACTCAAATCTCCTTTTCACCAAATCCAAATCCTGAGAGAGAGAGTTGAGTGTTGGGGAGACTATCATTTGAAGCACAAGAGCAAGGAGTTCATCATCAACACACCATTTGTTACTTCTTGGAGAGTGGTGTCTCCTAGATTGGCTAGGTGTCACTTGGGAGCCTCCGTCAAGATTGTTGTAGCGACGCGACCTCAGACGGTCAAGCCTCTGTGTATCCGTGCCATCCTCGGATCAAGATCTTGGCACACACAAGACATCAATGTATATATCAAAGTGCAATCACATGTATAAATAACGTAAAACTGATATATACCTCATAAGTCTCGTGGAAACAACAACGGGTGTGGAGTCCCATCAACGCCATCGGCAGGTTGAGTGTAGACCGTAACCTGTATCGTAACTCTTACTCGTCGAGGAAATATCTGCAACATGATACATTGCAGCCGTGTAGGTCATTACATTGAATGTACCGCAAGATCACAATAAGAGAAAACAGATGATAAACTATACTATATGCGGTATGGCTTTGTGGCTCAGATCTGAGTTTTGTTTATGTAAAAGCTGGTTTTATTTTCCCTACATCAAAGGAATAAATGAAGTCTGTACTATAGAGTTTTCTATCATGACATGGTTCCGCCAACCGATGTCTCATAGCCCAAATTCATCATAAGTTGCCCACAATTAAGTTATCATCCGGTGTTGAGAGTTCCAGATAGATCCAAGTCCAGATGCTCAAATTGTCCGTAATCGGGACACGGCTAATCGATTAGGTTTTAACCCTCTGCGGAGGTTTGTACACTTTACCCGCAAGATTCGATCCCTCTTTTACGTTCTCGCACTTCAGGTGTTTTAGAACAAGACGATCAAACATGGTCTTCGAAGAGTTCCTCGACCACCGTCCGGTGCTCATCCAATCCTACCAAGTTCTACATCTGCTAGCACCGCCCCAGCCAGAGTCACAACTAAGGTCAACCAAGCGAGCCCATAGTGACTTGCGGTTGCACAGTAAGCTTCGGGCATGAAGTATTCTTCCGTCTCTTTGAGTCTGGGTGAAGCTTTCCGCAAGATGTCATGGCGCTTCTCCATGCAACCCGCCAACCACTGGTTTCTCCAGGTGCCCGTCAACCGTCCTTCACCCAAAGAGTGTGTATTGAATTCTTGTCTCGAGTCTTGAAGTCTTGAGGCCTTGAAGATGCAGTCCTTGCAGATTCCATCATGGAGTTGTCGTCATTGGCGTAGATCCTCCATTCTCACACCACTCCCGAAGCACTCATACCAACCCGTCTACTATAGCGTAGCATTAAAATAAATAACGTCCGGGCTTGGTAACGGGGTGATGGGTTCCTACCTCATGCATACTACTCAACTACAAGGATTCAATATCACTCTGGAGGGATTGTTGCGAAGATGACACTAGATGCAATAAAACACATAGGTATGAAAAACATGGTCAAAGTGAACTTGCCTGGTAATACTTGATGAAGATAACAACGCTGTCAGAAAATGACTTGGTAGAACTAATCGTCACTCCGTTGAAAATATATATAGTCAAACATAGCATTCACATAAGCAAACATCCTAGCAAAAAATTTTAGCACTCGAAATAACAATCAAAACAGCAAGGAAAATCGATAATAAAACTCAAACAAAATCGAAAGAAACTTCAAATAAAACTACAAAGAAAAACTACTAACGAAGATCTATGACTTTGCTACAAACATCTAATATAGTTTTGTCGTAAGTAAAAACTTAACAAAAATTAAAATACTAAACTAATAAATTAACATAAAATAAAATTTAAAATAACTAATTTAACAGAAAGTATTTTTTCCATAAAATTTTATTTGCAAAAGAAACAAATAAAAAGCTTTTATAAAACTCTAACTATGACCTATAGAAGGTTTCATACAAAACTAAGGAAAATAATTTTTTAAATAAAATAAATTTTCTCCTGTTGTCTAACAGAAACACAACTAATTTTGTCAAAAGTGACAAAAAGAAATAATTTAAAACTAATAAAAACAATAAATAAAAAGCTAAAACAGAACTAATAATAAAACAGTACTGTTTTGCTAAAAACCTAACTTAAAATACTCCAAAATTACCAAACTAAATCCTACAGCTAAACAATATCACAAGTGACCAGGAGCAAAAAGAATTAATTGAAAACCTATTTTTAAACTCAAGTTATGGCCAAAATACTAATTTGAACAAAATTTATCAAATTCAAATTTAAACTACTCAAATTTGAAATCCAGAGACACTAACAGAAACTTCAGCAAATTTGTGACACATAGCAATTGGAATCACTCAAAAATACTAAAAACTCTAAAAGATATGAATTTTCTAAGATTGCTATTTTCTGAAAAAATGAATTACAGGATTTCGTGGATCTCACGGAGTAGTCGTCGGAGTTGGGGAAGAAGATCGGATCCGATGTTGCGTTGCTCCTAAAGGAAAGGAGATCACGGACGGTGGAGAGGAGATCATATAAACCTCAGGAGAGGTCGAGGCGCGGCGGCAGCACTTGGCGGCAAGGGTGGTGCTACTGCTTCTTGCTGCTGCGGAGAGGAGAGGAGAGGTGTTGGTTTGATGTGTTGGAGGGAGGGGGGTGCTTGGGTATTTATATTGGGGAGGGGAGGGTTTTGCTTGGGGTAGGGGACAAGAAATAGACTAGGATTAGGAAACAAAAGGGAAAAGATCTAGAAACAAATCAGAATAAACGGAAATAGGAAAAGAGTCCTACTAGGAAAGGAAAAGGAAAAGGAAATGAGCGGCTCCCTCTTGGCTCACTGTGCGCGCGTGGGTGTTGGCCTTGGCCGGCCGGCCGCTGGCTTGGCCTTGGGCCTTGGCCCTTGGCCCGGCGGGGCGTAGCGATTTTTTTTTTGACAGAGACAACAAAACAAAAATAAATAAAATTTTTATATAGGCATATAATATATCAAAATTTTCAGAAAAAGATTTTCTACAACATGAACACTATTTTAGCTTCAAATAAAATACACACAAATTTTAATAATTCACACAGTGCTACCGGTCCAATAAAATCCAATAAAATCATTTTAAAATACCAAAATGACTTCAAATTAATTTCTCTCCAATTTTCTGATGTAGGGAATCATGTTACCCTATTTTCCATATATTTTGTTTTGGAGGAAAATAGTTTGAATAAAACTCAAATAACTCCAAATTGGAAATAAATTCAAAAGAACTTTGAATTTAATTCTTTTAAAACTCCCAACTCATATTTCATTTAATTTGAAGAAGTCATTTTATCTTCTCTCGTGAAAATCATTGAGTTGCATAAAGTTTCAGAATTGGAAATATTTTCCAAATGAAATTCAAATATTTTCAACACCCCTTGTCATTTAAATAAATGGAAGAAGTCATGTCATCTTCTCTCCAGGGTTTTGTGGTGAAGAGTATTTGAATTCATGAAAAGCATAAAAGCAAAAATGAAGGTTTGGGAAAGTCCTTTTATTCCCTCTCATTTAACTTTCAAAAAGTTTCAAATTCACTCACTTTCAGTCAATTAATCACTCAACAATCAAACAAACAATCAGAAATATTTATTTAATATAACATTCCAAAATTTAGAATTTTGGGATGTTACAATTGTGGAGTTGAACCAAGGAGTTTGTAAGGGCAAGGAGATCGCCTACTTCGTGAAGATCTACCCTAGTGAGGCAAGTCCTTCGTGGGCGACGGCCATGGTGGGATAGACAAGATTGCTTCTTCGTGGACCCTTCATGGGTGGAGCCCTCCGTGGACTCGCGCAACTGTTACCTTTCGTGGGTTGAAGTCTCCATCAACGTGGATGTACGATAGCACCACCTATCAGAACCACGGATAAAAAATGTCCGTGTCTCCAAATTGCGTTTGCACACTCCAATCCCATCCCTTTACATTCTTGCAACTTGCATGCTTTACTTTCCACTGCTCATATACTCTTTGTCATGCTTGCTTGATATGTATTGTGAATGCTTAAACTTGTGCTAAAACTCCACATCAACATAAAGAATTAAAAACTGCAACTTTTCTTGATTAGTGTCTATTCACCCCCCCCCCTCTAGACACCTCTTCTCGATCCTTTTAATTGGTATCAGAGACTTGGTCTCCATTGCCTTGGTTTAAACAACTTTGGAGGAAGATGGATGTGTCTACTTTGGGGAGTCTTAGACATAGAGTGCCTATTCTTGATGGAGAATATTTTCATGAGTGGAAAAATGAAATGCTTGAGATTTTCAATGAATATCATTTGAGCAAGTACATTACTAGCCCTTGTGCACCTCTTATTGATCCTTTGCATTCCATACCCTAAGAGGATCTTGACATGATTCACAATCTTAGAACTATCAATCTTATCATTAGAGGATTGCCCAAAAATTTGATTGCTAATTTACCTACTCTTGATTGTGCCTATACTATATGGAGATTTCTTGAGGAACGGTTTCCAAATTATTCCTTGAAATTTTAGACGAAATTCTCCATAAGTCTATTGCCTTGAGTAAGATGAATTCTAGTGATCCTAGCATTGATGATTGTCTATTTGAGCTTACCAATCTCATGCGTGCCATAGGAGATGTTGGGATCATTATCAATATCATTTCCGAAGCTATTAGATTTCATAAAGATAACCATAGAAATGATCATTTATCTAATGAATTACCCTCTCTAGGAGTTGATCAACCACAAGATGGTGTTGAACATGGATACTATGGTGAGGATGATGATAGTGACTATGATCTTGACGATGCGATGAGACACTTTGGTCTTATGGCAAATCTTCATGGCTACATGGCTGGAGCAAAGGAATGAGTCCTTGATAGTGGATGTACTGATCATATGACCGGAGATAAAGATATGTTCCGTGAGCTTGCTGAAAACAACGACCCTCGAAAGTATGTCACTTTTGGTGATAACTCAAAGGGTAAGGTGGTTGGCCTCGGTAAGGTGTCCATCTCACGTGATAGCTCCATACAAAATGTCATGCTCGTTGAATCTCTTGGGTACAATTTACTTTCAGTATCTAGACTTGCTGATTTCGGTTTCAATGTCCTATTTAATAAGGTAGATTGCCAAGTGTTTCGAAGAGACAATCATAAAATGGTCTTTACCGGTATACATATAGGTGATCTTTACATTGTTGATTTCACTAAAAAGGCTCAACCTAGAACTTGCTTAATTGCTAAATCTTCTAAGGGTTGGTTGTGGCATAGAAGGCTATGTCATGTGTGCATGCGAAATCTTGATAAGCTTATTAAACGTGATCATATCCTTGGAGTAAAAGATGTCATATTTGACAAGGATAGACTTTGTAGTGCTTGTCAGGCAGGAAAACAGGTTGGAGGAAGTCATCACGCGAAGAACATCATGACCACGAGAAGACCACTCGAGCTACTTCACATGGATCTCTTTGGTCCCAATGCCTACAAGGGTCTCAGTGGTAACTCATTTGGTCTAGTCATAGTTGATGATTTTTCAAGATTTACGTGGGTGTTCTTTCTTGATGACAAATCGCAGGTCCAAAAGATCTTCAAGAACTTTGCTAGGAAGGCCCAAAATCAATTTGAAGTGAAGATCAAGAAGGTTCGAAGCGATAATGGAACGGAGTTCAAGAACGCAAATGTGGACACCTTTCTTGACGAAGAAGGGATTTCACACGAGTTCTCGGCTACGTACACGCCTCAACAAAATGGAGTTGTTGAGAGAAAGAACCGGGATCTTATTGATATGGCAAGAACGATGCTTGATGAGTACAAGACTCCAAAACACTTTTGGGCGGAAGCGGTTGAGATAGCTTGTCATGCAACAAATCGCTTGTATCTTCACAAGCTACTCGGCAAGACGGCATACGAGCTCCTCACCGGTAACAAACCCCAAGTTGGATACTTTCAAGTATTTGGCTCAAAGTGCTACATTCTTGATAAGCATCGTCGTTCTAAATTTGCTCCTAAATCTCATGAAGGTTTCCTACTTGGTTATGGCTCAAACTCTCACACTTACCGTGTCTACAACAATTTCACCCGAAAGGTTGAAGAGACGGTAGATGTGAAGTTTGGTGAATCTAACGGCTCGCAAGTAGAGCAATTGCCAATTGATGTAGGAGACAAAGACCCTTCAGAAGCAATCCAAGACTTGTCTATTGGCAAGATTCGTCCAACGGAGGTGAAGGAGACTACCTCATCCGTCCAAGTGGAAGCTTCTACCTCACGACAAGGTGAACCAAGAATTGATACGGAAGCATCCACAAGCGGGACACACCAAGACGAAGAAAACGAGGAAGTACACCAAGATGAATATCAACAACCTCCGCCTCCACCACGACAAGAGAATGACAACGTCAACAATGAAGAAGACCAAGAAGAAGAACAAGATGAAGAGAATGTTCCACCCCGAGCCAAGCCAAAGCTTCCACGAGTTCGAGCAAGAATCGCCAAAGACCATCCAGTCGAACAAATCTACAATGATATCCAAACCGGGAGAATCACTCGCTCTAAAACTCGTTTGGCTAACTTTTGTGAACATTACTCATTCATCTCTAGCATTGAACCTATGAAGGTTGAAGAAGCATTGGAAGATCCGGATTGGATTAACGCTATGCATGAAGAGCTACACAACTTTGAGAGAAACCAAGTGTGGACATTGGTCGAGAAGCCCGACAATAACCAAAACATCATTGGTACCAAGTGGGTGTTTCGCAACAAGCAAGATGAAGATGGTCAAGTCGTCTGCAACAAAGCACGCCTAGTCGCCCAAGGCTACACTCAAGTCGAAGGTATGGACTATGATGAGACATATGCTCCCGTTGCTAGACTTGAGTCCATTTGCATCTTACTTGCTTATGCTAATCACCATGATATCACCTTGTACCAAATGGGCATTAAAAGTGCTTTCCTAAATGGTGAAATTAAGGAGGAAGTTTATGTTAAGCAACCTCCCGGCTTTGTCAATCCTAAGAAACCCAATCATGTTTACAAACTTCACAAAGCCCTTTATGGTCTTAAACAAGCTCCTAGAGCATGGTATAAATGCTTGACCAAGTTCCTTATTGAAAAAGGCTTTAAAATTGGAAAAATTGATTCTACTCTTTTTACCAAAAGGGTTAATGGAGAACTATTTGTGTGCCAAATTTATGTTGATGATATCATATTTGGTTCGACTAACCCTCATTTTAGTGAGAAGTTTGGAAAGCTAATGTCGGAGAAGTTTGAGATGTCTATGATGAGTGAACTCAAATTCTTTCTTGGTTTGCATATCAAGCAAACTAAGGAAGGTACCTTTGTTTCTCAAACAAAGTACACCAAGGACTTACTCAAGAAGTTCAATTTGAAAGAATGCAAAGGTATGTCTACACCCATGCCTACTAGTGGACATCTTGACTTGACTAAGGACGGTGAATCGGTTGATCAAAAAGTTTACCGCTCTATGATTGGTTCATTGTTATATCTATGTGGCTCTCGTCCTGATATTATGCTAAGTGTGTGCATGTGTGCACGATATCAAGCGGCCCCTAAAGAGTGTCATCTTAAGGATGTGAAAAGGATAGTGAGATACTTAATACACACACCAAATTTTGGCATTTGGTATCCTAAGAGGTCTTCTTTCGATCTTGTTGGTTACTCCGATTCGGACTATGCCGGAGACAAGGTTGATAGAAAGTCCACTTCGGGTACTTGTCAATTTCTTGGTAGATCTCTTGTGTCTTGGTCCTCCAAGAAACAAAACTCGGTATCCTTATCCACCGCCGAAGCGGAATACATTGCCGCTGGATCATGTTGTGCTTAATTACTTTGGATGACCCAAACTCTTAAAGATTATGGGATATATGTGAAACATGTTCCATTGCTTTGTGACAATGAAAGTGCTATTAAGATTGCTCACAATCCCGTGCAACATTCTCGAACTAAGCATATTGAAGTTCTTCATCATTTCATTCGAGATCATGTTGCTAAAGGGGACATTGATCTTAAGCATATTCATACCGATAAGCAATTGGCGAATATATTCACCAAACCGCTTGATAAGAAAGTATTTTGCCGTTTGAGAGGTGAATTGAACATCATTGATGCTTCAAACTTGGAGTAGGAACTCCATTTGGATACATGCAAGGCATGAGCCTTTGACTAATCCTTGATATTCCTTTCATGATGCTATCTATATGTCTTGGATATTATTGCACCCTTGCTTGCTATCTAAACCTTGTAGGTACTTGGATGAATCTAAATCCACGAAATTGCAACTCACTCATATCTTGAGCAATTTCTACATCACCAAGTCTCTACACAATGGTGGTTGAAGACGAGGAAGCACAAAACCCTTCAAATATATCCTTTGACAAATTCTATGTTAAATCTTATGATTGTCATTTCGGATACACAAGTGCTCTTCCTTGCAAAACTAACCCATGTAGGAAGATGAACTAAAATTCCAAGTGGTGCTCCCAACTCTTGATGAGCTACATCAACCTTGAGCAACCCACACAAGTTCAACTACATGATCAAGATCAACACCACCACCCAAGGTATGTTATTCCATCGTAGAGAAGCTTTACTCCAAATCATGGGGCAAAGCAACTCAACAAGATGTGAATACATCAAGATGCTTAAATGAAAAATGGCAATCCCATTTTGAGCTTAAACGATGAGTATGACCTATGATCAAGTGACCTCAGTTGACTCCTAAGTCAATATACTCTAACATTGGTGACTTTGTCACCGCCAAATTCTAGATGAAGTTCTCTTGTGTTTCCTCTTGCATTTATCTCATGCATTTGTGTTTCCCCTTTCAAAAAAAACTTCATCTAGATCCTTTTCTTTTCTTGTGTTTTCTTTTCTGTTCTGCATTTTCTGCATCCAATTCATTGCAAATCTTTCAGCTAATTCCTTGCAAATCCTTGTGAGATCTTAATTGCCTAGTGAGCTGAGGTGAAAAGTGTTTTCTCTGTAATGAACTCCGTCACACCGGTTTGTTTTCTTCGGTCCAACCGAGATCTTTCGGCACCACCGAAGCACACAACTCGGTGCTACCGATTTCATTACAGGAAAGACAGCTTGCCACTTATTCCTGCATTCATTCTGCTCCAGCTCCACTCAATGACTCTTGTCCTCTACCGGCATCATATTCGACTTGCTAGTTTGCTTTGAGACTCAAGGACCAAACCCTTTTTGAAATAAAAATCCAGAAGATCCCTTCTTGGAAATTGATGTCAAAGGGGGAGAGAGATATTACATCAAAGCTTAAGCTTAATCATTCCTATAGGGGGAGAGAATACTCAGGGGGAGAGTGTAAGAAACCCCAGATGCTTGGTGTTCAGGAGGAGAGATGTCACATGTCTTTAAGAGGGGAAAGACATGTTCATATTTGATTGTTTGCATTAGCTCTATTTTCTTTTCGTTGCTCTGATTTTCTATTCCCTATCTTCTCCCAATATCCCATGCAAGATTCAGGGGGAGCAAGACAACTAAGGGAAGGAAATCCTTGAATTCATTGCACATCTTTACCTTTGGGGACATGTCTATATCCAGTAGAGTACTCAGTACTCACTCTCTGCATGTCATCCCAGTCTTGGTACTCTTGTGGTTTCTTTTGTTTGCTTTGGCTATTAGATGTATATGTGTTATCTAACCTTGTTTGCTCAGGTTCATTCTTTCCTAAGCCACCTCAAGACCACAAGGTAAGTATATGCATCTCAGTCATGTGCATGAGAACTTCTTGTTGATGTACATACTATTTGCAAGAAGGACTCATGAGCATGAAGGTACATTTCCTATATTTGCATCATTTGCTCTGATGCATATAGCCAAGGTACATGTAACACATGGCTTACTCTATCATGCTTATGCATTCACATGCTCCTATGTTCCATATTTATATGATTGCATACATGTAGGTGGAGCCTATGCATGTTACATGTCTTTCCAAAGCTTTACTTGTTGTTCTCCGTGTCCTTATCTAAAGCTTTGATGTATGTTGTCATCGATTACCAAAAAGGGGGAGATTGAAAGCACAAGTGCTCCCTGGGTGATTTTGGTAATTAATGTCAACATATCTCTTGTTGGACTAATGTTTCGACCTAGTATGTTTCAGATAAGCTCAACAATCGAGTGGCATGGACTAGAGGATGTGGAACCCCTTCAAAGTGCTAAGGACAAAGGATTTCTCGGCGTTCTAGGAACAGGGTACCAGATTTGCTCGCTGCAAGCGTGGCTCAAGGGGTGGCCCAAGACGCCCATCTTCATCAAGCACAAGCTCAAGACCTCACGAGGGGCCAAGCATCGCGGGCGGACGGCAGGAAGCTTCCTGCACGGCCTCGTCAGCCGGGTTCATGAGGAGGCGGAGATCAAGGCGGGTACCTCACGAGGTGTCCATGACGCAAGCCATGACGACCAAGGGCGCCAAGGGCGCCAGCCCAGCAAGTGTCCTCATTTCCTCTTTGGTGCAAAGGAGGCAAGCGCAGCGAGAGCATCAAGCAAAGGCAACCATTTCGGTGCAATGAGACCAAGACCAACCCAACGGCGGAAGGAGGTCATCGTGGAGCCCAAGTCAAGGCCATCGTGAGAGCCTTTGGCAAGCGAGGACCAACTTTAGTCGGGATAAGTGTACTAGATGTTCCCTTCAAAATGGCCAATTGTTGGCGCCTTCCGCTCAATATTTGGGAAGAGGCCCAGGGCCTCTTCCTATAAATAGGACTAGCCACCCACAGGTAGGGCAATCTGAATAGAGCTAGAGATCAAGCAATCTAGAGAGAGAGAGAGAGAGCGACCAACTCCCCTATCGGTTAAATCAGACCGCCAAGAACAGACCCTCGCGAGGTTGTTCTTCCTTGTACTGCTCATCATCCGCCTCTGAGGCAATCCACCACACCACACACTGGAGTAGGGTATTACACCACAATGGTGGCCCGAACCAGTATAAACCTTGTGTCCCTTGTGTTGCTCTTTGTGTAGTTTAGATCCTTGCGAGGCGACTTAGGTGTAGGTAGGTTGGAGGTGAGATCTCCGCATGCACCCCAGAGTTCGAACCTAAAGGGTCTGCCGGAACCCAAAATCCGACAGGATTGGCTCAAGCTCAAAGCTCAGGACTCTACATTTTCTATTTTTAGTGATCCAAGATCACATTAAGTCCATAGGAAAAGTCAATACTATTAAGAGGGGATGAGGTGTTGCTTAATGGCTTGCTTGCACAAAGTGCTTAGTGATATGCTCCAAAGCCCTCAACTACTTTCTCACATCCACATATGTCCCAAACCAAAAGTCAAACTCAGATCCACCGATTCTTTCTATCTGGAGCCACCGAGTTCAGTTGACATAACCACTGCCAGAAACCCTAATCAATTCGGTGTCACCGATGGGATCTCGGTCTCACCGAGATGGGCTTTTAAACTCTCTGTTGCCCATTGCAATAATTTCGGTCTCACCGAGATATTTAATCGGCCCCACCGAGTTTGCTTGGCTAACTCTCTGTTTTGCTTATTACCCAAATCGGTCCCACCGAGTTTGAGTAATCGGTCAAACGAGTTTTGGATTTACCCTAACCCTAGCACATCGGTCCCACCGAGTTGATCCATTTGGTCCCACCAAAAACCCTAACGGTCACATTATGAACCAAATCGGTCTGACCGAGTTCTTTGAGTCGGTCCCACCGAGTTTGGTGATTTGTGTGTAACGGTTAGATTTTGTGTGGAGGCTATATATACCCCTCCACCCACTCTTCATTCATGAAGAGAGCCTTCCCCAAGTTGCTTTCCACTCAAATCTTCTTTCCACCAAATCCAAATCCTGTGAGAGAGAGTTGAGTGTTGGGGAGACTATCATTTGAAGCACAAGAGCAAGGAGTTCATCATCAACACACCATTTGTTACTTATTTGGAGTGGTGTCTCCTAGATTGGCTAGGTGTCACTTGGGAGCCTCCGTCAAGATTGTGGAGTTGAACCAAGGAGTTTGTAAGGGCAAGGAGATCGCCTACTTCGTGAAAATCTACCCTAGTGAGGCAAGTCCTTCGTGGGCGACAGCCATGGTGGGATAGTGTGACGCACCCGATTCAATCGTACACTAATCATGCACGCAAATGTGTACGATCAAGATCAGGGACTCACGGGAAGATATCACAACACAACTCTAAAACATAAATAAGTCATACAAGCATCATAATACAAGCCAGGGGCCTCGAGGGCTCGAATACAAGTGCTCGATCATAGACGAGTCAGCGAAAGCAAAAATATCTAAGTACAGACATAAGTTAAACAAGGTGCCATAAGATGGCTAGCACAAACTGGGATACAGATCGAAAGAGGCGCAGGCCTCCTGCCTGGGATCCTCCTAACTATTCCAGTCGGTCGTCGCCGGGCTGCATGTAGTAGTAGGCGCCCAGTGTAGTAGTCGCCATCGACGGTGGCGTCTGCCCTGGCTCCATCGTCTGCTTGCAGCAACCGGGTAAAGAGAGGGGGAAAAGGGGGAACAAGGCAACCGTGAGTACTCATCCAAAGAACTCGCAAGCAAGGAGCTACACTACATATGCATGGATATGTGTGTAAAGGGTCATCTCAGTGGACCGAATCGCAGAATGCCGTAATAAGAGGGGATAGCTAATCCCGTCAAGACTACGCTTCGCAGCTTCCGCCTTGCAACATGTAGAAGGGAGCAGATCAAGTCCTCCAAGTAGCATCGTATAGCATAATCCTACCCGCGATCCCTCCTCGTAACCACGAGAGAGCGACCACCGGGTTGTATCTCGCACTTGGAAGGGTGTGTTTTATTAAGTATCCGGTTCTAGTTGTCATAAGGTCAAGGTACAACTCCAAGTTGTCCTGCTATCAAGATCACGACTATTCAATAGATTAACTTCCTGCAGGGTGCACCACATAACCCAACACGCTTGATCCCATTTGGCGGACACACTTTCTCGGTCATGCCCGCCGCGGAAGATCAACACGCCGCAACCCCACCTAGGCACAACAGAGAGGCCAGACGCCGGTCTAAACCTAAGCGACAGGGTCCGGGCCCATCGCCCAATGCACACCTACACGCTATGCGGGAGGCCGAAAGCGTAACTAGCCCCTTAATACAAGAGCAGGCTTACGTTCCAATCCGGCGCGCGCCGCTCGGCCGGGCCGACGTCACGGCAAGTGCCGCTGATACCACGACGCCGGATACCCATAACTACTCCCTGCGTAGATGGTTAGTGCGTATAGACCAAATGGCCGACTCGGATCAAATACCAAGAACTCGTTAAGCGTGCTAAGTATCCGCGAACGCCCGACAGGCCAGGCCCACCTCTCTCTAGGCGGTCTCAACCTGCCCTGCCGCTCCGCCACAAAGATCCATCCAAAGGGCCGTCGGGACAAAGGTCCTTTCAGCCCCCAACCGTGAATCACTCATTTGGTGCTCCTCAAGCCGACCCGACTTTAGTCACCACATGTATCATGTATAAGTATAAGTATATACCCGCGATCACCTCTCGAGTGATCACGGCCCGATAGTATAGCACAACAGACGGACAAGAATGTAGGGCCACAGATGGAATACTAGCATCCTATACTAAGCAAAGAGGATAGCGGTAAAGGTAACAACAAGAGTAGCAAGGACAAAGCTATGCAGCGGTATAGGATTAATCGAAAGCAAGAATATGCTACACTACTCTAATGCAAGCAGATAGAGAAGAGTAGGCGATATCTGGTGATCAAAGGGGGGCTGCCTGGTTGCTCGCAAGAAGGAAGGGTCATCTTCGATGCAATCGAACACACGAACATCGGCAATGATCTCGTAGTCTACCGGAAAGAAGTAACAAAGGGAAACACAATAAATAACAGAGCAATCAAATGTAACACAAAGCAAGACGCGCAATACGTGGTGCTAGGGGTGACCTAATGCAGGATAGGTCATATCGCGCGAAGGTGGGGAACATCCGAAAGTATCCCCAAGTTTCAGATTTTCCGATAGACAGGCCGGAGGAGAAAAGTTGCAGGTTTGGTATGCTAGGGACGTGTGGCTGACAAACGGACTGCGTATTCGAATTCGTCTCGTCATTCTGAGCAACTTTCCTGTACAAAGTTTTTCCATCCGAGCTACGGTTTATGTTATATTAATTTTAAAAGGATTTAATCATTTTTAGGATATATTTAATTATTTTAAATCAACATTATCCAGAATAGTGTTTGCTGACGTCAGCATGACTTCAGCGGTCAACTCTGACCGTTGACCAGTCGAACTGACAGGTGGGGCCCGTTCTTCATAGTCACAGGTTAATTAAACATGCTTAATAAGTTAACTAAATGATTAGGCTATTCCAATATAAAATTAATTAAGTTAATCAATTCTTTAATTAATTAATTAATTAAATCTTTTATTTATTGTATATTTTTAACTCTTTTTTTCCTCTTTTTTTAACATTCAGGGGCTGGGCCCCACTTGTCATAGGGCCAGTGGGCCTTAGCGGTCTTGGTGTCGGGCACACCAACAGGGCGCACCCGATCGGGCGCTTATGCGCAAGCTTGCCGAACTTCGTCGAGGGCCGAGCGGCGATTTACGCTGTCGCCGTAGGTGGTCGCAGCCACGGCGGAGCGACGCGACAACGTGGTAGTGGCCCGAGCGGGATGATTTGACGGCGCGAGCGAGCTCGGTGAGGGTGAGTGGGGCAGAGCGGTGTCGTGGCGACAGGGGTGTGGCGCGGGCGCCGAGGGCACCGCGTTGGCAGCGACAAGAAGGGGCAGGGCGAGCCGAGGCCGAGAGGGCGCCGCCGCAGGGACGTCGAGGCCATGCCCATGGCCGTGACGGCCTCAGGCGGGTGGTCGCCGGCAGGTCGGTGCGACGAGCCGCTGCCAGCCGAGAGGGGCCGGAGGACAGGGATGCGCGGTGCGAGGGGGAAGCGGATGGCGCGGTCGGAGGAGCGGGCGCCGGTGAGTAAAGGCCAGGGCGCGCCGAGGAACGATAGCAGTGGGCGCCAATGAGCACGGTTAGCGCCACGCCACACATGAGCTGGTCCAGCGAGGTCGGCGACCTAAGGCGTCGGGGAGGGAAGGAGAGACAAGGGGAATCGAGGGATGTGGCTCACAGGGGAGCGGGAGGGGCATGGCAGTGGGCTCGGGGGCGACCCTTGGAGAGGAGGACGACGACGGCGGCGGTCGGCGACGGGGCGGTCGCAGGGCGCGGTCGATGGGGAGGGTGGCGCGGTCAGTGGTGAGGTGGCATCGCGAGGGGTGCCGGCGTGGAGCGGGGCGACGGGCGGCGGCGGTGGGGCCATAGGCCCCCGATCTAGATCGGGACGTGGGGGGGGGGGAGGAGAGAGAGAGCGTGGGGATCGTGTGTGGGGAGTGGGTGACTCGTGGGTTAGGGTTTCTGGGGTGGGGGATATGGGAGGCCGGTTGGGCGGGGAGGAGTTAATGGATGGCCCAGTTAGCTGGGCTTTCCTTTTTTAAACCTTATTTTCTTTTATAGTTTCATTTATTTGTTTTCTTTTATTTCTCATTTTAGTAAAATACTACAAGTGGCACCAAAATAGAGGTTACAAACTAAGCCACAACCACAAACCACTTAGCACCGAAACAAAAATAGTTTTGAAATTGTTTAACATTTTGAAAGCATTTAAATAATTATTATTGTTACTATTTTATTCATTTTAGAGTGTTTAAACATTTTATAAAGGTGTGGTTTCTCCACCATAATTACCTATGCAATATTTGGTTCACTCCGAACATTTTAGTTTTAATATTTGAAAACTTTTATTGTTTGGTTGATTTTGAATTTGAATTTGAATCAGTTTCGAACTAACACGAGATTAGCGACAGTAATTGAAGTGACGTGGCATCATTAGCAAAGAATTACTGTAGCTTAATTATTCGGGCGTCACAAATCTCCTCCACTACAAGAAATCTCGTCCCGAGATTTAAGAGGGGGAGTAATGGGGAAAGGATTTGGTTACGAAAATCTAACGAGTCCTCTCGGTCTAGGTTGCTCTTCTCAAAGAGGTCGATCCATTATGTTGATGTCTTCATTCCTCTGCTTCAAGGCATCATGATGAAGTCGTCATCCTTTCTTCGGGGGTTCCATCGTACTTACGAAAAAAAGGATAATGGGTATCTTCGGAAGAACGGACCTTACAAGGCTGAATATCTGGCAGATAACTCAGGGAATGTGGTAGAAAGTTACTCTCGAATAGATACTTAAGAAAATATCGAGAGTAAAGTAAGAAGGTACCATGAGAAGTTTCAAACGGATAGGCAGTCGTTCGATGTCTGAAACAACATGCGGAAGGGGTCCAAAGCAACGAGATTGAATATTGCGTCTATTACCAGAATAGATCACTAGGACGGTGGCCCGTGAACTACATACGAGGCCACGTGCGAGGAATAACTTTGGGAATAGGGGGTGTACAGGAGAGTCAAGTTTCGATCCTGTGGAACTATGGGTTATGGGCCCACCATGTGGGTTAAAATTAGCAAGGGTGCTGACATCTTGCACGGTCACGATAGTAAGGTATGTCAGAGGGTAGCCTGCCATTTATGTTGGCAACAATATCGGTACCAAGGGCGAGGGACAAAGAGAACCATTTTCCTGCTCGTTGAACGAGGCGGACCAATAGGCAAAGTTCTCGTCCATCGGTGGTTACCGAATGTCATCAACAATAGTAACAGGTCTTATCGATGTAATTGTACACCGAGGTGTTATCATAACTAGGAATTAATACTGCTTAGATCATAATGATCACCGAAAGGTTAGACGAAACAATGGAAAGGAAAAGGTGTTTATCGATTAACAAAGCAATGGAAAGGAAAATGTGTTTAAACACATATTTCAGGGTATATCCTTCCCAAAGTCAAGCGAGGATGATATCCAAGACAGGATATAAAGTAGAAAACCCTTCAGATAAGAGGAGAGAAATTTCATGACGTTGCCCATACAACGATGTTTGGTTAATTTATAAAGAAAATTTAGCATTTTGAAGATCGAAGTACCAACGACATGCTTCGAGATAGCATTGACATGGCCTTCAAGCAAAGGTCGAACTTTGGATACACAAGCACCCATCAGGAACAGCTTATAGAATAAGCCTTACTATTTCCTAATGGAAGAATGGCTACCCTTGCTAAAAAGGGAACTATAACAATAGGGCCTCCGGCCAGGGGTGCTGGGCATGGCATCACCTTACCGGGTCATATAAAGGCCAATGTTATATCTTATGGAAATATGTTCCAACCGTCATATCTGGCCGAGATTCAGATCTGATTGGTGTTAAGATAACTCGCACTCGGGATGCCCGAGAAGAAAGGTGCAACACAAATTGTCGAGATGATGATAAGATTCTCGGAATTGAACTATGGAAGCGAGTTCCGAAACAAGAGTTCATCATTAAATCAAGGAGAGGACAAGGAGGTGACTGAGGGACTCAGTGACAATTCATCAAAATTTTCGACAAGATGGATTTCCACAATTATGTGAACAAGTAGATAACATTTGTCGGATCAAATGGTATAATGATGTATGCTCGAGGAAAACATACACAATTAAACATTGGTTGAAAAGGTGCGCTCAAACATGGGCATAGGTAGCCTGATCATTTGTTAGAATGGTGATTCAATAACCAAAAGACTTAGAATGAAACTATCGACCATTAACTTCAAAGCAATAGGGTTGCTAGAAGTGCAGAATCCAAACAACATCGTTCACTTGTTGGTACCCCGGTTGGGATCAACCCAAGGACCAAGAAAAAATGGTGATGGTGAGAAGTATCACTATACCAAGAATCCTTAAGAGGTGGTGAAATTCTCACAACATTGATGACATAAGAGATGTTAATGTTCCAAGGTAAGGGAGAACAATTGCTGGATAGCAAGGAACTCAAGGTATAACATCAAACACGAACAAGTTTGTGTTGAACGGAAGGCAATAAAGTGGTCGATGATAGCACAAATCATCGAGGGCAAGGATGGTATTTCTCATCATGAATTCAATAGATACCCTGGAAGAGCTCAGAGTGCTGATGATGATCATGACACATTTGTCAAGAGATTTCATGAAGAGCAAATCAATCGGCGATGATATCAAGTCAAAGGAATGATGAAGCAAAATGTTATTGGAACCATGGGTACGACACAAACTCGAAATCAAGTTTGTTGGTCAAGGAGGAATGGTATGACGAGGAAGATCGATGTAAGCTTAGCTCATCATCGAAAATTGTGCTTCGAGAAGAAGGACCAGGTAGCATAGTTAAAAGTTGCACGATAATGATATAGCCGATCAAGCTATGAATAACTTGAAGGATTATTAAACTCATAAGCAATGAAAATTACTTGAATCGGAGTGCGGAATCGATCCACTTATCGGTGTTCTCGGTTGACCAACAACCCAGAACCCATTAAGTGACATTGACAGGGGAAAAAGGCACTACTTCATCAGAAATGATAATATGTAGTGCAATCGGTTGATATCCTCGAGATACCAAGGGGAATACTCGAAGGTAGATCAAAATAGAGGTTGGGCTAGGGTATTTCTCTGCAGAAGACAAGTGGTTAAACTTGCACGAGAAAAGGTATTTAAAGGAGAACATGGTCGGAACCATGATTGCAAAAGGCCGGATCCCAGATATAAGAACTTATACCAAGGGGACAATTTATTTTTAAGAGAAGCTTTCATGATAAGATCTACATTGTGTCTATGGGCATGAACACAAAGTTTAAGGTCGACTCCCACTTCTCCAATGTATAACCTTTCAATCACTTCTCGCTTTCGATGAAGTTGTAGTGTTGAAATTATATCTGGCAAAACACCAGAAGAGTATGACTCGTGAAAACTTTCGAGTTCACACATATTAAGGAAGGCATAGGTTCAACCCATCGGGGCATCTTAGAATCATATACCAGAATCTTTAGAAGTAATTAACTCAAGCTCAAGGCGAGCATGGTTGAGAAAGCAGAGGACACAATTTACCAAAGGCGTTATGTATCAGAGGAAAGGCTCACAAGGTTATTGAATATGAAGGGCGTTGTCAGATAAAATCCAACAAAGGATCCGTGGTCCTCAAGGATCCGACGTGAGCATCGGTACTCAACTAGGGAAGAAGAATGCAAGGAGATCAGATTATAGAAACAATCGACTAACTCAATTATCAAATGCAAAGGAATTATCATTTCCAAATCAAGGGATCAGAAGCAATGCTCTGACTAGGGATGGATAAGTTGAATAGCCTTAGGGTACAATCAACGACAATTGGATTGGTCAAGAACCAATTCCAGTTAAAAGAATGGCAGCTCAGCCGGGAAGGTAATTTATAAGGATCAATGATGATTGCGTGTATTCGCAACATATTGAGTCAACAGACTCAAAATGATAATGACAAGGAATGTCAATAAGACTACGAGACTTATGGGTTTAACCATAATGCAAGCAGGCAAGAATTTCAAGAGCAAAAGCCTCCAGAGGATTTTCGTAAGATCGAATAGTATTTTGAATACTTTTCTGAAACACAAGAACAACTGGGGATGAGCGGATATTCGACAAGTGCGATGATTTATTTGAAGGGGTATTCATGTGGCAAAGAACTGCTAGGCAGTAGGCACAAAGTATCCTCGGAACAATAGAGAAAACTTCGGGGTATCTTGTAATAACAAGATCAATGGGGGATGATGTAGCGACCCGACCTCAGACGGTCAAGCCTCTGTGTTGCTGTGCCATCCCTGGATCAGTATGCTGGCACACACAGTACATCAATGTATATATCAAAGTGCAATCACATGTATAATTAACGAAACTGATATATACCTCATAAGTCACAGCGGAAACAAATAGTCGGGTGTGGAGTCCCATCAACGCCATCGACAAAGTTGAGTGTAGACCGTAACCTCAGATCGTAACTCTTACTTGACGAGGAAATATCTGCAACATGATACGTTGCAGCCGTTTAGGTCAAGACATTGAATGTACCGCAAGATCACAATAAGAGAAAACGGATGATAAACTATACTATATGCAGATGGCTTTGTGGCTCAGATTCGAGTTTTGTTTGCATAAAAGCTGGTTTTATTTTCCCTACATCAAAGGAATAAATGAAGTCTGTACTATAGAGTTTTCTATCATGACATGGTTCCGCCAACCGATGTCTCATAGCCCAAATTCATCATAAGTTGCCCACAATTAAGTTATCATCCGTGTTGAGAGTTCCGAGATAGATCCAGTCCAGATGCTCAAATTGTCCGTGAATCGGGACACGGCTAATCGATTAGGTTTTAACCCTCTGCAGAGGTTTGTACACTTTACCCGCAAGATTCGATCCTCTCTTTACGCTCTCGCACTTCGGGTGTTTGAGAACAAGATGACCAAACATGGTCTTCCAAGAGTTCCCCCACCACCGTGACGGTGCTCATTCAATCCTACCGTAGTTCTACATCTGCTAGCACCGCCCCAGCCAGAGTCACAACTAGGGTCAACCAAGCCGAGCCCATAGTGACTTGCGGTTGCACGTATGCTTCCGGCATGAAGTATTCTTCCGCCTCTTTGAGTCTGGGTGAAGCTTTCCGCAAGATGTCATGGCGCTTCTCCATGCATCCCGCCAACCACCGGATTCTCCAGGTGCCCGTCAACCATCCTTCACCCAAGAGTGTGTATTGAATTCTTGTCTCGAGTCTTGAAGTCTTGAGGCCTTGAAGACGCAGTCCTTGCAGATTCCATCATGGAGTTGTCGCCATTAACGAGATCCTCCATTCTCACACCACTCCCGAGCACTCATACCAAACCCCGCCTACTATAGCGTAGCATTAAAATAAAATATCGTCCGGGCTTGGTAACAGGTGATGGGTTCCTACCTCATGCATACTACTCAACTACAAGAATTCAATATCACTACTTGGAGGGTTTGTTGCGAAGATGACACTAGATGCAATAAAACACATAGGTATGAAAAACATGGTCAAAGTGAACTTGCTCGGTATTACTTGATGAAGATAATAACGCCTCGTAATAAAGACTTGGTAGAACTATTCGTCACTCCTTTGAAAATCTATATTACATGCATAATCATATAAGCAATCATCCTAGCAATCAATTCTATCAATCATAACAATACTCAATCAAAATAAAAGCAACAAGAAAACCAAGTCGAAAACCAAAGGAAAAACTTCAAAGAAAAATTCAAGGAAAAACTAGTGGTGACCAACTCACACAAATCCTAACATAACATTACTAAATTATTCTAATATTTTTTCTACAGCAAAGAAAATATAAATCTAATAAAATAACAGAAAATAAATTACTAATTTACTAACTAACAAAAAGAACTAATATAAAACTACTATAACCATCTAGTGAATACTAGAACAAATATAGCAACTAGCAAAACACTAAGACAACTATAACAGCAAATCATTTATTAAAACATTAATAAACTATACTAAATAAATATAACAACTAATGTGTTCACAAATAACAGAAAAAACAATATAACTTGAAGTGGAAAAAGAATTACTTTTAAAACTAATAAAACTATCTTTATCCACTATCACTATGAACTAAACAAGCAATTACAAAAACAGTAGCTAAACACTAATAAATAACTACAAAAGTTTATCTACTGTAGCTAAACATATAACAACAAGTGAAAATCTACAAACGGAATGAACTAAAATAATTAAAACAATAATTACATAACTAAAACAACTATATAAGCAAAACAGTACTGTTTTTACTAAAAATCTAATTTAAAATACTCCAAAATTACCAAACTAAATCCTACAGCTAAAAAATATCATAAGTGACCAGGAGCAAAAAGAATTAATTAAAAACCTATTTTTAAACTCAAGTTATGGCCAAAATACTAATCTGAACAAAATTTATCAAATTCAAATTTAAACTACTCAAATTTGAAATCCAGAGACACTAACAGAAACTTCCGCAAATTTGTGACACATAGCAATTGGAATCACTCAAAATACTAAAAACTCTAAAAGATATGAATTTTCTAAGATTGCTATTTTCTGAAAAAAATGAATTACGGGATTTCGTGGATCTCACCGGAGTAGTCGTCGGAGTTGGGGAAGAAGATCGGATCCGATGTTGCGGTTGATCCTAGAGGAAAGGAGATCACGGGACGGTGGAGAGGAGATCATATAAACCTCAGGAGAGGTCGAGGCGCGGCGGCACTTGGCGCCAAGGCGGTGGTCTTGCTGCTTCTGCTGCTGCAAGGAGGGAGAGGAGAGGAGAGGAGAGGAGAGGTGTTGGTTTGATGTGTTGGAGGGGGGGGGGGTGCTTGGGTATTTATAGTGGGGAGGGGAGGGTTTTGCTTGGGGTAGGGGACAAGAATTAGAGTAGGATTAGGAATCCTAGGAATAAAAACGGAATAACGAAACGGGATCAAATCCTACTAGGATTTGTAAAAGAATAGGAAACCTTGGCTCCCTGGCTCCCTAGGTGCGTGCGTGCGATGGTCTTGGCCTTGGCCGGCCGGCTGGTTGGCGGCTTGGGCCTTTGGCCCAAAGCGTTGCAAACATATATATTAAACAAACAGAGAGGAAAACAAAATGATAAAAAAAAATAAAATGAAAATATTATATAGGCATATAATATATCAAAATTTTCAGAAAAAGATTTCCTACATGATGAACATTATTCTAGCGTTAAATAAAATACACACAAATTTAAATAAAGCAAAGAGTGCTTCTAGTCCAATAAAATCCAACAAAATTATTTTAAAATACCTAAATGACTTCAAATTAATTTCTCTCCATTTTTCTCGATGTAGGGAATCATGTTACCCTAATTTCCATATATTTTGTTTTTGGAGAAAATATTTTGAATAAAACTCAAATAACTCCAAATTGGAAATAAATTCATAAGAACTTTGGATTTAATTCTTTTAAAACTCCCAACTCATATTTCATTTAATTTGAAGAAGTCATTTTATCTTCTCTCGTGAAAATCATTGAGTTGCATAAAGTTTCAGAATTGGAAATATTTTCCAAATGAAATTCAAATATTTTCAACACCCTTGTCATTTAAATAAATGGAAGAAGTCATGTCATCTTCTCTCCAGGGTTTTGTGATGAAAAGAATTTGAATTCATGGAGATCATAAATGCAAGGTGGAAGTTTGGGAAAGTCATTTCATTCCTCTCATTCAACTTTCGTAAAGTTTCAAATTTCACTCAATTTCACACAAGCAACCACACCACTATCAAACAAACAAGCATAAATATTTATTTAATATAACATTCCAAAATTTAGAATTTTGGGATGTTACAAATCTACCACACTTAAAATGAATCTCGCCCTCTAGATTCAAGAGGCAACAAGAAAAGGTTAGGGTTTGGGGTCTTCCAAGAACCACGATCGGAATGGTCTAGGTTGCTACCACACTTAAAAGCAGGGTTATGGTTCCAACGAACTCGTGTACTCCATCCCTAGGGTGAACACTATCGGTCTTCTCACAACTTCAAGTAACTCCTACACCGGGCTCTTCCGTAGGGTCAAACCTTTTCCTCAAATGCGTGTCCTTTCATCCCGGTGAGGTTCTTCCGAGACTGTGTCTCCTTAGTGACAGTGTCTGCCGCCAATAAACAACTATTGAGATCTCATGGTGGTCGACCATTACAGGTTTCTCCTGCAGGAATAATGGGTTGGGTTGGGTCTCACCGATGACCTACGCTTGGCAACGGTTGCCGGTACATGGATCAATCGTCCTACCATTCTAAGGTTTTGGCTTGTCGACGACGCCTTCTAAAGTTTTCAAGTCTCTCGATTTTCCATCAACATATGATAGTTCATGGTAGAAGTCTCCGTATGGGGCCAATCCATCCCGTGCATTTGAATCATTACCACATACGTAAACAAAGAATCACGATTCTAACACTTGGGCATACTCACAAGCATTGCAGAATTTCTCTTGTTCTCGAACTGGGTTCGAGTAAATCCTTTGGTTCAGCAAGCCAAACAAAACATCTATCGTTACTTCACCACTCTCGTGTTTTGCATAACCTCCTACTAAACGATGCTGATTGGATCACCGATTCTTCCAAATTTATTCCTTTATCAAGGTTACATCTGTCCTTTTCAAAATCCTGGGCCTGTGGGTTATGGCCCACTTCAACACTAGTGCAGCTTTAACTCATCCTTGAATAACTCTCTTGTTCCATATTACACCTCCTTTAAATCCAAAGAGTACTGCTTCTTCATACCATCATATCAAAAGCAAAACTCCAACTTTTTTTCCTTCAACTACAGTCCGTGGAATATATATTTTCTTATCCATTAGTCTAGTCTTCTTCACAGGGTACTACCACCCTAAAAATGAAATTCACAAATCCATCCATAGACCATATTTCTCATATCCTCGAAAATGGTCAAAATCTGTGTTCATAGAGTAACAACTCATACAATTAAACATATGAAAACATGTCACCTTAACTTTATTGATTTCTTGAATTCATTACAATATCCGAGACTTTCATTACATAAATTCAACTCCATATCCTTATGGAAACAATTGCTTCCTACTACACTTATTACCAATATCAAAATTCCAACTACTCAGCTCCAGCTTTCATCTTGTCGGAACATTTAGTAGCATAATGTCCTGCTTCCTTGCAGCAAAAACAAATGACTTTCGATAAGTCTTTGGGCTTCTTGGAGATGGTGCCTGCTCCTTGAGTTCCTTGCTTCCTTTCGAGACAATGATTGGCATAATGCCCGACGTCCTTACATTCAAGACAGGTAATATGACTCTTGTCCCTCTTTGGGTTGTTCTGAGGGTGTCTTTGTTTTCTCTTCCGGGGTTTCTTCGTTCTGATCAAACCTTTTATTCCCTGTGGATCAAACTCTATTGCTTCCGTCGAGAAGTATCCCAGATACTCTTTTCTTTCCTTGGTGCAATACCGTGAAAAATGTCCTTCTTCTCCACATGAATGGCAGGCATTGGAGTAAAATCTGTTGAGGCCTTCTCCATCAAGGTCTTCAACACATTCCTTCATCACTGGTTCTTTCATAACTTCTCGGAGCGCTTCTTCAATTCCTTCTTCCTGCTCCTGAATAGTATGTTGCACCATGGGGTAAATGTAACACTGAGTCGGGTAGTGGGTGGTTCCTTCACACAAGAAACAAGTCACCTTACTAGTTGGGCATTCCTCAGCTGGGTGTTTCTCCTCACAATGAGGGCATCCATCCTTGTGTTCCCCCTGGGTGTGTCCTATTTCTCCGCAAATCTTGCAGGCACAAGGTTTATTTCTTGGTGTATCATGTTGCTTCCGGATAAGACGAGATCTTGTCAGAGTCTTCTTGAATTCTTTCCAAGTCTTTGCTCCATTCCATCCTCAGATAGCTTGATGCATCTGCCACCATGTTGCAGCACTTCCTTCAAAGTAATCGAGAGCGTAAGATACTTCATTCTTCCTTGAAACCAAATTGCTCCCAAAGTGATTCTCCATGTTCAATCCATAGCTCGCCTCCGCTGAGTCTTCGGTCCAGAGAATATCACCCAACTTCATTCATCAACTATGGGGTCCAAAAGTTTTGGGATGAGATATGAGAGAGGTGGGGAGGATATACACACAATACAAACAATAGTTTTTGAAGAAACAAGTTTTACTTTGTGGCGTCGGAAAACATCAAACAAATGACAGCTCACAAATCGTCGATCTAACGTAAGTGTGTAACAGGGTTTGGTCTTCTAAAGGTCAAATAATTCTTCAGATTCTTCAAATTCTTCTAGTCTTCGAGTCTTCAATTGTTGCAGCTTCAACTCTTCTAATGCATGGTCAAATCCTCTTTACTCAAGAGGCCATCGCTTATCCGATATCTTGTCCTTCTTGGAGCGGCTTCATTGATTCTTCATGTGATCAAAAGGAAAAGGGTATATTATAACTATTTGAGGTGAGAGTGTCTATTTGATAAAATCAGAAGAGATGAGAAGTAATAGTCTTTTGAAAATAAAGTTTTAGAGATTTTCGGTCCTAGGGCTTTCCGTTTCTAGGGTCACGATTACACCAACATGTGCTCGATACCATATCAGAGCGACCGACCTCGACGGTCAAGCCTCGTGTTGTCGTGCCATCCTCGGATCAAGATGTCGCACACACAAGACATCAATGTATATATCAAAGTGCAATCACATGTATAATTAACGAAACTGATATATACCTCATAAGTCACAATGAAACAAATAGTCGGGTGTGGAGTCCCATCAACGCCATCGACAAAGTTGAGTGTAGACCGTAACCTCAGATCGTAACTCTTACTTGACGAGGAAATATCTGCAACATGATACGTTGCAGCCGTTAGGTCAAGACATTGAATGTACCGCAAGATCACAATAAGAGAAAACAGATGATAAACTATACTATATGCAGATGGCTTTGTGGCTCAGATCTCGAGTTTTGTTTATGTAAAAGCTGGTTTTATTTTCCTACATCAAAGGAATGAATGAAGTCTGTACTATAGAGTTTTCTATCATGACTTGGTTCCGCCAACCGATGTCTCATAGCCCAAATTCATCATAAGTTGCCCACAATTAAGTTATCATCCGTGTTGAGAGTTCCAGATAGATCCAGTCCAGATGCTCAAATTGTCCGTGAATCGGGACACGGCTAATCGATTAGGTTTTAACCCTCCGCAGAGGTTTGTACACTTTACCCGCAAGATTCGATCCTCTCTTTACGCTTCTCGCACTTCGTGGTGTTTGAGAACAAGATGACCAAACATGGTCTTCCAAGAGTTCCCGACCAATCGTCGATGCTCATTCAATCCTACCGTAGTTCTACATCTGCTAGCACCGCCCCAGCCAGAGTCACAACTATTGTCAACCAAGCCGAGCCCATAGTGACTTGTGGTTGCACGTAAGCTTCCGGCATGAAGTATTCTTCCGCCTCTTTGAGTCCGGGTGAAGCTTTCCACAAGATGTCATGGCGCTTCTCCATGCATCCCGCCAACCACCGGATTCTCCAGGTGCCCGTCAACCATCCTTCACCCAAAGAGTGTGTATTGAATTCTTGTCTCGAGTCTTGAAGTCTTGAGGCCTTGAAGATGCAGTCCTTGCAGATTCCATCATGGAGTTGTCGCCATTGACGAGATCCTCCATTCTCACACCACTCTCGAGCACTCATACCAATCTACTATAGCGTAGCATTAAAATAAAATATCGTCCGGGCTTGGTAACAGGTGATGGGTTCCTACCTCATGCATACTACTCAACTACAAGAATTCAATATCACTATTGGAGGGTTTGTTGCGAAGATGACACTAGATGCAATAAAACACATAGGTATGAAAACATGGTCAAAGTGAACTTGCTCGGTATTACTTGATGAAGATAATAACGCCTCGTAATAAAGACTTGGTAGAACTATTCGTCACTCCTTTGAAAATCTATATTACATGCATAATCATATAAGCAATCATCCTAGCAATCAATTCTATCAATCATAACAATATTCAATCAAAATAAAAGCAACAAGAAAACCAAGTCGAAAACCAAAGGAAAAACTTCAAAGAAAAATTCAAGGAAAAACTAGTGGTGACCAACTCACACAAATCCTAACATAACATTACTAAATTATTCTAATATTTTTTTCTACAGCAAAGAAAATATAAATCTAATAAAATAACAGAAAATAAATTACTAATTTACTAACTAACAAAAAGAACTAATATAAAACTACTATAACCATCTAGTGAATACTAGAACAAATATAGCAACTAGCAAAACACTAAGACAACTATAACAGCAAATCATTTATTAAAACATTAATAAACTATACTAAATAAATATAACAACTAATGTGTTCACAAATAACAGAAAAAACAATATAACTTGAAGTGGAAAAGAATTACTTTTAAAACTAATAAAACTATCTTTATCCACTATCACTATGAACTAAACAAGCAATTACAAAAAAGTAGCTAAACACTAATAAATAACTACAAAAGTTTATCTACTGTAGCTAGACATATAACAACAAGTGAAAATCTACAAACGGAATGAACTAAAAATAATTAAAACAATAATTACATAACTAAAACAACTATATAAGCAAAACAGTACTGTTTTTACTAAAATCTAATTTAAAATACTCCAAAATTACCAAACTAAATCCTACAGCTAAAAAATATCATAAGTGACCAGGAGCAAAAAGAATTAATTAAAACCTATTTTTAAACTCAAGTTATGGCCAAAATACTAATCTGAACAAAATTTATCAAATTCAAATTTAAACTACTTAAATTTGAAATCCAGAGACACTAACAGAAACTTCCGCAAATTTGTGACACATAGCAATTGGAATCACTCAAAATACTAAAAACTCTAAAAGATATGAATTTTCTAAGATTGCTATTTTCTGAAAAAATGAATTACGGGATTTCGTGGATCTCACCGAGTAGTCGTCGGAGTTGGGGAAGAAGATCGGATCCGATGTTGCGTTGATCCTAGAGGAAAGGAGATCACGGACGGTGGAGAGGAGATCATATAAACCTCAGGAGAGGTCGAGGCGCAAGGCACTTGGCGGCGGCGGTGGTGCCGCACTGCTCTGCTTGGAGGGAGAGGAGAGGAGAGGAGAGGAGAGGTGTTGGTTTGATGTGTTGGAGGGGGGTGCTTGGGTATTTATAGTGGGAGGGAGGGTTTTGCTTGGGGTAGGGGACAAGAATTAGAGTAGGATTAGGAATCCTAGGAATAAAAACGGAATAACTAAACGGGATCAAATCCTACTAGGTGCGTATGTATGATGGTCTTGGCCTTGGCCAAGCCGGGCCGGTTACGGCTTGGGCCTTTATTTAAAGCGCTGCAAACATATATATATATATATATATATATATATATATATATATATATATATATATATATATATATATATATATATATATATATATATATATATATATATATATAAAACAAACAGAGAGGAAAACAAAATGATAAAAAATAAAATGAAAATATTATATAGGCATATAATATATCAAAATTTTCAGAAAAAGATTTCTACATGATGAACATTATTCTAGCGTTAAATAAAATACACACAAATTTAAATAAAGCAAAGAGTGCTTCTAGTCCAATAAAATCCAACAAAAATTATTTTTAAAATACCTAAATGACTTCAAATTAATTTCTCTCCATTTTTCTGATGTAGGGAATCATGTTACCCTAATTTCCATGTATTTTGTTTTTGGAGAAAAATATTTTGAATAAAACTCAAATAACTCCAAATTGAAATAAATTCAAAAGAACTTTGATTTAGTTCTTTAAAACTCCCAACTCATATTTCATTTAATTTGAAGAAGTCATTTTATCTTCTCTCGTGAAAATCATCGAGTTGCATAAAGTTTCAGAATTGGAAATATTTTCCAAATGAAATTCAAATATTTTCAACACCCTTGTCATTTAAATAAATGGAAGAAGTCATGTCATCTTCTCTCCGTGGTTTTGTGATGAAAAGAATTTGAATTCATGGAGATCATAAATGCAAGGTGGAAGTTTGGGAAAGTCATTTCATTCCTCTCATTCAACTTTCGAAAGTTTCAAATTTCACTCAATTTCACACAAGCAACCACACCACTATCAAACAAACAAGCATAAATATTTATTTAATATAACATTCCAAAATTTAGAATTTTGGGATGTTATAGATGATCGTATGAATGGCCAGTGTAAGTAGTTATCCATAAGGATTTAGGTCGGGAATAGCAAAAGTGATGGGCACAAAGTCTCGAGAGAATATCAAAGAGTATCTTCGGAATCTTCTAGTGAAGCAGGCCATCATCTGGAATGAAGGGGCTCTCCGGGAGAAAGTATTTACGAGAACCTAGAGTTAGAGTTAGCAAAACCATTTAACCCGAATAGAAGAGAGATCGTGGTCCCGTGAGTATAGGTCGAGGAATAAAAGATCCTACAACCACCCAATGGCGACGCAGCCCGTAAGACACACAACCATGTTAGTAAAAGTTTTGCAATGTCTAGACTCAATTTCGCCAAGGAGTATGGAATGGGATTCCTACAGCAATGGCTCAGATATCAATACCAGACGCTTCGATTCAATCAGACACTAACCATGCACGCAAATGTGTACGATCAAGATCGTGGACTCACGGAAGATATCACAACACAACTCTAAAACATAAATAAGTCATACAAGCATCATAATACAAGCCAGGGCCTCGAGGGCTCGAATACAAGTGCTCGATCATAGACGAGTCAGAGGAAGCAACAATATCTGAGTACATACATAAGTTAAACAAGGTGCCATAAGATGGCTAGCACAAATTGGGATACAGATCGAAAGAGGCGCAGGCCTCCTGCCTGGGATCCTCCTAACTATTCCTGGTCGTCGTCAGCGGGCTACACGTAGTAGTAGGCGCCTCCAGTAGTAGTAGTCGCCATCGACGGTGGCGCCGCTCGTGGGCTCCATCGTCAGTTGCAACAACCGGTAAAGAGAGGGGAAAAGGGGAACAAGGCAACCGTGAGTACTCATCTAAAGTACTGCAAGCAAGGAGCTACACTACATATGCATGGATATATGTGTAAAGGGCCATCTCACGATCGAACTGCAGAATGCCGTAATAAGAGGGGATAGCTAATCTCGTCAAGACTACGCTTCGCAGCTTCGTCTTGCAACATGTAGAAGAGAGCAGATCAAGTCCTCCAAGTAGCATCGATAGCATAATCCTACCCGCGATCCTCCTCGTAACCCCGAGAGAGAGCGACCACCGGGTTGTATCCGCACTTGGAAGGGTGTGTTTTATTAAGTATCCGGTTCTAGTTGTCATAAGGTCAAGGTACAACTCCAAGTCGCCCTGTTATCAAGATCACGGCTATTCAATAGATTAACTTCGCAGGTGCACCACATAACCCAACACGCTTGATCCCATTTGGCCGACACACTTTCCTCGGTCATGCCCGCCGCTGAAGATCAACACGCCGCAGCCCCACCTAGGCACAACAGAGAGGCCAGACACCGGTTCAAACCTAAGCGCACAGGTGCAGGCCCATCGCCTAATGCACACATGCACGCTATGAGGGCGGCCGAAAGCGTAACTAGCCTCCTTAATACAAGAGCAGGCTTACGCCCAATCCGCGCGCCGCTTCGCCGCCGACGTCACGGCGTTTCGGTGATACCACGACGCCGGATACCCATAACTACTCCTGCGAGATGGTTAGTGCGTATAGACCAAATGGCCAGACTCAGATCAAATACCAAGAACTCGTTAAGCGTGTTAAGTATCCGCGAACGCCGAACAGGGCCATGCCCACCTCTCTCCTAGGCGATCTCAACCTGCCCTGTCGCTCCGCCACAAAGATCCATCCAGAGGGCCGTCGGGACAAAGGTTCTTTCAGCCCCCAATCCGTGAATCACTCGCGGGTGCTCCTCAAGCCGACCCGACTTTAGTCACCACATGTATCATGTATAAGTATATACGCGTGATCACCTCCCGAGTGATCACGGCCCGATAGTATAGCACAGCAGGCGGACAAGAATGTAGGGCCACAGATGGAATGCTAGCATCCTATACTAAGCAGTAGGATAGCAGGTAAAGGTAACAATAGTAGTAGCAAGGACAGGCTATGCAGCAGTATAGGATTAACTGAAAGCAGTAACATGCTACACTACTCTAATGCAAGCAGTATAGAGAAGAGTAGGCGATATCTGGTGATCAAAGGGGGGGCTTGCCTGGTTGCTCCGGCAAGAAGGAAGGGTCATCTTCGATGCAGTCGAACACACGAACATCGGCAACGGTCTCAGAGTCTACCGGAAAGAAGTAACGAAGGGGAACACAATAAATAACAGAGCAATCAAATGTAACACAAAGCAAGACGCGACAATACGTGGTGCTAGGGGTGACCTAATGCAGGGATAGGTAATACCGGCGAAGGTGGGGAACATCCGAGAAAGTATCCCTAGTGTTTCGCATTTTCTGATAGACAGGCCGGAGGAGAAAAGTTGCAGGTTTGGTATGCTAGGGACGTGTGGCTGACAAACGGACTGCGTGTTCGAATTCGTCTCGTCGTTCTGAGCAACTTTCCTATACAAAGTTTTTCCATCGGAGCTACGGTTTATGTTATATTAATTTTAAAAGGATTTAATCATTTTTAGGATTTATTTAATTATTTTAAATCAACATTATCCAGAATAGTGTTTGCTGATGTCAGCATGACTTCAGCGGTCAACTCTGACCGTTGACCAGTCGAACTGACAGGTGGGGCCCGTTCTTCATAGTCACAGGTTAATTAAACATGCTTAATAAGTTAACTAAATGATTAGGTTATTCCAATATAAAATTAATTAAGTTAACCAATTCTTTAATTAATTAATTAATTAAATCTTTTATTTATTATATATTTTAACTCTTTTTTCCTCTTTTTTAACATTCAGGGGTGGGCCCCACTTGTCATAGGGCCTGGGCCTTAGCGGAAAGCGGTGTCGGGCACAGCCTCGAACAGGGCGCACCCGACTGGCGCTTACGCCATGCGCTCCGACTGCTCGAGGGCCGAGCGTGCGACGACGATCGCCGGGAGGTGGTCGCAGCCACGGCGGAGCGACGCGACAACGTGGTAGTGGCCCGAGCGGATGATTTGACGGCGAGCGAGCCTTCGGAGGGGTGAGTGGGGCAGAGCGTGGTGGCGATGCCGGTGTGGCGCTGGGCGCCCGAGGGCACCGCGCTGGCAGCGGCAAGCGGGGGCAGGGCGGAGCGGAGGCCGAGAGGGCGCTCGCCCGCAGGGACGACGAGGCCATGCCCGCGGCCGGTGACGGCCTTAGGGCGGGTGGTCGCCGGCAGGTCGGTGCGACCGAGCCGCTGGCCCAGCGAGAGGGGCCGGAGGACAGGGATGCGCGCGCGAGGGGAGCGGACGGCGCGTCGGAGGAGCGGGCGCCGGTGAGTCTGCGCGGGGCGCGCCAGTGGAACGATAGCAAAGCGGCGCGACAATGAGCACGGTTAGCGCACGCCACCGCGAGCGCTGGTCCGCGAGGTCGGCGACCTAAGGCGCGGGGATTGAAGGAGAGACAAGGGAATCGAGGATGTGGCTCAGGGGGGAGCGGAGGGCATGGCAAGGGCTCGGGGCGACCCTTGGGGAGGAGGACGGCGGCGGCGGCGGTCGGCGACGGGATGGCATCCACCGGGTTGGTAAAGAGGCGAGAGGCGCCGACGTAGGGGCGTCGCAGGGCGCGGTCGATGGGGAGGGTGGCGCGTCAAGGGTGAGGTGGCATCGCGAGGGGTGCCGCGTGGAGCTGGGCGACGGGCGGCGGTGGGGCCATAGGCCCGATCCAGATCGGACGTGGTGGGGGGGGGGAGGAGAGAGGAGCGTGGGGATCGTGTGTGTGGGGGAGTGGGTGACTTGTGGGTTAGGGTTTCGGGTGGGGGGACATGGGAGGCCGGTTGGGCCAGGGAGGAGTTAATGGATGGCCCGGTTGGCTCGGGCTTTCCATTTTTTAAAACCTTATTTTCTTTTATAGTTTCTGTTTATTTGTTTTCTTTTATTTCTCATTTTAGTAAAATACTACAGTGGCACCAAAATAGAGGTTACAAACTAAGCCACAACCACAAACCACTTAGCACCGAAACAAAAATAGTTTTGAAATTGTTTAACATTTTGAAAGCATTTAAATAATTATTATTGTTACTATTTTATTCATTTTAGAGTGTTTAAACATTTTATAAAGGTGTGGTTTCTCCACCATAATTACCTATGCAATATTTGGTTCACTTCAAACATTTTAGTTTTAATATTTGAAAACTTTTATTGTTTGGTTGATTTTGAATTTGAATTTGAATCAGTTTCGAACTAACACGAGATTAGCGACAGTAATTGAAGTGACGTGGCATCATTAGCAAAGAATTACTGTAGCTTAATTATCCGGGCGTCACAGATAGACAAGGTTGCTTCTTTGTGGACCCTTCGTGGGTGGAGCCCTCCATGGACTTGCGCAACCGTTACCCTTCGTGGGTTGAAGTCTCCATCAACATGGATGTACGATAGCACCACCTATCGGAACCACGGATAAAAAATCTCCGTGTCTCCAAATTGCGTTTGCACACTCCAATCCCATCCCTTTATATTCTTGCAACTTGCATGCTTTACTTTCCGCTGCTCATATATTATTTGTCATGCTTGCTTGATATGTATTGTGAATGCTTAAACTTGTGCTAAAACTCCACATCAACATAAAGAATTAAAAACTGCAACTTTTCTTGATTAGAGTCTATTCACCCCCTGTAGACACCTCTTCTCGATCCTTTCAAGTTACTACCATCATATAGTTGATTGATGTCTTCTTCATTGCGCAAACAAAGATCTTGCTATTATTCATCGCTAGTTTCTTTATCCTAACAATCTTTCTGAGTTTCTTGACTTGAGTGATATTCATGGACATCTCATTTACCCATATGCAAAATGAGTCAAATAGTGGGTCTAAACCTCTAACATCAGGACCTACATATATAAGACCAAATTGTTAAAAACCTAAATATCATAATGGTTCCTACAATTTCACAATAATGTGCTATTAGCCAAAGGACCATGCATGTGCAAACCTTGATGGTAAACATCAGTGCCTCCCATTTTTTTCCTTGTAATAAATATAAGGCAGATATTAATCAGGTTAAGTGAGAGTTGGCATACTATCAATAGAATATGTTAATGAAAAATAAACAAATTGCAGATCCAACAGATTGATTCGAGCCGCATGGAAAAGCCAGTTAACCAAACCAAGCATGCTAAACAACTTGGAAATATAGCAATTTGTTTATGTTTCTCATGTATTTAGTGTTGGGGAACGTAGTAATTTCAAAAAAAATCCTACGCACACGCAAGATCATGGTGATGCATAGCAATGAGAGGGGAGAGTGTTGTCCATGTACCCTCGTAGACCGAAAGCGGAAGCGTTATGACAACGCGGTTGATGTAGTCGTATGTCTTCACGATCGACCGATCCTAGTACCGAACGTATGGCACCTCCGCGATCTGCACACGTTCAGCTCGGTGACGTCCCATGAACTCACGATCCAGTAGAGCTTCGAGGGTGAGCTTCGTCAGCACGGCGGCATGATGATGGTGATGATGAAGCTACCGGCGCAGGGCTTCGCCTAAGCACTACGACGATATGACCGAGGTGGATTATGGTGGAGGGGGGCACTGCACGGCTAAGAGATCAGTGATCAAATTGTGTGTTCACGGGTGCCCCTCCTCAGATATAAAGGAGTGGAGGAGGGGAGGCCGACCTCTACTATGGCGCCTGGGAGTCCTACTCCCACCGGGAGTAGGATTCCCCCCTTCCAAGTAGTAGGAGTAGGAGAGAAGGAAGGGGAAGAGAGAAGAGAAGGAAGGAGGGGGGTGCCGCCCCTCCCCCTAGTCCAGTTCGGACTAGGCCTTGGGGGGTGGGAGCGGCCTGCCCTATGTAGCCCCTCTCTCTCTCTCCCCTCAAGCCCAATAAGGCCCATATACTCCCCGGCGAATTCCCATAACTCTTCGGTACTCCGATAAATACCCGAACCTTTCAGAACCTTTCCGATGTCCGAATATAGCCTTTCAATATATCGATCTTTACGTCTCGAACATTTCGAGACTCCTCTTCATGTCCCTGATCTCATCCGGGACTCCTAACAACCTTCGGTACATCAAAACACATAAACTCATAATACCGATCGTCACCGAACGTTAACCATGCGGACCCTACGGGTTCGAGAACTATGTAGACATGACCGAGACTCATCTCTGGTAAATAACCAATAGCGAAACCTGGATGCTCATATTGGCTCCTACATATTCTACAAAGATCTTTATCGGTCAAACCGCATAACAACATACGTTGTTCCCTTTGTCATCGGTATGTTACTTACTCGAGATTCGATCGCCGGTATCTCAATACCTAGTTCAGTATCGTTGCCAGCAAGTCTCTTTACTCGTTCCTTAATGCATCATCCCACAACTAACTCATTTGTTACATTGCTTGCAAGGCTTATAGTGATGTGCATTACCGAGAGGGCCCAGAGATACCTCTCCCATACTCGGAGTGACAAATCCTAATCTCGATCTATGCCAACCCAACAAACACCTTCGGAGACACATGTAGAGCATCTTTATAATCACCCAGTTACGTTGTGACGTTTGATAGCACACAAGGTGTTCCTCCGGTATTCGGGAGTTGCATAATCTCATAATCATAGCAACATACTAAACGATCAAGTGCTAAGCTAACGGAATGGGTCAAGTCAATCACATCATTCTCTAATTATGTGATCCCATTAATCAAATTACAACTCATGTCTATGGCTAGGAAACTTAACCATCTTTGATTCAACGAGCTAGTCAAGTAGAGGCATACTAGTGACACTCTATTTGTCTATGTATTCACACATGTACTAAGTTTCCGGTTAATACAATTCTAGCATGAATAATAAACATTTATCATGATATAAGGAAATATAAATAACAACTTTACTACTGCCTCTAGGGCATATTTCCTTCAGTCTCCCACTTGCACTAGAGTCAATAATCCAGTTCACATCGCCATGTGATTTGACACCAATAGTTCACATCACCATGTGATTAATATCCATAATTCACATCGCCATGTGGCCGACAATCAAAGGGTTTACTAGAGTCAGTAAGCTAGTTCACATCGCCATGTGATTAACACCCAAAGAGTACTAAGGTGTGATCATGTTTTGCTTGTGAGAGAAGTCTAGTCAACGGGTCTGCCAAATTCAGATCCGTATGTATATTGCAAATTTCTATGTCTACAATGCTCTGCACGGAGCTACTTTACCTAGTTGCTCCCACTTTCAATATGTATCCAGATTGAGACTTAGAGTCTTCTGGATCAGTGTCAAAACTTGCATCTACATAACCTTTACTTATTTAACCTTTTGTCACCTCCATAATCGAGAAACATATCCTTATTCCACTAAGGATAATTTTGATCGATGTTCAATGATCTACTCCTAGATCACTATTGTACTCCCTTGCCAAACTCAAGGTAGGGTATATAATAGATCTGGTACACAAAGATGGCATACTTTATAGAACCTATGGCTGAGGCATAGGGAATGACTTTCATTCTCTTTCTATCTTCTATCGTGGTCGTGCTTTGAGTCTTACTCAATTTCACACCTTGTAACACAGACAAGAACTCTTTCTTTGACTGTTCCATTTTGAACTACTTCAAAATCTTGTCAAGGTATGTACTCAATGGAAAAAAAACTTATCAAGCGTCTTTATCTATCTCTATAGATCTTGATGCTCAATATGTAAGCATCTTCACCGAGGTCTTTCTTTGAAAAACTCCACTCGAATACTCCTTTATGCTTTCCAGAAAATTCTACATTATTTTCGATCAACAATATGTCATTCACATATATTTATCAGAAATGATGTAGTGCTCCCACTCACTTTCTTTGTAAATACAGGCTTCACCGCAAGTCTATATAAAACTATATGCTTTGATCAACTCATCAAAGCGTATATTCCAACTCCGAGATGCTTGCACCAGTCCATAGATGGATCGTTGGTGTCAGGACCCCGATCCTAAGCCACATCGATCTAGCATGTAACACATCATATCACTTTGCGGCCTCACGCATGGTATTCCCACGGGTGCCACCTTACCTGGCCCGGGACCGATTGCGCCTTTTGGCTCACGTATATGATAGTGTCGCTAGCATACATATGACCGAGAACCCGGGCCGACATGACTAGTCGTAAACCCAAAGTGGCACTAACTTACAGGGACATGCATACATGACCCAGCATCGAACATGTCGGTCATCAACGTTTGAATCCGGGCTGTAGCAACTGGGCTAACAGGACTCCGGGAACCCGGGCTGTAGCAGGCTAGTAGGACTCCGGAAGACACCGCGACATTTCCCGAAGGGACGTAAACATGAACGGTGGATCACATGTTGGCCGCCTAAGTGTTCCGGAGCAGAGTAATCTGGGCTAGCAAGACTCGTAAACCGGCTGTAGCAGATTACCATGGCTCAAAGGAAGCACTAGACTACATTTCCCCATAAGAGAGGCTACCAAGGATAAACAACTAGGTTGTCGAATCCCACACGTACCAAGCATTTCAATCATACACACAATATGCCCGATATGTGTAAATACAACATGGCATCACAACAAAACTCTACAACTCAAAGTATTATTCATTAGGCTCTGAAGAGCCAGATATTACAAACATGGGTCTGATGACCCAACATACAAATCATACAAGAAATAAGCACATGCGGAAGCTTAACTTGTCTGAGTACAGACAACTACAAATGAAGAAGGCCGAGAAGCCTGACTATCTACAAGACCCTCCCAAGGTACAAGATCATAGCTGAGGTAACAAGCTAAACGTTGAAGTCCACGCGGAACTACTAGCGAGACTGAAGTCTCTTTGCAAAACATAAAATAAGCAAACGTGAGTACAAATGTACCCAGCAAGACTTACATCAGAACTAGCTACATATGCATCGGTATCAACAAAGGGGTGGTGGAGTTTGACTGCAGCAAGCCAACCTTGACTCAGTGGCTATCCTAAACAATGACTGCAAGTAACTCTTTTGGGGTGGCGCACACGAGTCCACATATTCACCATATCAATACACCACTATGGATCCGCTCCCGTCTCCCTACGAGAACACCATCCATAGCACTCACGCTAATCTTGCGCATTTTAGAGTATCCACTTTCACTTGTCTATGAACTGTACAGGCAACCCAGAAGTCCTTTACCGCGGACGAACCTATTCGAATAGATCATTTATAACCCTGCAGGGGTGTACTTCTTCACACATGCTCTCGCAACTTACCACCATGTTCACGTCATGTATCTCGGAAACCTTCAAGCGGAAGCCTGGCGAGGGAGTCGGCACGACCTGACTAAGCACACAAGTCTCTAGTCCAGGTTTATCGCCTATTCGGATTCCATCCGCAAGGAGATCCGGCCTGGGTGTCACTCACGACCCCATACGATGTGAGCAGGGTTCCCAAGCCCACCATCCGGGTGCCACTTGGTACATCGTGCCACTTCACCTAGTCTGTCCCAAGCCCACCTGTACCGGGTGCCACTTGGTAGACTACTAGCACTACCTACAAACACCAGAAACTGGTTGCAACTCCTGTACAGAGATCGGGTTGATTAATAAGTCGAGAGAGCTTGGAGTGCCCGGAGCCCAATGTGTGGTAGTAGCTGTTCATGGATCACAAACACAGAACTCAGTTCCGGAGGACAGTTTCAATGATACAACCCACCATGTACTCCTACATGGCCTCTCACCGCTACCTTTACCAAATCGGGTTCACACACTTAGCTCTCAACTGTAGGACATGTTCACAACATTCCAATTCATCCCCGATGAATCAGACCTGACACAACTCTAAGCAATAGCAGGCATGACAAACAAGCATGAATGAGTAGGCACATCAGGGCTCAAACAACTCCTACTCATGCTAGTGGTTTTCATCTATTTACTGTGGCAATGACATGTCATGCAGAGGAAAGGGGTTCAACTACCGCAGCATGTAACAGTTGAAATGTTATTGTCCTAATGCAGTAAAAAGAGCAGGAGCGAGAGAGTGGGATTGTATCGAATGAACAAGGGGTTTTGCTTGCACGGCACTTCAAGATAGTATAGCTCTTCATCGGTGTCATCGAACTCATCGCCTAACACGCCTATCAAGAGGGAACAACCACCGCAATGTGAGAAGGAACACAATCAATGCAATGCACAATATGATGCATGATCATGACATGTCAATATGCTATGATTTGAGCTAATTCAACCAGCAACAGGTTAAATGGAGTTGGTTTGAATCCAAGATTCAAATTCAAACTCCATATGTGAGAATTCAAATGACATTTATATGATTTGTCCTAAATAGTGAACAAAAGTTGTTCTAACATGCGTGAAAATGGTGCATATGGATAGATTAGATTTTTCTAATCATTTTTCATATATAATTTGTTTCCATCTGAATTACGGTTGAATTTCTATGAGTTTTAGAATTTTTAACTATTTTTTGGAATTTCCTGAATAAGAATAAATCCAGAAAAGCCTATTACTGCGTCAGCATTGCGTCATGCTGACCTCAGCAGGTCAACAGACACGGTCCAGGTCAAACCTGACCAGTGGGACCCACTGGTCAGTGACCCAGTGTCAGTTAGTGACATAGGCAGGTGGGTCCGGTCAACGGCCATGTCAGCGAGGTCAACACCGACGCGTGGGGCCACTATGATTAACTTAAACTAAACAGGGGTTAAACCGTGGTTAGTTAAGGCGTGGGGCCCATATGTCATCGACACGCGACACTAACTAAACGCGATTAGCACCTAAACTAATGGTGCCTCATTCGCCACCGGAGACCAGCCGACGGCGACCACAGGACACGACGGGGGCACGCTGGACTTGCGCTAGAGGCATCAGCTTGGCGCGCTGAGGGCACCAGGGGATAGCCCTTGCTCTCACGCATCCAGAGGACCAAGTGGGAGGTCGCGGGTCACCGGAACTCATGCCGGCGACGAGCTTTGGCGGCGGTGGTATTCGGTGGTGCACGGGCGCGTCGCTACGGTGCATCAGTGAGCAAATGGAGAGGCTGGGCAGCACCTGCTAGACACGGGGAGCACTAAGAGAAGCACGGTGAGGCCAGGGGAGCACGGAGGCTATGCATGCAGCAGCAATGGCGGACGGCGGCTTCGGTGCTCGTGGGGAACGGCGCTACGGCATGGGGGCATGCATGCTGAGTTAGGGGAGAAGGTCAATGGCTCACGGTGAGTCGGCCGGTGCAGACGGCGGGGCCGGGGAAGCTATGGACGTGACGAATCAAGCGGCGGCGATCGCCGACACCGAGGTTGAAGAAGATGTCAGGGACGGCGATGCGGTGCTTCCCCGGTTGCTTGGCTCAGCGTGGACGAAGAGGATGATGATGCGGAGCTCGGGGACGCGTCGGAGAGGCGAGGGGGTGGCTCTGGCTACGGGTACGGCGATCAGCGTCGGCGAGCTCGCACGGGCATGTGGTGTCGAGCAAGAGAGAGGAGGGGATGAGGACAAGGGAGTGGGCGAGAGGGTCCGGGGTGATGCGTGGCGTCGTCCAGACGCGTCGGGGCAGCGGCGGGAAGGAGGAGGTTGCGGGGCGCGTGCTCGCGTGGGGCGGCCACACGCGCGCTGTCCTCATGGCGGGAGGTAGCTGGTGACTGGCAGAGGCCAGTGGGCCGGGCCTCTGCTAGGCCGCCAAGTAAGCCCAGGTGAGATTCCTCTCTCTCTTTCATTTCTTGTCTGTTTTCTATTTTCTGTAATTTGTTTGATTTGATTTGAAGCATCAAATCATTTAGAACTTTCTGTAAATTTTTATGTGAGCTCAGCAATCTTGTCCAAGGCCACATGCAAACTTACAAAAATTATTTGAACTTTATCTCTTATATAACAGAAATAAGTCCAACTCAAATATGTTATTAATTTAATTCAAAGGTCCAAAGTAAATATTTTAAAGCCTCCAAAAATATTGGTTTGAATTTTATTCTTGCCAATATTTTTCAAGGTTTAACAAGAACATTTTCTTGGGCTTCTTTGAGAAGATTTTAATGTTGATCATTTTTAAAAGGTTTCTGAGGCTTTGAAAATTCCTCAATTCAAATTTCATTTGAATTTAAACATGATGCACGATGCACTCTGATGCAACTAACTACACGCAGTATTCTAGGGCTGTGACAGCTGGAGCTTGCACATTTTGTTAGCACCTTTAGGATCGACAAAACCTTCTGGTTGCATCATATACAACTCTTCTTCAATAAATCCATTAAGGAATGTAGTTTTTGACATCCATTTGCCAGATTTCATAAAATGTGGCAATTTGCTAACATGATTCGGACAGACTTAAGCATCGCTACTTCAGATCAGATTTCTACTTTCCAATAAGGGAGCAGGTACATTTACCTCATCAAGTTCTACTTTCCTCCCACTCACTTCTTTTGAGAGAAAACTCCTTCTCTAGAAAGGATCCATTCTTAGCAACGAATGTCTTGCCTTCGGATCTGTGATAGAAGGTGTACCCAACTGTCTCCTTTGGGTATCCTATGAAGACACATTTCTCTGATTTGGTTTTGAGCTTATCAGGATGAAACTTTTTCACATAAGCATCGCAACCTCAAACTTTAAGAAACGACAACTTTGGTTTCTTGCCAAACCATAGTTCATATGGTGTCGTCTGATGTCTACTACACAACCTTCTTCTTGTAGACGTTGTTGGGCCTCCAAGTGCAGAGGTTTGTAGGACAATAGCAAATTTCCCTCAAGTGGATGACCTAAGGTTTATCAATCCGTGGGAGGCGTAGGATGAAGATGGTCTCTCTTAAGCAACCCTGCAACCAAATAACAAAGAGTCTCTTGTGTCCCCAACACACCCAATACAATGGTAAATTGTATAGGTGCACTAGTTCGGCGAAGACATGGTGATACAAGTGCAATATGGATGGTAGATATAAGTTTTTGTAATCTGAAAATATAAAAACAGCAAGGTAACAAGCGATAAAAGTGTGCGTAAACGGTATTGCAATGCTAGGAAACAAGGCCTAGGGTTCATACTTTCACTAGTGCAAGTTCTCTCAACAATAATAACATAATTGGATCATATAACTATCCCTCAACATGCAAAAAAGAGTCACTCCAAAGTCACTAGTAGTGGAGAACGAACGACTAGATTATGGTAGGGTACAAAACCACCTCAAAGTTATTCTTTCCAATCAATCCGTTGGGCTATTCCTATAAGTGTCACAAACAGCCCTAGAGTTCATACTAGAATAACACATTAAGACACAAATCAACCAAAACCCTAATGTCACCTACATACTCCAATGTCACCCCAAGTATCCGTGGGTATGATTATACGATATGCATCACACAATCTCAGATTCATCTATTCAACCAACACATAGAACCTCAAAGAGTGCCCCAAAGTTTCTATCGGAGAATCACAACGAAAACGTGTGCCAACCCCTATGCATAGGTTCATGGGCGGAACCCGCAAGTTGATCACCAAAACATACATCAAGTGAATCACGTGATATCCCATTGTCACCATAGATACGCACGGCAATACATACATCAAGTGTTCTCAAATCAGTAAAGACTCAATTCGATAAGATTATTTCAAAGGGAAAACTCAATCCATTACAAGAGAGTGGAGGGGGAGAAGCAACATAAGATCCAACTATAATAGCAAAGCTCGCGATACATCAAGATCGTGCGAAATCAAGAACACGAGAGAGAGAGAGAGAGAGAGAGAGAGAGAGAGAGAGAGAGAGATCAAACACATAGCTACTGGTACGTACCCTCAGCCCCGAGGGTGAAATACTCCCTCCTCGTCATGCAGAGCGCCGGGATGATGAAGCTGGCCACCGGTGAGGGTTCCCCTCTCTGGCGGTCTTGGACAGGTCCCGATTGGTTTTAGTGGCTACAGAGGCTTGCGGCGCGGAACTCCCGATCTATTCTGCTTCCAAGTTTTAGGGTATATGGATATATATAGGCGGAAGAAGTACGCCGGGGAGCCACAAGGCCCACGAGGGTGGAGGGCGCGCCTAGGGGTGGGCGCGCCCCTACCTCGCCGCCCTCGCTTTTCCCTGACATGCACTCCAAGTCAATCAGGTTGCTTTCCTTCCAAAAATAACTTCTCCGAAGGTTTCGCTCGCTTCGATTCCGCTTGATATTCCTTTTATTCAAACGTGAAACAAGGGAAAAACAGAATCGCACTGGCTCGGGTCAATAGGTTAGTCCCAAAAGTAATATAAAAGTGTTTAATAAAGCCTGAAACATCCAAAACACATAATATAATGTAGCGACCGACTCAAACGGTCAAGTATCGTGCTTCAGATGTCATCCTCGACCGTAATGCTTACACACACAAGATCAAGGATTTATAACAGAGTAGCAATCACACGCTTATTACATCGAATGTGTCAAAAGAGAACTTATTATAATATATATGGCTTAAGGCCATCTAATACGATAACGGCGGAAGGCTTGGAAGATAAAGTGAGTCCATCAACTCCAACGGCATAGCTGAGCTGCACGGCAACGACTTAACGAACCTTACTCCTCGTCAAAAGTCTCGCAACATAATACGCTGCAACCGAAACGGGTCAAGACATGGAATATGCCGCAATGTAACACAGTAGAGCGAAAACAGAATAATGCTATCACTACATGCATATTTGGCTGATGGAAAGCTCTATGGTTATAGTTTTTGCGAAAAGCCAATTTTTCCCTACAACAAAGGAATATATTTTATTTTAACTATCATGGTAGTTGAAACATCATTGAGAAGGTTCCTCCAACTCAATCCCAATTAAAGTAGTTATCAGCCCAACAATATTAATTTAGAGTGATGAGATACTTAGGATACTCCAAGTACTAGATACTCAAGATTGTCCATAACCGGGGACACGACTAACCATGATTAGATTGTACACTCTGCAGAGGTTTGCGCACTTTTCCCTCAAGACTCGATCTCCTCTGTTGGATTTCTCGCACTATAGGGTGTTTGAGAAACGGATGACCGAGACACAGTCTTTCAGAAACATTGACTCTCTACTCCGGGCAGACCATACCAAACCTACAACCCTCTACCTGCTGATCCACCTCTTCAAGAGCTTCATGTAACCTACTCAACTATGCTAGAGCCCATAATAGCTTGTGGCTGCACATGGAAGTTTCTAGCATGAAAATATCTCAGTTCCCTTTGAGCCTGGGTGGCGGTCCATAGGAAAATCACACGGAACCCCAGGATTTCCAAAAGTACAGGCAACACTGGATTCTCCAGGTGCCTCAATCTACCCAGATGTGTGTTTAAGTTGCCACCTTAAGTTGAACCATTAATTAACAATTCTAACATCTGTCATGGATTTCACTCACCCAAACCACGTCTACGAGCATAGCATAGCAATATAAGTAATACGTAGAAGTAACTCCCAAGGGTTTGAATATAACAGGGCCATAGGTTCTACCTCATCAACTACTTCCCATCCCACATGTTTATCACATCCTAATCATGCAATGTTTGAGGATTGAAACTAATGCTTAAAAACTGGGAACAGAAAGAGTATGATCAATGTGTTACTTGCCTTGCTGACGATCCGCAAAACCTAGGGACTCGTAGTAGCACGCTTCGCACTCCGAGAATTCTATCGCAAACAAACAATAGCATACATAAGCAATCAAGCAAAGATGCACAGGCAAAACTCAAATAAGAAGAATTGACCAGAAAGTTCAACTTAAGAACTCCGGTTTGCAAAAAGAATCAAATCAAACGGAGCAAGGAAACTCAAACGGCGAAAGAAACAAGATTCGTTTACTAATCTGAACTAAAGTCAAATTTTAGAGTACCAAAATCTTGTTCAAGTTGATTAAACAAAAAGAGGGTCTTGAGACGAAGACCTAGGCTATTGAATCGCCTGATTCTGATAAACGAGCGAAAAGATAAACTGAAACGAAAATCGGATCAGAAATCGCGATCGAAAATAAGCACGGAAAAATCCGAGTAAAAGAAAACTGACGAACAGTCTAACGAACGAACAATCATTGTCTGTAACTATCGAGAGAAAACCGTCCGTTAAAACGAACGTACGGACGAACGTCCGCTAAGCTACTAAACCGAGAAAAACCAGCGAACCGATCTAAAAAATGTACTAGGGTTTCTAAAAAAACTGGATCGATTTTAGAAAAAAAACCGGCGGCGGCAACGGCGGCGAGGCGCGGCAGGGCGGCGGTGGCGGTGCTTTGTGGTCAAGGCTGCAATGGCAGGGTTGGGTGGTGGTGGCGGCGGGGTTGGGGGGTATTTAAGGAGGGGGAGGGGGCTGCGGCTTGGAGGAGGGGGCAAGGCGCGGGGAGGAGTCCCGGCCGGACTCCGGGTCGAGCGGCGGTGGCGCGGAGTCTCCAGGTCGGAGACGGCGACGCGGGGAGTGGGACGGCTCGGCTAGGCCTCGGCCCAGTCGGCGCTGGAACTTTTTTTAATAATTCCGCTAAACCAAAAATAAATCCTAGAAAATAAAATAAAATTCTAAAAATGCCAAAACAAATTTTCACCGTCTAAATAAAATATTTAGAACGTGATGAACATTTTCTTGGCCCTAAAATGCAATTTTGAAAAATATGCAATTTTTCTAATGCAAATAAAATAGCAATAAAATCAAATATTTGATTTTAATATTTTTCCTCCAATATTTCAATTACTTTGGAGAAGTCATGTTATCTCCTCTCATATATTTTAATATGAAATATTTTCGGAGAGAAAAATAATTAAAATCAATGATCCTCGTTTCAATATTTGATAAAATTCAAATATGAAAAACCGGGAAATCCCCAACTCTCTCCGAGGGTCCTTGAGTTGCTTAGGATTTCGAGGATCGCGAAATGAAATGCAATAAAATATGATATGCATGAATGATCTATGTATAACATTCCAAATTGAAAATTTGGGATGTTACAAACCTACCCCCCTTAAGATGAATCTCGCCCTCGAGATTCGGGTTAGCTAGAAAATAAGTGTGGGTGGTCTTTGCGGAGATCATTCTCTCGTTCCCAGGTGGCTTCATCCTCGGTATGGTGACTCCACTGAACTTTGAAAAAATTGATAACCTTGCTGCGGGTGACTCGGCTGACAAATTCAAGAATCCCGACTGGCTTCTCCTCATAAGTCAAACCACTGTCCAACTGAATCGCCTCCAAGGGTACTGTATCTCTTAACGATATATCGGCCATCTCAGCATGGCACTTTTTCAACTGTTAAACGTGAAACACATCATGAACTCCTGACAGTCCTTCAGGTAACTCCAACTTGTAGGCAACTTCTCCCATACGTTCCAAAACACGATACGGTCCTACAAATCTCGGGGCTAATTTTCCCTTAACTCCAAAACGTTTCACTCCTCGCAAGGGTGACACTCGCAGATACGTTATGTCTCCAATTTCAAAGGTTACCTCCTTGCGTTTCGAATCTGCATAACTCTTCTGCCTGGACTGAGCTACCTTCAGTCTATCTCGTATTAACTTAACTTTCTCCTCAGACTCCTTGATCAAGTCTGGTCCAAACAACTGTCGGTCTCCAACTTCATCCCACATCAACGGTGTTCTGCACCTTCGTCCATACAGGGCTTGAACGGTGCCATCTTCAAACTGGCTTGGTAGCTATTATTGTATGAGAACTCTGCGTAAGGCAAATTGTCATCCCAACTAGATCCATAATCTAGCGCACAGGCCCTCAACATGTCCTCCAGAATCTGGTTGACTCTCTCGGTCTGCCCATCCGTCTGCGGGTGAAATGCCGTACTAAACTCCAATCTCGTTCCTAAAGTCTGGTGCAGCTGATGACAAAACTTTGAGGTAAACTGTGTTCCTCTATCCGATATGATGGTCCTCGGAACTCCATGCAGACATACGATCCTGGTCATATATATCTTGGCCAACTTCACACTTGTATAAGTTGTTTTCACTGGGATAAAGTGAGCCACTTTGGTCAAGCGATCAACTACTACCCATATAGAATCATATCCTGATTTGGTCCTGGGCAATCCAGTGATAAAATCGATGCCAAGTTTATCCCACTTCCATTCGGGTATCGGCATAGTCTGTAACAATCCTGCTGGCTTTTGATGCCCTGCCTTCACTTTCTGACATACATCACATACGGCTACATACTCGGCAATATCCTTCTTCATACCCATCCACCAGAAACGTTCCTTCAAATCCGAATACATCTTGGTGTTTCCGGGGTGTATCGAGTATGGTGAGTCATGAGCCTCCTGAAGTATTAACTTCCTGATCTCTGTGTTATTGGGCACATAAACACGATCCTCAAACCATAAGGTGTCGTGCTCATCGTCACGAAAACCTTTGGCCTTTCCTTTGCTCATTCTCTCTTTTATTTCGGCAATCTCTTTATCATCCTTCTGAGCTTCTCGAGTCTTTCCCAACAATGTAGACTGAACCTCCATTGTTGCAACAAAACCTCTAGGAACAATCTCCAATCGAAGTTCCCTGAGATCCTCTGCTAACTCCTTTGGTAATCCCGTACCCACTAGGGTATTAGCATAACTCTTCTGGCTCAAAGCGTCTGCTACGACATTGGGCTATGATAGTGCAGCTTCATGTCATAATCCGTTATAAGCTCCAACCATCTCCTCTTCCTAAGGTTCAGCTCCTTTTGTGTGAAGATGTACTTCAAACTCTTATGATCCGTGTACACATCACAACGGTTTCCAATAAGGTAATGTCTCCAAGTCTTCAACGCATGCACTACGGCTGCTAACTCCAAATCATGCGTGGCATAATTCAGTTCGTGCGGTTTTAGTTGTCGTGAGGCATACGAAACAACTCTTCCGTCCTGCATGAGCACACTTCCAAGTCCTAGGCAAGAGGAGTCGCAGTACACTTGGAAATCCTTGCGTATGTCCGGCAGAATCAACACTGGGGCTGTAGTCAAACGTTTCTTTAACTCCTGAAAGCTTGCCTCACATTCTTCCGTCCATTTAAACTTGGTATCCTTCTTCAATAACTCAGTCATTGGCTTCGCAATCTTGGAAAAATTCTCAATGAATCTCCGATAGTATCCTGCGACTCCAAGAAAACTGCGGATCTCGCTAACTGAAGTGGGTGCCAACCATTCATTGACTGATTGAACCTTGGTGGGGTCTACTGCTATACCTTCTCCTGATATAACATGTCCAAGGAATCCAACTTCCTTCAACCAAAACTCGCATTTGCTGAACTTGGCATACAACTGGTGTTCCCTGAGTATCTCGAGAACTAAACGCAAATGCTCCTTGTGCTCCTCTTCATTCTTCGAGTATACCATTATATCATCAATGAACACCACAACAAACTTGTCCAAATATTCCATGAACACCTCGTTCATCATGCTCATGAAATAGGCAGGGGCGTTCGTCAGTCCAAATGACATGACCGTATATTCATACAACCCGTACCGTGTGGTGAATGCTGGTTTTGGTATATCCTTCTCTCAAATCTTCAACTGGCGGTATCCTGATCATAGATCGATCTTCGAAAACACCTTAGCTACTTGCAGCTGGTCGAACAAATCATTGATCATCGGCAGTGGATACTTGTTCTCGATCGTCACTTCATTCAAGGCCCGATAATCAACAACCATTCTTAGAGATTTATCCTTCTTCTCAACCAAAAGCACTGGGGCTCCCCATGATGACGAACTCCGTCGAATGTATCCTTTTTCAAATAACTCCTTGATCTGCTTCTTAATCTCCTCCAGATCATTTGCGGGCATCCGGTATGGTCTCTTTGATCCCTGTACCTGGCAATAGCTCTATCAAGAACTCGATGTCTCGATCCGGTGGCATGCCTGGTAACTCCTCCGGAAAGACATCCGGGTAATCCTTCACTACAGGCACTTCCTCCTGAACAACTCCCATGAGGGTATTCACTTGGATCCTCCTAGGCACATGCCTAGATACATACTTAATCATTTTTCCCTCCGGGGTGGTGAGATAAATCGACTTACTAGCACCGTGAATGCTTCCTCCATACTTTGACATCCAGTGCATGCCTAATATCACATCCAATCCTTGTGACTCCAATATTATTAGGTCGGACGTAAAAACATGGCTACCAATGGTTAAGGGTATCTGGTCGCACCATCGGCTAGCCATATACTCGCCGGTGAACTCACTAATGAGGGGTCCTAAGGGTTTGGGTTGGTAGTTTAAACTTATCCACGAATTCCCTTGATATGTATGAATGCGATGCACCAAAGATAAAAAGAACAAGGGCGGTAAAAGACTTAACCAAAAACTTACCTATAACCGCGTCTGGCTGCTCTTCAACCTCCTCCACGTTAACGTGGTTCACTTGTCCTTTGTTGAAGGGACTGGGCTTCTTCCTAGCGCTCCCATTTCCGTTTCCATTCTTCCCTTCAGGGCACTCCGTGGCATAGTGTCCAGTCTTCCCGCACTTATAGCAAGTAATGTGAATTAGATCTCTTATGGCGGGTGTGGCTGGATTGGGGCGGTTCTGATTGTTGTTTGTTCCGTTCCCATTTCCGTTCTTGAACCATTCTGGTTATGCGAACTTCCTTCGGTGTGGTTATGACCTCCATGGTTATGAACAAGTCCTCCCGAGTTCGGGGTTAGGCGAGGCTTCTGCTGGGCTCCTGAGTTATACCTCCCTTGTCCATAATTCCTCTTACGGCTCTCAATCTGCTGCTGCTTCCCTTCAATCATAAGGCCTTATCTACCAACTCCTTGTAGTTGTTGAATGTTGCTACCATCAACTGCATGCTCATCTCATCATTCGGCCCTTCCATAAATTTCTCCTACTTCGCGGCATCTGTGGCCACATCATCAGGGGCATAGCGAGATAACTTGCTAAACTCATCCATGTACTGAGCCACGGTACGGTTCCCCTGGCTTAAGTTGCGAAACTCCCGCTTCTTCATATTCATAGCTCCAGTTGAGACATGGGCTGTGCGGAAAGCTTGCTGAAACTGGTCCCAAGTGACGTTGGCTATGGGAAAAGTGGCCGTATAATTCTCCCACCATGAGGCTGCTGGTCCATCCAATTGATGTGCGGCAAAACGCACCTTCTCAGCATCTGTGCAACCTACGGTGGTCAGCTCCCTTCCAATACGGCGTAGCCAATCATCAGCAACTATAGGCTCGGTGCTACTGGAAAACACTCGCAGCTGTAACCTCAGAAAGCGAGATAAGTTGTCAACTGGAGGCGGGTTGTTGTTGTTTTTGCCTTGGTTCTGGACTAACAATTGCATCAAGGCATTCTAATGCTGGATCAACTGAGTGAGCTCTGGCGGGAAGGAAAATCCGGTGTTACGTCTTGGAGGCATCTGACGGGTTTTAGAGGGAAGAGATTAGAATAGAAAAGGGGTCCAGTGAGAAAGCACTACCCATATGCACATGAGACAAACACAAACATTTCACTCAATCAGCCAAGCAAGGGCATACAAGAGGTCTAGAACTATCGTAAAAGTGCTCGACTACTACTATTTACATGGGGGAATACTACTAATTATTTGGTGGTCATCTAGAAATTTTGATCGGTGGAAGACTACATGATGTCTGCTCCAGCTTCGTCTTCAAAGTCATCATCACTAGGGTCGGAGTCGGTGTCGTCGATGATGATGTAGTTCTCCGGGCAAGTGGAATCGTCGTCCTCTCCTCCCGGCACTGGATCTCCCATGAATACTCTGATCTTCTTTATCAGGTCGTCATTCTTCTCCAATAGTGTTGCAATTTCCTCCTCATATCCATCGCGTGTAGACTTAAGTTCTTCTTCCAGCTCGATGATCCTAGTCTTCACCGTCCTCAAATCTATCATATCTGAGCACATCTGATTCTCCTGGCGTTGAATGTGCTGGTTTAACACCCGGATGAAAGCTGCAATGGATCTGTCCTTCTTGGTGCTGATCATCTCCCATTGCTCGTCTCCGCGCCCACATATCTGATAGATAGTATCCTTAAGATCCTTGTTGTAGACTTCTCCAATGCGTCCCATGGTAATGTGGGCTGCCATGCTCTTGCCTAGACTCCAGGTGGGCACTTCAAAAGAAAATTCTATGGGTTTAGTGGTTGGCGAGAACGTCCTTCCTGGAACTTGTACTTGAATCATCCAGCGCTCCTCTTCTGGTAAGGTGGCGTTGTACGTCCCGATGAAGCTTGGTATTCCAATGTTCAAGTACCAAGTGACTTCCTTCAAGTGGCGTCCAAAGGGTGTGTCTTCATCCGACTGTGCAAACTTGTTCTTCAACTCCGCCATCCTAAAGAGTAGAAAATGGAGAGAAGTCAGAAATGAGTAGAGAAGAGTGACCTATGGTTTATCTTAGTGGTCGTGTCCTACACTCAGCGTGTGCTCTGATACCATCTTGTAGCGACCCGACCTCAAACGGTCAAGTCTCGTGCTTCAAAGTCATCCTGGATCGGTAATGCTTGACACACAAGACTCAAGGATTTATAACAGAGTAGCAATCACACACTTATTACATCGAATGTCTCAAAAGATAACTTATTACAATAAATATGGCTTAAGGCCATCTAATACGATAACAGCGGAAGCCTTGGAAGATAAGTGAGTCCATCAACTCCAACGGCATAGCTGAGCGGCACGGCAACGACCTAATGAACATAATATGTTGCAGCCCGAAAACGAGTCAGCACATGGAATATGCTGGCAATGTCACACAGTAGAGCGAAAACAGAATAATGCTATCGCTACATGCATATTTGGCTGGTGGAAAGCTCTATGGTTATAGTTTTTGCGAAAAGCCAATTTTTCCCTACAACAAAGGAATATATTTTATTTTAACTATCATGGTAGTTGAAACATCATTGTGAAGGTTCCTCCAACTCAATCCCAATTAAAGTAGTTATCAGCTCAACAATATTAATTTAGAGTGATGAGATACTTAGGATACTCCAAGTACTAGATACTCAAGATTGTCCATAACCGGGGACACGGCTAACCATGATTAGATTGTACACTCTGTAGAGGTTTGCGCACTTTTCCCCACAAGACTCGATCTCCTCCGTTGGATTTATCGCACTACAAGGTGTTTGAGAAACGGATGACCGAGACACAGTCTTTCAGAAACATTAACTCTCTATACTCCAGGCATACCATACCAAACCTACAACCCTCTACCTGCTGATCCACCTCTTCAAGAGCTTCATGTAACCTACTCAACTATGCTAGAGCCCATAAATATCTTGTGGCTGCACACGGAAGTTTCTAGCATGAAAATATCTCAGTTCCCTTTGAGCCTGGGTGGCGCTCCATAGGAAAATCACACGGAACCCCGGGATTTCCAAAAATACAGACAACACTGGGTTCACCAGGTGCCTCAATCCACCCAGATGTGTGTTTAAGTTGCCACCTTAAGTTGAACCATTAATTAACAATTCTCACATCTGTCATGGATTTCACTCACCCAAACCACGTCTACGAGCATAGCATAGCAATATAAGCAATACGTAGAAGTAACTCCCAAGGGTTCGAATATAACAGGGCAATAGGTTCTACCTCATCAACTACTTCCCATCCCACATGTTTATCACATCCTAATCATGCAATGTTTGAGGATTGAAACTAATGCATAAAAACTGGGTATAGAAAGAGTATGATCAATGTGTTACTTGCCTTGCTGGCGATCCGCAAAACCTAGGGACTCGTAGTAGCACGCTTCGCACTCCGGGAATTCTATCGCAAACAAACAATAGTATACATAAGCAATCAAGCAAAGATGCACAGGAAAAACTCAAATAAGAAGAATTGACCGGAAAGTTTAACTTAAGAACTCCGGTTTGCAAAAAGCATCAAATCAAACGGAGCAACGAAACTCAAACGGCGAAAGAAACAAGATCCGTTTACTAATCTAAACTAAAGTCAAATTTTAGAGTACCAAAATCTTGTTCAAGTTGATTAAACAGAAAGAGGGTCTCGAGACGAAGATCTAGGCGCTTGAATCGCCTAATTCCGATAAACGAGCGAAAAGATAAACTGAAACGAAAATCGGATCAGAAATCGCGATCGAAAATAATCGCGGAAAAATCCGAGAAAAAGAAAACTGACGAACAGGCTAACGAACGAACGTTCGTTGTCTGTAACTATCGAGCGAAAACCGTCGTTAAAATGAACGTACGGACAAACGTCCGCTAAGCAACTAAACCGAGAAAAACTGGTGAACCGATCTAAAAAAAACGTACTAGGGTTTCTAAAAAACCGGATCGGTTTTAGAAAAAACCGGCGGCAAGAACGGTGGCGTTACCTCCCGAGGCTGCGGCGGCGGGAGGCGGGCGGCGGCGGCGAGGCGTCGGCGGCGCTCTGGTCCGAGCTGCGGCGGCGGGGTTGGGTGGTGGTGGCGTCGGGGTTGGGGGGTATTTAAAGAGGGGGAGGGGGCGGCGGCTTGGAGGAGGGGGCAAGGCGCGGGGAGGAGGAGTCCCGGCCGGATTCCGGGTTAGGCGGCGGTGGTGCGTGGTCTCCAGGTGGGAGACGGCGACGCGGGGAGCGGGCCGGCTCGGCTGGGCCTCGGCCCAGTCGGGCGCTGGAATTTTTTTAAAATTAATTACGCCGAACCAAAAATAAATCCTGGAAAATAAAATAAAAATCTAAAAATGCCAAAACAAATTTTCACCGTCTAAATAAAATATTTAGAACGTGATGAACATTTTCTTGACCCTAAAATGCAATTTTGAAAAACGTGCAATTTTTCTAATGCAATTAAAATAGCAATAAAATCCGAATAAAATCAAATATTTGATTTTAATATTTTCCTCCAATATTTCAATTACTTTGGAGAAGTCATATTATCTCCTCTCATATATTTTAATATGAAATATTTTCGGAGAGAAAAATAATTAAAATCAATGATCCTCGTTTTAATATTTGATAAAATTCAAATATGAAAAACCGGGAAATCCCCAACTCTCTCCGAGGGTCCTTGAGTTGCTTAGGATTTCGAGGATCGCGAAACGAAATGCAATAAAATATGATATGCATGAATGATCTATGTATAACATTCCAAATTGAAAATTGGGATGTTACATATAATAGCATGGAACAATCAAAAATTGTAGATACGTTGGAGACGTATCAGCATCCCCAAGCTTAATTCCTGCTTGTCCTCGAGTAGGTAAATGACAAAAACAGAATTTTTGATGTGGAATGCTACTTGGCATAATTTCAATGTAATTCTTCTTACTTGTGGTATGTATACTCAGATCCGAAAGATTCAAGATAAAAGTTCATATTGACATAAAAATAATAATACTTCAAGCATACTAACTAAGAAATTATGTCCTCTCAAAATAACATGGCCAAAGAAAGTTCATCCCTACAAAATCATATAGTTTAGTCATGCTCCATTTTCGTCACACAAGAATGTTCTCATCATGCACAACCCCAATGACAAGCCAAGCAATTGTTCCATACTTTAGTAATCTCAAACCTATAAACTTTCACGCAATACATGAGCACAAGCCATGGACATACCACTATGGGTGGAATAGAATATGATGATGGGGGTTATGTGGAGAAGACAAAAAAAGAGAAAGTCTCACATCAACGAGGCTAATCAATGAGCTATGGAGATGCCCATCGATTGATGTTAATGCAAGGAGTAGGGATTGCCATGCAACGGATGCACTAGAGCTATAAATGTATGACAACTCAACAAAAGAAACTAAGTGGGTGCGCATCCAACTTGCTTGCTCACGAAGACCTAGGGCACTTGAGGAGGCCCATTGTTGGAATATACAAGCCAAGTTCTATAATGAAAAATTCCCACTAGTATATGAAAGTGACAAAACAAGAGACTCTCTATCATGAAGATTATGGTGCTACTTTGAAGCACAAGTGTGGAAAAGGATAGTAGCATTGGCCCTTCTCTCTTTTTCTCTCATTTTTTTGGGGCCTTCTCTTTTTTTATGGCCTTTATCTTTTTTTATTCCTCACTTGGGACAATGCTCTAGAAAATGATGATCATCACACTTCTATTTACTTACAACTCAATGATTACAACTCGATACTAGAACAAAGTATGAATCTATATGAATGCCTCCGGCGGTGTACCGGGATATGCAATGAATCAAGAGTGACATGTATGAAAGAATTATGAACAGTGGCTTTGCCACAAATACTATGTCAACTACATGATCATGCTAAGCAATATGACAATGATGAATGTGTCATGATAAACTAGATGGTGGAAAGTTGCATGGCAATATATCTCGGAATGGCTATGGAAATGCCATAATAGGTAGGTATGGTGGTTGTTTTGAGGAAGATATAAGGATGTTTATGTGTGAAAGAGCGTATCATATCACGGGGTTTGGGTGCACCGGCGAAGTTTGCACCAACTCTCCATGTGAGAAAGGGCAATGCACGGTACCGAAGAGGCTAGCAACGATGGAAGGGTGAGAGTGCGTATAATCCATGGACTCAACATTAGTCATAAAGAACTCACATACTTATTGCAAAAATCTACAAGTCATCAAAAACCAAGCACTACGCGCATGCTCCTAGGGGGATAGATTGGTAGGAACTAGGAAAAGACCATCGCTCGTCCCCGACCGCCACTCATAAGGAGGACAATCAAAGAACACCTCATGTTTCAAATTTGTTGCATAACGTTTACCATACGTGCATGCTACGGGACTTGCAAACTTAAACACAAGTATTTCTCAAATTCACAACTACTCAACTAGCACAACTTTAATATCACTACCTCCATATCTCAAAACAATCATCAAGCATCAAACTTCTCTTAGTATTCAAAACACTCATAAGAAGGTTTTTACTAATCTTGAATACCTAGCATATTAAGATTATTTAAGAAAATTACCATGCTATTTAAGATTCTTAAAATAATATAAGTGAATCATGAGAGTTCCTCTATTTCTTCAAAATAAAACTACCACCGTGCTCTAAAAGATATAAGTGAAGCACTAGAGCAAACAATAAACTACTCCGAAAGATATAAGTGAACATCAATGAGTAGTCGAATAATTATACAACTATGTGAAGACTATCCCATTTAAGAATTTAAGATCTTGGTATTTTATTCAAACAGCAAGCAAAGCTAAAAAAATATAAAATGACGCTCCAAGCAAAACACATATCATGTGGTGAATAAAAATATAGCTCCAAGTAAAGTTACCGATGAACGAAGACGAAAGAGGGGATGCCTTCCGGGGCATCCCCAAGCTTAGATGCTTGGTTATCCTTGAATATTAACTTGTGGTGCCTTGGGAATCCCCAAGCTTAGTCTCTTGCCACTCCTTATTCCATAGTCCATCGAATCTTTACCCAAAACTTGAAAACTTCACAACACAAAACTTAACAGAAAACTCGTAAGCTCCGTTAGCGAAACAAAACAAAACACTACTTCAAGCTACTGTAATGAACTCATTATTTATTTATATTGGTGTTAAACCTACTGTATTCCAACTTCTCTATGGTTTATAAACTATTTTACTAGCCATAGATTCATCAAAATAAGCAAGCAACACAATGAAAACAGAATCTGCCAAAAACAGAACAGTCTGTAATAATCTATAACTAACGCAAACTTCTGGAACTCCAAAAATTATAAAATAAACTGGTGGACCAGAGGAATTTGTATAGTAATCATCTGAAAAAATAATCAACTAAATAGCACTCTCCAGTAAAAAGTTGAAGCTAATCTCGTGATCGCTAAATTTTCTGTTTTTTGCAGCATGATCATAAAGACTTCACCCAAGTCTTCCCAAAGGTTCTACTTGGCACAAACACTAATTAAAACACAACCACATATAAACAGAAGCTAGATGGATTATTTATTCCTAAACAGAATCAAAAAGCAAGAAACTAAAATAAAATTGGGTTACCTCCCAACAAGCGCTATCGTTTAACGCCCCTAGCTAGGCATGATGATTTCAATGATGATCGCATAAAAGATAAGAATTGAAACATAAAGAGAGCATCATGAAGAATATGACTAGCACATTTAAGTATAAACCACTTCCTATGCATAGGTATTTTGTGAGCAAACAACTTATGAGAACAATAATCAACTTGCATAGGAAGGTAAAACAAGCATAACTTCAAAACTTTAAGCACATAGAGAGGAAACTTGATATTATTGCAATTCCTACAAGCATACATTCCTCCCTCATAATAACTTTCAGTAGCGTCATGAATGAATTCAACAATATAACCAGCACCTAAAGCATTATTTTCATGATCTACTTGCATAGAAATTTTACTACTCTCCACATAAGCAAAATTCTTCTCATTTGGAATAGTGGGAGTATCATAAGAGACTTGAATACTATAAATTGTTTCCACATTAAAAGAGTAATGTTCAGAAAAAGGGTAATCATGATCATGACAAGTTTTATTAATATAATCATCACTACTCTTTATAGCATAAGTTTCATCACAATAATCATCATAAGTAGCAACTTTGTTCTCATCATAATCGATTGAAACCTCTTCCAAGATAGTGGACTCATCACTAAATAAAGTCAAGACCTCTCCAAATCCACTTTCATAATTATCACAATAAGATTCAACATCCTCCAATATTGTGGGATCACTACTTCCTAAAGTTGACACTCTTCCAAACCCACTTTCATCAATATAATCATCATAAGTAGGAGGCATGCTATCATTATTATAAATTTGCATATCAAAACTTGGGAGACTAAAAGTATCATCTTCATTAAATGTAGCATCCCCAAGCTTGGGACAAACATTAATTGCAGCAAATATATTCTCAAAAACATCATCTTCATCAAACATAGCATCCCCAAGCTTGGGCCTTTTCATATCATAAGCATAATCACTCTCATCATTAATAGTATGGATAGCACCAATAGTATAGCAATTATCATATTCTTCCAAGCAAGTGCCAAAAAGATTTTCAATATCATAAGAAGTATCATTATCTTCCCAATCATAATCATCACAACAAGCAATAGGCATAACGAGATCATCATCAAGTGCATCATCTTCCACAATTATTTTTGATTCATTTTCATGAGACACAACAATAACAGGAGCAATATTATTGGGGAGAGATATCTTTTTACCTCTCTTCCTTTTTCTTTTCTTCTTCTTCACCACATCGGGTGTGGGTTCAACCCTCTTTTTGGAGCTCCTTATTAATGAGATTGGTTGAATAGAAGGCTCCTCCTCGTTACCCGATTCATCATAAGAAATAATAGGAGAATATTGGGAAGTCTCTTCCCTTTCGCTAGTATTCTCTTCATCTTCTATTTGCTTTCTTTTCTTTATGTAATTGGCAATATAAGGATTTTCAATGCAATTCACCGCACAATACATATAAAATCTTCTCTAGATCGAAATCAAGAAATCTATCAAGATTAAACTTGGGAATACCCTCAGTTATACGTTTCATTTCCTCATACCCCAAAAGAAGACTAAGCTCTTTATGATGCTAAAGGGTAATCAAATTATCACAATTTTTGGATACGACTTGATCATGAAACAAATATCATTGGAGGTTTAAATGACCATGTTCATTGCAAAGTTCACAAGGGGCGCGATAAATATTGAATCTTTCAGCGCAATCATCTAGCCTCTCTTGCAACAATTTAGTTTCTAAGTACTTATGCCTCTTGCAGTATCTATCTTCCTTATTTGGTGTGTACTTGCAAACCCAATGCACTCCACAAAAATTGACATGTTTATAGGAGACATTTTCATCATAACTAGTGCAATCATCATTAGTACCATAGATATTCAAGGAATTCATACTAACAACATTGCAATCATGCTCATCATTCAAAGATTTAGTGCCAAACATTTTAATGCATTCTTCTTCTAACAGTTTGGCACAATTTTCCTCTCCATCATACTCACGAAAGATATTAAAAAGATGAAGCGTATGAGACAAACTCAATTCAATTTTTTTGTAGTTTTATTTTATAGACTAAACTAGTGATAAAACAAGAAACTAAAAGATTCGATTGCAAGATCTAAAGATATACCTTCAAGCACTAACCTCCCCGGCAATGGCGCCAGAAAAGAGCTTAGTTGACGGGGTGTGAGTGCCGCTTACCTAGCCTCCTCGGCAATGGCGCCAGAAAATATCTTGATGTCTACTACGCAACCTTCTTCTTGTAGACGTTGTTGGGCCTCCAAGTGTAGAGGTTTGTAGGACAGTAGCAAATTTCCCTCAAGTGGATGACCTAAGGTTTATCAATCCGTGGGAGGCGTAGGATGAAGATGGTCTCTCTCAAGCAACCCTTCAACCAAATAACAAAGAGTCTCTTGTGTCGCCAACACACCCAATACAATGGTAAATTGTATAGGTGCACTAGTTCGGAAGACATGGTGATACAAGTGCAATATGGATGGTAGATATAAGTTTTTGTAATCTGAAAATATAAAAACAGCAAGGTAACAAGCGATAAAAGTGAGCGTAAACGGTATTGCAATGCTAGGAAACAAGGCCTAGGGTTCATACTTTCACTAGTGCAAGTTCTCTCAACAATAATAACATAATTGGATCATATAACTATCCCTCAACATGCAACAAAGAGTCACTCCAAAGTCACTAGTAGTGGAGAACGAACGAAGAGATTATGGTAGGGTACGAAACCACCTCAAAGTTATTCTTTCGAATCAATCCATTGGGCCATTCCTATAAGTGTCACAAACGGCCCTAGAGTTAGTACTAGAATAACACCTTAAGACACAAATCAACCAAAACCCTAATGTCACCTAGATACTCCAATGTCACCTCAAGTATCTGTGGGTATGATTATACGATATGCATCACACAATATCAGATTCATCTATTCAACCAACACATAGAACCTCAAAGAGTGCCCCAAAGTTTCTACCGGAGAATCACAACGAAAACGTGTGCCAACCCCTATGCATAGGTTCATGGGCGGAACCCGCAAGTTGATCACCAAAACATACATCAAGTGAATCACGTGATATCCCATTGTCACCACAGATATGCACGGCAAGACATACGTCAAGTGTTCTCAAATCATTAAAGACTCAATCCAATAAGATTACTTCAAAGGGAAAACTCAATCCATTACAAGAGAGTGGAGGGGTAGAAGCAACATAAGATCCAACTATAATAGCAAAGCTCGCGATACATCAAGATCGTGCCAAATCAAGAACACGAGAGAGAGAGAGATCAAACACATAGCTACTGGTACATACCCTCAGCCCCGAGGGTGAACTACTCCCTCCTCATCATCGAGAGCGCCGGATGATGAAGATGGCCACCGGTGAGGGTTCCCCCCGGCAGGTGCCTAACAGGTCCCGATTGGTTTTGGTGGCTACAGAGGCTTGCGGCGGAACTCCCGATCTATTCTGTTTCCCAAGTTTTAGGGTATATGGATATATATAGGCGGAAGAAGTACGTCAGGGGAGCCACGAAGGGCCCACGAGGGTGGAGGGCGCGCCCCTACCTCATGGCTCCCTCGTTTCTTTCCTGACGTGCACTCCAAGTCTATCAGGTTGCTTTCTTCCAAAAATAACTTCTCCAGAAGGTTTCATTCCGTTTCGACTCCGTTTGAGATTTCTTTTCTTCGAAACACTGAAACAAGGGAAAAACCAGGAACTGGCACTGGGTCAATAGGTTAGTCCCAAAAGTAATATAAAAGTGCTTAATGAAGCCCATAAACATCCAAAACACATAATATAATAGCATGGAACAATCGAAAATTATAGATACGTTGGAGACGTATCATCGTCTCAACGGATTTAGATGGTGCCCTATTTAACGTGAATGCAGCTGTCTCTAATGCATAACCCCAAAACGATAGTGGTAAATCGGTAAGAGACATCATAGATTGCACCATACCTAATAAAGTACGGTTACGATGTTCGGACACACCATTACGCCGTGGTGTTCCAGGTGGCGTGAGATGCGAAACTATTCCACATTCTTTCAAATGAAGACCAAACTCGTAACTCAAATATTCTCCTCCATGATCAGATCGTAGAAACTTTATTTTCTTGTTACGATGATTTTCCACTTCACTCTGAAATTATATGAACTTTTCAAATGTTTCAGACTTATGTTTCATCAAGTAGATATACCCATATCTGCTCAAATCATCTATGAAGGTCAGAAAATAACAATACCCGCCGCGAGTCTCAACACTCATCGGATCACATACATTAGTATGTATTATTTCCAGTAAGTTAGTTGCTCGCTCCATTGTTCCGGAGAACGGAGTCTTAGTCATCTTTCCCATAAGGCATTGTTCGCAAGCATGAAGTGATTCATAATCAAGTGATTCCAAAATCCCATCAGCATGGAGTTTCTTCATGTGCTTTACACCAATATGACCTAAACGATAGTGCCACAAATAAGTTGCACTATCATTATTAACTTTGCATCTTTTGGCTTCAATATTATGAATATGTGTATCACTACGATCGAGATCCAACAAACCATTTTGATTGGGTGTATGACCATAGAAGGTTTTATTCATGTAAGCAGAACAACAATTATTCTCTAACTTAAATGAATAACTGTATTGCAATAAACATGATCAAATCATATTCATGCTCAACGCAAACACCAAATAACACTTAGTTAGGCTCAACACTAATCCCGAAAGTATAGGGAGTGTGCGATGATGATCATATCAATCTTGGAACTACTTCCAACACACATCGTCACCTCGCCCTTAACTAGTTTCTGTTCATTCTGCAACTCCCATTTCGAGTTTCTACTCTTAGCAACTGAACCAGTATCAAATGCCAAGGGGTTGCTATAAACACTAGTAAAGTACACATCAATAACATGTATATCCAATATACCTTTGTTCACTTTGCCATCCTTCTTATCCGCTAAGTATCTAGGGCAGTTCCACTTCCAGTGAACATTTCCTTTGCAGTAGAAGCACTCAATTTCAGGCTTGGGTCTAGCTTTGGGCTTCTTCACAGGAGCAACAACTTGCTTGCCGTTCTTTTTGAAGTTCCCCTTCTTCCTTTTGCCCTCTTCTTGAAACTAGTGGTCTTGTCAACCATCAACACTTGATGCTTTTCTTGATTTCTACCTTCGTCGGTTTCAGCATCATGATGAGCTTGGGAATCGTTTCTGTTATCCCTTGCATATTCTAGTTCATCACGAAGTTCTAGTAACTTGGTGATAGTGACTAGAGAACTCTATCAATCACTATCTTATCTGGAAGATTAACTCCCACTTGATTCAAGTGATTGTAGTAATCAGACATTCTGAGCACATGCTCACTAGCTGAGCTATTCTCCTCCATCTTGTAGGCAAAGTACTTGTCAAAGGTCTCATACCTTTCAACATAGGCATGAGTCTGGAATATTAATCTCAACTCTTGGAACATCTCATATGCTCCGTGGCATTTCAAAAACGTATTTGAAGCCTCGATTCTAAGCCGTAAAGCATGGTGCACTAAACTATCAAGTAGTCATCATATCAAGCTTGCCAAACGTTCATAACATCTGCATTTGCTCCTGCAATCGGTCTGCCACCTAGCGGTGCATCAAGGACATAATTCTTCTGTGCAGCAATGAGGATAATCCTCAGATCACGGATCCAATCCGCATCATTGCTACTAACATCTTTCAACTTAGTTTTCTCTAGGAACATATCAAAAATAAAACAGGGGAGCTAAACCGAGCAATTGATCTACAACATAGATATGCTAATACTACCAGGACAAAGTTCATGATAAATTAAAGTTCAATTAATCATATTACTTAAGAACTCCCACTTAGATAGACATCCCTTTAATCATCTAAGTTATCACGTGGTCCATATCAACTAAACCATGTCCGATCATCACTATGTTGGTCATATCTTCTATATGATTCACGCTCGACCTTTAGGTCTCCAGTGTTCCGAGGCCATATCTGCATATGCTAGGATCATCAAGTTTAACCTGAGTATTCTGTGTGTGCAAAACTGGCTTGCACCCGTTGTATGTGAACGTAGAGCTTATCACACCCGATCATCACGTGGTGTCTCAGCACGAAGAACTGTCGCAACGGTGCATCAGGGAGAACACTTGTACCTTGAAATTTAGTGAGAGATCATCTTATAATGCTACCGTCAAACTAAGCAAAATAAGATGCATAAAGGATAAACATCACATGCAATCAATATAAGTGATATGATATGGCCATCATTATCTTGTGCCTTTGATCTCCATCTCCAAAGCACCTTCATGATCACCATCGTCACCGGCTCGACACCTTCATCTCCATCATAGCATCGTTGTCGTCTCACCAACTATTGCTTCTACGACTATCGCTACCGCTTAGTGATAAAGTAAAGCAATTACATGGCGATTACATTTCATACAATAAAGCGACAACCATATGGCTCCTGCCAGTTGCCGATAACTCCGTTAGAAAACATGATCATCTCATACAATAAAATTTAGCATCATGTCTTCACCATATCACATCACAACATGCCCTGCAAAAACAAGTTAGACGCCCTCTACTTTGTTGTTGCAAGTTTTACGTGGCTGCTACGGGCTGAGCAAGAACCGTTCTTACCTACACATCAAAACCACAACGATATTTCGTCAAGTATGAGCTGTTTTAACCTTCAACAAGGACCGGGTGTAGCCACACTCGATTCAACTAAAGTTGGAGAAACTAACACCCGCCAGCCACCTGTGTGCGAAGCACGTCGGTAGAACCAGTCTCGCGTAAGCGTAGGCGTAATGCCAGTCCGGGCCGCTTCATCCAACAATACCGCCGAATCAAAGTATGACATGCTGGTAAGCAGTATGACTAGTATCGCCCACAACTCACTTGTGTTCTACTCGTGCATATAACATCTACGCAAACCTGGCTCAGATGCCACTGTTGGGGAACGTAGTAATTTCAAAAAAATTCCTACGCACACGCAAGATCATGGTGATGCACACCAACGAGAGGGGAGAATGTTTTCCACGTACCCTCGTAGACCGAAAGCGGAAGCGTTATGACAACGCGGTTGATGTAGTCGTACGTCTTCGCGATCGGCGGATTCTAGTACCGAACGTACGACACCTCCGCGATTTGCACACGTTCAGCTCGGTGTCGTCCCATAAACTCATGATCCAGCAGAGCTTCGAGGGAGAGCTTCATCAGCACGATGGTGTGATGACGGTGATGATGAAGCTACCGGCGCAGGGCTTCGCCTAAGCACTACGACGATATGATCGAGGTGGATTATGGTGGAGGGGGGCACCGCACACGGCTAAGAGATTAATGATCAACTTGTGTGTCTATGGGGTGCCCCCCTCCCCCGTATATAAAGGAGTGGAGGAGGGGAGGACCGGCCCTCTACTATGGCACACCCTGGGGAGTCCTACTCCCACCGGGAGTAGGATTCCTCCCCCCTTCCAAGTAGTAGGAGTAGGAGAGAAGGAAGGGGAAGAGAGAAGAGAAGGAAGGAGGGGGCGCCGCCCCTCCCCCTAGTCCAGTTCAGACTAGGCCTTGGGGGGGGGGGCTGCCCTAGGCAGCCCCTCTCTCTCTCCCCTCAAGCCCAATAAGGCCCATATACTCCCCTGCGAATTCCCGTAACTCTTCGGTACTCCGATAAATACCCAAACCTCTCAGAACCTTTCCGATGTTCGAATATAGCCTTCCAATATATCGATCTTTACGTCTCAAACATTTCGAGACTCCTCGTCATGTCCCTGATCTCATCCGGGACTCCGAACAACCTTCGGTACATCAAAACACATAAACTCATAATACCGATCGTCACCGAACGTTAAGCGTGCGGACTCTACGGGTTCGAGAACTATGTAGACATGACCGAGACTCATCTTCGGTCAATAACCAATAGCGGAACCTAGATGCTCATATTGGCTCCTACATATTCTACGAAGATCTTTATCAGTCAAACCGCATAACAACATACGTTGTTCCCTTTGTCATCGGTATGTTACTTGCCCGAGATTCGATCGTCGGTATCTCAATACCTAGTTCAATCTCGTTACTGGCAAGTCTCTTTACTCGTTCCGTAATGCATCATCCCGCATATAATTCATTAGTTACATTGCTTGCCAGGCTTATAGTGATGTGCATTACCGAGAGGGCCCAGAGATACCTCTCTGATACTGGGAGTGACAAATCCTAATCTCGATCTATGCCAACCCAACAAACACCTTCGGAGACACCTGTAGAGCATCTTTATAATCACGCAGTTACGTTGTGACGTTTGATAGCACACAAGGTGTTCCTCCGGTATTCGGGAGTTGCATAATCTCATAGTCATAGGAACATGTATAAGTCATGAAGAAAGCAATAGAAACATACTAAATGATCAAGTGCTAAGCTAACAGAATGGGTCAAGTCAATCACATCATTCTCTAATGATGTGATCCCGTTAATCAAATGACAACTCATGTCTATGGCTAGGAAACTTAACCATCTTTGATTCAACGAGCTAGTCAAGTAGAGGCATACTAGTGACACTCTATTTGTCTATGTATTCACACATGTACTAAGTTTCCGGTTAATACAATTCTAGCATGAATAATAAACATTTATCATGATATAAGGAAATATAAATAACAACTTTATTATTGCCTCTAGGGCATATTTCCTTCATTTAGTACAACCAAATTCGATTTATTTCTCACATGCATAACAATACAACATTGTACCCACAACAAATGAACATCACATTGTAGAATTGAACCAAACAGTTAACTGGACACCACAACAAATGAACTAAACAGTTAACTGAGCACCATATTGCATAATAGAACATATACTAGAAGATCAGACAGTTAACCAAACCAAGCATGCTTAAGAACTACTAGGAAATATAGCATTTTTCTATGTTTCTCATGTATAGAGTACATCCAATGATTTTATTTCTCACATGCATAACAATACAAAATTGTACCCACAAGAATTGAACATCACATTTCAGAAATTGAACCAAACCGTTAACTGAACATCATAACAAATGAACCAAGCTATTAACTGAACATCACATTTAGAAGATTAGATTACATATTAACATTATAGAGGATAATTCACTAGAAGGCACCGCCGGTGGCCTCGAGAAAACACCAGGAACTGTTGCTTAAAGCAGCCAATCGCGTGGAGGAGTCCACGCGAGGCGTCGACTGTGGCCTCGATGGCGAGGCGCTCCTCTAAGATCTGGCGGTCGGCACGCATGGCAGCCACCGCGACCTTATCCGCGCGTGTAGCCGCGATTTGCTTCTCCGCGGCCAGATGCTCCTTGAGCTACTGGCTATACCGCGTGCACCATGGCTATGGGCGGTGCTTATTTGCAGGATGGGGCGGTGATTTGGGTGGAAAGTGTCATGCCGGTGGTCGGGGCATGTGGGATGGAGAAGTAGGAGGAGGATGGGGTGGGGTGTAGATTACCTGACTATATCAACGAGGCCGTGCAGCAGGAAGGAGCGTCGTCGGCAAGGTAGCCGCACTGCAAGCAAGCAGCGAAGGTTTGGACTTGGAAAGGAAGGAGGAAACAGTGAAAATGTGACATTTGGTCGGGGGGGGGGGGGGAGCTACATACTTCCGCGGTTGCCAAAAAAATTCGCTCGGTGCGGCGAAAAACTGGAACACAAGTGTGGTTGATGCGCGGGCGGTGGACTGCAACTGATGAAGCTTGTAGCGTAAGCCATACATGAGGGTGCCCCAAGATATTTTATACTGCATGGCACATGATTCTTGCTAATAAACTGTTTGTGATGAATTTGATTATTTTCATTTTCATTTGAAAGACAAAATGGGGTTACGGTGGGAAAGGATGGAGTTTGAATTGCTAAATCATTTATCTGTAGTGAACTGATACGTCTCCGTCGTATCTATAATTTTTTATTGTTTCATGCCAATATTGTACAATTTTAATATATTTTTGGCAGCATTTTATATTATTTTTGAGATTAACATATTGATCCAGTGCCTAGTGTTAGTTCCTGTTTGTTGCATGTTTTTTCTTTCGCGGAATATCCATATCAAACGAAGTCTAAACACGATAAAAATTTACGGAGATTTATTTAGGAACATATGTGATTTTTGAGAAGAAGAATCAACGCAATACGGTGCCCGAGGGGGCCATGAGGCACATGGGGGCGCTGAGGGGTGGCGCGCCCAGGTGGCTCACGGGGCCCTCGTAAGTCGGTTGCTGCCCTTTGTTCGCCGCAGAAATATAATATCCAGAAGAAAATCGTGTTAAATTTTCAGCCCAATCGGAGTTACGGATCTTCGGGAATTTAAGAAATGATTTTCGGACAGAAAACAGGAACGTGAAATAGAAGAGAACAGAGAGAGAGAGAGAGAGAGAGAGAGAGAGAGAGAGGGGGGGGGGGTAGGAGAGAGAGAGAGGGAGGGAGAGAGAGAGAGATCCAATCTCGGAGGGGCTCCTATCCTCTAGGAGCAATGGAGATCATGGACCAGAGGGGAAACCCTCCTCCCATCTAGGGGGGTGGGGGCAAGGAAGAAGAAGAAGGAGGGGGCTCTCTCCCCCTCTCTCTTGATGGCGCCAGAACACCGCCAGGGCAATCATCATGTGACAGCGATCTACTCCAACAACTCCGTCATCTTCATCAACACCTCCATCACCTTCCCTCATCTATATTCAGCGGTCCACTCTCCCGCAACCCGCTGTACCCTCCATGTCGCGGATCCTCTACACCGATGCCTCCTCATCCCACGATTACTCGCCGGAGTCGGGAATGTCGCCGCAGCACCACCTAGGGACAGAGGAAGTGGGAGGGGGGAAGAGGATATGTCGCAGTATCCCGCGAGGATAACACGAGTAGGGAAAAATCGATGGCAAGGAACAACGTATACATCGAACAATTCTCTTTGATGACGTGTCACCCGGCGCCCGCTGCAAGATCAGTGCAATAGATCCGACGACAGCTCGCGCATTCGCTCGAGAGTGCTTAAAATCTAACGTCAGTTTTTTAGTGATTCCCAAAGAAGAAGAAATGTCAAAAAAGAAATAAGACCAACTCAAGAGCTAACCCTCGTTGGTATTTTTTTTATAGGAAAAACTCCGTGAGCACCGAGCGTCCGAGCCGGGACTTGAATTCGGGTGGGCTGACAGTAACCTCAGCTGCCCAGCCAACGGGTCGACGCCCCGTCCCAAAGAAGAAGAAATGTCACTCTCGCCTGGGTGCGTCCCTACTTTAGTTGCTGCCAAGTCACCTCCAACCATCCTTTTGCTTATTTTAGCTAGATTAGCTAAACTAGAGTACTAGACAGTCACACATTCCATTTCGGAGGTTTTCCTACGTGAAGAAGCTACCGTGAAAGGGACACTAGTGAAGGCCGTGATGATTGCTCTAATTGGCTTTTAGCAAGATTGAAGATCGGCAAGACATGGTAATATTTTGGCTTGGTTGGTGGTAGTGGCAGTGGTAGTTCATGGACAATCCTCCCATATTCATGTGGTGGGTGGACTACATTCTTAATTGTCACCACCAGTCCATGCACACCTAACATTCCGGCGCGATTGGTTCGGAGGCTCGTCGATCTCAAACGTTGCAACACATGAAGCAAAAATGAACCGCCGGCGATGAGTTTAACAAGGGAATGTTGGTAACCAGAAGTGCATTATTATTTTGAGTAATCCGAGTACAAAGGAACGAGGACATAAATCTATCAAGAAAATCCTCCAATGGCACGGAGAGCACAACGATGTAGTACTGGCGTAGATACACTAAGACGGATCACTACTACTTACTGTGCTAACCGGAGCCTGCACTGAACAAGAACACGCCAGCAGGAACCGGATGACCTGCAGCTTAACGAACACTTCATGGCTCCGGCAGCGGCAGCGCGGCAGGCACCTCCTCCACGGGCGGCGGCTTGGCCCCGCGCCTGACGATTCGGGGAGGCGCGCTCCACCAGCGCCATCGCCGCGACAGCCTCACGCAGTCGTACACCTCGTCGGGCCCCTCGGCCTGCGCCCGGCACACGCGGCCGAAGACGCAGGACACCGCTGTGAGCACCAGGACCGCCGCGAGCACGCCAAAGAACGTGCCGATGGAGCCCCCGCCCTCCCGAGGCGCCTCCGGCACGGCGCCCGCCGCTGAGCCCTGGTAGTAGCCCGGCAGCGCGGGCGGCGTGAAGAACATCGCCGGAGACGGCATCCACGGGGGCGGTGGCGCCGCGAAGGTGCTGGTGTCCGCCATCCCTGTCGCATCCAGGTGAGCCCAGCGCGCGATAGAACAGTAGAGAGCCGGAGCTGACCTGAGCTTAGTCAGCTGGTGTGGTGTGTGCCTGTGGTGCGCGCGCACGTAGGACGAGCCGAGGCATGTGAGGCGGTACCGCGATAAGAGGTCGGCCAAAGCGTCAGCTGCTTTGCAACGCGGCGATGTGTCGAAGGACCAGAGGATGGTAGTCTCAGGGCATGGCCAATGCATAACCCCCCAGGGTAATGCCTCACATGCCATGTAGGATTGGATAACAGAAAAAGTAGGTTTGGATGGGGAAGCGGGATCCTCTTCAGGAGGCGGGTGCTTAAAGACGAAAAGTGTGGTTCAGTGCATAAAGTTGAAAAAGTTGAAATGAAAAGGAGGGATGCATGTGTAGTAAGAGTCACTTTCTATTTTTTGATTAGGTCCACTAGTAGTAGCTTGCATTAGGGAGAAAAAATCAATACATATGCTTCAAATTACTTTTTGTCATGAGGCATATGTATCCATATACAACCATTGTATATGCCCTCATGCAGGTGCAGTAAAGCTGGGGAAGAAGGGTGGGTGGGGGCTGGGGGGACGTGTGCGAGGCTTGCTTTTGCGTGGATCGATCGAGTGGTGAGCGGCATGGAAAGGCCGCAAAGGGTGTGAGATGGTTGGTAGTCACCTCCATGTTACATCGTGTTCATGCTTGTAGATAGAAAAGAGAAAAGGAAGAGAGAGAGAGAAGGATATACACGGACGACGGAAACACTGAACAAAGACTCCTGGGTATATGCTGCTCGGGTGCACAACGAAAGGGACTTTGAGAGAAGAAGATCTAAGAAGTGAAAAGCAAAGTGATATGAGCTTTATGAGCACTGTGACTGTACCTTGTATGTACCATCTGTTTGTTTAGTGACTTTTTGTGGAGGTTGTGATGCATCGGATGGATAAAAAAAATTACTCCCTCCCTTCACTATAAGATGTTCTAACTTTTTTATGAATTGACTGTATACAGACACATTTTAGTGTGCTTGTTCACTCATTTCAGTATGTATATAATATGTATTGAAATATTCAAAATATCTTATATTTGTGAACAGAGGGATTATTATTTATATGCAACACAAACACTCATAGATACTCAGAAATTTCGTGTATGTACTTGCACGATCTCATAGTTCGAATTGGATGGTTCCCAGTGTCACGCCCAATATGCGACCCTATCCAAAAGGAACTCGACGGTCCCACCAAGGATAGACCCGCATATTGAAACGCTTTTGCAAGGTGGATATCATTACATCAACTTTACATAATAGATGGGGATACATACATAAGGCACAAATGCCACAAGAATACATCAACATCATATACAAGAACAACATCCGACTACGGATGAAACATAAACAGAAACTCAAACGACATCCACCCTGCTAGCCCAGACTGCCGACCTGGAACCTAACCCCTGATCGAAGAAGCAGAAGAAGAACTCAAGACAAACAAGCATCGCTCTCGCGTCATGATCATCTCAAACCTGTACCTGCAACTGGTGGTGTAGTAATCTGTGAGTCACGAGGACTCAGCAATCCCATTACCATGGGTATCAAGACTAGCAAAGCTTAAGTAGGAAAGGAAGGGATAAAGTGGTGAGGTTGCAGCAGCGGCTAAGCATGATATGGTGGCTAACTTACGCAAATGAGAGCGAGGAGAGAAACAAAGGAACGGTCAACAACTAGTAATGATCAAGAAGTGATCCTGAACTCCTACTTACGTCAGACATAACCCATAAACCGTGTTCTCCTCTCGATCAACCCCGAAAAGAGACACTCACGGTTACGCACACGGTTGGTGTATTTTAGAAGAGTTTGCTTCAAGTTTACTACAACCGGATATTAACAAATTCCCATCTGCCACATAACCGCGGCACGGCTCTCGAAAGTTTATACCCTGCAGGGTGTCCCAACTTAGCCCATGATAAGCTCTCGCGATCAACGAAGGATATTCTTCTCCCGGAAGACCCGATCAGTCTCGAATCCGGCTACAAGACATTTCCACAGCAATAAAACAAGACCAGCAAAGCCGCCTGATGCGCCGACAATCCCGATAGGAGCTGCACATATCTCGCTCTCAGGGCAACACCGGATGAGACATCCTACGAGTAAAACCAAACCTCAAGTTGCCCCAAGGTAGCCCCGCAGTCTACTCGGTTCGGGCCAACATTAGACAAGCATTGGCCCGGGGGTGAATAAAGATGACCCTTGGGTTAATTACCTCCAAGGGAAATATAGGTGGTAGTGAGGCAAATGGTAAAACCAATGTTGGGCCTTGCTGGGTGAGTCTTATTCAAAGCGAACTGTCAAGGGGGTCCCATAAATCACCCGACCGCGTTAGGGACGCAAAATCCGGGAACATAATACCGATATGACGGAAACTAGGGCGGCAAGAGTGGAACAAAACACCAGGCATAAGGCCGAGCCTTCCACCCTTTACCAAGTATATAGATGCATTAATAATATAAGATATATTGTGATATCCAAACAAGTAAACATGTTCCAATAAGGAACAACATCTCCATGTTCCAACAAGGAACAAACTTCATCTTCACCTGCAACTAGCAATGCTATAAGAGGGGCTGAGCAAAGCGGTAACATAGCCAAACAACTGTTTGCTAGGCAGGGTGCAAAAGGTTAGAGGCTGACATGGCAATTTGGGAGGCTTGAGCAGCAAGTGATAGGTAGCGCAGCATAGCGAAAGAACGAAGCAACTAGCATAGCAATGATAGTAATGAGATCCAGGGTAGCGGTCATCTTGCCTGAAATCCCGCAAGGAAGAAGAACGAGTCCATGAAGAAGATGAACGGATGAAGCCGAACCAAGCGTAGACGAACGAATCCTCACGATCGCAACGAAACAGGAACTATCGAGAAAAGCACACAACAAGGTAAACACACCTCACATGAACAAGACATGATGCACAAACAAGCATGATGCATGACAAAACTAGATAAGGCTACTCATGGCAAGAGATGATGCAAACAAGAACACCACGTCAAAGCAAGTTTAAATGAGGCCGGGAACAACATATAACAATTCCGGTAAGTCCTCATATGCAAAATTTCGAAATTGGTCCAGATCTGAATAAACCTTATGTTCAAGTTGTTAAACAGCAAGTTAAGATGCACCACGATGATCTACACAAAATTCTAGTCAAGTTACATATAAAGTTCATTAGATTCGGAGCTACGGCCTAGAAGTTATGAGCAAAGCAAGTTAAACATGGCATTGATGCAAAATGCATACAAACATCACACAAACACCTCAAAACAAGGATGCAACATGATAATATGGAACTACATGCAAAATCAAGCAAGTTTCATATAGAGCACACTCAAAACGGAGCAACGGTTCAACACATACACATGAAACAAGTTTAAAGGACAAGCTGTCCAAAACAGCAACTAGGCATATTGCAAGCATCAAAACAACATGCTACAGAATCTCAACATGAAAACAAAAGGCATGGGCATGATGTACAGGTAAAGCATTACAAAACATGAACACTGAGCTATCTCCAGAAATCACTAGAACACGCTCAAAATGACATGGCAAGATTGCAACTAATAACAGTTTCAGACTTTGCAGAAAATAACATCAGGTTGCAATGTTTAGAGCTATCAAACAACATGTTACAGGAACTTAACATGGCAAACAAAGGCATGGCATGAATCTACTCAAAGCATAGAACAAAAGTCCCTTACTGACCATAAGCCAAAAAGGATCAGAAAATATGATGGCACCCATGTAAACATAGCAAGTTATATTACAGATTCAAACATGGCAGGAACAACAATGAGTAGGCATGTTGGTGAGCTTGAACCACTCACCACAGAGCAATACATGGCATGGCAAGGCAACTCACAGTAAGAAGACATGGCATAGAAGATATACATGGCAAGAACAACAACATAGCATGCAAGGATCAACTACAACAACCTTGGCAAAATTGAATAACATTTAAACAATCTGCCAGGAAACATTTTATAGCAAAAGTAGAGCTCGATTGACTCAAGCTATGGCACTCCATAATTGCAAACAAGGGCATGGATGGATAGAGCAAGACATGTATAACAAAACATCCTTACTGAAGTATCTCAAAATATGCATGGATCTCTCTGTAGCATCAAGTTAACATGGCATAAAAATATCAGCAAAACAGGGCTGAAATCAGCAACATCATGAAGCCTAGTTTGCATGCTTGTGCTAGTCACCACAGAGATCACAAAAATACATGGCATACACCCCTGTAAAGATGGCATGGCATATTACAAAACACATGTAGGACTCAAGTTCATAGGATGCACACATCAATCATGGCAAAATGACAAAGTGCATGTTCGATAAGAATCAGAAACTAACATCACATAGCACTCTTCCAACAGCATTTCGGGCATCAAGATGAGCTCAAATGAAAATGATGCAATGAGATGAAATGATCTACTCTTCGAGGCGAACAATTCGACATATTACACGCACGAAACGGAGCTACGGATGCAGAGTTATGATGCGATGAAAATGCAACAAAATGCAATAATCTCGGGGACAGCAGTTTTTTACCCTCTCGAAAAGTCAACGGGACGGAGTGGTGCGGGATGGCGAGATCCGGGACGGGGAGGCGTTTGGATGGAGGGAGTGGTGGATCTCGTCCCGATCCGGGCCTCGCGGAGTTGGCCGGGACGTGGCCGGAGAGGAGGAAGACGACCGAGGCGGCGGATCCGGCCGGAAGGGGCGGAGAGGCCGGGCGCTGGGGCGGCGGAGGTCCCGGCGACGGAGGGCGGCGGCTATGGGCGCCATCGGGCGGCGGCGGTTTCGACGGAGGCCGGGCGGCGGGCGGGGGGAGGCCGCGCAGCGCGGGCGAGGGGCCGACCGGGGACGGCGCGGCGAAGCCAGCGGGGCCGGCGAGGCGAGGTCATGGCGGCGGCGCCGGCCGCTGGCGGGAGCGCCGGCGAGGCGGCGGGTCGGGCGGCGAGGCGGCGGTGGTCGGCGCCAAGCGGGATCAAGGGCCGAGGCGGGCGCGGGCCGAACGGCGGCGGGCGCTGGCTCATGCGGCCCGATCCGGGTCCATGGCCGCGTGGAGGGAGGAGAGAGAGGGTGAGGTGGCGGCGGCTGGTGACGTGGCGGCGGGGGATTGGGTGCGGGCTGGCGGAGGCTGAGGTGGCACGCCGCGATTGGCCGGAGTGAGGTGGCCGGCGGACATGTCCGGCGCGGGCGGACGTGTCCGGCGGCGCGAGGATGAAGATGGCTAGGGTTAGGGTGGATTCATCCGCGAATTTTTTGGAGGGGGAGGGCAATATATAGGTAGAGGGAGCTAGGAGAGTCCAAATGAGGTGCGGTTTTCGGCCACGCGATCGTGATCGAACGACCGAGAGCATGGAGGGGAGTTAGGTGGGTTTTGGGCCACTTTGAAAGGGGTGTTGGGCTGCAAACAAAAGAGGCTTTTGCGGTTACCTGGCTAACCGTTGGAGTACCAAACGACCTCCAAATGGCACGAAACTTGACAGCGGTTCACGGTGCTATACCAAGGCCGCTATAAACCTCGTGCCATTCCGAGACCGTTTAACACCCGCACACGAAAAGAGGTAAAAGGGGGCGCCGGGAGACATAGGAGCGCCGGATTGCAAAACGGACAACGGGGAAAATGCTCGGATGCATGAGACGAACACGTATGCAAAATGAAATGCACATGATGACATGATATGAAATGCAGATGATGACATGGCAAAGTGCAACACGCAAGCAAAGGACATGGCAACGACGGCGAATAACTGATAGACACCTGGCGCAACGAATCCGGGGCGTTACACCCAGCTAACAGTTCGTCAAAAGAAGATATTTGAACTGCCATAAGACATTGCAGGGGCTGCAAACCTTTTGACAGGTTCATTCACATTAGGTTGTACCGTAAAAAGAAGGAGAGTGGATCAAAGATGTATGTAATGTTGTTTGCTTCACATGCAAGCACCTACACTGTCATGCCATCTGAAATCTACTTGTGTGATGTGTTTTCGGAAGGACGAAAATAGACCGCCCAATCATGAAAATAAGAAACATAATCCGGAATAAATAGCAAGCCCGAACCTCGGCTTAGATATTGGTTGATGTCCCATGAGACCGAGGATGCCTGGCCTATGCAAAGGCAAAACCAGGATGGACCTCGAAGGCACGAGGGTTAGGGACCCTCATAACTTGGAGTGTCTAGAGCCACAACCAAGGGGAACCCCAGAGGTCCGGGGGTTAGGAGAGCGCCATGGACCCCGAAGCTCCGGTATACCTCTAGAAAGATGCCAAGGGGATTTTTATGGAGGGGCTAGTGAAGAGGCTTTTTGTGTATGTTTTTTGGTGCGGGTTTGATACGTCTCCGTCGTATCTACTTTTCCAAACACTTTTGCCCTTGTTTTGGACTCTAACTTTTATGATTTGAATGGAACTAACCCGGACTGACGCTGTTTTCAGCAGAATTGACATGATGTTGTTTTATGTGCAGAAAACAAAAGTTCTCGGAATGACCTGAAACTCCACGGGATGTCTTATAAAAAATAATAAAAAATCCTCGCCAAAGATGAAGACCAGGGGGCCCACACCCTGTCCACGAGGGTGGGGGGCACCCCCCCCTCTAGGGCGCGCCCCCTACCTCGTGGCCTCCCTGGACACCTTCCGACGCCAACTCCAACTCTATATATTGGCTTTCTGGGAGAGAAGAAATCATCGCGTTTTACGATACAGAGCCGCCGCCAAGCCCTAATCTCTCTCTGGAGGGCTGATCTGGAGTCCGTTCGGTGCTCCGGAGAGGGGGATTCGTCGCCGTCGTCATCATCAACCATCCTCCATCACCAATTTCATGATGCTCACCGCTGTGCGTAAGTAATTCCATCATAGGCTTGCTGGACGGTGATGGGTTGGATGAGATTTATCATGTAATCGAGTTAGTTTTGTTAGGGTTTGATCCCTAGTATCCACTATGTTCTGAGATTGATGTTGCTATGACTTTGCTATGCTTAATGCTTGTCACTAGAGCCCGAGTGCCATGATTTCAGATCTGAACCTATTATGTTTTCATGAATATATGTGAGTTCTTGATCCTATCTTGCAAGTCTATAGTCACCTACTATGTGTTATGATCCGCAACCCCAAGTGACAATAATCGGGACCACTCCGGTGATGACCATAGTTTGAGGAGTTCATGTATTCACTATGTGCTAATGCTTTGTTCCGTTCTCTATTAAAAGGAGGCCTTAATATCCCTTAGTTTCAATAGGACCCGCTGCCACGGGAGGGTAGGACAAAAGATGTCATGCAAGTTCTTTTCCATAAGCACGTATGACTATATACGAATACATGCCTACATTATATTGATGAATTGGAGCTAGTTCTGTCTCACCCTATGTTATGATCATTATATGACTAACCGCATCCCGCATAATTATCCATCACTAATCCGTGCCTACGAGCTTTCCATATCTGGTTCTCGCTTATTTACTTTTCCGTTGCTATGTTATAATCACTACAAAATACCAAAAATATTATTTTGCTGTTTTACTTTTGTTATCATTACCACCACTATCATATTACTTTGCTACTAAACACTTTGCTGCAGATACTAAGTTTCCGGTGTGGTTGAATTGACAACTCAGCTGCTAATACTTGAGAATATTCTTTGGCTCCCTTGTGTCGAATCAATAAATTTGGGTTGAATACTCTACCCTCGAAAACTGTTGTGATCCCTATACTTGTGGGTTATCAAGACCTTTTTATGGCGCCGTTGTTGGGAGCATAGCTCTATTCTTTGAGTCACTTGGGATTTATATCTGCTGGGCACTATGAAGAACTTGAGAGACCCTAACACAAAATTTATCCCTCAACTACGAGGGAGGTAAGGAACTGCCATCTAGCTCGCACTTGATTCACCTTCATTATGAGTAAGCTAGCGACACCTAAACCTGCTTCGCTATTCGCTCGATATGTCGCATGTTATTGATGATGCCACTTCTGCTATGCATGATACTTATGATGAAACTACTTCTATGCTTGATACCAGTGTGCCCCTTGGTGAATTTCTAGATGAACAAATTGCTAGGGCTAGAGAGAAAGAAATTATTGAATCTGAATACGATGATGATAGTGATGATGAAAATATGCCTGTTATTCCTGAGGGTTATGTTTTTGATATGGAATCTTTTGCAGCTATTTTTGCTTATAAAGATAGATATGAACTTAAGAGGCTGCTAGTTAAATGGAACAAAGAATCTCTTAGAGACAGAATGAAACCTGACCCTGCTTTTGTTACTTCACCTATTTGTGTTCCCGATAAGGATTATGAATTTTCTGTTGATCCAGATATAATTACTTTGGTCGAATCTGATCCTTTTTATGGCTATGAATCTGAAACTGTTGTGGCACATCTTACTAAGTTAAATGATATAGCCGCCCTGTTTACTAATGATGAGAGATCGCGCTACTTATATATACTCAAAATATTTCCGTTCTCATTAAAGGGTGATGCTAAGATATGGTTTAATTCTCTTGATCTTGGTTGTGTGTAGTCTCCGTGATATGATTTATTACTTCTCTCGCTAAATATTTCCTGCTCATAAGAAACAAGCTGCTTTGAGGGAAATATACAACTTTGTGCAAATTAAAGAAGAGAGTCTCCCACAAGCTTGGGGGAGGCTTCTCAAGTTACTTAATGCTTTGCCTGATCATCCTCTTAAGAAACCTGAAATACTTGATATCTTTTATAATGGACTAACCGATGCTTCCATAGATTACCTAGATAGTTGTGTTGGTTCTCTTTTCAGGGAAAGAACGTCGGATGAAGCTGAAATTCTATTGAATAATATGTTGACAAATGAAAATAATTGGGCACCTCCCGAGCTAGTTTCGCTCCAATTATCGAGCCTATTCCTAAACCAACTCCGAAGAAGAGAGGTGTTCTATTTCTCATCCCAAGATATGCAAGAGGCAAAGAAATCTATGAAAGAAAAAGGTATTAAAGCTGAAGATGTTAAGAATTTACCTCCTATTGAAGAAATACATGGTCTTAATTTACACTTGTTGAAGAAGTATATGATCTCAATTCTTTATTCATCAAGAACCTCCCGATCCCGATATCCCGGCTACGTAGTAAAGGTAAATTCTCTCTATAGATTTGATGAAGGTGATATTCCTCATTATAAGTCTGCTAGACAATGCTTCGATGAGTTTGATAATTTTATTGTCAAACAAGAAAATTTTAATGCTTATTTTGGTAGACAATTAAAACAATATGCTTATATGATTAAACGCTTGGGTGATTATATGGCTAATATTAGAGGTGAACTTAAACTTGTTAGCAAACATGATTCTATGGTTACCACTCAAGTAGAACAAGTACTTAAAGCTCAGAAAGAAGTGCTTGATGAAATGAATAGTAAGAAAAATGATTATGCTGTTAGAGTGGCTACTAGAACTGGTAGAATGACTCAGGAACCTTTGTATCCTGAAGGCCTCCCTAAGAGAATCAAGCAAGATTCTCAGAGAAATAATATTCATGTACATAGTTCTTCTAAAAGGAAGAAAAAGAAAAATGATAGGACTTTGCAAACTTCTAGTGAACCTATTGCTGAACCACCTGATAATCCAAATGATATCTCTATTTCTGATGCTGAAACACAATCTGGTAATGAACATGAACCTAGTGAAAATGTTAATGATGATGTTCATGATGATGCTCAACCTAGTAATGACAATGATGTATAAATTGAACCTGTTGTTGATCTTGATAAACCAAATCAAAGAATCAACGTTATGATAAGAGAGACTTCGTTGCTAGGAAACATGGTAAAGAAAGGGAACCATGGGTTCAGAAACCCATGCCTTTTCCTCCGAAACCATCCAAGAAAAAGGATGATGAGGATTTTGAGCACTTTGCTGAAATGATTAGACCCATCTTATTGCGTATGCGATTGACTGATATGCTCAAAATGAATCCTTATACCAAATATATGAAAGATATTGTTACAAAAAAAAGAAAGATACCGGAAGCTAAAATTTCCACCATGCTTGCTAATTATACTTTTAAGGGTGGAATACCGAAGAAACTTGGAGATCCAGGAGTACCTACTATACCATGCTCCATTAAGAGAAATTATGTTAAAACTGCTTTATGTGATCTTGGAGCCGGTGTTAGTGTTATGCCTCTCTCTTTATATCGTAGACTTGACTTGAATAAGTTGACACCTACTGAAATATCTTTGCAAATGGCTGATAAATCAACTGCTATACCTGTCGGTATTTGTGAGGATGTGCCTGTTGTGGTTGCAAACGTTACTATTTTAACGGACTTTGTTATTCTTGATATTCTCGAGGACGATAGTATGTCTATTATTCTTGGAAGACCTTTCCTTAGTACTGCAGGGGCTGTTATTGATTGCAACAAAGGCAATGTCACTTTTCATGTTAATGGTAATGAGCATACGGTACACTTTCTGAGGAAACAACCTCAAGTTCATAGTATCAACTCTATTGGAAAAATTCCATCGATTATATTTGGAGGTTTTGAATTTCCTCTCCCTACTGTTAAGAAGAAATATGATATTCTTATTATAGGGGATGTTCATATCCCCGTTGAGGTAACATAGTGTTATTCGAAATTTCTCCAGTTTCATGATTATCGGAATGAGTTTGTTAACAAGACCTGATCAACCTTGTTAGTGGATTCCTTTTGATGAGCATGAGATGGATGAAACTAGAAGCACAACCTTCTGTACCCTCTTTATATTTTCTGTTATTTAGTAGAAATAAAGTAAAATAGTATTTTTCTCGTCTGCCTCTGACTTATCCGTGCAATATAAAAATACCCGAAAATAAAAGTCCTCGTAATGCCATGCCAATTTAATATGATTTTTCCGGAATATTTGAGGATTTATCAGTGCAAAATTACATGGGAGCTGCCACCTGCCACGAGGGTGGAGGGCGCCCTCACCCCTGGCGCCCCCACTGCCTCGTGGGCCCACGATGGCCCTCCTCCACTTATCCTGCACCCATCTTCTTCCTCGCCTCATACAAACCCGAAAAACCAACTCAAGCACGAGTTCCAGCCACTTTTGCTGTGATTTTTGATCTCCTTGTTCAATGCACCTCTCGAAAAACTGCTTGGGGAGATTGTTCCTTGGTATGTGACTCCTTCATTGGTCCAATTAGTTTTTGTTCTAGTGCTTTATTCTTTGCAAATTTGTGCTGCATAGGTGACCATGTTCTTGAGCTTGCATGTCAAATTTATATGGTTCCAAGTAGTTCTAATGCTTGATATAGGCTCTAGGCACTTGTAGGAGTAGTTGCTATCAATTTTATTGAAGTTGGTTCACTTTTGTTTGAAGTTACTAAAAATTTCAGAAATTTTTCAGAGGAAACAATATGTTTAGGAAGATGTTCCAAGGTGGTTCTTCAAGGAAGCAAGGTCCCAGGCTTGCAATGCGTGATGCTGACGAGGAACCACGAAGAGACGCTCTTGTGAGGCCCTGTGAATGGCCTTCAGAAAATTTTATGGATCAAGCAGGAATCAAAGAAGAATTTAACGCATATTTGCGTAACGCCGATCTTGTGGACTTTGAGGCTGACACATGCCCCCAGTATCATGATCTCACAAGTTCATTTGTGAGGAGGTTTGAATTTTCATCTTCGCGTAATTCTCCTTCAGTCATGTTTGACCTTTATGACAAATCTTATACTATGGACTTAGAGGATTTCACTTTTGCTTGCAAACTTCCATCTTGGGGTAGTGTCAGGGATCCCCCTAAATCTGAATTTAGAGACTTTCTTGCTATTATAACTGTGGGGGAATCTAGAGATATAACACAAGCCACTATAGGGAGCATTCACTTTCCTGCTATACATTATTTTGCTCTCTTCATAGGTAGATGCATAAATGCTAAGGATGAAGCATGCCACATGTGTGTTCTCGATCTCAAAGATTCTCGTAAGTGCTGTGTTAGGAGACCAATCTTATCATATGGGAGCCATTGTAGCTCAGAGGTTGCATCATAATAGACATAACGGAGATTTCTTTGGAGGAATTTATGCAACCCGCTTAGCTAATTTTCTTGAGATAGACATTCGTGAGGGTGATATGGAGTTACCCCTACTTATTTAGATTTTGATTCTATGGTTTCCCACCAGTTTGTTGAGAGGACTGAACCACTTCTCCAAAGATCGACTAATCTTTAACAAACGGCATGGTGTCCATATTACTCTTCCTGCTCCTGCCTTCTTTGATTCTCAGACAAAAGGAAGATATATTATTACCAGAGAGGAGGCAGATGAGTACGAGAGAAGAGCGGAGGCGGCTCGACGCCACGCTGCAGCTCATGAAGCGATAGCCGCTGCATCGCAAAGATGACCCACCTACACCTACGGGTATCCGCCAGCTATCCTCGGCATTAGACCAACTTAGGCCAAAAGCCTAAGCTTGGGGAGTACGATTTTCACCGACATTACATTTATGTTCACACACACTCATTGCTAGATGTCGGTGCTCATACTCTTTCACTGTAATATCCATGCTAGTTTATTTTCTTTTTCCTGCTTTCTTCTTGTGTGTCTGTTAAACCTTAAGAAAAACAAAAAAATTAGAAGTAGTTTATTTTTCCCTGCTGTAGTAGTAATAATTAAAAAGAAAACCCAAAAAATAAATTCCCGTTCTTCTTTTGCTTGTTGGGAGCTTTCCCGTGTAAATAGTTTTTATTTCTTTTCTTTTCTTTGGGGGTCAGTAGGAGAAGACCATGATTAAATTGTTGAAGTGACTCTTATATGCATCATTGTTGATTTAATCAAGAGCCCATATTGCCTTGTCTTCTCCTGTTTATTGAATGCTCGCAGATTCTAGCTTAGTCCAATGCACGTGCACTCTTATTATTATTCACATCGTTCGGTCGTGCAAGTGAAAGGCAATTATGATGATATATGATGGACTGACTGAGATGGGAAAAGCTGGTATGAACTCGACCTCATTTGTTTTTGTAAATATGATGAGTTCATCGTTATTGATTCAGCTTATTTTGAATAAACATGTTTGCAATGACAATTAGAGATCATAGTTGCTTGTGCCATGCTTGATTAGCTACGAGTTATAAGGTTTTACCTTGTGTGCCAACATGCTATTAAAATGGTTGTGATGTGGTATGATGGGGTGGTATCGTCCTTTGAATGATTTAAGTGACTTGACTTGGCACATGTTCACGCATGTAGTTGAAACAAATCAACATAGCCTTCACGATATTTATGTTCATGGTGGATTATATCCTACTCATGCTTGTATTCAATGTTTATTAATTTTAATGCATGTTCATGACTGTTGTCGCCTCTAGTTGGTCGCTTCCGGTCTTTTGCTAGCCTTCACTTGTACTAATCGGGAATACTGCTTGTGCATCCAATCCCTTAAACCCCAAAGTTATTCCATATGAGTCCACCATACCTTCCTATATGCGGTATCTACCGCGCTCCAAGTAAATTTGTATGTGTCAAACTCTAAACCTTCAAATAAACATTATGTTTTGCATGCTCGAATAGCTCATATATCAACTAGGGCTGCCCTTATCTTCCGTGTTAGGCGGGTTATTCTCAAGAGGAGTGGACTCGCCCTCACTTACGAGAAAATGGCTGGTCACCGGATGCCCAATCCCATGCTTTATGCAAACTAAATCAAAATAATTGCAAACAAAACTCCCCACGGGACCCATTGAATGTTGGAGGCATTCGTTGTTTCGAGCAAGCCATGGATTGATGCTTGTGGAGGAGGGGGAGTATAAACTTTACCATTCTGTTTGGGAACCGCCTATAATTTGTTTAGCATGGAAGATATCGTCATCTCTTAGTTGTTATGTTGACAATGAAAGTATGCCGCTCAAAATATAATTTATCTCTATTTCAAAACTGAGCTCTGGCACTTCTACAAACCCCTGCTTCCCTCTGCGAAGGGCCTATCTATTTACTTTTATGTTGAGTCATCACCTTCTTATTAAAAGCACTAGCTGGAGATCACAGCTGTCATTTGCATTCATTACTGTTAATTTATATCGGGTGAGGGAGTCCTGGATTAGGGGGTGTCCGGATAGCCGGACTCCTGGACTATGAAGATACAAGATTGAAGACTTTGTCCCGTGTCCGGATGGGACTTTCCTTGGCGTGGAAGGCAAGCTTGGCGATACAGATATGTAGATCTCCTCCCATTGTAACCGACTCTGTGTAACCCTAGCCCTCTCCGTGTCTCAGATAAACCGGAGGGTTTTAGTCCGTGGGGACTAACAACAATCATACCATAGGCTAGCTTCTAGGGTTTAGCCTCTCGATCTCGTGGTAGATCTACTCTTGTACTACCCATATCATCAATATTAATCAAGCAGAGTAGGGTTTTACCTCCATCGAGAGGGCCCAACCTGGGTAAAAACATCGTGTCCCTTGTCTCCTGTTACCATCCGCCTAGACGCACGCTTCGGGACCCCTACCCGAGATCCGCCGTTTTGACACCGACATTGGTGCTTTCATTGAGAGTTCCTCCGTGCCGCCGCCATCGGGAAGGATGCCTCATCCCATCTTTAAAGGCGGCATCATGTTGCTAAAGGAGCTTTGGCTATCGGCCAAACTCTCCGGTTAGGGCGGTTTTCTTATGACCGCTTGTTCGCCGCCGCGTCGACGGTGACTTCTCGTGTCATCGAAAGCAATCTTCACGCAACTCGGAACTCGCCGAGCAGTTGGATCCGATGGAGCTCCCTTCCTTAAACGAGCTCTTGGAACGCATCGCCGCCCTGGGAGTCGCTATAGACTACGAGAAGATTGGGCCTAAACCCGATCCGAGAGAGATTAACTCTCCCGGTGTCACCCATCACGTTGCGTGGGTGGAGGAACAATGCGGCAAGCCTTCATCTATCTTAAGGACTAGTTATGTCCGATTCGATCCTCCAAACCGGATACCCGCGGGGGAGGACGCCACTCAAGCCCCGAACCTAAAGTCGCAGCGGGCTAGATTCATTGGACAACATCCAAGAACCCAAGCTTCCGAAGTTCGAAACCCTTGGCCCTCGAGTCTCAGATTGGGCGAGGTTCCGATTTAATTCCACCCGCCCACCCAAACATAAGCGATCTATCCCAAATTCGCAAGAGCCAGCAAAAACAAAGACACCATTATCGGGCCGATTCCTCCGGTCATGAACATGATAAAGGACTGCCGCGAGGAGGATGCGATTTCATTCTTATGCAATAATTGCACGGACAACGGAATCCTCAACCCCATAAGTCGCCAGGAAATTACACGCCATGACTTGGCGCCCATAGTATGAAAGTACTATGCGATGGAAAGCGCTGAAAACCGAAATAAAATTTTGGGACAATCCGCTCAATACAACCCCATCCAAATAAAAGGGTGCATTATCGCCAGCACCGGTTAAACACCAAAAGCAAAACCTCTATAGGGCATGGAACCGATCGAGGGATGGCTCAATGGACCCTGCAAAATTCATAGTACGGAGGGTGCCACACCAACTCATAGCCTTAGAGCATGTTGGATACTCCGGCAGGTGGCCAGAAGTGGCGAAGAGCTTCTAACTCCAAAATCCACAGAGCACCAACCCAGGGATACCAGTACGGTATTAAAAGTGTTCGAGACTTTCGCATCAAATAATATGCAGAAACAAACACTCCACAGCCTTACCGAAGTCTACCAAGTAGCAACAATAAACCCATGGAGTGACACGACTATTACCTTTAATGCCAGTGATGAACCTAAATTCCGAACAGCCCGAGCACCAGCCGCATTGGTCCTCAGTCCAATAGTGGACGGCTTTTGCCTTACCAAGGTACTCATGGACGTGGCAGCGGATTGAACCTCATTTACGAGGAAACCCTTCGAAAAATGGAAATAGACTAGAGCCGCATTGAGCGAAGCAAAGACAACCTTTAGAGGAATAATCCCGGTCGGGAAGCGTCTTTGTCAGACAGAAAAATCACACCGATGTGGTGTTCGCACGCCGGATAATTACAGGTCCGAGGAGGTCACGCTCCAAGTGGCCCTGTTCAAAGCAGCGGATATCACGCCTATTAGGGCGAGAGGCATTCACAATTTTTCAAGCTATACCCCATTACGGGTACATGAAGCTCAAAATGCCCGGCCCAACGGTATCATCACTCCCGCTAGTGACCTGACATAGCACTCCATGCTCGAAAATAAGACAGCCGCACTAGCCCTTGAGGCACTATCCAAAGCCCTAGCGGCCGAGGAACTGATCGCGCTAAGGCCCACGGTGAATGTGGACGACGGATACTCGATAAAGATCCAAGTCCACCTCCTTTAAACCGCGGACGAAATAGTCAAATTCCAAGTCCATCCAATGGACCCTACAAAACGGCCTCCATCGGGCGCAATTAAACCTCGATGTAGACGCCAGACTACGAGAATTCCTACGCGAAAATTGGGACATTTTTGCTTGGCACCCTTCAAACATGCCAGAATCTCTCCGGCCGGCCGAAAGCACACCCTAAACATCCTAAAAGGATTCAAGCCACCAAGCAGGCCCTTCGTTGTTTCTTCAACCTAAGAGACAAGCCATGGGAGAAGAGTGGCCAAACCATCGGAGGCCGGATTCATCGAGATATAAAACATCCGGACCGGCTAGCAAACCTGGTGATGGTACCAAAGAAGGACAAATCTCGGCGCCTATGCGCCGATTTCAAGGACCTCAACAAGGCTTGCCCAAAGGATCCCTTCCCCTCCGCCGCATTGATCAAATTATCGACGCCATCAAGCACACGATTCATTGTGTTTCTACGATACTCCGCTACCATCAAATTAAGATGGCGAGCTGCATCAAGTCGCAACGGCATTCATCACCCCATACGGCCCATTCTCGCTTCAACACAATGCCCTTCGGCTCAAAAACGCCGCGCAACATATCAACAAGATGATTCGTACATGTCCGTAAATCAGATGTAACATCCCAAATTTTCAATTTGGAATGTTATACATAGAGCATCATTGCATATCATATTTTCATTGCATTTTCTTTGCATTTTGCTCGATCCTAGAAATTCTACACAACTCAAGGACCCACGGGAGAGTTAGGGATTTTCGTTATTTTCATATTTGAGTTTTCTCAAATTTTGAAAATAGGATCGTTGATTTTAATTATTTTATCTTCAATTATTTCTATTACAAAAATATGCGAGAGGGAATAAAATGACTTTCCCAAAATAAAGAAATAATGAAGATTTAATAATAAAATCAAATAAGATTTTATTTTGGAGTTTTTCGCCTTTTTATTTGAATTTAGGCAAATGCGCGTTTTTCAAAATTGCATTTAGGCCCCAAATAAATGTTCATTAAATCCGGCTTGATTTTAGAAACCAGGGAAAATTTATTTCGGGATTTTTGGAGTCCGTTTGGTACTTCTTTTGATTTTTTTTTCTGCGCGTAATGTTTTATTAAAAAAAACGCGCACCTCCTTCCGAGCCGTACCCGAGCGGGACTCCACTCGGGGGCGCTATATAAATAGCGGCCGCCCCGGAGCCTCAGCCACCCGAGCCCGAGCCCGAGCAAACCCTAGCCGCTCGAGCCCGCCGCCGGAGCAGCGCGTTTTTCGAGGTTCGCCGCCGCCTCAATTTCCGTGCCGGTTATTTTTTTTAAATCGATCGGTTTTCTTTGGGTTTTTTTCGGTTTTATTTTAATTTTTTTTCCCGTTCGAATCTGTTCGTCGTTTTTTTTCTTTTTCTCGGATTTAATCCGCGATTTTTCTGATCGCGATTCCAGATCCGATTTTTGTTTTAGTATAACTTTTCGCTCGTTTATCGGAATCAGCGATTAAAGCGCTGGAGTTTCGCTCAAACCTCTTCCGAATAATCTACTTAAACAAGTTTTTGCATCTGTTAAAATTGACTTAGATCCAGATTAGTAAAACGAAGCTGTTTCTTCCGCCGTTTGACTTTCGTTGCTTCGTTTGATTTGATTCTTTTTGCAAACCGGAGTTCTTAAGTTGAAAAATCTGGTTAGATCTATTCGAGTTTTATCTGTGCATTAGATGAGTACTTATTGTATGCTTGTTTGTTTATCTGCGATAGATTACCCGGAGTGCGCTGCTTGTTACTTCGAGTCTCTAGGTTACGCGGATCATCAGCAAGGCAAGTAACACTTTGATCATACTCTTCTCATACCGCGTTTTTATGCATTAGATCTATTCTCAAACACTTGCATGATTAGGATCTAATTAAATTGTGGGATGGGAAGTAGATGAGGTAGTACCTATTACCTGTTTTATTATCAAACCTTTGGGAGTTACTCCTACGTTTGCTTATTATGCTATGCTATGCTAGTAGACGTGGAGTGGGTGAGTGTATCCATGACAGATGTGAGATTGTTATTTAATGGTTTATTTAAGGTGGCAACTTAAACACACATCCGGGTGGATTGAAGCACCTGGTTTCTATCAGACTTGCCAGTATTTCTTCGGACCGCCACCCGTGCTCAAAGGGATCATGAGATTATTCAAACTAGAAACTTCCGTGTGCAGCCACAAGCCATTATGGGCTCGCGTAGTTGACTAAGTTGTGCGAACTCTACGGGTAGACTAGCGATGTAGGGGTTGTAGGTTGGTATGGTCTACCCACATGTAAGGTGCTAGCGCTTCTGAAAGACTATGTCTCGGTCATCCGTTTCTCAAACATCATGTAGTGCGAGAAATCAAACGGAGGCAATCGAGTCTTGTGGGGAAAAGTGCGCAAACCTCTGCAGAGTGTATAAACTAATCATGGTTAGCTGTGTCCCCGGTTATGGACATCTTGAGTATCTAGTACCTGGATATCATGTGAATCTCATCATGTACTTCTAATTAATATTGTTGGGTTTGTTAATGAGTACTTTTAATTGGGATTGAGGATGCTGTAAAACATTCTCAATGTTTCACAACCACCATGATAGTTAATTAAATTTATTCCTTTGCAGTAGGGAAAAATTGGCTTTATGCAAAACTGTAAACATAGAGCTTTCCACCAGCCCTATATGCATGTAGTATAGGCTATTCATTCCATTTATTCTCTATGTGTTACATTGCCAGCATATTCCATGTGTCAATTGCTTTCGGCTGCAACGTTTCATGTTGCAGACTTTTCACACAACGAGTAAGGTGCTTAGGTCGTGGTTATATACTCAGTGATGCCGTTGGAGTTGATGGACTCGCTTATTCTTCCAAGCCTTCCGCTGTTATTGTTATTAGATGGCCTTAAGCCATATTTATTTTATTAAGTTCTCTCTCTTGAGACATTCGATTGTAATAAGTGTGTGATTGCTACTCTGTTATAAATCCTCCGAGTATTGTGTGGTGTCAAGATTATCGATCCAGGATGACACCGAGCACGAGATCGATCGCTTTGAGGTCGTGGTCGCTCACAGAGATGGTATCGAGCACACGCCGACCGTAGGACACCACCATTAAGCTAAAGCCCTAGATCACTACTCTCTCTTCTCATTTCGACTCCTCATCTTTTCTACTCTTTTAGGATGACTAAGCGAGTATCAAGTTCACCCACCGGATGAAGATACACCCTTTGACGACACCGAGGAAGTCACTAGGTACCTTAACATCGGATTACCAAGCTTCACCGACCTACAATTCCACTTTACCCAAGAGGAGCGCTGAAGATTCAAGCTCTAGTTCCCTAAGGATGTTTGCGCCAATCACGGAGCCCATAGAGTGTGTTTTCAATGCACCAACTTGAGTCTGGAAGAGTATGGCAGCCCATATAACCATGGGGCGATTGGAGAAGTTTATAAAGAAGACCTCAAGGATACTATCTACCAGATTTATGGACGCCGAGATGAACAATGGGAGATAGTTGGCACTAAGAAGGATCGATCCATTGCAGCTTTCATCCAGGAGTTAAACCAGCACATTCGACGCCAGGAGAACCAGATGTGCGCAGACATGATGGAGTTGAAGACAGCAAAAGCCAAGATTATCGAACTAGAAGGAGAACTGAAGGCCACTCGCAAGGACTACATGGAGGAGATTGTAGCTCTAGTAGGACAAAACGGCGATCTTAAGGAGAAGATTGAAGAACTCATGGGAAATTCAGCACCCGGAGGAGAAGATGAAGATAGCACCTGTCCAGAGAACTACATCATCATCGACGACACCGATTCCGACCCTAGTGATGATGATTACGAAGATGATGCTAGAGCGGATATCATGGAGTCTTCATCGGAGCAGTTTTTCTAGTTGACCACCATAACAGTAGTAGATTACCCCCATGTTATTTTAGTTTTAGTTTCAGCACTTTGTAACGATAGATAGACTGTTGTATGCCCTTGTTTGAATTGATTGGAGTGATATTGTGTGATTTGTCTCATGTGCATATGGGTAGTGTTTCTCTCTAGACCTCATTCTATTCTAAATTCTCGTCTTTTCTTAAAACCCTCGATGCCTCCGAGACGCGACTCAATTTGTTTTCCCGCCAGAGATCACCCAGCTTGATTCAGCAGCAGAATGCCTTGATTCAAACATTGGTACGTAACCAAGGCAACAACAACAACAACAACAACCCACCGCCACCACCACCGCTGACCATTTGACCCGCTTTCTTAAGGCTGAATCACCGGTGTTTTCTAGTAGCACCGAGCCGATTGTTGCGTATGATTGGCTCCGTAAGAAAGGGAGGAGTTGACCACCGCAGGATGTACAGATGGAGAAAGGGTGAAGTTTGCTGCACATCAGCTTGAAGGACCCGCAGAAAGATGGTGGGAGAATTTACAGCCACTTACCTGTGGACACCGCCACATGGGATCGGGCCAAGAAGCTTTTCAGACGCCCATGTTTCAGCCGGAGCTATGGCCATGAAGAAGCGTGAGTTTCGCAAATTACGCCAAGGAGGACTGACAGTTGGCCAAGATGTAGATGATTTCAGAAGCTAGCACGTTATGCCCCGGATGACGCTACTACGGACGCAGCTAAGGTGAGAAGTTTCTAGAAGGACTGAATGATGAGCTGAGCATGTAGTTGATGGTAGCCACCTTTAATAACTACCAGGAGTTGGTAGATCGTGCTCTTATGATTGAAGGGAAGCAGCAGCAGATTGAAAATCGCAAGAGGAAGTATGGACAGGGGAAGAATAACTCTGGAGCTCAGCAGAAACTTCGCTTTACCCCGAGGACAGGAGGACAGTTTCAGCATACCCATGGAGGAGGTAGCTCGCACAGCCATAATGGCACCAAGAATGGGAACGGGAATGGAGGAAGCAATGGACAGAACCGCACTAACCCGTCAACACCATCCAAGGTAGACCTGAGCCACATCACTTGCTTTAAGTGCCGCAAGACTAGGCATTATGCAAACGAGTGTCCAGAAGGCCAGAATGGAAATGGCAATGGAAGCTCGTGAAAGAAGCCAATCCTTTCAATAAAGGATAAGTGAACCACGCTACTGTGGAGGAGGTTGAAGCTCACCGATGCGAATAGGTAAGTTTTTGTTAAGTCATTTATCGCAGCTTGTTCTTTTTGATACCGGTGCATCGATTCATACATATCAAGGGATTTGTGGATAAGTACAAATTACCAACCCAAGCCCTTAGGTCACCCATGCTAGTAACCTCACCCGGAGCAGAATACATGGCTAGTATATGGTGTGATCGACTGCCATTAAGGATTGGACACTATGTTTTTCCCTCGGACCTAATAGTTCTGAAATCCCAAGAATTGGATGTGATATTTGGCATGGATTGGTTATCGAAGTATGGAGGGAACATAGATTGCGCCAGTAAGTCAATTTTGCTTACCACCCCAGAAGGAAGGAGAATCAAGTATGTATCATGGCATGAGCCGAGGAGAGCACATGTAAATTCCTTATCAGGAGTTGTGCAGGAAGAAGTACCAGTGGTAAGGGATTTCCCAGACGTGTTTCCGGAAGAGTTGCCAGGCATGCCACCGGATAGAGACATTGAGTTTTTTATTGAACTATTGCCAGGCACTGGGCCGATATCTAAGAGACTGTATAGGATGCCAGCCAGGATTTGGAGGAAATTAAGAAGCAGATTAAGGAGTTTCTGGATAAAGGTTTTATTCGCCCAAGTTCTTCGCATTGGGGATCACCAGTACTTCTAGTGGAGAAGAAGGATGGATCCTTAAGAATGGTTGTTGATTATCGAGGATTAAATGAAGTGACCATTAAGAACAAATACCCGTTACCAATGATCAATGACTTGTTTGACCAGTTGCAAGGAGCTAAGGTGTTTTCAAAGATCGATTTGCGATCAGGGTACCATCAGTTGAAGATTCGAGAGCAGGATATACCTAAGACGGCTTTTACCACCAGGTACGGGCTGTATGAGTACACCGTTATATCATTTGGTCTGACTAACGCACGTGCCTATTTTATGAACATGATGAACAAAGTCTTTATATTGGATAAGTTCGTCGTGGTGTTCATTGATGATATTTTGGTTACTCGAAGAATGAAGAGGAACATAAGGAGCATTTGCATTTGGTACTCGAGAAGCTCAGAGAACACCAGTTTATGCCAAGTTCAACAAGTGTGAGTTCTGGTTGAAGGAAGTTGGATTTCTTGGACATGTTATATCCGGAGAAGGTATAGCAGTAGACCCCACTAAAGTTGTCACCAGAACTAATCGGGAAGCACCAACAACAGCTTGAGAGATCCGAGTTTCCTTGGACTAGCAGGATATTACCGGAGATTCATTGAGAATTTTTCAAGGATTGCAAAGCCTATGATGTAATTGTTGAAGAAGGATACCAAGTTCATTTGGACCGAGGAGTGTGAAGCTAGTTTCCAAGAGTTGAAGAAACGCTTGGTTACCTCACCAAAGGTTAATTCTGCCAGATCGACCAAGGATTATGAGGTGTATTACGACGCTTCACGCCGAGGACTTGGAGCAAAGGCTTATGCAGAGGGGAGAGTTGTTTCAGATGCTTCACGACAGCTTAAGCCTCATGAATTAAATTATGCTACGCATGATTTGGAGTTAGCAGCCGTAGTACATGCGTTGAAGACATGGAGACATTTCCTCATTGGAAATCATTGTGAGGTGTATATGAATCACAAGAGTTTGAAATACATTTTCACGCAGAAGGAGCTGAATCTCAGGCAAAGGAGATGGTTGGAACTCATCAAAGATTATGATATGAGATTGCATTATCACCCCGGAAAGGCTAATGTTGTAGCAGACGCGTTGAGCCGTAAGAGTCACGTCAACACACTAATGACGGGAGAAATACCAAAGGAGTTAGCCAAGGATCTTCGAGAGCTATGTTTGGAAATAGTTCCGAGAGGCTATGTAGCAGCACTGGATATTCAGTCAACTTTGATTGACAAGATCAGGGAAGCACAGAAGACTGATAAAGAGATTGCCTCTATAAAGGAGAGAATGAGCGAAGGAAAGGCAAAGGGATTTCGTGAGGATGAGCACGATACCTTATGGTTTGAGGACCGTGTTTATGTGCCCAATGACCCGAAGATCAGGAAGTTGATTTTGCAAGAGGCACATGATTCACCATATTCGATTCACCCAGGAAATACCAAGATGTATTTGGATTTGAAGGATACTTTCTGGTGGACTGGAATGAAGAAGGATATTGCGGAGTACGTAGCAGTTTGTGATGTATGTCAGAGGGTGAAGGCAGAACATCAGAAGCCAGCAGGATTGTTACAGCCATTGCCAATACCCGAATGGAAGTGGATAAACTAGGTATGGATTTCATCACGGATTGCCCAGACTCGCTCGTGCTATGACTCGATTTGGGTTATAGTCGATCGCTTGACGAAGGTAGCTCATTTCATTCCAAAGAAAGACTACCTACAAGCAGCGCTAAATTGGCTAAGATATACATGACCAGGATTGTATGCTTGCATCGAGTTCCGAGGAGTATCATATCGATAGAGGAACCCAATTTACCTCAAAGTTCGGAAGCAGCTTGCATGAAACTTTGGGAACCAAGTGGAGTTTAGCACAGCTTTCCATCCACGCATGATGGACAAACCGAGAGAGTCAACCAGATTTTGGAGGATATGCTTAGAGCTTGTGCTTTGGATTATGGATCAAGTTGGGATGACAATTTGTCAGATGCGGAGTTTTCTTATAACAACAGCTACCAAACCAAATCAAGATGGCACCTTTCAAAGCCTTGTACGGAAGGAGGTGCAGACCCCGTTGTTGTGGGATGAAGTTGGAGACCGCCATTGTTTGGACCGGATTTGATTAAGGAGTCTCAATGAAAGTAAAGTTGATTCGCGATAGGCTCAAGGTAGCCCACCAAGACAGTAAAAGTTATGCGGATTCAAAACGCAAGGAGATGTAATACTGAAGTCGGAGACAGAGTTTATCTTCGAGTATCGCCACTCGAGGAGTTAAGCGCTTTGGAGTTAAGGGAAAGTTAGCACCTCGATTTGTAGGACCATATCGTGTTTTGGAACGCATGGGAGAAGTTGCGCATGTTGGAATTACCCAAGGATTGTCGAGTTCATGATGTGTTTCACGCTTCACGCTTGAAGAAGTGTCACGCAGAAATGGCTGATATACCACTGAGAGATACAGTACCATTGGAAGCGATTCAGTTGAATGATGATTTGACCTATGAGGAGAAACCAGTTAAGATTTTGGAGTATGCCAGCAGAGTCACTCGTAGCAAGGTCATTAAATTTTGCAAAGTTCAAAGGAGCCACCACACCGAGGATGAAGCCACCGGGAGCGAGAGGAAGATTTTCTTAAAGACCACCTCACCTATTTTCTAGTTAACCCGAATCTCGAGGGCTAGATTCATCTTATAGGTTTGTAACATCCCAAATTTTCAATTTGGAATGTTATACATAGAGCATCATTGCATATCATATTTTTCATTGCATTCTTTGCATTTTGCTCGATCCTAGAAATTCTACACAACTCAAGGACCCACGGGAGAGTTAGATTTTCGTTATTTTCATATTTGAGTTTTCTCAAATTTTGAAAATAGGATCGTTGATTTTAATTATTTTATCTTCAATTATTTCTATTACAAAATATGCGAGAGGGAATAAAATGACTTTCCCAAAATAAAGAAATAATGAAGATTTAATAATAAAATCAAATAAGATTTTATTTTGGAGTTTTTCGCCTTTTTATTTGAATTTAGGCAAATGCGCTGCTTTTCAAAATTGCATTTAGGCCCCAAATAAATGTTCATTAAATCCGCTTGATTTTAGAAACCGGGAAAATTTATTTCGGGATTTTTGGAGTCCGCTTGGTACTTCTTTTGATTTTTTTTCTGCAGTAATGTTTTATAAAAAACGCGACCGCTTTTCGGGCAGACTCGAGCGGGACTCCGCCGGGCGCTTATATAAATAGCGGCCGCCTGAGCCTCAAACCACCCGAGCCCGAGCCCGAGCAAACCCTAGCCGCCCGAGCCCGCCGCCGCTTCAAATTTCGCCACTGTCTGCCGCTACTGAGCAACGCTTTCCGAGGTTCGCTGCGCTCGATTTCAGTTGGTTTTAAAAAAACCGATCGCTTTTCTTTGGGTTATTTTTCGGTTTTTTGGTTTTTTTATTTATTTTTTCGCTCAATCTGTTCGCTGCTTTTTTTCTTTTTCTCGGATTTAATCCGCGATTTTTCTTATCGCGATTCCGATCCGATTTTGTTTTAATATAACTTTTCGCCGCTTATTGGAATCAGCGATTCAAGCGCTGGAGTTTCGCCTCAAACCCTCTTCCAATAATCTACTTAAACAAGTTTTTGCATCTGTAAAATTTGACTTAGATCCAGATTAGTAAAACGAAGCTGTTTCTTCCGCCGCTTGATTTTCGCTGTTTCGCTTGATTTGATTCTTTTGCAAACCGAATTCTTAAGTTGAACAATCTGGTTAGATCTATTCGAGTTTTATCTGCATTAGATGAGTACTTATTGTATGCTTGTTTGTTTGTCTCGCGATAGATTACCCGAGTGCGCCGCTTGTTACTTCGAAGTCTCTAGGTTACGCGGATCATCGCAAGGCAAGTAACACTTTGATCATACTCTTCTCATACCGAGTTTTTATGCATTAGATCTATTCTCATACACTTGCATGATTAGGATCTAATTAAATTGTGGGATGGGAAGTAGATGAGGTAGTACCTATTACCTGCTTTATTATCAAACCTTTGGGAGTTACTTCTACGCTTGCTTATTATGCTATGCTATGCTAGTAGACGGATTGGGTGAGTGTATCCATGATGATGTGAGATTGTTATTTAATGGTTTATTTAAGGTGGCAACTTAAACACACATCCGGGTGGATTGAGGCACCTGGTTTCTATCAGACTTGCTCAGATTTCTTCTGGACCGCCACTCGTGCTCAAAGGGATCATGAGATTATTCAAACTAGAAACTTCCGTGTGCAGCCACAAGCCATTATGGGCTCGCGAGTTGACTAAGTTGTGCGAACTCTTACGGTAGACTAATGATGCAGGGGTTGTAGGTTGGTAAGGTCTACCCACATGTAAGGTGCCGCTTCGAAAGACTATGTCTCGGCCATCCGCTTCTCAAACATCATGTAGTGCGAGAAATCAAACGGAGGCGATCGAGTCTTGTGGGGAAAAGTGCGCAAACCTCCGCAGAGTGTATAAACTAATCATGGTTAGCCGTGTCCCCTGTTATGGACATCTTGAGTATCTAGTACCGGATATCATGTGAATCTCATCATGTACTTCTAATTAATATTGTTGGGTTTGTTAATGAGTACTTTTAATTGGGATTGAGGATGTCACAACCATTCTCAATGTTTCACAACCACCATGATAGTTAATTAAATTTATTCCTTTGCAGAGGGAAAATTGGCTTTACGCAAAACTGTAACCATAGAGCTTTCCACCAGCCCTATATGCATGTAGTATAGGCTATTCATTCCATTTATTCTCTATGTGTTACATTGCCAAGATATTCCATGTGTCACCTGCTGGCTGCAACGCTTCATGTTGCGTACTTTCCGCATTTACGAGTAAGGTGCTTAGGTCGTGGTTCTATACTCGATGATGCCGCTGGAGTTGATGGACTCGCTTATTCTTCCAAGCCTTCACCGTTATCGTTATTAGATGGCCTTAAGCCATATTTATTTTATTAAGTTCTCTTGAGACATTCGATTATAATAAGTGTGTGATTGCTACTCGTTATAAATCCTCCGAGTAATCGTGTGGTGTCAAGATTATCGATCCAGGATGACATCGAGCACAGAGATCGATCGCTTGAGGTCCGGTCGCTACACCGCATCAACAAAACAAAGGAGGCATACGAGATGACGTGGTCACAAAACCAAGCATGTCGAAACCCTAGTAGACGACTTGAAGCTCACATTCGACAACCTCCGAACATATGACATCAAGCTTAACCCAGAAAAATGCATTTTCGGCGTACCAGCCGGAAAGCTCTTGGGCTTTATAGTATCCGATAGAGGAATAGAAGCAAACCCAGCCAAGATCCGAGCTCACACAATTGATATCCCAAAGGACCTCAAGCAAATACAAAATTGACCGGATGCGTGGCGGTTTAAGCCGCTTTATCTCCCGCTTGGGAGAAAAGGCATTACCTCTTTATCGCCTCCTCCGCAAGACCAACACTTCGAGTGGATGATGTCGCCACGGCCGGACTCGAAGAAATAAAAGCCATATCGGCAACAAACCTGGTCCCGCCACGCCTAACACGGGCGTAACCAATGCTATTATACATCGTGGCAACTCATCAAGTCAGAAGCGCAGGTTTCGCCATCGAACGAGAAACGGACGGACACAAATTCCCTTAAAAGCCGCTTTACTACGTGTCCACCGCCCTCACTCCATGCAAGTCGCGGTACCCGATTATCAAAAGATAGCGATAGGTATTTATGGCATCTCGTAAGCTGCGACACTACTTTCAAGAGTGTTCGATATCGATAGCCTCAAATACCTCTTAACGATATTATAAACAATCGCGACGCGACGGGCCGGATTGCCAAATGGGCCATTGAGCTCCTCCCGCTCGACATAACCTATAAGCCACGGCGAGCTATTAAGTCGCAGTTTTGCCGACTTCGTCGCCGAATGGATCAAGTCAACTCCCTAAAGAGTACGGCACATATTCCAACTGATTCATGCACTTCGACGGCTCCAAAATGTTGGCCGGTCTGGGGTCAAGCGCGTTGCTCGACGTCCCCAATAGGAGATACAGCTCAATACGTACTCCAGATAATGTATACGGACTCCAACAACGCAGCCGAATATGAGGCCCTTCTACATGGTCTCCGGATGGCGCTCCATGGGCATTCAACGCCTAGAGGTGCGCGGATTCAACCTCGCGATATCCCAAATAAATGGAGACTTTGATGCCAAGGATCCAAAATGGCAGCTTATCGCAACACCGCCCTAAAATGTCACCGATTCAAGGGCTCAATTTCACCATATAGCCCGGAAAACAATCAGCAAATAGACGCCTTGGCACGCATTGGCGCAAAGCGATGCCGCCCCCCAATATCTTCTTGGAGAGGCTGTTCAAGCCATCCAGATATGGGAAGTGGAGTCCGAAATAACAGCCCGACCCAACCGCACCGCCCACACCGAACATTCTCGACACAACGGAGGCTCGCCAACGGCAACATCTTCAAATTTCACGAATAATGGCAGTCATTGCCCCGTGGACAGAACCATTCCTAGCCTACCTAACCAGGTAGGAACTCCCCAAACATTCTGACACGGCGGGAGGCTCTGCCAACGAAGTAACATCTTCACCCCACGTAATAATGGCAGTCATTGCCCCGTGGACAGAACCATTCCTAGCCTACCTAACCAGGCAGGAACTCCCCAAGGACCAAAACGAGGCATGCTGCATAGTGCGGTGATCTAAAGCCTATAAAGTCCATGAGGGAGAGCTTTATATGAAAAGCACCACTGGAGTCCTTCAAAGGTGTATCTCCGAAGAGGAAGGGCGGAATCTTCTGGCTGAAATTCATGCTGGACTCGGCGGGCACCACGCCACAGCCCGGGCCCTTGTAAGCAAGGCCTTCCGTACAGGATTTTATTAGCCGACGGCCGGGGCAGATGCTCAGGACTTAGTCCAATGATGCATCGGTTGCCAGCTCTTTGCTAACCAAAGCCATATGCCACCCACCGCCCTCCAAACTATACCCATCACCTGGCCCTTTGCGGTCTGGGGGCTTGACATGGTTGGACCCCTTAAAGGAGGAACCCACAAGAAAAAATACCTACTGGTCATGGTGGATAAATTCACCAAATGGATAGAAGCCAAGCCTGTTAAGACGGCCGAATCCGGACCGGTGATAGACTTCATATTCGGGTCGCATAATCGCTACGGCATCCTCACAAAGATCATCACCGATAGCGGCACGAACTTTACGGCCGACGAGGTCAAACTCTGGTGCAAAAACATGGGCATCAAGCTCGACTATGCTTCAGTCTATCACCCACAAACTTACAGTCAAGTCGAGTGAGCAAATGGTCTAATCATGAGCGGCATCAAACCCAGATTAGTGCGGTCCCTCAAGGAATCTAACACGCACTGGGTAGAGGAGCTCGACTCCGTGCTCTGGGGGCTGCGTACCACGCCGGATCGCACCACCGGATACACACCATTCATTATGGTATACGGCGCAGAGGTGGTTCTGCCCTACGACATAATTCATGACTCACCTCGCGTGCGCATGTATGAAGAAAGAGAAGCTGAAATCGATCGGCAGGACAGTTTGGACGCCTTGGAGGAGGAGCATGACGTGGTAAAAGCCCGTTCCGCATTCTATTAACAGCAGGCTCGAAGATACCAAAGCAGAAAAGTACGGGCCAAAACTTACAATGTTGGCGAGTTAGTTCTACGCTCACGGACAAGAAAAAGGACAAACTCAAGCCCAAATGGGAAGGTCCTTTATTATTGCCCAAGTCCCGACCGTGGAGCGCATCGCTTATGCGAGATGCATCGGACAACCGACTCGAGCCAACCCATGGAACGCAGCCCGCCTCCAAGATTTTACGCCTAGTGCCGACTCGTGTTCATCTCCTTCCTCTCGCCTATTTTTTATACATTAGCTGTCTTATATTTCTCCTTCTCCCCTTTTTCTCTTATAGCCTTTAAGGGTTCGTCACACTGCTCAAGACATTAACCGACGCGCTATCCGCTACCATTATACTTCGGGGCTTCTTTAATGTGCTTATTTATACGGGCTTCATGCCCAACACATGTGTCACACTTTCGCATGTACCTTTGTTCACCATTATATGCATCGATATGACTTAAGTTTTGGCCAAGCTGGGTTGCTCGGCTCTGTGCTTACCCCTACGCTCCCGATTGTTCGGCTAGGCGGTAAAGGAGCACCTCTGCGATTGTTATCACTGGTCACCGGATGTGTACCTCGACCGGGTGAAGCCGAAAGCTAGCGTTTTAAGGGAATATTCGGTCGGTGAACTAAAGATGATTTCTCACTTGTTTATTTATCTGCCCCAGATGCTTTTCTCGCTTTTTGATCCGACATGCACTTTAGGGCATGCCTCCTGTGGAAAGGAACCCCTAACGGAACTATTCTCCCCGGAAGATGTTTCTTACTAACCATGTAATATAACATAACTAGTTGGGCGCTTGTCTGCTCAAGCACTAATGACCCCTACGCCGGTCTCCATGCATGCCCGGTTCTTACATAACCGAGAGGGTATTCGGACACACCGACTATCGGGTCCCGAGGTCGAAGCGGAAAGGTCCGCCATGACAAACGATCTACAATCCGCTAGAAGGCATTTTACATGTCATCTTAAATTACATAGTCAATTTGATCGGGCATATACTCTTCAATACCATCCAACAGGCTGTCTAGTTTACACCCCTTGGGAATATTTGGCGCCAACTCTACTTGGCCGCACACTAAGCTCACAGGATCTCCTTCCCATCGCCCCCACAGTCCGACTCGCCATGTGGTTTGGGTCAGCCTTCGTAACGCTGCCTTCACCATGGCCTGTGCCTCCTCGAGCCTTGACGGCAGCCGATATCTTCCATAATCGGAAGCGCCACCGCCCCCTTAAGCCTCTCTCAAGCTCTCCAAGGCCTTCGGCATTGAGACAGATGGCCACAAGGCTCGGCGACGCTTTCATCACCGCCAACTCGCTCGCAGCTTGTAAGAGCTCGAAGAAGGTCACCCGAGAACCGGCATTTCTCCGCAGACGACTCGTGAGCATACCTACGCATATAACTCGTTAGTCGACTTCATTGCTGAACTCTTTTTCAAAGTTCGCTCAAGCACTTACTAAACATGCCGCTACCGGCCGCCGATTCTCCTTCACGGAGTCCGGCTACCGGGCACGAACATCCTTTAGTTCCTCGCCCACCGGGTGTTGGCATCTTGAGATTATTCTTCTCCGCCTCACCTTCGAAGCACGCCTCGCCGCCTTTAACCGCGCAATAGTTGTTGCTTGTCCGATCTACTCCGCGCCATCTGCAATGTTATTGTCGACGGTACACACGCCGCACTTCACAACATACTTATCTTTCGAAGCATATATTACCAAAGAGGGTCTTCTTGGCCTCCCCTGTCGCGGCTAGTGCGGCCTCAAGTTGGGCTTTGCACTCTTCCAGCTCCTGGGACAGTTGGGTATTCTTTTCTGTAAGATCCGCCATAACAAATGATCCTTAAGTCAGTTATTCTAACTGTTTCAAGTCCCGGGGGCTACTGACATATATAACCATCAAATTTTCTTACCCGTATGTCTTTCACATACTGCTCCATGGCTCTGGCTAGACCATTTTGAGCGGCACGGAGGTACGCATCTCCTGAATTAAAGGCGTCCAATGCCTCTTGGGAGAAACAAGCGTTGCGAATAACTGTCCGGTGGCGCCTGTGATTCATGGCACTTCCACTCGAATTGGTGGCGATACCTCTCCGCATCCTCTGCCGGAGGAGCGTCCGATGCACGCCTCGTGTTCGCTTACTCGACCTGGCTTTGGAGCCTGGCTGGTGGAGGCGCGATTGGCAATCTCTCCGGATATAATACGATGAGCCCTCTTTTTCCTAAAAAAAATAGAGCAAGGGCGTTAGTACGCATCGTGAGAATAATACCTTGGAATAAGGCGGCGTGTTTTATCGCTGCGCCGTGCCTCGCCCGGATCAAGCGTCTCTTTAGCCTGCCCACCTCGCGTCCCTTGTTGGTCAGTCGCCGCAGGCTCGGCATTCCGCCTCGAGATCCTCCCCTGCGAAACACCATTGGTATACGGTTATAAAAAATAATCGGCTGTAATAGCCACCAAGGCGTTGTCGATGCTCAGTTGGTAAAATACCCCATCGATCAGCTCCACGGATATGTCCGGATCCTCTTGGGAGGCCGGATCGAAGGACCGTTCCGGATCCTCGGGTTGTGGAGGAGGGTTGTTTATATCCTTTACGGCTCGGCGCAATTCCTACATCGAAATCACAAGATAAGGTACTTGACTATGGGAATATGGAACGGATGGGCAAAAAGAAGTGTCCGCTTACCCAGCTTGGAGGATTGTACATAGAAAATCCGCCCTGAGAATTGGCGCGGAGGAATTCCCCCTCTTCTCCCTTGTACAATGCGGACAAGATCTTCGCCAAAGCGGCAACCGATTCCGCCCCTTGCGGCCGCAGCGGTGGCATCATCCTCCCGCTGAAATCCCACATGGGTGGCTCTATATCTTGGCGGCTGCACCCCCACAGAATGCATGTGGCCATGACCTCGATCATGGTCAGTCCGAATGAGCTAACAGCCTTATCCGCTCATCGACAAAGAACGCCCTTGTCATTTTCCTTCGAGGGCTCCGTGGACGCCAGCTCAGCGCTTCTTCAAGGGAGCATTATCAAATTGTGGAGGCCGATCCAACAGATCCGCAGGGGACATCTTCTATATAAAACCATTCAAGGCCACTCTTGGACGCTTTCTTTGGGATTCCAGATAGATATCCGTCCCGGCGATGCGCCATACTTCGGCTCCGCCCACTTGATATATTGACCCCTTCTAAGAACGGGGCACATGGCAGAACAGCTTCTTCCACAATGCAAAATGAGCCTTGATGCCCAAAAACAGCTCGCAAAGGGCTACGAAGCCCGCAATATGCAATAGGGAGGCAAAGCGAAGGTTGTGCACCGGAGGTCAGAGAACTCCGTGAGCCCCCAGAGAAATGGATGAATTGGAAACCGAGCCATCTTATCAAATAAGGGACAAGGCAGACCCGCCTCCTTTGAGGGATTGGGGACGCCTCCGCTTGCTCTCCACCATTATAGGTGGCAAGCCCGGCTCGAACCAGACCATGTAGGCCGGGGAGAAACCCTTGGCTTGGAGCGCCACTAGCTCATTGCAAGGGACGGAGCATCTCTCCCAATCTCCAGCCGAGGGCTGGGAGGGCGAGAGGAGGAGCTGCATCTACTGGCCATGATGGAATGGATCTCTGTCGGATGCACTCCGATGAATGCTCGCGAAGGGAAGATGGTGTGATTTGGATCTAGACCCTCGTCTCTTCAAAAGGCAGCTCATTTACATAGCTAGGGGGGTAAATGTAAAAACACCCTGGCTTTTCGCATTCTTCTGACACGTAGAAGATGGCCATTATTGGGTGTGGAAGCCAAGGAGCGCAATATTCATGAGAAGCCGGACACTATTCAATAGGTACACGGAATTTGGAGAATAACCCGCCTTGCAATGCCGAAGACAATCTGCGCGCCGGACTCATCGTCATTGAAGCCTGGTTCGGGGCTACTGAGGGAGTCCTGGATTAGGGGGTGTCCGGATAGCCGGACTATAACCTTCGCCGACTCGGACTATGAAGATACAAGATTGAAGACTTCGCCCCGTGTCCGGATGGGACTTTCCTTGGCGTGGAAGGCAAGCTTAGCGATACGAATATGTAGATCTCCTCCCATTGTAACCGACTCTGTGTAACCCTAGCCCTCTCCGGTGTCTATATAAACCGGAGGATTTTAGTCCGTAGGACGAACAACAATCATACCATAGGCTAGCTTCTAGGGTTTAGCCTCTCTGATCTCGTGGTAGATCTACTCTTGTACTACCCATATCATCAATGTTAATCAAGTAGGAGTAGGGTTTTACCTCCATCGAGAGGGCCCGAACCTGGGTAAAAACATTGTGTCCCTTGTCTCCTGTTACCATCCGCCTAGACGCACAGTTCGGGACCCCCTACCCGAGATCCGCCGGTTTTGACGCCGACATCGAGTATGACTATGATTGGATCTCTTTTACCATGAATTACAATGTCTAGTCAGTCCTTGATCTTTGAAGGTGCTCTGCATTTATGTTTTGCGATCTCAGAAAGGGCTAGCGAGATACCATCTTGTTATATCATATTATGATTATTTTGAGAAAGTGTTGTCATCCGATATTTATTATTATGGCTTGCTAGCTGATTATGTTATTGATATGAGTAAATATGAGACCTGAGAATTATTGCAAATGATCTTTGCTGAAAACCTGAATGTTGGCTTGACATATTTACAACAACAAGAGCAAACAGAGTTTGTAAAAAAATTTCTTTTTCTCTTTCAGCTTTGTCAACTGAATTGCTTGAGGACAAGCAAGGGTTTAAGCTTGGGGAGTTGATACGCCTCCGTCAGATCTACTTTTCCAAACACTTTTGCCCTTGTTTTGGACTCTAACTTGTATGATTTGAATGGAACTAACCCGGACCGACGCTATTTTCAGCAGAATTGCCATGATGTTGTTTTATGTGCGAAAACAAAAGTTCTCGGAATGACCTCAAACTCCACGGATGTCTTATAAAAATAAAAAAATCCTCGCTAAAGATGAAGACCGGGGGCCCACACTGTCCACGAGGGTGCCCCCATCTAGGGCGCGCCTCACCTCATGGGCCCCTCGACACCTTCCGACGCCAACTCCAACTCTATATATTGGCTTTCAGGAGAAAAAATCAGAGAAAGAAATCATCGCTTTTACGACACGGAGCCGCCGCCAAGCCCTAATCTCTCTCAGGAGGGCTGATCTGGAGTCCGTTCGGGGCTCCGGAGAGGGGGATTCGTCGCCGTCGTCATCATCAACCATCCTCCATCACCAATATCATGATGCTCACCGCCGTGCGTGAGTAATTCCATCGTAGCCTTGCTGGACGGTGATGGGTTGGATTTGTTAGGGTTTGATCCCTAGTATCCACTATGTTCTGAGATTGATGTTGCTATGACTTTGCTATGCTTAATGCTTGTCACTAGGGCCCGAGTTCCATGATTTCAGATCTGAACCTATTATGTTTTCATGAATATATGTGAGTTCTTGATCCTATCTTGCAAGTCTATAGTCACCTACTATGTGTTATGATCCGGCAACCCCGAAGTGACAATAATCGGGACCACTCCCGGTGATGACCATAGTTTGAGGAGTTCATGTATTCACTATGTGCTAATGCTTTGTTCCGTTCTCTATTAAAAGGAGGGCTTAATATCCCTTAGTTTCAATAGGACCTCGCTGCCACGGGAGGGTAGGACAAAAGATGTCATGCAAGTTCTTTTCCATAAGCACGTATGACTATATACGAATACATGCCTACATTATATTGATGAATTGGAGCTAGTTCAGGTCACCCTATGTTATGATCATTATATGACGAACCGCATCCGCATAATTATCCATCACTAATCCGTGCCTATGAGCTTTCCATATACTGGTTCTCGCTATTTACTTTTCCGTTGCTATGTTACAATCACTACAAAATACCAAAAATATTACTTTTGCTGTTTTTACTTTTGTTACCGTTACCACCACTATCATATTACTTTGCTACTAAACACTTTGCTGCAGATACTAAGTTTCCAGGTGTGGTTGAATTGACAACTCAGCTGCTAATACTTGAGAATATTCTTTGGCTCCCCTTGTGTCGAATCAATAAATTTGGGTTGAATACTCTACCCTCGAAAACCTTTGCGATCCCCTATACTTGTGGGTTATCAGGGTTTTATATGGAAAATATAGTTCATGATCCCCACGCTCATACTGACCACAACCTATCTTATAGTGTGGCTTTCCTATGACTCAAATAAACCTAAAATCTTTGGACCTTTTTCAATATGCCGACACCTTTTTCCTTAGGTGTTTCTCACCTCCATCATTTTCATCATATGAGACTAAACACCAAAGGATCACTTAGTATAAGTGTTAGTTACTCCAATTATATGTCATCAACACTAAAACACACTTAAGGGGCTAGATGCACTGTTACTGTTGCATTGATGGATTCAACGCTCTGCCCAGGTCCAATGTAAGGGTGGACACCTTCTACCTCATGCCCATAACCTCGCCTTCTCATTTGTAGTCTGTTAGTGTTGAGGGTGGGTTACACTCGCCAAAAGTATACTAGGATTCGGTATTGAAGTGGGAGTCACTTCTTCAAAGCAATGAAGTAGGAGTTGAGAATGATGGTGAATAGTTTTGTCCCAACTCATTCATTTACTTTGTGATTCGTTTTGCTTATATGATATGTGGGTGTGCGCCGGGGGGGGGGGGTGTTGATCATGACGTTGCGAAGATGAAAGAGAGATAAATAGGAAGCGAGATGGGTTTCTACCATGCACTCTACATGCATCCACCACTCATCGTTACTTACAGATTTATGCTACTTATTTTTGGGTTCTCCGAAATTTATCTTTTCAGGAGCATAAGCTAATGTTTTGGATGGGAAATTGATGCCATGCAACACGCGTATCTCGTGCGATTTCCTGGCGGGCCTATGGGCGGCGCAACTGCTGGTGTTCCAGCTGGGAAGGCTGCGCTGGCGAGGGGGGAGATGGCTTATGATTGATGAGCGAGGGGTGGTCGTCTATGTGCGGCAGCGCCACCCCGACGACGCGTTCACGAGAGGTATGTCTATCCAATTTCACCATCATGTTGCGTGTTTGGGTGCATCACAGCGGTGCATGATGACCCACAAGTATAGGGGATCAATCGTAGTCCTTTCGATAATTAAAAATGGTGAACCTAACAAGGAGCAGAAGGAATTGGTAAGTGGTTTTCAGCAAAGGATTCTCTGCAAGTGTTGTAAGATAGTTTGATAGCAAGATAATTGGTAACAAGTGACCTGTCAAAAATAAGAAGGTGCAACATGGTGGCCCAGTCCTTATTATTGCTAAGGACAAGACGGAAGTACTTATTGTGATTTAAGCGCTCTTGAGGACACACGAGAATTTCATCTAGTTACTTTCACCATGATTCATTAACTCACGTTCATTGCTTTGATAAGTTGTTTGTGGGTAGACCAGTGTCACGCCCAAGATGCGACCCTATCCTAATGGAACTCGAAGGTCCCACCAAGGATAGAAGCGCATCTTGAAGACGCTTTTGCAAGGTGGATATCATTACCTCAACATTACATAATAGGTAGGGACACATCCAATACATACAATGTCACCAGAATACAACAATACAACATACATGAGAACAACATCCGACTGCGGATGAAACATAAACAGAAACTCAAACGACATCCACCCTGCTAACCCAAGCTGCCGACCTGGAACCTATCCCCTGATCGAAGAAGAAGCGTATGAGAACTCCAAAACAAGCAAACATCGCCTCGGCCATGATCATCGTGATAACCTGTACCTGCAACTGTTGTTGTAGTAATCAGGAGCCACGAGGACTCAGCAATCCCATTACCATGGGTATCAAGACTAGCAAAGCTTAATGGGTAAGGAAGGGGTAAAGTGGTGAGGTTGCAGCAGCGACTAAGCATATATGGTGGCTAACCAACGCAAATAAGAGCGAGAAGAGAGCAAGCGGAACGGTCGTCAACTAGTAATGATCAAGAAGTGATCCTGAACTCCTACTTACGTCAGACATAACCCAGAAACCGTGTTCTCCTCTCGATCAACCCCGAAAAGAGACACTCACGCTTACGCACACGGTTGGTGTATTTTAGAAGAGTTTACTTCAAGTTTACTACAACCGGATATTAACAAATTCCCATCCGCCACATAACCGCGGCACGGCTTTCGAAAGTTCAAACCCCGCAGGGTGTCCCAACTTAGCCCATGATAAGCTCTCGCGATCAACGAATGATATTCCTTCTCCCGGAAGACCCGATCAGTCTCGAACTCGACTACCGACATTTCGACAAGAATAAAACAAGACCAGCAAAGCCGCCGAATGTGCCGACAAATCCCGATAGGAGCTGCACATATCTCGCTCTTAGGGCACACCGGATGAGCAAGACGTCGGGTTGGCATAGACCCTGATTGCCTGGGGGCGCCGGACATCGCCGGTTTGGACCAGCACTCGAGGAGAACTGCCCGGGGCTAAAATAAAGATGACCATCGGGCTTCTAAACCCAAGGGAAATAAAAGGGCATAGGTGAGGCAAATGGTAAAACCAATGTTGGGCCTTGCCGAGGAGTCTTATTCAAAGCGAACCGTCAAGGGGTCCCATAAATCACCCAACCGCGTTAGGGACGCAAAATCCGGGAACATAATACCGATATGACAGAAACTAGGGCGGCAAGAGTGGAACAAAACACCTGGCATAAGGCCGAGCCTTCCACCCTTTACCAAGTATATAGATGCATTAATAATATAAGAGATATTGTGATATCCCAACATGATCCTGTCCATCATAGAGCAACCTTCAACTTCACCTACAACTAACAACGCTATAAGAGGGGCTGAGCAAAGCGGTAACATAGCCAAGCAATGGTTTTCTAGGAAGGGTGCAAAAGGTTAGAGGTTCATGGCAATTTGGGAGGCTTGAGGAACAAACGATAGGTAGCGCAGCATAGCGATAGAACGAAGCAACTAGCATAGCAATGATAGTAGTGAGATCCAGGGTAACGGTCATCTTGCCTGAAGTCCCGCAAGGAAGAAGAACGAGTCCATGAAGAAGATGAAGCCACGAAGACGAACCAAGCGTAGACGAGCGAATCCTCACGATCGCAACGAAACGGGAACTATCGAGAAGAAGCACACTACATGGTAAACACACCACACATGAACAAGGCATGATGCACAACAAGCATGATGCATGACAAAGCTACATGAAGCTACTCATGGCAAGAGATGATGCAAACAAGAACAACACATCAAAGCAAGTTTAAATGAGGCCGGGAACAACATATACCAATTCCGGTAGGTCCTGATATGCAAATTTCGAAATTGGTCCAGACCTGAATAACCTTATGTTCAAGTTTGTTAAATAGCAAGTTAAGATGCACCAACATGATCTACACGAAATTCTAGTCAAGTTACATATAAAGTTCATTAGATTCGGAGCTACGGCCTAGAAGATATGAGCAAAACAAGATAAGCATGGCATTGATGCAAAATGCATACAAACATCAAGCAAACACCTCAAAACAAGGATGCAACATGATAATATGAAGCCCAATGCAATTCTAAGCAAGTTTCATATAGAGCACACCCAAAACGGAGCAACGGTTCAACACATACACCCTATACAAGTCATTACAACAATCTGTCCAAAACAGCAACTAGGCATATTGCAAGCACCTAAACAACAAGCTACAGCATCTTAACATGAAGACAAAAGGCATGGGCATGAAGTACAGGTAAAACATGACAAAACATGAACACTGAGCTATCTCCAGAAATCACTAGAACATGCTCAAAATGACATGGAAAGATTGCATATAATAACAGTTTCAGACTTATCAGGAAATAACATCCGGTTGCAATGTTTAGAGCTATCAAACAACATGCTACAGGAACTTATCATGGAAAACAAAGGCATGGCATGACACTACTAAATGCATAGAACAAGAGTCCCTTACTGACCATGAGCCAAAAGGGCACAGAAAATATGATGGCACCCATGTAAACATGGCAAGTTATATGACAGATTCATACATGGCAGGAACAACAATAAGTAGGCATGTTGGTGAGGTTGAACCACTCACCACAGAGCAATACATGGCATGTCAAGGCAACTCACAGTAAGAAGACATGTTTATGAAGCTAAGCATGGCAAGAGCAAGTTCATAGGGTGCATTGATCAATAAAAACAATCATGGCAACATTGAACTTCATGTTAACAAGCTGACAGCAACATTATTTAGCAACTTGAGAGCAAGATTACAACAAGTTACAGCAGACTATAATTGCAACAAAGGGCATGGATGGATAGAGCAAGCCATGTATAACAAAACATCCTTAGTGAACATCTCCATATTATGCATAGAATGACTTGTAGAGGCAGGTTAACATAGCATCATGATATAGCAGATTCAGACATGCAAAACGGCAACAGCAAGTACCCTACTTAACAAGCTTGATGCACTCACTACACAACTCACAAAAATACATGGATGACACCCCTATAAAGTTGGCATGGCATAGTTCGAAACTCATGAAGAGCTCATGCTCATAGGATGCACACATTAAACATGGCAAAAATGACAAATAAGCATGTTATAACAGTTTCAGCAGGTTAACAGCAACATGCACTCTTGCAACGATGATTAGGGCATCAAGATGAATTCAAATGAACATGATGCAATGGAATGAAATGAAGATCACGACCAGATGAATATTTCGATATATCATGCACGCAAAACGGAGCAGCATACTAGGAGATATGATGCGATGAATATGTCAACATAATACTGAAATCACAGGGACTTAGAGAAATTTCGGGTCAACCTCCAGTTTTAGGGTTTGCACGTGGATCGAGGCGGGGCCGAGCTCTCGCCGGAGCTGGCGCCAGAGACGAGGAGGGGGGAGGCGGAGTCACGGGAGGTGGCCGGAGAAGGGCGCTGGCGCCGATCTGGCGTGCTGCCCAGCGGCGGCGTGAGGGCGGCGACGGGCGAGGGAGGACAGCGGCGGTCGCCGACGGAGGACGAGGCTGCCGAGGCGCAGGCATCGTGAGGAGCGGAGCTCGCGGCGGGTCGACGAGGCGGCGGGCGATGCGGTCGACGGCGAGGCGAACGGGAGGAGCTCCTTCTCCTCGATCGGGACGAGGCGCAGGGGCACGGGCGCCGGGCGCGCGCCGGGCGGCGGCGGGCGGCGGGCGACGGCGGCCGCCGGGCGGAGGCGGCGGTTGGCGGCGCGGAGCCTCCGCGAGGCGGCGGTGACGGGCGGAGGCGCTGGCGCGGCGAAGCGGCGGCGCGGGCGCTGGGCTGGGCTGCTGGCCGCTGGCGGGCGGGCGGACGGCGGAGGCGGCGGGAGTGCCACGGGCGCCCTTGGTTGGGCGAGGGCGGCGGCGACGCGTCCGGGCGGCGGGTGGACGCGTCCGGCTATGGAGGAAGAGGAAAGGCTAGGGTTAGGGTGGAATTGATCCGCGAATTTCGGGGAAGGGGTGTTTATATAGGTATAGGGAGCTAGGAGAGTCCAAATGAGGAGCGGTTTTTGTCCACGCGATCGTGATTGAACGACCGAGAGCATGGAGGGGTTTGGATGGGTTTTGGGCCACTTTGAAAGGGTGTTGGGCTGCAAAGAGAAGGGGCTTTACGGTTACCCGTTAACTGCTGGAGTATCAAACGACCTCCAATGACACGAAGTTGACAGCGGTTCACCGGTGGTATACCAAGGACGCTTGGCAAACCTCGGACCATTCCGAGAAAGTTTAACACCCACTCACAACGAGAGACAAAAGGGGGACGCCGAGGAACATAGGAGTGCCGGATTGCAAAACGGACAACGGGGAAAATGCTCGGATGCATGAGACGAACACGTATGCAAATGCGATGCACATGACGACATGATATGAAATGCAGATGATGGCATGGCAAAGTGCAACACGCAAGTAAATGACATGGCAATGACGGAGAATAACTGGCAGACACCTGGCGCATCGAATCCGGGGCGCTACAACACTCCTTCACTAACAAGAGATCCCGTCCCGAGATCTTAGGACCGAGACGGGAGGGAAAAAGGGATGAGGTGAAACAAGAACTCAAGAGAACAAGCAAAGAATTGAGAGCACTCGAGAAGAATAGAGGCACGACGAGAATGACGAGAATCAAAAGCTCACGGAATCAGATAGACTATGAAACCACTCCGGTTAGAACGAGATAAGAAACGAATAAGACTGAAAGGATTTAGGCAGCATTTCGGCTGAAATATGGATGAATAGAACACGAGGTTGAGAGGATGGAATGATAGTTGATGAAGACATGACACAAAACCTCCGGAAAGAATTGAAAGAGTTGAATGAAAAGAACGGAGAAGAAAATGACAACTTCTTCGACGAATGAATTTGCAAAGCATCATTGCGAAGAAAAGATTGAACGAAGTTGTTGAGAAAATCAACAACAAAGAATTGTCTGTTGTGGACTTATGAATAACCTCTCAAAATTTTGAGGTGATGACCAACCACAAGCGGAAAAGATTGAATATCTGAGAAGAATGAAGAAATGCAAAACTCCATCTCAAAAGAACAAGGAGAATTAATTGCACTTCGAGATGCAAGAAGAAAAGATACTTGAGCTCCTCCAACAATAACCTTGATGAACACTTGAAGAATGAATTAAATCATGACGAGCCACCATGAAGAACTCCGGTAACAAAAGGATGACGAGATAAAATGAAGGATGAAAGAATAGATGAGCGTTGCGATGATTTAGATGGAGGTTCCGACGAGATGGTCGAGGGAAATTTGAACTCCGGAAAAGAAAAGATGAAAACACTAGGAACTAGAATCTATTCCTCACGAACAAACTCCAAAGAAAAGAATTAATCACTTTGATGAAATAAGAATAAGATTTATTGTATGCTTATCCTTCATCAAATTAAATTGATGACAAGCAATGGATTTTGCATACTACTTATTCTTCTTGAAAAAGAATTGAGAAGAGACATATCGCAAACTAGGGAAGGTCTTCATGAACCACCGGTAGGATTGAAAAGAACGAATGGATTAATATGATAAACAAGGAAAAGAATCTTGAACGAACCCCCGTAAGAATTTGGAAATGACTGATGAAAGAGAATGAATCACCGGGAAGAATTAGAAGAACCAATAAGCTAGAGGGGATTTAGATGCAAAAGAACAAAGAGATCATGAGCTGATTAAAGAACACTTGAACAAGGCACCGGGATAAATAGAGAACGATAACTGGAATGATGGCCTCCGGTGAAAAGAAACGGGAAAACAACTTCTGACATACTCCGGATGTGTAAGAAAAGACTATCAGATAAATGGAATAATTCGCGAGGATAACATGAAGCTAGAACCACGAAACTTCGAGAGAACGGACAAGATTTAGAAGGAACTCTTCTTCTGCCTTCAAATGATGACGAGAAACACCGCCAAAATTTTGTTGAGGCACTCTGGGAGAACGAAAAGCCAAGATGTTGAGCCGACGATGAAAAAGATTTGGAATCGACCTTGGAAATGTGTCTGACTGATGAAATTCATAATTACGTCAAATTTCGAAAAGGATTTGAGAATAACTCTGGGAAAATCAGAAGAGTCGGGTAACATCCTGGGAAAAGACCTGTGGGTTAGGGCCCACTAAAAGAAAAAAAACATCGTTGGAAAGGGTTGTTGAACAGATAGATGATGCGCCGGAACAATTGAAATATATGAATGAGGTGACAACCTCGAATTAATTGGAACACAGACGAATCTTCTGAGATGTCTTGAACACTCCGGAAGGATAAACTGGCGAGAGGCGAACGAGCAAGGAAAACACTTGAGCCGAGGAAAAGAATATGATCAACACCGAAAAACTTGAATTGAATCCACCAGAAAAGAAAAGAGATGAAGAATGTCAAACGAGACGATAATTCACTGGTTGAGATAATTTACGAAAGACTGAAGAGGTTCTGCACGAATGAGATAGCTGGTCGAGAGAGAGTCAGATTCCGGGAAGAAAAGGGTGGGTGGGCGGGAAAAACAAAGGCAACTTGGAAGGGGAAACCGAGGACAATCTTGAAGAGAAAACACCGGTTGAAATTATTGAGGAAAGAAAGCAAAGGCTTCGCACGAGTAGGATGGATACTCGATTATGGACTCCGGCTCCGAGAAGAAGAAGGGAGGGCGGGTGGGAAAAGAAAACAACTGAGAATTGAACTTGCAACAATGGAGAGGGTCGAATCACCTTGACGAGAAATGCACCGGATGCAAAGAGCTGAGGAACAACGATCGGAAAACCAACTGCGTGACCCTAAAGAAAAATTGAACGGGAAGAGGAGTAGTTCAAAAACACCTACATCAAGATTCCTCACCAGAGCGACGAAGGGGCTGAGGAGTAAAAGAATTCCTACTCTCCGATATAACTAGACTCCGAAAACAGTTTTATTCTAGACTCGACATCGGCCAAACTACATGATCAATCAAGGGGGCTCCTAGGGTCGGTCGAGGCTCTGATACCAACTTGTCACGCCCAAGATGCGACCCTATCCTAACGGAACTCGAAGGTCCCACCAAGGATAGAAGCGCATCTTGAACACGCTTTTGCAAGGTGGATATCATTACCTCAACATTACATAATAGGTAGGGACACATCCAATACATACAATGTCACCAGAATACAACAATACAACATACATGAGAACAACATCCGATCATGGATGAAACATAAACAAACTCAAACGACATCCACCTGCTAGCCCAGGCTGCCGACCGAACCTATCCCCGATCGAAGAAGAAGCGTATGAGAACTCCAAAACAAGCAAACATCGCTCTCGGCCATGATCATCGCATAACCTGTACCTGCAATCGTTGTTGTAGTAATCAGGAGCCACGAGGACTCAGCAATCCCATTACCATGGCTATCAAGACTAGCAAAGCTTAATGGGTAAGGAAGGGGTAAAGTGGTGAGGTTGCAGCAGCGACTAAGCATATATGGTGGCTAACCAACGCAAATAAGAGATAGCAGAGAGCAAGCGGAACGGTCGTCAACTAGTAATGATCAAGAAGTGATCCTGAACTCCTACTTACGCCGACATAACCCGTAAACCGTGTTCTCCTCTCGATCAACCCCAAAATGACACTCACGGTTACGCACACGGTTGGTGTATTTTAGAAGAGTTTACTTCAAGTTTACTACAACCGGATATTAACAAATTCCCATCTCGCCACATAACCGCGGCACGGCTTTCGAAAGTTCAAACCCTGCAGGGTGTCCCAACTTAGCCCATGATAAGCTCTCGCGATCAACGAAGGATATTCCTTCTCCCGAAGACCCAATCAGTCTCGGAATCCCGCTACCGACATTTCGAGAGTAATAAAACAAGACCAGCAAAGTCACCGAATGTGCCGACAAATCCCGATAGGAGCTGCACATATCTCGCTCTCGTGGCACACCGGATGAGAAAGACGCCGGGTTGGCATAGACCCTGATTGCCTGTGGGCGCCGGACATCGCCGGTTTGGACCAGCACTCAGAGGAGAACTGCCCGGGGGCTAAATAAAGATGACCCTTGGGCTCCGAAACCCAAGGGAAATAAAAGGGCATAGGTGAGGCAAATGGTAAAACCAATGTTGGGCCTTGCTGGAGGAGTCTTATTCAAAGCGAACTGTCAAGGGGGTCCCATAAATCACCCAACCGCGTTAGGGACGCAAAATCCGGGAACATAATACCGATATGACGGAAACTAGGGCGGCAAGAGTGGAACAAAACACCAGGTATAAGGCCGAGCCTTACACCCTTTACCAAGTATATAGATGCATTAATAATATAAGAGATATTGTGATATCCCAACATGATCCTGTCCATCATAGAGCAACCTTCAACTTCACCTGCAACTAACAACGCTATAAGAGGGGCTGAGCAAAGCGGTAACATAGCCAAGCAATGGTTTGCTAGGAAGGGTGCAAAAGGTTAGAGGTTCATGGCAATTTGGGAGGCTTGAGGAACAAACGATAGGTAGCGCAGCATAGCGATAGAACGAAGCAACTAGCATAGCAATGATAGTAGTGAGATCCAGGGTAACGGTCATCTTGTCTGAAGTCCCGCAAGGAAGAAGAACGAGTCCATGAAGAAGATGAAGCCACGAAGACGAACCAAGCGTAGACGAGCGAATCCTCACGATCGCAACGAAACGGGAACTATCGAGAAGAAGCACACTACATGGTAAACACACCACACATGAACAAGGCATGATGCACAACAAGCATGATGCATGACAAAGCTACATGAAGCTACTCATGGCAAGAGATGATGCAAACAAGAACAACACATCAAAGCAAGTTTAAATGAGGCCGGGAACAACATATACCAATTCCGGTAGGTCCTCATATGCAAATTTCGAAATTGGTCCAGATCTGAATAACCTTATGTTCAAGTTTGTTAAACAGCAAGTTAAGATGCACCAACATGATCTACACGAAATTCTAGTCAAGTTACATATAAAGTTCATTAGATTCGGAGCTACGACCTAGAAGATATGAGCAAAACAAGATAAGCATGGCATTGATGCAAAATGCATACAAACATCAAGCAAACACCTCAAAATAAGGATGCAACATGATAATATGAAGCCCCATGCAATTCTAAACAAGTTTCATATAGAGCACACCCAAAACGGAGCAACGGTTCAACACATACACCCTATACAAGTCATTAGAACAATCTGTCCAAAACAGCAACTAGGCATATTGCAAGCACCTAAATAACAAGCTACAGCATCTTAACATGAAGACAAAAGGCATGGGCATGAAGTACAGGTAAAACATGACAAAACATGAACACTGATTTATCTCCAGAAATCACTAGAACATGCTCAAAATGACATGGAAAGATTGCATATAATAACAGTTTCAGACTTATCAGGAAATAACATCAGGTTGCAATGTTTAGAGCTATCAAACAACATGCTACAGGAACTTATCATGGCAAACAAAGGCATGGCATGACACTACTAAATGCATAGAACAAGAGTCCTTTACTGACCATGAGCCAAAAGGGCACAGAAAATATGATGGCACCCATGTAAACATGGCAAGTTATATGACAGATTCATACATGGCAGGAACAACAATAAGTAGGCATGTTGGTGAGCTTGAACCACTCACCACAGATCAATACATGGTATGGCAAGGCAACTCACAGTAAGAAGACATGTTTATGAAGCTAAGCATGGCAAGAGCAAGTTCATAGGGTGCATGGATCAATAAAAACAATCATGGCAACATTGAACTTCATGTTAACAAGCTGACAGCAACATTATTTAGCAACTTGAGAGCAAGATTACAACAAGTTACAGCAGACTATAATTGCAACAAAGGGCATGGATGGATAGAGCAAGCCATGTTTAACAAAACAACCTTAGTGAACATCTCCAGATTATGCATAGAATGACTTGTAGAGGCAGGTTAACATAGCATCATGATATAGCAGATTCAGACATGCAAAACAGCAACAACAAGTACCCTGCTTAACAAGCTTGATGCACTCACTGCACAACTCACAAAAATACATGGATGGCACCCCTGTAAAGATGGCATGGCATAGTTCAAAACTCATGTAGATCTCATGCTCATAGGATGCACACATTAAACATGGCAAAAATGACTAATGAGCATGTTATAACAGTTTCAGCAGGTTAACAACAACATGCACTCTTGCAATGATGATTAGGGCATCAATATGAACTCAAATGAACATGATGCAATGGAATGAAATGAAGAGCACGACCAGATGAATATTTCGATATATCATGCACGCAAAACGGAGCAGCATACTAGGAGATATGATGCGATGAATATGTCAACATAATACTGAAATCACAGGGAGTTTGAGAAATTTTGGGTCAACCTCCAGTTTTAGGGTTTGCACGTGGATCGAGGCGGGGCCGAGCTCTCGCCGGAGCTGGCGCCAGAGACGAGGAGGGGGAGGCGGAGTCGCGGGAGGTGGCCGGAGAAGGGCGCGGGCGCCGGATCCGGCGCGCTGCCCGCGGGCGTAGGGCGGCGATCGGGCGGAGGAGGACGGCGGCGGTCGCCGACGGGAGGACGAGGCCGGCGGAGGCGCAGGGCACCGGCGAGAGCGGAGCTCGCGGCGGGGTCGACGAGGCGGCGGGGCGATGCGGTCGACGGCGAGGCGAACGGGAGGAGCCTTCTCCTCGGACGGGACGAGGCGCAGGGGCACGGGCGCCGGGCGCGGCGCACCGGGCGCGGCGGGGCGGCGGGCGACGGCGGTCGCCGGCGGAGGCGGCGGCGGCGGCGCGGGAGCCCGCGCGGCGGCGGTGACGGGCGGAGGCGCTGGCGCGGTCGAAGCGCGGCGCGGCTGGCGCTGGCTGCTGGCAGCTGCAGCTGGCCCGGGCGGGCGGGCGGCGGAGGCGGCGGGAGTGCCACGTGGCGCCCCTGGTTGGGCGAGGGCGGCGGCGACGCGCCCAGCGGCGGTGGACGCGTCCGGCTGCGGAGGAAGAGGAAAGGCTAGGGTTAGGTGGAATTGATCCGCGAATTTCGGGGGAGGCGTGTTTATATAGGTATAGGGAGCTAGGAGAGTCCAAATGAGGAGCGGTTTTTGTCCACGCGATCGTGATCGAACGAACGAGAGCATGGAGGGGGTTTGGATGGGTTTTGGGCCACTTTGAAAGGGGTGTTGGGCTGCAAAGAGAAGGGGGCTTTTACGGTTACCCGGTTAACCGTTGGAGTATCAAACGACCTCCGAATGACACGAAACTTAACAGGCGTTCTACCGGTGGTATACCAAGGCCGCTTGGCAAACCTCGGGCCATTCCGAGAAAGTTTAACACCCACTCACAACGAGAGACAAAAGGGGGACGCCGGGGAACATAGGAGTGCCGGATTGCAAAACGGACAACGGGGAAAATGCTCGGATGCATGAGATGAACACGTATGCAAATGCGATGCACATGACGACATGATATGAAATGCAGATGATGGCATGGCAAAGTGCAACACGCAAGTAAATGACATGGCAATGACGGATAATAACTGGCAGACACCTGGCGCATCGAATCCGGGGCGTTACAACCAGAGCTACGGTGTTGTTCTTACTTGAACAAAGAACTACCTATGAGTATCCCCTCCATGCAAGCATCCGCAAATACAAGAGAAGAATTAAGATAAATCTAACCATTGCATTAAACAAATGGATCCAAAACAACTCGGATGACCCACAAGTATAGGAGATCAATCATAGTCCTTTCAATAAGTAAGAGTGACGAACCCAACGAGGAACGAAAGGAAATGATAAGCGGTTTTCAGCAAGTTATTCTCTGCAAGTACCGAAAGTAGCAGTGATGGTTAGTTTTGTAGTAGGACAATTCTTAACAAGCAACAAATAGTAATAGTAACAAAGGTGCAGCAAGGTGGCCCAATCCTTCTTATAGCAAAGGACAAGTCGAAATGTTGTCTTATAGTAAGCAAAGCGTTCTCAAGGACACATGTGAATTGTCATCTAGTCACGTTCATCATGTTTAGTTGATTCACGTTCGCTACTGTCATAATTTGATATGTGGGTGGGCCGGTGCTAGGGTGCTGACCTTACTTGAACAAGCAACCCTCTTATGATTACCCCTTCTCGCAAGCATCCCCAACTACAAAAGAAGAATTAAGATAAATCTAACCATAAAATGAAACATATGGATCCAAATCAGCTCCTTACGGAATAACACATAAACTAGTGTTTAAGCTTCGGTCACTCTCGCAAGCCATCGTCTACTTAACTCCCCAATGCCTTCCCTTAGAACCAAGTATGGTGAAGTGTCATGATTACTTGTAACAAAAGACTTCTCCCATGTCCTCAAGAACAAAAGTAACTACTCACAGATAGTATTCATGCTCAAGATCAGAGGTGTATTAAATATGCTTGAGGATGTGAACATTTAATCTTCCATCAAATAAACCAACTAGCATCAACTACAAGATGTAATCAACACTACTAGCAACCCACAGGTAACCATCTGAGGTTTTGGGATAAATATTGAATACAAGAGATGACCTAGGGTTTGAGATGAGATTGTGCTCGTGAAGATGTTGATGAAGATTGGCCCTCCCATGATGAGAGGATCGTTGGTGATGTCGATAACTTCGATTTCCCCCTCCCGGAGGGAAGTTTCCCTGGCGGAATCGCTCCGCCGAAGACCAAAAGTGCTCCTGCCCCAGTTCCTCCTCGAGACGATGGTGCTTCCTCCCGAAAGTCTTCTCATCATTTCTTTTCTAGGGAAAATAGCCTCATATAGCAGAAGATGGGCACCGAATGCCTGCTGGGGGGGCTACAAGCTCATAGGGCATGCCCTAGGGGGGCGTCCCTTGAGCTCGTCGCTCCCTGGTAGCCCCCTTCTGGTAATTCTTCTTTCAATAATTTTTATATATTCCAAAATAGTTCTCCGTAAAATTTCGGGCCATTTGGAGCTGCGGAGAATATCTATCTCTGTTGTATCTTTTTCAGGCACATAATTCTAGCTGTTGACAATCTCCCTCCTCATATGGAACTTGCAAAATAAGAGATAAAATGCATTACAATATCATCATAAAGTGAAATAATGACCCAAGACATAATAAATAATAGTAGGAAAACATGATGCAAAATGGATGTATCAACTTCCCCAAGCTTAGACCTCGCTTGCCTTCCAGCGAAAGTCGAACTCGATAATCACGGCCACATGTTTAGAGAGAGAGGTGTCGATAAAACAAAATACGGACATGAATGCGTTATGATCAATATCATAGCAACAATATATCATCATAAGACTTCTCATGCTAAAGTAACAATTCATTCACAAGATAAAGTATGAACCAGAAACTTTATTGGAAACTAACAAACTATAATCTCAGTCATCAGAACAATTATAATCCATCATATTTTCAGGAAGAGTCTATTTAAGATCTTTGTTTAGCAATTTCACATACTCAACTATCATTTAGTCTTCTATGATTGCTGACACTCACGACATATTTATAGAGCAAAACTTTCAGTCAAACACATAGGAAGATGGGGGTTTATATTTCACCTCCCAACTTATTTACCTCGAGGATAATGTCAACAATAATAACTCATGATCACCTACATCCAACTGGATATATATGTCTGGATCTTTCCCCACCACATGATGCTTGCCAAGTAGAGAGTATTTAAGAACGGAATAAGTACGAACATTATTGACTCTTGCATAACATTAAATACAGAGAAGTAAAAGATAGGCCCTTCATAGAGGAAAGTAGAGGTTGTCATGCGCTTTTCATTTTTTGATGTGCAAGCTCTTCATGGAAATGAATCACTTTATATTGTCACCTGTGATAGCAACCCTTATTATGCAGTCCATCACTTTCATTTCTTTACCATCACAAGTTCGTATAAAAGCTTATTTTCCCTTAAAATAAATATCATACATATTTAGGAGCAATTTTTATTGCTTTATGCATTGATGACAACTTACTTGAAGGATCTTATTCAATCCATAGGTAGATATGGTGGACTCTCATGGCAAGAAACTGGGTTCAAGGGTTTTTTGATGCACAAGTAGTATCTCTACTTAGTACGAATTTTGGCTAGCAAAAGATTATAAGCAAGCACCACATGTTAGAGGATCCATGACAATATAACTTCTGTGTGAATATTGTTGGGAATCGTTGCATGGAAAACAAAAAAAAATTATACGCACACGCAATGATCTATACATGGAGATGCTTAGCAAAAGGGGGAGAGTGGATCTACGTACCCTCGTAGACTGAAAGCGGAAGCATTTCACAACGCGGTCGATGTAGTTGAACTTCTTCTCACGTCAACCGATCAAGTACCGTATGCACGACACCTCCGCATTCTGCACATGTTCAGCTCGGTGATGTCCCTTTCCTTTCTTGATCCATCAAGTCGTTGAGCTAGTAGTTGAGTTACGTCAGCATGATGGCGTGGTGACAGTGATGGTGAAGTGATCTCCGCAGGGCTTCACCTAAGCAATACGAAAATATGACCGGGGGTGTAAACTGTGGAGGGGGGCGCTGCACACGGCTAACAATTGATCTAGTCTGTGCTAGGCGCCCCCTCCCCACATATATATAGGTGGGAGGGGGAGGGGGAGGGGAGAGGCCAGGAGGCGCCCCAAGTAGGACCGAATCCTACTTGGGCTCCTCCCAAGCCGCGCGCCCCCCTGCCATACTTGTCGGAGGGGGAAGGAAAGAGAGGGGAGGGGGAAGGAAGGGGGAATCCTATTCCCTTTCTTTCCTTTCCTACTTCCCCTTTCCTTCTCCACCTTGGCCGGACCATATGGGGGGTGCACCAGTCCCTTATGGCTGGTGCGTTTCCCCTCTTGGCCCATAAGGCCCATATCTTTTGCCCGGGGTGCCCGGAACCCCTTCCGGTGATCCAATATGTACCCGGTACCCTCTGGAACACTTCCGATGTCCGAATACCATCGTCCTATATATCAATATTTACCTCTAGACCATTTAGATACTCCTCATCATGTCCATGACCACATCCGGGACTCCGAACAACATTCGGTCACCAAATCACTTAACTCATATAATACTATATCATCATCGAACATTAAGCGTGCAGACCCTACAGGTTCGAGAACTATGTAGACATGACCGAGACACCTCTCCGATCAATAACCAATAGCAGAACCTGGATGCCCATATTGGCTCCTACATATTCTATGAAGATCTTTATTGGTCGACCCGTTATGACAACATACGTAATTCCCTTTGTCCATCGGTATGTTACTTGCTCCAGATTCGACCGTCGGTGTCTTTGTACCTAGTTCAATCTCATTACCGGTAAGTCTCTTTACTCGTTTCGTAATTGAAGGAAATATGCCCTAGAGGCAATAATAAAATTGTTATTTATATTTCCTTATATCATGATAAATGTTTATTATTCATGCTAGAATTGTATTAATCGGAAACTTAGTACATGTGTGAATACATAGGCAAACAGAGTGTCCCTAGTGTGCCTCTACTTGACTAGCTCGTTAATCAATTATGGTTAAGTTTCCTAGCCATGGACATATGTTGTAGTTTGATGAACGGGATCACATAATTAGAGAATGATGTGATGGATAAGACCCATCCGTTAGCTTAGCACTATGATCATTTAGTTTATTGTTGTTGCTTTCTTCATGACTTATACATGTTCCTATGACTATGAGATTATGCAACTCCCGAATACCGGAGGAACACTTAGTGTGCTATCAAACGTCACATCATAACTGGGTTATAATATAGATGCTCTACAGGTGTCTTTGATGGTGTTTTTTGAGTTGGCATAGATTGAGATTAGGATTTGTCACTCCGTGTATCGGAGAGGTATCTCTGGGCCCTCTTGATAATGCACATCACTATAAGCCTTGCAAGCAATGTGACTAATGAATTAGTTACGGGATGATACATTACGGAACGAGTAAAGAGACTTGCCGGTAACGAGATTGAACTAGGTATGAGGATACCGATGATCGAATCTCGGGCAAGTAACATACCGATGACAAAGGGAACAATGTATGTTGTTATGCGGTTTGACCGATAAAGATCTTCGTAGAATATGTAGGAGACAATATGAGCATCCAGGTTCCGCTATTGGTTATTGACTAGAGATGTGTCTTGGTCATGTCTACATAGTTCTCAAACCCGTAGGGTCCGCACGCTTAACGTTCGATGATGATTCGTATTATGAGTTATGTGATTTGATGACCGAAGTTTGTTCGGAGTCCCGGATGAGATCACGAACATGACGAGGAGTCTAGAAATGGTCGAGAGGGAATGATTCATACATTGGAAGGTTGCATTCGGACATCGGAATTGTTCTGAGTGATTCGGGCATTTTTTTCGAAGTACCGGGAGGTTACCAGAACCCCCCCCCCCCAAGGGGAAGATTGGGCCTACATGGGCCATAGGGAAGAGGGGAGGCAGCCCACAAGGGGCAGCCGCGCCCCGTCCCTATAGGGAGTCCGAATTGGACTAGGGAGGGGACGCGTGCCCCCTTTCCTTATCCTCCTCTCCCTTCCCTCTTTCCCCCTCTCCGGAAAAGGAAAGGGAGTCCAACTAGGATTGGGAGTCCTAGTTGGACTCCCCTCTATGGCGCGCCCCCTAGGTCGGCCGCCTCCTCCTCCCCTCCTTTATATACGGGGGAGGGCGCACCCCAAGGACACACCAAAGTTTCTCTTAGCCATGTGCGGGCCCCCTCCATAGTTACACACCTCGGTCATATCATCGTAGTGCTTAGGCGAAGCCCTGCACCGGTAACTTCATTATCACCGTTGCCACGTCATTGTGCTGACGGAACTCTCCCTTGGCCTCAACTGGATCAATAGCTCGAGGGACGTCATCGAGCTGAACGTGTGCTGAACACGGAGGTGTCGTACGTTCGGTGCTTGATTGGTTGGATCGCGAAGACGTTTGACTACATCAACCGCGTTACTAAACGCTTCCGCTTTCGGTCTACGAGGGTACGTGGACACACTCTCCCTGCTCGTTGCTATGCTTCTCCTAAATAGATCTTGCGTGCTCGTAGGAATTTTTTTGAAATACTACGTTCCCCAATAGTGGCATCCGAGCCAGGTCTATGCGTAGATGTTATATGCATGAGTAGAACACAAAGAGTTGTGGGCGATAATAGTCATCCTTCTTACCAGCAACGTCTTACTTTGATTCAGCGGTATTGTTGGATGAAGCGGCCCAAATCAACATTACATGATCGCGTTCATGAGACTGGTTCTACCGACGTGCTTCGCACCCAGGTGGCTAGTGGGTGTCTATTTCTCCAACTTTAGTTGAATCGAGTTTGGCTACACCTGGTCCTTGTTGAAGGTTAAAACAACATACTTGACGAAAAATTCGATGTGGTTTTGATGCGTAGGTAAGAACGGTTCTTGCTAGAAGTCCGTAGCAGCCACGTAAAACTTGCAACAACAAAGTAGAGGACGTCTAACTTGTTTTTGCAGGGCTTGCTGTGATGTGATATGGTCAAGACGTGATGATATATAAATTGTTGTATGAGATGATCATGTTTTGTAATAGATTATCGACAATGGCGAGAGCCATATGGTTGTCGCTTATTGTATGAAATGCAATCGCCATGTAATTGCTTTACTTTATCACTAAGCGGTAGCGATAGTCGTAGAAGCAATAGTTGGCGAGACAACAACGATGCTTCGAGGGAGATCAAGGTGTCAAGCCGGTGACGATGGTGATCATGACGGTGCCTTGGAGATGGAGATCAAAGGCACAAGATGATGTTGGCCATATCATATCACTTATTTTGATTGCATGTGATGTTTATCCTTTATGCATCTTATTTTGCTTAGTACGACGGTAGCATTATAAGATGATCTCTCACTATTTCAAGGCAGAAGTGTTCTCCCTAAGTATGCACCATTGCTATAGTTCGTCGTGCCGAGACACCACGTGATGATCGGGTGTGATAAGCTCTTCGTTCACATACAATGGGTGCAAGCCAGTTTTGCACACGCAGAATACTAGATTTAAACTTGACGAGCCTAGCATATGCAGATATGGCCTCAGAACACTGAAACCGAAAGGTCGAGCATGAATCATATGGTAGATATGATCAACATAGTGATGTTCACCATTGAAAGCTACTCCATCTCACGTGATGACCGGACATGGTTTAGTTGCTATGGATCACGTGATCATTTAGATGACTAGAGGGATGTCTATCTAAGTGGGAGTTCTTAAGTAATATGATTAATTGAACTTTAATTTATCATGAACTTAGTACCTGATAGTATTTTGCATGTCTATGTTGTTGTAGATCAATGGCCCGTACTCTCGCTCCTTTGAATTTTAATGCGTTCCTAGAGAAAGCTAAGTTGAAAGATGATGGTAGCAACTACACGGACTGGGTCCGTAACTTGATGATTATCCTCATTGTTGCACAGAAGAATTACGTCCTGGAAGCACCGCTAGGTGCAAGACCCGCTGCAGGAGCAACACCGGACGTTATGAACGTCTGGCAGAGCAAAGATGATGACTACTCCATAGTTCAGTGTACCATGCTTTACGGCTTAGAATCGGGACTTCAACGATGTTTTGAATGTCATGGAGCATATGAGATGTTCCAGGAGTTGAAGCCAATATTTTAAGCAAATGCCCGGATTGAGAGATATGAAGTCTCCAATAAGTTCTATAGCTGCAAGATGGAGGAGAATAGTTCTGGTAGTGAACATATACTCAGAATGTCTGGGTACCACAACCACTTGACTCAACTGGGAGTTAATCTTCCTGATGATAGTGTCATTGACAGAGTTCTTCAATCACCGCAACCAAGCTACAAGAGCTTCGTGATGAACTATAATATGCAAGGGATGGATAAGACAATCCCCGAGCTCTTCGCAATGCTAAAGGCTGCGGAGGTAGAAATCAAGAAGGAGCATCAAGTGTTGATGGTTAACAAGACCACTAGTTTCAAGAAAAGGGGCAAAGGGAAGAAGGGGAACTTCACAAAGAACGGCAAGCAAGTTGTTGCTCAAGTGAAGAAGCCCAAGTCTGGACCTAAGCCTGAGACTGAGTGCTTCTACTGCAAAGGGACTGGTCACTGGAAGCGGAACTGCCCCAAGTATTTGGAGGATAAGAAGGATGGCAAAGTGAAAGGTATATTCGATATACATGTTATTGATGTGTACCTTACTAATGCTTGTAGTAGCGCCTGGGTATTTGATACTAGTTCTGTTGCTCATATTTGCAACTCGAAACAGGGGCTACAGATTAAGCGAAGATTGGCTAAGGACGAGGTGACAATGCGCGTGGGAAATGGTTCCAAACTCGATGTGATCGCCGTCGGCACGCTACCTCTACATCTACCGTCGGGATTAGTTTTAGACCTGAATAATTGTTATTTGGTGCCAGCGTTAAGCATGAACATCATATCTGGATCTTGTTTGATGCGAGACGGTTATTCATTTAAATCAGAGAATAACGGTTGTTCTATTTATATGAGTAATATCTTTTAAGTTCATGCACCCTTGATGAGTGGTCTATTTTTGTTGAATCTCGATAGTAGTGACACACATATTCATAGTATTGAAGCCAAAAGATATAAGTTTAATAATGATAGTGCAACTTATTTGTGGCACTGCCGTTTAGGTCATATTGGTGTAAAGCGCACACTACTAGGGAAAAGGCTAGCAGCAGCGCGGGTTTTAGGTGTATCAGTAGCGCGGGGAGTGGCGCTACAGCTAACACATAGCAGTAGTGCGTGCCACCGACGCTACTGCTACACAAGTGTAGCAGCAGCGCGCTTAGTGGAAGCTCGCTACTGCTAGTGGCTCTAGCGCGCTCTGGCTGGACGCGCTACTGCTATCGCGACGCTGCTGCTAACTTTCATACACTCACTACTACTAATTTTAGTAGTTTTTTGGTTTTTTTTCAGCATATTTGTTTTGTATTTGAACAGGCTTTATAGAAGAATCTTTAGCACATACAAATGTCATCATGATACACATACAAATGCCTGCGAGACCACAAATGTAATCATAGCATATACATACAAATAGTCTCATCATAATCATCATCCAACACAAAGTGGTCTCTCGTCATCATCTCGAAAATAGCGATACAAGTCTCGATTACTTGCAAATACATCGTCATCCATCTAAACAATGATATACGCGAGAAGAGCTATCACTTTGAGTACATGAGTTCGTATCCCTCTCTCGCATTAGCGTCAACCTAAACTAACTCATCGCTCATCACTCGAAACCGGAAACCAGTACACTGGGCTCGACACTCCGCCACTTGTCGATATATACTCCTCGGCGTAGCACTTATTCACCATCGATGATCTATGCACCTGCATCGTCACATGAGTCGATGATATGCAACATATATAAATAGTTGGGCAACAGAAAGAGACAGACTTGGCAAAAATAGAAACAACATATCATAAGCATAAATAACAAAGTTCATCGTAGCCCAAAATGCCCTAACTAGAGTGATTTTCGCTAGTCGAGGAGGAGGACGGTTTAATTACATCACAAATAAAGTTTCACCGTGCATAACTCAAAGTTTTGTCATACAGAAAGTATGGACTAAACGAACGCATTGTCATATATCGACAATCACTCCAACATGTCGTTCCATCCATCCATGTCAGGGAGATAGTCCCCGAGCCTAGTGAAAGGCTTCAGGTCGAGACGCTGAGCGGCTACCCATGTTCGGACGTCTTCCCGCGACATTTGTCTTTCTTCGTAGAACATCCCTGTTTTTCCGACGACCTGCTTCATGATGATTTGGGCAAGTTCGCGCTGGATGTGATAGAACTCGCTCGAAGTCGATGATCCTCGATATCTCCTCGTTCTTTGCCCATTGCGTAATATGGGCATCGCCGGATGTAGGTGACATGCGAAGGTTCCGTGATCCCGTCGTACTCTAGCATGTGGTGTAGGACATAGAATCCATCATTAAGAGAATCGCTCGGTTCTTTGGATGCAGCGAGAGTCGGTCTTATGGCAAGGCGAGCCTGCCGCCCCTTCTCTTCTTGTCCCTAACCTCTCCACCCCTTGCTTGGTAGTAAAACATAGCACCGTCAAGAACATCCTTGATGTGGGTGTAATCCTTTTTGTGAATGTTCTTCGACGAGTCCAAGTAAAGAGCGTGGGAGAATCGGGGGTATAGGATGATGAGGACGGCGCGCCCGCCGCTGCGCAAAATAAGTACACCTCAAATTACTTAGCCTCCACCATGCAAATGAATGTTTGAAATCGAAGGAAGGATAGCAGCGCGGATGACTTAAACGGGATGATAAGGCACGAGAATCGCCTCCTTCTCCTTATTGGCGAGCATGAAACTAACAATGTAATCCCTCGTGTATTCACCGTGCTTTGCGCAGACTCCCAAGAAGCCATCATGCATGTAGTACGGGTCAGCGACACAGATATGAGGTATCTGCTCAACCTCGATGATGTAGTTCATGTACAAGGCATAAAGGCGGACAAACATAAAATCCAGCTTCTTCACGTGAAACATGTCGAATATGCAATCGAATCGGAGGAAGAACTTATCCGCGGGGAAGCAGTCGACGTACGACATTTGCCGCGGAACGTTAACCACGTAGAGTGGGTATCCTGGATCTGTCGAGGCGATGAGGCCTTTCTCTACTCGCAGCACATCGTCATGAAGTCTCCTTAGATCGCCGAATCTGGCCCCTAGCGCTCTTGCAGGTAGGATTGGTTGACCGGGGATATGCCATTTATCCGCATCGGGGATATCTATATGGTCCTGAAGCCGAGGTTGCTGAGGCGGCTGGATCATAGAATCAACTTTTTTGCCTTTCCTCGCTCTCTTCCTAGACTTCTTTACTACCGGAAGGTCGTCCATAATACGTTGAGACGACAATTCAAGCACCGACTCATGACGCTCAAACCGTGAGGAGGCGCCAGTGTAGACATACTGTTCAGCGCCACCGTCGTCCTCATCCTCATCCATGGCGACGTCATCAGCGACTAATGGAGCCTCCTCCTTACCCCGTCAGCTATCACCCAACCCGACACCCGACGCTAATTGGGTAGGTGGGGTGTTGATGTTCATACCTTGTTGAGGCTGCGTGCTCGTGGGTGTGCTCCCGACCTCCTCCGCACGGCGAGACTCTTTGGCCACAACAGACCCACCCATTGCAACAATCACCAAGCCGCCGTGGTGTCTCCTCGTCATCCACCAGTAGTATTGAGGAGGCAAATTCGTGGCCCGGTTCGACATCGCCACGGAAACCTTGAAGACGCTCGGGGATCGGTGGCTGTGGAACAATGGTTCCTTCGGCTCCATTATCGTCGCCTTCCCCACGTCCACCTTCTGGTCACCGATGGTGTACAATATGGTGCACGGGGTTTCTTCGGCCTGCAAAGAAAAGTCTGCGACGTGAGACATCCAAAAGGCAACGAAAACAGGAGATTATACATTTATATTGAAGGGGGCCAGTGTGACAGATACCGTGAGTGCGTCGAGCTCAGACAAAGACGAAGCACCGCCGAGCACGTCCGGTGCAGGAGCCGACGCGGGAGCAGGTGCTCCCAAGAAGTCAGCAAGGGGAAAGTCCTCTGCATTTGCTTCTGGATTTTTCCTTGTCCAAGTGAAAACGCCCGTCACCAAGGAAGTAGACAAATCTGCAACCACCTGTTTTGCGGCAGCTACCGCTGTTGCGACTGTCTGAGATGATTTTATCTCAACCGCAATCTCAACATTCTTGTCGATGTTTTCTTCAGTTAACCTCCATCTTTCCTTTCTCTCCTCCGTGGTCTCACGGTAGTTCTTCTTCCACGTGGCGCCGTCTCCGACATCGTGCATGCGTCCATACGACGGTCGAGTATCCACCAGTTGTCGTTTCAATATGTTCAACGCCCGGTTGAATGGAGTGTCCCACTTGGGCCTCGCCAATGCCTCAGACGGTGAGTTGCTTTCGGCCGCAATCCGGTGCTGCTCTCTCTGCAAAAGGCACAAGGATCGTTTACAAATATGACTAACGTGTGCAGTCAAATTGATCAGAAACTAAAATTACCAGCAGTCTCATGAACTCCGTAATGACCGGTGTTGTCTCGTAAACCTTCTTCACTAGGTCCCAACGGTGACGGGCCCTCGGGGCGCCACGCCCCCTTGGACGGTGAAATCCGCCAAGGGTCAGGATGCCCGCACTCGCGCTTCCACGCCCTCCTTGGCCCATTTGGACCTCTTTCCGTCGTAACCACGGCTTCCGAGGTGGTGGCTCCCAATGTTCCTCTCTTGAAGCCCCTTCATGTACTTAGACCTTTTTGGCAGCTTCGCCTCGCAAGCCTCCTTGAATATTTGAAACTGCTCTTCCGATTGTCGGATTATCCTTTACAATCTCGGAGTAGGGTTCCTTCTTGTCGATGATCTTTGCTTTCACTCGAAGTTTTCCAGCGCCAACGCGCCGCTAAACTTGGTCATGGCGTGTTTGTTTATCTTCTTCATTGCCGGGTCCTCGTCTGGATCTTCATAATCCTTCTCATTCCGGCCCGGGAACAAGAATATCTGGTGAAACTTCTTTAGGAGGGAGCTCCTCATATTTTCTATCTTCTATAGTTTCTCATCGTTGATGGTGGCGGTTGTCCATACGATGCAGCCTATTTGATTGCCGTAGCATTGACGCGCTTCCTCGGGCGCCTTTGGCTCAAAATTGCCGTCGTCCACCTCCGTGACCACCAGTCTAGTAGTCCTGAGTTTGTTAGGAAGCCGCTGCCTCTTTGCTTTCGGTTCTACAAGCACGCTCCGCTCCCGAGGCAGCACGGTCTCGATCTCAGCGCTGGTCTCGACGCCGTCCGAGTCTCGGCGCGGTCTCGCCTCAAAGACCGTCGTGTGTCGGTCTCAGTCCCGATGCCACCGGTGGGCGAAAGCAACAACATCGGTTGATCGTCGGTAAGGCTAAAAATTAAATCGCCGCCCGGTAGATGTCGCCGCAATCACCAGAACCCTGTCCTTCATCGTTGCTAGCCATGTTTCCTATGATTAAATCTAGTCAATTAATTCTAGACCTAACAAAATGAACAATGACATAAAAAAGGCCCATTGTTTTGTAGGAACGTTGACTCCTTCCTGGTGCGGCAAATCCCGGGCACTCGATATGTCCTAGTTTGTAGCACAAGTCATGCCGAAATTCACGGAAAATTTCGGCATGACCTTTGCTAAAAAGTGGACAAATCGAGAACCTGAAATTTGCCGGAACGGAAATGAATCAACATTCCGGCAAAACATATATAGGCCACTCAACTTCATTTAAACAACAAAGCCACTTGGGCACAATCGAACCACTTCAATGAAAAGATATATAACATGACCACTTCAATGAAAAGATATAATCAACAATAAAAGTCTAGGAAGGGATCATCTTGAAAATAAAACTTGCCTAAATAACCTAGATAATTAACCTAATTAAACTAGTTAACCTGACTAGTTCTCTGTCAAAGTCCTAACTAAATTTTTGCCTAAATAACCTAGATAATTAACCTATGCATGAGAGAGAGAGAGAGAGGAAGGGTGGGGGCTTACAGAGGATGGCTCCGTGGTGGCGAGGAGGCAGGGCGTCTCCGTGACGCACGAGGAGGCGATTGTGGCGAGGGAGGATCCGCTAGCGTCGACGGCGGCTCTGGTGGCGTTGATGAGGCCGCGCAGCTCCGTGGCGTTGGGGGCGGCTCCGATGGCGTCGACGGAGCACGGCTCTGGTGGCTCCGGGGGCGTCGACGTCGGCAGGAGACAGCGGCGAAGTGGGGCGTCGGCGAATCGGGGAGATGGCGGCGGGGTGGGTCGAGAGATTTGGGGGCAAGTGGTGGTCGGGGGGAAACGGTTTTTTGGTTAAGTCAAAATTAGTGGTAGCGCGTTTCGCAAAACGCGCTACTGCTATAGCTATGTAATTTTCTCCCTTTTTTATTTCCTTTTCTGTTTCTATGGCGGGGGTCTAGGAGACGCGCTGCAGCTACGTTAGCTATAGCGCCTCTTACGAACACACGCTACAGCTATGCCTTTCTCTGTTTTTTCGCTTTACATTTTATTTTTTTTCTTTCTCCTTTTTCTGTTTCTTTCATTTTCATTTACTTTTATATTTGTTTTTCATTTTATTTTATTTGCATTAGCAGTAGCGCTCTTCTTGGGAAACATGCTGCTACTCATGCCCTAGGGGTAGCACGCTTCCTCCAAGCCCACTACTGCTATGCGTAGCCTATCGTTCCACCAATGGGAATATTAGTAGTAGCGCTTTTACGGCCACATGCGCAACTGCTACAATTGTATCTGCAGCGCGGGTTTTTTTCAACCGCTACTGCTATCTAGCACTAGCGCCCTTTTGTGACCCGCGCTGTTGCTAAATTTATGTGTATAAGGTTTTCCCTAGTAGTGGCATGAAGAAACTCCATGCTGATGGACTTTTGGAATCACTTGATGCTTGCGAACCATGCCTCATGGGCAAGATGACTAAGACTCCGTTCTCCGGAACAATGGAGCGAGCAACAGACTTGTTGGAAATAATACACACTGATGTATGCAATCCGATGAGTGTTGAGGCTCGCGGCGGGTACCGTTATTTTCTGACTTTCACAGATGATTTGAGCAGATATGGGTATATCTACTTGATGAAACATAAGTCTGAAACATTTAAAAAGTTCAAAGAATTTCAGAGTGAAGTGGAAAATCATCGTAACAAGAAAATAAAATTTCCACAATCTGATCGTGGAGGTGAATATTTGAGTTACGAGTTTGGTCTTCATTTGAAACAATTCGGAATAGTTTCACAACTCACGCCACCTGGAACACCACAGCGTAATTGTGTGTCCGAACGTCGTAACCGCACTTTATTAGATATGGTGCGATCTATGATGTCTCTTACTGATTTACCACTATCGTTTTGGGTTTATGCTTTAGAGACGGCTGTATTCACGTTAAATAGGACACCATCTAAATCCGTTGATACGACACCATATGAGCTGTGGTTTGGCAAGAAATCCAAGTTGTCGTTTCTTAAAGTTTGGGGTTGTGATGCTTATGTGAAAAAGCTTCAGCCTAATAAGCTCGAACCCAAATTGTTGAAATGTGTCTTCATAGGATACCCAAAGGAGACTGTTGGGTAGACCTTCTATCACAGATCCGAAGGCAAGATATTTGTTGCTAAGAATGCTCTCAAAAGAATTGAGTGGGAGGAAAGTAGAACTTGATGAGGTAATTGTACCTGCTCCCAAATTGGAAAGTAGTTCATCACAGAAATCAGTTCTAGTGATTCCTACACCAATTAGTGAGGAAGCTAATGATGATGATCATGAAACTTCAGATCAAGTTACTACTGAAACTCGTAGGTCAACCAGAGTAAGATCCGCACCAGAGTGGTACGATGATCCTGTTATGGAGGTCATGTTACTTGACCATGACGAACCTACGAACTATGAGGAAGCGGTGATGAGCCCAGATTCCACGAAATGGCTTGAGCCATGAAATCTGATATGGGATCCATGTATGAGAACAAAATGTGGACTTTGGTTGACTTGCCCGATGATCGGCAGGCCATAGAGAATAAATGGATCTTCAAGAAGAAGACTGACGCTGATGGTAATGTTACTGTCTAAAAAGCTCCACTTGTTGTGAAAGGTTTTCGACAAGTTCAAGGAGGCGACTACGATGAGACCTTCTCACCCGTAGCGATGCTTAAGTCTGTCCGAATCATGTTAGCAATTGCCGAATTTTACGATTATGAAATTTGGCAAATGGATGTCAAAAATTGCATTGCTTAATGGATATCTTAAAGAAGAGTTGTATATGATGCAACCAAAAGGTTTTGTCGATCCAAAAGGTGCTAACAAAGCACGCAAGCTCCAGCGGTCCATTTATGGACTGGTGCAAGCATCTCGGAGTTGGAGTATACGCTTTGATAGTGTGATCAAAGCATATGGTTTTATACATACTTTTGGAGAAGCATGTATTTACAAGAAAGTGAAAGGGAGCTCTGTAGCATTCCTGATATTATATGTGGATGACATATTATTGATCGGAAATGATACGGAATTTATAGATAGCATAAAAGGATACTTGAATAAGAATTTTTCAATGAAAGACCTCAGTGAAGCTGCTTATATATTGGGCATCAAGATCTATAGAGATAGATCAAGACGCTTAATTGGACTTTCACAAAGCTCATACCTTGATAAAGTTTTGAAGAAGTTCAAAATGGATCAAGCAAAGAAAGGGTTCTTGCATGTGTTACAAGGTGTGAAGTTGAGTCAGACTCAATGCCCGACCACTTTAGAAGATAGAGAGAAAATGAAAGTCATTCCCTATGCTTCAGCCATAGGTTCTATCTCAGGGAGTCCTGGATTAGGGGGTCCTCGGACAGCCGGACTATATACTTTATCCGGACTGTTGGACTATGAAGATACAAGATTGAAGACTTCGTCCCGTGTCCGAATGGGACTCTCCTTGGCGTGGAAGGCAAGCTTGGAAATACGGATATGTAGATCTCCTCCCTTGTAACCGACTCTGTGTAACCCTAGCCTCCTCCGGTGTCTATATAAACCGGAGGGTTTAGTCCGTAGGACAACAACAATCATACCATAGGCTAGCTTCTAGGGTTTAGCCTCTACGATCTCGTGGTAGATAAACTCTTGTAATACTCATATCATCAAGAACAATCAAGCAGGAAGTAGGGTATAACCTCCATAGAGAGGGCCCGAACCTGGGTAAACATCGTGTCCCCCGCCTCATGTTACCATCCGCCTTAGATGCATAGTTCGGGACCCCCTACCCGAGATCCGCCGGTTTTGACACCGACATTGGTGCTTTCATTGAGTGTTCCACTGTGCCGTCAGCACAAGGCTTGATGGCTCCTTCGATCATCGGCAATGATGCGATCCAGGGTGAGGTTTTCCTCCCCGGCCAGATCTTTGTATTCGGCAGCTCCGTACTGTGGGCCAACTCGCTTGGCCATCTGGAGCAGATCGAGAGCTACGCCCCTGGCCATCAGGTCAGGTTTGGAAATTTAAACTACACTGCCGACATCCGTGGAGACTTGATCTTTGATGGATTCGAGCCCATGTCAGGTGCGTGCTACCTCTTGAGCACTGCGTTGGATTTCCCCGAAGAGGAGAGGATGATGCAGCAAAGTAGCGTAAGTATTTCCCTCGGTTTTTGAGAACCAAGGTATCAATCCAGTAGGAGACCACGCGCAAGTCCCTCGTACCTGCACAAAATGATAGCTACTCGCAACCAACGCTTAGGGGTTGTCAATCCCTTCACGGTCACTTACAAGGGTGAGATCTGATAGAGATAATATTTTTGGTATTTTTGGTATAAAGATGCAAAGTAAAAATTAAAAGCAAAGCAAGTAAATAAAGTGATGGAGATTGATATGATGAGAATACACCCGGGGGCCATAGGTTTCACTAGTGGCTTCTCTCAAGAGCATAGATATTCTACGGTGGGTGAACAAATTACTGTTGAGCAATTGATGAATTGAGCATAGTTATGAGGTTATCCGGCAATGATCATGTATATAGGCATCACGTCCGTGACAAGTAGACCAAACGATTCTGCATCTACTACCATTACTCCACTCATCGACCGCTATCCAGATGCATCTAGAGTATTAAGTTAAAACAGAGTAACGCCTTAAGCAAGATGACATGATGTAGAGGAATAAATTCATGCAATATGATAAATACCCCATCTTGTTATCCTCGATGGCAACAATACAATACGTGCCTTGCAACCCTTTTTGTCACTGGGTAAGGACACCGCAAGATTGAACCCAAAGCTAAGCACTTCTCCCATTGCAAGTAGTACCAATCTAGTTGGCCAAACCAAACGGATAATTCGAAGAGACTTGCAAAGATAACTTAATCATACATCAAAGAATTCAGAGAAGAATCAAATATTTTCCATAGATAAGTTGGATCATAAACCCACAATTCATCGGTCTCAACAAACACACCGCAAAAAGAAGATTACATCGAATAGATTTCCACGAGAGAGGGGGAGAACATTGTATCAAGATCAAAAAAGAGAGAAGAAGCCATCTAGCTACTAACTATGGACCCGAAGGTCTGAAGTAAACTACTCACACTTCATTGGAGGGGCTATGGTGTTGATGTAGAAGCCCTCCGTGGTGGATGCCCCCTCCGGCGGAGCTCCGGAATAGGCCCCAAGATGGGATCTCATGGATACTGGAAGTTACGGCAGTAGAATTAGGTTTTTGGCTCCGTCCCCGATCTGTTGGGGGTACGTAGGTATATATAGGAGGAAGGAGTACGTCGATGGAGCGTCAGGGGGCCCACGAGGCAGGGGGGCGTGCCCAGGGGGGAGGGCGCGCCCCCCACCCTCATGACCGCCTCTGGCACTCCTTGGAGTAGGGTCCAAGTCTCCTGGATCACGTTCGGTGAGAAAATCACGTTCCCGAAGGTTTCATTCCATTTGGACTCCGTTTGATATTCCGTTTCTTCGAAACACTGAAATAGGCAAAAAAAACAGCAATTCTGGGCTGGGCCTCCGGTTAATAGGTTAGTCCCAAAAATAATATAAAAGTGGAAAATAAAGCCCATTATAGTCCAAAACAATAGATAAAGTAGCATGGAGCAATCAAAATTATAGATACGTTGGAGACGATCGCATCCCCAAGCTTAATTCCTACTCGTCCTAGAGTAGGTAAATGATAAAAATAGAATTTTTGATGCGGAGTGATACTTTGGCATAATTTCAATGTAAATCTTCTTAATTGTGATATGAATATTCAGATCCGAAAGATTCAAGACAAAAGTTCATATTGACATAAAAATAATAATACTTCAAGCATACTAATCAAAATAATTATGTCATCTCAAAATAACATGGCCAAAGAAAGTTCATCCCTACAAAATCATATAGTTCAGCTATGCTTCATTTTCGTCACACAAAGATGTTCCCAACTTCTATACCCCCGATGACAAGCCAAGAAATTGTTTCATACTTAAATAATCTCAAACTTTTTCAACCTTTACGCAATACATGAGCGTGAGCCATGGATATAACACTATGGGTGGAATAGAGTATGATGATGGGGATTGCCTGGAGAAGACAAAAAAGGAGAAAGTCCCACATTGACGAGGACAATCAACGGGCTATGGAGATGCCCATCAATTGATGTCAACATGAGGAGTAGGGATTGCCATGCAACGGATGCACTAGAGCTATGAATGCTCAACAAAAGAAAACTAGTGGGTGTGCATCAAACTTGCTTGCTCATGAAGACCTAGGGCATTTGAGGAAGCCCATCGTAGGAATATACAAGCCAAGTTCTATAACGAAAAATTCCCACTAGTATGAAAAAGACAACTTATGAGACTCACTATATGAAAAACATGGTGCTACTTTGAAGCACAATATATGAGACTCACTACATGAAGAACGAGGTGCTACTTTGAAGCACAAGATATGAGACTCATTACATGAAGAACATGGTGCTACTTTGAAGCACAAGTGTGGAAAAAGAGATAGTAGCATTGCCCTTTTCTTTTCTTTCTTTTTTTTGGGCCTTTTTTTTGGCCTTTCTCTTTTTTTTTGGCAATGCTCTAATAATGATGATCATCACACTTCTATTGATTACAACATGAGGATTACAACTTGAAACTAGAACAAGGTATGACTCTATATGAATGCCTCCGGCGGTGTACCGGGATGGTGCAATGAATCAAGAGTGACATGTATGAAAATAATGCATGGTGGCTTTGCCAAAAATACGATGTCAACTACATGATCATGCAATGGCAATATGACAAAAGTAATGTATGTCATGATGATGATGATGGTGGAAGTTGCATGGCAATATATCTCGGAATGGCTATGGAAATGCCATAATAGGTAGGTATGGTGGCTGTTTTGAGGAAGATATAGGGAGGTTTATGTGTGATAGAGCGATCGTATCACGGGTTTGGATGCACCGCTAAGTTTGCGCCAACTCTCAATGTGAGAAAGAGCAATGCACGGTACCGAAGAGGCTAGCAATGGCGGAAAGGTAAAAGTGCGTATAATCCATGGACTCAACATTAGTCAAAAAGAACTCATATACTTATTGCAAAAATTTAGAAGTCATCAAAAATCAAGTACTACGCGCATGCTCCTAGGGGGATAGATTGGTAGGAAAAGACCATCGCTCGTCCCCGACCGCCACTCATAAGGATGCACAAGCCAGGTACACTTCATGTTTCAAATTTGTTACATAACTTTAACCATACGTGCATGCTACGGGACTTGCCAACTTCAACACAAGTATTTCTCAAATTCACAATTATCAACTAGCACGACTTGATATTATCACCTCCATATCTCAAAACAATTATCAAGCATCAAACTTATCTTAGTATTCAATTCACTCAAAAAGAAAGTTTCACATACCTTGAACACCAAGTATATTAACATTAAGCAAATTACCATGCTATTAACGACTCTCAAAATAATCTAAGTGAAGCATGAGAGATCAATAGTTTCTTTAAAACAAATCCACCACCGTGCTCTAAAAGATATAAGTGAAGCACTAGAGCAAAAATTATCACGCTCAAAAAATATAAGTGAAGCACTATGAGCAAACTATCAAGCTCAAAAGATATAAGTGAAGCACATAGAGTATTCTATCAAATTTCAATTCATATATGGCTCTCTCAAAAGGTGTGTATAGAAAGGATGATTGTGGTAAACTAACAAGCAAAGACTCAAATAATACAAGACGCTCCAAGCAAAACACATATCATGTTGGTGAATAAAAATATAGCTCCAAGTAAATTACCGATGGAAGTAAACGAAAGAGGGGATGCCTTCCGGGGCATCCCCAAGCTTTGACTTTTTGGTGTCCTTGGATTATCTTGGGGGTGCCATGGGAATCCCCAAGCTTAGGCTCTTGCCACTCCTTGTTCCATAATCCATCAAAAGAATTCACCCAAAACTTGAAAACTTCACAACACAGAACTCAATAGAAATCTCGTGAGCTCCGTTAGAGAAAGAAAACAAAAGACTACTTTAAGGTACTGTAATGAACTCATTCTTTATTTGTATTGGTGTTAAACCTACTTTATTCCAACTTCTCTATGGATTATAAACTATTTTACTAACCATAGATTCATCAAAATAAGCAAACAACACACGCAAAACAGAATTTGTCAATAACAGAACAGTCTGTAGTAATATGTAACTAACGAAAACTTCTGGAACCCAAAAAATTCTACCAAAATTAGAAGACCTGGAAATTTTGTTTATTGATCAGCAGAAATTGGAATCAGTATTTTATCACGTTCTGGTGATTTTTAACAATTCGGGAACTGAGCACAAAGATTCTGGAAATTACAGCAAGACCAAATAACTATCATCCAAGAAGATCCAATAGGTCCAACTTGGCACAAACACTAATTAAAACATAAAACCACATCTAAGCAGAGGATAGATGGATTATTTATCCCTAACCAGAACCAAAAACAAAAAACACAAAATAAAATTGGCTTGCCTCCCAACAAGCGCTATCGTTTAACGCCCCTAGCTAGGCATAAAAGAAAGGATAGATCTAGGTATTGCCATCTTTGGTAGGCTATCCATAAGTGGCTCTCATGATAGATTCATATGGTAATTTTATTTTATTTCTAGGAAAGTGTTCCATGCCCTTCTTTAATAGAAATTGGAATCTAATATTCCCTTCCTTCATATCAATAATTGCACCAATCGTTCTAAGGAAAGGTCTACCAAGAATAATAGGACATGAAGGATTGCAATCTATATCAAGAACGATAAAATCTACGGGCACATAATTCCTATTTGCAACAATAAGAACATCATTAATTCTTCCCATAGGCCTTTTAATAATGGAATCCGCAAGATGCAAGTTTAGAGAGCAATCATCAAAATCACGGAAATCTAGCAAATCACACAAAGTTTTGGGAATAGTAGAGACACTAGCACCCAAATCACACAAAGCATGAAACTCATAATTTTTAATTTTAATTTTAATAGTAGGTTCCCACTCATCATGGAGTTTCCTAGGGATAGAAATTTTCAACTCAAGCTTTTCTTCATAAGATTGCATTAAGGCATCAACAATATGTTCGGTAAAAGCCTTATTTTTGACTATAAGCATGAGGAGAATTTAGCACGGATTGCAACAAGGAAATACAATCAATTAAAGAGCAATTTTCATAATTAAATTCCTTGAGATCCAATATAGTGGGTTTAGCAACATCTAGATTTTTATTTCTTTCAATCCCACTTTTATCAATTTCATCATTAAGATCTAAAAACTCCGAATTCTTGGAACGCCTTCTAGGTAAAGGAAGATCATATTCAGTTTCATCAAGATTCATATTGCAAAACAAAGATTTAATAGGGTACGTATCAATGACTTTTAGATCTTCATCTTGATTTTCATAGGAATTAGAAGAACACGCTTTAATAAAGGCATCTTTGGAAGCACGCATCCTAGCGGTTCTTTCTTTGCACTCATCAATGGAAATTATCATAGCTTTGAGAGACTCATTGATATCATGCTTAGGAGGAATAGATCTAAGCTTTAAAGAATCAACATCAAGAGAAATTCTATCAACGTTCCTAGCCAAATCATCAACTTTAAGTAATTTCTCTTCAAGCAAAGCATTAAAATTCTTTTGCGAATTCATAAACTCTTTAACACTACTCTCAAATTCAGAGGGCATCTTATTAAAATTTCCATAATAGTTGTTGTAGGAATTTCCATAATTATTAGAAGGATTACTAGGATAAGGCCTAGGATTAAAATTCCCTCTATACGCGTTGTTTACAAAACTATTTCTACCAACAAAATTCACATCCATAGATTCATTATTATTCTCAATCAAGGTAGATAAAGGCATATTATTGGGATCAGAAGAAACACTCTTAGCAAATAAATTCATAAGTTCATCCATCTTTCCACTCAAAACATTGATTTCTTCTATAGCATGCACTTTTTATTAGTAGATCTTTCAAGATGCCATTGAGAATAATTAACCATAATATTATCTAGGAGTTTAGTAGCATCTCCTAAAGTGATTTCCATAAAAGTGCCTCCCGCGGCCGAATCTAAAAGATTTCTAGAAGCAAAATTCAATCCAACATAAAAAAAATTTATAATCATCCATAAGTTCAAACCATGAGTAGGACAATTGCGTAGCATTAATTTCATTCTCTCCCAAGCTTGTGCAACATGTTCATGATCAAGTTGCTTAAAATGCATAATATCGTTCCTAAGAGAGATAATCTTAGCGGGAGGAAAATACTTAGAGATAAAAGCATCTTTGCACTTGTTCCAAGAATCAATACTATTTTTGGGCAAAGATGAAAACCACGCTTTAGCACGATCTCTAAGCGAAAAAGAAAATAGCTTCAATTTAACGACATCATTATCGACATCTTTTTTCTTTTGCATATCACATAAATCAACGAAGCCATTCAGATGAGTAGCGGCATCTTCACTAGGAAGGCCGGCGAATTGATCTTTCATAACAAGATTCAACAAAGCAGTATTGATTTCACAAGATTCGGTATTGGCAAGAGGAGCAATCGGAGTGCTAAGGAAATCATTATTATTGGTATTGGTGAAGTCACACAATTTGGTGGCATCTTGAGCCATCGCGACGAATAAGCAAACTAACACACGGGCAAACAAAAGGCAAAGGGAAAAAGAGGAGGAGATTGGGAAAGAGAGGGCGAATAAAACGGCAAGGGTGAAGTGGGGGAGAGGAAAACGAGAGGCAAATGGAAAATAATGTAATGCGAGAGATAGGGATTGTGATGGGTACTTGGTATGTTGACTTTTGCGTAAGCCTCCCCGGCAACGGCGCCAGAAATTCTTCTTGCTACCTCTTGAGCACTGCGTTGGATTTCCCCGAAGCGGATAGGATGATGCAGCAAAGTAGCGTAAGTATTTCCCTCAGTTTTTGAGAAACCAAGGTATCAATCCAGTAGGAGACCACGCAAGTCCTCGTACCTGCACAAAACGATAGCTACTCGCAACCAACGCTTAGGGGTTGTCAATCCTTCACGGTCACTTACGAGGGTGAGATCTGATAGAGATAATATTTTTGGTATTTTTGGTATAAAGATGCAAAGTAAAAAGTAAAAGCAAAGCAAGTAAATAAAGTGATGGAGATTGATATGATGAGAATAGACCCGGGGGCCATATGTTTCACTAGTGGCTTCTCTCAAGAGCATAGATATTCTACGGTGGGTGAACAAATTCTTGTTGAGCAATTGATGAATTAAGCATAGTTATGAGGTTATCCAGCAATGATCATGTATATAGGCATCACGTCCGTGACAAGTAGACCAAACGATTCTGCATCTACTACCATTACTCCACTCATCGACCGCTATCCAGCATGCATCTAGAGTATTAAGTTAAAAACAGAGTAACGCCTTAAGCAAGATGACATGATGTAGAGGAATAAATTCATGCAATATGATAAATACCCCATCTTGTTATCCTCGATGGCAACAATGCAATACATGCCTTGCAACCCTTTCTGTCACTGGGTAAGGACACCGCAAGATTGAACCCAAAGCTAAGCACTTCTCCCATTGCAAGAACTACCAATCTAGTTGGCCAAACCAAACAGATAATTCGAAGAGACTTGCAAAGATAACTTAATCATACATAAAAGAATTCAGAGAAGAATCAAATATTTTCCATAGATAAGCTTGATCATAAACCCACAATTCATCGGTCTCAACAAACACACCGCAAAAAGAAGATTACATCGAATAGATCTCCACAAGAGAGGGGGAGAACATTGTATTGAGATCAAAAAAGAGAGAAGAAGCCATCTAGCTACTAACTATGGACACGAAGGTCTGAAGTAAACTACTCACACTTCATTGGAGGGGCTATGGTGTTGATGTAGAAGCCCTCCGTGGTGGATGCCCCTCCGTGAGCTCAAACAGGCCCCAAGATGGGATCTCGTGGATACAGGAAGTTTCGGCGGTGGAATTAGGTTTTGGCTCCGTCCCGATCTGTTGGGGTGCGTGAGGTATATATAGGAGGAAGGAGTACGTCGGTGGAGCGTCGGGGGCCCACGAGGCAGGGCGCCCCCACCTCGTGACCGCCTCTGCACTCCTTGAGTAGGGTCCAAGTCTCTGGATCATGTTCGTGAGAAAATCACGTTCCCGAAGGTTTCATTCCGTTTGGACTCCGTTTGATATTCCGTTTCTTCGAAACACTGAAATAGGCAAAAAAAAACAGCAATTCTGGGTTGGGCCTCCGGTTAATAGGTTAGTCCCAAAAATAATATAAAAGTGGAAAATAAAGCCCATTATAGTCCAAAATAATAGATAAAGTAGCATGGAGCAATGAAAAATTATAGATACATTGGAGACGTATCAGTGCGCCGCACAGTCACGACGAGCACAACTTAGATCTGCCGTCGGACGGTGTTCGGGAGATCACACCGGTGGATACTCCGGCCCTAGATCCGGAGTCTATTGCGCCGTCTGAGGACGGGTGGATGGACCCCGCCTCGGAGGCCACACACTCAGTGGTGATAGATCCGAATACTGACTTCACCTCCTATGAGACCTGTGTTGCCGGATCCTTGGATTCGTCCCTGACCACATGCCTCGAACTGCCTGCGTCCGTGCCTATTGAATCTGATTGGGCGCCGATCATGGAGTTTTCCTCTGCAGATATCTTTCAGAACTCGCCTCTGGGCGATGTGCTAAATTCACTAAGGTCTCTCTCCTTGTCAGGAGACCCTCGGCCGAACTATATACGACTCGAGTGGGAAGCGGACGACGAAGAAATTCGTTCCCCACCCACCACCCACTTAATAGCCACTGTCGACGACTTAACCAACATGCTTGATTTCGACTCCGAAGACATCGACGGTATGGACGACGATGCAGGAGAGGAACAGGAACCACCGCCCACAGGGCGCTGGACAGCCACTTCATCACATGATGTATATATGGTGGATACACCCAAAGAAAACAATGACGAGGAACGGAAGGATGCAGCGAAGGATAGTTCCCTCGAGAAGCAACCAAAGCGACGACGTAGACGCCGCTCCAAATCCCGCCTCGGCAAAAACAGCGACAACAGCGCAGGCAAAAATAATACCCCGGTCGACCCCAAAGGAAACGACGACCACATGGATCCATCGACAGAGCAGGATAAACCAGCGGGCGGCGAACATAGTACGGAGCTGCTGTCCGATCACGGCGACACCGAGGATAAAGCTCATCAAACTCTCTCTGAAGAGGAAAACAGTCCGGACGACGATGCACACATCATCCGAAAAGGCACTTGGAACAAGAGAACCTCCATAGAAGGCTTATTGCCACCACGAGGAGTCTGAAGAAGCAGAAGCAAAGGCTTAAGGCCGCGCAAAATACGCTCAACAGTAGATGGAACAAAGTGCTCGACACTGAAGAAAAGTATGGTGGCAGTCGCCACACAAATAGCTATCCAAAGCGCAAGTTGTTGCCTGAATTCGATGATGAGGCCTTAGAGCCTACACAGCCGAAAAATAAAACGGCCGACCGGTCGGATCGACCACCTCGTGGCCGCGATAGGGCGGCTAACGAAGCCGCACATAAGTCAACACACGATTCACGCGAGGACTTGAATCAAAAAGCCGGCGTGACCAGATCCATCTACGGATCTAGGAAGCGCGCTCCAGCGCAGAATCGAAATTGAAGACTACAACCGTCAGAACGCCATGACACATCCAAATACAGGGGTGCCGAGCACCCCCTATGCTTCACCGATGAGGTGCTGGATCACGAATTTCCAGAGGGATTCAAGCCCGTGAACATAGAGGCGTATGAAGGAACGACAGACCCCGGGGTCTGGATTGAGGACTTCATCCTCCATATCCATATGGCTCGCGGAGACGATCTCCATGCCATCAAATACTTGCCCCTCAAGCTGAAAGGACCAGCTCGGCACTGGCTGAAGAGCCTCCCCTAAAAGTCAATTGGGAGTTGGGAGGAGCTTGAGGATGCTTTTAGGGCTAACTTTCAAGGGACCTATGTCCGACCTCCGGATGCATACGATTTAAGGCATATAATTCAACAACCCGGAGAGTCAGCCCGAAAGCTTTGGAACAGATTTCTCACTAAGAAAAATCAAATCATCGACTGCCCGGACGCCGAAGCCTTAGCAACTTTCAAACACAGTGTCTGAGACGAATGGATCGCCAGACACCTCGGCCAAGAAAAACCGAGGACAATGGCAGCCCTAACAAGCCTTAAGACCCGCTTTTGCGCGGGCGAAGATAGCTGGCTGGCCCGTAGTAGCACTAGTGACCCAGGCACAACTGAAGTCAGGGATGGCAATGGAAAACCACGATGCAGTAAAAGCAAGCATTGAAATAATGAAGACAGCCCAGACAACACGGCAGTAAACGCCGGATTTAGGGGCTCTCGACCCGGTCAACAGAAAAAGCCTTTTAAAGGCAACAGAGATGGACCGTCCAGCCTAAACAAGATTCTAGACAAGTTATGTCAGATTCATGGCACCTCCGATAAACCTGCAAATCACACCCACAGAGAATGCTGGGTCTTCAAGTAGGCCGGCACGCTAAACGCCGAACACAAGGGGAGGGAGACACCAAGTGAAGACGAGGATGGGCCTCGCCAGCAAAACACTGGGGGACAGAAAAAATTCCCACCAGAGGTCAAAACAGTGAACATGATTCATGTAACAAAAAGAAGGAGCAAACACGCACTCCGAGACATATGCGCCACAGAGCCCGTCACCCCTAAGTTCAACCCTTGGTCGGCCTGCCCGATCACTTTTGATCGCAGGGATCACCCCGACTAGTATCCGGCACGGAGGATTGGCTGCCTTGGTGCTAGACCCAATAATCGACAGATACCATCTCACCCAAGTCCTCATGGACGGCGGCGGTCGTCTTAATCTTATACATCAGGACACAGTCTGCAAAATGGGGATAGACCCGACAAGAATCAGCCAAAGCAATACTACCTTTAAAGGAGTAATACCAGGCCCAGTGGCCCACTGTACGGGATCTCTAGTACTAGAGGTTGTATTCGGTTCTCTCGACAACTTTCGAAGTGAAAAGTTAACCTTCGACATCACTCCATTCTGCAGCGGCTATCAAGCACTACTCAGAAGAACAGCCTTCGCTCGTTTTAATGCAGTACCGCATTACGCTTCTCTTAAGCTTAAGATGCCCGGTCCACATGGCATCATCATAGTTAGTGGAAACACTGAGCGTTCCTTACGCGCGGAAGAACATGTGGCGGCTTTAGCAGCCGAACACTAAATGGCCTCTCCAACCAGAATAAATGATCGGTCGTCAAGACCGCGGACACGGCTAGACGAGTCCGGCGCACCACTAGCTGTAACAGCTTAGATAAACCTGAGATTGGTTTGATGGATATACCCCCATAGGCGGTACCAGGGGCTTCCCGCATGTAAAAAGGACTACAGTTCGGCTTTACTTCATTTAGATTGACTTTTAATGAGAATAATCAGTTTTTCGTACGAAGACTTTCATCTAAGTTTTTCTCTTTTACATATGACAATCGTGCTACACCCTTCCAGGATACGGCACAACGGAGACACAGGCGCAGACGTGCAGCAGGGCCCCGCTCAAAGGTTTCTTTTTAGATTAAGACCCTGTGTAAACCTTTCTTACTGTCTCTTGTTGCTTGACACCCCCCCCCCCGGATACCTAACACAACCGTGAGGGATGCTGGCGTAGTTGGCATTTTGCCACGTCAGACTAATGCACGTACCTGGAAATTTAGGGTCCTTTATCAAGGGCGTTACTCAGCCCGGTACATGTTGTAAAGACCGAACACCTTAGGGAGTGTTCGGCGTCGCGAGATTGGCCTTATATGCACCAGCTCCGAATCATGTCTTTGGTCAAATGTTGGGTTTTCCCGGCTCCCGCGTTTTGCTACCTTACGTTCCACTCTATCGGCTAAGGTGGCACCGGGAGAACTACTGCGATTGTGCCCTGGTTCATCCGGATGAGCACCTCAGTAGAGAAAGCCGAAATCTGACTGTCATGATAAATCGCGAGACTGGTCAACCACTCGATGACTTAGCGGAATCTTCGGGATTCCCCTGCATTAACGAAGGGCCGGTTTTCTCGGTCATGTACGTACGCGCCCCGTACTAGGATGAGCGCGGAAGTACCAGGGGCTATATAGTAGCCCCACTGTCAAACTCCTATGGTTAAGTGAAAGTGTTAAAGCAATATAGTCTGATTGCCTCGTTCGCCGCACTACCACCTCCTTAATGGACCAAGACATTGGATCAAGTGTGAACACGCGCCTTTGCGAACACCCCCGCATTATATGCGTGGGGGCTAAAGCCGACGACTGCAAACTTTCAGGCAAAAGTATAAACACAACCTTTATAATTCAAATAGCATTGTTTTTACTATCGGGATACATGTCACTCAAACATGATACTCTTCGAGCACCGAGCCTCTATTAAACGAGCACCTTCTAGGACTTCTTCAAAGTAGTGCTCGGCAAAAACCTGGCCTACGGCCGGATTCTGGGTTGCAATAGCGGTGGCCTCCATCCCTGCCCAGTATGTCTTGACACGGGCAAGAGCCATCCACGCACCCTCAATGCACGCCGACCTCTTTACAGCGTCGATATGCGGCACAACACCAAGGAATCGTTGCACTAGACCAAAATAACTGTTCGGCCTTGGTCCTTCCGGCCAAAGACGATCCACGACAGACCTCATGGCAAGTCCGGACAACCTATGGAGCTCGGCCCAGTCGGCCATTTGCTCATTTAACAACAGCGGACGCGCTGGAGCATTGAACTGTGATCAGAACAACTTTTCCACTTCGTGATCTTTTTTATCTTCGAAAAACTTGGTCGCATCAGCAGCACTCGCTGCCAAATCCAAGTACACGTCCGCAGAACTCCATAATTGATCCAGAAGGGCATACTTAGGATCTCCGAACTACGTCCGCAACAAAAAGGGCTTCCCAGCCGTGATATCTCCGACTTGATGTAGCTCCTCCTTCGCCGCTCTGATTTTAGAGCGGGTTTCCTTGGCTGCTACCATGGCTTTCCCTAGGTCTGTCGTCTTCGTTTGACTTTCCCTTTCAAGAAGCTCATAACGGTCGGCGGCATCTTTCAACTCAACAACCATCTTGGCCATTTTCCCTTTGCTTTGGTAATGCGCAGCCTGTTCGGCTCTCAACTCTTCAACCGCCTTTAGGGCGGCCGCATCACTCCTCCTGGCTTGTTCCTTGGCTCGGGCAAGTTCCGCCCGAAGGGTCTCCACGGTGGCAGCTCCATCTGCAGTCAAAGCATATTATAGATACTAGCATCATGCTCCTCTTAATATATGTTGACCACCGAAAAATACATACCCTGTGCCTCATCAAGCCGCCTGTTTATAAGCACGATGTCAGCATCCGCCGCATCAAGTTGCCGCTTCAGTTCGGCAAACTAACCAGTATGGCTAGCCACCGGACCCTCAGCCGCCTGCACATGAAAGCGGCATGATCATTACCTGGGACTATGATCCTCTGTTTGCCGCCTTTTTCGACGGAAACCAGAGTCTCAGGGGCTACTATCTGCATAGGGCACACCTAGCGTGTGCGGTACCGTAAAAAATATACATATTACTTTGCGTCCCTCAAAGCCTCTCAGCAGGCTCATTAAAGCTTCATGCAACCCGCTTTCGGCAGATGAAATCCTCTCAACCGCCGTACCCATTAACGTACGATGCGCTTCTGAGATATCCGCTTGCTCCAGAAGATTCATCAGTGCGTCTGGTCTCGCACCGGACAGCTCCGGATTTTTTCTGTTGCTCCCCTGAGGAGCCGAATACTCCGGACTTCCGGAGGCTGAAGGGTTACCTTCTGGCCTTGGTGGATCAGGAGAAATCCTTCATGACGACACCTCTGGGTCGTCCGCCTCATGAGGCGGGGAGGCATGGGGAGGCGTTTCGCTCTCCATCATCTCTGGAAGAAGATCCCCCGAAGACAAACTCTGTTGAGAAGGGCTACGATCCGAACTACAAGACATACGTCTCGGTTATTGCCCTCGGAAATAAAGTAATATATATTTACTATAAAGTACTTTTGTTTACTTACAACTCGGTTGAGGGTTGGTCCCCTTGCGTGCACTGTGCGGTAAGCATGCCCTCCGGGGTAGGGCAGCCTGACAAAGGTTTCTTCCCTCGCTTGGAAACCATTGTTTCCAAGTCTTCAAAGGCGGTCCTCTTCCTTCCTTGGGGAGACGGAATTTTATATTCTTCTCCCCGGTTATCCTCCTTCGCGGAGGCACTAATTCCCCAGGATTGAATGAATGATGAGTGAGGCCCGCTTTCGGCTTCTTTATTCCTCCCTTTATCTTCCCATGATGGCGCTTAATAAGGCGCGAGCTCAAGCATCCTGGCTAGTACAGGATCCGGTGAGCCTTCGGGAAGGGGGGGCGAACACCTGATCATCTTTGCCTTTTTTATCCAGTCCTAGTCAAAGACCGACTTTTCAGAATGATGTTGTGATAAATAAAGAGATAGCATGTTCGACCGAAGAATTACTTACTTGGGTGTCTGGACGGTTGCAGTTCAGGCCCGCATCCTCGATGGTGTCCGGACACTTTATTCGTGATCCGAAGAACAATCTGTACATCTCTTTGAGCGTCACGCTGAAGAATTGCTGAATGGTTCGCGGTCCTTCCGGGTTGAATTCCCACATACGGAGAGATCGACGTTGGCATGGCAGGACCCGATGAACTAGCATGACTTGCATTACCTTGACAAGGCTGACGTCTCTCTTGAGGAGATCCCGGATGCGACTCTGCAATGTCAGCACGTCATTAGCCGGCCCCCAGTCCAGCCCCTTGTTGACCCATGACTCCAGTTGTGGCGAGGGGCCCGAACGGAAGGCAGGGGCAGCTACCCACTTAGTACTTTGGGGAGCCATGATGTAAAACCACTCCCGCTGCCATAAGTTGGGCATCTCATGGAAGGATCCCTTTGGCCATGGAGCATCGACGCCTTTGCCTATTGTGGCGCCTCCGCACTCTGCGTGTCGCCCATCGATCAGCTTCGGCTTCACATTGAAGGTCTTGAGCCATAAGTCGAAGTGTGGGGCGATGCGGAGGAAGGCCTCACACATGACGATAAACGACGAGATGTGAAGGATGGAATCCGGAGCCAGATCATGGAAATCGAGCCCGTAATAGAACATAAGCCCTCTAACAAAGGGTTCAAGACTAAAGCCTAGCCCTCGGAGGAAGTGGGAAACAAATACTACACTCTCGTTAGGTTCGGGAGTGGGGATGACCTGCCCTTGAGCAGGCAGCCTGTGCGAGATTTCGGCAGTCAGATACCTGGCTTCTCTTAGCCTCTTGATATCCTCCTCTGTGACGGAGGAGGCCACCCACTGGCCTTGAAGGTTGGATCCGGACATGATTGAAGGTCCGAAGCGCTTGGCCTCCGCCTTGGGCGCTGGAATTCGAGGTGGGAGAAGGGAAAGATCGAGCGCAAAAAGAAAAGGACAGGCCTTGACCCCTTTATAAAAAGGGTGAATATCAAGCGCCCTCCGCACGACCGTCTGGAACTTGTCTAAAATCGAGGAGTCGTGCCAGCGGGTACGATTGGGTTACTGAGGGAGTCCTAGATTAGGGGGTCCTCGGACAGCCGGACTATATACTTTAGCCAGACTGTTGGACTATGAAGATACAAGATTGAAGACTTCGTCCCGTGTCCGGATGGGACTCTCCTTGGCGTGGAAGGCAAGCTTGGCGATACGGATATGTAGATCTCCTCCCTAGTAACTGACTCTGTGTAACCCTAGCCCCCTCCGGTGTCTATATAAACCGGAGGGTTTAGTCCGTAGGACAACAACAATCATACCATATGCCAGCTTCTAGGGTTTAGCTTCTATGATCTTGTGGTAGACCAACTCTTGTAATACTCATATCATGAAGATCAATCAAGCAGGAAGTAGGGTATTACCTCCATCGAGAGGGCCCGAACCTGGGTAAACATCGTGTCCCCCGGCTCCAGTTACCATCCGCCTTAGATACACAGTTCGGGACCTGATGTCTACTACACAACCTTCTTCTTGTAGACGTTGTTGGGCCTCCAAGTGCAGAGGTTTGTAGGACAGTAGCAAATTTCCCTCAAGTGGATGACCTAAGGTTTATCAATCCGTGGGAGGCGTAGGATGAAGATGGTCTCTCTCAAGCAACCCTGCAACCAAATAATAAGATTCTCTTGTGTCCCCAACACACCCAATACAACGGTAAATTGTATAGGTGCACTAGTTCGACGAAGAGATGATGATACAAGTGCAATATGGATGGTAGATATAGGTTTTTGTAATCTGAAAATATAAAAACAGCAAGGTAACTAATGATAAAAGTGAGCGTAAACGGTATTGCAATGATAGGAAACAAGGCCTAGGGTTCATACTTTCACTAGTGCAAGTTCTCTCAACAATAATAACATAATTGGATCATATAACTATCCCTCAACATGCAACAGAGTCACTCCAAAGTCACTAATAGTGGAGAACAAACGAAGAGATTATGGTAGGGTACGAAACCACCTCAAAGTTATTCTTTCCAATCAATCTGTTGGGCTATTCCTATAAGTGCCACAAACAGCCCTAGAGTTCGTACTAGAATAACACCTTAAGATACAAATCAACCAAAACCCTAATGTCACCTAGATACTCCAATGTCACCTCAAGTATCCATGGGTATGATTATACGATATGCATCACACAATCTCAGATTCATCTATTCAACAAACACATAGAACCTCAAAGAGTGCCCCAAAGTTTCTACCGGAGAATCACGACGAAAACGTGTGCCAACCCCTATGCATAGGTTCATGGGCGGAACCCGCAAGTTGATCACCAAAACATACATCAAGTGAATCACGTGATATCCCATTGTCACCACAGATACGCACGGCAAGACATACATCAAGTGTTCTCAAATCATTAAAGACTCAATCCGATAAGATTACTTCAAGGGGAAAACTCAATCCGTTACAAGAGAGTAGAGGGGGAGAAGAAACATAAGATCCAACTATAATAGCAAAGCTCGTGATACATCAAGATCGTGCCAAATCAAGAACACGAGAGAAAGAGAGAGAGATCAAACACATACCTACTGGTACATACCCTCAGCCCCGAGGGTGAACTACTCCCTCCTCGTCATGGAGAGCGCCGGATGATGAAGATGGCCACCGGTGAGGGTTCCCCCTCTGGCAGGTGCCGGAACAGGTCCCGATTGACTTTTGGCGCTCTGAGGCTTGCGGCGGCGGAACTCCCGATCTATTCTGTTCCCAAGTTTTAGGGTATATGGATATATAGGCAGAAAAGTACGTCGGGGAGCCACGAGGGGCCCACGAGGTGGAGGGCGCGCCTAGGGGGTGGGCGCCCCCTACCTCGTGGCTTCCTCGTCTCTTTCTGACGTGCACTCCAAGTTTTTCCGGTAGCTTTCCTTCCAAAAATAACTTCTCCAGTTGGTTTCATTCCGTTTCGACTTCGCTTTGATATTCCTTTTCTTGAAACATCAAACAAGGGAAAAACAGAATCGCACTGGGCTCGGGTCAATAGGTTAGTCCCAAAAGTGATATAAAAGTGGATAATAAAGCCCATAAACATCCAAAACAAATAATATAATAGCATGGAACAATAAAAAATTATAGATACGTTGGAGACGTATCAGCATCCCCAAGCTTAATTCCCGCTCGTCCTCGAGTAGGTAAATGATAAAAACAGAACTTTTGATGTGGAATTCTACTTGGCATAATTTCAATGTAATTCTTATTAATTGTGGTATGAATATTCAGATCCGAAAGATTCAAGACAAAAGTTTAATATTGACATGAAAACAATAATACTTCAAGCATACTAACAAAGCAATCATGTCTTCTCAAAATAACATGGCCAAAGAAAGCTATCCCTACAAAGTCATATAGTCTGGTTATGCTCTATCTTCACCACACAAAGTATTTAAATCATGCACAACCCTGATGACAAGCCAAGCAATTGTTTCATAATTTTGACATTCTCAAAACTTTTTCAATCTTCAAGCAATACATGAGCGTGAGCCATGGATATAGCACTATATGTGGAATAGAATGGTGGTTGTGGAGAAGACAAAAAAGGAGAAGATAGTCTCACATCAACTAGGCATATCAACGGGCTATGGAGATGCCCATCAATAGATATCAATGTGAGTGAGTAGGGATTGCCATGCAACGGATGCACTAGAGCTATAAGTATATGAAAGCTCAAAAAGAAACTAAGTGGGTGTGCATCCAACTCGCTTGCTCACGAAGACCTAGGGAATTTTGAGGAAGCCCATCATTGGAATATACAAGCCAAGTTCTATAATGTAAAATTCCCACTAGTATATGAAAGTGACAACATAGGAGACTCTCTATCATGAAGATCATGGTGCTACTTTGAAGCACAAGTGTGGTAAAAGGATAGTAACATTGTCCCTTCTCTCTTTTTCTCTCATTTTTTTATTTGGGCCTTTTTCTCTTTTTTATGGCCTATTTTCTTTTCTTTTTTATTTTTTATTTTTTCATTTGGAGTCTCATCCCGACTTGTGGGGGAATCATAGTCTCCATCCTCCTTTCCTCACTGGGACAATGCTCTAATAATGATGATCATCACACTTTTATTTACTTACAACTCATGAATTACAACTCGATACTTAGAACACAATATAACTCTATATGAATGCCTCCGGCGGTGTACCGGGATATGCAATGACTCATGAGTGACAAGTATGAAAGAATTATGAACGGTGGCTTTGCCACAAATATGATGTCAACTACATGATCATGCAAAGCAATATGACAATGATGGAGCGTGTCATAATAAACTGAACGGTGGTAAGTTGCATGGCAATATATCTCGGAATGGCTATGGAAATGCCATGATAGGTAGTTAAGCTGGCTGTTTTGAGGAAGTTATATGGTGGGTGTATGATACCGGCGAAAAGTGCACGGTATTAGAGAGGCTAGCAATGGTGGAAGGAGGAGAGTGCGTATAATCCATGGACTCAGCATTAGTCATAAGAACTCATATACTTATTGCAAAAATCTATTAGTTATCAAAATAAAGTATTACGCGCATGCTCCTAGGGGGGTAGATTGGTAGGAAAATACCATCACTCGTCCCCGACCGCCACTCATACGGAAGACAATCAATAAATAAATCATGCTCCGACTTCATCACATAACGGTTCACCATACGTGCATGTTACGGGAATCACAAACTTTAACACAAGTATTTCTCAAATTCACAACTACTCAACTAGCATGACTCTAATATCACCATCTTTATATCTTAAAACAATTATCAAGCATCAAACTTTTCTTAGTATTCAACACACTCATAAGAAAGTTTTTACTAATCTTGAATACCAAGCATATTAGGATTGTTTAAGAAAATTATCATGCTATTTAAGACTCTCAAAATAATCTAGGTGAAGCATGAGAGATCAATAGTTTCAATAAAACAAATCCACCACCGTGCTCTAAAAGATATAAGTGAAGCACTAGAGCAAATAACAAACTACTCTGGAAGATATAAGTGAAGATCAATGAGTAGTCAAATAATTATGTAGCTATGTGAAGACTCTCTAACATTTGAGAATTTAAGATCTTGGAATTTTATTCAAACAGCAAGCAAGGAAAAATAAAATGACATTTCAAGGATAGAACACATCATGTGAAGAAGCAAAAACTTAGGTTCAACCGATACTAACCGATAATTGTTGAAGAAGAAAGGTGGGATGCCTACCGGGGCATCCCCAAGCTTAGATGCTTGAGACTTCTTAAAATATTATCTTGGGGTGCCTTGGGCATCCCCAAGCTTGAGCTTTTGTGTCTCCTTAATTCCTCTCATATCACGGTTTCCTAAATCTCAAAAGCTTCATCCACACCAAACTCAATAAGAACTCATGAGATAAGTTAGTATAACCAATGCAAAAACCTTATCATACTATACTGTAGCAAATCACTAAAATTATTATTCAACATTGCATACTAAATGCCTCTGCATATTTAATAGTTCTATCCTCAAATAGAATCATTAAACAAGCAAACATATGCAAACAATGCAAACATAACAGCAATCTGCCAAAACAGTACAGTCTGCAAATAATGCAAGATTCATCATACTTCCCTAACTCTAAAAATTATGAAAGAAAATTCACACTGTAGTAAATTTATCAGAGCTTCTTATGCAAAAGGTTTCAACATTTTATCACATTCTGACTTTTCTAGGGAATTTTTGCAACAGCGGTAAACTTTCTGTTTTGGAACAGCAACATGTATACTTGCAAAATAAGCATGGTAAAAGCTATCCTTGACATTTTTCTTGAAACCAGAGATACAAAACATTATTCTAAGTAACAGCAAGCAAATACTAACAAAATAAAATGATGCTCCAAGCAAAACACATATCATGTGGTGAATAAAAATATAGCTCCATGTAAAGTTACCGATGAACGAAGACGAAAGAGGGGATGCCTTCCGGGGCATCCCCAAGCTTAGGCTATTGGTTATCATTGAATATTACCTTGGGGTGCCGTGGGCATCCCCAAGCTTAGGCTCTTGCCACTCCTTATTCCATAGTCCATCGAATCTTTACCCAAAACTTGAAAACTTCACAACACAAAACTTAAAAGAAAACTCGTGAGCTCCGTTAGCGAAAGAAAACAAAACACCACTTCAAGGTACTGTAATTAACTCATTCTTTATTTATATTGGTTTTAAAACTACTGTATTCCAACTTCTCTATGGTTTATAAACTATTTTACTAGCCATAGATTCATCAAAATAAGCAAACAACACACGAAAAACAGAATCTGTCAAAAACAGAACAGTCTGTAGTAATCTGTAACTAACACAAAATTATGGAACTAAAAAAATCAGAAAAAATAGGAAGAACTAGAAAATTTGTTTATTGATCTGCTGAAATTTTAATCAATATTTTATCACATTCTGGTGATTTTAAACAATTATTTTCGTGAACAGAAAGTTTCTGCAATTTTCAGCAAGATCAAATAACTATCATCCAAGAAGATCCTATAGGTCTTACTTGGCACAAACACTAATTAAAACATAAAACCACATCTAAACAGAAGCTAGATGGATTATTTATTACTAAACAGAACCAAAAAGCAAGACACTAAAATAAAATTGGGTTGCCTCCCAACAAGCGCTATCGTTTAACGCCCCTAGCTAGGCATGATGATTTCAATGATGCTCACATAAAACATAAGAATTGAAACATAAAGAGAGCATCATGAAGAATATGACTAGAACTTTTAAGTCTAACCCACCTTCTATGCATAGGTATTTTGTGAGAAAACAACTTATGGGAACAATAATCAACTAGCATAGGAAGGCAAAACAAGCATAACTTCAAAACCTTACGCACATAGAGAGGAAACTTGACATTATTGCAATTCCTACAAGCATATATTCCTCCCTCATAGTAATTTTCAGTAGCATCATGAATGAATTCAATAATATAACTAGCACCTAAAACATTATTTTCATGATCTACAAGCATATAATTTTTATTACTCTCCACATAAGCAAAAAAATTCTCATTCGGAATAGTGGGAGCAAACTCAACAAAATAACTATCATATGATTGAAAATTAAGATCAAGATGACAAGTTTCATAGTTATCATTATTCTTTAAAGCATACGTGTCATCACAATAATCATTATAGATAGGAGGCATGCTTTCATCATAGTAAATTTTCTCATCAAAGCTTGGGGGACAAAAAATATCATCTTCATCAAACATAGCTTCCCCAAGCTTGTGGCTTTGCATATCATTAGCACCATAGATATTCAAGGAATTCATACTAACAACATTGCAATCATGCTCATCATTCAAATATTTAGTGCCAAACATTTTAATGCATTCTTCTTCTAACACTTTGGCACAATTTTCCTTTCCATCATACTCACGAAAGATATTAAAAAGATGAAGCGTATGAGGCAAACTCAATTCCATTTTTTTGGTAGTTTTCTTTTATAAACTAAACTAGTGATAAAACAAGAAACTAAAAGATTCGATTGCAAGATCTAAAGATATACCTTCAAGCACTCACTTCCCGACAGCGCGCCAGAAAAGAGCTTAGTTGACGGGTGTGAGTGCCGCTACCTAACCTCCCGAACGGCGCCAGAAAAGAGCTTGATGTCTACTACACAACCTTCTTCTTGTAGACGTTGTTGGGCCTCCAAGTGCAGAGGTTTGTAGGACAGTAGAAAATTTCCCTCAAGTGGATGACCTATGGTTTATCAATCCGTGGGAGGCGTAGGATGAAGATGGTCTCTCTCAAGCAACCCTGCAACCAAATAACAAGAGTCTCTTGTGTCCCCAACACACCCAATACAACGGTAAATTGTATTGGTGCACTAGTTCGGCGAAGAGATGATGATACAAGTGCAATATGGATGGTAGATATAGGTTTTTGTAATCTGAAAATATAAAAACAGCAAGGTAACTAATGATAAAAGTGAGCGTAAACGGTATTGCAATGATAGGAAACAAGGCCTAGGGTTCAAACTTTCACTAGTGCAAGTTCTCTCAACAATAATAACATAATTGGATCATATAACTATCCCTCAGCATGCAACAAAGAGCCACTCCAAAGTCACTAATAGTGGAGAACAAACGAAGATATTATGGTAGGGTACGAAACCACCTCAAAGTTATTCTTTCCAATCAATCTGTTGGGCTATTCCTATAAGTGCCACAAACAGCCCTAGAGTTCGTACTAGAATAACACCTTAAGATACAAATCAACCAAAACCCTAATGTCACCTAGATACTCCAATGTCACCTCAAGTATCCGTGGGTATGATTATACGATATGCATCACACAATCTCAGATTCATCTATTCAACAAACACATAGAACCTCAAAGAGTGCCCCAAAGTTTCTACTGGATAATCACGACGAAAACGTGTGCCAACCCCTATGCATAGGTTCATGGGCGGAACCCGCAAGTTGATCACCAAAACATACATCAAGTGAATCACGTGATATCCCATTGTCACCACAGAGACGCACGGCAAGACATACATCAAGTGTTCTCAAATCATTAAAGACTCAATCCAATAAGATTACTTCAAGGGGAAAACTCAATCCATTACAAGAGAGTAGAGGGGGAGAAGAAACGTAAGATCCAACTATAATAGCAAAGCTCGCGATACATCAAGATCGTGCCAAATCAAGAATACGAGAGAGAGAGAGAGAGAGAGAGATCAAACACATAGCTACTGGTACATACCCTCAGCCCCGAGGGTGACCTACTCCCTCCTCGTCATGGAGAGCGCCGGGATGATCAAGATGGCCACGGTGAGGTTCCCCCCGCGTGTCTTGAACAGGTCCCAATTGACTTTTGGCGGCTACAGAGGCTTGCGGCGGCGGAACTCCCGATCTATTCTGTTCCCCGAAGTTTTTAGGGTATATGGATATATATAGGCGGAATAAGTACGTCGGGGGAGCCACGAGGGGCCCACGAGGGTGGAGGACGCGCCCTAGGGGGGTGGGCGCCCCCCTACCTCGTGGCTTCCTCATCTCTTTCCTGACGTGCACTCCAAGTTTTTCCGGTAGCTTTCCTTCCAAAAATAACTTCTCCAGTTGGTTTCATTCTGTTTCGACTTTGTTTGATATTCCTTTTCTTCGAAACACTGAAACAAGGGAAAACAGGAGCTGGCACTGGGCTCTGGGTCAATAGGTTAGTCCCAAAAGTGATATAAAAGTGGATAATAAAGCCCATAAACATGCAAAACACATAATATAATAGCATGGAACAATCAAAAATTATAGATACGTTGGATATGTATCAGGACCCCCTACCCGAGATCCGCCGGTTTTGACACCGACATTGGTGCTTTCATTGAGAGTTCCATTGTGCCATCACCGTAAGGCTTGATGGCTCCTTCAATCATCGGCAACGATGTGATCCAGGGTGAGGTTTTCCTCCTCGGACAGATCTTCGTATTCGGCGGCTTCGTACCGCGGACCAATTCTCTTGGCCATCTGGAGCAGATCGAAAGCTACGCCCCTGGCCATCAGGTCAGTTTTGGAAACTTGAACTATGCTGCCAACATCCATGGAGACTTGATCTTCGACGGATTCGAACCCATGTCAGGCGCGCCGCACAATCACAATGGGCATGACTTAGCTCTGACGTCGGACAGTGGTCGGGAGATCACACCTGCAACTACTCCAACCCTTAATCCGGAACAAATTGCGCCATCGGAGGACAGGTGGATAGACCCTGCCACGAAGGCCGCACTCTCAGTGGCGATAGAGCCGAATACTGACTTCACCTCCCACGAGAGCCGTGTTGCCGAACCGTCGGGTTCATCCCCGGCCACGGGCTCCGAGCCGCTTACATCCGTGCCCATCGAATCCGATCGGGCACCAATCATGGAGTTTACCTCCGCGGATATCTTTTGGCACTCGCCTTTTGGCGACGTGCTAAATTCATTAAGATCCCTCTCCTTGTCAGGAGGCCCTTGGCCGAACTATGTCCGGCTAGAATGGGATGCGGAAGACGAAGAAATTCGCGCCCCACCCACCACCCACTTAGTAGCCACTATCGACGATTTAACCGACATGCTCGATTTTGACTCCGAAGACATCGACGGTATGGACGACGATGCAGGAGACGATCAGGAACCACCGCCTACAGGGCGTTGGACAGCCACCTCAACACACGATATATATATATATGGTGGATACACCCAAAGAAGACAACGACGAGGAACGTAAGGATGCAGCGAAGGATAGCTCCCTCGAGAAGCAACCAAAGCGACGGCGTAGGTGCCGCTCCAAATCCCGCCTCGGCAAAAATAGCGATAACAACGCAAAAGAAAGTAACACCCCCAGTCGACTCCAGAGGAGACGACGACATTGACCTAGCGATAGAGCGGGATGAACCAGTGAACAACGAACATAGTACGGAGCAGCTGTCCGAACACGTCGATGCCGAGGATAAAACTCATCAACCTCTCTCTGGAGAGGAAAACAGTCCGGACAACGACGCACACATCATCCCGGAAAGACACGCGGAACAAGAGAACCTCCATAGAAGGCTCATTGCCACCGCGAGGAGTCTGAAAAAGCAGAAGCAAAGGCTTAAGGCCGCGCAGAATACACTCAACAGTAGATGGAACAAAGTGCTCGACACCGAAGAAAAGTATGGTGGTAGCTGCCATACAAAGAGCTATCCAAAACACAAGCTGTTTCCTGAGTTCGACGACGAGGCCGTAGAGCCTATACAGCCGAAGAATAAAATGGTCGATCAGCCGGATCGACCACCTCGTGGCCGCGATAGGGCGGCTAACAGGGCCGCACATAAGTCGACACACGATTTACGTGAGGACTTGCGCTAAAAATCCGGTATGACCAGGTCCATCTATGGATCTAGGAAGCGCGCTCCGGCACAAAATCAAAACCGAATACTACAACCGTCCGAACGCCATGATACATCCAAATACAGGGGTGCCGCACACCCCCTATGCTTCACCGACGAGCTACTGGATCATGAATTTCCGGAGGGATTCAAGCCCGTGAACATAGAGGCGTACGACGGAACGACAGACCCTGGGGTCTGGATTGAGGACTTCATCCTCCATATCCATATGGCTCGCGGAGACGATCTCCACGCCATTAAATACCTGCCCCTCAAGCTGAAAGGACCATCTCGGCACTGGCTGAAGAGCCTCCCCGAAAATTCAATAGGAAGTTGGGAGGAGCTTGAGGATGCTTTTAGGGCCAATTTTCAACGGACTTATGTCCGACCTTCGGACGCAGACGATTTAAGTCACATAATTCAACAGCGCGGAGATTCATTCCGAAAGCTTTGGAACAGGTTTCTCACTAAGAAGAACCAAATCGTCGACTGTCCGGATGCCGAAGCCTTAGCAGCTTTCAAACACAGCGTTCGCGACGAATGGCTTGCCAGACACCTCAGCCAGGAGAAACCAAGGACAATGGCAGCCTTAACAAGCCTTATGACACGCATTTGCACGGGCGAAGATAGCTGGCTAGCCCGTAGTAGCACCAGCGACCCAGGCCCATCCGAAGTCAGGGATGGCAATGGAAAACCACGACGCAATAAAAGCAAGCGTCGAAATAACGAAGATAGCCCAGCCAACACGATGGTAAACACCGGATTCAAGGGCTCTCTACCCGGTCAGCGGAAGAAGCCTTTCAAAGGCAACAGAGATGGACCCTCCAGCCTCAACAAGATTCTAGACAAATTATGTCAGATTCACGGCACCTCCGACAAACCTTCTAATCACACCCACAGAGAATGCTGGGTCTTCAAGCAGGCCGGCAAGCTAAATGCCGAACACAAGGGGAGGGAGACACCAAGTGAAGACGAGGATGAGCCTCGTCAGCAAAGCACTGGGGGATAGAAAAAATTCCCACCAGAGGTCAAAATAGTGAACATGATTCACGTAACAGAAAGAAAGGGCAAACATGCACTCAAAGACACATGCGCCGTAGAGCCCATCACCCCCAAGTTCAACCCTTGGACGGCCCGCCCAATCACCTTCGATTGTAGGGATCACCTGACAAGTATCCAGCATGGAGGATTGGCTGCCTTGGTGCTAGACCCAATTATCAATGGATACCATCTCACCCAAGTCCTTATGGACGGCGGCAGTAGCCTGAATCTGATATATCAGGACACGGTCCGCAAAATGGGGATGGACCCGACAAGAATCTGCCGAAGTACTACTACCTTTAAAGGGGTAGTACCAGGCCCAGAGGCCCGCTATATGGGCTCTCTAGTACTAGAGGTTGTATTCGGTTCACCCGACAACTTCCGAAGTGAAAAGTTAACCTTCGACATCGCTCCATTCCGAAGCGGCTATCAAGCACTACTCGGACGAACAGCTTTCGCTCGTTTTAATGCAGTACCGCATTACGCTTCTCTTAAGCTTAAGATGCCCGGTCCACGTGGCACCATCACAGTTAGTGGAAATATTGAGCGTTCCTTACGCGCGGAAGAACGTATTGTGGCTTTAATAGACGAACACTAGACGACCTCCCCAACCAAAATAAATGATCGGTCGCCAAGACCGCGGACACGGCTAGACGAGTCCGGTGCATCACTAGCTGTAATAGCCTAGATATACCTGAGATTGGTTTGCCGATTATACTCCCATAGGCGGTACCAGGGGCTTCCAGCGTGTAAAAAGGACTAGTTCGGCTCCACTTTACTTAACTTGAATTTTAATGGTTTATTGAGAATAGCCAATTTTGCGCATGACAACTTTCACCTAAGTTCTTCTCTTTTACAGATGACAATCGTGCTACACCCTTCCAGGATACGGCACAACGGATACACAGGCGCAGACGTGCAGCAGGGACCCGCTCAAAGGTTTCTTTTTAGATTAATACCCTGTGTAAACATTTCTCACTGTCTTTTGTTGCTTCAAATCCTCCGGACACTCGGTATAGCCAAGAAGGATGCTGATGTTATTGGCATTTGGCCACGTCAGAATAATGCACGTACCTGGACATTCGGGGTTCATTATCAAGGGCATTTCTCAGCCCGGTACATGTTATAAAGACCGAATACCTTAGGGAGTGTTCGACGTCGCGAGTTTGGCCTTATATGCATCAGCTCTGAATCATGTCTTTGGTCAAATCTTGGGTTTGCCCGGCTCCCGTGTTTTGCTACCTTACGTTCCGCTTTATCGGCTAAGGTGGCACCGGGAGAACTACTGCGATTGTGCCTTGGTTCATCCGGACGAGCACCTCAGTAGAGAAAGCCGAAAACTGACTATCATGATAAGCGCGAGACTGGTCAACCACTCGATGACTTAGCGGAATCTTCGGGATCCTCCGCATTAACGAAGGGCCGGTTTTCCCGGTCATGTACGTACGCGCCCCGAATTCGGATGAGTGCGGAAATACCAGGGGCTATATAGTAGCCCCACTGTCAAACTCCTATGGTCAAGTGAAAGTGTTAAAGCAATATAGTCTGATTGCCTCGTTCACCGTGCTACCACCTCCTTAATGGACCAAGACGTTGGATCAAGTGTGAAGACACGCTTTTGCGAACACCCCTGCATTATATGCGTGGGGGCTGAAATAACATTTAACGCAAACTTTCAGGACATACATACATACATATATATATATATATATATATATATATATATATATATATATATATATATATATATATATATATATATACACACACACACACACACATAAACGATCATACAGAGGCATAATAATACTTTCGGGCAAAAGTATAAACACAGCCTTTACAATTCAAATAACATTGTTCTTACAGTGGGGATACATGTGACTAGAACATAACATTTTTCGAGCACTGAGCCTCTATTAAACGAGCGCCTTCAAGGACCTCTTCAAAGTAGTGCTCTGTCGATACTCGGCCTACGACCGAACTCTGGGTTGCAATAGTGGTGGCCTCCATCTCTGCCCAGTATGTCTTGACACGGGCAAGGGCCATCCACGCACCCTCTATGCACGCCGACCTCTTCATAGCGTCGATATGCGGCACAACACCAAGGAATCATTGCACTAAGCCAAAGTAAGTATTCGGCCTTGGTCCTTCTGGCCAAAGATGATCCATAACAGACCTCATGGCAAGCCCGGACAACCTATGGAGCTCGGCCCACTCGGTTATTCGCTCATTTAACAGCAAGGGCCGCACCGGAACATTGAACTGCGACCAGAAAAACTTTTCCACTTCACGACCTTTTTGATCTTTGAAAAACTCAGCCGCATCAGCAGCACTCGCTGCCAAATCCACGTATGCGTCCGCAGAACTCCATAATTGATCGAGAAGGGCATACTTCGGATCTCCGAACTTCGTCCACAACAAAAAGGGCTTCCCAGCCGCGATATCTCCAGCTTGACGCAGCTCCTCCTTTGCCGCTCTGATTTTAGAGCAGGCTTCCTTGGCTGCTCCGTCGCCTTCGCTCGGCTTTCCTTTTCAAGAAGCTCGTAACGGTCGGCGGCATCTTTCAACTCAATGGCCATCTTGGCTATTTTATCCTTGCTTTGGCAATGCGCAGCCTGTTGGGCTCTCAGCTCTTCGACCGCCTTTAGAGCGGCCGCATCACTCTTCCTGGCTTGTTCCTTGGCTCGGGCAAGTTCCGCCCGAAGGGTCTCCATAGTGGCAACTCCATCTGCAGTCGCAACATATTAAAGATACTAGCATCATGCTCCTCTTATTATGTGTTGATCGCCGGAGAAATCACATACCCTATGCCTCGTCAAGCCGCTTGTTTACAAGCACGATGTCGGCATCTGCCGCATCAAGTTGCCACTTCAGCTCGGCAAACTCACCAGTCTGCTAGCCACCGGACAACCAGCCACCTGCACATGAAGGCGGCATGATTATTACCTGGGACTATGATCCTCTGTTTGCCGCCGTTTTCGACAGCAAACAAAGTCTCAGGGGCTACTATCTGTATATGGCACACCTAGCGTGTGCGGTACCATCAAAAACATATACTACTTTGTGTACCTCAAAGCCTCTTAGCAGGCTCATAAAAGCTTCATGCAGCCCGCTTTCAGCGGATGAAATCCTCTCAACCACCATACCCATTAGCGTACGATGCGCTTCTGAGATAGCCGCTTGCTCCAGAAGATCCTTCAGTGCGCCGGGTCGCGCACCGGACGGTCCCGGCCTCTTTCTGTTGCTCTCCTTAGGAGCCAAATACTCCGGACTTCGGGTGGCCGAAGGTTTACCCTCTGGCCTTGGCGGATCAAGAGAAATCCTCCATGACGACACCTCGAGGTCGCCCGCTTCATGAGGCGGGGAGGCATGGGGAGGCGTTTCGCTCTCCATCATCTCCGGAAGAAGATCCCCCGAAGAGAACTCTGTCGAGAAGGGCTACGATCCGAACTACAAGATATATGCTTCTGTTATTGTCCTCAGAAGTAAAACAGGATATTTTTACTATTAAGTACTTGTGTTTACTTACAGCTCGGTGGAGGGCTGATCCCCTTGCGGGCACTGTGCGGCAAGGATACCCTCCGGGGCAGGACCCTCTGGCGAAGATTTCTTCCCTTGTTTGGAAACCATTGTTTCCAAGTCTTCAGAGGTGGTCCTCTTCCTTCCCTGGGGAGAGGGAACGTCAGATTCTTCTCCCCGGTTATCCTCCATCGCGGAGGCGCTAACTCCCCCGGTTTGGATGAATAACGAGCGAGGCCCGCTTCAGCCTCTTTATTCCCCCCTTTATCTTCCCCGGAGGGTGCTTGATAAGGCGCAAGCTCAAGCATTCTGGCCAGTACTGGATCTACTGAGCCTTCGGGAAGGGGGGCCGAACACCTGATCATCTTCGCCTTTTTTACCCAATCCTGGTCAAAGAGCGGCTTTTCAAAATGATGTTGTGATAAATAAAGAGACAACGTGTTCGGCCGAAGGACTACTTACTTGGGTATCTGGATGATTGCAGCTCAGACCCGCATCCTCGATGGTGTTCGGACACCTTATCTGTGATCCGAAGAACAATTTGTACATCTCTTCGAGTGTCATGCTGAGGAAGTGCTGAATAGCTCGCGGTCCTTCCGGGTTGAACTCCCACATACGGAGGGGTCGACGTTTGCAAGGCGGGACTCGATGAACTAGCATGACTTGCATTACCGTGACCAGGCTGATATCTCTCTCAAGGAGATCTCGGATGCGACTCTGCAGTATCGGCACATCATTTACTGGCCCCCAGTCCAGCCCCTTGTTGATCCATGACGTCAGTCGTGGCGGGAGGGCCCGAGCGAAAGGCAGGGGCGGCCACCCATTTAGTACCGCGGGGAGATGTGATGTAAAACCACTCCCGTTGCCATAAGCTGGATACCTCCCGGAAGGAACCCTTTGGCCATGGAACATCGGTGCCTTTGCTTATTACAGCTCCTCTGCATCCTGCATGTCGCCCATTAATCATCTTTGGCTCTACATTAAAGGTCTTGAGCCATAAGCCGAAGTGCGGGGTGACGTGGAGGAAGGCCTCACACACGACGATGAACGACGAGATGTGAAGGATGGAATCCGGGGCCAGGTCATGAAAATCTAGCCCATAATAGAACATGAGCCCCCTAACAAAGGGATCTAGGACAAGGCCTAGCCCTCGGAGGAAGTGAGAGATGAATACGATGCTCTCGCCAGGTTCGGGTGTGGGAATGACCTGCCCTCGAGCAGGTAGCCTGTGCGAGATTTCAGCGGTCAGATACCTAGCCTCTCTTAGCTTCTTGATGTCTTCCTCTGTGACAGAGAGGGCATCCACAGACCTTGAAGGTTGGATCCGGACATGGTTGAAGGTCTGAAGCGCCTGACCTGAGTCTTAGGTGTTGGAACTCGAGGCGGGGGAAGGATTCGATTGAGTGCGAGAAGAAAAAGGACATGCCTTGGCCTCTTTATAAAGAGGGTGAATATCAAGCGTCCTCCGCGTGGCTGTTTGGGACTTGCCTAAAATCGAGGAGTCATACCAACGGGCACGATTGGGTTACCCACACCCGTATTGATGAGAATCCCGTGATAAGGGGACACGATCTCTGCTTCAACAAGACGTGCCAAGGAAACCACCTCGCGATATGTGCCGTGGCTGGTTGTGAAAAACGGTTCGAATAATGACAGGGCCGTGGTGTGATGTCATGTTGCAAAATGCGTCAGCAGATTAGATTTGTGGAAATATTATTCTCTCTACGGTAGTTTGTGGAACTTGTTTTGCAGAGCCAAACACTATCCTTGTGTTCAAAATCTTCTATGGAGTATTCGGAGGAGGAACCCGCCTTGCAATGTCGAAGACAATCTGCGCGTCGGACTCATCGTCATTGAAGCCTGGTTCAGGGGCTACTGAGGCAGTTCTGGATTAGGGGGTCCTCGGACAGCCGGACTATATACTTTAGCCGGACTGTTGGACTATGAAGATACAAGATTGAAGACTTCGTCCCGTGTCCGGATGGGACTCTCCTTGGCGTGGAAGGCAAGCTTGGCGATACGGATATGTAGATCTCCTCCCTTGTAACCGACTCTGTGTAACCCTAGCCCCTTCCGGTGTCTATATAAACCGGAGGGTTTAGTCCGTAGAACAACAACAATCATACCATAGGCTAGCTTCTAGGGTTTAGCCTCTACGATCTCGTGGTAGATCAACTCTTGTAATACTCATATAATCAAGATCAATCAAGCAGGAAGTAGGGTATTACCTCCATCGAGAGGGCCCGAACCTGGGTAAACATCGTGTCCCCCGCCTCCTGTTACCATCCGCCTTAGACGCACAGTTCGGGACCCCCTACCCGAGATCCGCCAGTATTGACACCGACAGTTACCCACACCCGTATTGATGAGAATCCCGCGATAAGGGGAACACGATCTCTGCTTCGACAAGACGTGCCAATAAAACCGCCTCGCAACACGTGCAGTGGCAGGCTGGGCAAAACGGCTCGTAATGACCGGACCATGGCGTGATGTCACGTTATGAGAAGTTGTCAGCAGATTAGATTTGTGGAAATATTATTCTCTCTACGGTGGTATGTGGAATTTGTTTTGCAGAGCCGGACACTATCCTTGTGTTCAAAATCTTCTATGGAATATTCAGAGGAGGAACCCGCCTTGCAATGCTGACGACAATCTGCGCGCCGGACTCATTGTCATTGAAGCCTGGTTCAGGGGCTACTGAGGGAGTCCTGGATTAGGGGGTATCCAGACAGCCGGACTATATCCTTTGGCCGGCCTGTTGGATTATGAAGATACAAGAATGAAGACTTGGTCTCGTGTCCGGATGGGACTCTCTTGGCGTGGAAGGCAAGCTTGGCGATACAGATATGTAGATCTCCTTCTGTTGTAATCGACTCTGTGTAACCCTAGCCCCTTCGGTGTCTATATAAACCGGAGGGTTTAGTCCGTAGGACAACAACAATCATACCATAGGCTAGCTTCTAGGGTTTAGCCTCTACGATCTCGTGGTAGATCAACTCTTGTAATACTCATATTCATCAAGATCAATCAAGCAGGAAGTAGGGTATTACCTCCATGGAGAGGGCCCAACACAGGTAAACATCGTGTCCCTTGCCTCCTGTTACCATCCACCTTAGACGCACAGTTCGGGACCCCCTACCCGAGATCTGCCAGTTTTGACACCGACATTGGTGCTTTCATTGAGAGTTCCACTGTGCCGTCGCCATAAGGAAGGATGTCTCGTCTCGTTGTCAAGGACAGCGTCACCTCTAGAGGAGCCCTGGCTGTCGGCCAGACTCTCCGGCTAGGCGAGTTCGTCATGACCGCCCGTTTGGCTGTTGCGCCGATGATGACTTCTCGGGTCATCAAAAACAACCTCCACGTCGGCTCGGAACTTGCCAAGCAGATGGATCCGATGGAGCTCTCTTCCCTAAACGAGCTCTTGGACCGCATCGCTGCTTTGGGAGTCGCTACAGACTATGATCGGATCGGGCTTAAACCCGACCAAAGGGAGATTAACTCTCCGCCGGTCACCCATCAGATAGCAGTGGTGGAGGAACAATGCGGTAATTTTCCCACAATCTTGAGGACAAGCTATGTCCGGATTCCAGAGCTCTCCGAGCCGGATACCTGTACACGGAAGGACATCCCCCAAGCCTTGAAAGTAGAATCAGGCAGTGGACCAGACCTATCGGGCGACATCCCGGAGCCCGAACCTCCAAGATCGGAAACTCCCACGCCCCCGGGTCGCAGACCGGGTCAGGGTTCGGACTTAAATCCGCCCACCCACCCAGATACAAGCGATCTCTCCCACATTAGATAAGAGCCCCAAGAAACAATACATCACTATTAGGCCAGATTCCTCCTTGTAATGAACAAGGTCAAGGACTGTCGAGAGGAAGACGCAATTTCATTCTTCTGCAATAATTGCACGGACAAGGGAATCCTTAAGCCATAAGCCGCCGCAACATAGCACACTTTGCTGACTTGGCGGCCATAGTACGGAAGTACTGTGCGATGGAGAGCGCCTGGAAAACCGAAACAGAATTTTGGGATAATCCGGCTTTGGCTAAATACCCAGTCCGAACCAAAAGGGTGCACCCCCATAAGTCACCCGATTCAATCACAAAAAAGCAAAAGCCCACTAGAGGGCACGAAACCGTATTGGAGGGATGGCTTAACGGACCCTGCAAAATTCACAGTACGATGGATACCACACCAACACATAGCCTTAGAGCATGTTGGGTACTCCGGCAGGTTGCTAAGAGCGGTTAGGATCAGAGCAACATCCCGTGAATTACAATACGGTCTTAACAGTCTTCGAGATATTCGCCTCAAATAATAGGCGCAAGCGAGCACTCCGCAGCCTTGCCGAGATCTTCCAGGTGGCAGCAATAAATCCATGGAGCGACACAGCTATCACCTTTAATTCCAGTGATGAACCTAAATGCCGAATAGCCCGAGCACCAGCCGCACTAGTCCTTAGTCCAATTGTGGACGGCTTTCGGCTCACTAAAGTGCTCATGGACGGCGGCAGCGGATTAAACCTCATTTACGAGGAAACTCTTCACAAAATGGAAATAGACTGGAACCGCGTTGAGCAAAGCAGCACAACCTTTAGAGGAATCATCCCCAGTCGGGAGGCACGTTGCGCTGGGAAAATCACACTAGATGTGGTATTCGGCACACCGGAAAATTACAGGTCCGAAGAAATAATTCCAAGTGGCCCCATTCAGTAGCGGATACCACGCCCTTCTAGGGCAGGAGGCATTCACGATCTTCCAAGCTATACCCCATTACGGGTACATGAAGCTCAAAACGCCTGGGCCCAATGGAATCATCACTCTAGCTAGTGATCCGGACATAGCGCTCCGCGCCGAAAACAAAATAGCCGCACTAGCCCTCGAGGCACTATCCGAAGCCCTAGCAGCAGAGGAGTTAACCGCGCTACGCTCGGCCATGGACAGGGACGACGTGATACTCGACAAGAGATCCAAGTCCACCTCTTTCAAACCAGCGGACGAGATAGTCAAATTCCAAGTCCACCCAACGGACCCTACCAAAACACCTCAATTGTGGCACAGTTAAACCCCGATGTGGACGCCGCACTACGGGAGTTCCTGCGCGAGAACTGGGATATATTTGCCTGGCACCCATCAAATATGCCAGGAATCCCACGCAAGTTGGCCGAGCATAGCCTTAACATTCTAAAAGGGTTCAAGCCGGTCAAGCAGACTCTTCGGTGCTTCTCCGAACCTAAGCGACAGGCTATGGGCGAGGAGCTAGCCAAGTTATTGGAGGCCGGATTCATCAGAGAAATAGAACACCCGGACTGGCTAGCAAACCTGGTGATAGTACCAAAGAAGGACAAATCCTGGCGCTTATGTGTCGACGTCAAAGACCTCAATAAAGCTTGCCCAAAGGATCCCTTCCCCCTCCCCCGCATAGATCAAATTATCGACGCCACCGCAGGACACGACTCATTGTGCTTCCTCGATGCATACTCTGGCTACCACCAAATCAAGATGGCCGAGTCCGACCAAGCCGCAACGGCGTTTATCACGCCATACGGCCCCTTCAGTTTCAACACAATGCCTTTCGGTCTTAAGAACGCCGGTGCAACGTATCAACGCATGATTCAGACATACCTGGAAAAGCAAATCGGCAAAACAGTGGAAGCATACATAGACGATGTGGTCGTCAAAACCAGACACGTCGACTCTTTAATAGACGACTTGAGGCTTACATTCAACAACCTCCGAACATACGACATCAAACTCAATCCGGAAAAATGCATTTTCGGCGTGCCCGCCGGAAAGCTCATGGGCTTCATTGTCTCCAGTAGAGGGAATGAAGCAAACCCGGCTAAAATCCGAGCCCTGTCACAATTGGCCATCCCAACAGACCCCAAGCAAATCCAGAAGTTAACTGGATGCGTTGCGACCTTAAGTTGCTTCATCTCCCGATTAGGAGAAAAGGCACTACCCCTTTATCGCCTTCTACGGTGCACCGAACACTTCGAGTGGACGGATGCTGCCACGGCTGGACTGGAAGAAATAAAAGCCATACTGGTCACCAACCCAATCCTGGCCGCGCCAAACATCGGCAAACCGATGCTGCTATATATAGCAGCGACTCATCAAGTCATAAGCGCATCACTCGTCGTCGAACGAGAAACGGACGGACATAAATTCCCCCTTCAAAGGCTGGTATATTATGTATCCACTGTCCTCACCCCATGCAAATCACGGTACCCGCATTATCAAAAGATAGCGTATGCGGTATTCATGGCATCCCGGAAACTACGACACTACTTTCAAGAGTAGTTCAATTACGATGGCCTCAAGTGCCACCGAACGACATAATAAACAATCTGCGACGCCACAGGCCGGATTGCCAAATGGGCCATAGAGCTCCTCCCATTCGACATAACATATAAACCTCGGCGAGCTATTAAGTCGCAGGTATTGGCCGATTTTGTCGCCGAATGGACAGAAGCCGAACTCCCTAAGGAATACGGCGCATACTCCAATTGGATTATGCACTTTGACGGCTCTAAAATGTTGGCCGGTCTAGGGGCTGGCGTCATCTTGACGTCCCCTATCGGAGATATAGTCCAATATGTACTCCAAATACTGTATACAGACTCCAACAATGCCGCCGAATACGAGGCCCTATTACATGGTCTCTGGATGGCAGTCTCCATGGGCATTCAACGTCTGGAGGTGCGCGGGGATTCGAACCTCACAATATCCCAAATAAACAGAGACTTCGACGCTAAAGATCCGAAAATGGCGGCTTATCGCAATGTCGTACTCAAGATGTCAGCTCGGTTCGAGGGGCTCGAATTCCACCATGTAGCTCGGGAAAACAATCAGGCGGCAGACGTCCTTGCCCGTGTCGGCGCTAAGCGCGATCCGGTCCCACCCAACATATTCTTGGAAAGGTTGTTTAAGCCATCCGTGGCATGGGAAGGGGAAACAAGCAACAACTGTCCGGACTCGGCTACAACGCCAGATACCGAACACTCTGACATAATCGGCGGCTCCGCCACCGAAATAACACCTTCATCCCACGTAATAATGGCCATCATCGCCCCATGGACTGAACCATTTCTGGCCTACCTAACCAGACAGGAACTTCCAAAGGACCAAAATGAGGCACGCTGCATTGTGCGACGATCTAAAGCCTACAAGGTCCACGAGGGAGAGCTCTATAGGAAAAGCACCACCGGAGTCCTTCAAAGGTGCATCTCCGAAGAGGAAGGGCGGAAGCTTCTGGTAGAAATTCATGCCGGACTCGGTGGCCACCACGCCGCAGCCCGGGCCCTTGTAAGTAAGGCCTTCCGTACATGATTTTATTGGCCGACGGCCCGAGCAGACGCACAAGACTTGGTCCAACGCTGCGTCGGTTGCTAGCTCTTTGCAAACCAAAGCCATATGCCACCCGTCGCCCTACAAACAATCCCCATTACCTGGCCTTTTGCAGTCTGGGGGCTGGACATGGTTGGACCCCTTAAAGGGGGAACCCATAAGAAAAAAATACTTACTGGTAATGGTGGATAAATTCACCAAATGGATAGAAGCCAAACCTGTTAAAACGGCCGAATCCAGACCAGTGATAGACTTCATATCCGGGGTTGTACACTGTTATGGTGTCCCCCAAAGCATCATCACTGACAACAGCACAAACTTCACTGCCGACGAGGTGAAAACATGGTGCAGCAACATGGGCATCAAGCTCAATTACGCTTCTGTCTATCATCCACAAAATAACGGTCAAGTCGAACAAGAAAAATTGGCTTATCATGAGCGGCATCAAACCCAGATTAGTGCGGTCCTTAAAGGAATCTAACACGCACTGGGTAGAGGAGCTCGACTCCGTACTCTGGGGGCTGCGGACCACGCCGAATCGCACTACCAGATACACACCGTTCTTTATGGTGTACGGTGCAGAGGCGGTTCTGCCCTGCGACATAATTCATGACTCACCTCGAGTGCGCATGTATGAAGAGAGAGAGGCCGAGCTCGATCGGCAGGACAGTTTGGACGCCGTCGAGGAGGAGCGTGACGTGGCAAAAGCTCGTTCCGCATTCTACCAGCAACAGGCTAGAAGATACCAAAGCAGAGAAGTACGGGCCAAAACTTATAACGTTGGCGAACTCGTTCTCGCCTACCGAAAAGAAAACGGACAAGCTCAAGCCCAAATGGGAGGGTCCTTCATTATTGACCAGGTCTTAACCGCGGAGCGCACCGTCTGCGGGATGCATCGGAAAACCGCCGAGCCAAATCCATGGAACGCAGCGAGACTCAAGATTCTATGCCTAGTGCCGACTCGTGTTCGTCTCCTTACCTCTGTCAAATTTTATACATTCGTTATCTGTCTTTTCTTTCTTTCTTCCCTTTTCTTTCGAGGCCTTGAAGGGATAAAATGTGTTTTAACTACACAATCTTGATGCGCCACCGCTCATTATACAGGGGCTTCCTATACGAAGCTTAAATATTTTATGGGCTTCATGCCCGCACATGTGTTATTCTTCCACATGTACCTTTTTTTGCCACTATATGCATCGATATGACTTAAGTTTTGGCCAAGCTGGGTTGCCTGGCTCTTGTATTTATGCCCTACGTTCCCGTTAATTCGGCTAGGGCATAAGGGGAGCACCTCTGCGATTGTTACTGCCGGGTCAACCGGATGTGTACCTCAGACTGGGTGAAGCCGAAAGCTAGTGTTCTTAAGGGAATATTCGGTCGGTGAATAAAAGATGACTTTTTGTTTTTCCACTTGGCCCCAGATGTTTTCGCCTGCGTCTCTTCTCACAGTTCGAACATGCACATTAGGGCATGCGTACCCAGGGAAAGGAACCCTTAACGGAACTATTCTCCCTGGAAGATGTTTCTTACTACCCATGTAATATAACATAACTAGTTGGGTACTTGTCTGTTCAAGCACTTATGACCCCTACGCCTGGTTTCCACGCATACCCCGGTTTTTACATAACTGCGCTGGTATTCGGATACACTCTAGACTATCGGGTCCAAAGGTTGAAGCGAAAAGGTCCGCCATGACAAATGATTTACAATCCGGCTAGAGACATTCTACATGTCATTCAAATTACATAGTCACTTAGACTGATTAAATTCTTCTTCTATGCCATCCAACAGGTTGTCTAGCCTACAATCCTGTTGGGAATACTTGGCGGCTAACTCTACTTGGTGATACACCAAACTGACAGGGATTTCTTTCCCATCGGGCCCCACAGGTCCGACCTCGGCCATGTGGTTTGGGTCAGCCTTGGTATACCACGTCTTCACCATGGCCCAGGCTTCCCTGGCACCTTGACGGCAGGACGATACCTTCCATAATCGGAAGCCCGCCGCGCTCCCTTGAGCTTCTCTGCAAGTCCTCCAAGGCCTTCGGGCTGGGAGACGGATGGCCACAAGGCCTGGGCAATACCTTGCATCACCTGCCGAACTTGCTCGTGCAGTTGGGAGAGCTCTGGTAGAAGATCACCCGCAGACCCGGGCATCTCGTTCATGGGACGACGTGTCAGCATACCTGCAGACATAACTCTGTTAGCGGGCTTCCTCACCGAACTCTTTTTGAAGTTAGTTCAAGCACTTACTGAAAATGTCGCGTCGATGCCACTTGTTCTCCTTCACGGAGTCTGACAGCTGGGCGCGAACATCCTTTAGTTCCACGCTCAGCTGGGTATTGGCATCTTGGAGATCGTTTTTCTCCTGCCTAACCTTTGTAAGCACGCGCTCGCCAGCCTTTAGCCGCCGTATGACATGTTGCTCATCCGGATTCACTCCGGCGTCATCTGCAATATTTAATGTCAGAATTGCATGCATGCTGCATCCTATATGGTACATGTCATTCTTTAAAGCAGGTGTTACCATAGGGGGCCTTCTCGGACTCCTTCAATGCGACCACTGCGGCCAGTAGCTAGGCCTTGCACTCTTCCAGCTCTTGAGACAATTGGGTATTCTTCTCTATAAGAACCTGCACATATAATGATCCTTAAATCAGTTGTGCCAACTGTTTCAAGTCTCGGGGGCTACTGATGCATATAATCATCAAATTCTCTTACCCGTATATCCTTTACATACTGATCCGTGGCTCTGGCAAGACCATTTTGAGCAGCACAGATGTATGCGTCTCCCGAATTGAAGGCATCAAATACCTCTTGGGAGAAACAAGCGTCACGGAGTACGGCTCGGCGGCGCCTGTGATTCATGGCGCTCTCCACTTCGGAATTTGTAGCGGAGATTTTATCCGCATCCTCTGTAGGAGGAACGTCCGACGTGTGCCCCACCTCCGTGTCCGGCCCTGGAGCCTGGCTAGTGGAGGCATGATCGGCAACTCCTCCGGATATAGTCCGGCGAGTATTTTTCCTTCTGGGAAACATGGGTGTTATTATGTTTTCAAAGACAAACCCACGGAGCGAGGTTTTATATCATATCTCTGCACCGGCGTCTCAGTCCGAACCACTTTTCTTTTCAGCCTGCCTGGCCTCGGTACCCCTTGCTGATAACTCGCCACGGGCTCACCATGCCGTCCGGAGGACCTTCCCTGTAAGACACCGCGCAGATACGGAAGGTAAGGTGCGTGGAAAGGGATACTTCTCAAAGGTTGGGCCCCTGGTCTCACTTACCTGCGAGGTAGGCAGTAGCCCCGGATAGTCGGCTATAATAGCCACCATGGCCCCATCACGGCTTGATTGATAAAATATCCTATCGATTAGCTCCACGAATATGTCCGGATCCTCTTGAAGACCGGGGTCGAGGGACCGTTTAGGTTCCTCTGGTTGTGGAGGTGGGCTATTTATCTCCCTTACTACCTTACGCAGCTCCTGCGGTGAAATGGCAAAATAAGACATTTATTGTGGAAATGCGGAAGGGAAGGGCATGAAAAGTGGCAGCTTACCCAGCTCGGAGGATTGTACATGGAGAATCCGTCCCATGGTTTGATGCGGAGGAACTCCTCTTCCTCTCCCTTGTACAGACCGGACAGAGTTTTTGCCAGAGCGGCAACGGAGTCCGGCCCCTTACGGCCGCAGCGGGTGGCATCGTCTTCCCCGTTAAAGTCCCACATTGGGCGGCCTCGGTATTGAAGCGGCTGCACCCCTCGCATAATGCATATTGACATAACTTCGGTTGTAGTCAGTCCTGATAGAGCCAGCACCTTTATCCGGCTCATCAGGTAAGAAACGTCTCTATCGTCTTCCTCCTGAGGGCTTCTTGGTCGCCAGCTTAGGCGTTTCTTCAGAGGAGCATTATTAAACTCAGGAAGGCCGATCCGAATAGGATCCGGAAGAGGGACGTCCTCTATATAGAACCACTCTGAAGGCCAGTCTTCGGATGCCTTCTTCGGGGTGCTGGACAGGTATCCGGTCCCAGTGATGCACCATATTTCGGCTCTGCCCACTTGAAACAAAGGACCCCTCCGTATGCGGGTACAAGGCGAATAGCCTCTTCCATAGCTCGAAGTGAGCTTCACAGCCCAGAAACAGTTCGCAAACAGCGACATAGCCAGCAATGTGCAATATGGAGGCAGGAGTGAAAGTATGCAGCTTGAGGCCGTAGAACTCCAGGAGCCCGCGGAGGAACGGGTGGATTGGAAATCCCAGTCCCCTTAATAAATAAGGGACAAGGCATACCCGTTCCCCTTTGGAGGATTGGGAAGCTCTGCTTGTTCTCCGCCATTATAGGTGGCAAGCCCGGCTTGAACGGGGACCATATCGCTGGGGAGAAATCCACAGGTGCAGTAGCCTCACTAGTTGGCTATGCGGGACGGAACACTTCTTCCAATCACCGGGCTTAGGGCTACGGGGGCGAGAGGAGGAGCTGCGGCGACTGGCCATGTTGGAATGGATTTTTTCCAGGCGTGCTCTGATGGATACTCGCGGTGGGAGGATGGTATGATATGGATCTGTGAATCCCCGTCTCTTTAATAGGCAATTTGCCTACATGGCTAGGGTGGCAATTGTAAAAATGCCCCGCTTCTTGCATTCGCTCGACGCATGGAGGATCTCCATTATTGGGCGCAGAAGCAAGGAGTGCAACATTTATGGGAAGCTGGACACTATTCAAACAAGTATTCAGAATTTGGAGAAGAACCCGCCTTGCAATGCCGAAGACAATCTGCGCGCCGGACTCATCGTCATTGAAGCCTGGTTAGGGGCTCTTGAGGAGTCTGGGTTAGGGGTATCCCGACAGCCTGACTATATCCTTTGGCCGGACTGTTGGACTATGAAGATACAAGATTGAAGACTTCGTCTCTTGTCCGGATGGGACTCTCTTGGCATGGAAGGCAAGCTTGGTGATACGGATATGTAGATCTCCTTCTGTTGTAACCGACTCTGTGTAACCCTAGCACCCTCCAGTATCTATATAAACCGGAGGGTTTAGTCCGTAGGACAAGAACAATCATACCATAGGCTAGCTTCTAGGGTTTAGCCTCTACGATCTCGTGGTAGATCAACTCTTGTAATACTCATATTCATCAAGATCAATCAAGCAGGAAGTAGGGTATTACCTCCATAGAGAGGGCCCGAACTTGGGTAAACATCGTGTCCCTTGCCTCCTGTTACCATCCGCCTTAGACGCACAGTTTGGGACCCCCTACCCGAGATCCGCTGGTTTTGACACCGACAGTAGCCAAACCAAATCATGGTAACACTCTAAACTACCACGAACAACATGCCAGACATCGAGTTTATGCTTAGATCGGGCTGATGTCATAGTTCACGCGGTGACCGTATTCGTCCAGGCGTGCTGGCATGCAGCCGAGCGCTCTGCGACGCGCCCGAGCCTCTGTTGCTCGCGTGCTCACTTCCCCGCCTGCCCAACCTTGCCAAAACTCGCCACAATCATCGTCTCGATACCCTTAACTCCGCCCTGGCAATCGCCGATGCCGGAGCTCGCCGCAGCGAGCACGGGCAAGGTCCGGCCAGCCCAACAGTGCGGAGCGCACTGTGCTTGCCGTCACCCCCCTTGATCCTGTGCTCGTCTCCGCTCGCCCACAGTGGCCGCGTGACCTCCGTCGCCTTCTCCCCCTCTCACTGACGCTGCTCGTCGTCGGGCGCCGTGGACAGGTGTCCACGGCGGAGCCCGAAGCACCCTCGCCGCTCGCCTATATACGCCCCTCCCCAACCTCCTTGAGCATCCTCCAACACTCACACACACACTCCACGATCGAGTAGGAAGCCGTAGCCCGGCCGGGCAGGCCTCAGGCCGCCGTCCCCGAGCTCGCCGGCGATCCCCTCTGGTCGCCGCAGTAGTTCCAGCCCCTCCCAGGCTTGGGAAACCCCTCCAGAGCCTCCGCCTCTCTCCGGTGAGGCCGTCTCGGCCGCTTGGAGCCCCTGGAGTGGCCTCTGCTCGCCGTCTTCCTCAACTCCGGCGACCTCCTCGTTCTGTCTCCGCTCGCGAGCTAGATTCCGACGCTGTCCGACCACCCCTATCCACGCTACGGGTACGGGCAGGTGCGCCTCGACCTCCTCTTGCCATACCTCCCTCTCGTTTTGGCCAAAGAGCCCTCGTCGCCAGTGAGAGCTCCGGTGAAGCCGCGGCCGTCTCTGTTTCTCTCTCCCTCTTCCCCCACCTGACTAGCGGGGCCCGCTAGTCAGCCACTCAGTATGCGCGCGAAGCAGTATGAGTAGTGGCGCCCCTGGGCTTTACGCCTTCGATGTCACCCCCCAGTCTTTCTCTTTTTATTCAAATTCATTTGAATTTATAGAACACTTCAAACAGTTATAACTTTTTAACCATAAGTCCAAATGAATTGATTCTTTTTGCATTGTGTTCTTTGAAAGGAAATCTAGCAGCCCACCAAAGATGAGATTTTTCTGAGCTGTTTAGAATTTCTGGTGAATTTCAGAAGGGTTCTTGATATTTCCTTTTTGTGTTTAAATTTATTTTCAGAAGGTGAGGCTTGTCTTGAGGATCACCAGGAGGCTTGTGAACCTCATCTGCACTAAGGCAAGCCACATCAACATTTTTATGACGCCATTTCAATATTTGTGATTTTCTCACTTGAATGAAATGATTAACCCATACATTTAAATAATTATTAAATTATTTGTATTCCGTTAAGTATTGGTCAGTTGTTATGCTTGATTTGCAGAATGGTTGAGACTAGTTTAAGTGGGTAAAGTAAGTTAAGATTCATGTAAGGAGATGTTAGAAATAATTTTGTTATGCATGTTCGTAGTTATTTAGCTATGTTTTGCCTTCCTAAAAATTGATGAAAAATTGTTAGAAAATATTCTGTTTACTTGTTTTACATAATGTTTGAACTTAATTTAGTGATAAAGAAAGTAAGAATTGTTGATAGTGAAATCTTTTGTTATGCATATGAAAAAGTTATCGGGTTGCTTTCTTGCGTAAGAAATTAATGAAACTTGTTACAAAATATTTTGGTTAAGTTGCGAGTCATTGTTAGCTAGTAGAGTAACATGAGTTGTTGACGGTTATGCTTGGTGTATAGATGACATCGGTCATTTTTTTCATTATATGATGCATGTGTTGTTTTGCATTTCATGGCATGCTATGACACCAGTCATTGTTAGTTTAAAGTTGAAACTGAAAATAACTCAACTTGAATACATCGTTGACTGGGTCATGGTGCCGCTGAATCGAGTTATTTCCAGTGCAACCACATTTTCCTTTACGGGGGGCCTTGATTCGGTCCATTGACACGGCCTCTGGTCGGTGCCTCCATCTAGGGAAGGTTATGTCATGTTTGTCCTGGCCTGGCAAGCAGACATAATCTTGTGTCCTCGTTGATGAGATTACGGTACCGAGTCCTCGAGAGGGAGTGTCCCTGATACGTCCATTTTGCATCATGCTTTTATGTCGATATTTATCGCATTATGGGATGTTATTTCACGTTATGTCACAATACTTATGGCTATTCTCTCTTATTTTACAAGGTTTACATGAAGAGGGAGAATGCCGCATTTGGAATTCAGGTGGAAAAGGAGCAAATATTGGAGACCTATTCTATGCAACTCCAAAAGTCCTGAAACTCCACGGAATATCTTAAAATAAATAATGAAAAATCATCGCCAAAGATGAAGGCCAGGGGGCCCACACCTTGCTCACAAGGGTGGGGGGCGCCCCCCTGGGCGCGCCCCCTACCTCGTGGGCCCCCTGGTGGCTCTCCGATGCCCATCTTCTCCTATATGAAGTCTTTCGATGAGAAAAAAATCAGAAGCAACCTTTCGGGATGAGACTCCGCCGCCACGAGGCGGAACCTTGGCGGAACCAATCTAGGGCTCCGGCGGAGCTGTTCTGCCAGGGACACTTCCCTCCGGGAGGGGGAAATCATCGTCATCATCATCACCAACGCTCCTCTCATCAGGAGAGGGCAATGTCCATCAACGTCTTCACCAGCACCACCTCATCTCCAAACCCTAGTTCATCTCTTGTATCCAATTCTTGTCTCCAAGTCCGGGATTGGTGCTAGTAGGTTGCTAGTAGTGTTGATTACTCCTTGTAGTTGATGCTAGTTGGTTTACTTGGTGGAAGATCATATGTTCAGATCCTTTATGCATATTATTACCCCTCTGATTATTAACATGAATATGCTTTGTGAGTAGTTACGTTTGTTCCTGAGGACACGGGAGAAGTCTTGCTATTAGTAGTCATGTGAATTTGGTATTTGTTCGATATTTTGATGAGATGTATGTTGTCTAGCCTCTAGTGGTGTTATGTGAATGTCGACTACATAACACTTCATAGTTATTTGGGCCTAGAGGAAGGCATTGGGAAGTAATAAGTAGATGATGGGTTGCTAGAGTGACATAAGCTTAAACCCTAGTTTATGCGTTGCTTCGTAAGGGGCTGATTTGGATCCATATGTTTCATGCTATGGTTAGGCTTACCTTAATACTTTTGTTGTAGTTGCGGATGTTTGCAATAGGGGTTAATAATAAGTGGGATGCTTGTTCAAGTAAGAACAGCACCCAAGCACCGGTCCACCCACATATCAAATTATCAAAGTACCAAACGCGAATCATATGAGCGTGATGAAAAATTGGCTTGACGATATTCCCATGTGTCCTCGGGAGCGCTTTTCCTATTATAAGAGTTTGTTCTAGCTTGTCCTTTGCTACAAAAAGGATTGGGACACCTTGCTGCACCGTGTTTACTTTTGTTACTTGTTTCTCCTTACAATTTACCTTATCACAAAACTATCTGTTACCACTTATTTCAGTACTTGCAGAGAATACCTTGCTGAAAACCGCTTATCATTTCCTTCTGCTCCTCGTTGGGTTCGACACTCTTACTTATCTAAAGGACTACGATAGATCCCCTATACTTGTGGGTCATCAAGACTCTTTTAAAGCGTCGTTCTTTGGGAGTGTAGCGCCTTTGGTAAGTGGAATTTGGTAAGGAAAATTTATATAATGTGCTGAAATTTTCTGTCACTTGTTACTATGGAAAGTAATTCTCGAGGGGCTTGTTCGGGTATCTTCACCCGTCCATGAAACAAAGAGTTGCTCCTCAACCTACTGAACCTATTGAAAATGAAACTCCTTTTGAAGTTCCTTCGGGTATGATGGAAAAACTGCTAGCTAATACTTTTACAGGAGATGGAACAAAGCATCCTGATGAACATCTACTCTATGTGGATGAAGTTTGTGGATTATTTAAGCTTGCAGGTATACCCGATGATGTTGTTAAGAAGAAGGTCTTCCCTTTATCTTTGAAGGAAGGCGCATTGACATGGTATAGGCTATGTGATGATACGAGATCATGGAACTATAAAAGATTGAAATTGGAATTTCATCAAAAGTATTACCCTATGCATCTTGTTCATCGTGATCGCAATTATATATATAATTTTTGGCCTCGCGAAGGAGAAAGCATCGCTCAAGCTTGGGGGAGGCTTAAATCAATGTTATATTCATGCCCCAATCATGAGCTCTCAAGAGAAATAATTATTCAAAGTTTTTATGCTCAACTTTCTGATAACAATCGCACCATGCTCGATACTTCTTGTGCTGGCTCTTTTATGATGAAGACTATTGAATTCAAATGGAATTTATTGGATAGAATTAAACACAACTCTGAAGATTGGGACCTCGATGAAGGTAAGGAGTCAGGTATGACACCTAAGTTTGATTGTGTTAAATATTTTATGGATACCGATATTTTCCGTAAGTTTCGCACTAAATATGGACTTGACTCTGAGATAGTAGCTTCTTTCTGTGAATCTTTTGCTACTTATGTTGATCTCCCTAAGGAGAAGTGGTTTAATTATCATCCTCCCATAGAACTAAAAGTAGCTGCACCTATTAAAGTTGAAGAAAAGACTGTCACTTATAATGATCCTATTGTTCCTACCTCTTATGTTGAGAAACCACCTTTCCCTGTTAGAGTAAAGGATCATGCTAAAGCTTCAACTGTTGTTCGTAAAAGCAATATCGAACTTATACACCTCTGAGCAAGTCAAAGTAGAACCTAATATTGCTATTGTTAAAGATCTCTTGTCTGATAATATTGATGGGCATGTTATTCAATTCTGTGGTGAAACTGCTAGAATTGCTAAACCTTGTGCTAAAGATAAACATAGACCTGTGGTAGGCGTGCCTGTTATTTCTGTTAAAATAGGAGATCATTGTTATCATGGCTTATGTGATATGGGTGCTAGTGCTAGTGTTATACCCATGACTTATACAAAGAAATTATGCATGATATTGCACCTATTGAGTTGGAAGAAATTGATGTCACAATTAAGCTTGCCACTAGAGATACTATTTCACCAGTGGGAATTGTTAGAGATGTTGAAGTCTTGTGTGGGAAAACTAAATATCCTGCTGATTTTCTTGTTCTTGGTTCTCCACAAGATAGCTTTTGACCCATTATATTTGGTAGACCCTTCTTGAATACTGTTAATGCTAAGATAGACTGCGAAAAGAATGTTCTTACTATTGGCTTGGATGATATGGTTCATGAGTTTAATTTATCTAAATTTAGTAAACAACATCGTGAGGAAGAATTGCCTAATAAGGATGAAATTATTGGTCTTGCTTCTATTGCCGTACCTCCTAGTGATCCTTTGGAACACTATTTGCTAGATCATGAAAATGACATGTTTATGAATGAAAGAAGGGAAATAGATGAAGTATTCTTCAAACAAGAACCTATTCTGAAACACAATTTGCCTGTTGAAATCCTAGGGGATCCTCCTCCACCCAAGGGTGATCCCGTATTTGAGCTTAAACCGTTGCCTGATAATCTTAAATATGCTTATTTTGATGAAAAGAAAATATATCCTGTTATTATTAGTGCTAACCTTTCAGAGCATGAAGAAGAAAGATTATTGAAAACTCTGAAGAAGCACCGTGCAGCTATTGGATATACTCTTGATGATCTTAAGGGCATTAGTCCCACTCTATGTCAAATAAAATAAATTTGAAGCGGATGCCAAACCAGTTCGTGATCCTCAACGACGTTTGAATCCTAAAATGAAAGAAGTGGTAAGAAAAGAAATACTCAAGCTTCGGAGGCAAGTATAATTTATCCCGTTCTCGATAGTCGGTGGGTAAGTCCTGTCCATTGTGTCCCTAAGAAGGAGGTATTACTATTGTCCCTAATGACAAAGATGAATTGACCCGCAAAGAATTATCACAGGTTATAGGATGGTAATTGATTTCCGCAAATTAAATAAAGCTACTAAGAAAGATCATTACCCCTTACCTTTTATTGATCAAATGCTAGAAAGATTATGCAAACATACACATTATTGCTTTCTAGATGGTTATTCTGGTTTCTCTCAAATACATGTGTCGGCTAAAGATCAATCAAAGACTACTTTTACATGCCCTTTTGGTACTTTTTCTTATGGGCCATTTGCATTTCTGTCCCTAACTCGAACCACCTAATCAGATATACCCCTAATTCCAAAGCCTGCTCAAAAATGCCCCTCCGCCGTCATGTGCCCTTATAGAAATGCCCCTCCGAGCCGTTTCCGTCCAGTCAAGGCTGTTTGACCGCTAACGTGCCGTTTATTTGACATTTTTGCCCCTCCTTCCTTACATTTGGGCCCAACTTACCGGTTCACTCTCTCTCCCCTCTTTCTTCTTCCTCATGACGACGGGGGCATTTTGAGCAAGAACTGGATCGGGCGTTTCCTTGCCATTGTCGAAGAGAGAGGGCAGGGCACGCAGCGTGGTGGCGATGGAGTGCGTCGGCACGGCGGGCATGTCTTCTGACCTCGTCGGTGGCCGCCAATGTAAGTTTGAGGTCGATTTGGGTGATATTGTGGAATTAGGGTTCATCAATTTGGGTTGCCCTTTGCTGATAGGTTGATGGCGTCGGGATAGTTCGGTTTCAATCGGAGTTCTACATCCCGATCGACATTCTGTGGCCTTGAGGTTCGGTCGTCATGGCGGTGCCGCCACGGGCTTATTCCTGCTCGTCGTGTCGCTGGGGAGGAGCAAGCTCCGGCGAGAAGGTTTCTCGGCTGCCCTCTTGATGTAAGTGTTTTGCTTTTGAATGCTTGACTTGATTCTGCTCTTTCTCCTCTTTCTAATTCGATCATTGATTTTGCAGCTTCGATGAATGTGATTGGATTATGCGGATTGACCGCCATCGACCGAATGTGTTGGTCGTGCATTTGAGGAGCTTCATGCAGGATTGGAGAAGATCTGGCTAAAAGCTCATTATTTAGAGAGGAGGGTGATGTATCTAACCGAGAAGAACAAGAAACTGAAGCTAAAGATGAAGAAGAGGAACGAGGTTATGCAATCCTGGGGATTTATCATAGTTCTTGGTTTTAGCATGTTGGCCACATTTGTTTCTAGGTGGTCTAATAATCCATACTAAGTGGATTTCTGTTTGTAGTGTATGCTTTGATGGAGCTAAGTTTGGGAATGTATTATCCCGAATAATGTTGTGATTTGGGAATGATGTGATATTTCTATTTGGAAATGGTGAAGAATCTTGCTTGGCATTTTGAAAGTAGCAGCTCAAATGAAACTAGTAGTGACCAAATGATCTGTTGTGTTAAAACTAGCAGCTCACAAAATATTTTGTCTAGCAGCTCGAAAGATAGCATCTCACAAATAACATAACTTCATAATAGCATTGCACATTGAAGATAGCATCTCACAAGTTCAGCATTACATAAGTTCATAATTTCAGTAGCACACTTAAGATAACAGCTAACAAGTTCACAAATAGTTCTTAAACAACAAAAACAACACAACACACTTAACATAGCAGCTAACAAGTTCACAGATCTTTCATCTTCTTGCTCCTGGTGTTGCAAGCAGGGTTAGTTAAGAGCCTTGAACTCCTCCTTGTGGTGACAGTTTTGCTCACTTCTTTGCTTAGCTGGTTGCTTCCAGTTACAGATCCTATTGTAGGATCTGGTGAATACTTGAGCCTCTTCTTGGCTGGTGACATCCCTCTGTCAGCTGCCTTTTTGTAGTTCTTTCTTGGGCTACAATTGAAATAAGAACATTAAATGAAGCAAAAAGTAAATTAGAACATTAAATGAAGCAAAAAAGGAAATGAGAACATCTGTAGCATTTTCACCTTACAGCTGATGACACTGTTGGTGCATCTGTAGCAATGCCAGCATCAGGTTCAACCTCTTTAGCACTTTCAGGATCAGTTTCCACCTCTGTAGCATTTTCAGCATCAGTTTCCACCTCTGTAGCATTTTCAGCATCAGTTTTAGCATCTAGAGGTTCATCTGTTGCATTTTCAGCCCCCCAGTGCTCTTCTTCCCCAAAAGCTGGGTCAATGGATTCCTTGCAGTGAGTGGCACGATGCCCAAGCCTTCCACACCTTCCACATTTCTTTCTCCTTCCTCCAAGTCCTTTTCCCTCAGATTTTGCCCTAATTCTTGTCTTCCTAGGTCTACCAGGGGCCCTGTTTTGCAATGGAGCAGACAATTTAAACCCAGGGTCCACCACATCCCACTGTTGTTTGCCCTCCATTGCAGGCAAATTTTCAGCATAAGTAGCATTGAACCTAGCAATGAAAAGTACTCATGTACATCTTGATCAATCTCACTTCTGGGCCTCTCATTGAAGTAATAAAATACAAAGCATGTATGCAAGGCTGTCCGATTAACGCCACTTTCTACAACTGCAATTCCTACTTTCCAAATTCTTCGGATATCTCCACTCTCTTTTCCTTGTCAACTGTTGTAATCTCTGCCTCATATGTGCTTCTTTTCACTATCTCCATATCAAGGTCCTTAGATTTTGCATGAAGCATTTTCATGACTTTGGGGATAATGATGTGGCCAATGAATGTAGCAGCTGCAATCTGTCATCGAGATCAAACTTTTCCATTATAAATTGTCTTATTTTGTCTAGCAAGTCCACAATGTGTACACCCTTCCATTTTTAATCTTTGAATTGAAGGACTCAGCTAGATTGTTATTAACAAAATCTATTTTGCACACTTCATTGAACAGTGACCTTGCCCATAGCTTGGTGTGATGCTCCTCTAAGTACTCTTTCACACCAGCCTTCTTGTAACTGCCTAAGATGGTAGTTGTGTTTCTTTATCTTTGTATGTCAATGAGCAGGGCCATAAATTTTCATCAAAGAATTTTCCTCTAAACTTTTTGTGAAATTTGCAGCCAAATGCCTCATGCATTCTCTGTGCTCCACACACAGAACACAGCTTCCATCGCAGATCTCGAGGCCTTTGCATGCATCAGTGTGGATAACAAGACCTGTTGGATGTCCTATAAGCTCTCTTAAATTCTGGAAAAACCAAGTCCAACTGTCTATATTTTCACTCTCTACAACTCCATATGCAACTGGGAAGATCCAGTTGCAAGCATCCACAGCACATGCACTAACTAGTTGCCCTCTAAATCTGCCATTCAATGCAAGTGGCATCTCTCGCAAGATAAGGCCTACACCCATTCAAAACCCTTGCCAAAGCATGCTTTGAAAGAAACAAATACTCTTCTAAAGCACTCCTTCAGTCTACTCTTCCCATTCAGTTTGTACTGTACAGTGTGTTTATCAATGCTAACTACACTGCCAGGAGATGCTTTCTCCACTTCTGCCTTGAAAGTATACAATAACTGAAAAGAGTCAACCCACTTACCATAGATATTGTCAAGTGCCATTTGCTTCCCATAGAATACTCTCATATATGGAACTGCCAGGCCATACTTCTTCTTCAAATTTTTCTTCAATTCATTGGTCCCACTTCGAATCCTCTAAAATCCAGGTCTTCACAAAGATCAAGAACCCATCTACTCTTAGTGACCTCAATCTCTTCCTCCTGTTCACCTTTGGGACATGTATGAGCTGTCTTGTTCACTTTAACCTGCATTCATGATAGTTCAGATACATGTCAGAACCTATGTGTTGCAACAAACAAACAAAATACAGTATCAATGCTGCTAACTACAAATGCATTGTTAGTCGCTATATTTAATACACGAAGCAGTGTGTTTGTGTCTCATTAAGGAGGCATGCATCCTCCATTGACACCTCTTATAAGCACAATGCATTGTCAACCTAATCTTTGTCACTCTTGTCAATCACAAATTCACTTTGAGTCTTTATTGAGAAGGTTGCAAGGGCATTTCTACAGTCTATGGCACTTGGAAAATATTGTTCCCTCTTTCAAAGAAGGATCATCTCTATTGTATTGCACATCTGGTCTTTCCTCATCGGATGTTTGAGTACCCCATGTCATTGTCCTCCTCTTTCTCATCTTCACCGCCTCACCAAACATGCCTTCAGGGGGTGGAACATATTCTTCCCCCTCATCCTCTTTCTCCTTGCCCTTCTTCCTTGTTACAAACTGTGGAAACAACCTTTCATCCTCATCATCACTTGGCCAATCATCTGGTAGTCCCTCTTGATGTATGGGTCACCTGAATCTTTATTATGAGAGGGAGCTGCATGCCTAGGAACTTCTACAGTAGGTGTTCCTGGTGCCTGCATGGAACTGCTGCCTCCACTATGAGCTGTTGCTTTTTTGCCCCTTGATTGGCTAGTTCTACCTTTACCTATAGACCTAGACTGAGATCTTGTTCCTCTGCTCTCTGGCTCTCCTCCACTATGAGCTGTTGCTTTTTTGCCCCTTGATTTGCTAGTTCTACCTTTACCTGTAGACCTAGACTGAGATCTTGTTCCTCTGCTCTCTGGCTCTCCTATCTCCCTTTGTATGACACTGATTTCTAGTTTAGCAGGGAAAGAATCATGTATTGCAAACATGATACCAAGCTCATCATCACACTGGACAGGGACCCATGCTGATTTGTCAATGTCCCGATGCACTAATTCCACCGCATCGTCATGCACCCCATGGATATTTAGCAGCTATGGCAGATCTAAACTGATTGAAAGTCCATTGATTGTCGACAACAAAGGAAAAGAGAATCCTGTGTTGGATGCTTTTGTGCCAGCACTAGCTAGAAGTGTGGTTTCCATTCTACAATCAATGCAGACTGCTCTATCGGGGTCCATCCTACGATGACCATGGAAAACAGACAGATCCCAACGCCATGAGCACTATGAACTAGGTCAACAAATTAAACTACAAGAACAAATCAAACTACAAACGGCATGAGACTGCATCAGATTACAAGAGATACTTACCTCACTGAAGCATTAAATGCAGTAGCTGCAGTGTGCTCCCTCGTTAAATCGCCGCCAAGAATCGCTGTCCCCATCCATCCGTCGCCTGTGTCTCCTTCACGCCGTTGCAGAGCGACACAGTCAAATCCGAAGCTCCACCGTGGCGCCATCGGTAGATCTAGCCTTAGGAGTTGGGATCGACCGGATCGAGCGAGCTAGGGTTAGGAATTCTGGCAAAGCGATTTGGGGAGAAAGAGAGAGGTGCGGCTCGGGTGAGTGAATGAGATGGAGAGAGAGTGAACCGTGACTGGGCCCAGTTAGTAGGGCGAAGGGCAAAAATGTCAAAAGCGGCCGCTTACGGTCAAACAACCTTGACTGGACGGAAACGCACGGAAGGGCAATTCTATAAGGGAACATGGCGGCGGAGGGCATTTTTGAGCAGGCTTTCGAATTAGGGGCAAATGTGAGTAGTGGGTTCGAGTTAGGGACACAGATGTAAAAGACCCTTTTCTTATAGACGTATGCCTTTTGGTTTATGTAATGCACCTGCTACCTTTCAAAGATGCATGATGGCTATATTCTCTGACTTTTGTGAAAATATTTGTGAGGTTTTCATGGACGACATTTCCGTCTATGGATCCTCTTTTGATGATTGCTTGAGCAATCTTGATCGAGTTTTGCAGAGATGTGAAGAAACTAATCTTGTCTTGAATTGGAAAAAGTGCCACTTTATGGTTAATGAAGGTATTGTCTTGGGGCACAAAGTTTCTGAAAGAGGTATTGAAGTTGATAAAGCCAAAGTTGATGCTATTGAAAAGATGCCATGTCCCAAGCACATCAAAGGTATAAGAAGTTTCCTTGGTCACGACGGATTTTATAGGAGGTTCATTAAGGACTTCTGGCCTCTGACTAATTTATTACAAAAAGATGTACCATTTGTCTTTGATGATGATTGTGTAGAAGCATTTGAAATACTTAAGAAAGCATTAGTCTCTGCACCTGTTGTTCAGCCACCTGATTGGAATTTACCCTTTGAAATTATGTGTGATGCTAGTGATTATGCTGTTGGTGTTGTTCTAGGGCAAAGAGCTAATAAGAAACTAAATGTTATCCATTATGCTAGTAAGACTCTAGACAATGCTCAAACAAAATATGCTACTACCGAAAAGGAACTTTTAGCAGTTGTATTTGCTTGTGATAAGTTCAGACCCTATATTGTTGATTCTAAAGTAACTATTCACACTGATCATGCTGCTATTAAATATCTTATGGAAAAGAAATATGCTAAACCTAGACTTATTAGATGGGTTCTCTTGCTGCAAGAATTTGATTTGCATATTGTTGATAGAAAAGGAGCTGAGAACCCCATTGCAGATAACTTATCTAGGTTAGAGAATGTTCTTGATGACCCACTACCTATTGATGATAGCTTTTATGATGAACAATTAAGTGTCATAAGCACTTCTCGTAGCACTCCATGGTATGCTGATTATGCTAATTACATTGTTGCTAAATTTATACCACCTAGCTTCACATACCAACAAAAGAAAAAGTTCTTCTATGATTTGCAACATTACTTTTGGGATGACCCACGTCTTTATAAAGAAGGAGTAGATGGTGTTATTAGGCGTTGTGTGCTGAGCATGAACAGAATGATCCTACGCAAGTGTCACTCCGAAGCTTATGGAGGACACCATCTTTGGAGATAGAACTGCACATGAGGTATTGCAATCCGGTTTTTATTGGCCTACTCTCTTCAAGGATGCCCGTAAGTTTGTTTTGTCTTGTGATGAACGTCAAAGAATTGGTAATATTAGTAGACGTCAAGAAATGCCTATGAATTATTCACTTGTTATTGAACCATTTGATGTTTGGGGCTTTGATTATATGGGACCTTTTCCTGCCTCTAATGGATATACACATATTCTAGTTGCTATTGATTACGTTACTAAGTGGGTAGAAGCTATTCCAACTAGTAGTGCTGATCATAAAACTTCTATTAAAATGCTTCTGGAAGTTATTTTTCCGAGGTTTGGAGTCCCTAGATATTTAATGACTGATGGTGGTTCACACTTTATTCATGGTGCTTTCCGTAAAATTCTTGCTAAATATGACATTAATCATAGAATTGCATCTCCATATCACCCGCAGTCTAGTGGTCAAGTAGAATTGAGTAATAGAGAGCTCAGTTTAATTTTGCAAAAGACTGTTAATAGGTCTAGAAAGAATTGGTCCAAGAAACTTGATGATGCATTATGGGCCTACAGAACTGCATATAAGAATCCTATGGGTATGTCTCCGTATAAAATGGTTTATGGAAAAGCATGTCACTTGCCTCTCGAACTAGAACATAAGGCATATTGGGCTATTAAAGAGCTCAACTATGATTTCAAACTTGCCGGTGAGAAGAGGTTATTTGATATTAGCTCACTTGATGAATGGAGAACCCAAGCCTATGTAAATGCCAAGTTGTTTAAAGAAAAAGTTAAAAGATGGCATGACAAAAGGATACAAAAGCGTGAGTTTAATGTAGGTGATTATGTATTGCTATACAACTCTCGTTTAAGATTTTTTGCAGGAAAATTTCTCTCTAAATGGGAAGGTCCCTACATTATCAAGGAGGTCTATCGTTCCGGTGCCATAAAAATCAACAACTTCGAAGTCACAAATCCAAAGGTGGTAAACGGTCAAAGAATTAAACATTATATCTCGGGTAATCCCATAAATGTTGAAACCAATATTATTGAAACCGTAACCCCGGAGGAATACATAAGGGACACTTTCCAGACCGTTTCAGACTCCGAAAAGGAATAGGTATGTGGTACGGTAAGTAAACCGACTCCAAAACAATTTTTAAGGCAATATTTCTCCGTTTTGGAATATTTAGAAAAATAGAAAAATAAGTGGAAGTCAGGGAAGGACACGAGGCCTTCACGAGGGTGGAGGGCGCGCCCTACCCCCTGGGCGCGCCCTACCCCCTGGGCGCGCCCCCTACCTCGTGAGCACCTCGTGTGCCCTCCGGACTCCTTTTTCTTGCACGATACGTATTTTGGTCGGTAAAAATTCATTATATACTCTCCCGAAGGTTTTGACTCCCGTATCACGCAAATATCTCTTGTCCTTGTTTCGAGCTGTTTTTCTGACAGATCTAGATCATCATGATGCCCCCAAGTGCTTCCAAGGACAAGTTCTTCGAGAAGGTGATCAACCCTTACCTCGCGGAGGTGTTGCGACACCCTCAAACCATTGAGATGCGTGATGGGTTGCTGCACATCCGCGATGTTGAGGGACCTAAGGGAACCGGAAGCGTGGAGGCGAGGCTTGAAGCAATGGAGCAACAAGTTTTCAAGTGCCAGGGGATGGTGGAGCGTGGAATTAACGCTAGCCACAAGATGCTCGCGGAGTTCACCAACAACTACGAGCCGGATGCCAAGAACACCGAGGAAGCCATCTTCAAGCTACATGAGAAGATCGAGCACCTCCAAGCTCAAATCTATGATCTGCAAAATCAAAACCGTGAGTATGAATATAGATTCAAAAGAATGAGTTTGGCTGCAGATTTGAGGATTCCGGAGACTCGATCATCCTTCTATGATGGTGAGCCTATGCCATGGAAGGTGGACGACAAGCCTGCATCATCGACAACAACTCCACCTTCTTCACCAACAACAAAGGAGACATAATCACATGGGTATGGGCACTCCCCTTGGTAACAGCCAAGCTTGGAGGAGGTGCCCCGGTATCGTATCACCATCACAACTCCTATCTTTGCCGTTTTTCTTAGTTCGATCCTATTAGTAGTATCTTGATTTAGTAGAATAAAGTCATGGCATAATCTAGTTTTGAAGTTTGCTTTATGATCCCTCTATGTAATCGAGTCCGTGAGCTATATATAATAAAGATTAGTGTTGAGTCAAGGGCTTGATTACTTTGCCATGATCTTGGGTGAATAAAAGAATAGAATAAAAAGAAACAAAGAGTTCATATTGATCTTATTGAAAGTAATGACTTCACATAAAAAGAGTATGATGATTAAAAATTGTTGGGAGTTGGCAAATATAGCTTTGGTCATCGTTGCAATTAATAGGAAGTAATAAGGAGAGAGAGGTTTCACATATAGATATATTATCATTGACATCTTTTATGATTGGGAGCACTCATTAAAATATGACATGCTAAAGAGTTGATATTGGACAAGGAAGACAACATAATGAGTTATGTTTTCTTGTATCTGAGATAAAGTATGTTGTGATGGTTCATCTAACATGTTGAGCTTGCCTTTCCCCCTCATGCTAGCCAAATTCTCAGCACCAAGTAGAGATACTACTTGTGCTTCGAAATACCCTTAAACCAGTTTAGCCATGAGAGTCCACCATATCTACCTATGGATTGAGTAAGATCCTTCAAGTAAGTTGTCATCGGTGCAAGCAATAAAAATTGCTCCACAAATATGCATGACTTATTGGTGCAGAGAAATAAGCTTTGTACGAACTTGTTGTGGAAGTAATAAAAGCGACGGACTGCATAATAAAGTTCCACATACAAGGGGCAATATAAAGTGACGTTCTTTTGCATTAAGATTTTGTGCATCCAACCATAAAAGCGCATGGCAACCTCTGCTTCCCTCTACGAAGGGCTTATCTTTTATTATTTTCTTCTACCTTATGCAAGAGTCACGGTGATCTTCACCTTTCCTTTTTCATTTTATCCTTTGGCAAGCCCAGCATGTTGGAAAGAACATGATATATATATATATATATATATATATATGTGTGTGTATATATATATATATATATGTGTATATATATCTAATTGGATGTAGGGGAGCATGAATTGTTATTGTTGACATTACCCTTGAGGTAAAAAGTTGTGGGGCAAAACTATAAGCCCCTATCTTTCTCTGTGTCCGATTAAAACTCCGTAACCATAAGTATTGCGTGAGTGCTAGCAATTATGAAGGACTAAGTGATAGTTGAGTACGTGGACTTCCTTTTAAGCTCTGACATAGACTCTTTCCGATGTTATGATAAATTGCAATTGCTTCAATGACTGAGGTTATAATTTGTTGGTCCCCAATAAAGTTTCTGATTCATACTTTTGCATTGTGAAAATATCATCACTTGAACATAAGTAATCATATGACAAAACTATATATGTTGCTGTTATAAGAATAATCATGATGCCTTCGTGTCCGTATTTTATTTTTATCGACCCTCTACCTCTAAACATGAGGACATATTTATTGTTATCGGCTTTTCGCTTGAGGACAAGCGAGGTCTAAGCTTGGGGGAGTTGATACGTCCATTTTGCATCATGCTTTTATGTCGATATTTATTGCATTATGGGTTGTTATTTCACGTTATGTCACAATACTTATGGCTATTCTCTCTTATTTTACAAGGTTTACATGAAGAGGGAGAATGCCGGCAGCTGGAATCCTGGGCTGGAAAAGGAGCAAATATTGGAGACCTATTCTGTGCAACTCCAAAAGTCCTGAAACTCCACGGAATATCTTAAAATAAATAATGAAAAATCGTCGCCAAAGATGAAGGCCAGGGGGCCCACACCCTACTCACAAGGGTGGGCCCCCCCTGGGCGCCCCCTACCTCGGGGGCCCCCTCGTGGCTCTCCGATGCCCATCTTCTCCTATGTTAAGTCTTTGGATGAGAAAAAAATCAGAAGCAACCATTCGGGACGAGACTCCGCCGCCACGAGGCGGAACCTTGACGGAACCAATCTAGGGCTCCGGCGGAGCTGTTCTGCCGGGGACACTTCCCTCCGAGAGGGGGAAATCATCGTCATCATCATCACCAACGCTCCTCTCATCGGGAGAGGGCAATCTCCATCAACATCTTCACCAGCACCATATCATCTCCAAACCCTAGTTCATCTCTTGTATCCAATTCTTGTCTCCAAGTCCGGGATTGGTGCTAGTAGTGTTGATTACTCCTTGTAGTTGATGCTAGTTGGTTTACTTGGTGGAAGATCATATGTTCGGATCCTTTATGCATATTATTACCCTTCTGATTATGAACATGAATATGCTTTGTGAGTAGTTACGTTTGTTCCTGAGGACACGGGAGAAGTCTTGCTATTAGTAGCCATGTGAATTTGGTATTCGTTCGATATTTTGATGAGATGTAGTTGTCTAGCCTCTAGTGGTGTTATGTGAACGTCGACTACATAACACTTCACTGTTATTTGGGCCTAGAGGAAGGCATTGGGAAGTAATAAGTAGATGATGGGTTGCTAGAGTGGCAGAAGCTTAAACCCTAGTTTATGCGTTGCTTCGTAAGGGGCTGATTTGGATCCATATGTTTCATGCTATGGTTAGGTTTACCTTAATACTTTTGTTGTAGTTGCGGATGCTTGCAATAGAGGTTAAGCATAAGTGGGATGCTTGTTCAAGTAAGAACAGCACCCAAGCACCGGTCCACCCACATATCAAATTATCAAAGTACTGAACGCGAATCATATGAGCGTGATGAAAACTGGCTTGACGATATTCCCATGTGTCCTCGGGAGCGCTTTTCCTATTATAAGAGTTTGTTCCGGCTTTTCCTTTGCTACAAAAAGGATTGGGCCACCTTGTTGCACTGTGTTTACTTTTGTTACTTGTTGCTCGTTAAAATTTACCTTATCACAAAACTATCTGTTACCACTTATTTCAGTACTTGCAGAGAATAACTTGCTGAAAACCGCTTATCATTTCCTTCTGCTCCTCGTTGGGTTCGACACTCTTACTTATCGAAAGGACTACGATAGATCCCCTATACTTGTGGGTCATCAGTCCCCGAGTGGGAGTTTGACCACGACGGTGGTCGGGGTGTCTTTGGTAGACACGGGGCCACCCAGGACCAGCCCGCTGGGGATTTGGGTCGGAGTGGCCGGGAGAGTGATGCGGCAATGGAGGGGTTTCGTCAGAATGTCGTTGGTCCACCCGAATGGGAGTGCGAGGCCATGGGTTCCGTGGTGTGGGTACAGTGTGCTACCTCTGTAGAGTGTATAATCTATCGATAGCCGCGTCCACGGTCACGGACACCTCGTAGTAGGTAAATTGCACACTAAGCTGTAAACTTTGCATTGTCGAGGATGGCAGAAAGGCCATCGAGGAATTTGGGACCAGATATTGGTTGTGGTTGTGATCGCCGTAAGGATCACGAGTCATGTTGTTAAAGACCACGTTGGTGGTGTGTTTTACCACATTGGTGGTGTGTTTGTGATCTGAGGATGATCACGGATGGTAAGTTGTCCCGAGGGACGCTTGAGCTTGATCACAGCATGTTGACATATAGTGTTGCATTTTAATTGGTTAAACATCATGATATTGTTTGTCATTATCATTATGCTTGTTGTGAGCTTGCAAGTACATTCAATGTACTGACCTGGCGTGTCATGCCAGATTTCAAGAAAGTCTCATTGGAAAGGAGCACTGTTCGAGTCTAGATCATGTCCACATCGGTGTCCCTGTGATATGGAGCTTCCACTATGACGTTATTCCGCTGCCACGTAGTTGTTCGGATCAAGGCCCCTTTATGTTCACTAAATAATGTACATATTGTTCAGCCGCACCGAGTGTGCCGCTTGGCCTCGACCGCTGTTGTAATATGAACCCTGTTCCGCTTGCATCAATAAAGCGGTTGTTTTCTGTACCAATATGTTGTGTGTTGCCAGAAGACATGGTCTCTGGGCTGGCAATGCAGGGTAAACCGGTCGCTCTGAGCCGGGGTGCCACAACGATTGGTATTAGAGCCGCGCTGACTGTAGGCCACGCTAGACTACGCCGTGTTAACTGGACGCTAGGCGCGAGTAAATTTGAGTGCCGGTAGCAGTTATAGCTGGTTGTTGCATTCTATTCATTTGATTATTATTGTTATGTTAACCTGCCAATGGTTGTGAGTGTAGATGGCTCTGGTGCCGTATCCGTGCCAGTTGCAGCTGATGCCGTACACGCCACCGCACCTTCTCCGCAACGTGTGGCGTCGGTTGTACCCTCACGGAGACGAACCAGTCTACCGTGTGTACCGGGAGCGTCTAGCAGACTCAATGTATGAGTATCACGCAGTGGTTACTATGCGCACCAGTTCCGATTCCGGCTCTTACACTCGCACTTCTCGGAGCGGTTACGCCTCCACCGCTTCTCAGGCTGTCCAGTTTGCCGCATTTGAGGTCCTTGTCGAGCTTCGTTATACCAAGGTTCAAATGCAGCACCACCCAGGTTTCTATTACTACCCCTCTCTGCACGACAACGGGCGTGTCCGTTTTCCTCTCGTTGAGCCGGAGTCTAATAGTGTTTCTAGCCATCTTGCTCGCTATATCACTGCTAGCTATCTGATGATCCACGTGTTGGCTCAAGAGTTGACTCGTGCCCGTACTGCTTTAGCCGCTACCTTGGTCACTACTAGATCCACCACTACTCCGTCCTCACTGGGATTTACCCCTTATGTCCCAGTTAGCTCTAGCTCCCCTATTTCGCCAGTTACTCCCCCGAGTAGCACAGGCGTCTTGGCCGTGAACCCTCTCAGTGCTCCTGCCGAGTGGGTCTCACTTCTTGCTACTCCCGCAGCCCCGATGCTTCATCCTACCCCTGCCCCTAAGGGAGAGCCCTCGAGGCAGCGTCGTCGCGTTACCTTTAACCCGGAGGTTTCCGTTAACCACGTCAGTTCAGGATCTGAGACCGCTTCAGGGGAGGACGCTGCAGCACCAGCAGAGCAGTAGTGTCTTTGAGTATTCGCAGTCATCTAGATGATGTACGGATACAGTTGTACGAGTCATGATGCTTCATGTATGAGAGTAGTGGAACCAATCAGGTTGTTTAATTTTCATGTATGAGCCTATGTATAATTACGTTGGGACTTTAATCGCCGTATTTTCTTCGCTCTTTTGTCTTTTTCGATATTTGTTGCTGGCTTTTTCCCCATTTTATTCTTGGATGTCTCTCATCTCGATTGCGTTGCCTTGGGAAAAAATACTCATTAGGATGACGCGGGGAGGCAGCAGTAGCCACGTTCGTGAGGGAACTCCTGTTTGTTGTTCCGCACGACAGGCAGGATATTCTCCCGAGCCGTATGTTCAGCCACCACCTCCACCGCCTGATCCTCCCTCCACCGAGCAAGTTCTGTGTATGTTTGAAGAGAAAAGGAACAATGATCTGATTGAAATATTGAGAAGTGTGCAAGCTATGGTTGGACAGAATGGAAATCAGAATGGTCATCACTCAAAGCTGTCAGATTTTCAAAGGACTAATCCACCGAGTTTCAGTCAGGTTGTTGACCCATTGGACGCAGACGATTGGTTGCGCACCATGAAGAAAAAGCTTGAGATCGCCCGTACTGGAGAAAATGATAAAGTCCCATTTGCAACTCATTACCTTGAAGGCGCAGCTGCCATATGGTGGGAAAATACAAAAGCCATGTGGCCGATTGATGAGGAAGTCACCTGGGAAAAATTCAAGGATAAGTTCCTCAAGTATCACATCCCTACTGGAGTTATGAAGGCCAAGCAGCGTGAATTTCTCGCGCTCATCCAAGGGAACCAATCTGTGGCTGAGTATCTGCAAAAATTCAATCGTTTGGCCCGTTACTCTCTATATGACGTGGCCTCTGAAGACAGGAAGATTGACAAAATTCTTGGAGGTCTAACTCCGCAACTTCGGTGTGCTCTCAGCATGTTTGATTTCACAGATTTCCAAACTCTGGTAGATAAGGCGTTCATTGCTGAACGGGAGCACAAGCTTATATCAGATAATAGGCCTGTTAACAACGACAACAAGCGTAAGTTTGAGCCAAAGAAGGATGGACAACCTGTGCAAAAGGCTCGTACCTGGCAGCAAACTCAGGTGGAATACAGGCCAAATTGGCAGCAAAATGTTAACAGGACCACCACTCAAGTCAAGAATATTGTAACCAGTCCAACACATGAGGAGCGCCAACACAATAATTCTTGTTTCATTTGCGGGCAGCCCGGACATTATGCGAAACAGTGCCCCAAGAACCACAAGGTGAATGCTCTGAGCAGGCCACAAGTCAACTTTATGGGGTCAGGGCCAACCCAGCAAAACTTCACTGGGCACGTGAATCGTATCTCCGCCGATGAAGCCCAAGAGATGCCAGAAGTCGTCATTGGTATGTTTTCTGTTAATGACATACCTGCCGTAATTTTATTTGACTCTGGGGCTTCCCATTCTTTTATTTCCCGGAGTTTTGCCGCCCGAAACAATTTTCCTTGCACAATTTTGGGCAAAAATATGCTTGTACAAACCCCGGGATCTATAATCAAGAGCAATCTAGTCTGCCGCGACCTAGAGATCAATATCAACGGGGTCCAATTTCCAACATCCCTGATAATCATTGAGTCTGAACAGTTGGATATTATATTGGGTATGAATTGGCTGACCAAATATCAAGTTTGTATAAACTGCACAACCCGAGAAGTCAATTTGACCAGTCTGAATGGGCACCTCACCCAATTCTATGCTCGTAAGCATGTACCCAAGCCAGAACTAGTTTGCACCGCTATGACTGAATTGGAATTTATTCCTATGGTCAGTGAGTACCCTGATGTGTTTCCAGAAGAACTGCCAGGCATGCCACCAGATCGGGAACTAGAATTTGCCATAGATCTTATGCCCGGAACCGCACCATTATACAAGAAGTATTACCGGATGCCCTCATCAGAATTAGTGGAACTAAAGAAATAGCTTGACGAATTACTCCAGAAGGGTTATATTCGTCCCAGCTCTTCACCGTGGGGGTCACCTACAATTTGCGTGGGCAAAAAGGATGGCAGTCTCCGTATGTGCATAGATTACCGTCAGCTGAATGAGGTCACCATCAAAAATAAATACCCACTGCCAAGGATTGATGCTCTGTTTGATCAGCTCAGTGGGGCTAAAGTATTCTCAAAAATCGATTTACGGACCGGATATCATCAGCTCAAGATTAAAAAGGAAGATATTCCTAAGACCGCCTTCACTACGCGATACGGCCTTTACGAATATACTGTGATGTCCTTTGGTCTCACCAATGCCCCTGCCTTCTTCATGCATATGATGAACAATGTGTTCATGGACTTCCTCGACAAATTCGTGGTAGTCTTTATCGACGACATCCTAATTTACGCCAAGAGTGAAGAAGAGCATAAGGATCACCTCCGAGCAGTGCTACAACGGCTCCGCAACCATCAGTTATACGCCAAGTTCAGTAAGTGCGAATTTTGGCTCAAGCAAGTTGGGTTTCTCGGACATGTACTATCCGCCGAAGGTATAACCGTAGACCCGAGCAAAGTAAAGGATGTGCTCGATTGGGTACCGCCCACGACTGTAACACAAATCCGGAGTTTCCTCGGATTAGCTGGATACTATCGTCGTTTCATTGAAGGGTTTTCCAAAATTGCTAAACCTATGACGGAACTGCTCAAAAAGGATACAAAGTTTAAGTGGACCGAGGACTGTGAGAAGAGTTTTAATGAGCTAAAGACACGTCTGACAACCGCACCGGTATTGACTCTTCCAGACATTTATCGCAGCTTTGATGTGTACTGCGATGCCTCCAGACAAGGTATTGGTTGTGTGCTGATGCAAGATGGCAAGGTAGTAGCATATGCCTCACGACAGCTACGACCACACGAGGGAAATTATCCTACTCATGATTTGGAATTGGCTGCAGTGGTTCATGCATTAAAAATTTGGAGACACTATCTGATTGGAAAAAGGTGCCAAATTTTTACGGACCACAAAAGCCTCAAATACATCTTCACTCAGCCGGATTTAAATCTTCATCAGCGGAGATGGTTAGAGTTGGTCAAGGATTATGACCTTGGAATAAATTACCATCCAGGAGGAGATCGCTCAGCTCAACTTGGTCATCGTGGATGCTGGCCTCACTAATATTTTGGAAGTTACCCCCACACTTGAGATGGAAATCCGCGAGGCCCAGCCAGATGATGCCGAGCTACAAAAACATGCAAGGCAGCCCCCAAATTTCTTCAAGGATGGTACCCTCCGATTCCGTGGACGAATTTGTGTACCAAATCAACCGGACTTGAAGAAGAAAATCTTGTCAGAAGCACACGAATCCTCGTACTCCATTCATCCGGGAGGTACAAAAATGTATGAGGACCTTAAACAAATATTCTGGTGGGATGGGATGAAGAAAGGCATTGCCTATTTTGTACCCTGTTGCGACATATGCAACAAGGTGAAAGCAGATCATCAGAAGCCAGCCGGACTTCTCCAACCACTGCCAGTTTCACAATGGAAATGGGATGATGTTTTCATGGATTTCATCACCGGATTGCCTAGGACTCAGCGAGGCAAAGACGCAATCTGGGTTATAGTGGACACCCTCACCAAGGTGGCTCACTTCATCCCGATCAGCACCAGATACAGAGCAGATGAACTTGCACAACTGTATGTATCCAGAAAAGTCAGTCTGCATGGAGTACCCCGGACTATCACTTCCGACCGAGGTTCTTTGTTTACCTCCGCTTTTTGGTCCCGTCTCCATCAAGCCTTGGGGACAACACCGAAATATAGTACTGCTTATCACCCTCAGACGGATGGTCAGACAGAACGAGTAAATCAAATACTCCAAGATATGTTGCGAGCCTGTGTGCTAGCCAACGGGGCAAAATGGGAAGATTGCTTGGCATACGCCAAGTTCTCGTATAACAACAGTTTCCAGACCAGTCTAAAGATGTCACCATATGAAGCTCTATATGGTCGTAAGTGTCGCACTCCTCTAAATTGGTCTCAAGCTGGAGATAGCCATATCTTCGGAACCGATCTCATGATGGAAGCTGAGAGACAAGTCAGGGAAATCAGAGACCGACTGCAATTGGCCAAATCCCGTCAGAAGAGTTATTATGATGCAAAGCACCGGCAGGTCAGTTTTGAACCCGGAGAACACGTGTACCTCCGAGTCACCCCTATGAAAGGAGTTAAGCGATTTTAGACTCGTGGAAAGCTGGCACCCAAATTCATTGGTCCATTCCCAATTATGTCTCGAGTGGGTACGGTTGCATACCAACTGGAACTATCCCCGAAGTTGTCAGATATACACAATGTGTTCCATGTTTCGCAATTGAGACGATGCATATCCCCGCCCGAGAAAAGGACTGCAATGGCTGAGATAGATTTGGCAAAGGATTTAACTTATAAAGAAAGACCGTTCAAAATTTTGGATCCAGTGGAAAGGGTCACTCGCAGCAAAGTCAGAAATTTTTCAAAGTTCAGTGGGAGCATCACACAGAGTTAGAGCCAACTTGGGAGCAGGAAGAATTCCTTAAGGATCAGTACCCAGAGTGGTTTTCCCAGGCAACCGAATCTCGAGGATGAGATTCATTCTAAGTGGGGGAGGTTTGTGACAGCCTGGTTTTTTCCCTCTCTTATTTGTTTAAGTTTTCATTTGAAATTTTTTGAAACTTGGAGTTCTTGAGTCTTTTCATTTGGACTTAAACACTTGGGCATCCTTGGCTTTCACCCAAGTGCTTCATCTCTCTCCCAAACCATCATTTCACTTCTGATCCACCTCAAAATAATCTTTGGAATATTTTTCTTAAATGAAAAATATTCATTTCCCCTAAAAACCCTTAGGCAAATCTGTTTGCTCCAAAGCAACCCTAATTTTTATGGCTCAGAAAATTCTGAGATAATTCACAAATATTCTAGGAACCCTAGGTCACCTCCCTGAGCAAAGATATTTCATCACTTTTGGATTATTTTTGCTACAGAAAATCTTTTCTGTTCTGGACAGAAATGGTGGTTTCTACAGCAACTACCATTCTACTTGCTCCTTTTGATCTGATCTTTCTTGTGCATAGTTACCTTAGTAACTCTAAGCTAGCCTCCAAAGCATAGCTCCAAACTCCCAGCCATTTGACCACAGTAACATCACAAAGTTACTGTCCAGAAACTTACCAGACTTGTAAAATCGTATCTACTACATCTATAGCCAAACCAAATCGTGGTAACACTCTAAACTACCACGAACAACATGCCAGACATCAAGTTTATGCTTAGATCGGCCTGATGTCATAGTTCACGCGGTGACCGCGTTCGTCCAGGTGTGCTGGCATGCAGCCGACGCGCTCTGCGATGCGCCCGAGCCTCTGTTGCTCGCGTGCTCGCTTCCTCGCCTGCCCAACCTAGCCAAAAATCGCCACAATCATCGTCTCGACACCCTTAACTCCGCCCTGGCACTCGCCGACGCCGGAGCTCACCGCAGCGAGCACGGGCAAGGTCCGGCCAGCCCAACAGTGCGGAGCGCACTGTGCTCGTCGTCACCCCCCTTGATCCTGTGCTCGTCTCCGCTCGCCCACAATGGCCGCGTGACCTCCGTCGCCTTCTCGCCCTCTCACTGACGCCGCTCGTCGCCGGGCGCCGTGGACAGGTGTCCACCGGCGGAACCCAAAGCATCCTCGCCACTCGCCTATATATAGCGCCCCTCCCCAACCTCATTGAGCATCCTCCAACACTCACACACACTCCACGATCGAGTAGGAAGCCGTAGCTCGACCGGGCAGGCCTCGGGCCGCCGTCCCCAAGCTCGTCGGCGATCCCCTCTGGTCGCCGCAGCAGCTCCAGCCCCTCCCAGGCTTGGGAAACCCCTCCAGGGCCTCCGCCTCTCTCCGGTGAGGCCGTCTCGGCCGCTTGGAGCCCCTGAAGTGGCCTCTGCTCGCCGTCTTCCTCAACTCCAGCGACCTCCTCATTTTGTCTCCGCTCGCGAGCTAGATTCCGACGCCGTCCGACCACCCCTAGCCACGTTACGGGTACAGGCAGGTGCGCCTCGACCTCCTCTTGCCATCCCTCCCTCTCGTTTTGGCCAAAGTGCCCTCGTCGTCGGCGAGAGCTCCGGCGAAGCCGCGGCCATCTCTGTTTCTCTCTCCCTCTTCCCCCACCTGACTAGCGGGGGCCGCTAGTCAGCCACTCAGTACGCGCGCGGAGCGGTACGAGTGGTGGCGCCCCTGGGCTTTACGCCTTCGACGTCACCCCCCAGTCTTTCTCTTTTTATTCAAATTCATTTGAATTTACAGAACACTTCAAACAGTTATAACTTTTTAACCATAAGTCCAAATGAATTGATTCTTTTTGCATTGTGTTCTTTGAAAGGAAATCTAGCAGCTCACCAAAGATGAGATTTTTCTGAGCTGTTTAGAATTTCTGGTGAATTTCAGAAGGGTTCTTGATATTTTCTTTTTGTGTTTAAATTTATTTTCAGAAGGTGAGGCTTGCCTTGAGAATCACCAGGAGGCTTGTGAACCTCATCTGCACTAAGGCAAGCCACAACAACATTTTTATGACGCCATTTCAATATTTGTGATTTTCTCACTTGAATGAAATGATTAACCCATACATTTAAATAATTATTAAATTATTTGTATTCTGTTAAGTATTGGTCGTTGTTATGCTTGATTTGCAGAATCGTTGAAACTAGTTTAAGTGGGTAAAGTAAGTTAAGATTCATGTAAGGAGTTGTTAGAAATAATTTTGTTATGCATGTTAGTAGTTATTTAGCTATGTTTTTGCCTTCCTAAAATTGATGAAAATTTGTTAGAAAATATTATGTTTACTTGTTTTACAGAATGTCTGAACTTAATTTAGTGATAAAGAAAGTAAGAATTGTTGATAGTGAAATCTTTTGGTATGCATATGAAAAAGTTATCGGGTTGCTTTCTTGCATAAGAAATTAATGAAACTTGTTACAAAATATTTTGGTTAAGTTGCGAGTCATTGTTAGCTAGTAGGGTAACATGAGTTGTTGACGGTTATGCTTGGTGTATAGATGACATCGGTCATTTTTTTATTATATGATACATGTGTTGTTTTGCATTTCATGGCATGCTATGACACAGGTCATTGTTATTTTAAAGTTGAAACTGAAAATAACTCAACTTGAATACCCCGTTGACTGGGTCATGGTGCCGCTGAATCGAGTTATTTCCAGTGCAACCACATTTGCCTTTATGGGGGGCCTTGATTCAGTCCATTGACACGGCCTCTGGTCGGTGCCTCCATCTAGGGAAGGTTATGTCATGTTTGTCCTGGCCCGGCAAGCAGACATAATCTTGTGTGCTCGTTTATGAGATTATGGTACCGAGTCCACGAGAGGGAGTGTCCCCGAGTGGGAGTTTGACCACGACGGTGGTCGGGGTGTCTTTGGTAGACACGGGGCCACCCAGGACCAGCCCGTTGGGGATTTGGGTCGGAGTGGCCGGGAGAGTGATGTGGCAATGGAGGGGTTTCGTCGGAATGCCGTTGGTCCACCCGAATGGGAGTACGAGGCCATGGGTTCCGTGGTGTGGGTAAAGTGTGCTACCTCTGCAGAGTGTATAATCTATCGATAGCCGCGTCCACGGTTACGGACACCTCGTAGTAGGTCCCACCATGAGTTAACGAATAATAAAAATTGCACACTAAGCTATAAACTTTGCATTGTCGAGAATGGCAGAAAGGCCATCGAGGAATTTGGGACCAGATATTGGTCGTGGTTGTGATCTCCGTAAGGATCACGAGTCATGTTGTTAAAGACCACATTGGTGGTGTGTTTTACCACATTGGTGGTGTGTTTGTGATCTGAGGATGATCACGGATGGTAAGTTGTCCCGAGGGACGTTGAGCTTGATCACAGCATGTTGACATATAGTTTTGCATTTTAATTGGTTAAACATCATGATATTGTTTGTCATTATGATTATGCTTGTTGTGAGCTTGCAAGTACATTCAATGTACTGACCTGGCGTGTCATGCCAGATTTCAGGAAAGTCTCGTTGGAAAGGAGCGCTGTTCGAGTCTAGACCGTGTCCACATCAGTGTCCCTGTGATATGGAGCTTCCGTTACGACGTTATTCTGATGCCACGTAGTTGTTCGGATCGAGGCCCCTTTATGTTCACTAAATAATGTACATATTGTTCAGCCGCACCGAGTGTGCCGCTTGGCCTCGATCGCTGTTGTAATATGAACCCTGTTCCGCTTGCATCAATAAAGCGGTTGTTTTCTGTACCAATATGTTGTGTGTTGCCAGAAGACATGGTCTCTGGGCTGGCAATGCAGGGTAAACCAGCTCTGAGCCGGGGTGCCACAGCCTCTCTCACGAGCAAAACATGATCAACACCAAGACTCCATGGGTGTTAGAATCATTACTATGTAATCTATATTATTGACTCTAGTGCAAGTGGGAGACTGAAGAAATATGCCCTAGAGGCAATAATAAAGTTGTTATTTATATTTCTTTATATCATGATAAATGTTTATTATTCATGCTAGAATTGTATTAACCGGAAACTTAGTACATGTGTGAATACATAGACAAACAGAGTGTCCCTAGTGTGCCTCTACTTGACTAGCTTGATAATCAAAGATGATTAAGTTTCCTAGCCATGGACATGTGTTGTCATTTGATGAATGGGATCACATCATTAGAGAATGATGTGATGGACAAGACCCATCCGTTAGCTTAGCACTATGATCGTTTAGTTATTGATATTACTTTCTTCATGACTTATACATGTTCCTATGACTATGAGATTATGCAACTCCCGAATACCGGAGGAACACTTAGTGTGCTATCAAACGTCACAAAATAACTGGGTGATTATAAAGATGCTCTACAGGTGTCTCCGATGGTGTTTGTTGACTTGGCATAGATCGAGATTAGGATTTGTCACTCTGTGTATCGGAGAGGTATCCCTGGGCCCTCTCGGTAATGCACATCACTATAAGCCTTGCAAGGAATGTGACTAATGATTTAGTTACGGGATGATACATTACTGAAAGAGTAAAGAGACTTGCCGGTAATGAGATTGAACTAGGTATGAGGATACCGATGATCGAATCTCGGGCAAGTAACATACTGATGACAAAGGGAACAACGTATGTTGTTATGCTGTTTGACCGATAAAGATCTTCGTAGAATATGTAGGAGCCAATATGAGCATCCAGGTTCCGCTATTGGTTATTGGCTGGAGATGTGTCTCGGTCATGTCTACATAGTTCTTGAACCCGTAGGGTCCGCATGCTTAACGCTCGATGACGATTTGTATTATGATTTATGTGATTTGAGGACCGAAGTTTGTTCAGAGTCCCGGATGAGATCACGGACATGATGAGGAGTCTCAAAATGGTTGAGAGGTAAAGATTCATATATTGGAAAGTTGCATTCGGACATCAGAATAGTTCCGAGTGATTCGGGCATTTTTTCGGAGTACCGGGAGGTTACCGGAACCCCCCGGGGAAAGATTGGGCCTACATGGGTCATAGGGAAGAGGGGAGGCATCCCACAAGGGGCAGCCGCGCCCCCTCCCTATAGGGATCTGAATTGGACTAGGGAGGGGGCATGCCCCCCTTTCCTTATCCTCCTCCTCTCCCTTCCCTCTTTCCCCCTCTCCGGAAAAGGAAAGTGAGTCCAACTAGGATTGGGAGTCCTAGTTGGACTCCCCTCTATGGCGCGCCCCCTAGGCCGGCCGCCTCCTCCTCCCCTCCCAAGGACACACCAAAGTTTCTCTTAGCCGTGTGCGGTGCCTCCCTCCGCAGTTACACACCTCGGTCATATCCTCGTAGTGCTTAGGCGAAGCCCTGCGCCGGTAACTTCATCATCACCATCGCCACGCCGCCGTGCTGATGGAACTCTCCCTCGGCCTCAACTGGATCAAGAGCTCTAGGGACGTCATCAAGCTGAACGTGTGCTGAACAGGGAGGTGTCGTATGTTTGGTGCTTTATCGGTTGGATCGCGAAGACGTTCGACTACATCAACCGCGTTACTAACCGCTTCCGCTTTCGGTCTACGAGGGTACGTGGACACACTCTCCCCGCTCGTTTCTATGCTTCTGCTAAATAAATCTTGCGTGATCGTAGGATTTTTTTTGAAATACTAGTTCCCCAATAGTAATACATCACCTCGTGACTAACTCCTTAGTCGTTTGCGTGCAAGCTTATGATGTGTATTACCGAGAGGGCCCAGAGATACCTCTCCGATACTCGGAGTGACAAATCCTAATCTCGATATATGCCAACTCAACAAACACCTTCAGAGATACCTACAGAGCATCTTTATAATCACCTAGTTACGTTGTGACGTTTGATAGCACACAAGGCATGCCTCCTGTATCCGGGAGTTGCATAATCTCATAGTTGAAGGAATATGTATTTGACACGAAGAAAGCAATAGGAATAAAATAGAACGATCATTATGCTAAGCTAACGGATGGGTCTTGTCCATCATATCATTCTCCTAATGATGTGATCCCATTATCAAATGACAACTCATGTCCATGGTTAGGAGACCTTAACCATCTTTGATCAACGAGCTAGTCAAGTAGAGGCTCACTAGGGACATGGTGTTTGTTTATGTATTCACACATGTATTAAGGTTTCTGATCAATACAATTCTAGCATGAATAATAAACCTTTACCATGAATAAGGAAATATAAAATAACAACTTTATTATTGCCTCTAGGGCATGTTTCCTTCAGCCTCTCACTTGCACTAGAGTCAATAATCTAGACTACATTGTAATGAATCTAACACCCATGGAGTCTTGGTGTTGATCATGTTTTGCTCGCAGAAGAGGCTTAGTCGACGGGTATGCCAAATTTAGATCTGTATGTATCTTGCAAATTTCTATGTCTCCATCCTTGACTTGTTCACGAATGGAGTTGAAGCGTCTCTTGATGTGTTTGGTTCTCTTGTGAAACCTGGATTCCTTCACTAAGGCAATTGCTCTAGTGTTGTCACAAAAGATTTTCATTGGACCCGATTGTCGGTGTCAAAACCGGCCGATCTCAGGTAGTGGGTTCCGAACTGTGCGTTTGAGGATCGATGGGAACAGGAGGCAGGGGACATGATGTTTAACCAGGTTCGGGCCCTCTTAATGGAGGTAATATCCTACTTCCTGCTTGATTGACTTTGATGAGTATAGGGGTTACAAGAGTTGATCTACCTCGAGATCGTAATGGCTAAACCCTAGATGTGTAGCATGTATGATTTGTGTTGTTCTCTACGGACTAAACCCTCCGGTTTATATAGACACACTACAAAAAAAAACACTTCCGTGATGATACGTGTTTGTCACATGTCACGTTTTTTGTCATGCATGTACATCCATGACGATTTTATGACAGAATCTAGATAGTCATGCTTGTGCTGTCATAGAAGTGTTCCATGACATTACCAAAATTATCATCACGGAAGTGTCCACTTCCATGACGATAAATCGCGCGTGACAGAAGTGCTTTCATCAAGGGTGACCGACACATGGCATCCACCGTAACGGGTCGCCGTTAAGCTATTGGGTCCTGTTTTGGATCGGATAACCCGTTAACAGCCCGGACCAATGGGAAATTTCCACGTGTAAAATTCTGATTGGCCGGAGGAAACATGTGTCAGCTCGTCAGTGGGTCAGATAGGCGCCTATGATATGTCGACACGTGCGACGACCCACCACTGGCCCATTTAGCTTACAAAGGTCGACCCGTTTGACTTGATCAAAAGTAAGTGGGCTGGCCCATGAAAAGCTTGTTAACGATCTCTTCGCAAATAGCCCATTTTACAGCCCGATAACTCACGGCCCGTTAGGGCCTACCCAAAATCGGCCCAACAACGTCATGTGTGCCGTCGAATATAACACCAGCCCGTTTCAGTTTCGGCCCATGTATGGCCCACGACATCTTTCGGCCCATATGAGGCCTTCGTATCTTTAGGCCGTTTAGAGGCCCACAGTGACTCTAGCCCATAATGAATAGTAAATTTCTTTATACCCGTTAACGGCCCATGATTCACATGGGCCGTTTCCAGCCCGTGTTAGCTTTCGGCCTACTGACGGCCCATACGTTCTTGGGCTCCTTTCTGGCCCTCGATTACTTCCGACCCGTTACTCGCATGTTCCCCTAATGGGCCAAATTCAGCCTATGGCAAGAGTCGTCCCGTTTCTGGCCTGTTAACCCGTTGCGCCTTTTCCAGCCCGTCCTATATTCTGGACCATTAATGACCCGTGATACCATTGACAAAATTAAGCCTTTTGAAAGAACATGCGGTGCCCCCATGTTTGGTTTTGGTAATTGATGACAATCTCTATGGACTAATGGTTACCTTGAGTTATATTTGAAGGTTTTGTCCATAGGCTTTTCTTGGAGTACATGTGTTGGTTTCAAGGAGAGTTTGTATCGACCAAGGTGCTATTCAAGGAATTATCCAAAGATTGGTCATTTGAGTATTGAGCTTATTGCAAGCATGTCTTGAAGAAGAAGATTGTGTGATCATTCATATCCAAATGAATAGAATTGGAAAGATTCAAGGTTGATCAAGATTAAGTCAAGAATGAATCAAGTTGATCAACCCACAAAGCGTAGAAGATATATCGAGAGGGATCAAGTGATCCCATGGTATGGTAAGCATTGTCAATTACGCTTTGTGTACTAACCCATGGTCCTCGTGAGAGTTCTTTGTGGGGTTAGGATGCGGTGTGCAAGTTCAAGTCATGCATCACGAAGAGATCAAGTGCTTGAAGCTTGCCGTCAATTGTGGTGACAATGGACTTGTGAAGATGAGCCGAAGAGTGGCTCACCCATAGTGGACTATAGGGGAGCAATCATCTAGTCTTCATCGAGCCAACTCAATCAAGAAAGGTGGTCCAACTTGAGGGAGTCAAGATCGTCATCATCTAGCTCAAGTGGACCATGTGCAAGGCAAAGGTTTTCCCTTGATAGGTTTTCTATTTTACCGGTCTCATGGTAGTTGTGGGAGACCGGGTTATAGGATCGATTGCCGTACTATCAAGGGGGGCTCTCGACGAGTATCTTGATCGTATCGTTCGTAGAGAGCTCAAACCATTGCATCCTTGCATCTTCTTGTTGGTTCTTGTTTGGTTCTTCTCCTTGTGAGTTTTGGAGCTTATGGTCATTTTCATGACAAGCTCGAGTTCATCGAAAACGGAGTTCACATGCATCTTCTATGATGTTTTCAATGTTGGAGGTTATGCCGGTTCTTCTCTGTTGGAGGTTTCACTCCTCTATTTTGTTAGGCATACCTGTTGCTGTTTTGATGCTACTCGTCGTCTTGTATCCAACAAGCTTGAGTTTGCTCAATTCGGAGTTCTTATGAAGAAGTTATGGCAGTTCTCGTTTTCTCCCTGCGGTAGTACCGCGGTCGTCAGCGGTAGTACCACTTATAGCGTCAAGCGGTAGTACCGCTCTACTACCGCCTCAATTTTGGGTCCTGCACTTTACATGTCGGATTTAGCAGTAGTTGCACGGCAGTAAGGCACGGTAGTACTGCCTAAGCGGTAGTACCGCTCCGGTCGGGCGGTAGTACTGCTACTGCATTACTGCCGTCGTACTCTGCTCTGCCTTGCCTCTTTTGTTCCCGTGTTCTGCTCCTCCAGCGGTAGTACCGCTGGGGTGAGCGGTAGTACCGCTTATATGCAGTACTACCGCCCCAAGGTTCATGTTTTGTTGCTCCTTTTCCCTGCTTCTTCCGCCCGAGCGGTAGTACCGCTCGTGGAGCGGTAGCACCGCTCGTGCGCGGACTGAGCACATAACGATTGGATTCGGGAGCCCCTATAAAAGGGGGTCTTCTTCCCCATTCAACCTTATCCTTTGAGCTCGTGTTCTTCCCCCATTGTTGACCTTCTTCGAGCTTGCTAACTCTCAATTCCTCCATGGATTCTTGCTAGTTTTTGAGGGAAAAGAGAGAGGAGATCTAGATCCACATATCCACCAATCACTTTCTCCTCTATGTGAGGGGGACCCCTTGGATCTAGATCTTGGAGTTCTTTGTATTCTCTTTCTTGTTCTTCCTCTCATTTTCCACCCTAGCATTAGTTGCTTCGGTGGGATTTGAGAGAGAAGGACTTGGGCACTCCGTGTGCCCTTGCCATTGCATTTGGTGCATCGGTTTGAGTTCTCCACGGTGATACGTGGAAGTTACAAGTTGAGAATCTTATTACTCTTGGGTGCTTGGTACCCTTGAGCTTGTTCCTCTTGGGTGCTTGGGCGCCCTAGACGGTTGGTGGTGTTCGGAGCTCAATCATTGTGGTGCAAAGCTCCGGGCAAGCGTCGGGGTCTCTAATTAGGTTGTGGATATCGCCGTGAGCAATTTGACGGCTACCGGTGACCGCCCCCAAGGGTTGCCAAAGTGTACGGGTTCGGTGACCACCCCCAAGGGTTGCCATTTATACGGTTCGGTGACCGCCCTCATGGGTCCCTTAGTGGAATCACGACATCTTGCATTGTGCGAGGGCATGAGGAGATTACGGTGGCCCTAGTGGCTTCTTGGGGAGCATTGTGCCTCCACAGCGCTCCAACGGAGATTAGCATCCGCAAGGGTGTGAACTTTGGGATACATCATCGTCTCCGCGTGCCTCGGTTTTCTCTTCCCCGAGCCCTTTACTTATGCACTTTACTTTGTGATAGCCATATTGTTTCTTGTCATATATCTTGCTATCACTTAGTTGTTTATCTTGCTTAGCATAATGATGTCTACTACGCAACCTTCTCCTTGTAGACGTTGTTGGGCCTGCAAGTGCACAGGTTTGTAGGACAGTAGCAAATTTCCCTCAAGTGGATGACCTAAGGTTTATCAATCCGTAGGAGGCGTAGGATGAAGATGGTCTCTCTCAAGCAACCCTGCAACCAAATAACAAAGTGTCTCTTGTGTCACCAACACACCCAATACAATGGTAAATTGTATAGGTGCACAACTTCGGCGAAGAGATGGTGATACAAGTGCAAAATAGATAGTAGATATAGGTATTTGTAATCTGAAAATATAAAAACAGCAAGGTAACTAATGATAAAAATGAGCGTAAACGGTATTGCAATGATAGGAAACAAGGCCTAGGGTTCATACTTTCACTAGTGCAAGTTATCTCAACAATAATAACATAGATAGATCATATAACAATCCCTCAACATGCAACAAAGAGTCACTCCAAAGCCACTAATAGTGGAGAACAAACGTACAGATTATGGTCGGGTACGAAACCACCACAAAGCTATTCTTTCGGATCAATCTATAAAAGAGTTCGTACTAGAATAACACCTTAAGACACAAATCAACCAAAACCCTAATGTCACCTAGATACTCCATTGTCACCTCAAGTATCCGTGGGCATGATTATACGATATGCGTCACACAATCTCAGATTCATCCAACCAACATAAAAGTACTTCAAAGAGTGCCCCAAAGCTACTACCGGAGAGTCAAGAACGTGTGCCAACCCCTATGCATAGGTTCCCAATGTCACGAAACCCGCAAGTTGATCACCAAAACATACATCAAGTGGATCGCAAGACATACATCAAGTGTTCTCATAAAAGACTCAATCCGATAAGATAACTTCAAAGGGGAAACTCAATTCATCACAAGAGAGTAGAGGGGGAGAAACATCATAAGATCCAACTACAATAGCAAAGCTCGGGATACATCAAGATCGTGCCATAGAGGAACACGGGAGAGAACACGAGAGAGAGAGAGAGAGAGAGATCAAACACGTAGCTACTGGTACATACCCTCAGCCCTGAGGGTGAACTACTCCCTCCTCGTCACGGAGAGCGCCGGGATGATGAATATGGCCACCGGAGATGGATCCCCCCTCCGGCAGGGTACCGGAAAGGGTCCCGATTGGTTTTTGGTGGCTCTGGAGGCTTGCGGCGGCGGAACTCCCGATCTATCTTCTGTTATGGAAGTTTTAGGGTACGTAGGTATATATGGGTGAAAGGAGTACGTCGGTGGAGCTACGGGGGCCCCACGAGGCAGGGGGCGCGCCCAGGGGGGTGGGCGCGCCCCCCACCCTCGTGAGCACCTCCTGTATCTTCTGACGTGGAGTCCAAGTCCATCAGGTGGGTCTCCTTCCAAAAATAACTTCTCGAGTTGATTTCGTTCCGTTTTGACTCCGTCTGATATTCCTTTTCCTCGAAACACTGAAATAGGCATAAAACAACAAATCTGGGCTGGGCCTCCGGTTAATAGGTTAGTCCCAAAAATAATATAAAAGTGGATAATAAAGCAAAATATTGCCTAAAACAGTAGATAAAGTAGCATGGAGCAATCAAAAATTATAGATACGTTGGAGACGTATCAAGCATCCCCATGCTTAATTCTGCTCGTCCTCGAGTAGGTAAATGATAAAAAAGATAATTTATGATGTGGAATGCTAGTTGGCATAATTTCAATGTAATTCTTCTTGCTTGTGATATGAATATTTAGATCTGAATGAATACAAAATAAAAGTTCATATTGATAAAATAAATAGTAATACTTCAAGCATACTAATCAAAGTAATCATGTCTTCTCAAAATAGCATGGCAAAAGAAAGTTCATCCCTACAAAATCATATAGTTAGGCTATGCTTCATTTTCGTCACACAAAGATGTTCCCAACTTCTATAACCCCGATGACAAGCCAAGCAATTGTTTCATACTTAAATAATCTCAAACTTTTTCAACCTTCACGCAATACATGAGCGCGATCCATGGATATAGCACTATGGGTGGAATAGAATATGATGATGGGATTGTGTGGAGAAGACAAAAAAAGGAGATAGTCTCACATTGACGAGGATAATCAACAGGCTATGGAGATGCCCATCAATTGATGTCAAAATGAGGAGTAGGGATTGCCATGCAACAGATGGACTAGAGCTATGAATGCTCAACAAAAGAAAACTAGTGGGTGTGCATCCAACTTGCTTGCTCATGAAGACCTAGGGCATTTTGAGGAAGCCCATCATAGGAATATACAAGCCAAGTTCTATAATGAAAAATTCCCACTAGTATAAAAAGACAACTTATGAGACTCACTATATGAAAAGCATGGTGCTACTTTGAAGCACAATATATGAGACACACTACATGAAGAACAATGTGCTAGTTTGAAGCACAAGTGTGGAAAAAGAGGATAGTAACATTGCCCTTTTTTTGGCCTTTCTTTTTTTTCTTTTTGGCCTTTCTCTTTTTTTTGGGCCTTTCTTTTTTTTGGCCTTTCTCTTTTTTTGGGCAATGCTCTAATAATCATGATCATCACACTTCTATTGATTACAACATAAGGATTACAACTCGAAATTAGAACAAGATATGACTCTATATGAATGCCTCCGGCGGTGTACCAGGGTGGTGCAATGAATCAAGAGTGACATGTATGAAAAATAATGGATGGTGGCTTTGCCACAAATACGATGTCAACTACATGATCATGCAATGGCAATATGACAATGATGTATGTGTCATGATGAACAGTATGGTGGAAAGTTGCATGGCAATATATCGCGGAATGGCTATGGAAATGCCATAATAGGTAGGTATGGTGGCTATTTTGAGGAAGATATAAGGAGGTTTATGTGTGATAGAGCGTATCATATCACGGGGTTTGGATGCACCGGCGAAGTTTGCACCAACTCTCAAGGTGAGAAAGGGCAATGCACGATACCGAAGAGGCTAGCAAAGGCGGAAAGGTAAAAGTGTGAATAATCCATGGACTCAACATTAGTCAAAAATAACTCATATACTTATTGCAAAAATTTAGAATTCATCAAAAATCAAGTACTACGCGCATGCTCCTAGGGGGATAGATTGGTAGGAAAAGACCATCGCTCGTCCCCGACCGCCACTCATAAGGATGCACAAGCCAGGTACACTTCATGTTTCAAATTTGTTACACAACTTTAACCATACGTGCATGCTACGGGATTTTCTAACTTCAACACAAGCATTCTTTAAATTCATAATCACCCAACTAGCATGACTTTAATATCACTACCTCCATATCTCAAAACAATTATCAAGTATCAAACTTTTCTTAGTATTCAACACACTCATAAGAATTCTTACAAATCTTGTATGCTTAGCATATTATGTGTAGCGACCTGACCCAAAATCGGTCAAATCTCTGTGTCTGTACCATCCCAAGATCATGCGGGTACTCACAGTACATCGATAAAGTAATCAAAGTTCAATCACACCTGAATATTATTACACGATTCTCATATAGAGTCTTTATTACAAGGGAATAAATTCGGCTCAAGGCCAACTCATGAGAAATAAACTACTAATGCTGCGGAAGCGTCGAAGTAAAGCGAGTACATCCGACTCCAAAGGGCAATCTCCAAGCGCGGAGCGTAGCCTCACTCCTGATCGGAATATACCTCTGCAACATAAGACGTTGCAGCCATGTAGGTCAGCTTTTGGAATAAGCTGGCAAGTAATGAAGAATAACAATAATAAACTTACTATCACTATATGCATTTGGTTGTGGGGCTCTAAGTTTCATCATTTTGCGAAAAGCAAATTTTTCCCTACTACAGTGGACTTGCTTGCAAATTACTACAATTGTTGGTAGTTATTGAGATGGTTCCGCCAACCAAAATCTCATTCCCAAATTATTAAGTCATAAAACCCCTCAAGTTAATTGATTAGTTTTAGTGTTGAGAATATCCGAATACTTCCAAGTTCCAGAGGCTCAAATTGTCCGTAACCGGGGACACGGCTAATCGATTAGATCTTTAACTCTGCAGAGGTTTGCGCACTTTTCCCTCAAGAATCATTCCCTCCTTTAAAGTCTTCGCACTTCATGGTGTTTGAAGACGGGACGAATGAAACAGGGTCTTCCAAAGAGTTCTTCTGGCTACTGCCGCTACCCATCCAATCCTACCGTTCTTCTACATCTCGTAGTACCGTCCAGCCAGCGTCACTACTAAGGTTAACCCAGCCAGAGCCCATAATGGCTTGCGGCTGCACAGGTAAGCTTCCGGTCATGGGGCATCCATCCTTCTCTTCGTGGCTGGGTGAAGCTTTCCGCAAGATGTCATGGCACTTCTCCATGCATCCCGGCCAACCACTAGGTTCTCCAGGTGCCCGTCAACCGCCCTCCACCCAAAGAGTGAATTCAAGTCCATCTTGATTCTTGTAGTTCATGGGGTTGTCATCATCATTGACTCTCACATCTTGCTTATGAATTTCACTCAACCAAAACCCGTCTACGAGCATAGCAAAGTAAACTACTTCGTCCCGGGGTCATGGTAACAAGGGGATTGGTTCATCCTACCACATGATACTACTCAAGTTTAATAACTTCAAAATTTCAACTACTGCATGCATGGTGGGGTGGTGACAATTCTAATGCACAAAAACATAGGTATAGAAAATAACATGATCAAAACTTGCCTTGCTGATGATCCTCGTAAGCTAAAGATTCGTAGTAGCAAGCTTCGCACTCCGGAAACTCTACCGAGACAAACAAATCACAATAAGCATATAGCAATAGGATCACATAATAGCATAACAAAGTAACATAACACACCAAAACAACCAAATCAAAATCCAAAGAAAAACTCAAAGAAAAACCAATTCAAAGTTTTTCCTACTTCAAACAATAGCTAGAATAGTTTTTTTTATAACAAAAATTTTCTAACATAACCTAATCATGGTTTTAGGTTAACTTAACAGAAAAGGATGCACTAAGCAACTAGGAGCAAAAAGAATTAATTTAAAAGCTATTATAAAACTCCTATTAGGCCTAATTCAATTTCTATTAAGAAAAATAAGATAAAACTTTTATTAATTGTAAATAAAAGTTCATCTATTAGAGTGACAGAAACTAACCTAGAATAATCAATCACAAGTTAAAAATAAATTTATTTACTAATTAAAATATTAGGAAAACAGTAGCTAGTTAATTAATTGGGAGTAATAGGATTCTGCTTAAAACTATTTATTTATTAATCCTAAAATACCCAAGTTAATTTTTATGGTTTGGCAATGTTAAAATAAAGTTGGGACAAAAGAATCATCCAAAAATAATTTTTCTAACTCAAGTTATAGCAGATTTACTATTCTGACTAAAACTAAATTAAAGCAATTTTAATTAATTTTAACATAGCTAAATATATATTCTACAGAAACTACATAAAATTTTCAACCAACAAAAAAAAGAATCACCTAAAAATATTAAACAGAATAAAAGATATGAATTTTTTCAAAACAGAAACTATTCTGTTAAAACAGAAAAACAAAATAAAAGAAAAAGGCCTAATGGGCCTAAACTGTGCACTGGGCGTAATTTAGTCTAAAAGGGCCCTAGGGTTAAACTAAACGGGCCGGCTAAAATAAATAAACCTAACTAATTAATAAACCGAACGAACCGGGCCGGTTTTCTAAATGAAAACTTACCCCTTCGGGGTCTAATCCTAGCCGTTCGTTAGAGATCGGACGGGGAAGTGTCTCCGTGACTTACCGGAGTTCGGCGACGGCGGCGGGGCGGGCGAGAGGCTCGAGGCTCCAAGGCCGAGGTCGGGAAGTGGCGGGAGGATGCGGGGAGCTCGGGAGGGTTTGGTGGAGTCGGGGTGGTCGGGTGGTCTAGGGCGGCGACGGCAACGACTTTGGCGGCAGCGAGCCTCGGGTCTCCGGTGAGCTCGAGCAGGAGGAGAGGGGTTCGGCGAGGGCTAGGGGGGAATGGGGTGCGGGCGACGGGTTTTATAGGTGGGGCCTTCGTCCTCGCTTGGGCGATCGGGCGATCGGGATCCGGATCCTTCGATCCGCGATCCATGGCAGCGACAGCGTGGCGTGGTGAGGGAAGAAGATGGGGCGGGCCCGCATCGATGAGAGAGAGAGAGGTGGGGCGCGAGCGGGCGACCGATGGCGAGGGGTTCGGGCGAGGAGGCCTGGTCAGGCATTGGTGGCAGATTGGCGCAGTGGGCATTGGCACGGGCAGTGGTGGGGGGTTCGGCACTGGCTGGGCCAGGGGGCCTGGCTGGTGCCAGAGGGGTTTTTTCTTTTTTTGAATTTATTTTTTTAAAATAAAACAAAACAGAGTATAACTTTTAAAATATAAATATTTTATCTACGGTATATATATACCAAAATGATCAGGGGAATATTCCCTTTCATTTGAACATTTTTCCAAAGGCAAAATCCAAACTTTATTAAAATCCATTTTTTTTCAAATTCAAATAAAATTCAGATTTGAATCCAAATCTTTTGGCAATGTTTTCTCTGATATTTTTGGAGTGTCATGTTTACTCCTCTCATACTTTTGATCAAGTATTTATCAGTCTTAGTTTTTTGAAATGTTTCCCACTTGCCAAAGTTTGAATTCAAATTCAAAACTCAAATTTCTCTGAAACTCCAAATGGCATTCAAATTCAAACAGGATGCATAGGATGCTTAACTATAATTGTAAAACATTCCAAATAGGAAATTTGGGATGTTACAAACCTACCCACCTTAAGATGAATCTCGCCCTCGAGATTCGGGTTGGCTAGCAAATAGGTGCGGGTGGTCTCGAAGAAGGTCTTCTTCGCGCTCCCAGGTGGCTTCTTCCTCGGTGTGGTGACTCCACAGCACCTTGCAAAATTTGATGACCTTGCTGCGGGTGACTCTGCTTGCAGTCTCGAGAATTGGACGGGTTTCTCCTTGTAGGTCGATCACCGTCAAGCTGTATGGCCTCTAGGGCACTTGTGTCTCTCAACGGAACATCGGCCATGTCTGCATGACACTTCTTCACCGAGAAACATGGAAGACATCATGGACTCGGACAATCCTTCCGCAATTCCAACTTGTACGCAACCTCTCCACGACGTTCGAGGATTTTGTAGGGCCAATGAACCGGGTGCTAACTTTCCCTTGACACCAAACCTCTTGAATCCACGAAGTGGAGACACACGAAGATATGCTCGGTCTCCCGCTTCGTGAGTCACTTCCTTGCGCTTACTGTCGGCATAACTCTTCTGTCTCGATTGTGCTATCTTGAGCCTGTCTCGAATCAGCTTGACTTTCTCTTCGGAATCCTTGATAAGGTCGGAACCGAAAAGTGATCGATCTCCAACACTATCCCACAAAGAATGGTGTTCGCACCTCCTTCCGTATAGAGCTTCGAAAGGGGCCATCTTCAGACTGGATTGATAACTGTTGTTGTATGAGAACTCTGCGTATGGCAAATTATCATCCCAGCTAGACCCATAGTCTAGCACACAAGCTCTCAACATGTCCTCCAGAATCTGGTTGACTCTCTCGGTCTATCCATCTGTCTGCGGATGAAAAGCTATGCTGAATTCCAGCCTCGTACCCAAAGTTTCATGCAACTGCTTCCAAAACTTTGAGGTAAACTGCGTTCCTCTATCTGACACGATTTTCCTCGGAACTCCATGCAGACATACGATCCTGGTCATGTATATCTTGGCCAACTTAGCACTGGTATAGGTAGTCTTCACGGGAATGAAGTGAGCTACCTTGGTCAAACGATCAACCACTACCCAGATAGAATCATAACCTGAACGGGTCCTGGGTAATCCTGTGATGAAATCCATTCCAAGTTTCTCCCATTTCCAATCGGGAATCGGCAAAGGTTGAAGTAACCCTGCTGGCTTCTGATGTTCTGCCTTTACACGTTGACAAACATCGCATACGGCTACGTACTCGGCAATATCCTTCTTCATACCAGTCCACCAGAAACTTTCCTTCAAATCCAGGTACATCTTGGTGTTGCCGGGGTGAATCGAGTACGGTGAATCATGAGCCTCCTGAAGAATTAGCTTCCTGAGTTCGGGATCATTGGGCACATAAATACGATCCTCGAACCATATAGTTCCGTGTTCATCCTTACGGAATCCTTTAGCTTTTCCTTCATCCATCTTTTGCTTTATCTCATCAATTTCCTTGTCCGACTTCTGGGCTTCACGAATCCTTTCGGTCAAAGTGGACTGTACTTCGAGTTGCAACAAATCCTCTGGAACTATCTCCATCGGAGATCTCGAGGTCATCGACTAACTCTGGGGTAATCCTCCTGCCGTAAGAGTATTCACATAACTCTTACGGCTCAAAGCATCTGCTACAACATTAGCTTTACCGGGGTGGTAATGCAATCTCATGTCATAGTCCTTTATCAACTCTAGCCATCTCCTCTGCCTGAGGTTCAATTCCTTCTGCGTGAAAATATACTTCAAGCTCTTGTGACCTGTATAAACATCACAACGGTTTCCGATAAGGAAATGTCTCCAGGTCTTGAGTGCATGCACTACGGCTGCTAACTCCAAATCATGTGTGGCATAATTCATCTCGTGAGGTCGTAGCTGTCTGGAGGCATAAGCTACAACTTTACCTTCCTGCATTAATACTCCTCCGAGTCCTTGACGAGAAGCGTCACAATAAACCTGGTATTCCTTGTGTATGTCCGGCAAAATCAACACTGGGGCTGTGACCAACCGCTTCTTTAATTCACGAAACCGGCTTCACATTCCTTGGTCCAAACATACTTGGCTTCCTTCTTCAACAGCTCACCATGGGCTTGGCAATCTTCGAGAAGTTCTCAATAAACCTCCGATAATATCCTGCGAGTCCGAGAAAACTGCGGATCTCCTTGACTGAGGTGGGTGACTACCAATCGGTGACTGATTCAACCTTAGCGGGATCAACTGCTATTCCTTCTCCTGAAATAACATGTCCGAGGAATCCAACTTCCTTCAGCCAAAATTCACATTTGCTGAACTTGGCATACAACTGATGTTCTCGAAGTTTCTCCAGAACTAGACGCAAATGTTCCTTATGCTCTTCCTCGCTCTTGGAGAAAATCAATATATCATCGATGAACACCACGACAAACTTGTCCAGATATTCCATGAACACCTTGTTCATCAAATTCATGAAGTATGCAGGAGCATTAGTCAATCCAAATGACATGACGGTATACTCATATAAACCATACCTGGTAGTGAATGCTGTTTTGGGTATATCCTTTTCACGGATCTTCAATCGATGATACCACGATCAAGATCGATCTTAGAGAATACCTTGGCTCCAACTAGCTGATCAAACAGATCATTAATCATCGGCAGAGGGTACTTGTTCTTGATGGTTACTTCGTTCAACGCACGATAATCCACAACCATCCTCAAGCTTCCATCCTTCTTCTCTACCAAAAGAACTGGGCTCCCCAAGGTGATGAGCTTGGGCGAATATATCCTTTCTCCAATAACTCATTAATTTGATCCTTGATCTCTTTCAACTCATTCGGTGGCATCCGATAAGGTCTCTTGGATATTGGGGCTGTGCCGCAATAGCTCGATCAGAAATTCAATGTCCTGTCCGGTGGCATTCTGGTAATTCCTCCGAAACACATCGGAAAATCTTGCACTCTGGCACTTCCTCTGAACAACTCCGTGAAGGAATGCACTGATTCTTCATCCGGCTGTGCTGGCTACATACTTGATCCTCTTCGCCCGGGGTGGTGAGCAGAATAGACTTGCGGGCACAGTCTATGTTTCCCTCAAACTTCGTCAACCAATCCATGCCTAGGATTACATCCAAGGTCTGGGTTTCCAATACTATGAGGTCTGCGGGAAATTTATGGTTCCCGATGTTGAGGGTTGCATGACAGCCTAAACCTGCCATCATTTCTCCTCCTGCGGGCCCGACGCCAAGGGGGCTTCTAAGGGTTTTAGTGGGCAACTCGTACTTTTCCACAACTACCCTTGATATGAATGAATCGTTGCACCGAATCAAAGAGTACCAAAACTGAGCGTGAATTCAATAAAACTTACCAACCACGATTATACGGCTGATCATAGGCGTCCTCCACGTCGATGTGGTTCACCCGAGCACGAGGGAACGGATTGGGCTTCTTCGCTGAGCCTCCATTGCCGTTTCCATTCCTCTTCTTGGCCTCCGGGCGTCGGTGGCGTAGTGCCTGCCTTCCGGCACTTGAAGCAGGTGATGTGGCTCAGATCCTTCGGAGCCGGGGCAGAACGGTGCTGATTGCCATTACCGTTTCCATTGCCATTGCCATGGCCTGACTTGTTGTCCTGGTTGCGGTTGTTCCCATTTCCTCCATGGTTATGACCTCCATGGTTATGATGGGTGTGCCCTCCTGAGTATGGTGCATAACGGGGCTTCTGCTGAGCTCCCGAGTTGTGCTTCCCTGGTTGTACTTCCGCTTGCGCTTTCTATCTGCTGCTGCTTGCCTTCAAGTATGGTGGCCTTGTCTACCAGCTCCCGGTAGTTGTTGAAGGTAGCCACAATAAGCTGCATACTCAGCTCGTCGTTGAGTCCCTCAAGGAACTTCTCCTGCTGCGGCATCTGTGGCCACATCATCCGGGGCATAGCGGCGAGCTTGCTGAATTCATCCACGTCTTGTGCCACAAGACGGTTCCCTGGCGTAAGTTGCGGAACTCACGCTTCTTCGACTCATGGCTCCAATGAGACATGAGCGGTGCGGAAGGCTCTTTGGAACTGATCCCATGTGATGGCACCAATGGGATAAGTGGCGGTGTAGTTCTCCCACCAAGAAGCTGCAGGTCCATCAAGTTGATCTTGCAAAGCGCACCTTCTCTGCATCGGTGCATCCAACGGTGATTAGCTCTCTTCCGACTTTGCGGAGCCAATCATCAGCCACAATCGGCTCGGTGCTACTAGAGAACAACGGCGGATTCAATCTCGTAAATCGAGTCAAGTTGTCCACAGGGGTGGTGGCGGTGGATTGTTGGTGTTGTTGTTCGATTCTGAATGAGAAGCTGCATGAGTGCATTCTGCTGCTGGAGCAGCTGGGTGAGCTCCGGCGGAAAACCAGTGTCACGTCTCAGAGGCATCTGGTGTTTTGGAGTGGATGAGAAAATTAGAATAGAACAATGGTCTGTGAGAAATAACACTACCCATATGAATGCACAATCATAACACACCAATCATTTATTCATTCCACTCAAACATGGTTCAATCTCGATTACAAAAGCTCACGGCTAATCGAAATATCGGCCTAACAGATCGATGAAAAAGTAAAAATAACATGGTGGTCGACTAAAAAGTCTTCATCAATACTCCTTGCGTCCTCCGGTGTGACGCCTCCTCTTGTGGCTTCCTTCAGTGGAACTCCCTTCAAAATCCTGATCATTGCTCACGAGGGGTCCTTCATCTCCACTCGGAAAAAGGTCCTCTCCCAAGTCCATCTTTTCCTCTATCGCGGCAAGCTTCATCTTCAGGTCGTCGACTGTCTCCATGAAGTCCGCGACTTCTTCCTCATGGTTAAGGAAGTCTGCGCGTGCCTTCTCCTCCAGTTCCAGTTCACGGAACAAAAGCTTCCGTGTGTCTTGAGTTCGGCGAGTCTGAATCTCCGTTTCGAGAAGACACTCCAAGCCCTGGATGTAAGAGAGTGTGGAGTCGTCCTCAACGGTGCGGATGATATCTCCATTCCTTGCCCTGCGAGAAACCATGGCGAGGTCTGAGGGATCGAGCTCGGCCCTGTACTCCTCTCGGAGATGTCCAAGTGCTCGATAGATCGCCACGTCCCTTCCGATGATCTAGTTGAACTCGGTGAACTCAAAGTCAATAGGCTCCGTGTGTCCTCCGAAGGTTCTCCCTGGGATATGCACTTCAATCCTGTAGCGGGTGTCCGTCGGAAGTGCATTGGTTGGCTTCCCGGTGATCGAGGGCAGAGCAATCTTCAGCTTCTTCACCATCTGGACCAGCTTTCTTCCGAAGGGCATCGTCTCATCGGGCTGGCAAAACTCCGGTAGCAAAACTGGGGTGAACTCGACGGCCATCTAGAATGTTGAAAATAGGAGAAGAGTCAGAATTGAACAGGGGAGAATTACGGAATGATAAGGATATAAAGTAAATGGTCTCTGCTTATGGCTTTCCGATCCTAGGGGTTACGATCCTACGGTCAGCGTGTGCTCTGATACCATCTCTGTAGCGACCTGACCCAAAATCGGTCAAATCTCTGTGTCTGTACCATCCCAAGATCATCTTTGGTACTCACGATACATCGATAAAGTAATCAAAGTTCAATCACACCTGAATATTATTACACGATTCTCATATAGAGTCTTTATTACAAGGGAATAAATTCGGCTCAAGGCCAACTCATGAGAAATAAACTACTAATGCTGCGGAAGCGTCAAGTAAAGCGAGTCCATCCGACTCAAAGGGCAATCGCCAAGCGCGAGCGTAGCCTCACTCCTGATCGGAATATACCTCTGCAACATAAAACGTTGCAGCCATGTAGGTCAGCTTTTGGAATAAGCTGGCAAGTCATGAAGAATAACAATAATAAACTTACTATCACTATATGCATTTGGTTGTGGGGCTCTAAGTTTCATCATTTTGCGAAAAGCAAATTTTTCCCTACTACAGTGGACTTACTTGCAAATTACTACAATTGTTGGTAGTTATTGAGATGGTTCCGCCAACCAAAATCTCATTCCCAAATTATTAAGTCATAAAACCCCTCAAGTTAATTCATTAGTTTTAGTGTTGAGAATATCCGAATACTTCCAAGTTCCAGAGGCTCAAATTGTCCGTAACCGGGGACACGGCTAATCGATTAGATCTTTAACTCTGCAGAGGTTTGCGCACTTTTACCGCAAGAATCATTCCCTCCTTTAAAGTCTTCGCACTTCATGGTGTTTGAAGACGGGACGAATGAAACAGGGTCTTCCAAAGAGTTCTTCTGGCTACTACCGCTACCCATCCAATCCTACCGTTCTTCTACATCTCGTAGTACCGTCCAGCCAGCGTCACTACTAAGGTTAACCCAGCCAGAGCCCATAATGGCTTGCGGCTGCACAGGTAAGCTTCCGGTCATGGGGCATCCATCCTTCTCTTCGTGGCTGGGTGAAGCTTTCCGCAAGATGTCATGGCACTTCTCCATGCATCCCGGCCAACCACTGGGTTCTCTAGGGTGCCCGTCAACTGTCCTCCACCCAGTAGTGAATTCCGAAGTCCATCTTGATTCTTGTAGTTCATGGGGTTGTCATCATCATTGACTCTCACATCTTGCTTATGAATTTCACTCAACCAAAACCCGCCTCTCGAGCATAGCAAAGTAAACTACTTCGTCCCGGGGTCATGGTAACAAGGGGATTGGTTCATCCTACCACATGATACTACTCAAGTTTAATAACTTCAAAATTTCAACTACTGCATGCATGGTGGGGTGGTGACAATTCTAATGCACAAAAACATAGGTATAGAAAATAACATGATCAAAACTTGCCTTGCTGATGATCCTCGTAAGCTAAAGATTCGTAGTAGCAAGCTTCGCACTCCGGAAACTCTACCGAGACAAACAAATCACAATAAGCATATAGCAATAGGATCACATAATAGCATAACAAAGTAACATAACACACCAAAACAACCAAATCAAAATCCAAAGAAAAACTCAAAGAAAAACCAATTCAAAGTTTTTCCTACTTCAAACAATAGCTAGAATAGTTTTTTTTATAACAAAAATTTTCTAACATAACCTAATCATGGTTTTAGGTTAACTTAACGAAAAGGATACACTAAGCAACTAGGAGCAAAAAGAATTAATTTAAAAGCTATTATAAAACTCCTATTAGGCCTAATTCAATTTCTATTAAGAAAAATAAGATAAAACTTTTATTAATTGTAAATAAAAGTTCATCTATTAGAGTGACAGAAACTAACCTAGAATAATCAATCACAAGTTAAAATAAATTTATTTACTAATTAAAATATTAGGAAAACAGTAGCTAGTTAATTAATTGGGAGTAATAGGATTCTGCTTAAAACTATTTATTTATTAATCCTAGAATACCCAAGTTAATTTTTATGGTTTGACAATGTTAAAATAAAGTTGGGACAAAAAGAATCATCCAAAAATAATTTTTCTAACTCAAGTTATAGCAGATTTACTATTCTGACTAAAACTAAATTAAAGCAATTTTAATTAATTTTAACATAGCTAAATATATATTCTACAGAAACTACATAAAATTTGCAACCCAACAAAAAAAGAATCACCTAAAAATATTAAACAGAATAAAAGATATGAATTTTTCAAAACAGAAACTATTCTGTTAAAACAGAAAAACAAAATAAAAGAAAAAAGCCTAATGGGCCTAAACTGTGCACTGGGCGTAATTTAGTCTAAAAGGGCCCTAGGGTTAAACTAAACGGGCCGGCTAAAACAAATAAACCTAACTAATTAATAAACCGGACGAACCGGGCCGGTTTTCTAAATAAAAACTTACCCCTTCGGGGTCTAATCCTAGCCGTTCGTTAGAGATCGGACGGGGGGCTGTCTCTGGCGACTTCTAGGAGTTCGGCGGCAAGGCGGCGGCGAGAGTACGCGAGGCTCGGGCGTCGGCGAGGTCGGGAAGTGGCCGGAGGATCTTGGGGAGCTCGGGAGGGTTTGGTGGAGTCGGGGTGGTCGGGTGGTCTAGGGCGGCGACGGCGAAGACTTTGGCGGCGAGAGCCTCGGGTCTCCGTGAGCTCGAGCGGGAGGAGAGGGGTTCGCGAGGCTAGGGGAGGAATGGGGTGCGGGCGGCGGGTTTTATAGGCTGGGCCTTCGTCCTCGCTTGAAGCGATCGGGCGATCGGGATCCGGATCCTTGAGATCCGCGATCCATGGCAATGACAACGTGGCGTGGCGAGGAAGAAGATGGGCGGGCCCATGATCGATGAGAGAGAGAGAGGTGGGAAGCGGCGGCGGCCGATGCGATGAGGAGGTTCGGCGAGGGAGGCCTGGTCGGGCATTGGCTGCTGGCCATTGGCCAGTGGGCACTGGTGGGCAGTGGTGGGGGAGGGTTCGCGGGCTGGGCGAGGGGGCTGGTGGCGCCAGAGGGGGTTTTCCTTTTTTTGAATTTATTTTTTTAAAATAAAACAAAACAGAGTATAACTTTTAAAATATAAATATTTTATATAGGGTATATATATACCAAAATGATCAGGGGAATATTCCCTTTCATTTGAACATTTTTCCAAAGGCAAAATCCAAACTTTATGAAAATCCATTATTTTTTCAAATTCAAATAAAATTCAGATTTGAATCCAAATCTTTTGGCAATGTTTTCTCTGATATTTTTGGAGTGTCATGTTTACTCCTCTCATACTTTTGATCAAGTATTTATCAGGCTTAGTTTTTTGAAATGTTTCCCACTTGCCAAAGTTTGAATTCAAATTCAAAACTCAAATTTCTCTGAAACTCCAAATGGCATTCAAATTCAAACAGGATGCATAGGATGCTTAACTATAATTGTAAAACATTCCAAATAGGAAATTTGGGATGTTACATTATGATTATTTAAGAAAATTACCATGCTATTTAAGACTCTCAAAATAATATAAGTGAAGCATGAGAGTTCATATATTTCTTCAAAATAAAACTACCACCATGATCTAAAAGATATAAGTGAAGTACAAGAGCAAAAACAAACTACTCCGAAAGATATAAGTGAAGATCAATGAGTAGTCGAATAATTATGCAACTATGTGAAGATTCTCCCATTTAATAATTTCAGATCTTGATACTTTATTCAACAGCAAGCAAAGCTAAAGAAAACTATATTGCAAGGATAGCACACATCATGTGAAGAAGCAAAAACTTAGGCTCAACCGATACTAACCGATAGTTGCTGAAGAAGAAAGGTGGGATGCCAACGGGGACATCCCCAAGCTTAGATGCTTGAGACTTCTTGAAATAATATCTTGGGGTGCCTTGGGCATCCCCAAGCTTGAGCTTTTGTGTCTCCTTAATTCCTCTCATATCATGGTTTCACTTTTTATCAAAAGCTTCATTCACAACAAACTCAACAAGAACTCGTGAGATAGGTTAGTATAAACCAATGCAAAACCTTATCATTTCCTACTGTAACAAATCACTAAAATTATTATTCAACATTGCATACCAAATGCCTCTGCATATTTAATACTCCTATCCTCAAATAGAATCATTAAACAAGCAAACATATGCAAACAATGCAAACATAACAGCAATCTGTCAAAACAGTATAGTCTGTAAAGAATGCAAGAGTATCAATACTTCCCTAACTCCAAAAATTATGAACTAAAATTCCCAATGTAATAAATTTATCAGAGCTCATTATGCAGAAATATTCAACATTATACCATTCTATGACTTTTCTAAGGAATTTTTGCAACAGCGGTAAACTTTCTGTTTTCAAAAAGCAACATGTATACTAGCAAAATAAGCATGGCAAAGGCTATCTTTGACTTTTTTTATTGAAACTAAAGATGCAAAACACTAATCTAACTAACAGCAAGAAAAAAAAAAACAAAATGACATGACGCTCCAAGCAAAACACATATCATGTGGTGAATAAAAATATAGCTCCAAGTAAAGTTACCGATGAACGAAGACGAAAGAGGGGATGCCTTCCGGGGCATCGCCAAGCTTAGGCTCTTGGTTGTCCTTGAATACCTTGGGGTGCCTTGGGCATCCCAAAGCTTAGGCTCTTGCCACTCCTTATTCCGTAGTCCATCGAATCTTTACCCAAAACTTGAAAACTTCACAACACAAAACTTAACAGAAAACTTGTGAGCTCCGTTAGCGAAAGAAAACAAAAGAACACTTCAAGGTACTGTAATGAACTCATTATTTATTTATATTGGTGTTAGACCTACTGTATTCCAACTTATCTATGGTTTATAAACTATTTTACTAGCCATAGATTCATCAAAATAAGCAAACAACACAATGAAAACAGAATCTGTCAAAAACAGAACAGTCTGTAGTAATCTGTAAATAACACAAACTTCTGGAACTCCAAAAATTCTAAAATAAATTGGTGGACCTGAGGAATTTGTCTAGTAATCATCTGAAAAAATAATCAACTAAATAGCACTCTCCAGTAAAATGTTCTAGCTAATCTCGTGAGCGCTAAAGTTTCTGTTTTTTACAGCATGATCATAAAGACTTCACCCAAGTCTTCCCAAAGGTTCTACTTGGCAAAAACACTAATTAAAACATAAAACCACATCTAAACAGAGGCTAGATATATTATTTATTACTAAACAGAACCAAAAAGCAATAAACTAAAGTAAAATTGGGTTGCCTCCCAACAAGCGCTATCGTTTAACGCCCCTAGCTAGGCATTATGATTTCAATGATGCTCACATAAAAGATAAGAATTGAAACATAAAGAGAGCATCATGAAGAATATGACTAGCACATTTAAGTCTAAACCACTTCCTATGAATAGGGATTTTGTGAGCAAACAACTTATGGGAACAATAATCAACTTGCATAGGAAGGTAAAATAAGCATAACTTCAAAACTTTAAGCACATAGAGAGGAAACTTGATATTATTGCAATTCCTACAAGCATATGTTCCTCCCTCATAATTTTTTTTAGTAGCATCATGAATGAATTCAACAATATAACCAGCACCTAAAGCATTATTTTCATGATCTAATTGCATAGAAAATTTACTACTCTCCACATAAGCAAATTTCTTCTCATGAATAATAGTGGGAGCAAACTCAACAAAATAACTATCATATGATTGAAAATTAAGATCAAGATGACAAGTTTCATGGTTATCATTATTCTTTAAAGCATACGTGTCATCACAATAATCATCATAGATAGAAGGCATGCTTCCATCATAGTAAATTTGCTCAACAAAGCTTGGGGGACAAAAAATATCATCTTCATCAAACATAGCTTCCCCAAGCTTGTGGCTTTGCATATCATTAGCATCATGGATATTCAAGGAATTCATACTAACAACATTGCAATCATGCTCATCATTCAAATATTTAGTGCCAAACATTCTAATGCATTCTTCTTCTAACACTTTGGCACAATTTTCCTTCCCATCATACTCACGAAAGATATTAAAAAGATGAAGCGTATGAGACAAACTCAATTCCATTTTTTTTGGTAGTTTTGTTTTATAAACTAAATTAGTGATAAAACAAGAAACAAAAATATTCGATTGCAAGATCTAAAGATATACCTTCACTTACCTAGCCTCCCCGACAACGGCACCAGAAAAGAGCTTGATGTCTACTACGCAACCTTCTCCTTGTAGACGTTGTTGGGCCTGCAAGTGCACAGGTTTGTAGGACAGTAGCAAATTTCCCTCAAGTGGATGACCTAAGGTTTATCAATCCGTAGGAGGCTGGATGAAGATGGTCTCTCTCAAGCAACCCTGCAACCAAATAACAAAGAGTCTCTTGTGTCCCCAACACACCCAATACAATGGTAAATTGTATAGGTGCACTAGTTCGGCGAAGAGATGGTGATACAAGTGCAAAATAGATAGTAGATATAGGTATTTGTAATCTGAAAATATAAAAAACAGCAAGGTAACTAATGATAAAAATGAGCGTAAACGGTATTGCAATGATAGGAAACAAGGCCTAGGGTTCATACTTTCACTAGTGCAAGTTCTCTCAACAATAATAACATAGATAGATCATATAACAATCCCTCAACATGCAACAAAGAGTCACTCCAAAGCCACTAATAGCGGAGAACAAACGTACAGATTATGGTCGGGTACGAAACCACCACAAAGCTATTCTTTCGGATCAATCTATAAAAGAGTACGTGCTAGAATAACACCTTAAGACACAAATCAACCAAAACCCTAATGTCACCTAGATACTCCATTGTCACCTCAAGTATCCGTGGGCATGATTATACGATATGCGTCACACAATCTCAGATTCATCCAACCAACATAAAAGTACTTCAAAGAGTGCCCCAAAGCTACTACCGGAGAGTCAAGAACGTGTGCCAACCCCTATGCATAGGTTCCCAATGTCACGAAACCCGCAAGTTGATCACCAAAACATACATCAAATGGATCGCAAGATATACATCAAGTGTTCTCATAAAAGACTCAATCCGATAAGATAACTTCAAAGGGGAAACTCAATTCATCACAAGAGAGTAGAGGGGGAGAAACATCATAAGATCCAACTACAATAGAAAAGCTCGGGATACATCAAGATCGTGCCATAGAGGAACACGAGAGAGAACACGAGAGAGAGAGAGAGAGAGATCAAACATGTAGCTCTTGGTACATACCCTCAGCCCCGAGGGTGAACTACTCCTCCTCGTCATGGAGGCGTCGGGATGATGAAGATGGCCACGGAGATGGATCCCCCCTCGTGAGGTACCGTAAAGGGGCCCCGATTGGTTTTGGTGGCTCTGGAGGCTTGCGGCGGAACTCCCGATCTATCTTCTGTGCGGAAGTTTTAGGGTGCGTGGTATATATGGGTGAAAGGAGTGCGTCGGTGGAGCTCACGGGGCCCCATGAGGCAGGGGGCGCCGAGGGGGGGCGCCCCCACCCTCATGAGCACCTCCGTATCTTCCGCGTGGAGTCCAAGTCCATCGGTGGGTTTCCTTCCAAAAATAACTTCTCGAGTTGATTTCGTTCCGTTTGACTCCGTCGATATTCCTTTTCCTCGAAACACTGAAATAGGCATAAAACAACAAATCTGGGTTGGGCCTCCGGTTAATAGGTTAGTCCCAAAAATAATATAAAAGTGGATAATAAAGCCCAATATTGCCTAAAACAGTAGATAAAGTAGCATGGAGCAATCAAAAATTATAGATACGTTGGAGACGTATCATATAAGTTGTTCATGCACTTAGGTGAGCCTAGTTGTTGTAGGTTTTGTGCTTGACAAATTAACTGCTAGGTTTATTCCGCATTTGTTCAAGCCTCAACTGTAATTATTTTAAATCACCTATTCACCCCCCCTCTAGGCGACATCCACGATCTTTCACCTTTGCTGTCCTCCACCTATTAACGGCCCGTTACCGTGATGGGCCGATACCAATTACGCTCGTTTATGGCCCATGTGGACCCATTTATCCAATGGCCCGAGGCCCACCGATTCTACGACCCTGTTGGAGGCCCATTTATCGACGGCCTGTAGGAGGCCCATGGATCCTACGGCCCGTAGCAGGGTCAAGGTTACCATGGTCCGTATATGGCCCATGGTTGTTGCGGCCACTAGCAAACCAGGGAAAAAGAAGATTAGGAAATAAATAAGCCCGAAACTAACACTAGGCTATTAAGGCGATTGCATAGATTACATCCACTGGGCATCAAAGATCGCCACCAGTGCGAATATAGGAACACCCTACACTATACAAAAATGGCTTGCTATTTTCTTCAGCCGGTGGCTGCATGTTAAGAACAAATTTTGTATCACAACAAAACAAATTACAACTATAAAACAAAAGGAAGGTTGGCATAAAAGTTAACAGTCTAGCAGATAAGTGCACCACCAGAAGCTCAGTTCATTTGACCTAACTGTTACGTTTTCATGTTGTATTGTCCGATGGAGCACCATAACCTTTCCCTTCATTTCTCCTAGGCTCCTGGACAACATAGAAAATGTCTGATAGTCTGGTTTCAAAACCATGCATATCTTGACGACATCGAACAATGTATGTCCTTGTTTCACAAAGGGTCTCTGTTAGGGAATGGACTTGTGTCTGGAGTGCAGATATAACATTGTTTTGAGCTTGCATATCTTGATCATGAGGCAGTTTGGATGAGATTTCCTTAACAACCAACCTAGTATTATGCAGGAACATGCTTTTGGCACTGTTAGTGGACAGGTACTGACCCACTGTAGCAAGAGCTGATATTGCGGTTATAGTTGCCTCACCACCTTCAGAAGGTGGCGGTTCCACCATTTTTTCCATAGCTTGCTGAAAAGTTGAGTTTTTACATTAGTAGTACCGAGCGTAAGATATTAAGGAGGCAGCAAAACCAAAAAAATAGCTTTGGTCTATATCTGTAACTTATTCGGTGAACCCATGTAAAATATTAGTTGTATTTTACTGCAAAGTACATAATAAAACCAGGTTCCAAACATATGACCATGTACCACGGCTAATGTATTGTCTATTTCTTCACATTGTATTGACAACTAAGGATAAAGAGACAAAGTTTATAATCTGGTAAGCATAGTATGACATCATTCATATCACAAAACAAGCGAGAATGCACAAACAAGCAATTGTAACGTTGTGTGGGCAAGTCCAGCACGGAACTAGATTACAGGTCAAGATCAAAGGAACATCACTCCTCTCTTTTAAACCTTGTAAGGTGCAATGATACGCTAAGACAATTGTGTATAAAATTGAAAAGAGTAATAGACATTTGCTGCAAACCATGCAGTTCAAGGCACAAGTTAGAGTAAGTACTAGTTAAAAGGCATGAGGATTAAGGACTTACAACAGCGGCTTTGACTGGTGTAGTCACGCCCTTCGTCTTGCTGGTGTGACAGTCCTTGAAGATTTCCACGACATTTGGTTCAGGTACTTTTTGGTCCTTGCTCGCTTTCCACTGCATTTGGAACAAGTCAATATAGATCTGATAATATGGTATAGCAAAAAGAGTGAAATAGCAGCTAATTACAAGAGCCTCGCAGTGTGCAATATAGCTACGAGATCCTGTCGTCTGTTGGAATTTCACTTTCATACGGTGAGCCTTATTCTTTGAACAACTCACCTACAAGAAGATAGATTTGTGTGGCACATGCGTAAATAGGACTTCAACATGTGATCTGATCACATATATATGATGTACCTGATACTTAGGATCATACCAGTGTTTAACGAGGCCTCTCCAGTCTTCATCCGATATATTTTCCACTAGAGATGTTTGGGCACGTTCACTATTAGCCTTGCCTTCAAAGTGAGTTTTCCTCAAGTTATATCGATACTATCGCAGAGCAGACTTGAAAACATGGGTGCAAGCTTGTCTGGTTGCATCATCTTGGCTATCCAACTTGAACCTCATCTGTTGAAAATTATGGGAGTCTCATTTCAGCAACCTAGAAAGTACGGGACAGAGCAAGACGATATTATTAGTTTCCATACATAACCATACTTACAGATAAAGTGTCGAGGAAGGTGTTGAACTGGGTTTCGTCTTTGTCATTCCTGTACTGAATCCATGTTGGGAGGATACATACATGACACCTAACGGCAGTCGTTGCCTCTAATAGTAACTTGGCTGACTCTGTAGCATCACGTGGCCTTTTTAAACCTGCCTCAAAACGGATCTCCATTCTTCCACCTCTAGATTTAGTTAACCTATCGAGAATGATCCCTGATGTTTGTTTCCTCTTACGCCTAGGTGCTAGTCCAGCAACAAACATAGGAAGTGTTAGTGTACATCAAACTGTGAGACTACATATAAAGAAGCATGCAACTGTAACATGACTCCGGCAACTACCTTCTTGTTGTTGAAGCTCACAAAGTTCTGTAACGCCCCGAGACCGACGCTCCAGACGCCTTCCATGTTTTGCGTGTCGGCTGTGTTATTTATTTGTTTGTTGCATTCATCATGTCATCATTTGCATTGCATCGACACTCTGTTGCCGTCATGATTTAATAAAACTTGCTTCCGCTCGTAGTTGCCGCGTCCCCCCTTGCTTTTGTTGACAGTTCCGAGATCAACCTTGTTCTTCGTTTTCCCTCTTGCCTAAACCAGAGTCTCTCTGTACAGTGCTCAAACCTCTCGCGCGCTTCCGGAAGCTGCCCCGAACCCAACCTGCTCAGTCATCACCGTTGGATTCGGATCATCCCCAAACCTCCGTAAAACATTTTTGGTTTCTTACTTGGTCTACCTAACCTACTTTTCTTGGCCGTTCGATTACGATCGAAGGGTCCGATTATCCCCTAACCTACTTTTCTTGGTCGTTACTATGTTTCTTTTCCTGATGATCAGTAGTGGAGCCCAGTTGGGACGATCGGGGATCTAGCATTTGGGGTTGTCTTCTTTTATGTTGGTTCCGTAGTCGGACCTTGCTTGTACTCTGAATGATGTATGTTTAATTTATGTTTTGTGTGAAGTGGCGATTGTAAGCCAACTCTTTATCCCATTCTTGTTCATTACATGGGATTGTGTGAGAAGACCCTTCTTGCGACAAAACCAACAATGCGGTTATGCCTCTAAGTCGTGCCTCGACACGTGAGAGATATAGCCGCATCGTGGGCGTTACAAGTTGGTAATCAGAGCAATCCCCGACTTAGGAGCCCCCTGCTTGATCGAATCGCTGGCGTTGTTGAGTCTAGAAAAAAATGTTTTGAGTCTTAGGATTATATATATCGGAGAGTAGGATTCTTTTTACTCCTCAGTCCCTTCGTCGCTCTGGTGAGGCCCCTTGACATAGAAGTTTTGACTCTACTCTCCTCAAATTTCACTAAAAAAATTTTAGGATCACGCGGGTATCTTGGAATCGTTCCGATGGTTTTGTGACGAGAACATTGTTCTTGGTGCCTCCTGACATTTAGGGGTTGTGGCAGTGTCCCGGGGAGTTGAGCTCTGAGGTGTTGTCGTCACAATTTTATCGTTGCAGTTCTGAAATACCTGAGTTTTGCCGACATCGAAAATCTCTTTTATGCAGTTGTTGGTGAGATAACCTCGATAAACCAGTACTGGGGCGAGTTCGGGAGTATTTCCATAACTCGTATAATGGATGCTTTTCGAAGGTTGAGGTAAACGATTTCCGAAGGTTTCTTGGTTATGTGTTGAAGGATGGATTCAGCTGGATCTAGGTATTGTTAGTTTGGGTGATATATTTTGTGTCCCGTGTATCCCCAACACCTGATTGCATAACCAGAAATTTTCGGGAGTTCATAAGTGGGAATTCTAGTACCTTATAGGATATCTTTCCGACAGATGTATGATTTGAGATTGGGGTCCAACGTCTAGTGGTTCGCTTTTCACGGTCGATTTACAGTGGTCGCGAGGCGTCTTAAAGAATCCTTGGCTATGCCGATTCGGGGACGTCTTGTTTGTCATTCGTGACGTCCGCTGTACGTCGTGCCCGTGGAGCCTCATCACGAGCACTTTGGGAGAAATCTCTATCATATGTTTGTTTCCGGCTTATTCTGCAAGCCAAATCCTTTGTTTTGTTTTGTTTTGTGGTATTCGAGTTGCTTCAATGCCAAGTGGTGATTCCATACCTTCCCTAAACGATGTTCTCATATTTCTATGTGAATACTAACCCTTCTTGTTCATCAAGGTTGTCTTCTCAATCCTTTCCAACTGGCGTGCTTCTCTCCAAGTAAATCCGATCATTCCAACATTCGCAAGATCAATTCTAAGCTTTTCCTCAACGATGTTCGTTTCATCCGACCCAAGTTGCCTTTGTTTTCCTGCCCTCCCACCCTCAATGTTCAAGGACTCAGATTTCTTAATCAAGTGTCCATTTGATTGATGCGAAGTCTCTCCATTCTTTTCCGTCAATGTTCTTATCCGGTGATTATCATGAAGATGCTAAAGGAAGCTTCGAGTTTATCATTCTTTGTTCTCTTATCTTCCCTGATGGTTTTCAATGCAAGCTTTCGGTGTTGATCATATCTTTACTTGTTTCAAATGTTTTCTCATGCCGGTGCACCTCTTAATCATCCACCTCTCGCTATTTAATTGTTCCGGAGTGCTGAAGATATCTCAGAAGGCTCGTCTTTTCATTCAAGACCCGTTCAAGCTCTTTCGAGGTTGTTACCTCATTCAAGACGTTCAAATCAACTGGTGCATTATCTCTTCCTAAGCAATCGTTCAACGGTGTTTCTTTTGAGTGGGCCCTAACCCACAGGTCTTTTCTCAGGATCTTACCCGACTCTTCTAATTTATTCGGAACGATTCCCAAATTCCTTCAAAGTTTGACATAAGAATGATTTCTCATAAGTCAGATGTATCCTCCAAGTTCGCTTTCATATTCTTCTCATTGTTGGTTAACCTTTCTAATTTTCATTACGGAGTGCCTCAACAATTCACGGTGGTGTTTATCGTCGTCATTCTCGGATTTTGAAGACCAAAGAGGAGTTCCTCTTAAATCCTTACCCGTTCTTCCAAAGATGCCTAGTTCAAGCTTGATGCCGCCCTCTCATAATTGTTTTCGATTGTGAGAATTCCTTTTACCCATCCGGAGCATTCTATGAGTTGTTCCCATTTCTTTCCTCCGTAGGGCATCATGTCATAATTATTCATTCCAGCTTTCAGCTCTCGTTCTCCAAATCTTACCGGTGAATCGTTCAAGTATATATCCTCTAGTCAGCTCTTGATCTCTTCGTTCTCATGTATCTAAATACCCTCAAGTATCTTAATTCGTTTTCCAATTCTTCCCGGTGAATTGTGCCTTTGCTACTTCCATTCTCAATTCTTATGGTGGTTCATTCAAGAATTCTATTCCGTTGTTACCGGTGGTTCGTTGAAGACCTTCCCAAGTTTGCGCTATATCTATCTTAATCCTTTCTACGAGAATAAGTAGTATGCCAAATCCACTGCTTCTCATAAATTTAATTGGTGAAGGATGAGCATAATGTAATTCTTATTCTTGTTTCATTGAGTAAATTCAATTCCTTATTCCGGAGGTTCATCAAAATTCTTGATTTCAATTGTTCATCTTTCTTTCCGAAGTTCCAAGTTTTTCTCGGTTATATCATTTCAAAGCTTCATCTTATCATTGCAAGGCTTCACCTTGTGTTGTGAACTTCTCTTTCTTTTTATCATCATTTTATTACCGGAGTTCTTCATGGAGGCTCTACATGGTGGTTCGTCAAAGGATTCCTTTCATTCTTCAATTGTTCTTCAAGTTTTCTCTCGAAGTTATGATTCGCCAAGCTATTCTCTAAATTAAACATGGTGTTCAACACATGTTTTGTTTGGAGGAGTTCAAGCATTCTTCATCTTGCATTCTAAAGTGCAATTCGTTCTACCTTATCATTGGAGGTGGTGTTATGTCATTCTTGACAATTTGAGTTCGCATTTCATGATTCACATGTTGTCAGGAATGAGATATTTTAAATCCACCAATCTCTTCGTTGGGTTTATCTCGTGTCATGTTTCACCTAAAGCCTTCCCTAAGGAATGTTGCTATTATGGTACTTATCAATGATCCAAGTTTTCTCCTATCCTCTTGGTGAAAGAAGTTTTTCATCGCCTTGGTGCTCTTACTCAAACCAATGGCTTCCTTTAGTGGTCGTTTGTCACCTCATAATTTTGAGTTGTCTTCCATAAGCCCACATCAAGCTTATCCTTTCGTTGTTGATAATCCAACAACTCCGTTCTAGCATTTGTTGTAAGCGTGCTCTCTCAAGATCTTGTTTCTCTCCGTTCATTTCATTCCATTCTTTCTTTCTTCCGGAGGCATTGCGATGTTGTTCTCTTAAATCATCATCTCGAATTGTGAGGACTGTGTTGTCTTCGTGCTTATCCATGTAATCGGAGTGTCGTGTCATCTCTTCAAGTTCTTTTCATCGTATCAAGTTTTCCTTCTTCTTTCAGTCGGAGTGCTGCCCAAATTATATCAATCTTATTCCTTCTCTATCTAGTTTTAACCGGAGTGGTTTCAATATCTATATTATCACTAAACCTCTTGGTTCTCGTCGTATCCCATGTTCCTCTTTTCTAACAGAGTGTTTTCAACTTTGTTCATCTTCGTTGTTTTTCTTTCTTTCATTTTGTTCAACCTCTCAAGGTTCTTTGGTTTCACTCGTTTGTCAAAGAAGCAACTTTGTTTTACCTCTTCCTCTTCCGTTTCTCTCCGGTGCCATCCCAGATCTCGGGACGAGATCCTCTTGTAGTGGTGGAGTGTTGTAACGCCCCGAGACCGAAGCTCCAGACGCCTTCCATGTTTTGCGTGTCGGTTGTGTTATTTATTTGTTTGTTGCATTCATCATGTCATCATTTGCATTGCATCGGCACTCTGTTGCCATCATGATTTCATAAAACTTGCTTCCGCTCGTAGTTGCCGCGTCCCCCCTTTCTTTTGTTGACAGTTCCGAGATCAACCTTGTTCTTCGTTTTCCCTCTTGCCTAAACTGGAGTCTCTCTGTACAGTGCTCAAACCTCTCGCGCGCTTCCGGAAGCTGCCCCGAACCCGACTTGCTCAGTCATCACCGTTGGATTCGGATCATCCCCAAACCTCTGTAAAACATTTTCGGTTTCTTACTTGGTCTACCTAACCTACTTTTCTTGGCCGTTCGATTACGATCGAAGGGTCCAATTATCCCCTAGCCAAAACCCATTTGCTATAAATAGTGGACAACCCTAATTTCTAGGGGAGATGTCCCATCCATCCTCCTGCCGCCGCCACCTACCTGCCTTCTCTCCCTCGGGATCCTCCTGGTCCAGTTCCACCCGAGACCAATCGCAGCCTCCACCTTCTCCTCGATCTTCCCACCGGCCCAACCGGAGCGCTCGAACAAGTCTCCTCCTTCCTCGGGATCGATCCAGATCCCACCTGCCAAATCCCCTCTCGATCCCCTCCCGATCCAACCACCAACCATGGTCGCCACCGCAGCCTCGCTCCCAGCCTCCCGCAAGAAGAGAGGCCCCACGAACCTCTCGCTCCCTCGCGCTCGCCGCTCCTCCCGATCCAACGTGCCTTCCGGCGACCACGACCACGACCAGGCCAAGTCTCGCCGTCCCTTACCTCCCCCTCGCTGTCCCTCTCTCTCCCGGTGCTAAACTCTCCTCGTTTCCCTGTGTTCTTCACGCAGGAGCAGCAGTAGACCGTGGCGCCACCACCGGAGCTCGCCGCTGCCAGGAATCACCGTCTTTCACCGGAGATCGCGTCCTCGTCCTGGATCCGGTCAGTTCTGCCGTCCCACCGCACGCCCTTCTCCTTCCTTCTGTCTCCCCCTCCACTCACATCTCATTGCCTCTCTCTGTTCTCCTTGTAGCGCTGCCGCCTCCTGTTTGTGCGTCGTGCACGAGAACCGACAAGGCTCCAGCGCCATGGACTTCCCCACCTCTGCCCGAGCGCCTCCAGGACCTCGTCGCCCCAAGCGTCGCGAATCCGCCACGAGACCCTCCAATGGCGCCGCTGCTCGCTTCTGACGAAAGCGAGAGAGGACGAGGCGCCTGTTCGCCAGCGCCGCGCCAAGTCGGCGCCCAGCTCGTGCAGGCCACCTCCCTTGATGCGTTGACCGTGGCCCAGCCCCCACCTCTACCGATCTAGGCCGAGCCCAGCTAGGTGAGCAGTCCAGCCGCCCAGTGCAGTATCCAGATTCGGCCTGATGCGTGTTTTTTTTCATTCTGCGATTTGAGCAATTATTCCAGGATTTACAGTTTTGCAGAAAAACCCTCCATCTTCATGCATTATTAATTCACAAACCGTGCATCGGTTTTAAAATGATTTATATATGCTAAATGCTTAGAATTTTGTCTAGTTTCATAATATCCAACTCTCATCCATGTTTAAATTGTTTAACTTGTTGTTTGCATTAATTTGCTAAAATGTCATGTTAAAATGATTTATTTCATAACTAATTAACCGTAACTCGGTTTTTAATAAACTTTATATGTAAATGGGGTGGAAAAATGCATAGATTAACATGGTCCCCTTTGTTTTATTGTTTAATAATATTAAAATATGTTGTAGGGCAGGACAGTAGCTAATTCAAAATATGCACATGGGGATTTTCCGGAATTGTTGTTTGTTGTTCCGGCCTCATTTAAACTTGCCTAGATAGGTAGTTTTCATATGCTTCACCCCTTGCCATGTTTAATAACATTTAATATTTTTGGGTACATAAACGAGAGCGAACTAAATAACTTGAAAGTGGTGTTTCGTCAATATGCAACTCGTTGCATATTGAGCTCCACTTAATTTGTAGTGTTGTTTGTTGCACTTTGACATGCCATGCCTATTTAAACCGGACATGCATCATACTTGTTTGTGCATCATGCCATGGTTATGCTTGTGTGTTTATCATGTTATTTGATTCTTTCCGGTGTTGCTTCTTCTTGATAGTTTCGGTTACGTTGCGATTGTGAGGATCCGTTCGACTACGTTGGTTCGTCTACTTCATGGACTCGTTCTTCTTCCTTGCGGGATCTCAGGCAAGATGACCATACCCTTGAAATCACTTCTATATTTGCTTGCTAGTGCTCGCTCTTTTGCTATGCCGCGATACCTACCACTTGCTATATCATGCCTCCCATGTTGCCATGTCAAACCTCTAACCATCCTTTCCTAGCAAACCGTTGTTTGGCTATGTTACCGCTTTTGCTCAGCCCCTCTTATAACGTTGTTCAGCCCCTCTTATAGCGTTGTTAATTGCAGGTGAAGATGAAGTTGGTTCCATGTTGGAATATGGATATTTTGGGAAATCACAATATCTTTTATTTAATTAGCATCTATATTCTTGGTAAAGGGTGGAAGGCTCGGTCTTATGACTGGTGTTTTGTTCCACTCTTGCCGCCCTAGTTTCTGTCATACCGGTGTTATGTTCCTTGATATTGCGTTCCTTACACGGTTGGGTGATTTATGGGACCCCCTTGATAGTTCGCTTTGAATAAAACTCCTCCAGCAAGGCCCAACCTTGGTTTTACCATTTGACCACCTACCACCTATACTTTTCCCTTGGGTTTTCGCGAGCCCGAGGGTGATCTTTATTTTAGCCCCCCCGGGCCAGTGCTCCTCTGAGTGTTGGTCCAAACTAGAGTCATTTGCAGCGCCACCTCGGGGAAACTTGAGGCCTGGTTTTAGTTGTACGGAGTGCTCATCCGGTGTGCCCTGAGAACGAGATATGTGCAGCTCCTATCGGAATTTGTCGGCACAGTCGGGTGGTCTTGCTGGTCTTGTTTTACCATTGTCGAAATGTCTTGTAATCGGGATTCCGAGACTGATCGGGTCTTCCCGGGAGAAGGAATATCCTTCGTTGACCGTGAGAGCTTATAATGGGCTAAGTTGGGACACCCCTGCAGGGTATTATCTTTCGAAAGCCGTGCCCGCGGTTATGAGGCAGATGGGAATTTTTTAATGTCCGGTTGTAGAGAACTTGACACTTGATTTATTTAAAATACATCAACCGCGTGTGTAGCCGTGATGGTCTCTTTTCGGCGGAGTCCGGAAATTGAACACGGTTTTGGGTTATGCATGAACGTAAGTAGTTTCAGGATCACTTCTTGATCACTTATAGCTTCAAGACCTTGCTTTGCTTCTCTTCTCGCTCTCTTTTGCGTATGTTAGCCACCATATATGCTTAGTGCTTGCTGCAGCTCCACCTCATTACCCCATCCTTCCTATAAGCTTAAATAGTCTTGATCTCGCGGGTGTGAGATTGCTGAGTCCTAGTGACTCACAGATTCTACCAAAATAGTTGCAGGTGCCGATGATACAAGTGCAGATGACGCAACCGAGCTCAAGTGGGAGTTCGACGAGGAACGTGGTCGTTACTATGTTTCTTTTCCTGATGATCAGTAGTGGAGCCCAGTTGGGACGACTGGGGATCTAGCATTTGGGGTTGTCTTCTTTTATTTTGGTTCCGTAGTCGGACCTTTCTTGTACTCTGAATGATGTATGTTTAATTTATGTTTTTGTGAAGTGGCGATTGTAAGCCAACCCTTTATCCCATTCTTGTTCATTACATGGGATTGTGTGAAGAAGACCCTTCTTGCGACAAAACCTACAATGCGGTTATGCCTCTAAGTCATGCCTCGACACGTGAGAGATATAGCTGCATTGTGGGCGTTGCAAGTTCATCTGATCTTGACAACTCATATTGTGTCAAGAGTGCTTCGGAAGTAATGTCAGGTGGCAAGGGGAGCTTGGGAACGTGCTGCTAGATAAGTTGACCAACGAGTAACTCGTGCAGCTGGTGGTACTGTGGAAGGTGTTGCAACAACTAGGGTTGTATCTGCTTGTTTGGTGGCAACTATTTGTTTTTGCTTGGCTTGTTCTGTAGCTCGTGTAGCACGAGATACCCTTTTTGTACAATTTTCCGATGTACTTTTTGTTGGGTTCTACGATAGGGTGCGTCGACTGCAAATTAAAGTTTTCCTACGCGCAGAACATCCAGGAACATGCTACGGGAGATGGATCACAGTTCGTTACCACTAGGCGCGCGATGCCGTGCAGCGGAAGAAGAGTTGGGGCAGCGGCGTCGCGTGGATCGTCTCCTCCTCGTTCGATCTCCCTCGAACAGCGGTCGTCCGATCCCGTCGCACGAGTTCGCGGGCGGCGCAAGTGCACCGCCTCTAACGGTATCCGCGTGCAGGAGGAACACCGTCGGCGGACTGCTAGGTCCGATCACACGATCGGCGGCGAGTGGAGGTGGCTATTCGCAACACATGCAAACCCTTGTCGCAGCGGCCGAAGCGATCAACCGCTGAGTGTGCCGCACCTCCACTTTATATAGGCGTCCGTCGCGGGCTCAACACTTGGGCCTCGCCGCGGACCCTAAAGCAAAGTCTACTCGGTCACGTTCCTAGTCCGCCGGATCACATCCGACCGGTGTCCTACGAACCAACCTCGTAGGTTCCTTCCCTTAAGCGCACGACCCCTTAGGTTCAAGTCGGCTTGGTCACAGCTCGGATCACCTCCGACCTGCACGGTTGGTAGCGGCCTCTAGCAAGGCGTGCCGACCACCAAGCGACTATGAAGCTGGTTAAGCGAACATGTACAACGTGTCACACTTCATTCCCTTTGCCACACGATATATGTTGTCGGGCTCAAGGCGAGACTGTCATCCTTGTGCTAGCCCGACCTCTTTCTCGTTCGGTGATGCCGACCACAATCCGGATTATCTCATAATCCTTGTCGCATAGCCATGCTGTTCTGGTCGGATCACACGAGGGGCCCAGTATATCTCTCTGATCGGAGGGCAAATCCCATCTTGCTCGACCATGTCTCGCAAAGATGGGACCGGACAAACCGAAACCTACCTTTGTAACTACCCATCACGGAGTAGCGTTTGGTCGGCCCAAAGCAAGTCTGTCACCATCCCGAGTACATGTGTCAGCTCAGGTCTTAGGACATAGAACGTATGTTGTACTAGAGACTCACAGATGACATATCTCTGCGTCTCATATTTGGGTCTGTCCAGCTCGGACCTTATCTCGACTCGGATCCGACTACATCGAATCCGACCAGACCTTTCCAAGTCCATATTATCCGGTTAGCATCCAATGCTCCATGGTTAGTGAGACCAAGCCATCGACCGTGTCATATGCCAGTCTAGTCGGCTGCGCGTCCACACAGCCCTTTCGACTAGGGACCTTTTAGGACAGTCATCATACAATGCATAGTCCCACAAACAAGTCACGTACTTGCTGATACACATCATTGATAATGTCCAAGGACTATCTTTATTCATAAACACATAGGAAATATCATCATACATGATTGCCTCTAGGGCATATCTCCAACACTTTTACCTTCTATGGCACCATCAGTACCAGCAAAATCAGCAGGATTCTTCCGCTTCCCTTTCCCCGTCATTCTGTGTTGCTTCCTCTTTCTCTGTGCCATGTTAAGTCAAGCCGACAAGAAAAATGAATAAAAATTTAGTTCTTCAGAACAAATTGATGCGTGATACAGACGAACTGAACTTGGATGTTAGACAACCACATGATAGGAGGATGTAATATGTACGAAAAACACGACGTCATGAGATAACCAGAACTATGATGTGTAAACTAAGCAAAAGACATTTCACTAAATTAGAAGCAATGCAATGGAAGGTAGACACCATATGAAAGATGCTACAAATATCGCTCTGCCAAGTTAACAGTGTCTCATCATAAATGGCGTTTAAACAAATGTGAAGTAGTACAAGAAATAAATCATATGCAGGATGCAAACAACATCACACTACCAAGTTAAAGGTCTCTCGTCATTAGTGCCATTGCATATTCACAGCTTATGATGTGTAAACTAAGGAGAAGGCATTTCAACAAATTAGAAGCAATGAAAGCTAGACACCATATGAAAGATGCAACAAATATCACTCTACCAAGTTAAAAATGTCTCGTCATAAGTGCCATTTCAACAAATTAGAAGTAGTACAAGCTAGAAAAGAATGCGAGATGTAACCTATATCACACTCCCAAGTCAAACGTGTCTTATGATAAGTGATTGTTGCGGGTTACACAACAGTAGTACTTTGATGTAAGAACATGGTGTGATAGACAGATATTGTATGTTCTAGAAACAGGAACACGTGTCTTATTCACAAGTATAATGTGTAAAGTAAGCATATGGAATTCAACAAAATTAGAAGCAATACAAGCTAGACATCATACATAACATGCAACCACATATAACAGTGCTAAGTTAGAGGGAGCACCTGTGATGGTGCACTAGGGGAGATGTGCTCATCATCAACACAACTACGTTGAGTGTCTATGCATGTGTTGTCTTGCAAATCATCTTGGGGGGATGGAGGAGTAGAATCTGTAGAGGCCCTCCGTTTGGAAGGAGCACATTTATCCGCTGCCTTGCTAAATTCCTTACGCTTTATTAATTTTGAATTGCTAAGTAAAACTGACTAGAAAAAGCAATAAAATTCACTCTTCAGAACTCATTCGTGCATGATACTGACAATCACTACTTTGATGTAAGGTAAACACATGATACCAAGATGGAATATGTACGAAAAACAGGACGACATGGCATATTCACAACTGTTTGTGTAAACTAAGCAGAAACCATTGCAACAAATAAGAAGCAACGCAAGCTAGACACCACATGAAAGATGCAACCAATATGACTCTGCCAAGTTAAAAGCGCCCCATCATAAATGGCATTTCAACAAATTAGAAGCAGCACATGCTATAAACCATATGAAAGATGCAACTAATATCGCACTACATATACTAAAGGTGTCTCGTCATATTGATTGATGCGGGATACAAAAAAATAGTTTTATGTAAGGACATGCTTAATAGAAAGATGCACTATGTACTAAAAATAGGAAGGCATGTCACATTAACAGGTATAATGTATAAACTAAGCAGAATAGCACATGCAATTTAACCAGATTGGAAGAACTACAATATAGACACCATATGCAGCATGCAACCACATATCACGCTGCCAAATTAGAGCAAGCACGTGTGATGCTAGTGTAGGGGAAATGCGGTAATCAACTACAGAGCTACATTCACTATCTTCATCTAGCCTTGTTGTTTCTTGAGAATCATGTCGGGAGGCTGACGCTGCATTCTTTAAATGAGGATCTTTAATCACAGTAGTCCACTGGCCTGACTGCCTTATCATAAGTGATTTATGATGGATACACAAGAACATTAGTTTGATGTAAGAACATGGTTAATAGACAGATGTACTAGTATGTACCAAAAATAGGAAGGCATGTCATATTCAAATGTATAATGTGTAAGCTAAGCAGATGCAATTTAACCAAATTGGAAGCAATACAAGCTAGACATCTGTAACGCCCCCGATGCGGCTATATCTCCCACGTGTCGAGGCACGACTTAGAGGCATAACCGCATTGAAAGCAATGTCGCAAGTGAGGTAATCTTCACACAACCCATGTAATAAATAAGGAAAGAGATACATAGTTGGCTTACAATGCCACTTCACACAGTACATAAATAAACATCCATCATTGAGTACACTCAAGGTCCGACTACGGAACCAAAATAAAAGAAGATACCCCAAATGCTACACAGATCCCGATCGTCCCAACTGGGCACCACTACTGATCATCGAGGAAAAGACACATAGTAACGACCACGTTCCTCGTCGAACTCCCACTTGAGCTCGGTTGAGTCTCCTGCACCGGCCTCGTCGGAACACTGCAACTGTTTGGAAGTATCTCATGAGTCACGGGACTCAAAGCAATCTCACACCATGAGATCAAGACTATTTAAGCTTATAGGAAGGACAGAGTAGTAAATGGAGCTGCAGCAAGCGACTAGCATATATGGTGGCTACTTCGCAAAAGAGAGCGAGAAGAGATGCAAAGCACGGACGTGAATCTAATAGCGATCAAGAAGTGATCCTGAACTACTTACGTCAGACATAACTCCAACACCGTGTTCACTTCCCGGACTCCGCCGAGAAGAGACCATCACGGTTACACACACGGTTGATGTGTATTTTATTTGAGGTCAACTTCCGGCGAGCCGAGCCGCCGCCGCCCTCGACCGATCTGGCCAGCCCGATCCGACCTCGGTTCGCGCGCCCGCCCGTTGACTTCTTCCCCCTCGTTTTTCTTCTAAGTGTTAATTCTGTGGTATTTCGTGGCATTTTCAACATGGTATAACTTTGCATCTGTAGATCCATTTTGTGCGTATAATATATCAAAATGTTCGTCTCGAAGAGTAGATCATTTCATCTCATTGCATCATTTTCATTTGAGCTCATCTTGATGCCCGAAATGCTGTTGGAAGAGTGCTATGTGATGTTAGTTTCTGTTTCTTAACAGAACTTGCACTATTGTTATTTTTGCCATGATTGATGTGTGCACCCTATGAATTTGAGTCCTACATGTGTTTTGTAATATGCCATGCCATCTTTCCAGGGGTGTATTCCATGTATTTTTGTGATCTATGTGGTGACTAGCACAAGCATGCAAAGTAGGTGTCCTGATGTTGCTGATTTCAGCCCTGTTTAGCTGATTTTTGATGCCATGTTAACTTGATGATTCCGAGAGATCCATGCATATTTTGAGATACTTCAGTAAGGATGTTTTGTTAAGCATGTCTTGCTCTATCCATCCGTGCCCTTGTTTGCAATTATGGAGTGCCATAGCTTGAGTCAATCAAGCTCTACTTTTGCTATCAAATGTTTCCTGGCAGATTGTTTACATGTTATTCAAATTTTGCCTAGGTTGTTGTGGTTGATCCATATATGCTATGTTATTGTTCTTGCCATGTATGTCTTCTATGTCATGTCTTCTTGATGTATGTATGCTTAGTTTATCATTTAAGGCTCTGTAGTGAGTGCATTGAGCTTGTAAACATGCCTACTTGTTATCAGTTTTGGACATGCCATGTTGCTGAATCTGTTAACGAAACTTTCAATATTGACATGGGTGTTACTATATTTTCTGATCCTTTTTGGCTTATGGTCAGTAAGGGACTTTTGTTCTATGCTTTGAGTAGATTCATGCCATGCCATGTTTTGCTATTTTAAGTTCCTGTAGCATGTAGTTTTGTTGCTCTGAACATTGCAACCTGATGCTGTTTTTGCCATGTCCATCCTGATATTTTGTGCACTTTTGCCATGCTTGTTTGAACCTGTTATGATGTGAACTAGCCGTAGCTCAGTGCTCATCTTTTGTCGAGCATCTTGTGTAGACCACTGCCATGTACTTTGTTGATACGTTTGGGTGCAGTAGCTTAATTAATTGTTGCTTGCTAAGTGGCATCATGCTGTTAATGGCAGATTTGTGCCATTCTTGTTTTGCTTGCCATTTCCAAACCGTGCATCCGTTTCCGGTGATCTTTATATCGATTTCAACGAAATCATCTCATCTTTCAGTGGCATACTTGGTTTGCCAAGTTGATGCCTGGTTCATCATTTTCCTTCCGGGCCTTTTACGCATTGCATATCACATCTCGCATATCATGTCATGTTTTGCATCATGTTGATTGTGCACTGCACCGTGATTTATTGTGGTTCCTTTGTTTGTGTTGTTGCTTTGGGTAGAGCCGGAGGCGAGTGCGTGTACGAGGAACCTGTTGAGAACGCTTACGAGGATCAAGCTTTCGACAACTCGAGAACATTGCAGGCAAGATGACCATACCCTCGAAATCACTTCTATCTTTGCTATGCTAGTTGCTCGCTCTTTTGCTATGCCTATGCTATGATTCCTACCACTTGCTATATCATGCCACCCATGTTGCCATGTCAGCCCCTAACCATCCTTTCCTAGCAAACCGTTGATTGGCTATGTTACCGCTTTGCTCAGCCCTCTTATAGCGTTGCTAGTTGCGAGTGAAGCTGAAGTTTGTTCCTTGTTGGAACATGGAGATGTTGTTCCTTGTTGGAACATGTTTACTTGTTGGGGATATCACAATATATATCTGCTATAATTTAATACATCTATATATTTGGTAAAGGGTGGAAGGCTCGGCCTTATGCCTGGTGTTTTGTTCCTCTTGCCACCCTAGTTTCCGTCATACGGTGTTATGTTCCTTGATTTAGCGTTCCTTACATGGTTGGGTGATTTATGGGACCCCTTGACAGTTCGCTTTGAATAAGACTCGTCCGGCAAGGCCCAACATTGGTTTTACCATTTGCCACCTAAGCCTTTTTCCCCGGGTTTCGCGAGCCCGAGGGTCATCTTATTTTAAACCCCGGGCGAGTGCTCCTTGACGTTGGTCCAAACTAGAGCACCGTCTTGGGACCATTCCTTGGCAACTTGGATTACGTCGGTTCCTGACGCTTAGCTTATCCGGTGTGCCACGAGAACGAGATATGTGCAGCTCCTATCGGGATTTGTCGGCACAGTCGGGTGGTCTTCTGGTCTTGTTTTATTCTTTGTCGAAATGTCTTGTAGTCCGGATTCGAGATTGATCGGGTCTTCCCGTAGAAGGAATATCCTTCGTTGACCGTGAGAGCTTATAATGGGCTAAGTTGGGACACCCTGCAGGTAATATCTTTCAAAGCCGTGCATGGGTTATGAGGCAGATGGGAATTTGTTAATGTCCGGTTGTAGAAAACCGAAGTTGACCTCAAATAAAATACACATCAACGCGTGTGTAACCGTGATGGTCTCTTCTCGGAGTCCGGGAAGTGAACACGGTGTTGGAGTTATGTCTGACGTAAGTAGTTCAGGATCACTTCTTGATCGCTTTTAGCTTCACGACCGTGCTTTGCTTCTCTTCTCGCTCTCTTCTGCGATGTTGCCACCATACATGCTAGTCGCTTGCTGTAGCTCCACTTTACTACTATGTCCTTCCTATAAGCTTAAATAGTCTTGATCTCGCCGGTGGGAGATTGCTGAGTCCCAGTGACTCACAGATACTTCCAACACAGTTGCAGGTTCTGACGATGCTAGTGCAGGTGATTCAACCGAGCTCAAGTGGGAGTTCGACGAGGAACGTGGTCGTTACTATGTGTCTTTTCCCGATGATCGAGTGGTGCCCAGTTGGGACGATCGGGGATCTGTGTAGCTTTTGGGGTATCTTCTTTTATTTTTGGTTCCGTAGTCGGACCTTGAGTGTACTCTGAATGATGGATGTTTATTTATGTATTGCGTGAAGTGGCGACTGTAAGCCAACTATGTATCTCTTTCCCTTATTTATTACATGGGTTGTGTGAAGATTACCTCACTTGCGACATTGCTTTCAATGCGGTTATGCCTCTAAGTCGTGCCTCGACACGTGGGAGATATAGCCGCATCGGGGGCGTTACAACATCCGACTGGAGTGGTGAGCATGATCATCTAGGACCTGAGAGCCTGGTGGGAGGCGGGGAGCTTCACCACCATCGTGGCTTTTTAGTTGGCTTCTAGGTGATGCCTGTCTGTACTGGGCCTGTCGCTGGCTTGTCCAGTGCCCTGACTAGCTATTTGTCTTCTGGTGCTCACGGGATGGTGGTTCGTGTAAAAAATATCTTTCCTTATCTTAATAATGACCGGCTTCGGCCTTTCGAATACATGCTAGACACCATATGCAACATGCAACGACATATGACACCACGAAGTTAAAGCAAGCACCTGGGGTGGTGGTTCATTGCGAGCAAGGTCATCAACTCCACAGCTACATTTACCGTCTCCATCTGCTGACACTGCACCCTTTATAAGGCTGAAACATGTCTGGCCTATCTGCGTACGACGCTGGAGCGACTTCTCTCTTTTATTTTCTGCTTCTCTCAAGGCAGCAGATTCTGAAATACCCTTGCATAAAAACACAATAGTGAGAGTATGGGTGAAGTGTGTGCAGAACTAGTGCACTGTAAAAGTAGCGGATAGCAGGTGGCTGAAAAATAAATGACAGGAGACATATGATAGCTCCACAACATTGCATGGCAAACAAAATTAGATTCTACTCCGTATGATTTTGTAATATATGAGCACAGGAAATGCAGGTACTCCTCCAGCACACCACCACATGTGGTCCTATCAAGATAACGGTCGACTGAAAATAAATAGGCCAGTCGATTTTTTATGAACCGTCCGATCTATAAGGAACGGGCAGATGGCCTTCGTCTACCTCCCGCCAGTCACTATTGACGATCTTTCTCGAACAGCCAGCGACCACCGGCCCAGACCCCTGCCTCCGCCGCCCTGCCCTCCCCTCGACCTCACACCATTGTCGTGCTTGGTAGCACCCCCAGGCCATCCCTTTAATCCCTGCCGACCTCCAGATCAGGCGCCAGCAGCTCTAGGCCCCACACGCCCCTAAGATAAACACCGAGGTGCTTCTTCCCCAGTGTAATAGGCGGACTAGCGCCTGTTATGCTGGGGAATGCTTCCGTTAATTGGGAATCAACTGACCAGGAATTGAAATCCAGGGGGCGACGGACCTCTAGCTAAGGTGAAATAGTATATGAGGAGAAACCTTGTGCATCGCGAGTTACTAGGAACATCTAGTATCAAGAAGAAGCGGCCAACTAGTGTCTTCTGTGGGATGAATACCATGCAAGCAGATATGTAAGATTTGCACGAATAAGGGAAGAGGAGTACCATTTCCGGTTGCCAGTGTGGTCTCCTCCATATGTCGCGGCGATCTTCTTCTTTTTGCCAGGGGAACCTATGTTTTGGAGGAGGGTGCGGCCTTGGATGAACCCATGGCCAAATTGTCGACTGTGTTGCCGTGGCCGTATGTCGGCGGAGGGGAAGCAGATCCGAGGCGGCGAAGGACGGCGTTGCAGGAATAGCTCCGGTGCGGTGGACAATGGCGAAGTTGGAGCGGCAGCGGTGAGGCGCAGGACGGCGTGGTTGAACTGGCTCGGGTATGGATGGCTCGGCCTCGGCTTCAGCTGCTAGCCGTGGAGGGCATTGCGGTTGAGGTTGCGGTGGACGACAACGTTGGGGTATCGGCTCCGGCGTGATGGAGGAGGGCGGCGGTTGATGGGTGGGATGGGGTGGCGGACGGAGGACGCCGAGGTTTCGCTGCTGGTTAAGAGGTAGTTTTGGCGCCCACGGAGTACGGATGGGGAATCGGACGGGGGCACGGGGGGCGGGGGCAGCTAAGGGAGAACCATGTTTCGGTCTGGGACACGCTTTATTTTGGCTTCTTTGAATAGATGGGACGCGCTTGTTTGAAATTTGGGGAAAGTACAAACTTTGCTCCCCTCTTAAATTTTGGACCTACTGCGGGTCGGGGGTAGGATGGTAATCCCAGGTGTCCCGAATAGTGGACAGGAGCGATTTCGGCCGCGCGCATGTGTGCTTAGGTGGCCATTGTGTATGAATGTTTTTCGGAGGCGGTTGCATGGCGTTTAGATGAAGCTACAAACCTACCCCGGTTTAGACCTTTGGACGTAGGGCCGGTAGGTTTCACTGGTCGGAGTTAGAAAAGTAATTTCCTTCTACTACCAAACATTGGTCTCACGTGGTTTCGGGCGAGTAGAGGCTCTTTTGGCGCTTCGTTCGAAATTTTGAAACAGAAGCATTCAAGTTTAGAGTACTCGAACTTTGAGGATTGACCTAAATAGACAACGTTAAATTTGACCTTGTATGTTTGAAAACCTCATTAAATTATCCGCTTCTTTTTGAAATTTTGATACTTGAAAATCCTATAACTACGATTATTTTGGAATGGAGGAGCTAAATTTGAATCTATTTTGTACACGAATATATATGCTATTATGTACAAAATCAGAGCAAAAATTGGTGCCCCCATAATTTAGGTATGATTTACAAATGCCATGATATCGAATTCAAATAATTGAATGTACTTCATGTTGAATTCGATTTTTTAAACCACCTTAAGTTGAATTCAAATGTATGCTAGTTCATAGCTAGCTATTTATAATGTTCATTCTGTAACTTTCGTATATATAATGTGCTTTACACACACAACATGAACTATACTCATGTTTATATTAGATTGCTAAAGCGATGCATTGTTTGGAGTTCAAAATACAAACTATGTGGATCAATTATGTCGAATAATAACATAGACATGCTCAAATTCGATAGAATCTAGATGTCTGATGGATCAATGACCGTTCCTTACGCGAATTGCAAATATCATGATCCCATCCTAATATTTGGATACAATTTATATCTTTAATCAATGTGTACATCATTCTTTTACGTGTAGTTTCACTCTCCATCTGTGGTCTCTCACACATGCTCACACACTCTCTCCCGAGGTGTCTTTCTCGCAGACATGCTCTCGATATAACCCTCCCTCCCTCTCGTAACCATTTACGACTGTTTTCACTAACCTTTATCACAAGCACTCTTCCTCTCACAAGCATACACACACACAATCCCCATCGACCTTTTCTATATACATAGACCTGCCTATGTGTCTCCTGTACACACATTATCTTTAGGCCTGTCTCTCACGCATTGTCTCACACCTCTCTTCCTAATCGATGAGTATGATTCTAGCAGAGCATTCTGTAGGATGCCCCTTAAAGTTAGGTTGGATGAATAGTGATATCAGAGATAAGGGGTTACCTTAGTCCGAGGACCAAGGGTAACAAATCCTAGCCGGCTTTTTCAGTGCACACAGAGTCCTTCGCGATTCTGCTATCTTTGTCTTGTACGACTAGTCATCCATGGGTCTCCCTAAATGCGTCACGGGCTGACCAATGTGGCGCAGGACGGAACCGAACCAAGGGACTCACCTCGACCCATCGGACCTCACGCGGTGACACACCCTCTGCCCCCAGGTCTCGCTATATTCTCACACCCACACATACCAACACAGACACCACACAAAAAAAATCTCCTCGTGCCTCTATCCCCTCCCCCTTGCATATACACACTCAAGGGAATCTCTCGCCGCGACATCATATTCGCCTCTCTCTCTCTAGACCTCTCTCATTTCTCATGCTATCTCTCCCACGCCCCCCTTGTAACAGCCTGGATTTTGGCCCTTTTCTTTTTTCCTTTTGATTTATTGTTTTTGCTCTGTTTTTCTTTTTGGAGTGGTTCTATGGCCTTGTCACCTGGGAAATCATCCTCTTTTTCCTTCCCAAGTGGCTCATCATTCTCAAAACCCTGCCAAGATCTTGTCACTTCACTGCTTGACCAAACCCTAAAATCTTTTTTCTAGGGAATATTCCTTTTTCTATTAAAGGAATAACCCTATCTGTCCTAGGTTGTGAAGAAACCTTTATTTCCATCACTCCTAAAATTCCCAAATAATTCTCATAAATTTTTTGGGTCATATCTTTCTCAAATATGGCAAAATATTTCATTTGTCGTGTTTATCATCTTGCTCAAATAATTCATTTCCTATTCTGCCCTAAATGGCACATTGTGAAGCAAGTGCTATTTTAATTCTCCCAATTGACCTCAAACTCCTTGGACACCTTTTTATGTCCATGTCATTGCCACATGCCAAAATGCAACCTCATTTGCCTAGTAATTATTTAATTATGATTTTCCAAAGTTTCTATCCAGAAAGAAGCTTTGTGAAGGAGGTGCAAGCTAGGCATATCCAAATGAGTTTCCATTTTGCATGATCCCTCATATCATCATATAATAGCCCTCCACCAAAGTAGAGCTCATGTAATGCCTCCATGTGAGCTCATCTTCAATTCTTTGATTTTGTCCAAAATTTCAGTTTGTGAAGCAAGTGTATTTTATCTTGCTCCATTTTGGCTGCCAATTTTTCTAGGCCTTCTATTACCCATATAACCTACCTCCACCCATTTTGGACATGGTTCATCAATCCATTATTCCTCTAGAATTTTTCCAAGTTTCTGTCCAAAATGAAGCTTTGTGAAGCAAGTGCCACTTTGGAATTTCCAAATGGCATGAAATATTTACAGCAGCTTCATACCATCATATAAATCCTCTCTGCCAGACTTCAGCTCACAGAGATAAAGTATGTGACTGTATCATCCAAATCCCTAATTCTGGCCAGTTTTGCACTTTCTACAACAACCCTCATCTAAAATCCTCCTCTTAGTCTGGATTTTGGTGACCAGCATCACCTTAGTGTGTGATCATCACCAGACAAACTCTTTACCACGTTACCAAGCTGGTTTAACCACATCAAGTTACAAACACCTTCTTACTGATTTACTTTTGGAGCTAAGTGCAAATCTCTTCTTTGCCCATGGACCGATTTATTTCTTCAGTTGGACTAAGGGCACCAAGGTCCATCCATTGGACATGGTTGGCCACGCCAAAGAGCGCCGCTTGCGCCAGTGCGCGTGGTGATCACGCTTGCGTCATGGCTGCAGGCGTGCTCTAGCTTGTTCGGGCCACTATGCTCGTCTCCTCCCTCCTCGTCTCGACCTCAAACCTTGTCCATGAGCTCACCCGTGCTCGACTGCGTCACCCTGCATCGGTGCTTCGTTGCGGTTCGCCATCAATGCGTTGCAAACGCCATGCCCGTGCCATGCCCTACCTCTACCCGCCATTAAAGCTTGGTCGGGAGCTCCGATTGAGGTGAAACCAACGCTCACTTCTTCGTTTCGTTGAGCCCGTTCTGATGGAATCATTTTCACCATGTTTTGACATTCTAAAAATGACCATTTTGCCCCTGCCCTTATTCAGCCCCCTTCGAGAGAGAATGTTTTTCGGCGAGTCGTTACGCGAGCTTCTCACATTTTCTCCTGGTGATTTCTTCCACCCCAGGCAAGCCACACCCTCCATTTGCATGATTGCAATACAGTGACATGGTTTATTTATTTGAACTTGTTTAAAATATTGCTTTAGTTATGTGTGATCTGTTCATGGCATTTCCGGGAGTATTGATTTGATCTTGATATTGCCATGATATTGCTTGGAGTTCTAGGATTATATTTTTGATGAGTATGTGGATGACATGTGCCTTTGGATTCTTAGTGGCTATTATGATTATTTTCATGATGGTATCTGTTATTATATTTTGGAGTATACTTTGGATATCATGCTGCCTTTGGACTATTAGTGGTTAGTATGATTATTTTCATGATGTTAGTTGATGTTCTGTTGCTTGGAGTATTATTTTCGGGGATGATGTTTACATGTGGATCTTAGCCGAATAGTTTTATTCTTGTTATTGGAGTAGTAGGATTATTGTTTCGGATTCATCATGACAGTAGTGTTGTGTTACCCTTGGAGTATTTTGAGATGATGATATTATGCTTGGATTATTTGTTGGGTATTGCTATGACTTGGATTATGGTTTGGTAGTTGATATCGGAGTATCAGTTATCACAGTTATATTTTTGGGGATAAATTTCGTCATTAAGTTGGTTAGGTGCCACCGAACCAAGTTTTCTCCAGTGCAACCACATTTGCCTTTATTGGAAGGTCCTAATGCGATGCTATTGCCGTGCTTCTCGCCGGTGCCTCCAACGTAGGGAAGGTCATGGGCATGTGCCGCCCTAATCAGGTAGGCGGACATGAACCTTGTGAGCCCGAGTTGTTTTGCGCGCTTTGTCCCTGTTTGGGACCGTTTTTGCCACGACGGTGGCCGTAAGACCTTTGGTAGGCATGGGCTACCCAGGACTGAACCCGAAAAGGGGTGTTGGTCGGAGTGGCCGGGAGAGTGTCATGGCAGTAGATCGGTTTTGTCGGAACGCCGTTGGTCCACCCGAATGGGAGTGCGAGGCCATGGGTTCTGTGGTGTGGGTAAAGTGCGCTACCTCTGCAGAGTGTATTTGTTAAACTATCGATAGTCATGTCCTCGGTCATGGGCATGGGTTCGTACTAGGTCCCACCGTTCGATCAACACTCACATGACGGAATGACTTATAGGTGATTTATATGATGATATATTGTGAGCAGTAACAGTTTGGCAGGATGTTGATGATGATGTTGGAGACCAAGTGTTGGTCATGGTTGTGATCGCCGGAAAGATCACAGTTTGAGACCAAGTGTTCGTCATGGTAGTGATCGCCGGAAAGATCACCGTTTGGCTTTGATCACGAGGTGATGGAGATGTTATATTGCTTGGCCGGTTAGCCAAGAGAGATATGGTTATGGAGATCTGAGATGGTGATTTATCAGTATTGTATCAGTTCATACCATGCTTAGTAGTTGCTTCATCATGGTAGTTGTTAATTAATTAACCTGTTAATGATATGTTATTGTCTTGCCTTGATGTTTATGGTTGTTGTGAGCTTGCAAGTACATTCAATGTACTGACCTGGCGTGTCATGCCAGATTGCAGGTGATGCCATGATTGCTTGATTGATTGTCGAGGTTGTCGTGCGTGCGAGCTAGATCGTGTCCCAGCCAGAGTCCCTGCGGAGTGGAGTTCACCACCTCCGTCGTTGTTCCGCTGCTAGAAGTTTTCCGCTGCTACTAGTTGTTCCGCTGCTAGCATAGAGCAAGAGTAGTATCACAGGTGTAGTGTCGCCATGCTGATGTCATCGTTGTAACATCAGACCCGTGTAATTATTATTCTTGTAATAAGAGCTGATTTGTTCTATGTCAAGCAGTGCCGTATTCCAGAGACTTCTCCTCGATCTCTGGGCTGGAATACGGGGCGTTCCGGTTTCTCTGAGCCGGGGTGCCACACCCCTCCCCCGCCAGCCCCTCTATCCATGCCTCTCTCGAATACGTAATACACAGACATACCTCTCTAGGCCCTGCCAAATACATCAACTACACATTCACACATGTTACATCACGTACCCCATTGATCTAAAAATCCCTCTCTTCACGTTTATTTCGCGTACAACATTCCTTTATGTGTGGCCAAAAATTTATTTTAGAATTTATACATATATACAACATTACAAAGTTATATGGAGGAGTATGAACGTTAATTTGCATTGCATGGTGCCCATAATGATATTTATTCTGCACTGTGAATTTTTATATTTTTATACTATATATAAAGTTAGTCATAATAAAGAGAAACGAAGAGCATCTCTCTCTCCATCGCATACACCCCCTCTACGCCCCTTTCACGTACACACACAAACTATCTACAGGTCCTCTAAAAGTAAGCCCCCAGCACATTCACGCATGTTTCATCTTTCTCTTGTGATATATACAGTGACGATCATTGTATTTGAAGCGAAAGCACGATACATACATTGGACTTCAGAATCCACTCATTACGTTCACCATTTATGTATTGTGGTTATTATACAGTCACGGGCTCACCGTACAACTCTGTATTTGCTTAAGACACGACTAGTTGACCAGTTAAACGCTCCACGTGGAACCTCTAGTGTTGCATCACATTATCTCTCTACCATTGGGCCCACCTGTCGGCTTGTATCTACTCTACACTCTTATCAAAAACAGAGTTGGTGATGATGGTGTGCCTGCCATCCTGCAATATAGGTCATCCGATTTATATCTGGCGGATAGGAAGGAAACTATGGCAATTTTGCAAAAAGGTACCCACACACCTCTCCACATTTGCAAATAAGGCCTTTCCTCGTTCATCCTTTTCTCTCACAAGATAAACTAGTCATACAAATGCATCTTAATGTTACGTGCAACGCACATGCATCTTGCTAGTAAGAATGAAAACAAACGACAAAACAATATTGGACAGTGGTTCGAAGTCATGACCGCGGACACAGCGGACAAGGTGGCCTTGTATTGGTATACTGAGCCACCTGTTTTAACACACATGAGTTGGTGTGGTGATTATACACACACGCATGCATGACACGAACTGCATGCACGCAACACTCCCACGAACACATGCAGCCACGCACGCACGCAACACTCACATGTACACACACAACCACGCACGCACGCAACACTCACACGCACACACGCACGCATGCATGCACACACCACACGACCAACACACACACTCACGCTCAAGTGCTCAACCTACACGTGCATGCGCACACATCAGGTCCTGACAGACACATACACAACCAGGTGATTCCCGCGCATGGATTGGAGTCTTGTCATGCCTGCGTAAATTTGTGTATATCTGACCATTTTCCTATGCGAACTGACAAGTGGGACCCATAAGGAACGTGGTCAATTTAACTAGTCAACATGGTGCCACGCAGACTATTTGGCCGGTCAACAGAGTGCAATCTGATGCTGAACGGTGAGCAAGTGACCGTATACTCACCACAAAACGTATATACTGGCCGTAATGAGCGTATTCTGAAGTTCGGTGACTGTATTACACTTTTCTCTCTGTAGGCCCTCCAAAACTACATCTCTACACGTTCTCGCATGTTACATCTAACAACTATGCAATACAACACTACTGCTACACTCTAACACAATAAATCATATGTGTTTTCAATTTTACTAGATATCATATTGTTACTTAATTCTTCAGTTTGCATACATTAAAATTGCCTTTGAAATGTATGGCCAATATCATATACCACGCGGGAAAAATCCCGCCCTTTCCTGTTTAATCGGGTTTGTATCGATGGATCGTGCGAAACAACAAAACTACAGTACTACACAGTACAAGTGACAGTTCACTGGGCCACCGTGTCGTGTACTCCATCGTAAGAGTGGAGCGCTCACTTTCATAAATGCTCTAGTCCCTTTTGCCGACATGTGGGACATCAAGCTACCGGGTCCACGTGCCATACCGAAATACAGTGCAGAGCAGCAGGGTGAAGCACCCCAGTCATGGCGCCGGCGTAGTAATGAGCAATGAGGCGTCAAATCACAAAGCATCACCTTTCCCACACTTAAGTTGGAGGGACGAAGTAACAATGCTAAAAAATAAGTTGGAGGGACGAAGAAACCATCATTTCACTCGTTTCTGAATCCGCTTCTCCCTCATCTTCTTCAAGTTAACCACGTGTTGCTTCTGCCTTTGTTCTGCCTCATGTGGGACGCGGATCGGCTTGGTAAAGCACTGACACGTGGGACCGCATGTTAGCAAACCGCCAGGACAACGTCTTCTAAAAATAAGAAACCTTCCCCGCCATCCGCTTGGCAAAATCACCTCCTTTTTACTAATCTTGATTCTATAATTTTTTAGATCAATATAATTGAGATTTGCATATATAGCACACAGGAGCAAAACCAAGTGGTACGGTTAAGGGCATCCACAATGTGTAGCCAAATGTGAAAATAGCTTTTGGCATCGATCAGAACCATTGTGGACGGTGCTGTCAAAGCCAAAAAGATGGAACCGAAGCTCCTTAATTGATTGATTGAAGGAATAGAAAAATGCAACGTCTCTCCTCTTTCTCCCGTGCTTGGACGCATGTACAGTATAGAGCACAGAGTCTACTCCCCTGTCCCTTCTATCAAAAATCACAAGCAGTGAGGCATCAAATCACAAAGCACGGACGAAGCAACCATCATTTCACTCTTCGTTGACTCCGTTTCTCCATTGTCTTCTTCGAGAAACCACCTCAACGCACTAAGCTGGACGGATGACGCTATTGTGTACTACTAGTACTAGTACATTTACGCATCCTTTGGTTCAACGCACTTCCTGGATGCAAATAAGGCGGTTGTCTCGCTTGCAGGCGGTACTTGCGGATGACTTACCGTTGTCTCCCTCAATGGTGTTCTCTGTCGAACGCACTTTGTCAAACCACAACGTTCGAGATATCGTCAACGTCACTGCAATGGGGAAGGAAGTCAAATAGTTACGACCTCCATTTTTTTGTACACAAGGCCAATATATCAAAATTACAATTTGCAAAAGGCCACTAACACTAATCAAGGCAAAATTGATGGGGTTTGCCTCGTACTAGCAACCAAGTACATTAATATACCCTTGCATGCATGCGAAGTGAGAAGGTTGGCTTGCATGTCACTGCATTAATCAAGCGACGAGGAGTGAGATGGTCAGCTCTTTGGGCTTTGGAGAAAAAATACGCATTAATTGACACGTCAAACGAGGATTTGTATCGATTAATCCCGCGAAAGAAAACCCCGCCTTTCTTTTTTAACACTAGTACTCCTAGTACGTACGTACTTATCCTGTCTGGGTCTAGGCCTTGCATTGCCATACTTCGCCACACATTTTTGCCAAGCTTGCCTAAAGTTTTCAAAACGAAAAGGAGGTACACTTGTGCATGGTTGTCGCGTTTGCACCGCACCCTCACACGGTCGCTCCTGCACGCCGCAGTGCACCGCACCCTCACACAGTCGCTCCTGCACGCCGCAAACCCAACCAAGGGAATGCACCCTCACTGACACGTGCTACCGCATGTGAACAAACAAACTAAACCATCCTACCACTGACACATAATTTTCATTCATACATTATGTTTATCCAACCGTGTGTGGGGGAGGATCAGTACGGCCCATGCGGGGTCTGTTGGGGAAGAAGAAGAGGTGATGAAGAAGGGCTAGGAGACGCAGGATATTCATCCAACCGCCTGAAATGGTAGACTGACCCAAGCCAGGCGACTTGCATAACAATATATGTTTTTACATAGCAAAAGATCCCTAAAAACAACAACACAAAGAAAAACTATCATTGCTCGCGGAACGAGACAGCCTCGTCGTCTTTGGCTGCCGGCGCGAACCAGCCATAACTGTCAACGTGTGTCTCTGCACCGTGGTTGTCCTCGGCCTCCAGCTACTCGTTCACGTGAAGCGTGCGGGCGCTCTGCATGGACGAGAGCACCGCCCGGTTCAAGTCGAGGACGTCCGGTTCTGCCTGCAGGAGGGCCTCGATGGCAGCGGCATTCGCGCGCTCCGCGTCGAGTAGAGCCTCCGCCTCCCGATTCAACTCCAGGACGTCCGGTTCCGCCTGCAGGAGGGCCTCGATGGCAGCGGCATCGGCGTGCTCCGCGTCGAGTTGAGCCTCCGCCGCCCGGTTCAAGTCCAGGACGTCTGGTTCCGCCTGCAGGAGGGCCTCGATGGGAGCGGCATCCGCATGCTCCGCCTCAAGTTGAGCTTCCGCCGCCCGGTTCACATCCACGACATCTGGTTCCGCCTGCAGGAGAGCCTCGATGGCAGCGGCATGCGCGCGCTCCGTGTCGAGTTGAGCCTCAGCCTCCCGGTCCTCCTTTAGTACCGCTAGGTTGAACCGCTGGTCCGCCTGCACCATGGGGGACCCGGACGCCGGCACGAAGTCGACGTCCATCGTCTCATACCCATCGGGGGCCTTCTGCGCCGTGACCTCCGCCATGAACATTGGATCGGCTTCCTCCTCCTTGTAGCTTGGCTCCGAGAGAACTTCGAGGATTGGCCCGCCGCCGTCGAGCTTGGGAGCGGAGGTGCAGGCACCGACCGCCGCCTCGATTTCTGCATGGCACTTCGGCGTCAGCATCTTGTAGTACATTATCTTGCGGCGCACCATGGCTCTCCGGCGAATTAGGCGACGCTTGATGCGGGCTAGGGGATGGAAAGATGGGGGAATGGGCTAGAGAGGAGGTGTCGTTTTGCGGCAGTGGCTGGCGTAGGCCGAGCAGCGAAAGTTCTGGTGTCAATAGTGGTTCTGGTGACGACCGGTCAATTGGTTTTGACTGTACATCGCTCTTGTTGCGTTCGCGTTGCACCCCGGCACGCTGGACCCCCCACATCGCTCACCGAATGGAAGGCGCTTCGTCTTGCGTTTTCGCTCGCTTGTGGGACCGCAGTTGAGAGCAAACCGACGTCCCTCCCCCTCCCCCGCCCGCGTCATTTATACTACCACTCCCTTCGTTTTATGCGAAGCAAATAAAAATAGACAGAGTATACTACGGATCAGGATCCCCTGACGTGGCCGAACCCATTGAGTAACTGACATGCGGGGCGTAGCAAGCATGGTGTCCGCCAGTAAGTGACCGAAAGGGAGGGTAAGGTAGGGATACCTACGTCAGAGGATCCACTTCCACTACTACTCCCTCCTTCCATCTACAGGGCCTAATGTGTTTTTCAATCCTAACTTTGACCAAATGTTAGAGTAATAATATATGACATGCAACTTACACAAAGCATACGGTCAAATTCGTATGTGAAAGGAGCTTCGATGATATAATTTTCACATTATACATCTCATGTACTATTAATCTTGTCAATAGTCAAAGGCGGTTTTGAAAAACACATTAGAGCATGGTTAATAATATAGCCAGCCGATGGCTATAAGGAACTGCCATGTCATCTATAGCCATCATCTATATGCACTCATACAGTAGTGTGGGCTATAAGGTTGGCTATTTTCCGCAAAAAAATAAGGTTGGCTATTGTATTAGTACTTTTTTCCATCTCCTCTATATCTCTTTCTTCATATTTATTATATTTAACTAGGAATGCGTATATAGCTAGGCTCTTGCATGAGAGCTCACTCCCCTTACTTTTTCACATCTCTCTCCTCCACATAGGCCCTATATAAATGGAAGGAGGGAGTACTATGAGCACTGCATACTCTACTACAGATGTTGTGAGTACTCCACTAGTACTATTGGACGGGGAGCTTAAAAAAAGTTACTATTGGACTGGCTATACGTGGAGAAATCCTAGTAGGAAGAGCATGCGCAAGAACAAGCACATTCACGTGGTTGAAAACAAATTGGAAACCATCTCTGTTTGAATACAAGTCTAGGAGTACATACGAACCTAACAATATTGATTAGGTGTTGTTGAATGTTGATACTTTTTTCTGTAAGTTTGATCAAAGTAGAGATACTTTGACTACACATAAAACTTATATGTAAACTAGAAAGGAACGGAGGGAGTATATTGTATCTTTGGGGGTCGATAGGAGAAGACCATTATTAAATTGTTGAAGTGGCTCTTATATGCATTATTGTTGATTTAACCAAGAGCCCATATTACCTTGTCTTCTCCTGTTTATTGAATGCTCGCAGATTCCAGCTTAGTCCAATGCACGTGCACTCTTATTATTTTTCACATCGTTCGGTCGTGCAAGTGAAAGGCAATTATGACGATATATAATGGAATGACTGAGATGAGAAAAGCTGGTATGAACTTGACCTCTCTTGTTTTTGTAAATATGATGAGTTCATCGTTCCTGATTCAGCTTATTATGAATAAAAATGTTTGCAATGACAATTAGAGATCATAGTTGCTCATGCCATGCTTGATTAGCTATGAGTTATAATGGTTTACCTTGCGTGCCAACATGCTATTAAAATGGTTGTGATGTGGTATAGTGGAGCGGTATCCTCCTTTGAATGATTTAAGTGACTCGACTTGGCACATGTTCACACATGTAGTTGAAACAAATCAACATAGCCTTCACGATATTTATGTTCATGGTGGATTATATCCTACTCATGCTTGCACTCAATGTTTATTAATTTTAATGCATGTTCATGACTGTTGTCGCTCTCTAGTTGGTCACTTCCCAGTCTTTTGCTAGCCTTCACTTGTACTAAGCGGGAATACTGCTTGTGCATCCAATTCCTTAAACCCCAAAGTTATTCCATATGCGTCCACTATACCTTCCTACATGCGGTATCTGTCGGATGTTGGGTTCTGGAAGACCCTTAAGGTTCGAACTCTGGGGTGCGCACGGAGATCTTTCCCCTACCGATCTATGTCCGATCGTCTCGCGAGAATCTAGCTAAACGATGAACAACACGAGGGACACAAGATTTATACTGGTTCGGGCCACCGTTGTGGTGTAATACCCTACTCCAGTGTGTGATGTGGTGGATTGCCTCAAGGGCTGGTGATGAATAGTACAAAGGACGAACAGCCTCGTGAGAGGTGTTCTTGAGCTGGTGCGATGAACTTCTTGGGTGAGTTCGATCACCTCTCTCTCTCTCTCTGACTAGGGCTCTATCCGATGCCCTCTACGGTGGTGGCCAGCTCTATTTATAGAGACCCTGGTCCTACTCCCAAATATTGAGTGGGAAGGGCGCCAACAACGGCCATTTTGAAGGGGAACAACTAGTACAAGTTATCCTGACTAAAGTTGGTCTTCGGCTGCCAAAAGCACTGGCGATGACGCCGTCTTGGGCTCCACGTGACCTCCATCCTGCCGCTCCGCTGGCCTTGGTCTCGTTGCACTAAAATGGAAACCTTTGCCTGATGCCTTGGTACTCCACGCCTGTGCTTGCCCCCTTTGCACCAAAGAGGAAACAAGTACATTGCGCATGCCGGCGCCCGCCTGTTCTCCATCGTCATGGCTTGCGTCACGAGCACCTCGCGAGGTACCCTACCTTGATCTCTCCGCCTCCTCGCGAGTCTTCCTGGCGAGGCCGTTCCTGAGGAAGCCCTGTGTCATCCGCCCCGCGAGGCTTGGCCCCTCGCGAGGGTCTTGAGTCTTGTGCTGATGAAGATGGGCCATGCTGGGCCACCACTTGAGCCACGCCGCGGGCCGCAGGCAGGCAAGTCCGGGGACCCCCGTTCCTAGAACGTCGACAGTAGCCCTCGAGCCCAAGGCGCGCTCGGACTTGGCTTAGCAGAGAAGCGAAGGGGCAAGTGCGGAGCGTCGCGGGCCCCATCAGCCTGCGGCCTTGGGCGCCGCGTGGCGGTTGATTGGACGTGGGTGTCTCCGCTTCCCCACGCTGCCTCGGCAACTGCTCGACTTGACAAGTCCCTGCATGCAGAAATGAGTCATGATTACCTGTGATCGTGGAGGCCGACGGTTGGCCTCCTCCGTACTATAAGTACGGATGGGTGAGAGCCCCCGCAGTCCATCTCTTCCCGCTTCTCTCCTTCTTCTTCCTCCTTGCCCTTGCTCCACTCTACGCCAATGGCGCCGATCCACCGGTTTTCAGCGGAAGAGAAGGGGTAGGCCCCCCGGGAGGGTCCCGATCCGCTTCCGCCGAAGAAGCGGCATGTCCCCGGCCGCTGCGGCGTGGTCACATGGCAGGAGACATCGTGGCCCTGGTACGAGCGGCCGCCGCTTGGGTTTCCGCTGCCCTTGTATGCCCGTATCGAGGGCCCTGGAGAAGAAGGCGCCGAGCGTCACCGACGATGCCGCCGGCGAGTCACGGCAGTGCGCGCCGTCAGCCCTGGAGTCCACGCCGAGGGCTCTTCTCGCGAGCTCGTGCTTCACGCCGCCATGCCTCCGCGCTCTTGGATCCGCCTTCCTCCTTCCTTCGCCTTCGAGATGCTGCCTAGTGGGTCTCTAGAGCTCTGGCTGCAGCATGCTGACTGCAGCACCCTTGCGACCGGAGCGGAGGTCGCGTTCATCGCTCCGGGCAAGGTCTACATGACCCGGGGCTGGGGCGAGATCGCCCGGGTCTGCCAGACAGGGGGTGCCCTCGTAATTCATCTTGAATACGATGGCGCCTCCTTGATGTTATTCAAGGTCTTTGACGCGGAAGGACGCCGGCTGGAGTGCTGCCCCAAGGAAGGCAGCCGATGCAGCAAAGTGGCGAGGGCCAGGCCGGCCACCCGCTTCCCAGACAGCTCCTCAGGCAGCAGCGGAGGAGCCGGAGAATCCAGCGACTCCCCCGAGCTTCACGCGACTCCGGAGACGAGCGACGACAGCTACGAGCCCCCGAGCTCGCGTCGTGCCCGGAGGAGGGCAGCCGCATTAGGCCGCCGTCACCACTGATCTGGATGGGTTTGGCGCCGGCGCCTGATGGCCCACTGTTGATGATGGCATCTCCCGTGGCGGCGCGCGTAGTTAGTGTTCCTTAGGATTAGCACATTTCGTTCCCTGCGAGGAATGGAAGGAACACCCCGTGGGGGTATGTAAGGCGCCGGCCATGTCGTTTGTGAATATTATCCTTATTATGAATCGACGTGAGGTGCTTGTCCTGTCTCGGCTCAGCTCCACCTTTCTATCCTCACGAGGGCTTGGTGCTCTACGCTGACCGGTCCCGGTCCCCAGGCAGGCTTCAGTCGTCGCTGGTATGCCAGGTCACCATGCCGTGGTCAAGGCCAGGAGGTGAGCGGCCCGAGGTCCAGTAAGAGCCCCTGAGTCGCGATGCTCAGGAGGTCCCCTTTAGCGCTCAAGTAGCCTCCGATGTGCGAGAAAGGAAGGCAACGTCACCGTGACAGAGCCGCACTAGGCGAGGGTTTGGCGTTAAGTTGATTTAACTCCTGCAGAGGCGTGACTTATCTCATGAGTTTGGAGTAGTTCTCCGGCGAGGTGCCAGGCCCGTGCGCCGGCAGCTGGGGTGTCACTGGTCAGGCCCTCGCGAGCTTCTCCCCTCCTCCCTGCACTTTCCTTCATGCTCTACGTCCTCAGGTCCCGGCCCTCGAGTGAGCTCAGCCGCCGCTGGTATGACAAGTCGCGATGCCGTGGGTCAAGGCCAGGGGGTGAGGGCTGGAGAGCCAGTAAGAGCCCGTGAGTCGCAATGCTCATGCGCCCCCTTTTAACGCGCGAGCGGATCGTATGGGGGAGAGGGAGAGGGAGCTCACGACGCCCCCATGCTATTCCTTAGGCGGATCCTGCACACCAACATGAGGAAAACAAGGTCTACCATCGCGGTTGTCGGCCAGCCATTGGTTGCTCCGAGGGAGTGATTGAGGCACGGAGGGCCTGGTGAGGTAGCGCTATGCGGGGCTGCCGCAGCCAGAGCTCGACCACTCACATTTGTCGGCGTTGCAGAGACGGACCCATGCGCAAGCGCCGTGCCAGACCGAGCGGCTCCAAAGGTAGGTGTCAATCGAGCAGGCGATTATCCCAAGCAGGTTAAGCATGAAGAAGCAAATCAACTTAGATAGATGCAGAGAGAAGCAAACGCCACTGGGTCAGGCCCAAGCGGCTTGGGGATGATGCAGCACGAGGGGCGCCCCCAACAAGGTAAGCTGAAGACATAAGCAAAACGGATACATGCCGCGGGGACAGACCCACGCGACCTGGGAATGATGCAGCCCTGAGGGCGCTCCCAGCTGAAACAAAACTTGGAAAGAAGTCACCTGATACCATTGCAGAGAGAGTGTCGGAGTAGCTGACGACGCGTGGTGAAGAAGCCAATCCTCACGAGCCCTCGGGGCTCCGAGCCTCCGGAGGCTTAGGAGGTCCGGGCGGCTCGGTGAGGTCCATCTCCGTCTCTTTCAGGGACGCGCGGTGCGTGGCCGCCTGAGCTTCCAGGATGCTCCTCATCAAGCGCTGGTGGGCAGCAGCCGCGTTCGGCAAGCCAAAGGGCATGTGAACGTAGTTGTGCGGTGGACCCGCGCAATGCCCCACGCGCGAGGGCCAGAAGCACTCCTGAGACGCGACTCGATTGAGCCCTGGGTAGTCGATGCATACGCGCAGCCCGCCATCCTCGCCTGGATGGGGAGCTACGCTGGGCAGGCGGCGGTTGCCGTGCATGACTCTCGATTCTTGCAACTCCTGAGCGACCTTGGTGATGAACTCCTGAGGGTTGGACCCTCCTTTTCTTCGCCTTCACGAGGGAAGCGTGCATGGCTCACGCCTCAAGTGGTGCCCGAGCGCCTCCCTCGTGACCTTGGCAAAGTCAGCGGCTCCCCAAGAGAGAGCCCCCGAGCCTTGCCCGAGGAGGGCGCCGGGCGTGCCTTCCTATGCGATGGAGGGTGGCGCCCCTTGGACGGGCGCAGATCCCGGTGTGGCGCCTCCGGAGGTGCCTGCCTCCTGAGGCCCTGAGCCAGCCGATGTCTTCTTCTTCTTGGGAGCTGCTCCAGGGAGGTTTCCACTCTTGCTGTCTGGGTCTTCGACTGACGCGGCTTGGAAGGCGCGCTCGAGAGAGCACACCGCATCCTTCTCTTCACAGGGGACCGTGATGACTCCGCCACTTTCTGGCATCTTGAGGACATTGTAACCATGGTGAGAGGCCAGGGTTGGATACCTGAGGATGGCATTGTATGGCAGGAGAATGTGGGCGACGTTAAAGTCGATGAGCTCGGTATGGTAGTTCTTGCACTGCCCAATGGTGACAGGGAGTCGGACCTGCCCTATCGGGACAGTGGAACCGTCGGTGACTCCTGAGAAGGGCTTGGTTGGTTGAAGCTGATCGTATGGCACTTGGAGATTGCTGAACGTCTCGACGGACAGGACGTTGAGCCCTGCTCCGCCGTTGATGAGGGTCCTGGTAACTTGCACATTGCTGATGATTGGGGAGCAGAGCATTGGGACGACACCGGCCGTTGCCGCGCACTTGAGCTGGTCCGCTGAGCTGAATGTGATGGCGCATGCAGACCACCTGAGAGGGCGCGTGGCCTCAAGCTTGGGGAGGACTGCATTCACCTCGCGAGCAAACTGCTTGAAGATGCGCTGAGAGGCTGGGGCCTGTGCGCCGCCCAAGATGCAAGCGATCGCCTTGCGCTCCCGAAGCCCCCAGCCCCCTCGTCCTGATGGTGGTCGTCATTCCTTCTTGGTGGTGGTGGAAGCGGAGGAAGTCCTGCGTTGCCTTGCGGGCGATCCTCACAAGGTTGATCTCTCCAAGCTCCCTCACGAGGCTGGTCCTGCCAGCGGTCCTCGCGAGGCCGGTCACGCCACCCTTGGCGAGGGCCACGGTCGTCCCAGCGTCCTCCACCTCTTGCTCCGCCTCGGCCGTAGCCCCGACTGTTGCGCTCGGGACGTCGACCGACACGGCCTTCTCTCACGGCCCTGAGCTCTTGACATTCGTTGGTGTTGTGGGTGTGGAGATCGTGGTACACACAGTACCGGCTACCCTTGGACGACTCCGGCTGGTCCCTGTCGTGCTTCGTGTCCGGCTCTGCCGCAAGCACAGCTGCTCCTTTGCGCTTCACATCCTTGGCCTTGGTTTTCTTCTCTTCTAGGTCTGCTGCTGGGAGCTCGAGAAGGGAGAGGCGTCCCTCCTCGGCCCTTGCGCACTTGGTCGCCAAGTTGAACAACTCCAGAGATGTACACATATCTTCATGGATCATGAGCTCCTCCTTCATCTTGACGTCGCGGACGCCATCAGAAAACGCCGAGATGATGGCCTCCTCGGTCACCCTGGGAATCTTGAGGTGAGCATTGTTGAAGCACTGGATGTACTTCTGCAAGGTTTCTCCGGGCTGCTGCTTGATGCGGCATAGGTCACCCACGGCCGGCGGACAGTCGCGAGTGCCCTGGAAGTTGGCGATGAAGCGAGTGCGCATCTCGTCCCAGGAGGAGATCATGCCGGGAGGCAGGTTCAGGAGCCAGGTGCGGGCGCCGTCTTTGAGTGCCATGGGAAACCAGTTCGCCATGAACTTTTCGTCCCTGTTGGCGGCTTCGATGCCCAGCTTGTAGAGCTGTAGGAACTCCGCGGGGTCGGCAGTGCCGTCGTAGCGAGGAGGCAGGTCAGACTTGAACTTGCCTGGCCAAGCGACACTGCGCAGCTCGGTGGTGAAGGCGCGGTAGCCTGCGGTGGCCACCGGAGCTCTCTTCTAATGTGGGGCTTGCTCCTGGGGATTCCCGTGCGCTGCTGCCTGGAGCAGCGCGAGGTCTTGACGTGGTTGCACAGGGATGCGGTCGTGGCGCACTGGTGTCGGGAGCACGCGTGCACCTTCTTGGGGACGAGGGATTTCTTGGCAGCTCCTTTCTTGTCGCGCGGGCGCCAGAAGTGGTGGATCTCTTCCTGGGGGCCGCGCGCCCTGGAGCCAGGGCGCCTTCTTGGGGAGGAGGTGGCGGAGGCACCTCCTGATCTGCGCCCCCTGCGCAGGACGGAGGGCGAGGCAGCGAGAGGGACAGCACAGGGGAGCCCCCTACGGTGCTGACGAGCTCGGTGATGCGGGCGAGCCAGTCCTCGTAGAGGTCGTCGACGGGACGGTAGTGCAGGAGCTCACGCGCCAGGAGCAACGCGGCATCGCGCGTCCGTGAAAGCGCGACAGGCGTGGGGCGACGAACCAGCCGGAGTCGGCGACGGGTGGCGGTGCGGCCTTCCCGCCGCACCGGCGATGCAGCGACGAGGCTCGCTGCTCGTTCCCGCCGGGCCGGTGGCAGCGTTGGCGGCGGCGACGGGAACGGCGGGGCACCCACCGACGGGGGCCGTCTGGACGACGCGGGCGGCGAGAGCAGCCCGACGCTCGGCGCGAGCCCGGCGAGCATCAGCCATGGACACGACGGAAGATCAAACGCGAAACAGCGGAAGAAAGATTCCGGCGCACCCCTACCTGGCGCGCCAAATGTCGGATGTTGGGTTTCGGCAGACCCTTAAGGTTTGAACTCTGGGGTGCGCACGGAGATCTTTCCCCTACCGATCTACGTCTGATCGTCTCGCGAGAATCTAGGCTAAATGATGAACAACATGAGGGACACAAGATTTATACTGGTTCGGGCCACCGTTGTGTTGTAATACCCTACTCCAGTGTGTGGTGTGGTGGATTGCCTCAAGGGCTGGCGATGAACAGTACAAAGGAAGAACAGCCTCGCGAGAGGTGTTCTTGAGCTGGTGTGATGAACTGCTTGGGTGAGTTCGATCGCCTCTCTCTCTGAGACTAGGGCTCTATCCGATGCCCTATACGGTGGTGGCTAGCTCTATTTATAGAGGCCCTGGTCCTCTTCCCAAATATTGAGCGGGAAGGGCGCTAACAACGAACATTTTGAAGGGGAACATCTAGTACAAGTTATCCTGACTAAAGTTGGTCTTCGGCTGCCAAAAGCACTAGCGATGACACCGTCTTGGGCTCCACGGTGACCTCCATCCTGCCGCTCCGCTGGCCTTGGTCTCGTTGCACCGAAATGGAAACCTTTGCCTAATGCCTCGGTACTCCATGCCCGTGCTTGCCCCCTTTGCATCAAATAGGAAACAAGGACACTGCAGGCCGGCGCCCGCCTGGCGCCCGCTTGGTCTCGATCGTCATGCCTTGCATCACGAGCACCTCGCGAGGTACCCTGCCTTGATCTCTCCGCCTCCTCGCGAGTCTGCCTGGCGAGGCCGTTCCTGAGGAAGCCCTGTGTTGTCCGCCCCACGAGGCTTGGCCCCTCGCGAGGGTCTTGAGTCTTGTGCTGATGAAGATGGGTCGTGCTGGGCCACCACTTGAGCCACACCGCAGGCCGCAGGCAGGCAAGTCTGGGGACCCCCGTTCCCAGAAAGCCGATAGTATCTACCTGCCGTTCCAAGTAAATTTGTATGTGCCAAACTCTAAACCTTCAAATAAACATTCTGTTTTGTATGCTCGAATAGCTCATGTATCAACTAGGGCTGTCTGTATCTTCCATGTTAGGCGGGTTATTCTCAAGAGGAGTGGACTCCGCTCCTCACTCACGAGAAAATGGCTGGTCACCGGGATGCCTAGTCCCATGCTTTATGCAAACTAAATCAAAATAATTGCAAACAAAACTCCCGCTGGGACCGTTGCTAGTTGGAGACACTCGTTGTTTCGAGCAAGTCATGGATTGATGCTTGTTGGTGGAGGGGGAGTATAAACTTTACCATTATGTTGGGGAACCGCCTATAATGTGTGTAGCATGGAAGATATCGCCATCTCTTGGTTGTTATGTTGACAATGAAAGTATGCCGCTCAAAATATTATTTATCTCTATTTCAAAACCGAGCTCTGGCACCTCTACAAATCCCTGCTTCCCTCTGCGAAGGGCCTATCTATTTACTTTTATGTTGAGTCATCACCCTCTTATTAAAAAGCACTAGCTGGAGAGCGCAGCTGTCATTTGCATCCACTACTATTAATTTATATTGGGTATGACTATGATTGGATCTCTTATACCATGAATTACAATGTCTAGTCAGTCCTTGATCTTTAAAGGTGCTCTGCATTTATGTTTTGCGGTCTCAGAAAGGGCTAGCGAGATACCATCTTGTTATATCATATTATGATTGTTTTGAGAAAGTGTTGTCATCCGAGATTTATTATTATCGCTCGCTAGTTGATTATGCCATTGATATAAGTAAACAGGAGGACTGAGGGTTACTACAAATGTGGTTAGTCATAATCTTTGCTGAAAACTTGAATGCTGGCTTTACATATTTACAACAACAAGAGCAAACAGAGTTTGTAAAAAAAATTCTTTATCACTTTCAGTTTATCAACTGAATTGCTTCAGGACAAGCAAAGGTTTAAGCTTGGGGGAGTTGATACGTCTCCGTCCTATCTACTTTTCCAAACACTTTTGCCCTTGTTTTGGACTCTAACTTGCATGATTTGAATGGAACTAACCCGGACTGACGCTATTTTCAGCAGACTTTCCATGGTGTTATTTATGTGCAGAAACAAAAGTTCTCTGAATGACCTGAAACTCCACGGAACGTCTATTTGGAAATAATAAAAAATCCTTGCCAAAGATGAAGACCAGGGGGCCCACACCCTGTCCACGAGGGTAGGGGGCGCGCCCCTACCTCGTGGCCCCCCTGGAGCTCCTCCGACGCCAACTCCCACTCTATATATTTGCTTTCGGGGAGAAAAAAAATCAGAGAGAAGAAATCATCATGTTTTACGATATAGAACCGCCGCCAAGCCCTAAAACCTCTCGGGAGGGCAGATCTGGAGTCCGTTCGGGGCTCCGGAGAGGGGAATCCGTCACCATCGTCATCATCAACCATCCTCCATCACCAATTTCATGATGCTCACCGGCGTGCTTGAGTAATTCCATCGTAGGCTTGCTGGACGGTGATGGGTTGGATGAGATCTATCATGTAATCGAGTTAGTTTTGTTAGGGTTTGATCCCTAGTATCCATTATGTTCTGAGATTGATGTTGCTATGACTTTGCTATGCTTAATGCTTGTCACTAGGGCCCGAGTGCCATGATTTCAGATCTGAACCTATTATGTTTTCATGAATATATGTGTGTTCTTTATCCTATCTTGCAAGTCTATAGTCACCTACTATGTGTTATGATCCGCAACCCAAGTGACAATAATCGGGACCACTCCCGTGATGACCATAGTTTGAGGAGTTCATGTATTCACTATGTGCTAATGCTTTGTTCGGTACTCTATTAAAAGGAGGCCTTAATATCCCTTAGTTTCCATTAGGACCCGCTGCCACGGGAGGGTAGGACAAAAGATGTCATGCAAGTTCTTTTCCATAAGCACGTATGACTATATTTGGAATACATGCCTACATTACATTGATGAATTGGAGCTAGTTACAGTCACCCTATGTTATGATTCTTACATGATGAACCGCATCCGGCATAATTCTCCATCACCGATCCAATGCCTACGAGCTTTTCCTATATTGGTTCTCGCTTATTTACTTTTCCGTTGCTACTGTTACAATCACTACAAAACACCAAAAATATTACTTTTGCTACCGTTACTTTTGTTACCATTACCACTACTATCATATTACTTTGCTACTAAATACTTTGCTGCAGATACTAAGTTATCCAGGTGTGGCTGAATTGACAACTCAGTTGCTAATACTTGATAATATTCTTTGGCTCCCCTTGTGTCGAATCAATAAATTTGGGTTGAACACTCTACCCTCGAAAACTGTTGTGATCCCCTATACTTGTGGGTTATCAGTCTTGAACCCCGCCCCCGTACATGGAGATCACAGATGGAGGACGTCAGTCGCTGCCGTAGAATAGGTTTAGGGCCGGGTTTTCTTTTATTTTTCTGTCCTATAAAAGTTCGAAATGTAATGAAAATCTGCCGTGTTTGCATTAATCTCGGCCGGTGTATATGAACTTTCACAATAATATAGTATATTGTAGGAGTACTAGCAAGATGCACGTGCGTTGCACGGAACATCAAGATCTTGTGGGAGAAAAGGATGACTGAGGGAAGGCTTTTCTGCAAATGTGGAGAGGAGTGTGAGTAAATTGTCATAGTTTCCTTCCTATCCGTTAGATATAGATCTGACGGCCTATATTGCAAGATGGCAGGCACACCATCATCACCAACTCTGCTTTTTGTTGAACCAAGACAAAACTAACATGCGAAGTAAATAAACACATAGGGTCTACATACACAATTTATCTTAGGCACTCCAATAGCGCGTCCACTACACATTCACGCATTTCACATCTTTCTACATCTATGGGAACCTACGAAGGGTTAACGTAAATTTCCTCTCTCGCTCCTCCATGATTTTCATGGTGGTGGGCCCCTCCCTCCCCCCAATCTACAATCAACAGCTCACAAGTTTCACATTACGTTAATTATGTAACTGGGATTACGTAGGTGTAGCATTACTCGTCCTAAAAAACCCAACTAAGCCAACCTCCCAGCATATCGCGCGGGAAAAGACCCGGCCACGCCATTTGAGTCAGGATTACCGGATTACTAGTAGTAGTATCGATGGATCACACGAAGCACCAAGTTTTTTTAGGGGGTCAAGCACCTAGTTTAAAAGGAAAAAAGGCGGTACACTCACAAAGACCTGTCATGGTCGCATTGCACCCCACACACGCTCGGTCCTGCACATGGCTCACACAAACGGGCAGCGCCTCGCTTGCCTCTTCATCGACACGTGGGACTGCACTTGGAGAAACCGACCATGTGCCAAACTCCCCGCCCACCGCGAACCCCCCAAAAAAAATTCCCCAAATCCCAAATTCAACCGCCCTTCGGCCAACTAGCCAATAATATTCCCCAAACCCTCTCCCCGTCCCCCTCCACTCCATTCGCTCCACCAAAGCCGCCCTCCCCGCCGTGTCAATACGTCAGCGCCGCAGCTCGTCGAGGGGACGCATGGCGATCCTATCGCTCGCACAGTACGCTCTCATAGACTGCCGTCCTCTAGCTGCGCCGCCATCGCTGGCGATATTCTTGTGGAGGTTCACGGCGGTCAGCGCCACCACCGCTAGCAATGTTCATGTCGAGACGCACGGCGGTCAGCTTCTCCCACGGTACGCGCATTCTAGACTGAGGCCCCGTGCATGTCGGTGTAGCGTTGAATGTTAGATGATAGACGTTGTTAATCTCACTGTTTGCCGAAGTAGTTTACAGTCAATATGCTCTGCTTAAGAAGCTTCATTGCCCTGTTCTGCACTCAATCTGCTTAGCTGAGATGGCATGCCAAGCCCGATTATTTGCTAAAATATCCTGCCATATATTTATTGTGACGTAGATTACCATGGTCTAGTAGCCAATCTGTTAGGGGAAATAGCTGTACACCATTTTATACACGATCTTTGTTGCTGCGATGGCCTTCGATAGTTCGATGGCTGTGTGATCGGCCTCATTGACTGCTGAAACAACCTGCTGAATTAGTTTTCCATATATTTCATTACTTAGATCTGCTCGTCCAAATATCTTGCCATAGCTTTAGACATCGACCTAGGTATTTTTTTCTAGACTTCATAAAAAAGCATATATGTTTTTCCTATAATATATAGTAGAAGAACTAATTTGTATGTCTAACAGAACAGGACTTGGATAACTTATGCTCGAAGATTCTCCGCTGCATATGTCGATGGGGTTGAAAACTTCATGAACTTTATCAGAGCTGAGTACGGTGCTCCGAAATCAGATGTGCTCTGCCCGTGTAGCAGTTGTATGAATTCAGTTACAAGACCCTAGGCAACTGTGTAAAATCATCTACACTTGTATGGGATGTCGGTCACATATACTAGGTGGGTTCATCATGCTGAAGCTGTGAACGTCAATGTTACTGACAACGTGGAAGCAGCAGATCACCATCTTGATCTGCCTGATGCTCAGGTGGAAGAGGAGGAGGAGGTGGTGGTGGCGGAGCCAGTGAGTTTGACCAACATTGAAACAACGCTATGAAATGCTCGTGCATTTCGTGAACTTTCATCTGCAGAAGAAAAATGGTGGGCCCGCATGTTGGAACAATGCAACATGGCTGTCACCCCAGGAAATAAGCTGTCAGTATTCTCAGCTATGGTCACCTTTCTTCAGGTGAAGACATTTGAGCGGATGACCAACAAATCATTCGATGCGATGTTGGCTGCTTTCCTCAAATCTTTCCCAAATGCGTATGAGCTACCACACACCTACAGTAAAATGAAGAATTTCCTTCATGCAGTTGGAATTGGATACGATATGATCCATGTTTATAAGAATAATTGTGTTCTGTTCTGTAAGGATTATGCCAACTTAAGTGAATGCCCGAAATGCAAATCATCAAGATGGAAAGATGGCGATGCTGTGAAGAGGATTCCTCATAATGTTCCGAGACATTTTCCAATTATACCAAGATTGCAGAGGTTGTTTCATGATGCTGAAACAAGAGAGGATGTACAGTGGCATTCTAGGAACCAGGAGTACTGGGATCAGAATGTAATGAGTCATCCATCTCATGGTAGTGAGTGGCAAAGCTTCAATTAGAAATACAAAAAGTTTGCTGCTAACCCGACAAACATTAGACTTGGCTTAGCTTCAGATGGATTTAACCCATTTGGCCACCAGAGCGCCACATATAGCATGTGGCCAGTGCTTGTTATACCTTACAACATGCCTCCAAATGTCTGCACCAAAGAATCAAACTACATGATGGCCTTGCTCATCCAAGGTCCAAAAAGTTCTGGAAAGGATTTTGATTTATTCATGGAGCCTCTTGTGGAGGAAATTCAACAGCTCTAGAGGGGTGTTCTCACTCGAGACCTATATAGCAGCCCACCAGCTGATTTCTTTCTGCGTGCTGTTATAATTTGGTGCATCCATGATTATCCGGCTTTGGGCACTATGTCAGGGCGAACGACACATGGTTACAATGCATGTGTTCGCTTTGACAGGAATCCGCTGTCATACACAATACTTAGCAAGATTTGTTACATTGGACACCATTGTTTCCTTGCCAAGGAGAAGTCGTGTCCTACAAAATACCGAAGACATGTGTTCAATGCAAAGCATGAAAACCGTGATGCGCCAAAGAGGCTCACCGCCGATGAGTTGCAAGTGGAATTAGAGAAGGTTAGGCATATTACACCGGGAAACCATCCTGGTAATGGTAGCGGGAAAAGGAAGCATGGCAGGGATGAAGAGAGATTATTGTTTACCCGCAGGTCCACTTTTTAGGACTTGGAGTATTGGAAAGATTTGGATCTGCGGTGTAATCTTGATGTGATGCACATCGAGAAAAATATATGTGATAGCATTATCGGCACACTTCTTAATATTGAAGGCAAGACGACAGATACCTTAAAATCTAGGATTGATTTGACACACCTGGGTATCAGAAAGGATTTGCAGGTGGAAGATGAAGGTAAACCACGGTATATGGCACCAGCTGTGTACGTCTTGCACAAGGTAAAAAGAAAGAATTATGTGAGGTCCTGTCACGTGGTAGATTCCCACATGGATTTGCTTCCAACCCTGAAAGGAGAGTCAGTGCAGATGGAAACAAGGTACAAGGGTTGAAAACTCATGAATGCCACGTCCTACTTCAAAGGGTTTTACATGTTATCCTTAGAGAATTGGGCCGCTCTGACTTATACAGAGCAGTTGCAGAGTTGGGACAATTTTTCAGGGAACTCTGCAGTAGAAATTTTAGGATAGATGCTTTGGAGCGTCTTACAGACATGATACCAACTATCCTATGCGACCTTGAGAAGATATATCCTCCAGCCTTCTTTGATGTGATGGTGCATTTGGCTGTTCATCTACCTGATGAGGCACTACTTAGAGGTCCAGTACAATATGGTTGGATGTACCCTATTGAAAGGCGGCTAGGCACTTTCAAGGGCTATGTTAGGAATAGAGCTAGACCTGAAGGTTCCATTGCAGATGCCTACATTGCTACAGAATCATTGACATTCTGCTCAAAATACATTGCAACAGCTGATCAGCTTAGCAAAGAGGTGGGTGAAGACAATCCCTGGCTCAATGTTTTCGATTATTCTGTTCGAGTTACACGGAAGAGTCGGTAAGAGGACAAACCTAAAGATTTGGACAAAATGGTTTGGTATGTGTTGAATAACTGTCCTGAGATACTACCTTATATCAAGTAAGTGCTAAGTATTGCAGCTTATACATCGTAATCTACTAAACTTGCAGCATATTCTTATATATTTAGATGTTTGACGCGATCACTATGTTGTGCAACATCTACAAAAAGGAGTTACTGCCGCAAAATCCAAGAAACATTGACATACTGGTTATAGAAGGATTTGCGAAATAGTTCAAGAGCCATGTAGGCTTTTGAATTGCACTGTCAGTTTTTTTAATATATTGAGTACATAAGATGACCAGCTTGTCTATTTTCTAACCATAGGTTAAGAAGATGCGGGAGGATGGGCAGGCAGTTGATGATGCCCTTTACGCAATAGCAATGGGTCCTGATACTCGGGTAAGACATTATGAATCTTGCGTTGTTGGATATGTGCGCTAAAACACCCTTGCACGTGACGATGGCAGGAAGATACAAAACAGTGCCATCATGAGCACGGATACGTACGGCAGAGAGACAACTGAAATGTATGCCAACATAACAGGCATTGTTCAATTGCAGTATATCTCCAGTTTCGAGGATCATCGGTGTGTGGTTCTGTTGTGTTGTCGTTGGTATAACTTGTTTTCCAGGATCGCAAAACCCATAGCTGATGATTATTTCAAATCCATCAATGTCAAGACGGCGTACCAGACCAATGAGCCTTTTATTTTGGAAAATCAAGCATCACAGATATTTTTCTTGGAAGACACATTTGCACGTAGTGATGACTAGAGAGTATTGCAAAGGTTTGAGCAGAGGAATTCGTTTAATGAATTTGCACAACAAGATGATGCTTACACTGCTCCTGATGTACAAGATTCCACAGATGTTCCTAATATCTTTAAGAACCATCATGTCAATGACGCTGGCGAAAAGATTGCCTGCCGTGCTGTGGACATACAAGAGTTGATCAATTAGAAGCCAACGTTCGAGGACATTGAGGATGAAGAAGAAGATGACACTGTGGGGAATTACAATTCAGACTGATACACATGGCGAAGATGTTGACGCTGCTGTTGCGGATGATGATTAGATTGATTTTGTCGTATTTGCCCGTCAGAAGATGTTTTTTATCTACTGTGTGAAATTGTGTTTGCTATGACAACTGAAACCTGATGAACATGTTGTTTAGTACTTTGCTGTGAGAACATCACTTGTTATGTATGTTGATTTTTGTTTGGTGATTGTATGACGACTAAAACATGATGACATTGTTGATTAGTTGTACTCATATTTGGCTGTGAAACTTGAATTTGATGACATAGTTTGTTGTTGGACTACAATTTGCTCGACGTCTTTGAATGGGAACAAAGCTAACCCAACAGGGCCTCTGCTAATTTATTTATTTATTACCAAAAGGGCCTCTGCTATTTGTTTATTTATGAGCAAAAGGGGATACCCCCCCCCCATTTATGTTAATAGAAATCATTAGATGTTCACAACACTACACCCAGCCTGCTACACAGGTTTCATTCATTACTAGTTTCAGCAAATTGCCCATGTCATAGCCACTGAATACATCATGAGTGCTACATACACTGCAAATAAAGAGACAATCATCCTACAGAGCACATCAATTTTTCACATTACCTTCACAAGCTCTTTCATCTCCTCATTGCTGCCAAGGCCGTTCAGCAGCTGTTGCTTGGCCATGATTAGAGGAACTGGATCTTTAACCTTCGCTCTGCATCTTCCTCTTCATCGCTGCTCCTTCGCCATTTGTCCAACACCCCAACCTGTTGGTATTGGGATTCCTCAGCTAAACAAATAATCAACGCAGTTGCATTCCCCCACATCAGCAACTTCCCAGAAATACAAATCACATGAATCTTCCCTTTTCTGCATGAATCAAACTGGAAGATCGTCAATCAAACTACTAAAAAAATCAGCAACTGAAAGCATCAGGACAACACTTAAACATATAATTACCCCATGATTCGGGCATTTGTAGAAGACTCAGCCAGGATTGAGGATTGTGGTTGAGACGCGACGGATGACTCTGCGTGATTTGCAACAGTGGCACCACACCAACGGCAGCGGGGTTGCAATGAGCAACCGGCTGCGGTGCGTGTGCCGGCAGGGGTGTGATGAGACCCACAGGCGATGGTACAGGTGGCTACTTGGCGCATATCTAATTGTTGCCTGCTGAAGAGCAGGTGGACGTCTCTCTTTTTTCTAAAACTCAGCAACGTCTCTTTACTGGTACACTAGCTTGTTATGTACGCCTTCTCAAGTCTTTGATTTTCTTTCTTTTTTTTGCGAGGAAGGAAGGAGGACAAAATTGAGAGTTCCTGGGACTCGAACCCAAGACCTCTCGATTGAAAACAGAGGGTGCTAGTCACTTATGTGGCGAACGTTCCCTGGGAGGAGGACGACAGATGAACGCATTTTCCTCGCAGTTTTAGTTGCAACGCAAGATCGAACGGTCACAGTTTCAGGAATGTTATCAGGCGAATGAGCCCAGTTTTTCTTTTCTTCCTATATATAAAAAAGTATGCTACTTGCTGTCGTCTTAGTCAACAAACGATTGTGCCAACCTTGACCGTTGGATTGGCATTCAACATATGTCGTGTTTCTTTAGTCTCTTCTTCCTCCAGCCGCCAAAGCCAAACCAGCACCGGCGGGACTGACTTCTCCCGCCTCCCACGGTTGGTTGTGCTGCCGTGCACGCATGGTGGCCACATCGCACCCTAAAACTCTGTGCATCTTCCCCGGCTCCTGTTCGTTCCCGTCCGAGGCCTCACCATCGTCCTCCGCCTTGGTTCGCTTGCCGCGATGCCGCCCTCCGGTGTTGTCAACATGGTCAACAACCGAGAGGAATAAGGAGATGACTGTACATGGTGAGGATGACAGTAGGGACCCAGTTGCGTGCGCTGTAATTTTGTTTTTCGGGACGGAGAAGGGTATCAAATAGGTTGTGTGGGAGCTGTGGCCCGTCTAGCCCAGGCTTTTATTTCAGATGTGTAGCACATGACCAGGCCAGTTTGTTTTTTTCCTTTCTGAAAATGGCTAGCCCGACTATTTTGTTTTTGCAGAATAACCAACGTAGGCCTACTTGCTTTTCTATGCCCTGCTGGGCCGGAAATCTTTCAAGACGAGGAGGGATGCATTTTGCCCAGAAAATGGGCAATAAGTAATAAGAAATGGGCTGTAAAATAAAAAAATACAGCAAACAGGCAATTAGTTCCAAAATACTTTTTTCTTTCGGATTTTGATATTTTAAATTTCATTGTTTTTGTGCCGGTAAAATTTCATTGGATTTAAATTAAGGTATGTTTCGTTTTTAAATTAATTTGAATCTGGCTAGAAATTTTGGGCTGTATGCTATTTGGGACAGATTTGGAACTGACTTGTGGGTCTACTAGGCTGACGTGTACGAAAGGCTTTGTCAACTAAGTCCACAAACGATTCTAGCAGCAGTGACCGTTGGATGTTAATCCAACGGTCGTGCTGCTTCTTCAATATCCGATCTTCTTGCTCCAAATTACCCAAACCAGCGCCGGTGAGACTGCTTGCTCCCGCCTACCGTGGCCGGTTGTGCTGCCGCACAGGCCGCACCGCCCCACCCTATTCCATTGCTGGCCAGGCCATTCCTCTACTCACCCACACCTCCTGTTATTTTCCGGCAACGCCAGCTGGACCAGTAAACCCTCGTACTCCCCACCGCGTGGGCAACCATTGACGAGTCTTCCCTGGCTCCGTGTTGTTCCCTTCCTAGAGTCGTCCACCACCCTAGTGCTCTCGGTGCGGCGTGGTCAACGAACGACATCCATCGGACGTGGACTGTACGTGGAGAGGCTGACAGCTGGGTCCATGGCTGCACACAAGGAAATGCCTCCTTATTACGCGCAAAATAATGATTCCTCCACCTAACATCTGGCACCCATCGGAAGGGCCTCTGTATTTTGCGAAAAAAACATTCCCCTCACTGATAGGTCGGACCCGCCAGCTATATCTTCACACGCAAGGAAGTGCCTCCTTATTACGCGCAAAAAAAATGAATATTCCCCCTGCTAGCTAGGACCCAACATAGTGGGAGGCTGACTTGTGGGCCCACTAAGTTGACGGGGATGGAGGGCTTTGTCAACTTAGTCAATATGAACGATTCTAGCTCCTGTGACCTTACGATGTCCATCCAACGGTCGTAGTGCTTCTTCAACCTCTGGTCTTCTTGCTCCAACCGCCCAAAGCAGCGCCGGTCATGTCGCATGCTCCTGCCTCCCGTGGACGGCTGTTCTGCCGCGGATGCCTCACCGCCCCCTACTACTCCCACCGCTGGCCAGGCCATTCCTCCACTCACCCACACCCCATGTTATTCTGCGGCGATGGCAGCCTCACACCAAAGTCGAACCAGTGAACCCTCGTACTCCTCTCCGCGTGGGCATCCATAGCCGCGTCTTCCCCGGCTCCGTGTTGTCCCCTTCCTAGGCCTCGCCGTCGTCCACCGCCTTGGTGCTCACGGTGTGGCGTGGTCAATGTGGTCAAGCAACGACTTCCATCAGAAGAGTACTGTACGTGGAGAGGCTAACAGCTGGGTCCACGGCCGCAACAAGGAAGTGCCTCCTTATTACGCGGAAAATAATGATTCCTCCACCTGACAGCAGGGACCCACCGGATGGGCCACCGTATTTCGCGAAAAAATGTTTCCCCCCTAACTGCTGGGACCCACCAGCTACATCTTCGCACGCAAGGAAGTACGTCCATATTACGGGCAAAAAAATGATTCGCCGATTCGCCGGTACCCACCAGCTTCATCTTCGCCGCAAGGAAGTGCACGGCGTCAGACCCACCTGTTCAAGCGTCGTGGCGCTTGTCATTCAGTCGCGAACGTGTACATACATACGATCGGTCTGTCTACAGGCTGCAGCGATGAACCGTGGCCGTGTAAGGAAGGGCACGTGTCATAGTAGAGGCACGCACGTAGCATGTACACGTACGTACAACGGCCAGGGTGCAAGAAAGTAAATACAACCACGTACGTACATATGGGCAGGGTCTCGAACGCCTGCTCACGCATACGTACGGCCAGGGCTCATGTACATGGCTGGGTCGGAACGGAGAAACTTCGCCGTTGTCGTGTTCATGGGGAGGGAACATAATGCGTCGTGTTCATATGGAGGCAACAAAATACATCATGTTCATCGGGAGCCAGCCAGCTTGGAAGGAACAGCCGATGGAAATGAGGCCTCGCGTACCGCAGAACGGAGGAAACGGCCTTGTGTTCGACCAGCCACGGTCGAAACGGGATCGTGTTCATCGAGAGGGGTCTGGCGTACCGCAAAACGGAGGAAACGAACTTCTCTTGGACCTCCTATGGTCGAAACGGGGTCCTGTTGATCGGGAGGGTGTGGCGTACCGCAAAATGGAGGAAACAGACTTGTGTTGGAGCACTACGGTCGAAACGGGGGTCCTGTTCATCGGGAGGGGTGTGGCGTACCGCAAAACGGGACTCCACGGGATACTGTTCATCTCCACCGTTGACTACCTCCACGGGCTACTGTTCATCCACTGTCGACTTCCTCCAGCCTCCACCTGCGACTGTTCATCCACGGGCTCATGTTCATCCAGCCTCCACCGCGCGCTCCTCCACCGGCTATTGTTCAACCAGCCCTCTCCACGGGGTCCTGTTCAACCACGCCTCCACGGGCTACTATTCATCCAGCCCTCCACCGACTACTGTTCAACCAGCCCTCCACCGGGTCCTGTTCATCCCCCCCCCCCCCAACCGGCTCAATCGATCGGGGTCCTGTTCATCCAGCGGCAACGGCCTCTACTACCACTGGGTCCTGTTCATCCAACCCCCCACGGGTCGCCCTGCTCATCCAACCCCCACGCCACTGCTCATCAAGAGGCAGCAGTTCGATCGGCTTGATTAGCAGCAGAGTGAAGGAATCGCCGATCCGGTTCGATTAACGCCATCGATCGATCGCCGGGTTCGAGAACGCCTAGCTGCAGCGGCACTCGCTCGGGTTGATTAGATCCCAATGCCTCGCTCGGGTTCGGTTAGAGCGCAACGCCGCACACACGCCAGACGTACGAGAAAGCAGATCGCCGCCCCTGACCACCCACCGTAACCGGGAACTCCCCAATATTTTCTGCGCCCTTGCTTCTACCAAGGTTTTTTCCGTCATGGACGGCCCATAGAATGTCATGCAGCTGCGTCTTCGGCCCACCCAGGATGAAAAGCCCATTTTTTGTCATAGAAGTAGGAGCCCACCACATCTATGATGCTACCGGGTTTTGTCACAATTATCGTCATAGAAGTGTCATAAGCATGACAGAAAAAATTTCGTTCGGCCCGAAATGTCACAGATGTGTCTTTTTTTTGTAGTGACACCGGAGGGGCCTAGGGTTGTACAGAGACGGTTTACAGAGAAAGGAAACTAAACATCCGGACGCCAAGCTTGCCATCCACGCAAAGGAGAGTCCCATCCGGACACAGGGGAAGGCCTTCTATCTTGTATCTTGACGGCCCATCAGTCCGGTCCATGCAACATAGGCCAGATCCCCGGGGACCCCATAATCCAGGACTCCCTCAGTAGCCCCTGAACCAGGCTTCAATGATGATGTGACCGGCGCGCAGATTGTCTTCGGCATTGCAAGGTGGGTTCCTCCTCCGAATACTCCAAAGCAGTTGAACAAGAGAACTATATCCGGCTCTGTATAACAGTTACAACCCCCAACCTCAAGGGAAAAATACTTAAGCAAAATAAGTTATGTCCTCCGACAGCTTTTTTGGCGAGACGTTACATCTGGCCTTATTATTATTTCGAACCATTTTTTGGCTTCCCGCTTCGCATTTTGAGGCGTAGCCTCCATTGACACGTCTTGTCAAAGCAGAGATCGTGTCCCCTTATCACGGGATTCTCATCAATACGGGTTTGGGTAATCCAACCATGTCTTTCGCACGACCCCTTGGGAACAGGCGAGTTTTAAGGCTTGAGGGGGGGGGGGGCGCTTGATATTTACGGCTTATATAAACGGATAAAAATCCACCTTTTCACCCCACGCCCTCTTGTTTCCTCTGCCTTCCCATCCTCGAGCTCCAGCGCCCAAGCTTCAATCTTTTCCACCGCCACCAACCCTTCCAACAATGTTCGGATCCGGTTCTCAAGGCAAGTGGATGGCCTCCTCCATGACGAAGGAGAACGTCGAAGAGCTCCGGGAGGCAAGGTACCTGACCGCGGAAATCGCACACAGGCTCCCCGCAAAAGGGCATGTAATCCCCACACCAGAGCCCGGCGAGAGGGTCGTGTTCATCCCTCACTTCCTCCCCGGGTTAGGGTTTCCCCTTCACCCCTTTGTTCGCGGTCTCATGTTTTATTCCGGGCTGGATTTTCATGATCTAGCCCCGAACTCCTTCCTTCATATCTCGGCGTTCATCATCGCGTGTGAGGCATTTCTGCGCATCCCCCCACACTTCGGCATGTGGCTCAAGGCCTTCAACGTGAAGCTAAAGGTGGTCGACGGGCAGCACACGGATTGCGGCGGCGCCATGGTGAACATGCTCCCCAATGTTACCTAGCCCAAAGGGGCCTTTGTGGAAACCATCAAGATATGGCAGCAGGAGTGGTTCTACATCACCGAACCACGCAGCACCAAGTGGGCGGCCGCTCCTGCATTCAGATCTGGACCCACGCTGCGGCTCGCGTCGTGGACCAATAAAGGTCTGGACTGGGGATCGTCTGACGAGGTGTTGATGCTGCAAAAGCGTATCAAGAGTATCATAGAAAAGGACACCAGCCTCACTGACGTGATCCAGGTGATGCTTGTCCGCCGAACCCTTCCCTGACAGCGATGGCCTCTCCGTATGTGGGAGTTCAATCCGGAAGGGACGCGGACCCTGCAGCATTTCTTCGGCATGACACACAAAGAGATCTAGAAATTGCTCTTCAAGGCTTAGAAGTCGTGGCCGAAGATGTCCGAGGACATCGGCCTCGAGTGCAATCACCCGGCCACCCCGGTAAGTGTTAAATTTCCGAACATAGCTTATTTCATCAATCAAAAAGGGGGGGTACTAAGAAATCCCTCCTCTCAACAGGGTTGGACGAAAAAGGCGGAGCGGATCAGGTGTCCGGCCCCACTCCCCAAAGACCCAGCTAATCCTCTGCTAATGAAGATGCTGGTCCTGGTGCCATACCAGGCGCCTGTGAAGAAGTCAAGAAGAAGAAGGGCAAGGAGGCCGAAAGTGGCCTCCACCATAAAGGTACTTCAGACGTTGTGTCCGGAGGGACCGAGGCTCCCTCCTCCCACGAGGGGGACGAAGACGAAGACGAAGAGGAGGAGGAAGAAGATAACCCTCCTCCCAAGGGAAGGAAGAGGGCGGCCTCCGTAGACTCGGAGGTGGAGGCATCCAAGAGTGGAAAGATATCCCTGTCGGATGACTCGGATTCGGACGCTGAAGCCATCCCCAAGAATCTCCCCAGGATCAAGCCCCTGGCCGAATTGTAAGTACCTGAGGATGCTCTACACACATCCAGTCTTTTTCGAGTCGTGGGAATCATATTAAATCATGCGCTATAGTCCGGCCCGTGATCTCCCCCAACTATCTTCATCGTCGGGGAATTCTCTGGCATCGGAGATGATGGAGAGTGAATTGCCTCCGCAAACCACCCCACCACCTACTCCGGAGGATGCCGAGGTATTATCCCAAAGGACCTCTCTAGTCCGTGGAGAGGCGTGGGGGACCGCCAAGATGGCGCCAGAGGGTAATGCCTCAGCTGCCGAGAACATGGGGACGCAATCCCCACGGAGACTTATGGCGGGGCCCCTGACCAATCCGTCCCCCAGCCGAACACCACTCCAGACACCCAAGTGGATCCGGAACCAAATAAGCGACCCCCTTCAAGGGTGGGGGGAGCGCCAACTCCAGCTGCGACCTCCACTAATCCGGAGGCGCCGAACACACTGATGGAGATGCTTCAATGCGCTTCCATCATGGAGGAGCACCGCACCCTAATGGGTGCGGTGGTTGAAAAGTTCAGTCCACCAAGAGCGGGCTGAATGAAGCCTTCACTAGCCTGTTAACAGGTTTCGATGTATGCGGTGTAAGAACTTTTAGCCGCTTTTCATATGAAAAAATATGCCTGTGTATAGATAGTAGCCCCTGAGACTCTATTCAGTTTGTGGAGAAACGGCCGAACAAAGGATCGATAATATTCTCAAGACATAATGTTCTTGTCTACTTTAGAAAAACAGGCTTCACTATTAGCGGCAACCGCCTAGGCTGCCGAAGTATCCGAGCTCAAGCGGAAGCTGGGGCTGGTTGATGAGGATCTCGTCCACATCAACAAGAGGTTTGATGAGGCATAGGGTATGTTTTTGAGAAAAAGAAAAATGTTTACACATCCGAAGGAATATACCATGCAGAGTCTAAGCTCCTATGTTGCCCTGTTTATTTGCAGGAAGTGCAGCCGCGGTCGAGACCCTAAAGGGCGACCTCGCCAAGACCAAGGAGCAGGCACGGGTGAACCAAGCGGCTGCTGACAAAGCGGCCGTAGATTTAAAGGCCAAACAGGTTGCCTGCCGCCAATACGAGGAGCGGGTGACCGAAGTAAAGCAAGCACTCAAGGATGCCGCCAGCAAGTGCGAGTCCTTGGAAGAGAAGAATAAGGCCCAAGCGGCCGAGCTGGCCAAGGCTCTCCAGGGAGCCAAGGTGGCGCGGAACGAGTCCCATGCGGTGCGCGAGGAGATTGAGTAGGCCAAACAGATAGCAGCTGGTAAGCCCTTTTATAGAGTAAATTCGGCAGTCATAAGTATGCCTTGCTCACTCGACTATGGAGTTCTCCAGATGCCTTTACGGATCTTCCGAAGAGTGCTGCCGACGCCACGCAGTTCTTCCAGGCCCAGGAGGGGCACACGACGGAGAAGCTATTCTGGTCACAGTTCGCGGAGCAAGAGCGCCCATCTCTGTTGAACGACCAGATGGTGCAGTGGGCCGAGCTGCATAGGATGCCCGGATTGGCCATGAGGGACGTTATAGTCCGGCTGTGGCCGACCGAACCCATTCCGAGCAGCTACTTGGGCCTGGTGCAACGACTCGTCGACGCGCTGCCCTGAATTAACGCAGTTAAGCGGTTGGCATGCATAGAAGGTGCGTGGATGGCCTTCGCCCGTGTCAAGATGCATTGGGCGAAAATGAAGGCCGCCGTTTGAGGACCCGCCTGGAGGCAAGGACCACCGCAAGCCGAAGCGCTATTTCGAAGACGTCCTAGATGGTGCCCGTTTGATAGAGGGTCAATGCTCGAAAGATCTCATGTTCGAATGAATGTATCCGGGCTGTCTGGACCTTTTGTTTATGAAACAAGGTCTATATATAATATGCTTGCTTGTTTGTCTCAAGTTATTTTCCTCCCGTGCGGCCGTTTGTTATATCTGAAAGTTTGCCAGTCGTCGGCTTCGGCCCCCACGTAGATGCTACGGGGGTGTTCGGAAGAGCACGTGACCACACTCATTCCAACGTCTTGGTCCGTGAAGGAGGTGGTCGTGCAACAAACAAGGCAATCAGACTATGCGGGTTTAACACTCTCACTTAGCCAGAGGAGTTTGACAATGAGATTATAGGCTTAGCCCCTGGTGTTGTTCGGCTATCCGAACCTGGGTGCTTTGGATGCCTGACCGGGTAAAGACCAGCCCTTCGTATAATACGGAAGAAATCGCTAGAGATTCAGTAAATCGCCGAATTGATGACCATCTCTCGCTGCATCATGACAGTCAGTTTTCGGCTTTCTCTACCGAGGTGCTTGACCGGGCGAACCAGAAACACAATCTCATTAGTTCTCTCTTTACTACCTTAGCCGAACAAGCGGAACATAAGGTGGTAAGCACAGGAGCCGGGCAACCGAACTATTGACCCAAGACATGATTCGGAGCCGATGCATATAATGCAATATTTGGGACACCGACTTGTACTATGAAAGTGGTCGGAATTTTAGTTTTTGAATGTTTGTGGCCGAATAAATCCCCTGGCCTTTGATGCCAATGTGTGTATGTCCATCAGTCGTGAAGACAGAATGCGGATTATGGAGTAGGTCAATACCGAATATGGTAGGACAAAATTGTTTCCATTATGGTCTGATTTGATACGTCAAAACATGCTCTTACGGAGGATGGCGTACAAGTCAAGGCTAGTTTACATGCCAAAGATTTGTAAATAAGGGAAAAGCTCCATGCAGGTCCTAAAAAAAGGTGGTCTTTGAAGATCCTTTGGACACCCTACCGCACGTCTGCGTTGCTTTCGCCTTTGAGGGAGGTTCCTTGAAAGGAACGGTCCACGGTTGTCTTTACGAAACCGGGCTCGGAAAGAGTCCATGTAGGTCCGTGGAATAGCTAGATTTTAATGCACCTGTGGTATTGAAGAAGAAAGGGAAAAATAATCAAAGAAAGAAAAAAGGTCAAGGTCATATAGGGTGTAGTCGTACTATAGACCATCCGCATTGTGCCTCCGTTGATGCCCAAGTTATTTTGAGTGTGTAATTATGCCCATGCGGTACAAATGTCGCGGATGTGTGTGGCAATCGCCGGAGGCGAAACTGCTAGGATAGCTCTGGAGTTGTCGAGCTGTCATTGTACAGAGTTGACCAGACTCGTTTGTCCGGGGGCTTGATGGCCGATGAGGTGTGTGGCTTAATAGGGCCGCTTTGTACCTCGGCCGCGACGGCCACGGTGTGCTCCTCAGTACGGAGGGAGCACTCCGTGTTTCCATTAACTGTAATGATGTCGCAGGGTCCTGGCATTTTGCGCTTTAAGTAAGCATAATGCGGGACCGCGTTGAAGCGGGCAAAGGTGGTTTGTCGGAGCAGTGTGTGATAGCCACTGCGGAAGGGGACGATGTCGAAGATCAAGTCTTTGCTTTAGAAGTTGTCCAGCGAACCGAAGACTACTTCCAATGTTATGGAGCCCATACAATGGGCTTCAACGCCATGAATTACTCCTTTAAAGGTGGTTTTGGTGGGCTTGATTCTTGACGGATCAATACCCATTTTGCAGACAGTGTCTTGATAAAGCAGATTAAGACTACTTCCACCGTCCATGATGACTCATGTGAGACGGAATCCTTCAATAATTGGATCGAGAACCAATGTTGCCGAACCTCCATGACGGATACTGGTCGGATGGTCTCTGCGATTGAAAGTGATCGGAAAGGCTGACCACGGGATGAATTTTGGGGTGACCGGTTCTACGGTGTAGACATCCCTTAGCGCACGCTTGCGCTCCCTCTTGGGGATGTGTGTAACATATATCATATTCACTGTTTTTACCTCGGGGATCTCTTCCGTCCCCCTCGTGTTGGGCCAGGTGAGGATCTTCATCGTCGTCCTCGCTAGGCGGCTCTTTCCCCTTATGCTCAGTGTTGAGCTTACCAGCCTGTTTAAAGACCCAACCATTTTTGTTGGTATGATTGACAGGCTTGTCAGGGGTGCCATGAATGTGGCAAGGCCGATCGAGTATTATGTCCAAGCTGGAAGGACCATCTTTGTTTCGTTTGAATGGCTTCTTCCGCTGTCCAGATTTGAAGCCGCTGAATCCGGCGGTGACCGCCATGTCTTTGTGATACGTCCCCGTCATATCTATTATTTTTGATTGTTCCATGCCAATGTTATACAACTTTCATATACTTTTGGCAACTTTTTATACTATTTTTGGGACTAACATATTGATCCTGTTCCCAGTGCCAGTTCCTGTTTGTTGCATGTTTTATGTTTCGCAAAAACCCCATATCAAACATAGTCCAAATGGGATAAAAACGGACGGAGAATATTTTTGGAATATTTGGGAAATATGGGAAGAAGAATCAACACGATACGGTGCCCGAGGTGGCCACGAGGCAGGGGGTGCGCCTGCCCCCCCTGGGCGCCTGGGCGCGCCCCTGACCCTCATGGGCCCCCGTAAGGCAGTTGCTGCTCTTCTTTGGCCACAAGAAAGCTAATTTTCGGAGAAAAATCTGGGCGAAGGTTTCAATCCAATCGGAGTTACGGATCTCCGGATATAAGAAACGGTGAAAGGGCAGAATACCAGAACGCAGAAACAGGGAGAGGCAGAGAGACAGGTCCAATCTCGGAGGGGCTCTCGCCCCTCCCATGCCATGGAGACCAAGGACCAGAGGGGAAACCCTTCTCCCATCTAGGGAGGAGGTCAAGGAAGAATAAGTAGGAGGGGGGCTCTCTCTCCCTCGCTTCCGGTGGCGCCGGAGTGCCACCGGGGGCCATCATCATCACCGCAATCTTCACCAACAACTTCACCGCCATCATCACCAACTCCCCCCCCCCCTCTATGCAGCGGTGTAACCCCTCTTTTACCCACTGTAATCTCTACTTAAACATGGTGCTCAACGCTATATATTATTTCCCAATGATGTATGGCTATCCTATGATGTTTGAGTAGATCTGTTTTGTCCTATGGGTTAATTGATGATCGTGATTGGTTTGAGTTGCATGTTTTATTATTGGTGCTGTCCTACGGTGCTCTCCGTGTCGCGCAAGCGTGAGGGATCCCCGCTGTAGGGTTTGCAATATGTTCATGATTTGCTTATGGTGGGTGAAAGTGCTAGTTATCGACTAGAGGGGGGTGAATAGGTGATTTTTATGAAAGTCTTGAAAACATGAGAGTTTCGAAGACAAACAATATAAATGAACCTATTGATATGCAGCGGAAGGTAGACTACACTGAGCAAGCCATAGTCAAGTATGCAATGAAGTGAAAGCACGAAGACTAATAGCAGCTAGGTAGTAAAGATCAGGATGGAAGATAGTATGAAGCCAAACAATGATAGTAGTCACACAGTGAAGTCAAACAGGTAGTGCAAGCAGGCAATGACTTCACGAAGACAAACTGTAAGTAATGAGAGGGAGAGGATAGAACCAGTCAGTTGTTGAGGACACAAGATTTGTTGGACCAGTTCGATTCTTTGTGACAAGCGTAGACGTCTCGTTAGGGAGGCTGAGATTCAACTCAGAAGACCGCATCTTCACCTTATTCCCCTTGAGCTAAGGACACCCAGTCCTCGCCCAATTACTCTGGTAAGTCTTCAAGGTAGACTTCCAAACCTTCACAGACTTCATTCATCGGCGATCCACAATGACTCTTGGATGCTCAGAATGCAACGCCTAACCGGCTGGAGGATTCACAGTCCTCAAGTGTAACAAGTCTTCAGGTCACGCGGACAGAAAGACTACAGTGATGCCTAACACTCTTTGGCTCTGGGTGTTTGGGCTTTGTCCTCGCAAGGATTTCTCTCTCTCAAAAGCTTCAGAGGTGGGTTGCTCTCAAACGACAAAAGCCGTGCACTAACTCTGACCGTTGGAACACGTATCAGTTCCTTAGTGACCCAGGGTCATTTCGAACAAATCAGGTCGGGTTGCCTAGTGGCTATAAATAGCCCACCCCCTACACCATAAATTGGTGGCTGATCAGAGTTAGTGCACGGCTTTTGTTGTCAATACTCGAAAACCAACTAGGGGTGGCACTAGATGCACTTACAGTGGATGGCGTGAGTGACAGAAGCATATACCCGAGTAAGTAGGTTGTTTGCGTATGGGATAAAGAGGACTTGATGCTTTAATGCTATGGTTGGGTTTTACCTTAATGATCTTTAGTAGTTGTGGATGCTTTCTAGAGTACCAATCATAAGTGCATATGATCCAAGAAGAGAAAGTATGTTAGCTTATGCCTCTCCCTCAAATAAAATTGCAATAGTGATTACAGGTCTAGTTATCGATTGCCTAGGGACAAATAACATTCTCGTGACAAAAAGCTCTTTACTAAAACTAATTTAGTTGTGTCTTTATCTAAACAGCCCCTACTTTTTATTTCCGCGCTCTTTACTTTCTTGCAAACCTACCATGAACACCTGCAAAGTACTTCTAGTTTCATACTTGTTCTAGGTAAAGCGAACGTCAAGCGTGAGTAGAGTTGTACCGGTGGTTGATAGAACTTGAGGGAATATTTGTTCTACCTTTAGATCCTCGTTGGGTTCGACACTCTTACTTATCGAAAGAGGCTACAATTGATCCCCTATACTTGTGGGTTATCAAGACCTTTTTCTGGCGCCGTTCCCGGGGAGCAATAGCGTGGGGTGAATATTCTCGTGTGTGCTTGTTTGCTTTATCATTAAGTAATTTTTATTTGCTGTTCTTAGTTGTTCTCTATCTTTAGTTACAGATATGGAACACGAAATGCCAAAAAATTAGGTTTACTTGCTACTCATGCAGATGGGAAACCTCCTAAAACCCTCGATGCCCGTTATGTGACAGATATTATGTACTACTTTGATAATCCTGAGAAAACCCCATTCAATCTGGTAATCGGAGACACGTTGGATCAACGTGAATACTTTAGGGATTACCGCTTGACTCAAAAAGGGAAACTATTATGGGATCAAATTTATATGTTGAAGTGGTATGCTCGGCAAGTATGCTTGAGTTATGATTATACTTGTTGCTCTAGGATGAAGGCTCCACACCTTCCCTTTTCATGCAAATTTAATGATAATAAAACCTTAGCTTCTTATGCTAATGGTATATATCATTACTATGATGTGGAACAAATAGAAGAATTTGTTGCTTTTATGGGTGCTTATGAAATCGAATCTTTGTTCAAAGAGTGTGAAAACCTTTATGATGTTGTTTACAGACCTGAAAATTTAGCTATCCTGAAATATTGTTATGAGAATTATGAATACAATTCCTATATTGATGAATTTATTGAGAAAACTCTCCGCTGTCGAAGAAGAGACTAATATTTTGCAGGAATTTATGGAAGAAGAAATTAATGACATTGTGAGCTCATTGGATGAAAAAGATGAGGAGGAGAGCGAAGAACAAAAGGAGGAAGAGCGGATTGATCACCCGTGCCCACCTTCTAATGAGAGTAACTCTTAAACTCATACATTGTTTAATTTCCCTTCATGCTTACCGAAGGATGATTGCTATGATGATTGTTATGATCCCGTTGATTCTCTTGAAATACCCCTTTTTGATGATGCTTGCTATGCTTGTGGCTAAGATGCCAATATGAATGATGCTTATGGAGATGAACTTGCTATATTTACTTATGTTAAACATGAAATTGTTGCTATTGCACCCACACATGATAGTCCTATTATCTTTTTGAATTCTCCAAACTACACTATATCAGAGAAGTTTGCACTTATTAAGGATTATATTGATGGGTTGCCTTTTACTGTTGCACATGATGATTTTGATGAATATAATATGCATGTGCTTGCTGCTCCTAATTGCAATTATTATGAGAGAGGAACTATATCTCCACCTCTCTATGTTTCCAACACGAAAAAATTGCAAGAAATTGTTTATACTATGCATTGGCCTTTACTATGTGTGCATGAATTGTTCTTTTATGACATGCCGATGCATAGGAAGAGAGTTAGACTTCATCATTACATGATATATGTTACTTTGTGCTCACTACTAAATGTCAAATCATTGTTAATTAAAATTGGCTTTGATATACCTTGGGATCCGCGTGGATCCATTACTTGAGCACTATATGCCTAGCTTAATGGCTTTAAAGAAAGCGCTGCCAGGGAGACAACCCGGAAGTTTTAGAGAGTCATTTATTTTTGTTGAGTGCTTTCATATAGTTTAAAAATAAAAAATAAAGAGGGGAACCCAAAGCTTTTTCAAAAAGGAAAGTGAAAGTGAGAGAGACAAGCATGGTTGAAGTGGGGGAGCTCCTTGAACTTTGTTCATGCTCACGGAAACTTTGTGAATCTTGATTACAGAAACTTTTCAACAAAAATAATTATCCCCTTGTACAATTCCATTGTATTATAAAAATAATGTGCCAAGGTTTGCCTTTAGGATGTTTACAATGCTTGTTGGTTTGTACGGTGCAGGACAGAAACTTTGGCTGTAGTGCGCGATTTTACATTTTTTTACTGGAACGTCAAATGGTTCTGAAACTTTTTGCAATGTCTTTCTATACAAATTGTTTATTGTTCCTAATTTTGGTAGAATTTTTGGAGTACCAGAGTTATGGTGAATGTTCAGATTATTACAGACTGTTCTATTTTAGACAGATTCTGTTTTTGATGCATAAGTTTGCTTGTTTTGATGAAACTATAAATTTCTATCAGTGGATTAAGCCATGGAAAAGTTATATTACAGTAACTACAATGCAAAAACAACATATGAATTGGTTTGCAACAGTACTTAGAGTAGTGATTTGCTTTATTATACTAACGGATCTTACCGAGTTTTCTGTTGAAGTTTTGTGTGGATGAAGTGTTCGAAGATCGAGGATGTTTCGATATGAGGATAAGGAGGAGAGGCAAGAGATCAATCTTGGGGATTCCCAAGGCACCCCAAGTAAATATTCAAGGAGACTCAAGCGTCTAAGCTTGGGGATGCCCCGGAAGGCATCCCATCTTTCTTCAACAAGTATCGGTATGTTTTCGGATTCGCTTCGTTCATGTGATACGTGCAAATCTTGGAGCGTCTTTTGCATTCAGTTTTCACTTTCTTGTATGCACCATGCTGGTATGAGATAGTCCTTGGTTGATTTATAGAATGCTCATTGCACTTCACTTATATCTTTTGAGGATGGCTTTATAGAATGCTTCATGTGCTTTGCTTATATCATTTGAAGTTTGGATTGTCTCTTTCTCTTCACATAGAAAACCGCCATTTATAGAATGCTCTTTTGCTTCACTTATATTTGTTAGGGCGTGGGCATACCTTTTGTAGAAATAATTAAACTCTCTTGCTTCACTTATATCTATTTATAGAGATGACAGGAACTGGTCATTCACATGGTTAGTCATAAAATCCTACATAAAACTTGTAGATCACTGAATATGATATGTTTGATTCCTTGCAATAGTTATGCGATATAAAGATGGTGATATTAGTGCCATGCTAGTGGGTAGTTGTGGATTGTAGAAATACTTGTGTTGACGATTGTGATTCCCGTAGCATGCACGTATGGTGAACCGTTATGTAACGAAGTTGGAGCATGAGGTATTTATTGATTGTCTTCCTTATGAGTGGCGGTCGGGGACGAGCGATGGTCTTTTCCTACCAATCTATCCCCCTAGGGGCATGCGTAGTAGTACTTTGCTTCGAGGGCTAATAAACTTTTGCAATAAGTATATGAGTTCTTTATGACTAATGTGAGTCCATGGATTATACGCACTCTCACCCTTCCATCATTGCTAGCCTCTTCGGTACCATGCATTGCCCTTTCTCACCTCGAGAGTTGGTGCAAACTTTGCCGGTACATCCAAACCCCGTGATACGATATGCTCTATCACACATAAGCCTCACTATATCTTCCTCAAAACAGCCACCATACCTGCCTATCATTGCATTTCCATAGCCATTCCGAGATATATTGCCATGCAACTTCCATCATCATCATATACATGACTTGAGCATTTATTATCATATTGCTTCGCATGATCGTAAGATAGCTAGCATGATGTTTTCATGGCTTGTCCATTTTTTGATGTCATTGCTACGCTAGATCATTGCACATCCCGGTACACCGCCGGAGGCATTCATATAGAGTCATATCTTTGTTCTAGTATCGAGTTGTAATATTGAGTTGTAAGTAAATGAAAGTGTGATGATCATCATTATTAGAGCATTGCCCTAAGAAAAAAGGAGAGGCCAAAGAAGCCTAAATAAAAAAGGGGGCCAAATAAGCCCGCCAAAAAAAGGGGCAATGTTACTATCCTTTTACCACACTTGTGCTTCAAAGTAGCACCATGTTCTTCATATAGAGAGTCTCTTGAGTTATCACTTTCATATACTAGTGGGAATTTTCATTATAGAACTTGGCTTGTGTATTCCAATGATGGGCTTCCTCAAATGCCCGAGGTCTTCATGAGCAAGCAAGTTGGATGCACACCCACTTAGTTTCCAGTTTGAGCTTTCATACACTTATAGCTCTTAGTGCATCCGTTGCATGGCAATCCCTACTCCTCACATTGACATCAATAGATGGGCATCTCCATAGCCCGTTGATTAGCCGCGTCGATGTGATACTTTCTCCTTTTTGTCTTCTCCACACAACCTCCATCATCATATTCTATTCCACCCATAGTGCTATATCCATGGCTTGCGCTCATGTATTGTGTGAGGGTTGAAAAGGCTGAAGCGCGTTAAAAAGTATGAACCAATTGCTCGGCTTGTCATCGGGGTTGTGCATGATGTGAATATTTTGTGTGGTGAAGATGGAGCATAGCCAGACTATACGATTTTGTAGGGATAACTTTCTTTGGCCATGTTATTTTGAAAAGACATGATTGCTTTATTAGTATGCTTGAAATATTATTGTCTTAATGTCAAATGATAGACTATTGCTTTGAATAACTCATGTCTTAATATTCATTCCATGATTAGATTATGTGATCAAGATTATGCTAGGTAGCATTCCACATCAAAAATTATATTTTTATCATTTACCTACTCGAGGACGAGCAGGAATTAAGCTTGGGGATGCTAATACGTCTCTGTCGTATCTATAATTTTTGATTGTTCCATGCCAATATTATACAACTTTCATATACTTTTGTCAACTTTTTATACTTTTTTTGGGACTAACATATTGATCCAGTGCCCAGTGCCAGTTCCTGTTTGTTGCATGTTTTATGTTTCGCAGAAACCCCATATCAAACAGAGTCCAAACGGGATAAAAAACGGATGGAGAATATTTTTGGAATATTTGGGAAATATGGGAAGAAGAATCAATGCGAGACGGTGCCCGAGGTGGCCACGAGGCAGGGGGCACGCCTGCCCCCCCTGGGCGCACCCCTGACCCTCGTGGGCCCCTTGTAAGGCGGTTGTTGCTCTTCTTTGGCCGCAAGAAAGCTATTTTTCGGAGAAAAATCTGGGCGAAGGTTTCAATCCAATCGGAATTACGGATCTCCGGATATATAAGAAACAGTGAAATGGCAGAATACCAGAACGCAAAAACAGGGAGAGACAGAGAGACAGAACCAATCTCGGAGGGGCTATCGCCCCTCCCATGCCATGGAGACCAAGGACCAGAGGGGAAACCCTTCTCCCATCTAGGGAGGAGGTCAAGGAAGAAGAAGAAGGAGGAGGAGGGGGGATCTCTCTCCCTCGCTTCCGGTGGCGCCGGAGTGCCACCGGGGGCCATCATCATCACCGCAATCTTCACTAACAACTTCACCGCCATCATCACTGAGGGAGTCCCGGATTAGGGGGTGTCCGGATAGCCGAACTATCACCGTTGGCCGGACTCCTGGACTATGAAGATACAAGATTGAAGACTTTGTCCCGTGTCCGGATGAGACTTTCCTTGGCGTGGAAGGCAAGCTTGGCGATACGGATATGTAGATCTCCTACCATTGTAACCGACTCTGTCTAACCCTAACCTATCCGGTGTCTATATAAACCGGAGGGTTTTAGTCCGTAGGACGAACAACAATCATACCATAGGCTAGCTTCTAGGGTTTAGCCTCCTTGATCTCATGGTAGATCTACTCTTGTACTACCCATATCATAAATATTAATCAAGCAGGAGTAGGGTATTACCTCCATCGAGAGGGCCCGCACCTGGGTAAAAACATCGTGTCCCTTGTCTCCTGTTACCATCCGCCTAGACGCACAGTTCGGAACCCCCTACCCGAGATCCGCCGGTTTTGACACCGACATTGGTGCTTTCATTGAGAGTTCCTCTGTGCCGTCGCCGTCAGGTAGGATGCCTCATCTCGTCTTTAAAGACGATAATATCGCCAAAGGAGCCTTGGCCGCTGGTCAGACTCTTCGGCTAGGTGGTTTTCTTATGACCGCCAGTCCGGCCACCGCGCCGACGATGACCTCTCGAGTCATCGAAACCAATCTCCATGTTAATTCGGAACTCGCCGAACAGTTAGATCCGATCAAGCTCTCCTCCGTAAATGAGCTCTTGGATCGCATCGCCGCCCTGGGAGTCGCCACAGACTACGACCGGATCGGGCCTAAAATCGATCTGAGAGAGATCAACTCTCCCCAGGCTACCCATCATGTTGCTGTGATAGAGGAGCAATGCGACGATTCTTCTTCTACCTTAAGGACTAGCTACGTCCGGATTCGATCCTCCATGCGGATTCCCGCAGAGGGGCGGATGTCGATCAAGCCACGAACTTAAAGTCGGTGGCGGGTTGGACTCATTGGATAACACTCAAAATCCAAACTTCGAGTTCGAAACTTCTCGCCCCTGAGTCCTAAATTGGGCGGGGTTCGGATCTAGTTCCACCGCCCACCCAAACATTAGCGATCTCTCGAATTCGGCAAGAGCCCGCTGAAGCAGACATCATTCTTGGGCGATTCCTCCTGGTTATGTACAGATAAAGGACTGCCGAGAGGAGGACGCAATCCCAATCTTCTGCAATAATTGCATGGACAAGGGAATCGTAAACGCCATAAGTCGTCGCGAAATTACACGCTTTGCCGACTTGGTGACCATAGTACAAAGGTACTATGCGATGGAGAGCCCCTGGAAAACCGAAAGTAAATTTTGGGATAATCCGGCCCCGAATACATCCCTAGTCCGTAATAAAAGGGTGCATCATTATCAAGCACCTAGGTTAAATACCAAAATACCAAAACCCCCTAAAGGGTACGGAACAGTACTGCAGGGTTGGCTAAACGGACCTTGCAAAATTCATAGCACAGAGGGCACCACTCCAACTCATAGCCTTCGAGCATGTTGGATACTGCGGCAGGTGGCCAAAAGTGGCGAAGAGCTTCTAGCCTCAGAATCCCAGCCCAGCAACACCAGTATGGTGTTAACAGTCTTCGAGACTTTCGCATCAAATAATATGCGAAAATGAACACTCCGCAACCTTGCCGAAGTCTACCAAGTAGCAACAATAAATCCATGGGGTGACACGGCTATTACCTTTAATGCCAGTGACGAACCTAAATTCTGAACAGCCCGAGCACCAGCTGCATTGGTCCTCAGTTCGATAGTGGACGGCTTTCGCCTTACTAAGGTACTCATGGATGGCGGCAGCGGACTAAACCTCATCTATGAGGAAACCCTCCAAAAATGGAAATAGATCGGAACCGCATTGAGCGAAGCAGCACAACCTTTAGAGGAATAATCCCTAGCCGGAAGCATGCTGCACAGGAAAAATCACACTGGGCGTAGTGTTCGCTCGCGGACAATTACAGGTCCGAGGAGGTCACATTTCAAGTGGCCCGTTCAACAGCAGATATCACGCTTTATTAGGACGAGAGGCATTCACAATTTTTCAAGCTATACCCCATTATGGGTACATGAAGCTTAAAATGCCGGACCTAACGGAATCATCACTCTCGCTAGTGATCCAACATAGCACTCACGAAAAACAAGACAGCCGCACTAGCCCTCGAGGCACTATCCGAAGCCCTAGCGGCCGAGGAACTCACAGCGATGCGCTCCACGGTGAACAGGGACGATGTGATACTTTATAAAAGATCCAAGTCCACCTCTTTTAAACCAGCGGATGAAATAGTCAAATTCCAAGTCCACCCAATGGACCCTGCAAAGACGGCCTCCATTGGGTCACAATTAAACCCTGATGTAGACGCTGCACTACGAGAATTTCTACGAGAAAACTGGGACATCTTTGCCTGGCACCCTTCAGACATGCCAGGAATCCCACGTCGGTTGGCCGAGCATAGCCTAAATATCCTAAAAGGATTCAAGCCAGTCAGACAGGCTCTTCGGCGCTTTTCCGAACCCAAGAGACAGGCCATGGGAGAGGAGCTAGCCAAACTTTTGGAAGCCGGATTCATCAGAGATATAAAACATCCGGACTGGCTAGCAAACCTGGTGATGGTACCAAAGAAGGATAAATCCTGGCGCCTATGTGTTGATTTTAAAGACCTTAATAAGGCTTGCCCAAAGGATCCCTTCCCCTCCCTCGAATTGATCAAATTATTGGCCTTCTGACAGGACACGACTCATTGTGCTTCCTCGACGCGTACTCGGCTACCACAAATCAAGATGGCGGAGCAGACCAAGCTGCAACAGCATTCATCACTCCATACGGCCCGTTCGCTTCAACACAATGCCCTTTGGGCTCAAAAATGCCGCGCAACATATCAGCGCATGATTCGGACATGTCGGCAAACCAGATCGGCAAAACAGTGGAAGCATATGTAGATGGCGTGGTCGTCAAAACCAAGCACGTCGAAACTCTAGTAGACGACTTGAGGCTCACATTCGACAATCTTCGAAAATATGACATCAAGCTCAATCCGGAAAATGCGTCTTCGGCGTTCCAACCGGAAAGCTCCCGGCTTCATTGTGTCCGGTAGAGGAATTGAAGCAAACCCAGCCAAGATCCGAGCTCTGTCACAATTGGATATTCCAAAAGACCTCAAACAAATACAAAATTGGCGGATGCGTCGCGCTCTAAGCCGCTTTATTTCTCGTTGGGAGAAAAGGCGTTACCCTTTACCGCCTCCTCCGCGCAGATCGAACACTTGAGTGGGCGGATGCCGCCACCGCCGGACTCGAAGAAATAAAGGCCATTTTGGCAACAAATCCGGTCTGTCCGTAGCGTGGGCGAACCAATGCTATTATATATCGCCGCAACACATCAAGTTGTCAGCGCGGTGCTCGTTGTCGAACATAACTCCATGCAAGTCCCGGTACCCACACTATCAAAAGATAGCATACGCGGTGTTCATGGCATCCCAGAAGCTGCAACACTACTTTCAAGAGTGTTTGATAACGGTAGCCTCCGAAGTACCTCTTAACGACATTATAAACAACCGCGACGCGACGGTCCGGATTGCTAAATGGGCCATAGAGCTCCTTCCATTCGACATAACTTATAAGCCACGACGAGCTATTAAGTCGCAGGTTTTGGCCGACTTCGTGGCCGAATGGACTGAAGCCGAACTCCCTAAATAGTACGGCGCATACTCCAATTGGATCATGCACTTTGACGGCTCCAAAATGTTGGCGGCCTGGTGCTGGCGTCGTCTGGCGTCCCCAACCGGGACACAGTCCAATCGTCCTTCGAGATAATGTATACGGACTCCAACAACGCGGCGAATATGAGGCCCTTCGCACGCCTCCGGATGGCGCTCCATGGGCATTCAACAACTAGAGGTGCGCGAGGATTGAACCTCGCAATATCTCAAATAAGCGGAGACTTTGATGCCAAAGATCCGAAAATGGCAGCATACCGCAGCGCGTCCTAAAATGTCAAGACGGTTGAAGGGCTCGAATTTCATCATATAGCCCGGGATAACAACCAGGAGGCGGATATATTGGCACGCATCGGTGCAAAACGCGATGCCGTCCCACCCAATATCTTTCTGGAACGGCTGTTCAAGCCATCCGTACTATGGGAAGGGGAGTCCGGCAATAACAATCCGGACCCAACCGCACTGCCTGACGCCGAACACTCTGACACAACCGGAGTGTAACGCCCCGGATTCGATGCGCCAGGTGTCCGTCAGTTATTCGCCGTCTTTGCCATGTCATTTTCTTGCGTGTTGCACTTTGCCATGTCATCATCTGCATTTCATATCATGTCATCATGTGCATTTCATTTTGCATACGTGTTCGTCTCATGCATCCGAGTATTTTCCCCGTTGTCCGTTTTGCAATCCAGCGCTCCTATGTCTGCCGGCGCCCCCTTTTACCTCTTTTCGTGTGCGGGTGTTAAACGGTCTCGAAATGGCCCGAGGTTTGCCAAGCGGCCTTGGTATAGCACCGGTAGACCGCCTGTCAAGTTTCGTGCCATTTGGAGGTCGTTTGGTACTCCAACGGTTAACCGGGTAACCGCAAAGCCCTCTTTGAGTTGCAGCCCAACATCCCTTCCAAAGTGGCCCAAAACCCAGCAAACTCCCCTCCATGCTCTCGGTCGTTCGATCGCGATCGCGTGGCCGAAAACCGCACCTCTTTTGGACTCTCCTAGCTCCCTCTACCTATAAATATGTCTTCCTCCCCGAATTCCCGCAGTCCAAACCCTAAAAAATCATCCCCGTCGCCCGCCGGACATGTCCGTCCGCGCCGGACGCATCCGCCGCCCCGCAGCCACGTCGTCCGGACCAATCCCGGGGCGACACCTCAGCGCCGCCGCCCCCTCTGCCACTCTCACTTTGCCACGTGGCGCTCTGCGCCGCCCGCCCGCCATGGCCGGCGAGCCGGATCGAGCCCGCCCGGCCGTCCGCCGCCACACAGAGCCCGACCGCCCGCCGCCTCGCGCCTCCACAGCCCGGCGCGCTGTTCGCTGACGCCGCTCCGGCGCCGCCCGCCGCCTCCGTTCGCCGGCGCCCGCCGCCTCCGGCGGCTCGGCCCTCCGCCGCCTCCGCCACCGCTCCGGCCCGGCCGTCGCCTGCCGCCTCCCGCTGCCCGGCCCTCGCCGGCCGCCGCCGCCCGCCATGGCGCGCCCGCTCGGCGAACCTGCGCCTCCTCCGCCTCAGCGGTCCCTCGGTCCGGATCCGGTGGGATCCGGCCGGATCTCGCTCCGCCGGCCTCCTCCGCCCCTCTCCGACCTCCGGCCGCCGTTCTCCCTCTTCTCCGGCCATCCCCGAGCTCACTCCGGCGAGAACTCCGGCCCTGCATCAAAAACCGTGCGGACCCGAGGTTGACCCGTTTCCCACAAAGTCCCCAGATTTCCAGTATTTTGTTGCATTTTCATCGCATCATAACTCTGCACCCGTAGCTCCGTTTCGTGCGTGTAATATGTCAAAATGTTCGTCTCGATGAGTAGAACATTTCATCTCATTGCATCATTTTCATTTGAGCTCATCTTGACGCCAGAAATGCTGTTAGAAGAGTGCTATGTGATGTTAGTTTCTGATTTTTATCAGAACATGCACTTTTGTCATTTTTGCCATGATTGATGTGTGCACCCTATGAACTTGAGTCCTACATGTGTTTTGTAATATGCCATGTCCTCTTTACAGTGGTGTTTGCTATGTATTTTTGTGATCAATGTGGTGACTATCACAAGCATGCAAAACTAGGCTTCCTGATGTTGCTGATTTCAGCCCTGTTTTGCTGATATTTTTATGCCATGTTAACTTGATGCTACAGAGAGATCCATGCATATTTTGAGATACTTCAGTAAGGATGTTTTGAACATATGGTTATTCTCTAACCATCCATGCCCTTGTTTGCAATTATGGAGTAGTCTAGCTTGAGTCAATCGAGCTCTACTTTTGCTTCAAAATGTTCCTGGCAGATTGTTTACATGTTATTCAATTTTGCCAAGGTTGTTGTAGTTGATCCTTGCATGCTATGATGTTGTTCTTGCCTTGTATAGCTTCTATGCCATGTCTTCTTGATGGATGTATGCTTATTTAACATGTATTGCTCTGTGGTGAGTGGTTCAAGCTCATCAACATGCCTACTTATCGTTGTTCCTGCCATGTTTAAATCTGTAATATAACTTGCCATGTTTACATGGGTGCCATCATATCTTCTGATCCTTTTTGGCTCATGGTCAGTAAGGGACTTTTGTTCTATGCTTTGAGTAGATTCATGCCATGCCTTTGTTTGCCATGATAAGTTCCTGTAACATGTTGTTTCATAGCTCTAAACATTGCAACCTGATGTTATTTCTGCAAAGTCTGAAACTGTTATTATTTGCAATCTTGCCATGTGTTTTTGAGCATGTTCTAGTGATTTCTGGAGATAGCTCAGTGCTCATGTTTTGTCATGATTTACCTGTACATCATGCCCATGCCTTTTGTTATCATGTTGAGGTCCTGAAGCATGTTGTTTTGATGCTTGCAATATGCCTAGTTGCTGTTTTGGACAGATTGTTGCTATGACTTGTATAGGGTGTATGTGTTGAACCGTTGCTCCGTTTTGAGTGTGCTCTATATGAAACTTGCTTGATTTTGCATGTTGCTTCATATTATCATGTTGCATCCTTGTTTTGAGGTGTTTGCTTGATGTTTGGATGCATTTTGCATCAATGCCATGCTTAACTTGTTTTGCTCATATCTTCTAGGCCGTAGCTCCGAATCTAATGAACTTTATGTGTAACTTGACTAGAATTACGTGTAGATCATCATGGTGCATTTTAAATTGCTGTTTAACAACTTGAACATAAGGTTTATTCAGATCTGGACCAATCTCAAAATTTGCATACGAGGACTTACCAGAATTGTTATATGTTGTCTCCGGCCTCATTTAAACTTGCTTTGACGTGTTGTTCTTGTTTGCATCATCTCTTGCCATGAGTAGCCTCATCTAGAATTGTCATGCATCATGTTTGTTGTGCTTCATGCCTTGTTCATGTGTGGAGTGTTTACTATGTTGTGTGCTTCTTCTTGTTAGTTCCTGTTTCGTTGCGATCGTGAGGATTCGTTCGTCTACGCTTGGTTCGGCTTCATCCGTTCGTCTTCTTCATGGACTCGTTCTTCTTCCTTGCGGGATTTCAGGCAAGATGACCGTCACCTTGGATCTCGTTACTATCATTGCTATGCTAGTTGCTTCGTTCTTTCGCTATGCTGCGCTACCTATCACTTGCTGCTCAAGCCTACCTAATTGCCATGTCAGCCTCTAACCTTTTGCACCCGTCCTAGCAAACCGTTGTTTGGCTATGTTACCGCTTTGCTCAGCCCCTCTTATAGCGTTGTTAGTTGCAGGTGAAGATGAAGTTTGTTCCTTGTTGGAACATGGAGATGTTGTTCCTTATTGGAACATGTTTACTTGTTGGGATATCACAATATATCTTATATTATTAATGCATCTATATACTTGGTAAAGGGTGGAAGGCTCGGCCTTATGCCTGGTGTTTTGTTCCACTCTTGCCGCCCTAGTTTCCGTCATATCGGTATTAGGTTCCCGGATTTTGCGTCCCTAACGCGGTCGGGTGATTTATGGGACCCCCTTGACAGTTCGCTTTGAATAAGACTTTTCCAGCAAGGCCCAACATTGGTTTTACCATTTGCCTGACCTATCACCTTTTTCCCTTGGGAGTCGCGCTCTCAAGGGTCATCTTTATTTTAGCCCCCCCGGGCCAATGCTTGTCTAAGTGTTGGTCCAAACTAGAGCCACTTGCGGTGCCGCCCCGAGGCAACTTGGGGTATCGTCGGTTGCCGTCGATCGTCTGCTCATCCGGTCGTGGCTCGAGGCGAGATACGCTGCTGCTACTATCGAGTGTCGGCACGCCGGAGGCTTTGCTGGTCTTGTTTTATTGTTGTCGAAATGTCTTGTGGCCGGATTCGAGACTGATCGGGTCTTCCGGGAGAAGGAATATCCTTCGTTGATCGCGAGAGCTTATCATGGGCTAAGTTGGGACACCCTGCAGGGTTTGAACTTTCGAGAGCCGTGCCCGGTTATGTGGCAGATGGGAATTTGTTAATGTCCGGTTGTAGAAAACCCGAAGTTGATCTCAATTAAAATACACCAACCGTGTGCGTAACCGTGAGTGTCTCTTTTCGGGGTTGATCGAGAGGAGAACACGGTTTCTTGGGTTATGCCTGACGTAGGTAGGAGTTCAGGATCACTTCTTGATCATTACTAGTTGACGACCGTTCCTTTGATTCTCTTCTCGCTCTCATTTGCGTATGTTAGCCACCATATCATGCTTAGTCGCTGCTGCAGCCTCACCACTTTATCCCTTCCTTTCCCTTTAAGCTTTGCTAGTCTTGATACCCATGGTAATGGGATTGCTGAGTCCTCGTGGCTCACAGATTACTACACCACCAGTTGCAGGTACAGGTTTGCGATGATCATGGCGTGAGAGCGATGTTTACTTGTATTGGAGTTCTTCTTCCGCTTCTTCTTGATCGGGGATAGGTTCCAGGTCGGCAGCCTGGCTAGCGGTGGTGGATGTCGTTTGAGTTTCTGTTTATGTTTCATCCGTAGTCGGATGTTGATCTTGTATATGATGTTGATGTATTCTTGTGGCACTCGTGCCTTATGTATGTATCCCCACTATTATGTAATGTTGATGTAATGATATCCACCTTGCAAAAGCGTTCCAATATGCGGGTCTATCCTTGGTGGGACCGTCGAGTTCCTTTTGGATAGGGTCGCATATTGGGCGTGACAAGTTGGTATCAGAGCCTCGACCAACCCTAGGAGCCCCCCTTGTTTGCTCGTGTAGTTTGGCCGTTGTCGAGTCTAGAAGAAAACTATTTTCGGAGTCTAGTTATATCGGAGAGTAGGAATTCTGTTTACTCCTCAGCCCCTTCGTCGCTCTGGTGAGGAATCTTGACGTAGGTGTTTTGAATTACTCCTCTTCCCCTTCAAATTTTTTTTTAGGATCACGCAGTTGGTTTTTCGATCGTTGTTCCTCAGCTCTTTTCATCCGGTGCATTTCTCGTCAAGTCGACTCGACCATCCTCATCTTTGCCAAGTTCAATCCTCAGTTCTTCCTTCGACGTCGTTGTTTTTCCTTGCCCGAAGTTGTCCTTGTTTTTCCCACCGCCTCCCTTCTTCCTCTCGGAACCGGAGTCCGTGATCGAGTATCCGTCCCACTCGTACGAAGTCTTTGCTCTCTCTCCTCAATGATTTCAACCGGTGTTTTCTCTTCAAGTTATTCGTCTGTTCCCCGTTCCAAGTTGCCTTTGTTTTCCCGCCCTCCCACCTTATTATTCCCGTAGTTCGAGTTTCTTCCGACCATCAATTCCATTCGTGTGGAGCCTCTTCAGTCCTTCGTCAATTATTTCTACCAGTGAATTCTCTTTTGTTTGAGATTCTTCATCCCTTTCTTTTTCCGGCGCACTCAATTCAAGTTTTTTTTTCGGTGTTGATCATATTCTTTTCCTCGGCTCAAGTGTTTACCCCTTGCTCGTTCGCCTCTCGCCAGTTTATCCTTCTGGACTGTTCAAGACCTATCAGGAGATTCGTCGGTGTTCTAATTAATTCGAGGTTGTCACCTCATTCTAATATTTCAATTCTTCCGGTGCATCATCTATCTGTTCAACAATCCTTTTTCAACGGTGTTATCTCTTCAGTGGGCCCTAACCCACAGGTCTTTTTCCAGGATCTTACCTGACTCTCCTATTTTCCCGGAGCTATTCCCAATTCTTTTCAAGTCTGACGTAAGTATGAATTTCATCAGTCAGATGTTTTGCCAAGATCGATTTCAAAACATTTCATTATTGGCTCAACCTCTTCGCTTTTCATTCTCCCGGAGTATCTCGGTAATTTTGGTGATGTTTATCGTCGTCTTTGAAGACCGTAGTAGAGTTTCTCTTAAATCTTGTCCGTTCTCCCGGAGGTTCATGGTGCTAGCTCGATGTTATCCTATCTAATTGTTTCCAGTCTTGCAAATTCTTTTCGTCCATCTGGAGTATTTCAGGAGTTGATTTCTGTTTCTTTTCACCGGAGGCCATCTTTTCAGAAGATTTCTTCGTTCTAAGTTTTTCAAATTCGTTCTCCAATTATTCCATATTCGTGCCCCTTCGTTCGTCTTAATATTCTTCCGGTGCTGCCTTCAAGCATTCGTCAATCAGCTCATGATCTCTTTGTTCTTTTGCATCTAAATTCCATCAAGCATGTTCGTTCTTCTAATTCTTCCCGGTGATTCAGTCTCTTTCATCAGTCATTTCCGAATTCTTACGGTGGTTCATTCAGATTCTATTTCCTTTGTTATCGTATCAATCCATTCCTGCTTCCAATCCTACCGGTGGTTCATGAAGACTTTCTCAAGTTTTGTGCCTTACCCCTTAATCCTTTTCAAGAAGAATAAGTAGTATGCAAAATCCGTTGCTTGTCATCAATTTAATTTGATGAAGGATAAGCATACAATAAATCTTATTCTTATTTCATCCAAGTGAGTAATCCCTCCCTTCGGAGTTTGTTCTTGAGGAATAAATTCGAGTTTCAAGTGCTTTCATCTTTTCTTATCCGGAGTTCAATTTTCTCAGCCATTTCGTCGGAACCTCCATCTAAATCATCGCAATGCTCATCTTATTCTTTCATCCTTCAATTTTATCTCATCATCTTTTGTTACCGGAGTTCTTCATGGTGGTTCTTCATGATTTAATTCTTTCTTCAAGAGTTCATCAAGATTTTGTTGGTGGAGTTCAAGTATCTTTTCTTCTCGCATCTCGAAGTGCAATTAATTCTCCGTATTCTTTTGAAGTGGAGTTTTGCATTTCTTCGTTCTTCTCAGCTATTTAATCTTTTCCTCTTGTGGTCGGCGATCAGCTCTTAATTTTAAGATGTTATCCATAAGTCCACAACAAGCTTATTCTTTTGTTGTTGAAAATTTCCAACAACTCGGTTCAATCTTTTCTTCTAAGATTGCTTTCTGTTCCATTCGTGGCACAAGTTGTCGTTTTCTTCTCAGTTCTTTTCATTCAATTTTTCCAATTCTTTCCGGTGGTTTTGTGTCATGTCTTCATCAAGTATCATTCCATCCTCTCAAGTTCAAGTTCTATTCCTCCATGTTTTAGCCGGAGTGCTGCCTAAATCCTTTCAGTCTTATCTGTTTCTTTTCTCATTCTAACCACTCCGGTTAGAACGAGTTGTTTCATAGTCTATCTGATTCCGTGAGCTTTCGATTCTCGTCATTCTCATCGTTCCTCTCTTCTTCTCGAGTGCTCTCGATTCTTTGCTTCTTCTCTTGAGTTCTTGTTTCACCTCATCTTTTTTTCCCTTCCGTCTCGGTCCTAAGATCTCGGGACGAGATCTCTTGTTAGTGGAGGAGTGTTATAGCATACTGGATTTGATCGCCGGTGTCCGTCGATTATTCGCCGTCTTTGCCATGTCATTTGCTTGCGTGTTGCACTTTGCCATGTCATCATCTGCATTTCATATCATGTCATCATGTGCATTTCATTTTGCATACGTGTTCGTCTCATGCATCCGAGCATTTTCCCCGTTGTCCGTTTTGCAATCCGGCGCTCCTATGTCTCCCGGCGCCCCCTTTTACCTCTTTTCGTGTGCGGGTGTTAAACGGTCTCGGAATGGCCGAGGTTTGCCAAGCGGCCTTGGTATAGCACCGTGAACCGCTGTCAAGTTTCGTGCCATTTGGAGGTCGTTTGGTACTCAACAGTTAACCGGTAACCGCAAAGCCCTCTTTGAGTTGCAGCCCAACACCCTTCCAAAGTGGCCCAAAACCCAGCAAACTCCCCTCCATGCTCTCGGTCGTTCGATCACGATCGCGTGGCCGAAAACCGCACCTCTTTTGGACTCTCCTAGCTCCCTCTACCTATAAATATGTCTTCCTCCCCGAATTCCCGCAGTCCAAACCCTAAAAAATCATCCCCGTCGCCCGCCGGACATGTCCGTCTGCGCCGGACGCGTCCGCCGCCCCACAGCCACGTCGCCGGACCAATCCCGGCGACACCTCAACGCCGCCCCCCTCCGCCACTCTCCGCTTTGCCACGTGGCGCTCTGCGCCGCCCCCGCGCGCGGCCTGACGATCTCGGATCGGGCCCGCCCGGCCCGTCCGCCCGCAGCCTTGCGCGCGCCCTCCCAGCAGTCCGACCGCCCCGCCGCCTCGCGCCTCCCTGGCACGCCACGCCGCCGCCCCCGCCCGCTCCGGCGCCGCCCGCGCCGCCTCCGTTCGCGGCGCCCGCCTCCCGGCGAGCTTCGACCTCCGCCGCCTCCGCCACCCGCTCCGGCCCGCCCGTCGCCTGCCGCCTCGCGGCCCGGCCCTCGCCGGCCGCCGCCCGCCCGCCATGGCGCGCCGCTCGCCGAGCCGCGCCTCCTCCGCCTCAAGGCTGTCCCCTCCGGTCCGGATCCGGTGGGATCCGGCCGGATCTCGCTCCGCCGGCCTCCTCCGCCCCTCTCCGACCTCTGGCCGCCGTTCTCCCTCTTCTCCGGCCATCCCCGAGCTCACTCCGGCGAGAACTCCGGCCCTGCATCAAAAACCGTGCGGACCCGAGGTTGACCCGTTTTCCACTAAGTCCCGAGATTTCCAGTATTTTGTTGCAATTTCATCGCATCATAACTCTGCATCCGTAGCTCCGCTTCGTGCGTGTAATATGTCAAAATGTTCGCCTCGATGAGTAGATTATTTCATCACATTGCATCATTTTCATTTGAGCTCATCTTGACGCCCGAAATGCTGTTAGAAGAGTGCTATGTGATGTTAGTTTCTGATTTTTATCAGAACATGCACTTTTGTCATTTTTGCCATGATTGATGTGTGCACCCTATGAACTTGAGTCCTACATGTGTTTTGTAATATGCCATGTCATCTTTACAGTGGTGCTTGCTATGTATTTTTGTGATCAATGTGGTGACTAGCACAAGCATGCAAAACTAGGCTTCCTGATGTTGCTGATTTCAGCCCTGTTTTGCTGATATTTTTATGCCATGTTAACTTGATGCTACAGAGAGATCCATGAATATTTTGTGATACTTCAGTAAGGATGTTTTGAACATATGGTTATTCTCTAACCATCCATGCCCTTGTTTGCAATTTTGGAGTAGTCTAGCTTGAGTCAATCGAGCTCTACTTTTGCTTCAAAATGTTCCTGGCAGATTGTTTACATGTTATTCAATTTTGCCAAGGTTGTTGTAGTTGATCCTTGCATGCTATGATGTTTTTCTTGCCTTGTATAGCTTCTATGCCATGTCTTCTTGATGGATGTATGCTTATTTTATCATGTATTGCTCTTTGGTGAGTGGTTCAAGCTCACCAACATGCCTACTTATCGTTGTTCCTGCCATGTTTAAATCTGTAATATAACTTGCCATGTTTACATGGGTGCCATCATATCTTCTGATCCTTTTTGGCTCATGGTCAGTAAGGGACTTTTGTTCTATGCTTTGAGTAGATTCATGCCATGCCTTTGTTTTCCATGATAAGTTCCTGTAACATGTTGTTTCATAGCTCTAAACATTGCAACCTGATGTTATTTCTGCAAAGTCTGAAACTGTTATTATTTGCAATCTTGCCATGTGTTTTTGAGCATGTTCTATTGATTTCTGGAGATAGCTCAGTGTTCATGTTTTGTCATGCTTTACCTGTACATCATGCCCATGCCTTTTGTTATCATGTTGAGGTCCTGTAGCATGTTGTTTTGATGCTTGCAATATGCCTAGTTGCTGTTTTGGACAGATTGTTGCTATGACTTGTATAGGGTGTATGTGTTGAACCGTTGCTCCGTTTTGAGTGTGCTCTATATGAAACTTTCTTGATTTTGCATGTAGCTTCATATTATCATGTTGCATCCTTGTTTTGAGGTGTTTGCTTGATGTTTGGATGCATTTTGCATCAATGCCATGCTTAACTTGTTTTGCTCATATCTTCTAGGCCGTAGCTCCGAATCAAATGAACTTTATGTGTAACTTGACTAGAATTACGTGTAGATCATCATGGTGCATTTTAAATTGCTGTTTAACAACTTGAACATAAGGTTTATTAAGATCTGGACCAATTTCGAAATTTGCATATGAGGACTTACCGGAATTGTTATATGTTGTCTCCGGCCTTATTTAAACTTGCTTTGACGTGTTGTTCTTGTTTGCATCATCTCTTGCCATGAGTAGCCTCATCTAGAATTGTCATGCATCATGTTTGTTGTGCTTCATGCCTTGTTCATGTGTGGAGTGTTTACTATGTTGTGTGCTGCTTCTTGTTAGTTCCTGTTTCGTTGCGATCGTGAGGATTCGTTCGTCTACGCTTCGTTCGGCTTCATCCGTTCGTCTTCTTCATGGACTCGTTCTTCTTCCTTGCGGGATTTCAGGCAAGATGACCGTCACCTTGGATCTCATTACTATCATTGCTATGCTAGTTGCTTCGTTCTTTCGCTATGCTGCGCTACCTATCACTTGCTGATCAAGCCTACCTAATTGTCATGTCAGCCTCTAACCTTTTGCACCCGTACTAGCAAACCGTTGTTTGGCTATGTTACCGCTTTGCTCAGCCCCTCTTATAGCATTGTTAGTTGCAGGTGAAGATGAAGTTTGTTCCTTGTTGGAACATGGAGATGTTGTTCCTTGTTGGAACATGTTTACTTGTTGGGATATCACAATATATCTTATATTATTAATGCATCTATATACTTGGTAAAGGGTGGAAAGCTTGGCCTTATGCCTGGTGTTTTGTTCCACTCTTGCCGCCCTAGTTTCCGTCATATCGGTATTAGGTTCCCGGATTTTGCGTCCCTAACGCGGTCGGGTGATTTATGGGACCCCCTTGACAGTTCGCTTTGAATAAGACTTTTCCGGCAAGGCCCAACATTGGTTTTACCATTTGCCCGACCTATCACCTTTTTCCCTTGGGAGTCGCGCTCAAGGGTCATCTTTATTTTAGCCCCGGGCCAATGCTTGTCTAAGTGTTGGTCCAAACTAGAAACCACTTGCGGTGCCGCCCGAGGCAACTTGGGGTATCGTCGGTTGCCGTCGTCTTGCTCATCCGGTCGTGGCACGAGACGAGATCTGTGCTGCTACTATCGAGGTGTCGGCACGCGGGAGGCTTTGCTGGTCTTGTTTTATTGTTGTCGAAATGTCTTGTAGCCGGGATTCCGAGAATGATCGGGTCTTCCCGGGGAGAAGGAATATCCTTCGTTGATCGCGAGAGCTTATCATGGGCTAAGTTGGGACACCCCTACAGGGTTTGAACTTTCGAGAGCCGCGCCCGCGGTTATGTGGCAGATGGGAATTTGTTAATGTCCGGTTGTAGAAAACCCGAAGTTGATCTCAATTAAAATACACCAACCGTGTGTGTAACCGTGAGTGTCTCTTTTCGGGGTTGATCGAGAGGAGAACACGGTTTCTTGGGTTATGCCTGACGTAGGTAGGAGTTCAGGATCACTTCTTGATCATTACTAGTTGACGACCGTTCCTTTGGTTCTCTTCTCGCTCTCATTTGCGTATGTTAGCCACCATATCATGCTTAGTCGCTGCTGCAGCCTCACCACTTTATCCCTTCCTTTCCCTTTAAGCTTTGCTAGTCTTGATACCCATGGTAATGGGATTGCTGAGTCCTCGTGGCTCACAGATTACTACACCACCAGTTGCAGGTACAGGTTTGCGATGATCATGACGTGAGAGCGATGTTTACCTGTATTGGAGTTCTTCTTCTGCCTCTTCTTCGATCAGGGGATAAGTTCCAGGTCGGCAGCCTGGGCTAGCAGGGTGGATGTCGTTTGAGTTTCTGTTTATGTTTCATTCGTAGTCGGATGTTGATCTTGTATATGATGTTGATGTATTCTTGTGGCACTCGTGCCTTATGTATGTATCCCCACTATTATGTAATGTTGATGTAATGATATCCACCTTGCAAAAGCGTTCCAATATGCGGGTCTATCCTTGGTGGGACCGTCGAGTTCCTTTTGGATAGGGTCGCATATTGGGCGTGACACGGAGGCTCTGCCCCCGAGATAACACCCTCCGCTCACGAAATAATGGTGGTTATCGCCCCGTGGACGGAACCATTCCTAGCCTACCTAACTAGGCAGGAACTCCCCGAAGACCAAAATGAGGCTCGCTGCATAGTACGGCGATCTAAAGCCCATAAAGTCCATGAGGGAGAGCTTTATAAGAAAAGCACTACCGGAGTCCTTCAAAGGTGTATCTCCGAAGAGGAAGGGCGAAACCTCCTGGCTGAAATTCATGCCGGACTGGGTGGGCACCACGCCGCAGCCCGGGCCCTTGTAGGCAAGGCCTTCCGTACAGGATTTTATTGGCTAACGGCCCGGGCAGATGCGCAGGACTTAGTCCAATGATGCGTCGGTTGCCATCTTTTTGCTAACCAAAGCCACATGCCACCCACCGCCCTTAAAACTATACCCATCACCTGGCCGTTCGCGGTCTGGGGGCTTGACATGGTTGGACCCCTTAAGGGAGGAACCCACAAGCAAAAATACCTATTGGTCATGGTGGATAAATTCACCAAATGGATAGAGGCCAAGCCTGTTAAAACGGCCGAATCCGGACCGGTGATAGACTTCATATCAGGGGTAGTGCACCGTTACGGTGTCCCCCACAGTATCATCACTGATAACGGCACCAACTTCACGGCCGATGAGGTCAAATTATGGTGCAAAAACATGGGCATCAAGCTCGATTACGCCTCAGTCTATCACCCTCAAACCAACGGCCAAGTCGAGCGAGCAAATGGTCTAATCATGAGCGGCATTAAACCCAGACTAGTGCGGTCCCTCAAGGAATCTAACACGCACTGGGTTGAGGAGCTCGACTCCGTACTCTGGGGGCTGCGGACCACGCCGAATCGTACTACCAGATTCACACCATTCTTTATGGTGTACGGCGCAGAGGCAGTCTTGCCCTGCGACATAATACATGACTCACCTCGCGTGCGCATGTATGAAGAAAGAGAAGCCGAGCTCGATCGGCAGGACAGTTTGGACGCGTTGGAGGAGGAGCGCGACGTGGCAAAAGCTCGTTCAGCATTCTATCAACAGCAGGCTCGAAGATATCAAAGCAGGGAAGTACGGGCCAAGGCTTATAACGTTGGCGAACTAGTTCTACGCCTGCCGGACAAGAAAAAGGACAAACTCAAGCCCAAATGGGAAGGTCCCTTCATCATCGACCAGGTCCTGATCGGCGGAGCATACCGTCTGCGAAACGCATCGGATAACCGACTCGAGCCGAACCCATGGAACGCAGCCCGTCTACGAAGATTCTACGCCTAAGCGCCGGACTCCAAGTTCGTCTCCTTCCTCCGTCCACATTTTCTATTTTTGCTGTCTTTTATTTCTCTCCTTCCTCCTCCTTCTTCTTGAAGCCTCTAGAGGCTCATTTGCGCCTTTTTCGCACATACTTAACGCGCTGTCCGTGCTCATTATACCTGGGGGCTTCTTTAACAGAAGTTTATTTATATGGGCTTCATGCCCAACACATGCGTTAAACTTCCGCATGTACCTTTTATTCACCATTATATGCATCGATATGACTTAAGTTTTGGCCAAGCTGGGTTGCCTGGCTCCTGTGCTTACCCCTACGTTCCCGATTGTTCGGCTAGGTGGTAAAGGGAGCACCTCTGCGATTATTCTTGCCGGTCAGCGGATGTGTACCTCGAGTAGGTGAAGCCAAAGCTAGCGTTCTTAAGGGAATATTCGGTCGGTGAACTGAAAGATGATTTTAACTATTTACCCATCTGCCCCGGATGATTTTCTGCTTTCATAGCAGCTTTGACATGCACTTTAGGGCATGCACCCCAAATAAAGGAACCCTTAACGGAACTATTCTCCTGGAAGATGTTTGTTACTACCCATGTAATATAACATAACTAGTTGGGCACTTATCCGATACAGCAATAATGACCCCACGCCTTGTCTCCATGCATACCCGGTTCTTATATAACCACGAAGGTATTCGGACACACTCCGGACTATTGGGTCCCGAGGTCGGCGAAAAGGTCCGCTATGACAAGCGATCTACAATCCGGCTAGAAGACATTTTTCATGTCATATTTTTACATAGTCAACTCGACTGATTGTATTCCTCCTCAATGCCATCTAAGAGGCTATCTAATTTACAATCTTGTTGGGAATACTTGGCGGCCAATTCTACTTGGCCGTACACTAACTTCTGAGGATCTCTATCCCATCAGCCCCACAGTCCGACCTCGGCCATGTGGTTTGTGTCACCCGTGTACCGCGTCTTTACCATGGCCCAGCCTCCTGGCGCCTTTGACGGCAGGCCGATATCTTCCATAGTCGGAAGCACCACCGTGCTCCTTGAATCCGCTCTCGCCAGCTCCCCAAGGCCTTGGGCAGGGAGATAGATAGCCACAAGGCTTGGCCGATGCCTTTCATCACCGCTGGACTCGTTCGTGCAGGTAGCCGACGTTCGGGAAGAAGATCACCAAGAACTGGGCATCTCCTCCTCGGGGCGACCTGTGAGCAAACCTACATACATGTTTATGTTAGTCGCCTTCCTCGCCGAACTCTTTCAAAGTTCGCTCAAGCACTTATTGAAAATGCCGCGACGAAGCCGCCGATTCTCCTTCTGGTCGGACAACCTGGGCACGAACATCCTTTAGTTCCTCACCCAGCTTGGTGTTGGCATCTTGAGGTTATTTTTCTCCTGCCGCACCCTTGCAAGCATGCTCGCCGCCTTTAGCTGGCGCAAGAGCTGCTGCTTGTCCGGATCTAGTCCGCGCCATCTGCAATGTTTTGTCGATTTACACACCCGCCGCACTTCATAAACTATTTATCTTTTGAAGCGTATATTACGGAGAGGGAGTCTCTGTGGCTCCCCAGAAGCGGCTAGTGCGGACCTCAAGTTGGGCCTTGCACTCTTCAAGCTCCCGGGACAGTCGGGTACTCTTTTTGTAAGATCTCAGATAACAAATGATCCTTAAATCAGTTATTCTAACTATTTTAAGTCTCGGGGCTCTTGGCATATATAATCACAAATTTCCTTACCAGTATGTCCTTTACATACTGCTCCGTGGCCTGCTAGACCATCTTGAGCGGCACGGAGGTGCGCATCTCCAATTGATGGCATTCAAGGCCTCTTGGGAGAAACATGCATCACGAAGAACTGTCCGTGGCGCTTGTGATTCAAGGCGCTCTCCACCTCGGAGTCGGTGGCGGACAATCTGTCGGCATCCTCTGTCGGAGGAGCATCCGACGTACGCCTCGTGTTCGCCTCCGCGTCTGGACCCGGCTTTGGAGCCTGGCCGGCGGAGGCTCGATGGGCAACCTCTCGGGCTCGATCCGCGGCGCTTTTTCTGAAAAGAGCGTCGGCGTTAATCGCCTTCTAGGAATCAATCCTAGGAACATGGTGACCGCCATACCGTTCGGCGGAGTTTCGATCCGGACCGCACTTTTTTAGCTCGAGGCCGACGCCTTTGTTGGCCAGCCGCCGCGGGCTCGGCTTCCCGCCTCGATGGTACCCCTGCGAAACACCATTGGTATACGGTGATCAAGAAATAAGCACCGATGGGTCATTATCGAATATTGGGGCCTCGGTCTCGCCACTGTGAGGCTGGAAGTATTCCGGTAATCGGTCGTAATGGCAACCAAAGCATTGTCGATGCTAAGTTGGTGGAACACCCCGTCGATCAACTCCACCTTTATATCCGGATCCTCTTCGGAGGTCGGATCGAGGGACCGTTCCGGATCCTCGGGTTGTGGGGGCGGGCTGTGTATCTTCTCCACAGTCCAGCGCAGTTCCTGCGTAGAAACCATGAAATGAGATATTAAACCACGGGAACATGGATCGGACAGGTCACAAAGATGTTTGCTCACCCAGCTTCGAGGATTATTTGAAGAAAACTCCTTCAGTGGATTGACGCGGAGGAAATCCTCCTCCTCCCCTTTATACATGGCAGACAAGATCTTCACCAGTTCGGTGACCGATCCCGGCCCTTTGCGGCCATGGCGGGTGGCATCTCCTCCCCGTTGAAATCCCACATGGGGTGGCCCCTATATTGGAGCGGCTGCACTCCCATCATAATGCAGATTGCCATGACTCCAATCATGGTCAATCCGGCATGATCCAGTAACCTTATTCGGCTGATCAAATAGAGGACACCCCGGTCGTTTTCCCTCTGGGGGCTCCGAGGGCGCCAGCTTAGGCGCTTCTTCAGAGGAGCATTGCTGAACTCCGGAAGGTCGATCCGAACAGGATCCGGCAGCGGGACGTCCTCCATGTAAAACCATTCTGAAGGCCAGTCTTCGGACGCCTTCTTCGGGGTTCCGGACAGGTATCCGGTCCCGGCGATGCGCCATAGCTCGGCTCCGCCCACTTGATATATTGACCCCTCATGAGAACGGGGTACTAGGCAGAATATTCTCTTCCACAGCCCGAAATGAGCCTCGACGCCCAAGAATAGTTTGCAAAGGGCCACGAAGCCCGCGATGTGCAAAATGGAGGCACGCGTAAGGTGGTGCAACTGGAGGTCGTAGAACTCCAAGAGCCCCCGGAGAAACGGATGGATTGGAAATCCGAGTCCTCTTACTAGATAGGAGATGAAGCATACCCGTCTCCTTTAGAGGGATCGGGGACACTCTCCGCTTGCTTTCCGCCCTTGTAGGTGGCAAGTCCGGCTCGAACCGGAACCATGAAGGCCGGGGGAAGAAATCCCTTGGCTTGGAGTATAACTAGCTCGCTATGCGGGACTAGCATCTCTCCCAATTTCCAGGCTGAGGGCTGGGAGCGCGAGAGGAGGAGCCGCGTCGAATGTCCATGATGGAATGGGCTTTGGTCAGGAGGCGCTCCGATGAAAGCTCGCGAAGGGGGGATAGTGTGACTCAGATCTAGAACCTCGCGCCTCTTATAGGCAGCTCATTTGCGCAGCTAAGGGGGTAATTGTAAAAATACCCTGGCTTTTCGCATTCATTCAAACACGTGGAAGATGGCCATTATTGGGCGTAGAAGCCAAGGAGTGCAGCATTTATCAGAAGCCGGACACTATTCGACAAGTATATGGAATTTGGAGAAGAACCCGCCTTGCAATGCCGAAGACAATCAACGCACCGGACTCATCGTCATTGAAGCCTGGTTCGGGGGCTACTGAGGGAGTCCCAGATTAGGGGGTGTCCGAATAGCCGAACTATCACCGTTGGCCGGACTCCTGGACTATGAAGATACAAGATTGAAGACTTCGTCCCGTGTCCGGATGAGACTTTCCTTGGTGTGGAAGGCAAGCTTGGCAATACGGATATGTAGATCTCCTACCATTGTAACCGACTCTGTCTAACCCCAACCTATCCGGTGTCTATATAAACCGGAGGGTTTTAGTCCGTAGGACGAACAACGATCATACCATAGGCTAGCTTCTAGGGTTTAGCCTCCTTGATCTCGTGGTAGATCTACTCTTGTACTACCCATATCATCAATATTAATCAAGCAGGAGTAGGGTATTACCTCCATCGAGAGGGCCCGAACCTAGGTAAAAGCATCGTGTCCCTTGTCTCCTGTTACCATCCGCCTAGACGCACAGTTCGGGACCCCCTACCCGAGTTCCGCCGGTTTTGACACCGACAATCACCAACTTCCCCCCCCCCCCTCTATGCAGCGGTTTAACCCCTCTTTTACCCATTGTAATCTCTACTTAAACATGGTGCTCAACGCTATATATTATTTCCCAATGATGTATGGCTATCCTATGATGTTTGAGTAGATCCGTTTTGTCCTATGGGTTAATTGATGATCGTGATTGGTTTGAGTTGCATGTTTTATTATTGGTGTTGTCTTATGGTGCTCTCCGTGTCGCGCAAGCGTGAGGGATCCCCGCTGTCGGGTTTGCAATATGTTCATGATTCTCTTATGGTGGGTGGTGAGTGACAGAAGCATATACCCGAGTAAGTAGGTTGTTTGCGTATGGGATAAAGAGGACTTGATGATTTAATGCTATGGTTGGGTTTTACCTTAATGATCTTTAGTAGTTGTGGATGCTTGCTAGAGTTCCAATCATAAGTGCATATGTTCCAAGAAGAGAAAGTATGTTAGCTTATGCCTCTCCCTCAAATAAAATTGCAATAGTGATTATCGGTCTAGTCATCGATTGCCTAGGGACAAATAACTTTCTCGTGACAAAAATCTCTTTACTAAAACTAATTTAGTTGTGTATTTTTCTAAACAGCCCCTACTTTTTATTCACGCGCTCTTTACTTTCTTGCAAACCTACCATCAACACCTGCAAAGTACTTCTAGTTTCATACTTGTTCTAGGTAAAGCGAATGTCAAGCGTGCGTAGAGTTGTATCGGTGGTCGATAGAACTTGAGGGAATATTTGTTCTACCTTTAGCTCCTCGTTGGGTTCGACACTCTTACTTATCGAAAGAGGCTACAATTGATCCCCTATACTTGTGGGTTATCACTTCGGTATCGTTATTGTTGTTTCGGTGCTTATGTTTGTTGCGTCGTGGCCTACCGTTGCCGTCTCTGGCTTCGGGGGTGCCAGGGTCGCTGGTGCTATTGCTTTGATGAGGTAGCCAGCTATCTTCTCCCATGCAAAAGCGGGTCATGAGTGCGGTAAGAGCTGCCATGGACTTCGGTTTTTCTTGGCCGAGGTGTCTGGCGAGCCACTCATCCCGGGCGTTGTGTTTAAAGGCCGCAGGGGCTTCGGCGTCCGGGCAATCGACAATTTGGTTCTTTTTAATTAAGAACCTGGTCCAGAGCTTCCGGGCTGATTCTCCGGGCTGTTGGACTATATGGCTAAGGTCGCCGACGTCTGGAGGCCGGACATATGTGCCTTGGAAGTTGTCTCTGAAGGCATCTTCCAAATCTTCCCAGCTACCAATAGAGTTTTCTGGGAGGCTATTTAACCAGTGTCGTGCTAGTCCCTTGAGCTTCAGGGGGAGGTACTTGATGGCGTGGAGATCGTCACCGCGAGCCATTTGGATATGGAGAAGAAAATCTTCAATCCATACTGCGGGATCTATCGTTTCATCATATGATTCAATGTTCACGGGTTCAAACCCTTATGGAAACTGGTGCTCCATTACCTCATCGGTAAGCATAAACGGTGTGCGGCGCCTCTGGGCGATGTCACGACGCAGTTCGGATGATTTCCGTATGCGGTTTTTGGCCCGGGTTGTGCCTGTCACGCCAGGCCTGATGGCCATCTTCTCGCATTGGGGCACGCCCCCTTGATCCATAGATTGATCTGGCTTGGCCTGCTCTATTGTCTAGGTCATGCCGTAGATCGTAGGTGTATCCTGGGGCCGCTGTCTCTCTGCCTCTATGGCGGAGTGGTGCGGGCTGGTGTTCGGCCTGGGTGGGCTGCTCTATCCCATCCACGTGGTGGCCGGTCTAGTTCATCAGCGCGGTCATGTCTTGACGGTATTGGCTCGAGGGCCTCGTCATCAAATTGTGGTAGTAGCCAACGCTTCGGGTAACTTTTTTTGGGCGTTGGAGACCATACTCTTCGGCAGCTAGGACCTGGGTCCATCTGTCATTGAGTGTGACCTGTTCGGCTTGGAGCTATTGTTGCTTATTGTTTAGGCTTCTCGCCGTGGCGATTAGCTGGCGCTTAAAGCGCTCCTGCTCAAGTGGTTCCTCTGGCACAATGAAGTCTTCGTCCCCGAGGCTCACATCATCCTCGAAGAGTGGTAGATAGTTGCTATCCTCCGAGTCCTCATTCCCGACCGGATCGTCAGGGTTGACTTGCCCCTCCTCCCAATCATCATTTTCGGATGTTGGTTCGACGGGGGCTTCGGGGTCTTCGTAATTTTCTGGAGTTTTATTGTCTTCGGTGCCGGTAGTACTTTCTTTTTCGCGACATGGTTTTGAACGGCGCCGCTGATGTCGACGCTTTGGTGGTGCCTCAACAGGCTCATCCTCGACCGGATCCTTCCTGCCGTCGTCATCATCTTCTTTGGGTGTGTCCACCATATACACATAATATGTGGAGGTGGTCGTCCAATGTCCGGTAAACGGCGGGTCTTGGCCTTGTTCGCCTGCAGCATCGTCGTGCATGTTGTCGATGTCTTCGGGGACGTAGTCCAGCATGTCGGTTAAGTCCTCGACGGTGGCTATGAAGTGGGTGGTGGGTGGGATGTAAAATTCCCCGCTCTCAGCCCCTAGTCCGGGTTGGGCGTAGTTCAGAAGTGATTCCTTTGTAATGGCGAGGGATCGCATTAAGTCTAGAGCCTCGTTTAAGAGAGAGGTTTGGACGAGGAAACGAGAGTCCGTGGAGCTAGGCAAGGCAGGAGTCTCCTGGCCAAGCTCACGTAACGTGGACCTCGATAATTCGGAGCTAGTATCCAGGGGTGAGTCCGGCTTTCCGATGACAGGGGGAACCTGGCCTGACTCTATGCTTGCCGGTAACACAGTCCCCTCCAGATCTCCGGTAGCAAGCTCCGTAATTGGAGAGTCCGGCAGGCTCTAAACTCCCATCTTTGGACCTGGTAGTTTGCTCCGGATCTAAGGCTAGAGCGGTGGTCGGGGCTGCGAACCCTTCGAAGATCAAGTCTCCTCGGATATCAGCGAGATAGTTCAGATTTCCGAAACTGATCTGATGACCAGGGACTTAGGCTTCGATCTGTTCAAGGTGGCCGATCGAGTAGGTACGCAGCGCGAAGCCGCCGAATACGAAAATTTGACCGGGGAGAAAAGTCTCTCCCTAAACAGCATCGTTGTAGATGATCGATCGAGCCATCGAACCTTCTGTTGATGGCATAGCGGAACTCTCAATGAAAGCACCAATGTTGGTGTCAAAACCGGCCGATCTCAGTGAGGGGGTTCCGAACTGTGCGTCTAAGGATCAATGGGAACAGGAGGCAGGGGACACGATGTTTACCCAGGTTCGGGCCCTCCTAATGGAGATAATACCCTACTTTCTACTTGATTGATGAGTATAGAGGTTACAAGAGTTGATCTACCTCGAGATCGTAATGGCTAGACCCTAGATGTCTAGCCTGTATGATTTGTGTTGTTCTCTATGGACTAAACCCTCCGGTTTATATAGACACCGGAGGGGCCTAGGGTTGTACAGAGTCGGTTTACAGAGAAAGGAAACTAAACATCCGGACGCCAAGCTTTCCATCCACGCAAAGGAGAGTCCCATCCGGACACGGGAATGCCTTCTATCTTGTATCTTGACGGCCCATCAATCCGGCCCATGCAACATAGGTTGGATCCCCGAGGACCCCATAATCCAGGACTCCCTCACTGATGCACTAGGTATTACACCTAGAACGGATATGAACTCCTTCATCCAGACTCCTTCATTTGCAGCTTTCGAAGCAGCTATGTACTCCTCTTCACACGTAGATCCCACCACGACGCTCTGCTTGGAACTACACCAACTGACAGCTCCACCATTCAATGTAAATACGTATCCGGTTTGTGACTTAGAGTCATCCGGATCAGTGTCAAAGCTAGCATAGACATAACCATTTACGACGAGCTCTTTGTCACCTCCATAAACGAGAAACATATCCTTGGTCCTTTTCAGGTACTCCAGTGATCCACTCCTGGATTACTTTGGTACCTCTCTGCCAAAATTATGGAAAGGCACACATCAGTCTGGTACGCACCATAGCATACAAGATCGAACCTATGGCTGAGGCATAGGGAATGACTTTCATTTTCTCTCTATCTTCTCCAGTGGTTGGGCTTTGAGTCAGACTAAACTTCACACCTTGTAACACAGGCTAGAACCCTTTCTTTGACCGATCCATTTTGAACTTCTTCAAAACTTTATCAAGGTATGTGCTTTGTGAAAGTCCTATCAAGCGTCTTGATCTATATCTATAGATCTTGATGCCCAATATATAAGCAGCTTCACCGAGGTCTTTCATTGGAAAATTCTTATTCAAGTATCCTTTTATGCTAACCAAAAATTATATATCATTTCCAATCAACAATATGTCATCTGCATATAATATTAGAAATGCTACAGAGCTCCCACTCACTTTCTTGTAAATACAGGATTCACCTAAAGTCTGTATAAAACCATATGCTTTGATCACCTCATCAAAGCATATATTCCAACTCCGAGATGCTTGCACCAGTCCATAGATGGATCACTGGAGCTTGCACACTTTTTTAGCACCTTTAGGATCGACAAAACCTTCTGGTTGCATCATATACAACTCTTCTATAAGAAATCCATTAAGGAATGTAGTTTTGACGTCCATTTGCCAGATTTCATAATCATAAAATGCGGCAATTGCTAACATGATTCGGACGGACTTAAGCATCGCTACGGGTGAGAAAGTCTCATTGTAGTAAACCCCTTGAACTTGTCGAAAACCTTTTGCAGCAAGTCGATCTTTGTAGACAGTAACATTACCATCAGCATCAGTCTTCTTCTTGAAGATCCATTTATTCTCTATGGCTTGTCGATCATCGGGAAATTACACCAAATTCCGCACTTAGTTCTCATGCATGGATCCTATCTTAGATTTCATGGCCTCAAGCCATCTGTCGGAATCTGGGCTCATCATAGCTTCTTCATAGTTTGTAGGTTCGCCATGGTCTAGTAACATGACTTCTAGGACAGGATTACCGTACCACTCTGGTGCGGAACGTGCTCTGTTCGACCTACGAGGTCCAGTAGTAACTTGATCTGAAGTTTCATGATCATTATCATTAGCTTCCTCTCTAGTTGGTGTAGGCATCACGGGAACAGATTTCTCTGATGTGCTACTTTCCAATTTGAGAGAAGGTACAGTTACCTCATCAAGTTCTACTTTCCTCCCACTCACTTCTTTTGAGAGAAACTCCTTCTCTAGAAAGGTTCCATTCTTGGCAACAAAGATCTTGCCTTCGGATCTATGGTAGAAGGTGTACCCAATTGTTTCCTTAGGGTATCCTATGAAGACGCACTTCTCTGATTTGGGTTTGAGCTTATCAGGCTGAAGCCTTTTGACATAAGTGTCGCAACCCCAACCTTTAAGAAACGACAACATATGTTTCTTGCCAAACCATAGTTCATACGGTGTCGTCTCAACGGATTTAGACAGTGCCCTATTTAACGTGAATGCAACTGTCTCTAATGCATAACCCCAAAATGATAGTGGTAAATCGGTAAGAGACATCATAGATCGCACCACATCTAATAAAGTATGGTTACGACGTTCGGACACACCATTACGCTGTGGTGTTCCAGGTGGCGTGAGTTGCGAAACTATTCCACATTGTTTTAAATGAAGGCCAAACTAGTAACTCAAAAATTCACCTCCGCGATCATATCGTAGAAACTTTATTTTCTTGTTACAATAATTCTCCACTTCACTCTGAGATTATTTGAACTTTTCAAATGTTTCAAACTTCTGTTTCATTAAGTAGATATACCAATATCTGCTCAAATCATCTGTGAATGTCAGAAAATAACGATACCCGCCATGTGCCTCAACACTCATCGGACCGCATACATTAGTATGTATTATTTCCAATAAGTCATTGGCTCGCTCCATTGTTCCGGAGAATGGAGTTTTAGTCATCTTGCCCATGAGGCATGGTTCGCAAGTATCAAATTGAGAAACAGTATAACGAGGCTAGCTAGAAGCCTCCATAGTGATTTGATTGTCTCAGCCGTCGGATCCTCAAACCTATGATCCAGATCAGTGAACAAAGGTTGTCCGCACGCTCGAGGCACCGTCTCGCGGGCTGCTGCTCCGCAGAACGAGCTTGAGTGTCGCTCCTTAATGGGCCGAGGCCCAGGTCATCCATTCACACGCGAATAGGCTAGGTCGTCGGTTCCAGGCTTCCAGCGCTATCCTCCGAACCGAACAGCTCCTCTGCTCCTTCCTACGCGATGCGCCGCCGTTTCGTCCTCGGCGATTCGCTGCCTAGTCCGCGATGCGCTGCCGCCGTCGGCAAGTTCATGTTGCGCGTCTGACACCCCGTCGGTGTCGTCCACCCGCATGTACCCTGCCTATCCATTCCTAAAAACGCCTCTTCCGTCTTCTCCGAAAAATTCCATCCCTAATCAGCGAGCCCAGTCGCGGTGGCGCCCACTGCCGTCGTCTTGCCTCCCAGTTGCGAGCTACTACTACAGATGTGCATCGATGTACGTGTCCTCTACCCTCCATGCAGAGGACTACAGGTGCGTCATTGCGTCCCATCTTTTCAATCTCCTATGGTATGTTGCGTTCTTCCATGCAGAGGACCAACGCACGCGCCGCGCGGCGTCCTTCCTGGATGTCCCTTGGATGCTAGGTTAGCGTAGTATGGCCTCCGATGTTCAAGCATGAAGCTGGGCGCTGGGCCTCGGCCGTGTGAGGAGATGGGAGACACAGCAAACTGATTGTAATCTGAGTCAAAGTCAACCATTGAGGACACCGACGAGGTAGAATCACATGAGCTACTCCTTCACGAGCCATCTCCATTGCACGCCTACTACGTGGGGTGGTGGAACGCTCTGCTCGATTTCTGCTGCTCCAAGGCTGGATTTTAAGTCCGGATGAGCTGCTTATATAAAGGTTAGTAGATCCGAGCAGTTTCTATTTGCCTCGTGAAATCAACACTAAGTATCCTTGCACGGTTTAACTCATTTTTCCAAGAAATTGAAAAAAAAAGAGTTCAGCGTAATGCCTATTTGGTTTAAACAAAATGTTCAAGATATTGATCTGACAAAATAAGAACGCTGCATATAATCGGAAAAAAATAGTTCGGTTTGTCATGCATGCTACTCACTCCATTACTAAATATAAGACCTTTTATAGATTTCAATACGGGCTACATACGGATGTATATTGACGCATTTTAGAGTGTATGTTCACTCATTTTACTTCGTATGTAGTCTATATTGAAATCTCTAAAAAGGCTTATATTCAGGAAAAGAGGGAGTACATCTTTGTATCTGATATTTTAAGTCCAGGAATCGAGAGATCTACCATGTAATTTTAAGTGGTTTTCAGATTAAGAATTTGCTTTGAGCTGTCATCTAACAATGACATAATCATTCCAGCGTACTGTAGCAAAGATTCCTCCTGTTAAACCATCTGGCTGGTGCTATTTGTACGCAGCAAGCGGATAAAAATCTCAATTGATAAATAAAATAAAGCTACATCAACAATACAAAATCGACTTTGCCCCATCACTTTTTGTGCAAGGGGTCATTCCACATGTAGATTTTCATGATCGATACCTAAAGCCCTGAACAAATGTAACCCACGCGCCATCTACATCGAGGCACTGTAATTGAAAGTACTCAAAGTCTTTGACATATATCCTACTACTTTTGTGCATAAAATTCTCCTCTTTAATTAGTGTCATAATATGAGAAAGATATGTAAACTTAACTTTCATATTTCATGTTTTCAGATGTTTATGATATTATGCTCATTATATATTATACAAATATAAAGGACGAGCGCAGCAACGCGCGCCATTATGATCTAGCGATTCATAATCAAGTGACTCCAAAAGTCCATCTGCATGGAGTTTTTTCATGCGCTTTACACCAATATGACCTAAACGGTGGTGCCACAAATATGTTGCACTATCATTATCGACTTTGCATCATTTGGCATCAATATTATGAATATGTGTATCACCACAATCGAGATTCAACAGAAATAGACCACTCTTCAAGAGTGCATGACCATAAAAGATATTACTCATATAAATAGAACAACCATTATTCTCTGATTTAAATGAATAACCGTCTCGCACTAAACAAGATCTAGATATAATGTTCATGCTCAACGCTAGCACCAAATAACAATTATTCAGGTCTAAAACTAATCCCGAAGGTAGATGTAGAGGTAGCGTGCCGATGGCGATCACATCGACCTTGGAACCATTCCTGACGCCCATCGTTGCCTCGTCCTTAGCCAATCTTCATTTAATCTGTAGCTCCTATTTAGAGTTACAAATATGAGCAACCGAACCAGTATCAAATACACAGGCGCTACTACGAGCATTAGTAAGGTACACATCAATAACATGTACATCAAATATACCTTTGTTCACTTTGCCATCCTTCTTATCCACAAAATACTTGGGGCAGTTCCGCTTCCAACGACCAGTCCCTTTGTAGTAGAAGCACTCAGTTTCAGGCTTGGGTCCAGCTTTCGGCTTCTTCCCGGGAGTGGCAACTTGCTTGCCATTCTTCTTGAAGTTCCCTTTCTTTCCCTTGCCCTTTTTCTTGAAACTAGTGGTCTTGTTAACCATCAACACTTGATGCTCCTTCTTGATTTCTACCTCTGTGGCCTTAAGCATTGCGAAGAGCTCGGGAATTGTCTTGTTCATCCCTCGCATATTATAGTTCATCACGAAGCCTTTGTAGCTTGGTGGCAGTGATTGAAGAACTCTGTCAATGACACAATCAACTGGAATACTCCCAGCTGAGTCAAGTGATTATAATACCCAGACATTTTGAGTATGTGTTCACTGACAGAACTGTTCTCCTCCATTTTGCAGCTATAAAACTTGTTGGAGACCTCATATCTCTCAACTCGGGCATTTGCTTGAAATGTTAACTTCAACTCTTGGAACATCTCATATGCTTCATGGCGTTCAAAACGTCTTTGAAGTCCCGGTTCTAAGCCGTAAATCATGGCACACTGAACTATCGAGTAGTCATCAGATCGAGTTTGCCAGACGTTCAAAACATCAGCATCCGCTCCTGCAGCAGGCCTTTCACCTAATGGTGCATCAAGGACATAATTCTTCTATGCAGCAATGAGGATAATCCTCAAGTTACGGACCCAGTCCATGTAGTTGCTACCATCATCTTTCAACTTAGCTTTCTCTAGGAATGCATTAAAATTCAGGGGAACGGTAGCACGGGCCATTGATCTACAACATAGATACAAATACTATCAGGACTAAGTTCATGATAAATTAAGTTCAATTAATCAAATTATTTAAGAACTCCCACTTAAATAGACATCCCTCAAGTCATCTAAGTGATACGTGATCCAAATCAACTAACCCATGTCCGATCATCACGTGAGATGGGGTAATCATCAATGGTGAACATCTCTATGTAGATCATATCTACTATATGATTCACATTCAGCCTTTCAGTCTCCAGTGTTCCGAGGCCATGTCTGTACATGCTAGGCTCGTCAAGTTTAACCCAAGTATTCCGCATGAAAAACTGTCTTGCACCCGTTGTATGTGAACGTAGAGTCTATCACACCCGATCATCATGTGGTGTCTCAACACGACAAGCTGTAGCAACGGTGCATACTCAGGGAGAACACTTTTACCTTGAAATTTAGTGAAGGGATCATCTTATAATGCTACGACCGTACTAAGCAAAATAAGATGCATAATAGATAAACATCACATGCAATCAAAATATGTGACATGATATGGCCATCATCATCTCGTGCTTTTGATCTCCATCCCCAAAGCATCGTCATGATCTCCATCGTCACCGGCTCGACACCATGATCTCCATCGTAGCGTCATGGTCGTTTTGCCAACTATTGCTTCTACAACTATTGCTAACTCATAGCGATAAAGTAAAGCAATTACATGGCGTATTGATACGTCTCCAATGTATCTATAATTTTTTATTGTTCCATGCTATTATATTATCTGTTTTGGATGTTTATTGGGCTTTATTATACACTTTTATATTATTTTTGGGACTAACCTACTAACCAAAGGCCCATTGCAAATTGTTGTTTTTTTGCCTATTTCAGTGTTCGCAGAAAAGGAATATCAAACGGAATCCAAACGGCATGAAACCTTCGAGAGAGTGATTTTTGGAACAAACGCAATCCAAGAGACTTGGAGTGGACGTCAGGGAAGCGACGAGGCGGCCACAAGGCAGGGAGGCGCGCCCAGGGGGTAGGGGCGCCCCCCACCCTCGTGGCTCCCCTGACCGACTTCTTTCGCATATATATACTCATATACCCCGAAAACATCTAGGAGCACCACAAAACCCTATTTCCACCGCCGCAACCTTCTGTACTCGTGAGATCCCATCTTGGGGCCTTTTTCGGCGTTCCGCCGGATGGGGAATTGATCAAGGAGGGCTTCTACATCAACACTATATCCTCTCCGATGACATGTGATTAGTTTACCACAGACCTTCGGGTCCATAGTTATTAGCTAGATGGCTTCTTTTCTCTCTTCGGATCTCAATACTAAGTTCTCCTTGATTCTCTTGGAGATCTATTCGATGTAATTCTTTTTGCGGTGTGTTTGTCGAGATCCAATGAATTGTGGGTTTATGATCAAGATTATCTATGAAAAATATTTGAATCTCCTCTGAATTCTTTTATGTATGATTTGATATCTTTGCAAGTCTCTTTGAATTATCAGTTTGGTTTGGCCTACTAGATTGATCTTCCTTGCAATGGGAGAAGTGCTTAGCTTTGGGTTCAATCTTGTGTTGCTCGATCCCAGTGACAGAAAGGGAAACGACACGTATTGTATTGTTGCCATCAAGGATAAAAAGATGGGGTTTATATCATATTGCTTGAGTTTATCCCTCTACATCATGTCATCTTGCCTAATGCGTTACTCTGTTCTTATGAACTTAATACTCTAGATGCATGCTGGATAGCGGTCGATGTGTGGAGTAATAGTAGTAGATGCAGAATCGTTTCGGTCTACTTGTCACGGACGTGATGCCTATATACATGATCATGCCTAGATATTCTCATAACTATGTGCTTTTCTATCAATTGCTCGACAGTAATTTGTTCACCCACCGTAGATGCTATCTTGAGAGAAGCCACTAGTGAAACCTATGGCCCCCGGGTCTATTTTCCATCATATAAGTTTCCAATCTATTTTACTTTGCAATCTTTAATTTCAATCTATATCATAAAAATACCAAAAATATTTATCTTATTATCTCTATCAAATCTCACTTTTGCAAGTGGCCGTGAAGGGATTGACAACCCCTTTATCGCATTGGTTGCAAGGTTCTTATTTGTTTGTGTAGGTACAAGGCGACTTGCATGTAGCCTCCTACTGGATTGATACCTTGGTTCTCAAAAACTGAGGGAAATACTTACGCTACTTTGCTGCATCACCCTTTCCTCTTCAAGGGAAAACCAACGCAGTGCTCAAGAGGTAGCAAGAAGGATTTCTGGCGCCGTTGCCGGGGAGGCTTACGCCAAGTCAAGTCAAGATTTGATCTCCCAGCAACTAGCCATTTCTGGCGCCGTTGCCGGTGAGATTTAAGCACAAGTCAAGACATACCAAGTACCCATCACAAACTCTTATCCCTCGCATTACATTATTTGCCATTTGCCTCTCGTTTTCCTCTCCCCCACTTCACCTTTGTCGTTTTATTCGCCCTCTTCTTCCTTTCGTCCTTCTGTTTGCTCGTGTTACCATTTGCCCTCTATTTCTTGCATCTTCGCTTGCTAAAATCTATTGATATGGATCCTCATCCCCTTGCTAATCTTTTTAAGAGATCCAATTATGATGAACCAATTTCTAGTGATTTTCGTGCACTAGATTATCTTTATGAAGTTTTTCTTGAAATTCGTGAATCTGAAAATTGTGATGAAGAAAATTATGAAGAGATTCATGATAGCTCCTTGAATAAAAAGCATTATTGCAATGATTTTACTATAAATTCTCTTGATGTCAATTTTGCTAATAATATGCAAAAACCTAAGCTTGGGGATGCTAGTTTTGCTATGTCTACTACTTGTTGCAATGATCATGATTGGGGTGATTCTTCTTATGATCTAGAAAATTTATTTAAGCCCCATGATGAATATGAGATTGATAATAGTGTTTGCAATAATATTGAAAGTGGGTTTGGAAGAGTGTCAACTTTAGATCCCACATATTTGGAGAATGTTCAATCTTATGGTATTTTTGATAAAAGTGGGTTTGGAGAGGTCATGACAATAGTTAATGATAATCCCACTATTTTGGAAGAGTGTCAACTTCGCATGCATGTGGATCGTGTTGAGAATATATTATGTGATAGCTATTTTGTTGAGTTTGCCTATGATCCTACATGTAATTATTATGAGATAGGAAAATATGGTTGTAGAATTTTTTTTATCTTACTAAATTACCTCTCGTCATGTTGAGATTGCTATCGTCTCTTTCTTCTTCCTTGCATATGCTATTTTTTGCTTGATATGATAATTTTTTTGCCTATAAAATGCCTATGCATAGGAAGTATGTTAGACTTAGATGTGTTTATCACGTGTTCTATGAGGCTCTCTTTGTGCTTTAATTCTTGTCTTTGATGTGAGCATCATTAATCAATGCCTAGCTAGGGGCGTTAAACGATAGCGCTTGTTGGGAGGCAACCAATTCTATTTTTGTTCCTTGCTTTTTGTTCCTGTTTAGTAATAAATAATTCATCTAACCTCTGGTTAGATGTGATTTTATGTTTTAATTAGTGTTTTGCCAAGTAGAACCAATAGGATCTTCTTGGATGATAATTATTTGATCTTGCTGAAAAAGCCAGAAACTTTGCGCTCACGAATATAATTGTTAAAGTTCACCAGAATGTGATAAATTGCCAATTATTTTTTGCAGTAGATCAATATACAAATTTTCCAGGTTGTCCTAGTTTTTCAGAATTTTTGGAGTTCCAGAAGTATTCTAACAAATCAGATTGCTACATACTGTTCTGTTTTTGACAGATTCTGTTTTTCGTGTGTTGTTTGCTTATTTTAATGAATCTATGGCTAGTATCGGGGGGTATGAACCATAGAGAAGTTGGGATACATTAGGTTTAACACCAATTTAAATAAAGAATAATTTCATTACAGTACCTTAAAGTGGTGGTTTATTTTCTTGCACTAACGGAGCTCATGAGATTTTCTGTTGAGTTTTGTGTTGTGAAGTTTTCAAGTTTTGGGTAAAGATTTGATGGATTATGGAATAAGGAGTGGCAAGAGCCTAAGATTGGGGATTCCCAAGGCACCCCATGGTAAAATTCAAGGACAACCAAAATCCTAAGCTTGGGGATGCCCCGGAAGGCATCCCCTCTTTCATCTTCGTCCATCGGTAACTTTACTTGATGCTATATTTTTATTCACCACATGATATGTGTTTTGCCTGGAGCGTCTTGTATGATTTGAGTCTTTGCTTTTTAGTTAAGCACAATAATCCTTGCTGTACACACCTTTTGGAGAGACACACATGAATCGGAATTTATTAGAATACTATATGTGCTTCACTTATATCTTTTGAGCTAGATAAATTTTGCTCTAGTACTTCACTTATATATTTTTAGAGCACGGTGGTGGTTTTATTTTATAGAAATTATTGATCTCTCATGCTTCACTTATATTATTTTGAGAGTCCTTCAGAACAGCATGGTAATTTGCTTTGGCTATAAAATTAGTCCTAATATGATAGGCATCCAAGATGGATATAATAAAAACTTTCGTATAAAGTGCATTGAATACTATGAGAAGTTTAATACTTGACGATTGTTTTGAGATATGAAGATAGTGATATTAAAGTTGTGCTAGTTGAGTAATTGTAAATTTGAGAAATACTTGTGTTGAAGTTTGCAAGTCCCGTAGCATGCACGTATGGTAACCGTTGTGTAACAAATTTGAAACATGAGGTGTTCTTTGATTGTCATCTTTATGAGTGACGGTCTGGGACGAGCGATGGTCTTTTCCTACCAATCTATCCCCCTAGGAGCATGCACGTAGTGCTTGGTTTTTGATGACTTGTGGATTTTTGCAATAAGTATGTGAGTTCTTTATGACTAATGTTGAGTCCATGCATTATACGCACTCTTACCCTTCCATCATTGCTAGCCTGTTCGATACCGTGCATTGCCCTTTCTCACCTTGAGAGTTGGTGCAAATTTCGCCAGTACATCCAAACCCCATGATATGATACGCTCTATCACACATAAACCCCCTTATATCTTCCTCAAAACATCCACCATACCTACCTATTATGGCATTTCCATAGCCATTCCGAGATATATTGCCATGCAACTTTCCACCGTTTCATTTATTATGACACGCTTCATCATTGTCATATTGCCTTGCATGATCATATAGTTGACATCGTATTTGTGGCAAAGCCACCATGCATAATTCATCATACATGTCACTCTTGATTCATTGCCCATCCCGATACACCGCCGGAGGCATTCACATAGAGTTATATTTTGTTCTAGTATCGAGTTGTAAATAAATAGAAGTGTGATGATCATCATTATTAGAGCATTGTCCCAATAAAAAAAGGCCAAAAAAAGGAAAGGCCCAAAAAAGGAAAGGCCCAAAAAAAGAAAAAAGAAGAAAAAAAGAGAAAGAAAAAAAGGGGACAATGTTACTATCCTTTTCCACACTTGTGCTTCAAAGTAGCACCATTATTTTTATGATAGAGAGTCTCTTCTTTTGTCACTTTCATATACTAGTGGGAATTTTTCATTATAGAACTTGGCTTGTATATTCCAACAATAGGCTTACTCAAATGCCCTAGGTCTTCGTGAGCAAGCAAGTTGGATGCACACCCACTTAGTTTCTTTTTGAGCTTTCATACATTTATAGCTCTAGTGCATCCGTTGCATGGCAATCCCTACTCCTTGCATTGACATCAATTGATGGACATCTCCCTAGCCCGTTGATTAGCCGCGTCAATGTGAGACTTTCTCCTTTTTTGTCTTCTCCACATAACCCCCATCATTATATTCTATTCCACCCATAGTGTTATATCCATGGCTCACGCTCATGTATTGTGTGAAGGTTGAAAAAGTTTGAGATTACTAAAGTATGAAACAATTGCTTGGCTTGTCATCGGGGTTGTGCATGACGAGAGCATTCTTGTGTGACGAAAATGGAGCATGACCAAACTATATGATTTTGTAGGGATGAACTTTCTTTGGCCATGTTATTTTGAGAAGACATGATTGCTTAGTTAGTATGCTTGAACTATTATTATTTTTATGTCAACATTAAACTTTTATCTTGAATATTTCGGATCTGAACATTCATGCCACAATAAAGAAAATTACATTGAAAAATATGCTAGGTAGCATTCCACATCAAAAATTCTGTTTTTATCATTTACCTACTCGAGGACGAGCTGGAATTAAGCTTGGGGGTGCTTGATACGTCTCCAACGTATCTATAATTTTTTATTGTTCCATGCTATTATATTATCTGTTTTGGTTGTTTAATGGGCTTTATTATACACTTTTATATTATTTTTGGGACTAACCTACTAACCAAAGGCCCAGTGCAAATTGTTGTTTTTTTTTTTTTTGCCTATTTCAGTGTTCCGCAGAAAAGGAATATCAAACGGAATCCAAATGGAATGAAACCTTCGGGAGAGTGATTTTTGGAACAAACGCAATCCAAGAGACTTGGAGTGGACATCAAGGAAGCGACGAGGCGGCCACGAGGCAGGGAGGTGCGCCCTCCACCCTCGTGGGCCCCTCGTGGCTCCCCTGACCGACTTCTTTCGCCTATATATACTCATATACCCCGAAAACATCCCGGAGCACCATGAAACCCTATTTCCACCGCCGCAACCTTCTGTACCCGTGAGATCCCATCTTGGGGCCTTTTTCGGCGTTCCGCTGGAGGGGGAATTGATCACGTAGGGCTTCTACATCAACACCATAGCCTCTCTGATGATGTGTGAGTAGTTTACCAGAGACCTTCGGGTCCATTGTTATTAGCTAGATGGCTTCTTCTCTCTCTTTGGATCTCAATACAAAGTTCTCCTTGATTATCTTGGAGATCTATTTGATGTAATTCTTTTTGTGGTGTGTTTGTTGAGATCCGATGAATTGTGGGTTTATGATCAAGATTATCTATGAACAATATTTGAATCTTCTCCGAATTCTTTTATGTATGATTTGATATCTTTGCAAGTCTCTTCGAATTATCAGTTTGGTTTGGCCTACTAGATTGATCTTCCTTGCAATGGGAGAAGTGCTTAGCTTTGGGTTCAATCTTGCGTTACTCGACACCAGTGACAGAAAGGGAAAAGACACGTATTGTATTGTTGCCATCAAGGATAAAAAGATGGGGTTAATATCATATTGCTTGAGTTTATCCCTCTACATCATGTCATCTTGCCTAATGCGTTACTCTGCTCTTATGAACTTAATACTCTAGATGCATGCTGGATAGCGGTCTATGTGTGGAGTAATAGTAGTAGATGCAGAATCGTTTCAGTCTACTTGTCATGGACGTGATGCCTATATACATGATCATGCCTAGATATTCTCATAACTATGCGCTTTTCTATCAATTGCTCGACAGTAATTTGTTCACCCACCGTAGATGCTATCTTGAGAGAAGCCACTAGTGAAATTTATGGCCCCCGGGTCTATTTTCCATCATATAAGTTTCCAATCTATTTTACTTTCAATCTATATCATAAAAATACCTGAGGGAGTCCTGGACTAGGGGGTGTCCGGATAGCCGAACTATCATCTTTGGCCGGACTCCTAGACTATGAAGATACAAGATTGAAGACTTCGTCCCGTGTCCGGATGGGACTTTCCTTGGCATGGAAGGCAAGCTTGGCGATCTGGATATGTAGATTTCCTACCATTGTAACCGACTCTGTGTAACCCTAACCCTATTCGGTGTCTATATAAACCGAAGGGTTTTAGTCCGTGGGGCGAACAACAATCATACCATAGGCTAGCTTCTAGGGTTTAGCCTCTACGATCTCGTGGTAGATCTACTCTTGTACTACCCATATCATCAATATTAATCAAGCAGGGTAGGGTATTACCTCCATCGAGAGGGCCCAACCTGGTAAAAACATCGTGTACCTTGTCTCCTGTTACCATCCGCCTAGACGCACGATTCGGGACCCCCTACCCGAGATCCGCGGTTTTGACACCGACATTGGTGCTTTCATTGAGAGTTCCTCGTGTCGTCACCTATAGGCCCGATGGCTCCTTCAATCATCGACAACGGCAGTCTAGGGTGAAACTTTTCTCCCGGACAGATCTTCGTATTCGGCGACTTCGCGACTGCGGGCAATTCGCTAGGCCATCCGGAGCAGATCGAAGCTACGCCCTGGCGTCGGTCAGATTTGGAAGTTGAACTATCGGCCGATGTCCGTGGAGACTTGATCTTGACGGATTCGAGCCACAATGCGCGTGCCGCCTTGTCTCGATGGGCACGATCTAGCTCGCCACCGAACGGTGCCACGAGGCCGCACTAGTGCCCGCTCCGACCCTTAATCCGGGCGGTTTACGCCGATCGAGGACGGTTGGTTGGACACTTTGCCTCGGGGCTGAAATCTCTGGCGATTGAGCCAAACACCATCCTGTCCTTTGCAAAGCCCGTGACTCCAAGGCGCCAGACTCCTCTCCGGACTCGAACCCCAGCGCCCGCCACCGAATCCGGTGGCGCCGGTTATGGAGTTCACCGCCCGCGGACATCTTTCAAAGACTCGCCCTTTGGCGATATCCTGAACTCACTAAAGTCTCTCTTTATCGGAGAGCCTGGCGGACTACGGTCGGGAAGATTGAGATCGCAGACGACGAAGAAATTCAACGCCCACCCACCACCCACTTTGTAGCCACTTTCGAAAGCTTAAGCGACGTGCTCGATTTGACTCAAGACATCGGCGGTATGGACGGCGATGTAGGAGACAACCAGGAACCAGCGCATATAGGATACTGGACAGCCACCTCATCCCATGAGGTATACATGGTGGATACACCTAAAGGAAGTGACGACGAGGAACAACGGGACACTACGAAGGATAAATCCCTCGATAAGCAGTCAAAACGGCAACGTAAACACCGCACCAAGTCCCGCCGACAAAGACCCAGCCATAGAGCGGGCGAACGGTGGACGGCGAACATCTTTGTCGAGCAATCGTTCGAACAGGACAACTTGATAAAAACCCGTCCCGGCGAAGATAACAGTCCGGACGATCTCACGCCGGACAATTTGTCGAGCGAAGAACCTCCACAAAAGGCTCGTCGCCCTGCGCGTAGCTGAAAAAAGCGAAGCGGAAGCTCAAAAAGCGGAAGATGCACTCGAGAATCAGATGGAGCAAAGTACTCAACACATGAGACAAAAACGGCGACGATCGCCAACAAAGAGCTACCCAAAGAAAACTACTGCCCAAATTTGATGAGGAGGCCATAGAGCCCCCACAATCAATAAGCAAGAAGGCCACCCGGTCGGATGGGCGACCCACGGCAAGCGAGAGAGCGGCAAATGGCGCGCACACACAAGCCATCGCGATCCGCATAAGGATTCGCATCAAAAGGATGGCCCGATTAGGTCCATCTATGGGCGAAAAGCAAGCTCTTCAAAGCGATGCAACACGCCAAATATCCGAACATCACGGCACACCCAAATATAGGGGTGCCGCACACCTTCGTGTTTCACCGATGAGGTCTTTGGATCACGAATTACAGGTAGCGATTCAAACCCGTAAACATAGAGGCATACGACGGAACAACGGACCCTAGAGTCTGGATTGAGGATTACATCCTCCACATACACATGGCTAGAGGAGATGATCTCCATGCCATAAAATACTTACCCCTCAAGATCAAAGGGCCAGCCCGGCATTGGCTCAAAAGCCTCCCTGAAAATACCATTGGAAGTTGGGAAGAGCTCGAGGATGCTTTTCGGGCAATTCAAGGGACTTATGTCCGTACTCCGGATGCAGACGATTTAAGTCATATAACTCAGCAACCCGGAGAGTCAACCTGCAAATTCTGGAACGGGTTCCTCACCAAAAAGAACCAAATAGTCGATTGTCCGGACGCCGAAGCCTTAGCATCTTTTAAACACAACGTCCGAGACAAATGGCTCGCCAGACACCTTGGCCAGGAAAAGCCAAGAACAATGGCCGCACTAACAAGCCTCATGACCCGCTTTTGCGCGGGAGAGGATAGCTGGCTAGCAAGATGCAGTACCAGCGACCCAAGTACATCCAAGTCGGGGATGGGAATGGGAAACCACGACGCAGCAAGGACCAGCGCGGATTAAGGAGAACGGTCCAACGAAAGCGCAATCAGCGCGGATTCAAAAGCTCACGGCGAGAACAATAAAAAACTGCCCTTAAGGACAATAGCAATGAGCTATCCAACTTAAACAAAATCTTGGACAAGATATGCCAAATCCACAAGACTCGGGAAGCCCGCAAACCATACCCACAGAGATTGTTGGGTCTTCAAGCGATCCGCAGACTCAACGCCGAACACAAGGGCTTGACACACCAAGTGAGGATGATGGCGAGCACCACAAGCGAGCCCTGAAAACAAAAGAATTTCCCACAAGAGGTCAAAACAGTAAACTTACTTCAAGTAACAAAAGGGAAAGCAGGCGGCACCCATTGAATTACGCGCGCACAATCTACCCCAGTGGAGTCCCAACAATGGTTGTCAAAACCAATTACCTTCGACCATCAGGACTACTCCGAAAGTATCCGGAACACAGGATGGACTGCCTTGATACTAGAACCTACAATCGATGGTCTTCAATTTACGCAAGTCCTAATGGACAGCGGCAGTGATTTAAACCTGCTATTTCAGGACACAATCCGCAACATGGGGATGAACCCAACCAAAATTCGCCACAGCAACATCTCCTTCAAAGGGGTAATGCCAGGCTTGTATGCCCATTGTACGGGCTCCCTACTGCTAGAAGTTGTGTTCGGCTCATCCGACAACTTCCGCCGTGAAAAGTTAACCTTCCACATCGCCCCATTCGAAAGTAGCTATCAAGCACTACTGGGGTGTGAAGCTTTCGCCCGCTTTAACGCAATACCGCATTATGCATCTCTTACACTTAAAATGCCCGGTCCACGCGGCATCATCTCATTAAAAGGGAGTATTAAGTGTTACTCGAGCACGGAAGAACGTGAGACTGCCTTGACAGCCCCACACCAATCCGGCTCCGCTAATTAAAGCACCTGAATAGGTCATTCGAACCCCGGACACGGCCAGACGAGTCCGGCGTCTACTAGCGGCATACCCCCGTACAAGGGGCTGCATGCATGTACTACAAGAGACAATAAAGCTCAATTTTTTTCACCTTTCGAACCGTACTCTGTTTATTTAATATAAATTACATTTCTCGCACGATATTTTTTCTTTTCAACTAAGTTATTCTCTTTTACAGATGAACACCGTGCTACACTCGTCGAGGATACGGCTGCGGGAGACCACGGCAGACGTGCAGCGAGGACTGTCGCAAGGATTCTTTTCAGATTAAGACCCTGCGTAAACCTTTCTTACTGTCTCTTGTTGATACACATCCCCTGGTTTCTTGCTATACCCGAGGAGGAGGCTGGCGTTTTGGCATCGGCCGCACCAGAATCTTTGCGCGTACCTGGACACTAGGGGCTTAGGGCATTATTCTGCCCATTTTCATAAAGACCGAATACCTTAGGAAGTGTTCGGTGTCTCGAGTTAGGCCTTATATGCATCAGCTCCGAATCATGTCTTTGGTCAAATGTTGGGTTTGCCCGGCTCCCATGTTTTGGTACCTTACGTTCCGTTATATCGGCTAAGGTAGCGCTGGGAGAACCACTGCAATTGTGCCCCGGTTGAGCTGGGTTGAGCACCTCAGTGGAGAAAGCTAAAACTGACCGTCATGATATAGCGTGAGACTGGTCAACCACTCGATGACCCAGCGGAATGTTTAGAATTCCCCCGCATTGACGAAGGGCCGCTTCCCGGTCAGGCACATACGCGCCCCGAATTCGGGAGAGCGCGGTTCCCCCATGGTCTATATAGTAGCCCCACCATCGAACTCCTATGGCTAAGTGAAAGTGATAAAGCATTATAGTCCGGTTGCCTAGTTTGCTACGCTATCACCTCCTTCACAGGACCAAGACATTGGATTAAGTGTGAAAGTGCGCCCTTTCTGCAAACACCCCCGCACTATGTGCGTGGGGGCTGAAGCCGAAGACTGCCATCTTTCGGGTTATATACACATATACATCAGCGGCCGACAGAGGCGTTTTAATACTTGAGCGCACAAGTATAAAAAGCTCTTATATTATATTGAAACATTGTTTTCACAAATCATATATGTCATTTAAACATAATATCCTTGAGCATCGCGTCTCTATTAAGCAGGCGCCTGCAGACTTCCTCAAAATAGTGCTCGGCGGTACTCGGCTTCGTCCGAATCTTGGGATGCAACGTCGGTGGCCTTCATCTCCGCCCAGTATGTCTTGACACGGGCAAGAGCCATCTGGGCTCCCTCTATGCATGCTGACCGCTTCATTGCATCGATATGTGGCACCGCACCAAGGAACTGTTGCATCAAGCCAAAATAACTCTTCGGCTTGGGGCTTTTCCGACACAAATGAGTCATGACAGCCTTCATGGCAAGTCCGGACAACCTATTCAGCTCAGCCCATTCGCCAAACGATCGGTTAACGAAAGTGGGCGCTCGACTATGGGCTGCGACCAAAAAGCTCTTCCATTCCGTGATCCTTTTGACCTCGGAAGTGTTCGGCGCGTCTGCGGCTTTTCGCCGCCAAGTCGGATAAGCATCCTCCGCACCCCACAACCTGTCCAATTGGCGTACTTAGGATCCGTAAATTTCCTCCGCAGCGAAAAGGGCTTTCCGGCCGCAATATCTTGACTGGCGTAGCTCCTCCTTCATAGCTCTCATCGCAGAGCGAGTATCCTTGGCCTCGGTGGTGGCCTTTTTCAGGTCCTCTTGTTTCGCTCGATCTTCTTTTTCAAGAAGCTCGCAACGGTCAGTAGCATTCTTCAATTTCACGGCCATATCGGCCATCTCTTTCCTGCTTTGGCAGTGAGCACCTGTTCGGCTTTTAGCTCTGCAGCCGCCTTTAAAGCAGCCGCATCACTTTTTCTGCCTTGCTCCTTGGCTCGGGCGAGCTCCGCCCGAAGGCTCTCCATAGCAGTGGCACTATCTGCATTAAGCATACATGTTGTAAGGCATGGGCGTCAAGCTCCCTTACCAGGTGTCCGCGGAGAAGTCGCATACCTTGTGACTCGTCAAGCCGCTTATTAACAAGCGTGATGTCCGCATCCGCCTCGTCAAGTTGCCGCTTTAGTTCGGCAAATTCATCAGTCCGGCTAGCCACCGGACGCCCCGCCACCTACATAGGAATGGCGACATGTTAGTACTGAGATTATGATCCTCGGCACGCTGTCAGTTGTGACAGCATACCGAGTCTTAGGGGCTACTATCTATACAGGGCGCAGTCTATATGCATAATTGTCAGAAGGTACATCATTTTTTCATACCTCAAACCCCGTCAGTAAACTTCCGGCGGCTTCATGCAATCTACTCTCAGTGGATGCAATTCTTTCAATTACCGTAGCCATTAGTGCACGGTGATCTTCTGAGATATCGCTTCGCCGAGCAGGTCCTTCAGCTCCTCCGACCGCGACGCCCGATTGGCGCTGGACTGTCGGCTCCGCGACTCAGAAACTCTCCGTGATGACACTTGAGGTCGCCGCCTCCTGAAGGCGTGATAGGTGGGCGTTTAGCTCTCTATCATCTCCGGACGAAGATCCCCCGAAGACGAGCTCTGCTGAGAAGGGCTGAGATCCGAACTACAAGGTACAATTTCGGTTATCTTCAGAAATAAATACAGGGATGTTCTTTATTCACAGGACCCCTTCTTTTTACTTACGGCTCGCTGGAGGGCTAATCCCCTTGGGGAAATAGTGCGGCTGGGGTACTTCCCGGCGCCGGACTTTCTGACGAAGACTTCTTTCCCCGTTTTGAGGCCTTGGCTTCCGGGTCTTCGGAAGCGGTCCTCTTCTCCCCTTGGAGGGGAGGATCCCTGATCCCCTCTTCCTTGAAAGCCTCCTTCACGGAGGCAGTTGCTTCCCTGCTCCCCCCTTCGCCTTCTTTAAAAGGCGCGGCCTTCAACATCTTGGTCAGCATGGGATCCGGCGTGGTCTCTGGGAGGGCCGACACCTTATCAACTTTGCCTTGGCTATCCACTCATGTTCAAGCGGCTCCCTTAAAGGGCATATATATGATAAATGAATGAACAGCCTGTCCGATTATAGGGTTACTTACTTGAGTATCTGGGTGATTGCAGCTTAGACATGCGTCCTCGGTCACGTCCGGACACTTCTCTTGTGATCCGAAGAACAGTTTGTACATCTCCTTGGGCGTCGTGCCCATAAAATGTTGGAGGCTTCGTGGTCCCTCGGATTAAACTCCCACAGCACGGAGGGGCGGCGTTTACATGGCGTAGGCGCCAATCAGCATAACTGCGCCGCCACGACCAGATTGATCTCTCTTTCTTGGAGGTCTCGAATATGGCCCTGCAATGAGGAGGCGTCCTTGGGCGGCCCCAGTCGAGCCCCGGTTGACCCATGATGCCAGCCGCTGTGGTGGACCTGAGCGGAAGGCGGGTGGCGCCACCCATTTGGTGCCCCTGGGAGCGGTGATATAAAACCACTCCCGTTGCCACAAACCAAGCTCCTCTTGAAAAGAGCCCTCGGGCCACGGAGCATCAACACACTTGCTTATGACCGCCCCTCCGCATTCTGCTTGTTGCCCCTCGATCATCTTCGGCTCCACCTTGAAGGTCTTGAGCCACAATCCAAAGTGAGGGGTAATATGGAGGAAGGCTTCACATACGACAATGAATGACGAGATATGGAGGATGGACTCGGATTCAAGTCATGGAAATCCAGCCCATAATAAAACATGAGCCCCGCACAAAGGGATCCCTCGGGAAGCCTAAACCCGAAGGAAGTGAGACACGAACACCACGCTCTTGCGGGCTCGGGAGTGGGAATGACCTGCCACAGGAGCAGGCAGCCTATCACGAAATCTTGCGGTTAGATACAGCGTCTCGCAGCTTTAACACATCTTCTTACATGTGGAAGAAGACATCCATCGGCCGAGCTGGTCGAGCGGACATCGTCGAAGGTCCGAAGCGCCTAAATCTGAAGCTTTGGGTGTTAGAACTCGAAGCGCGAGGCGAATTCGATGGAGGGTGGAGAAAAGAAGAGGGCCTTGGTCTCATTATAAAGAGGTTGAATGCCAAGAGCCCTCCACGTGGTCGATTGGGACTCGCCGATAGAGGAGTGCCAGCGAACGGGCACGGTCGGGTTACCCACGTCTGTATTGATGAGAATCCCGGAATAAGGGGCACGATCTATGCTTTGATAAGGCGTGCCAAGAAACTGCCTCGCTAAGCGCTGAGGTGGGGCGGTAAAAAGCGATTGAATAAAGGCCTGGCCGTGGTGTGATGTCACGCCCGCGAATCGTCAGCAGATCTGTGCAAAAATTATTCTCTCTACGGTGGTATGTGGAACTTGTTTTGCAGAGCGGACACTATCCTTGTGTTCAAAACCTTCTATGAAGTATTCGGAGGAGGAACCCGCCTTGCAATGCAGAAGAAAATATGCGTGCGGACTAAATCGTCATTGAAGCCTAGTTCGAGGGCTCTTGAGGAGTCTGGACTAGGGGTGTCGGATAGCGAACTATCATCTTTGCCGGACTCCTAGACTATGAAGATACAAGATTGAAGACTTCGTCCGTGTCCGGATGGGACTTTCCTTGGCGTGGAAGGCAAGCTTGGCGTCTGATATGTAGATTTCCTACCATTGTAACCGACTACATGTAACCCTAACCCTATTCGGTGTCTATATAAACCGAAGGGTTTTAGTCCGTGGGGCGAACAACAATCATACCATAGGCTAGCTTCTAGGGTTTAGCCTCTCGATCTCGTGGTAGATCTACTCTTGTACTACCCATATCATCAATATTAATCAAGCGGGGTAGGGTATTACCTCCATCGAGAGGGCCCGAACCTGGGTAAAACATCGTGTCCCTTGTCTCCTGTTACCATCCGCCTAGACGCACAGTTCGGGACCCCCTACCCGAGATCCGCCGGTTTTGACACTGACAATACCAAAAATATTTATCTTATTAACTCTATCAGATCCCACTTTTGCAAGTGGCCGTGAAGGGATTGACAACCCCTTTATCGCGTTGGTTTCATGGTTCTTATTTGTTTGTGTAGGTACAAGGCGACTTGCGTGTAATCTCCTACTGGATTGATACCTTGGTTCTCAAAAACTGAGGGAAATACTTACGCTACTTTGCTGTATCACCCTTTCCTCTTCAAGGGAAAACCAACGCAGTGCTCAAGAGGTAGCATGTATGCATTTCATACAGTAAAGAGACAACCATAAGGCTCCTGCCGGTTGCCAGATAAATTACAAAACATGATCATCTCATACAATAACGTATATCACATCATGTCTTGACCATATCACATCACAACATACCCTGCAAAAACAAGTTAGACATCCTCTACTTTGTTGTTGCAAGCTTTTTACGTGGCTGCTACGGGTTTATAGCAAGAACCGTTCTTACCTACGGCAAAAACCACAATGGTGATTCGTCAAGTTTGTTGTTTTAACCTTCTTCAAGGACCGGTTGTAGTCAAATTCGATTCAACTAAAGTAGGAGAAACAGACACCCGCCAGCCACCTTTATGCAAAACTAGTTGCATGTTAGTCAGTGGAACTGGTCTCATCTGCGTGGACATGTAAGGTTGGTCCGGGCCGCTTCATCCCACAATATCGCCGAATCAAAATAAGATGTTGGTGGTAAGCAGTACGAATATCACCGCCCACAACTCTTTGTGTTCTACCCATGCATATCATCTACGCATAGACCTGGCTCGTGATGCCACTGTTGGGAATCGTTGCATGGAAAACAAAAAAAAATCTACGCACATGCAATGATCTATTCATGGAGATGCATAGCAACGAGGGGGAGAGTGTGTCTACGTACCCTCGTAGAGCGAAAGCGGAAGCGTTTCACAACGTGGTTGATGTAGTCGAACTTCTTCTCACGTCAATCGATCAAGTACCAAACGCACGGCACCTCCGCTTGCTTCACACGTTCAGCTCGAAGACGTCCCTCGCCTTCTTGATCCAGCAAGTCATCGAGGTAGTAGATGAGTTCCGTCAGCACGACGGCGTGGTGACGATGATGGTGAAGTGATCTCTGCAGGGCTTCGCCTAAGCACTACGAAAATATGGCCGAGGGTGTAAACTGTGGAGGGCCGCGCTGCACACGGCTAACAATTGATCTGGTCTGTGCTAGGCGCCCCCCTCCCTACATATATATAGGTGGGAGGGGAGGGGAGAGGTCAGGAGGCGACCCAAGTAGGACCGAATCCTACTTCGGCTCCTCCCAAGTCGCGGCCCCTGCCATACTTGTTGGAGGGGGAAGGAAAGAGGGGGGAGGGGGAAGGAAGGGGGAATCCTATTCCCTTTCTTTCCTTTCCTCCTTCCCCTTTCCTTCTCCACCTTGTCCGGCCCATATGGGGGGCGCACCAGACCCTTTTGGATGGTGCGTTTCCCCTCTTGGCCCATAAGGCCCATATCTTTTGCCGAGGGTGCCCGGAACCCCTTCCGGTGATCCGATACGTACCTGGTACCCTCCGGAACACTTCTGATGTTTGAATATCGTCGTCCTATATATCAATCTTTACCTCTCAACCATTTCGAGACTCCTCGTCATGTCCGTGATCTCATCTGGGACTCTGAACAACATTCGGTCATCAAATCATATAACTCATATAATATTATATCGTCATCGAACGTTAAGCTTGCGGACCCTATGTGTTGGGGATATTACTACTGGGCGTAAACCGGCCTATACGGGCGGGTTAACATCATCGATGTCCAGCGTGTAAAAGCCCAAGCATGAAAGTAAGGGCCCAAGGCACATAGTTGGTTTAGAACACATGGCCGTAAACCGGCCTGGTATGAAAACTTGTATTGTAAGTTAGGAATAGAGAGAGACCAACCCGATACGGTATGAGCCGTGGATGGGACTCTCACGAACCGACGAGGCGTCACCGTGTATATAAAGAGGCGACCGGGGCAGTTCAGGGACGAAGAACAACAACTTCGAGGCCTAAGCGAAGCTTATTTGCTCCTAGTCATGAGACCACATCAATCCCATCACAACTAGGCGTAGGCCTTTACCTTCATCGAAGGGGCGAGTAGTATAACTCTTGTGTCCTTGCATCCGTTTTAACCCCTTCAAGTTAACCCGTGGCGATGGCTCCACGACTAAGTCCTTTCACGAGGACATCTGCCGTGACAAAACCACGCGGTTGGCGCCCACCGTGGGGCTATCGCACGATGGTTTGATGATCTTGGAGGGCAAGTTCGAAGGACTCGAAGGCTATCTTGTGGGCGGATGACCAAGAGTCGTCGCGCAAGCTCTACATCGACGACGCGGATGGGGCCCGAGGCGGCTCAATCAATCTGGATACGGGTCCCCTTTGGTAGCATACTGCGTTTTCATTGGCAAGATCGGTGAGCGAGGGCTGAGCGGACATCTGCACCGACCTCGTCGAGGCGGCTCAGCGTCTGAGATCTGCCCGAGTTAGACCGGCCGTGAAGCGTGCCTTTGTGGGAGTCATCCACGGATGAAGTTATGAGGACGGATCGAATCTGGTGGCAAAACCGTCGTCTACTCGACAACGAGTCGTCAGCGGGCGAATCTCTATATCAGCTACAAGATGGCGGATTGGGGCTGTTCGATGGTGATGATATTCGGACCCCTCGATCTGCCCAACAGGGTTGGAATATTCATGGCGGTACACAAGCGGCGCTTCACTCTTGACTGCTGCGGCGATGATCGCCGGTTCAACAACAGCGATGGCTGCCGAGGCAGGAGGCCTGTCGCCCGCCGCTCAAGTTTTATCGAGATCTGTTGATGCATTGGCTGCGCTCATGGCGAGGCTAACCCGGCGGATCGGGGCGCTCGAACGCGGAGATTGCGAAGGTGAAGGAACAAATCACTCGGGCTAAAGCGGATCTAGCAGCTGCGAGCGCGCCAGATAGCGGCGAGCGGGCCGCTTTAGATCGCAGAACTTATAGGGTCATGTTGGATCGTAACGTCACATGAAGTCATGAAGAGGAAATCTGATCCGTTTGCCTTCAGTTTTGAAGGAGAGACCTCTTCAACACCCGGGCGGGAACCGTAATCCGCGGTGGTAAACGGTGAAGCACTGAGACGGGCGCGCCGTCCAGCCCGCTTAATAGATCTACCTCGCCATAACGCCGTGCACCTCGAGCTGTGCAAACACCTCCGGTCACTACTCCAACCCGATGGATAACCTTGTTGCAGCTGCGGCATGGCTGGAGGCTATTCAATTGAAGGTGATTCACCAGGCGGTAGAGATCGCTGGGTCAAGGAGCTCCTTAGGACAGCTTTGGTCCAACAGAAGCGTGTTAAATACACCGCGACCGGGTCCCTCTACCCCGTCCAAGCCGGAGCTATAGCAGGCACGTGGATGAACCGACCGTATCAAATAATGCACGGCGTGGTGCACCCCGTGGCAACAACCCGGCAAGTGGTGTCGACAACGCCCAGGAGGTGGTGGACCGGGCCCGGCGCAGCAGGAGGCCGAGTTGGCAGCAACATCGGGCTTATCGACTTCGCCGGTTCGTCCAAACCATCTCGGTCGAGCACAGGGTTACCTCTAGCTCTTTGGGGTGCCTTGCCTCGTCCCGCTTTACGTAATGTCGCTTGCCCAAAGACTTCAAGGGTGCGCAAGGTGCCAAATTACCTTGTCGATTTAGCTCGAAGCATGGATAGAAAGTTATGAGATGGCCATGGAGATCTTTGGATGTGGATGAGGCCGCATGTGCAAAGTACTTCACCATGATGCTTGAAGGCACGGCCCGTACCTGGTTGAAGAGCTTGCCACCCAATTCTTTCAATTCATGGGCCCGATTATGGACCCGGTTTATCGAATTTCAAAGATACCGTAAGCAGCCCATGTCCGTAGTGGACTTGGCGGCTTGTGTCGAGGGGAAGGAGTCAACAACCCATTGGAGTGCGCGCGTTTTGGAAATCTTGCACTTTCGTCGGACGGATCAACGCTGACTCTGCGATCTTAACCACGGAGGGCAACTGCCGGTTTAAGCCTTTAAAGTTGAAGTTGGGGTGCATGAAGCGGTTTTGTAATGACATGGGCACTCTCATGGGCGCTCTAGTGAAGTATGCTGATTCTGATAGTACCAAGGATCCCGAGTCGGCGATGGCGAGGCGAGGGAAGGAAGGAAGAACAGCAACTCCAAGGGCGACAACATCACTCGGTAGGTAATGGGGAGGCAAGCGTAAGCGAATGGCAACATGGACTTCGTAGCTAACACCAACACGCAGGACAAGGCCAGCGGCGCAAGGGTAAATAGCGAATCAAAGTGGGCGCCTAATCCCAATCGACCGCTTGAACTATCTATTGAATCAACCTCATCAGAAGCATGGGACGAAGGAGGCGCCAAGACAAACCACCTCGGAAGGATTGCTACATTATGCGAGGAGTTCAAGAGTTCTAATGCTTTCGGTATGATCAAGGTTCTAGCGGCGGTTCAGGATCTGGGCCAGTTACGGTGGAGGAAATTCGGTTCAGGATTTAATGGTAATCCGGCGGACATAACAATCGAAACAATCGAAATAACCAAGGTGGTTACAGCCGGCAGCAACAACGATCGGGTTATCGAGCAACCCAGCAGTTGAATAGTGGGCGTACCATGTCTTCACCACTAGCTTAGACAAGCGAGACCGGAAGGTTCGAGCGGGCGATCAACGCTGTTGAACCGGCCGTGCCCCATTACCTCGCTGGTCGACAGCCCATCATATGGAGTAGAGAGGATCATCCCCCGTGTCGACAATCCGGGTCAGCTAGCCCTGGTGGTGGCACCTCAGGTGGGAGGTTATAAGTTCACCAAGGTACTCATGGATGGAGGGAGCAGCATTAACATCTTGTACTATGAGACCTTCCGTCGTATGGGGTTAACAGATAAACATCTCAAACCGTCCAATACAGTGTTCCATGGTGTGGTACACGGCAAGTCGACATATCCGGTTGGTAAAATAGCTCGAAGTGGCCTTTGGTGATGAATATGACTCGGATCGGAAACATTGGCGTTTAAGTGGTAAAAATCCAAAGTCCATATCACGCCCTATTTGGGCGGCCGCTTATGCCAAGTTCATGGCACGGCCTTGTTATATCTATTTGCAGCTCAAGATCTTTGGGTCACAAGGGACAATAACGGTTCATGGGAGCCGCAAGATCGCTTTGGAATGTGAGGAAGGTGATGCGGCTTCGCAGAGTCGGTTTATGCCACCGAGGAGCTGAAGTATTATAAGGACAATGTTGATCCGGCGGACATGACTCCATTGAAGAAGCCAACTCTGAGCATGATCCGGCCTGAAATTCAAATCGGCAGCAGAGACTAAGCTTGTTGACTTCGTGCACGGTGATTCGTCCAAGCGATTCAACATCGGTACCAACTTGGATCCGAAATAGGAAAGCGCGCTCATCGAGTTCATCCGTGAGAACGGGACATTTTGCATGGAAGCCTTCGACATGCCGGTGTACCGAAGCAACTTCGCTGAGCACACTCTTAATGTTGATCCCAAGAACAAACTGGTGAAGGAGTTTCTCCGCGGTTTAACGAAGAAAGCGCAAGGCCATTGGAGAGGAGGTGGCGGGCTCTTGGCAGCTGGTTTTATCGTTGAAGTCTTCCATCGAGTGGCTTGCTAACCGGTGCTGGTTCTTAAGAAAAAGCGGCACTTGGCGCATGTGTGTGGATTACAGATCTTAACAAGGCTTGTCTAGCGATCCTTTGCCCTCCCGCATTGACCAGATTATTGATGCCACTGCGGGTTGTGGCGTTGAGCTTTTGGATGCATATTCGGGTATCATCAGATCAAGATGGCAGTTAAGGACCAGGAGAAGACGGTGTTTATCACTCCCTTTGGAGCCTTCTGCTATGTATCTATGCCTTTTGGGCTCAAGAGCGCCCAAGCAACTTATCAACTTGTGTACAGAATTGCCTACATAAACAGATCGGTCGTAATGTGCACGCCTATGTTGATGATATTGTGGTCAAATCACGGGAGAAGGAGACATTGATTGACGATTTGAAGGAAACCTTTGACAACCTGCGGGTATATAAGATGATGCTCAACCCGGCCAAATGTGTCTTTGGTGTTCGGCGAGCAAATTATTGGGTTTTCGTGTCCAGCAGAAATTGAAGCTAATCCGGAGAAGATTACGGCTATTACCTCCTGGCTAAACCGAAGTGTATTAACGATGTCCAGCGTTTGGCGGCGGATTGCCACGCCGAGCGGTTTATCGGCCGCCTCGGAGAAGGCCATCCCTTGTACCAGATCTTTGAAAAAGACAGATCATTTTATGCGAGTCCACCGGCGGCGAAGCGTTGGAGGACTTAAAGCGGCAATTGGCCAACCCGCCAGGCTCGCCGCTCCCATTGACAAGGAGCCGCTTTTGCTGTATGTTGCTGCTAATGCCGAGGCGGTCGGCGTGGCCATTGTGGTGGAAGCGGAAGGAGGGGGGAAGGAGCATCCGGTTCAACGTCCGGTTTACTATATCAGAGGTACTTATTGAATATAAGCAAAGGTATCCGCATTGGCGAAGCTGGTATATGGAGTTTTCATGGCGGCGGAAGTGAAGCAATATTTCAAGGCACCCCATCACGGTGGTCGATTCGCTCCTTTAGGCGATATCATCTGAACCGGAAGCGGCGGCGGATTGCTAAGTGGGCTATAGAGCTTGGGCCGCCTGGTGCAAAATGCGTGCCTCGGACGGCGGTGAAGTCTCAAGCACTTGTGGATTTCATTAATGATTGGACGGAGTTGCAAGCACCTGAAGAAAAGCCGGATCACACATATTGGACCATCCATTTTGACGGATCCAGGCAATTGGAGAGCTCGGGGGCTGGAGTCGTATTAACTTCCCCACGAGGTGACAAGTTTTGTTACATTCTCCGCTTAATGTTCCCTTGTACTAACAATGCAGCTGAGTATGAAGCCTTGCTCCATGGTCTCCGGATGGCTAAGGAGATGAATCTAAGCCGGGTTAAGTGCTTCGGTGACTCGGACCTAGTGGCTCAACAGGTGTCTGGCACTTGGGATTCAAAGGACCCACTCATGGCTGCATATCGTCGTGAGGTGGATATTGTCGCAGGTCATTTCAAGGGCTATCAGGTGGACCACGTGGACCGTCGGAAGAATGAAGCGGCGGACGTTTTAAGCCGGTTGGGCTCTCAACGCAAACCGGTCCCGCCCAATGTTTTTCTGGACATGTTGCACAACCCGTCGGTCAAGCTCCTTGGTGAAGTGGATTTGGCTATTCCTGATCCGGAGGCTCAATTGGTGGCAGCTCTTCACGTCACTCCGGATTGGACGCTTCCTTATCTTGCGTACATGAACCGGGGCGAGTTACCAGAAGATGAGACGTTGGCCCGGCAGATAGTCCGGCGATCTAAGTCTATGACCATTGTTAATGGCGAATTGCATCATTGCAGCATGTCAGGGGCGTTTCAACGTTGTGTGTCCCCTGAGGAAAGCTGTGAAATATTGTGTGAGATCCACGAAGGAGATTGTGGTCACCACGCCGGTTCAAAATCCTTGGTGGCTAAAGCGTTCCGCCACGGTTTCTATTGGTTGTTGCTCATCGCGATGCGGAAGATCTGGTCATACGATGTGATGGTTGCCAAAGGTTTTCGGACGTGCTCATGTACCGCCCAAGAATTGAGGATGATTCAATTACTTGGCGTTTGCAACCTGGGGCTGGATATGGTTGGGCCTTTCAAAGGTCCAGGACAAGAAGACCCACCCTCTTGGTGGCGGTCGACAAGTTTACAAAATGGGTAGAGGCGAGAACACATTAGCAAGTGTGATGCGGCCGGCGGTTCAGTTCATCAAAAGGTGATTTTCGGTTTGGCTTTCCACATAGTATCATCACGGATAATGGTACCAATTTGTCCAAAGGTGCCATGAAGGAGTTCTGTGACGTGAGCACATCCGACAGCGTTTCCTCAATAGCTCACCCACAGTCCAATGGTCAAGCGAAAGGGCTAATCAAGAGATCTTGAGAGGCATCAAGCCCGGCTATGGTCCCTTCACGAGAGGACACGGGTTGTTGGGTAGAAGAGCTACCGTCGTGTTATGGAGTATAAACACTCGCCTAACAGATCCACGGGATACACACGTTCTTTATGGTCTATGGGCGGAGGCGGTTCTCCCCGTGACATCCGTCATGACTCACCTCGTGTGGCAGCTTATGTTGAAGCGGACAACGAGGCAGCCGCAACAGGCGCCATGGATCAGTTGGATGAGGCGTGACATAGCAGCTGCCCCTCGGCGATTTACCAGCAGGATCTTCGTCGTTACCATAGTCGCGGGTCGTAACCAGAACTTTTCAAGAAGGAGATTTGGTGCTTGGCTCATCCAAGACTAGGCTGATATGCACAAGTTATCCCCACCTTGGGAGGGACCTTTCGTGGTCGAGAAGAATCTGCACAATGGGTCGTACTATACAAGACCACTAGTTTCAAGAAAAAGGGCAAAGGGAGAGAGAGAACTTCAAAAAGAACAGCAAGTTGCTGCTCAAGAGAAAAACCAAATGGGACCTAAACTGGCCGAGTGTTCTCTGCAGCAAACTGAGTCCTTTAGGCGGAACTGCCCCAAGTATTTGGCGGATAAGAAGGATGGCAAGGTGAACAAGGTATATGTGATATACATGTTATTGATGTGTACCTTACTAGAGCTCATAGTAGCTTTTGGGTATTTGATCTTTACATTGCTAATATTTGCAACTCAAAGCAGGGACTACGGAATAGCGAGCAGCAGCAAGGGCGAGTGACGATCGGCGTGGGAAGCGGTTCCAAAAGTCGATGTGATCGCGATCGACCGCTACCTCTACATCTACCTTGAGGATTAGTTTTAGACCTTAATAATTGTTATTTGGTGCGGCGTTGAGCATGAACATTATATCTGGATCTTGTTTGATCGAGGCGGTTATTCATTAAATCGAAGAATAATGGTTGTTCTATTTATATGAGTAATATCTTTTATGGTCATGCACCCTTGAAGAGTGGTCTATTTTATTAAATCTCGATAGTAGTAATACATATTCATAATGTCGAAGCCAAAAGATCAGAGTTAATGATAGTGCAACTTATTTGTAGCCTTGCCGTTTAGGTCATATCGATGTAAAAGCATGAAGAAACTCCATCTTGATGGACTTTTGGAATCACTTGATTATGAATCACTTGGTACTGCGAACCGTGCCTCATAGGCAAGATGACTAAAACACCGTTCTCGGGATCTATGGAGAGAACAGATTTGTTGGAAATCATACATCACAGATGTATGTGGTCAGATGAATGTTGAAGCTCGTGGCGGATATCGTTATTTTCTCACCTTCACGGATGATTTAAGCGGATATGGGTATATCTTCTTAATGAAGCATAAATCTGAAACATTTGAAAAGTTCAAAGAATTTGAGTGAAGTTGAAAATCATCGTAACAAGAAAATAAAATTTCTCGATCTGATCGTGGAGGAGAATATTTGATTCTGAGTTTGGTCTACATTTGAAAAATTGCGAATAGTTTACGCCTTCAACGCCACGGAACACCACAGCGTAATGGGTGTGTCGAGCGTCGTGTCGTACTTTACTAGATATGGTGCGATCTATGATGTCTCTTACCGATTTACGCTATCATTTTGGGGTTATGCTTTAGAGGCGGCGCATTCACGTTAAATAGGGCACCATCAAAATCCGTTAAGGCGACTCCTTATGAACTATGGTTTGGCAAGAAACCAAAGTTGTCGTTTACGAGTTTGGGGCTGCGATGCTTATGAAAAAACTTCACACGATAAGCTTGAACCAAATCGAAAAATGTGTCTTCATAGGATACCCAAAGAGCGTTGGGTACACTTCTATCACAGATCCGAAGGCAAGACATTCATTGCTAAGAATGGATCCTTTCTAGAGAGTTTCTCTCGAAAAGAAGTGAGTGGGAGAAAGTAGAACTTGATGAGGTAACGGTACCAGCTCCTTATTGGAAAATGGTTCATCACAATCGGTTCTGTGACACCTACACCAATTAGTGAGGAAGTTAATGATGATGATCATGAAACTTGGATCAAGTTTCTCTTGAACTCGTGGGTCGACTAGAGTAAGATCCGCACCCGGTGATGCGGTAATCCTATTACGGAAGTCATGTTACTTGACCATGGTGAACCTAAAACTATGAAGAAGCGATGGTGAGCCCGATTCCATAAAATGGCTGGAAGCCATGAAATCTGAGATGGGATCCATGTATGAGAACAAAGTATGGACTTTGGTTGACTTGCCGATGATCGGCAAGCCATTGAGAATAAATGGATCTTTAAGAAGAAGGTAATGATGGTAATGTAACTATCTATAAAGCTCGACTTGTTGCAAAGGTTTTCGACAAGTTCAAGGGTTGACTACGATGAGACTTTCTCACCGTGGCGATGCTTAAGTCTGTCGAATCATGTTGCAATTGCTGCATTTATGATTATGAAATTTGGCAAATGGATGTAAATTGCATTCTTGAATGGATTTCTAGAAGAAGAGTTGTATATGATGCAACGAGAAGGTTTTGTTGATCCAAAGGTGCTAACAAAGTGTGCAAGCTCAGCGATCAATTTATGGTGCAGTGCAAGCCTCTCGGAGTTGGAATAAGCGCTTTGATAGTGTGATCAAAGCATATGGTTTATCTGAGACTTTTGGAGAGCTTTGTATTTACAAGAAAGTGAGTGGGAGTCTGTAGCATTTCTAATATTATATGTGGACATATTATTAATTGGAAATGATATAGAATTCTGGATAGCATAAAGGATACTTGAATAAAAGTTTTCAATGAAAGACCTCGGTGAAGCTGCTTACATATTGGGCATCAAGATCTATAGAGATAGATCAAGGCGCTTGTGGACTTTCACAAAGCACATACCTTGATAAAGTTTTGAAAAAGTTCAAAATGGATCGAGCAAAGAAAGGATTTTCGTGTATTACAAGGTGTGAAATTGAGTCGGACTCAATGCCCGACCACGATGAAGATAGAGAGAAAATGAAAGATGTTCCTATGCTTCAGCCATAGGCTCTATCATGTATGCAATCTTGTGTACCAGACCTGACGTGTAGCAATAAGCTTGGCGAGGAAGTACCAAAGTAATCGAGTGGATCCTTTGAGCGGTCAAGAACATCTGAAATACACGAAAAGGACTAAGGATATGTTTCGTATATGGAGGTGACAAAAGCTAGTCGTAAATGGTTACGTCGATGCAAGCTTTGACACTGATCCAGACGATTCTAAATATAAACCGGATCGTGTTTTTATTAAGCGGTGGGCTGTCGGTTGGTGCGTTCTAAACAAAGCGTCGTGGCGGGATCTACATGTGAAGCGGATTACATAGCTGCTCGGAAGCAGCAAATGAAGACGGATGAAAGAGTTCATTTCGATCTAGGTGTCATACCTAGTGCATCGGGACCAATGAAGATCTTCTATGTCGGAGGGTCGTCGACACTACGGTGTACTCACACATTAAACGGGCGCTAGGAGAGGCGGTATGCTCCATGATATCCAACAGCGTGCGAGATCAATTCGGTTAAACCATTGGCCATGAAGGCTACGAGCTTGGAGAGTTGAGGCGTATTTACTTCTCTCATTGGCGGTTAATCTTTGCGGAAAGGATGTGTATTACCGAGTCGCTCGGGACGAAAACCGGGCAAAAGGATTCTCATTGGCGGTGAAGTGTCTCTGCAATAAAACCATGTTTGATTCCATTCCTTGGGGTGGCTGTGCAGTTTGACATGAGGATAAGTGACCTCCTTTCTTTTTGAATACCACACCACCCAATTCTATGTTGGGCCCGTCGGTGAATTCTGTGCGGCGGTTTAGATGGAAGCAGTCTCTAAACAGTTCAACTATGGGTTCTTCTTGAAAGTATGCCTCCGAGCACTTGGAAGTGACAAATATTAGTAGCAATTGGGGCCCACATCTTGCGGACGGAGTTGAAAATTGGCTAACACATCCGGTAAAATTTTGAACAGGGGGGTTGAAACCAGGCTAAGTGATCTCAAAAACTACAACCTCTCCTTCTTGAGGTGTGGGTGGACATTCTTTGCCACGAACCCTCAATGGATAGTATTTTCTTTGCTTAAAGCGCCCGATCGGGACCAGATTGTTTAATTGAGTTTTGGTGACACGGGAAGGAGCAGTTGCACTCATATACTTGTTTGGCCATCTACAAAAATATAAATCCGGTTCAAGAAATGTGTTGGGACAAAGAGAGACGGTGTACAATGCTAAATCGGAGACAAATACATCTAAACGGAGTTCTATGAAGCGGCGATTATACGGTCAAGGAGTTACGGCGGTTCAACAAGGGGACTAATGGTGTATACGGTTTATTTAATTTTTCTATGTTAAGTTAAACCGCCTAGTCTAAATATTGAAAACAATTGAGGTTGCGAGCGGCTAAGTGTGCAAAACAGGTTTATAAGATTTCTCTACAGCGAAGGATCTGAAGCGGATCGAGAAAAGAAGAAAATATCCAAAAAGAATAAAAGCGAAGCAGTATTGATGCAATGAGCGAGGAGATGATGTGCGAGATCTATGGGCGTGAGCACGAGACTACAGGCGGATGCTAAAAGCTACTACTAATCGAGCAAGATGTCACAGATCTAGCGAGAGTGCAGTATGAGCATGAGCAGTTAATGGAGCCTTTGCAGAACAAGAAACCCTAGAGCGAATCTAGGTGAGGCGAGGACCTACGAGTTGAGGAGATCGGAAGATTGCTGCGTTTCTCGGTGCGTTCAGGTTGATGCAGCGGCTCAAGGCAGTGCGAGGTCGATGGCGGCGGCGGAGCTCGAGGCTAGCGGCGAGAAGAGCGAGGAGAAAGGGGCGGAGGGAGAAAGGAATGACCCTTGGTCCTATTTATAAAACAAGACACATGTCGGTAGCGTGAATCAAGGAACCACAAATCTGGGAAGCGAGGCTATCGCCTCGATTATTGCGGATCTGTTAAACAAAAGAAGGTATCATGATGCTATCTTTATGGGGCGTCATGCGGTTTACAGCAACGAGAGAAGGTGACATCACGGCGGTTCAACAATTACAAGAAGATATTGAAGATGAAGGTTTTTATCAAGGATTGACATGAACCTGTTCAAATCAATCTGGGGCCTAATGTTGGGGATATTACTACTGGGCGTAAACCGGCCTATCTGGGCCGGGTTAACTTCATCAATAGTCCAACGGTGTAAAATCCCAAGCATGAAAGTAAGGGCCCAAGGCCTGTAGTTGGTTTAGAACCTGTAGCCGTAAACCGGCCTGGTATGAAAACTTGTATTGTAAGTTAGGAATAGAGAGAGACCAACCATGATCCGAGTATGAGCGGAGATTGGGACTCTCGAACCGTGCCAGGCGTCACCCGTGTATATAAGGGGCGACCGGGGCCAGTTCAGGGACGAAGAACAACAACTCGAGGCCTAAGCGAAGCTTATTTGCTCCCTAGTCATCGAGACCACATCAATCCCATCACAACTAGACGTAGGCCTTTACCTTCATCGAAGGGGCCGAACTAGTATAACTCTTGTGTCCTTGCGTCCATTTTAACCCCTTCAAGTTAACCCGTAGCGATGTCTCCACGACTAAGTCCTTTCACGAGGACATCTGCCGTGACAAAACCACGACACTATGGGTTCGAGAACTATGTAGACATGACCTAGACACCTCTCCGGTCAATAACCAATAACTATGTATCTTTATCGGTCGAACCGTTATGACAACATACATAATTCCCTTTGTCCATCGGTATATTACTTGCACGAGATTCGATCGTCGGTATCTTTATACCTAGTTCGATCTCGTTACCGGTAAGTCTCTTTACTCGTTCCGTAATACATCACCTCATGACTAACTCCTTAGTCGTTTGCTTGCAAGCTTATGATGTGTATTACCGAGAGGGCCCAGATATACCTCTCCTATACTCGGAGTGACAAATCCTAATCTCGATCTATGCCAACTCAACAAACACCTTGGGAGATACCTGTAGAGCATATTTATAATCACCCAGTTACGTTGTGACGTTTGATAGCACACAAGGCATTCCTCCAATATCCGGGAGTTGCATAATCTCATAGTCGAAGAAATATGTATTTGGCATGAAGAAAGCAATAACAATAAAACTGAACAATCATTATGCTAAGCTAACAGATGGGTCTTGTCCATCACGTCATTCTCCTAATGATGTGATCCCGTTATCAAATGACAACTCATGTCCATGGTTAGGAAACCTTAACCATCTTTCATCAATGAACTAGTCAAGTAGAGGCTCACTAGGCACACAGTGTTTGTTTATGTATTCACACATGTATTAAGGTTTCCGATCAATACAATTATAGCATGAATAATAAACCTTTATCATGAATAAGGAAATATAAAATAACAACTTTATTATTGTCTCTAGGGCATATTTGCTTCAAATATAAGCAAACATAACTCATTATGTTGTCTTACTTGTCCGATGCCAACTATTTGATCACACATAGAATATTTGATGGGGGCTCACAATCATAAAATATGTCCAAGATAGTATATTTAGGCGTGAGACCTCTCTTTCTTTATTACCTTTTAAATGAATTGCTTCTAGTTGGAATAGCTTCTACCCACTTAGTAACATAATCAAAAACAACTAAAATATGAGTATACCCATTTGAGGAAGGAAAAAGTACCATATAATCAAAACCCCAAACATCAAACGGTTCAATAACAAATGAATAATTCATAGGCATTTTCTGACGTCTACCAATATTACCAATTCGTTGACATTCATCACAAGATAGGAAAAACTATGTGCATCCTTTAAAAGAGTGGGCCAATAAAAACCAGACCGTAGTACCTTATGTGCAGTTCTGTCTCCAGCATGGTGCCATCCGTATGCCTCGAAATGGCACTTCCATAGGATTTGTTCCTGTTCATGCTCGGCTACACATCATCTAATAACACCATCTACTCCTTTATATAAATGTGGGTCATCCCAAAAGTAATGTCTTAAATCAAAGAAGAACTTTTTCTTTTGCTGATATGTGTAACTAGGTGGTATATATTTAGCAACAATGTAATTATCGTAGTCCACATACCAAGGACTATTACGAGAAGTGGAAGCATTTATAACATCTAAGCGCTAAATCGGAAAACTATCATCAATAGGCGGTGGGTGATAACCCACAGTATAAAGGGATCACAATAGTTTTTAGGGTAGAATTTCACCCAAATTTATTGATTAGACACAAGGGAGTCAAAGAATATTTGCAAGTATTAGCAGTTGGGTTGTCAATTCAACCACACCTAGAGAAATAAATATCTGCAGCAAAGTGTCTAGTAGCACTTGATGTCTACTACACAACCTTCTTCTTGTAGACATTGTTGGGCCTCCAAGTGCAGAGGTTAAATGGGGCGATAGTAAATTTCCCTCAAGTGGATGACCTAAGGTTTATCAATCATGGGAGGCGTGGGATGAAGATGGTCTCTCTCAAACAACCACGCAACCAAATAACAAAGAGTCTCTTGTGTCCCCAACACACCAATACAATGGTAAATTGTATAGGTGCACTAGTTCGGCGAAGAGATGGTGATACAAGTGCAATATGGATGGTAGATATAGGTTTTTGTAATCTGAAAATATAAAAGCAACAAGGTAGCAAGCGATAAAAAGTGAGCGTAAACGGTATTGCAATTCTAGGAAACAAGGCCTAGGGTTCATACTTTCACTAGTGCAAGTTCTCTCAACAATAATAACATAATTGGATCATATAACTATCCCTCAACATGCAACCAAGAGTCACTCCAAAGTCACTAGTAGCGAGAGAACAAGCGAAGAGATTCTTGTAGATGCGGAACCACCTCAAAGTTATCCTTTCGATCGATCTATTCAAGAGTCCGTAGTAAAATAACACGAAGATATTCTTTCCGTTCAATCTATCATAGAGTTCATACTAGAATAACACCTTAACACAAATCAACCAAAACCCTAATGTCACCTAGATACTCCAATGTCACCTCGGTATCCATGGAGTGCGATTATCGATATGCATCACACAATCTCAGATTCATCTATTCAACCAACACAAAGAACTTCAAAGAGTGCCCCAAAGTTTCTACGGAGAGTCAAGGCAGCGTGTACCAACCCTATGCATAAGTTCACAAGGTCACAGAACCCATAAGTTGATCACCAAAACATACATCAAGTGGATCCGTGAATATCCATTGTCACCACAGATAAGCACATGCAAGACATACATAGAGTGTTCTCAAATCCTCAAAGACTAAATCCGATAAGATAACTTCAAAGGGAAAACTCAATCCATTACAAGAGAGTAGAGGGGGAGAAGCATCATAAGATCCAACTATAATAGCAAAGCTCGCGATACATCAAGATCGTATCACCTCAAGAACACGAGAGAGAGAGATCAAACACATAGCTATTGGTACATACCCTCAGCCCGGGGTGAACTACTCCCTCCTCGTCATGGAGATGCTGGGATGATGAAGATGGACACCGATGAGGTTCCCCCCCCTCCGGCGAGTGCGGAACAGGGTCCCGATTGGTTTTTGGTGGCTACAGAGGCTAGCGGCGGCGGAACTCCCGATCTATTCTGTTCCAAAAATAACTCTCCCGAAGGTTTCCTTCCGTTTGGACTTTGTTTGATATCCCTTTTCTATGAAACACTGAAATAAGCAAAAAAACGAAAACTGGCACTGGGTCTAGGTTAATAGGTTAGTCCCAAAAATCATATAAAAGTGCTTAGTAAAGCACATTAAACATCCAAAAGAGATAATATAATAGCATGGAACAACAAAAATTATAGATCGTTGGAGCGTATCGGCATCTAAGCTTAATTCCTGCTGGTCCTCGAGTAGGTAAATGATAAAATAGAATTTTTGATGTGGAATGCTACCTAACATATTTATCAATGATATCTTCTTTATTGTGGCAAGAATATTCAGATCCATGAGATTCAAAACAAAAGTTTAATATTGACATGAAAACAATAATACTTCAAGCATGCTAACAAAGCAATCATGTCTTCTCAAAATAACATGGCCAAAGAGAGTTCTCCCTAGAAAATCATATAGTCTGCCTATGCTCTATCATCATCACACAAAATATTTAAATCATGCACAACCCAGATGACAAGCCAAGCAATTGTTTCATACTTTTGATGTTCTCAAACTTTTTCAATCTTCACGCAATACATGAGCGTGAGCCATGGACATAACACTATATCAGGAATAGAATGGTGCTTGTGGAGAAGACAAAAAGGAGAAGATAGTCTCACATCAACTAGGCGTATCAATGGGCTATGGGGATGCCCATCAATAGATATCAATGTGAGTGAGTAGGGATTGCCATGCAATGGATGCACTAGAGCTATAAGTGTATGGAAGCTCAAAAATAAACTAAGTGGTGTGCATCCAACTCGCTTGCTGATAACCCACAAGTATAGGGGATCGCAATGGTTTTCGAGGGTATGGTATTCAACCCAAATTTATTGATTCGACACAAGGGGAGCCAAAGAATATTCTCAAGTATTAGCAGTTGAGTTGTCAATTCAACCACACTGGATAACAATATCTGCAGCAAAAGTAATATGATAGTAGCGATAGCAGGTAACAAAAATAACGTAGCAAAGTAATATTTTGGTGTTTTGTAGTGATTATAACATGATAGCGGAAAAGTAAATAAGCGAAGAACAATATGTGAAAAGCTCATGGGTATTGGATCGGTGATGGAGAATTATGCCGGATGCGGTTCATCATGTAAAAGTCATAACATAGGGTGACACGGAACTAGCTCCAATTCATCAATGTAATGTAGGCATGTATTCCGAATATAGTCATCGTGCTTATGGAAAAGAACTTGCATGACATCTTTTGTCCTACCCTCCCATGGCAGCGGGGTCCTAGCGGAAACTAAGGGATATTAAGGCCTCCTTTTAGTAGAGTACCGGACCAAAGCATTAACACATAGTGAATACATGAACTCCTCAAACAATGGTCATCATCGGAGTGGTCCTGATTATTGTCACTTGAGGTTGCGGATCATAACACGTAGTAGGTGACTATAGACTTGCAAGATAGGATCAAAGCGCATATATTCATGAAAACATAATAGGTTCAGATCTGAAATCATGGCACTTTCGGGCCCTAGTGACAAGCATTAAGCATAGCAAAGTCATAGCAACATCAATCTTAGAACATCTTGGATACTAGGGATCAAACCTAACAAAACTAACTCGATTACATGATAGATCTCATCCAACCCATCACCGTCCAGCAAGCCTACGATGGAATTACTCACGCCTGCGGCGGTGAGCATCATGAAATTGGTGATGGAGGATGGTTGATGATGACGACGACGATGAATCCCCTCTCCGGACCTGAGCGGACTCGGATCAGCCCTCCCAAGAGGTTTTAGGGCTTGGCGGCGGCTCGATGTCGTAAAGCGATGAATCCTTCTCTCTGATTTTTTGTCCCGAAAGTGAATATATGGAGTTGGAGTTGAGGTGGGTGGGCGTCGAGGGCCCACGAGGCGGGGCGCGCCCGAGGCGACGCGCCCCACCCTCGTGGACAGTGTGGGCCCCCGGCGTGGGTTTTCTTCGATATTTTAATATTTTCCAAAATGATGTTCCGTGGAGTTCAGGTCATTCGAGAACTTTTGTTTACGCATAAATAACACCATGGAAACTTCTGCTTTGAAAAGCAGCGTCGATCCGGGTTAGTTCCATTCAAATCATGCAAGTTAGAGTCCAAAACAAGGGCAAAACTGTTTGGAAAAGTAGATACGATGGAGATGTATCAACTCCCCCAATCTTAAACCTTTGCTTGTCCTCAAGCAGTTCAATTGATAAACTGAAAGTGATAAAGAAAAACTTTTACAAACTCTGTTTGCTCTTGTTGTTGTAAATATGTAAAGCCACATTCAAGTTTTTGACAAAGATTACGACTAACCACATTCACAATAACTCTTAGGTCTCATGTTTACTCATATCAATGGCATAATCAACTAGCGAGCAATAATAATAAATCTCGGATGACAACACTTTCTCAAAACAACCATAATATGATATAACAGGATGCTATCTCGCTAGCCCTTTACGAGACACAACAAAACATAAATCAGAGCACCTTCAAGATCAAGGGCTGACTAGACATTGTAATTCATGGTAAAAGAGATCCAATCATGGTCATACCCAATATAAATTAATAGTAATGGATGAAAATGACAGTTGTGCTCTCCAGCTAGTGCTTTTTAATAAGAGGGTGATGACTCAACATGAAAGTAAATAGATAGGCCCTTCGTAGAGAGAAGCGAGGATTTGTAGAGGTGCGAGCTCGATTTTGAAATAGAGGTAAATAATATTTTGGCGGCATACTTTCATTGTCAACATAACAACCAAGAGATGGCGATATCTTCCATGTTATACACATTATAGGCGGTTCCCAAACAGAATGGTAAAGTTTATACTCCCCTCCACCAACAAGCATCAATCCATGGCTTGCTCGAAACAACGAGTGCCTCCAACTAGCAGTCGGGGGAGTTTTGTTTGCAATTGTTTTGATTTGATTTGCATAAAGCATGGGAATTTGGGCATCGGTGACCAGCCATTTTCTAAATGAGTGAGGCGGAGTCCACTCCTCTTGAGAATAACCGCCTAGCATGGAAGATACGGACAACCCTAGTTGATACATGAGCTATTCGAGCATACAAAACAGAATTTCATTTGAAGGTTTAGAGTTTGGCACATACAAATTTACTTGGAGCGGCAGGTAGCACTACAAAAAAGACACATCCATGACATTTTGGGCGAGCAGAAATTTTTTACATCATCTGATGACACTTCTATGGCGATAATTGTGACAAAACCGGTATCATCATAGATGTGGTGGGCTCCTACTACGTGACAAAAATCAAGGCGAAAATGGGATTTTCATCTGTCACGGGCGGAGGCAGCTGCATGACATTCTTTGGGCCGTCCATGACGGAAAAACTATGGTAGAAGCGAGGGAGGAAAATTTTGGGGAGTTGTTGGTTCACGGTGGGAGGTCGGGGCGGCGATGCGTTCTCTCGTACCGTGCGGCGTTGGCTCTAAGCGAACCCGGCGATTGCCTGCGAGCTATCGTTCTTGAACCCGGCGATCGATCGATGGCTGTTAAGCGAACCCGATGGGCGATTCGCCGCTCTGCTGCTAACGAAGTCGATCGATTGGATGAGCAGTGAGCATTGCGGGGGTTTGGATGAATAGTGGCGGTGGCGTTGCCTCTGGATGAACAGGGACCCGTGGTGTGGAGGGTTGGATGAGCGATAGATGGTGGAGGGGTGGCCGTGGAGGGTGGTTGAACAGGACCCGTGGTGTGGAGGGCTGGATGAGCAGTGAGCGGTGGAGGGTGCCCGTGGAGGGTGGTTGAGCGATGGCCGGTGGAGTAGCCTTGATGGAGGCTGGATGAAGCTGGAGCCCGTGGAGGTGGAGGAGGTCGGCGGTGGCCCGTGGAGGCTGGAGGAGGTCGGCGGTGGAGATGAACAGTATCCTTGGAGTCCCATTTTGCGATCGCCACCCCTCGATGAAACAGGACCCCGGTTCGACCGTGGCGCTCAACACAAGTCCGTTTAAGTCCGTTTTGCGGTCGCCACACCTCCCGATCAACGGGACCCCGTTTGACCGTAGGAGGTCCGTTTAAATCTGTTTTGCTGTCGCCACACCCTCCCGATCAACAGGTATTGAAGGAAATATGCCCTAGAGGCAATAATAAAGTTATTATTTATTTCCTCATATCATGATAAATGTTTATTATTCATGCTAGAATTGTATTAACGGAAACATAATACATGTGTGAATACATAGACAAACATATAGTCACTAGTATGCCTCTACTTGACTAGCTCATTAATCAAAGATGGTTATGTTTCCTAACCATAGACATGTGTTGTTATTTGATTAATGGGATCACATCATTAGGAGAATGATGTGATTGACATGACCCATTCCGTTAGCCTAGCACTTGATCGTTTAGTATATTGCTATTGCTTTCTTCATGACTTATACATGTTCTTCTAACTATGAGATTATGCAACTCCGTTTACGGAGGAACACTTTAGGTGCTACCAAGCGTCACAACATAATTGGGTGATTATAAAGGAGTACTACAGGTGTCTCCAAAGGTACATGTTGGGTTGGCGTATTTGAGATTAGGTTTTGTCACTCCGATTGTGGGAGAGGTATCTCTAGGCCTTCTCGGTAATACACATCACATAAGCCTTGCAAGCATTGCAACTAATAAGTTAGTTGTGAGATGATGTATTACGAGCGAGTAAAGAGACTTGCGATAGCGAGATTGAACTAGGTATTGGATACCGGCGATCGAATCTCGGGCAAGTAACATACCGATGACAAAGGAACAACGTATGTCGTTATGCGGTTTGACCGATAAAGATCTTCGTAGAATATGTAGGAACCAATATGGGCATCCAGGTTCCGCTATTGGTTATTGACCGAGAATAGTTCTAGGTCATGTCTACATAGTTCTCGAACCCGTAGGGTCCTTGCAACAACGTTACGATGACGGTTTTATTATGAGTTTACAAGTTTTGATGTACGAAGTTTGTTGAGTCCGGATGTGATCACGGACATGGCGAGGAGTCTCGAAATGGTCGAGACATAAAGATTGATATATTGGAAGCCTATATTTGGATATCGGAATGGTTCGGGTGAAATCGAGTTTTCTTAGGAACAGGAGGTTACGGAACCCTCCGGGGATGTTGGGCCTTAGTGGGCCATGAGGGAGAAAGAGGAGGGCGGCCGGGGCAGGCCGCCCCTCCCCTAGTCCGAATAGGACAAGGAGAGGCGGCGCCCCCTTCCTCTTCCCTCCCCTTTCCTTCTCCAACAAGGCAGAGGGGAGTCCTACTCCGGTGGGAGTAGGACTCCTCGGCGCACCCTATGAGGGCGGCCGCACCTCCCCTCCCTCTTTATATCACGGGGCAGGGGCACCCATGACACACAAGTTGATCTACGGATCGTTCCTTAGCCGTGTCGGTGCCCCTCCACCATATTCCACCTCGGTCATATCGTCGCGGAGCTTAAGGCGAAGCCTGCGCGATGGAGCATCATCATCGTCCTCACGCCGTCGTCTTGTGGAACTCATCCCGGCGCTTTCTGGATCGGGCCGGGGATCGTCATCGAGCTGAGCGTGTGCTGAACTTCGGAGGTGCCGTACGTTCGGTACTTGGATCGGTCGGATCGTGAAGGCGTCGACTACATCAACAGCGTTGTCATAGCGCTTCCGCTTCGGTCTCACAGTGCGTGGACAATACTCTCCCCTCTCGTTGCTATGCCATCACCATGATCTTGCGTGTGCGTAGGAAATTTTTGAAATTACTCGTTCCCCAGCGATGGTATCGAGCCTGGTTTTATGCGTTGATGTCATATGCACGAGTAGAACACAAGTGAGTTGTGGGCGATATAAGTCATCTGCTTACCGGCATGTCATACTTTGGTTCAGCGGTATTGTGAGATGAAGCGGCCGGACCGACATTACAGCGTGCGCTTCGCGAGACTGGTTTCACCGCTTGAGCACTCGTTGCTTAAAGGTGGTGGCGGGTGTCATCTCTCTCACTTTAGTTGAACCGAGTGTGGCTCGCCCGGTCCTTGCGAAGGTTAAAACAGCACCAACTTGACAAACTATCGTTGTGGTTTTGATGCGTAGGTAAACGGTTCTTGCTCAGCCCGTAGCAGCCACGTAAAACTTGCAACAACAAAGTAGAAGGCGTCTAACTTGTTTTGCAGGGCATGTTGTGATGTGATATGGTCAAGGCGTGATGCTATATTTTATTGTATGAGATGATCATGTTTTGTAACCAAGTTATCGGCAGCTGGCGAGAGCCATATGGTTGTCGCTTTATTGTATGAAATGCAAAAGCCATGTAATTGCTTTACTTTATCACTAAGCGGTAGCGATAGTCGTAGAAGCAATAGTTGGCGAGGCGACAACGATGCTCGATGGAGATCAAGGTGTCGGCGCGGTGGCGATGGTGATCACGATGGTGCTTGGAGATGGAATCACAAGCACAAGATGATGATGGCCATATCATATCACTTATATTGATTGCATGTGATGTTTATCCTTTATGCATCTTATCTTGCTTTGATTGGCGGTAGCATTTTAAGATGATCTCTCACTAAAATTATCAAGGCGTGTTCTCCACAAGTATGCACCGTTGCCAAAGTTAAATCGTGCCCAGACACCACGTGATGATCGGGTGTGATAAGCTCTCGTCCATCTACAGCGGGTGCAAGCCAGTTTTGCACCGCAGAATACTCGAGTTAAACTTGGCGAGCCTAGCATATGCAGATATGGCCTCGGAACACGGAGACCGAAAGGTCGGCGTGAATCATATAGTAGATATGATCAACATAGTGATGTTCACCATTGAAAACTACTCCATCTCACGTGATGATCGGTTATGGTTTAGTTGATTTGGATCACGTAATCACTTAGATGACTAGAGATGTCTATCTAAGTGGGAGTTCTTAAGTAATATGATTAATTGAACTTAAATTTATCATGAACTTAGTACTGATAGTATTTTGCTTGTCTATGTTTCTTGTAGATAGATGGCTCGTCTTGTTGTTCCGTTGAATTTTAATCGTTCCTTGAGAAAGCAAAGTTGAAAGATGATGGTAGCAATTACGGACTGGGTCCGTAACGAGAGATTATCCTCATTGCTGCCTGAAAGAATTACGTCTGGAAGCACCGGCTGGGTGCGAACTGCTGCTGCGAGAACAACGCGAAGTTGTGAGCGTCTGGCGAGCAAAGTGATGACTACTCTATAGTTCGATGTGCCATGCTTTACGGCTTAGAACCGGGTCTTCAACGGCGTTTTGAGCGTCATGGAGCATATGAGATGTTCCAAGAGTTGAAGTTAATATTTCAAGCAAATGCCGGATTGAGAGATATGAAGTCTCCAATAAGTTCTATAGCTGCAAGATGGAGGAGAATAGTTACATCGGTGAACATATACTCAAAATGTGCGGGTATAATAATCACTTGATTCAAGCTGGGAGTTAATCTTCGGATGATAGTGTCATTGACAGAATTCTCCAATCACGCCACCAAGCTACAAGAGCTTCGTGATGAACTATAATATGCAAGGGATGACCAAGACAATTCCGAGCTCTTATGCAATGCTAAAAGCTGCGGAGGTAGAAATCAAGAAAGAGCATCAAGTGTTGATGGTCAACAAGACCACTAGTTTCAAGAAAAGGGCAAAGGGAAGAAGAAGGGAACTTCAAAAGAACAGCAAGAAAGTTGCTGCTCAAGAGAAGAAACCCAAGTCTGGACCTAAGCACTGGCGAGTGTTTCTCTACAAACAAACTGGTCCTTTGGGCGGAACTGCCCCAAGTATTTGGCGGATAAGAAGGATGGCAAGGTGAACAAAGGTATATGTGATATACATGTTATTGATGTGTACCTTACTAGAGCTCATAGTAGCACACAGGTATTTGATCTGGTTACATTGCTAATATTTGCAACTCAAAGCAGGGACTACGGAATAAGCGAGCAGCAGCAAGGGCGAGGTGACGATCTGGCGTGGAAAGCGGTTCCAAAGTCGATGTGATCGCGATCGACACGCTACCTCTACATCTACCTTGAGGATTAGTTTTAGACCTTAATAATTGTTATTTGGTGCGGCGTTGAGCATGAACATTATATCTGGATCTTGTTTGATGCGAGGCGGTTATTCATTAAATCGAGAGAATAATGGTTGTTCTATTTATATGAGTAATATCTTTTATGGTCATGCACCCTTGAAGAGTGGTCTATTTTATTAAATCTCGATAGTAGTAATACACATATTCATAATGTCGAAGCCAAAAGATGCAGAGTTAATAATGATAGTGCAACTTATTTGTGTACTTGCCGTTTAGGTCATATCGATGTAAAAGCATGAAGAAACTCCATCTTGATGGACTTTTGGAATCACTTGATTATGAATCACTTGGTACTTGCGAACCGTGCCTCATAGGCAAGATGACTAAAACACCGTTCTCGGGATCTATGGAGAGAGCAACAGATTTGTTGGAAATCATACATACGAGATGTATGTGGTCCGATGAATGTTGAAGCTCGTGGCGGATATCGTTATTTTCTCACCTTCACGGATGATTTAAGCGAGATATGGGTATATCTTCTTAATGAAGCATAAATCTGAAACATTTGAAAAGTTCAAAGAATTTCAGAGTGAAGTTGAAAATCATCGTAACAAGAAAATAAAATTTCTACGATCTGATCGTGGAGGAGAATATTTGAGTTCTGAGTTTGGTCTACATTTGAAAAATTGCGGAATAGTTTACGCAACTAGCGCCACTGGAACACCACAGCGTAATGGTGTGTCGAGCGTCGTGTCGTACTTTACTAGATATGGTGCGATCTATGATGTCTCTTACCGATTTACGCTATCATTTTGGGGTTATGCTTTAGAGGCGGCGCATTCACGTTAAATAGGGCACCATCAAAATCCGTTAAGGCGACTCCTTATGAACTATGGTTTGGCAAGAAACCAAAGTTGTCGTTTACGAAAGTTTGGGGCTGCGATGCTTATGTGAAAAACTTCAACCTGATAAGCTTGAACCCAAATCGGAAAATGTGTCTTCATAGGATACCCAAAGGAAACAGTTGGGTACACCTTCTATCACAGATCCGAAGGCAAGACATTCGTTGCTAAGAATGGATCCTTTCTAGAAGGAGTTTCTCTCGAAAGAAGTGAGTGGGAGAAAAGTAGAACTTGATGAGGTAACAGTACCAGCTCCTTATTGGAAAATGGTTCATCACGAAATCGGTTCTGTGACACCTACACCAATTAGTGAGGAAGTTAATGATGATGATCATGAAACTTGAGATCAAGTTTCTCTTGAACTCGTGGGTCGACTAGAGTAAGATCCGCACCGAGTGATGCGGTAATCCTATTCGGAAGTCATGTTACTTGACCATGGTGAACCTACAAACTATGAAGAAGCGATGGTGAGCCCAGATTCCATAAAATGGCTGGAAGCCATGAAATCTGAGATGGGATCCATGTATGAGAACAAAGTATGGACTTTGGTTGACTTGCCGATGATCGGCAAGCCATTGAGAATAAATGGATCTTTAAGAAGAAGGCGGCGCGATGGTAATGTAACTATCTATAAAGCTCGACTTGTTGCAAAGGTTTTCGACAAGTTCAAGGGGTTGACTACGATGAGACTTTCTCACCGTGGCGATGCTTAAGTCTGTCGAATCATGTTAGCAATTGCTGCATTTTATGATTATGAAATTTGGCAAATGGATGTAAAAATTGCATTCTTGAATGGATTTCTAGAAGAAGAGTTGTATATGATGCAACGGAAGGTTTTGTTGATCCAAAGGTGCTAACAAAGTGTGCAAGCTCAGCGATCAATTTATGGTGCAGTGCAAGCCTCTCGGAGTTGGAATAAGCGCTTTGATAGTGTGATCAAAGCATATGGTTTTATCTGAGACTTTTGGAGAAGCTTTGTATTTACAAGAAAGTGAGTGGGAGCTCTGTAGCATTTCTAATATTATATGTGGACGACATATTATTAATTGGAAATGATATAGAATTCTGGATAGCATAAAGGATACTTGAATAAAAGTTTTTCAATGAAAGACCTCGGTGAAGCTGCTTACATATTGGGCATCAAGATCTATAGAGATAGATCAAGGCGCTTAATTGGACTTTCACAAAGCACATACCTTGATAAAGTTTTGAAAAAGTTCAAAATGGATCGAGCAAAGAAAGGTTTTTACGTGTATTACAAGGTGTGAAATTGAGTCGGACTCAATGCCCGACCACAATGAAGATAGAGAAAATGAAAGATGTTCCTATGCTTCAGCCATAGGCTCTATCATGTATGCAATCTTGTGTACCGGACACGGCGTATGCTTAGCAATAAGCTTGGCGGGAAGGTACCAAAGTAATCGAGTGGATCAACTGGACAGCGGTCAAGAACATCTGAAATACGAAAAGGACTAAGGATATGTTTCTCGTATATGGAGGTGACAAAGAGCTAGTCGTAAATGGTTACGTCGATGCAAGCTTTGACACTGATCCGGACGATTCTAAATCGCAAACCGGATCGTGTTTTTATTAAGCGGTGGAGCTGTCGGTTGGTGCAGTTCTAAACAAAGCGTCGTGGCGGGATCTACATGTGAAGCGGAGTACATAGCTGCTTGGAAGCAGCAAATGAAGGAGTGCGGATGAAAGAGTTCATTTCCGATCTAGGTGTCATACCTAGTGCATCGGGACCAATGAAGATCTTCTGTGACAATACTGGTGCAATTGCCTTGGCAAAGGAATCCAGATATCACAAGAGGACCAAGCATATCAAGAGGCGCTTCAATTCCATTGGGACCAAGTCCAAGTGGGAGACATAGAGATTTGCAAGATACATACGGATCTGAATATTGCAGACCGTTGACTAAGCCTCTTCCTCGAGCAAAACATGATCAGCACCAAGACTCCATGGGTGTTAGAATCATTCTTGTGTAATCTAGATTATTGACTCTAGTGCAAGTGGGAGGCTGAAGGAAATATGCCCTAGAGGCAATAATAAAGTTATTATTTATTTCCTCATATCATGATAAATGTTTATTATTCATGCTAGAATTGTATTAACGGAAACATAATACATGTGTGAATACATAGACAAACATATAGTCACTAGTATGCCTCTACTTGACTAGCTCATTAATCAAAGATGGTTATGTTTCCTAACCATAGACATGTGTTGTTATTTGATTAATGGGATCACATCATTAGGAGAATGATGTGATTGACATGACCCATTCCGTTAGCCTAGCACTTGATCGTTTAGTATATTGCTATTGCTTTCTTCATGACTTATACATGTTCCTATAACTATGAGATTATGCAACTCCGTTTACGGAGGAACACTTTGGGTGCTACCAAGCGTCTGGCGTAATTGGGTGATTATAAAGGAGTACTACAGGTGTCTCCAAAGGTACATGTTGGGTTGGCGTATTTGAGATTAGGTTTTGTCACTCCGATTGTGGAGAGGTATCTCTAGGCCTTCTCGGTAATACACATCACATAAGCCTTGCAAGCATTGCAACTAATAAGTTAGTTGTGAGATGATGTATTACGAGCGAGTAAAGAGACTTGCGATAGCGAGATTGAACTAGGTATTGGATACCGGCGATCGAATCTCGGGCAAGTAACATACCGATGACAAAGGGAACAACGTATATCGTTATGCGGTTTGACCGATAAAGATCTTAAGTAGAATATGTAGGAACCAATATGGGCATCCAGGTTCCGCTATTGGTTATTGACGAGAATAGTTCTAGGTCATGTCTACATAGTTCTCGAACCGTAGGTCCATTGCAACAACGTTACGATGACAGTTTTATTATGAGTTTACAAGTTTTGATGTACGAAGTTTGTTGAGTCCGGATGTGATCACGGACATGACGAGGAGTCTCGAAATGGTCGAGACATAAAGATTGATATATTGGAAGCCTATATTTGGATATCGGAATGGTTCGGGTGAAATCGGGATTTCTTAGGAACAGAGGGTTACGGAACCCTCCGGGGATGTTGGGCCTTAGTGGGCCATGAGGGAGAAGAGGAGGGCGGCCAGGGCAGGCGCGCCCCCCCCTAGTCCGAATAGGACAAGGAGAGGCGGCGCCCCTTCCTCTTCTCCCCTCCCCTTTCCTTCTCCAACAAGGCAGAGGGGAGTCCTACTCCCGTGGGAGTAGGACTCCTCGGCGCACCCTATGAGGGCGGCCGCACCTCCCCTCCCTCCTTTATATCTGAGGCGGGGCACCCCATGACACACAAGTTGATCTACGGATCGTTCCTTAGCCGTGTCGGTGCCCCCTCCACCATATTCCACCTCGGTCATATCGTCGCGGAGCTTAAGCGAAGCCCTGCGCCGATGGAGCATCATCATCGTCCTGCGCCGTCGTCTTGTGGAACTCATCCCGATGCTTTCTGGATCGGGCCGGGGATCGTCATCGAGCTGAGCGTGTGCTGAACTTCGGAGGTGCGTCGTTCGGTACTTGGATCGGTCGGATCGTGAAGGCGTCGACTACATCAACAGCGTTGTCATAGCGCTTCCACTTACGGTCTCACAGTGCGTGGACAATACTCTCCCCTCTCGTTGCTATGCCATCACCATGATCTTGTGTGTGTAGGAAATTTTTTGAAATTACTACGTTCCCCAACACGTATCTTGGCGAGTAGGCGTTGAGACCCTGCCCGTATGTGCGTGCGTGGCGTATTTTCTTTCTTGCACAATCGCGCTATGCGTGCGTGTACATACTGCGTCGCGGCGCCTCTACTATAGCGCGTCGTATCTACTACGACACGTCGCACCTCTACTACGACCGTCGCGGCGCCTCTACTACGACACGTGCGCCTCTACAGCGACCGGTATGTGCGTACGTTCGCGACCAGAATGACAACGCTTCGTACGCCGACCGGTGGGTCTGGTATCGAGCACTTCCTTGCTGCGAAGATGTAGCTGGTGGGTCCCAGCGATCGAGGCGGGTGTTTTTTTTGCTCGGACGCACTTCCTTGCGTGCGAAGATGTAACTAGTGGGTCCCAGCGGTCGGGCGAATCGTTTTTTGCGGGCGCACTTCCTTGCGTGCGAAGGTGTCGCTGGTGGGTCCTAGCGGTCGAGAAGCGAATCGTTTTGCTTTTTTTTTGCCCGGACGCACTTCCTTGCGTGTGAAGATGTAGCTGGTGGGTCCCAGCAGTCAGGGGGAAATGTTTTTTTCGTGAAATACAGTGGCCCGTCCGGTGGGTCCCAGGTGTCACGTGGAGGAATCATTATTTTCCGCGTAATAAGGAGGCACTTCCTTGCTGCAGCCGTGGACCCAGCTGTCAGCCTCTCCACGTAAGGTCCACGTCCGATGGAAGTCGTTCCTTGACCACGTTGACCATGCCGCGCCGAGAGCACCAGGGCGGTGGACAACGGCGAGGCCTAGGAAGGGGACGACGGGGAGCCGGGGAAGACGCAGATAGGGTTCATTGGTTCGGCTGCGGTGTGAGGCTGCCGTCGCCGCAGGGCCTGGCCAGCGGTGGGAATAGTAGAGGCGATGAGGCCTCATGGCGGCCTGACCCCGACCACGGGAGGCAGGAGCATGCAACACGACCGGCGCTGCTTTGGTAATTTGGAGCAAGAAGACCAGAGGTTGAAGAAGCACTCGACCGTTGGATGGACATCGTCTTACAGTCCTTTGGAGCTAGAATAGTTCATATTGACTAAAGTTGACAAAGGCCTCCGTCGATCAACTTAGTAGGCCCTAAGTCAGCCTCCCACCATGGTGGGTCCCAGCTAACAAGGGAGTATTCATTTTTTTGTGCGTAATAAGGAGGCACTTCGGTGGGTCGAGTGACAGTAGGAGGAGCGTTTTTTCGCGAAATATGCTGGCCCGTCCGGTGGGTCCCAGCGGTCGAAACATTTTTTCAGCGAAATAAGGTGGCCCGTCCGGTGGGTCCCTGCTGTCGGTGGAGGAATAATTATTTTTGGCGTAATAAGGAGGCACTTCCTTGCGGTCGCTGGACCCAGCTATCGACCTCTCCACGTCTGATACTCTTCGATGGAAGTCGATTAGTTGACCACGTTGACCAAGCCTTGGCCCGAGAGCACCAGGCGGTGGTCTGGACGACAGCGAGCCTAGGAAGGGGCGACGGGCCGAGAAATCGCAGCGATGGTAGCCAGCGGAGAGAATCTGAGGTTCACTGGTTGGCTGCGGCGTGAGGCTGCCATCGCCGCAGAAATAACGAGGGGTGTGGGTGAGTAGAGGATACCACAGGCCAGCGGTGGGAGTAGTAGAGGCGGTGAGGCCTCCACGGCATCCTGACCGACCACGAGAGAGCGAGGACGCAGCAACACGACCGGCGCTGCTTTGGTAGGTGGAGCAAGAAGACCAGAGGTTGAAGAAGCACTATGGCCGTTGGATGGACATCTTCGGTCCTTGGAGCTAGAATCGTTCATATTGACTAAGTTGACAAAGCCCTCCGTCCCGTCAACTTAGTTGGCCCTAAGTCATCCTCCCACTATGGTGGGTCCCATCTAGCAGGTGGGTATTCATTTTTTGTGTAATAAGGAGGCACTTCCTTGCGTGCGAAGATATAGCTGGTGGGTCCGACATGTCGTGAGGGAACATTTTTTCACGAAATCTGAGGCCCTTCGGTGGGTCCCAGCTGTCGGTGGAGGAATCATTATTTTGCGCGTCAGATCCACGGCCGATGGATGTTGTTCGTTGACCACGTTGACCAGGCAGCGCCGAGAGCACCATGGCGGTGGGCGACGGCGAGGCCTAGGAAGGAACGACACGGGCGGGGAAGACTCGGCAATGGTTGCCTGCGATTGGGGAGTCTGAGGTTTACTTGTCCGGCTGCCGTCGCGGAAAATAACGGGAGGTGTGGGTGAGTAGAGGAATGGCACGGCCAGCAATGAAGTAGGGTGGGGTGGTGCGGCACAGCAGCCAGACCATGGGGCGGGGCGAAGCGGTCCACCGGAGCTGGTTTGGTAATTTGGAGCAAGAAGATCGGATATTGAAGAAGCGGCCGCGGCCGTTGGATTAACATCCACGGTCACTTTTACTAAATTGTTTGTGGACTAAATTTGAATCGTTTGTGGACTAAGTTGACAAAGCCAAAGTACCGTCAACCTAGTAGACCCACAAGTCAGCCTCAAATCTGTCCCAAACAGCATACAACCGAAATTTCTAGCGATTCAAATTAATTTTAAATCTAAATATACCTTAATTTAAATTCAATGAAATTTTACCCTTTAAAAACAATGAAATTTAAAATATCAAAATCCGAAAGAAAACAGTATTTGGGAACTAATTGCACATTTGCTTTGTATTTTTTCATTTACAGCCCATTTATTATTACTTATAGCCCATTTCTTATTACTTATAGCCCATTTATTATTACTTATAGCCCATTTCTTATTACTTATAGCCCATTTTCTGGGCAAAATGCATCCTCCTCGTCTTGAAAGATTTCCATTGACGAGCGTGAAAACAAGTAGGCCTATGTTGGTTATTACGCAAAAAACAAAATAGCTGGCTAGCCATTTTGAGAAAGGAAAAAAAACAAACTGGGCTGGTCATGTGCTAAACATATGAAATAAAAGCACAGGCTAGGCAGACCCACGGGTCCCTTTAACCAGATTGATACCCTTCTCCGTCCGAAAAAACAAAATTACTGCAGCAGCTCTTTGGGTCCCTCTTCATCCTCACCATGTACATTCATCTCCTTATTCCTCTCGGTTGTTGACCATGTTGACAACAGGAGGCGGCCCCATGTGCCAGCGAACAAAGGCGGAGGACGATGGTGAGGCCTCGGGCGAGAGCGAGCAGGGCAGGGAAGATCCAGACCAGCCGTGGGAGGCGGGGCGAAGCGGTCCCGTTGGCGCTGGTTTGGCTTTGGCGGCTCGAGGAAGAAGAGGCGAAGAAAGCACGACGGCGTTGAATGTCAATCGAATGGTCAAGAGTTGGCTGTCGTTTTTGACTAAGCGGACACCAAGTAGCATACTTTTTATATATAGGAAGAAAACTGCGAGGAAAATCGTTAAATCGCCGTCCTCCTCACGAGGAGCGTTAGCCACATAAGTGACTAGCACCCTTGGTTTTCAACAGAGAGGTCTTGGGTTGAGTCGAGGAACTCTCAATTTTGTCCTCCTTCCTTCCTTGCAAAAAGGGAAAAAAATCAAAGACTTGGGAAGGCGTCTGAACAAGCTAGTGTACCCGATAAAGAGGCGTTGCGAGTTTTAGAAAAAAGAAAGGCGTGCTCACATGGCTGGTTGAATCCAAACCTAGACTATGACTATATATGGTGCTATGCTACTCTGCAAGTAATGGCCCGACATATCCAACGTTAGCTTCTCCTCTTCTCTACTTACTCGCCTAGCATCGAAGCTCGCGCGCAGCAACCATGTCCGCTGGCTGCTCGTCCACCTGCTCTTGACGAGCAACAACCGAATATGTGCCAAGTCGCCACCGTACCATCGCTTTGTGGGTCTCATCACACCCCGCGGCACGCGCACGCACGATTGCTCATCGCAACCCGCTGCCGTTGGTGTGGTGCCACTGCTGCAAATCACGCAGAGTCATCCGTCGCGTCTCAACCACAATCCACAACCTGGCGAGTCTTCTACAAATGCCGAATCATGGGGTAATAATATGTTTAAGTGTTGTTCTGCTGCTTTCGGTTGCTGATTTTTTAATAGTTTGGTTGATGATCTTCCAATTTGATTAAATGCGAAAAGGGAAGATTCGTGTGATTTGTATTTACGGGAAGTTCTTGATGTGGGGAATGCAACTCGCTGATTATTTGGTTAGCGAGGAATCCCAATACCAGCAGGTTGGGGTGTTGGACAAATGGCGAAGGAGCAGCGGAAGAGGAAGATCTGAGCGAAAGGTTAAAGATCAGTTCCTCGATCATGGCCAAGCAACAGCTGCTGAGCGGCCTTGACAACAATGAGGAGATGAAAGAGCTTGTGAAGATAATGGGCAAAATCGATGTGCTCTGTAGGATGATTGTCTCTTTATTTGCGATGTATGTAGCACTTTTCGTGATGTATTCGATTAGCTCGACATGAGCACTTTGCTGAAACTAGTAATGAATGAAACACATGTAGCAGGCTGGGCGTAGTGTTGTGAACATCTAATGATTTCTATTAATGGAAATCAGGGGTATCCCTTTGCTCATATAAATAAATAAATAGCGAGAGGCCTTGTCGGGTCAGCTTTGTTCTCATTCGAAGGCGTCGAGCAAATTGCAGTCCAACAGCAAACTATGTCATCAAATTCAAGTTTCACAGCCAAATATGAGTACAACTAAACAACAATGTCATCATGTTTTAGTTGTCATACAATCACCAAACACAAATCAGCATACATAACAAGTGATGTTCTCACAGCAAAATACTAAACAACATGTTCATCAGGTTTGAGTTGTCATAGCAAACACAATTTCACATAGTAGATAAAAAACGTCTTCGGCGAGCAAATCGACAAAAGCAATGTAATCATCATCCGCAGCAGCAGCGTCAACATCTTCGCCATGTGTATCGATCTGAATCGTAATTCCCCACGGTGTCATCTTCTTCTTCGTCCTCAACGTCCTCGAGCGTTGGCTTCTTCTTGATCAACTCTTGTATGTCCACAGCCGACGACGGCAATCTTTTACGCGGCGTCATTGACGTGATGGTTCTCAAAGATATTAGGAACATCTGTGTTATCTTGTACATCGGGGCGATGTAAGCATCATCTTGTTGTGCAACTTCATTAAGCAATTCCTCTGCTCAAACCTTTGCAATACTCTCCGATCATCGCTACGTGCAAATGTGTCTTCCAAGAAAAATATCTGTGTTGCTTGATTTGCCAAAATAAAAGGCTCGTTGGTGCATACGCCGCCTTGACATTGATGGATTTGAAATAATCATCAGCTCTGGGTTTTGCGATCACGGAAAACAGGTTATACCAGCAACAAGACTGTGAGAACCACACACGATGATCCTCGGCTGGAGATATCTGCAAGCTGAACAATGTACATTATGTTAGCATACATTTCAGTTGTCTCTTTGTCATCGTATCCGTGCTCATGATGGCACTGTTTTGTGTCTTCACCTTTCGTCTCGTGCAAGGGTGTTGTAGCGCACATCTCCAACAACATAAGATTCATAATGTCTTACCGAGTATCGGGACCCATTGCTAGTGAGTAAAGGGCATCATCAACTGCCTGCCCATCCTCCGCATCTTCTTAACCTATGGTTAGAAAATAGACAAGCTGATCATCTTATGTACTCAATATATTAAAAAAGCGGCGATGCACTTCAAAAGCTTACATGGTTCTTGAACCATTTACATAAATCCTGCCATAACCAGTTTGTCAATGTTTCTTGGATTTTGCGGCGTAACTCCTCTTTGTAGATGCTGCACAACATAGTGATCGCGTCAAACATCTAAATATATAAGAATGTGCTGCAAGTTTAGTAGATTACGATGTATAAGCTGCGATCTTGCACTTACTTGATATAAGGTAGTATCTCGGGACAGTTATTCAACACATACCAAACCATTTTGTCCAAATCTTTAGGTTTGTCCTCTTGTCGACTCTTCCTATAACTTTCGAGCAGAATAATCGAAAACATTGAGCCGGGATTGTCTTCACCCACCTCTTTGCTAAGCTGATCAATTTGTTTCAATGTATTTTGAGCAGAATGTCAGCGCTTCATAGCAATGTAGGCCTCTGCAATGGAACCCTCGGGTCTAGCTCTATTCCTAACATAGCCCTTGAAAGTGCCTAGCCGCCTTTCAATAGGGTACATCCAGCCATCTTGTCTTGGACCTCTAAGTAGTGCCTCATCGGGTAGATGAACAGCCAAATGCACCATCACATCAAAGAAGGCTGGAGGATATATCTTCTCAAGGTGCATAGGATAGTTGGTATCTTGTCTCTAAGGCGCTCCAAAGCATCTATCCTGATATTTCTCTGCAGAGTTCCACGAAGAATTGTCCCAACTCTGCAAGCTGCTCTGTATAAGTCAGGCGGCCCAATCCTCTAAGGATAACAGGTAAAACCCTTTGAAGTAGGGCGTGGCAGTCATGAGTTTTCAACCCTTGTACCTTGTTTCCATCTGCAGACCGACTCTCCTTTCGGGGTTGGAAGCAAATCCATGTGGGAATCTCACACGTGACAGGACCTCATGAATTCTTTTCTTTTACCTTGTCCAAGGCGTACACAGTGGTGCCATATCCGTGGTTTACCTTCATCTTGCACAAAATCCTTTACGATACCAGGTGTGTCAAATCAATCCTAGATTTTAAGGTATCTTTCGTCTTGCCTTCAATGTTAAGAAGTGTGCCGATAATGTTGTCACATATATTTTTCTCGTTGTGCATCACATCAAGATTATGGCATAGATCCAAATCTTTCCAATACTCCAAGTCCCACAAAGTGGACCTGTGGGTAAACAATAATCTCTCTTCTACCGCGCCACGCTTCCTTTTCCCGCTACCATTACCGGGATGGTTTCTGGTGTAATATGCTGACCTTCTCTAATTCCACTTGCAACTCATCGGCGGTGAGCCTCTTTGGCGCATCACGGTTTTCATGCTTTGCATTGAACACATGTCTTGGTATTTTCTAGGATGCGGCTTGTCCTTGGCAAGAAGCAGCGGTGTCAATGTAACAGATCTTGCTAAGTATTGCGTGTGACAATGATTCTGTCACAGCGAACACATGCATTGTAACCATGTGTCGTTAAGCTCGACATAGTGCCCAAAGCGGATAATCATGGATGCACCAAATTACAACAACACGCAGAAAGAAATCAGCTGGTGGGCTGCTATATAGGTCTCGGTGAGAACACCCTTCCATAGTTGTTGAAGTTCCTCCACAAGAGGCTCCATGAACAAATCAAAATCCTTTCCGGGACTTTTTGGACTGGGATGAGCAAGGCCATCATGTAGTTTGATTCTTTGGTGCAGACATTTGGAGGCATGTTGTAAGGATAACAAGCACGGCCACATGCTATATGTGGCGCTCTGGTGGCCAAATGGGTTAAATCCATCGAAGCTAAGCCAAGTCTAATGTTTCTCGGGTCAGACAAACTCTTTGTGTTTATCATTGAAGCTTTTCCACTCACTACCATGAGATGGATGGCTCATTACATTCGATCTCTGTACTCCTGGTTCCTAGAATGCCACAGTACATCCTCTCTTGTTTCACATCATGAAACAACCTCTGCAATCTTGGTGTAATTGGAAAATGTCTCGAGAACATTATGAGGAACCCTCTTCACAGCATCGCCATCTTTCCATCTTGATGATTTGCATTTGGGCATTCACTTAAGTTGGCATAATCCTTCGGAACAGAACACAATTATTCTTACAAACATGGATCATATCATATCCAATTCCAAGCTGCACGAAGGAAATTCTTCATTTCTTTGTAGGTGTGTGGCAGCTCGAGCCTTCTGGGAAAGATTTGCGGAAAGCAGCCAACATCGCATCGAATGATTTGTTGGTCATCCGCTCAGATGTCTTCACGAAGAAAGGTGACCATAGCTGAGAATCTTGACAGCTTATTTCACAGGGTGACACAACGTTGCATTGTTCCAACATGCGGGCCCACCGTTTTCTTCTGCGGTGAAAGTTCACGGAATGCACGAGCATTTCGTAGCATTGTTTCAATGTTGGTCAAACTCACTGGCTCCCCACCACCACCTCCTCCTCCTCTTCCACGAGCATCGAGGCGGATCAAGATGGTGATCTGCTGCTTCCACGTAGTCAATAACATTGGCGTTCACAGCTTCACCATGATGAACCCACCTAGTATATGTGACCGACATCCCATACAAGTGTAGATGATTTTGCACAGTTGGTTGGGGTCTTGTAACTGAATTCATACAAGCTGCTACGGGCGAGCACATCTGATTTGGACCACCGTACTCAGCTCGATAAAGTTCATGAAGTTTTCAACCCCTCGACATATGCAGCGGAGAATCTTGACGAAGTTATCAAGTCATGTCCATCATTTAGACATACAAATTAGTTCTTCTACTAGATATTACAGGAAAAACATATATGCTTTTTATGAAGTCGGAAAAAAAATACCTAGGTCGATGTCTAAAGCTATGGCAAGATATTTGGACGAGCAGATCTAAGTAATGAAATATATGTAAAGCTAATTCAGCAAACAGATTTGAGTGCTAAATTATGGCAGGCTGTTTCAGCGATCAATGAGGCCGAGCACACAGCCATCGAACTATCGAAGGCCATCGCAGCAACAAAGATCGAGTATAAAATGGTGTAGAGCTATTTCACCTAACAGATTGGCTACTAGACCATGGCAATCTCGTCACAATAAATATATGGCAGGATATTTTAGCAACTAATCGGCCTTGGCATGCCATCTCAGCTAAGCAGATTGAGTGCGAGCAGGGCAAGGAAGCTTCTTAAGCGAGCATATTGATAGTAAACTACTTGACAAGCAGTGAGATTAACAGCGTCTATCGGCTAACATTCAGCGCTACACCGACATGAGCAGGCGCGTCTGAGGAGAGCTGACCGCCGTGCGTCTCCACCGAAACGTCGCCGGTGGTGGCGGCGCTGACCGCCGTCGCCTCCACAAACGTAGCGAGAGGTGCGGCGCGGCTGAAGGGCGGCAGTCTAGGAGAGCGTCTTGTGGGGCGAGAGGATCGCCGTCGTCCCCTCGACGAACATGGCGCCGATGTATCGGCGCTTGGCGGGGAGGCGGCTTTAGCGAAGCGAATGGAGTGGAGGGGGACGGGGAGGGGTTTGGGGAATATTTGGCGAAGGCGGTTGAATCGGTTTGGGGAATTTTTGTGTGGTGGGGGAGGATTTTTAGTGCGGTGGGCGGGGAGTTTGGCGCATGGTCGGTTTCTCCAAGTGCAGTCCCGTGTCGGTGAAGAGGCAAGCCAAGCGCGTTCCGTTTGCGTGAGCCGTGTGCGAGACCCGAGCGTGTGTGGGGTGCAATGCGACCGCGACAAGAGTGTTGTGAGTGTACCACCTTTTTCCTTTTAAACTAGGTGCTTCGCCCCTCAAAAAAATGTTGCTTGCGCGATCCATCGATACTACTACTAGTAATCCGGTAATCCCGACTAAAGCAGTAGCGGCGGGTCTTTTCCAGCGATATCTTTGGGAGGTTGGCTTAGTTGGGTTTTTAGATTTGTCTCGGTTCAATAAAAGCAGAGTTGGTGATGATGGTGTGCTGTCATCCTACAATATAGGCCGTCCGATCTATATCTAACGGATAGGAAGGAAACTATGACAATTTACCGCCTCCTCTCCACATTTGCGAGATAAGGCTTTCCCTCGTTCATCCTTTTCTCCCACAAGATCTTGATCTTCCGTGCAGCGCACGAGCATCTTACTAGTACTCCTACAATATGTATATTATTGTGAAAGTTCATATACACGGCGAGATTAATGCAAACACGGCAGATTTTCATTACATTTGAACTTTTATAGGACAGAAAAATAAAAGAAACCCGACCCTAAACCTATTCTCTGGCGGCGACCGCGTCCATGTATGGGGGGGGTTCAAGACCCGTGAAGTGAAGGTGCGGTCTCGGTGAGGAAGGTAGAACACGGGATACGGACCGGCCGGTTGGCACACCATGCCTGCCGCCTCCCATGCCCTACTCATCCTCGGAGGAGTCCCGACCTCGGCGGTGCGGGCGTTGGGCGGCGGCAAGTAGGGCAGCGTGGTGGCGATGCTCCGTCGTCGACCGCCCGGTAATAGCCACCGCTTGTCGGTCGCGTCCGCGTCGGCTCTACGCCGCTATTGCGTCGCGAGAGCGACTTGGCGAGCGGCGACCTCGAGCTTCATCCCGAAGACAAGCTCTCGCGCGAGCGTTCGCACTTGCGGTCATGGCGGATGTGGTGCGGTAGGAGGGCGATGCGCTATGGTGTGGAGGTTAGCTGGGCGTTGCCGCTTTAAGTAGCGCATTCGGTGAGGCCAAGCGTCCGGGTGCGTCATTAAGTCGCCGAGTTGGTTCCTCGGGCACCGAGCCTCTTAACGACATCTGAGCGGACGGCATGAATGCGGGCAGCTGGCGCCGCTGAGAAACGCGCAGCGATGGCGCGAGGGCGAGGCTTTGGTGTGCCAGGTAGTCAGCTGCGGTCGTGCAGCGTTGGAGATGCCCTTTGCTCAAATGTGATCCCGCATGTCATTGAAAAAGCAAGGCGACCGGCATGGTCTCAGGTCGAGAGGATGCAGTTGGCGCTACACCACTCCGCGGATGCATCGCGGCGCCCGTGCATCCTCGGCGAGCGGGTGTTGGGGTGTGTTTGGATTGTGGCCAAAGTGCACCTTACCAAAATTTTGGTCATGACCCAAAGATTGGTCTTTGTTTGGATGGTTGCCATTTCTTTGGCATGCCAATGAACTCTAGCCAACTCTAGTTCATTTTTCTTGCCAATGTCGGCCAAATCATGGGCAACCAATACCTCAACCAAAATTTTGGCTACCCAATGCTTTGATGGGGCAACCTTGGGCACAAACCAAACATACTTGTTGGTGGTGCCACAGCACTAACGCCACCCTCGGCACCTGGAACCGACCGTGTCTATCGGCGATATGAGTGTGTCGCTCACCACGATCGCCGTGTCGAGGCGGTCTTGGAGCTGCGCCCGTTGTTGGCTAACGACCCACATGAGCGGTTGTCGGTGGCGAGGAGGTCGTGGGCCAGCTCCTCCATTGGACTAGTCTGCGCTATGTCGGTTTCCCTGTTTTCCGGCCATATTCGAGCGTCAGTGCTCCGCGTTGCGCATTAGGCCTTTCACTATGTAGGCCAAGCGAGACAACTTATTGTTTATTTGAGCCGTTCAAGTGTAATCATGTGGCGTTTGCTTATTTCTCATTCCTCTCAACCCTCTTCTCCATCGATCATGTAAGCCCTCGATCGAGTCCATCCTCCGCATGCCTCATTTGAACATTCCGCCTAGTATCATTAGCATGTACCCACCTAGTCCTCTTTCAATAGATCTCGGACCCGAGATGAAATCGAGAGGAGCAGTGAGAACACGTGATACCTAAGGCGGATTCAAAATTTTGAACCGGTGATCATAGCATCCGCAAATCATATATAAAGGGTATTCAATGTTCATTTCGTTTTTGAATGTACAATATACTCCCTCCTATCCTTTCTACTTTACATAGTATAAGTTTTATGTGTAGTCAAAGTATCTCTACTATGATAAAAAGGTATCAACATTCAACAACTCCCAATCAATATTGTTAGATTCGTACGTACTCCTAGATTTGTACTCGAGATGGTTTCCAGTTGAACTATTGACAAGATTAATAGTACTCCTTTCACATAGGTGAGTAAGTCATCTTAGGCTGTGCAGGGAAAACGAGAGACATTAATGTTTATTTGCTAATTAATAGTATTGCATGCAATGAACTAACCACCGCATGTCATGTTTGATAGTCCCAGGTCATTAAAAGCATGCACACCCTCATCTCTTATTGGTTCATATGTCAAGAAACAAGAAAAGAGGTAGAAGTTAATGCACAGCGCCTCGTGTTTTGGGATTATTTGGTTTTCGTAAGATGACTTACACATCTAGGCGGAGGAGTACATTAGTCGGATTCGGGTTCATAAAGACCCTTTAGGTTGAACTACAGGGGTGCAGGAGATCTCACCTCAACCTACCTACACCTCGTCGCCTCGCAAGGATCTAAACTACACAAAGAGCAACACAAGGGACACAAGGTTTATCTTGGTTGGGGCCACCATTGTGGTGTAACACCCTACTCCGGTGTGTGGTGTGGTGGATTGCCTCGAGGGCTGATGATGAGCAGTACAAGGAAGAACAGCCTCGCGAGTGCATTCTTGGCAGGTCTGACGAACTAATAGGAGGAGTTGATTGGCTTATCTCTCTCTCTCTCTCTCTCTCTCTCTCTCTCTCTCTCTCTCTCTCTCTCTCTCTCTCTCTCTCTGGATTGAGATTGATTTCTAGCTCTATTCGGATGCCTCTACCCTATGGGTGGCTAGTCCTATTATAGGCGGAGGCCTGGGCCTCTTCCCAAATATTGAGAGGAAGGCGCCAACAATTGGCCATTTGAAGGGAACATCTAGTACACTTATCTGACTAAAGTTGGTCCTCGCCTGCCAAAGGCTCGGCGATGGCCTTGGCTTGGGCTCCACGATGACCTCCTTCACTGTCGTTGTGTTGGTCTTGGTCTCGTTGCACGAAATAGTTGCCTTTGCTTGATGCTCTACTTTGTGCTTGCCTCCTTTGCACCAAAGAGGAAATGAGGACAACTGCGGGCTGGCGCCCTGGTGCGTCATGGCTAGCGTCATGGGCACCTCGTGAGGTACCCGCCTTGATCTCTCCGCCTCCTCGGGAGCCAGCTGTGAGGCCGTGCTGAGAAAGCTTCTGTTGTCCGCCCAGCAATCTCAGCCCCTCGCGAGTCTTGAGCTTGTCTTGGCGAAGATGGGCGTACTAGGCCACCCACAGGAGCCACGCCCGCGAGCATGCAGCGAGCAAGTCTGGGTACCCGTTTCCATAACGCCGACAGTAGCCCCTAGGCCCAAAACACGCTGGACTTGGCTTAGCGGAGAAGCGAAGGGCAAGTCACGAAGCACCACGGGCCCTAACAGCCTGCGGCTTTGGGCGCCCAGCGTGGCGGTTGATTGGGCGTGGGCGTCTCCACTTCCCCATGGCGCCTCGGCAAGCTGCAATTGACAAGTCCACTGCATGCAAGCGGGTCATGATTACTGTGATCGTGGAGGTCGACGGTTGGCCTTCCACAGGCTATAAGTGCGTAGCAGCGCGTGCCCTTCCGATCCATCTCTTCTTGCTTCTCCTTCTCTCCATGGCTCCGCGAAAGGTTCTCGGCGCGGAGAAAGGAAAGGCCCGCCCGGTGAACTGACTCTCCCGACCAAGCGGTCGAGGCCGTCCTCATAAGCACCACTGTGGATCCGTAGCGGCTTCCAGCGGCCATGGAAGCGATCTCCAGCGGCGGCGGCGTCGGGCCGTTGATGGGGCGGCCTTCGACCGCCACGACCCCTAGGCCACGCTTCCACTCGGCGGAAGTGCTGCGGAGTTTGTCGTGTGGTCGGTGGAGCCGACCAGCACAGCTCGCTTCCCGCTTCCTTTTAGGTGAACTTCCGGCGGTGCCGGCGGCCTCGCTCGAGCGGACGGTTGCTGCAGCCGGGCCTCTGGGCTTCCGGCTGGAGGTCTTCGCGGCCGGAGTGTGGCCGACCCTTGGTGGCAAGCGTTTGCCAGCGTGGTTTGAGCCCGACGATGCCTTGCACTTCAAGTTGACGGCGGTGCCACTGAGGAGTCGGACTGGGGGTGTCCGGATAGCGGACTATCATCACGACCGGACTCCAAGACTATGAAGATACAAGATTGAAGACTTAGTCCGTGTCCGGATGGGACTTTCCTTGGCATGGAAGGCAAGCTTGGCGTCTGGATATGTAGATCTCCTACCATTGTAACCGACTCGTGTAACCCTAACCTATCCGGTGTCTATATAAAAGCTGGAGGGTTTTAGTCCGTGGGAGGAACAACAATCATACCATAGGCTAGCTTCTAGGGTTTAGCCTCCTTGATCTCGTGGTAGATCTACTCTTGTACTACCCATATCATCAATATTAATCAAGCGGGGTAAGGTATTACCTCCATCGAGAGGCCGAACACAGGTCAAAACATCATGTCCCTTGTCTCCTGTTACCATCCGCCTAGGCGCTGAGTTCGGGACCCCCTACCGAGATCCGCCGGTTTGACACGACATTGGTGCTTTCATTGAGATTACTCTATGTAAGTCACCGATAGGCCGATGGCTCCTTGATCATCAACAACAGCAGCGGTCGGGGTGAGACTTTTCTCCCGGATAGATCTTCGTATTGGCGGCTTTGCCTTCTTGGCCAATTCGCAGGCCATCTGGAGTGATCGAGCTTCGCCCACAGCCATCAGGTCAGATCTGGAAGTTTGAACTATCGGCCGATATCGCGGAGACTTGATCTTGACGGATTCGAGCCGTTATAGCGTGCCGCCTTGTCTCGATGGGCATGATCTAGCTCTGCAGCCAAGCGATTGCCACGGAGGCCGCGCTGCGCGCTGCTCCGACCCTCAATCGAGCGGATTCCCGTTTGAGGGCGAGTGGTTGGACACCGCCTCGGGGCTCACGATCTCTGGCGATTGGCGAACTCCATCCATGTCGCTGCGAAGATCTCGACTCGAGTGTCGGACTCCTCTCCGGACTCCGAACCCTCCGTGCCCCTGCAATCGAATCCGATTGGGCGTCGATCGTGGAGTTCACGGCGCGGACATCTTTCGGCACTTTCGCCCTTTGGTGACATCCACAATTCACTAAAGTCTCTCTCTTTACCGGAGAGCCTGGCGGACTACGGTCGGGAAGGTGAGATCGCGGATGGCGAAGAAATTCAACGCCCACCACCACCCACTTAGCCCTTTGTTGAAAGCTTACGGCGTGCTCGATTTTGACTCGAAGACATCGGCGGTATGGGCGGCGATGTAGGAGACAACAATGAATCAGCACCTATAGGATGCTGGACAACCACCTCATCCCATGATGTATACATGGTGGATACACCTAAAGGAAATGAAGGCGAGGAACAGCGGGGCCTTCTGAAGGATAAATCCTCGGCAGTCAAAGCGGCAGCGTAAGCGCCGAACCAAGTCCGCCTCAACAAAGACCCAGCCATAGGCGAGGCGAACCGGCGGACGGCGAACAAGCTATTGAAAATCGTCCGAACAAGACAACTTGGATAAACAATCTGTCCCGGCGAAGACAACAGTCCGAATGATCTCACGCCGGACAAACTATTGGAGCAAAATGATCTCGAGAAAAGGCTAAATCGCCCTTTGCGCAGCCTGAAAAAAAAAGCGGAAACTCAAAACAGCGGAAGATGCACTCGGGATCGAGATGGAGCACATTATTCAGCACCACAGACAAATGCGGCGACGACACGAACAAACTACCGAAAAGCTACTGCCGAATTGACGAGGAGGCCTTGACCCCACAATTAAAAAGTAAGAAGGCCACCGGTCGGATGGGCGACCCACGGCAAAAAGAAGCGGCAAATGGCGCGCACACAAACCAATATCGCGATCCGCATAAGTTTACATCAACAGGATGGCCCGTTAGGTCCATCTATGGGCCAAGCGAGCTCTTCAAAGCAATGCAACACGCCAAAACTCCGAACATCACGGCACACCCAAATATAGAGCGCGCACATCCCTATGTTTCACCGATGAGGTCTTTGGATCATAATTTCAGTGAGATTCAAACCCGTAAACATAGAGGCATCTGACGGAACAACAGACCACAGAGTGCGGATGAGGATTACATCCTCCACATACACATAGCTAGAGAGATGATCTCACGCCATAAAATACTTACCCTCAAACTCAAAGGGCGGCTCGGCATTGGCTCAAAAGCCTTCCCGAAAATGCCATTGGAAGCTGGGAAGAGCTCGAGGATGCGTTTCGGGCAAATTTTCAAGGGACCTATGTCCGCCCTCCGGATGCAGACGATCTAAGTCACATAACTCAACAGCCCGGAGAGTCAGCCCGGAAATTCTGGAATAGGTTCCTTACTAAAAAGAACCAAATAGTCGATTGTCCGGACGCTGAAGCCTTAGCAGCCTTCAAGCACAACGTCCGAGATGAATGGCTCACCAGACACCTCAGCCAAGAAAAGCCAAGAACAATGGCCGCATTAACAAGCCTCATGACCCGCTTTTGCGCGGGAGAGGACAGCTGGCTAGCAAGATGCAGCACCAGTGACCGAGCACATCGAAGTCGAGGATGGAAGCGAAACCACGGCGCAACAAGGACCAGCGCGGATCAAAGGAGCGGTCCAAGAGTGCGGCGGTCAGCGCGGATTCAAAAGCTCACGGCGAACAGCAAAAACTGCCCTTAAAGGCGATAGCGATGAGCTATCCAACTTCAACAAAATCTTGGACAAGATATGTCAAATCCATAGTACTCTGGGAGGCACGCAAACCATACCCGGAGAAATTGTTGGGTCTTCAAACAGTCCGGCGAGACTCAGCGCTGAACACAAGGGCTCGACACACCAAGTGAAGATGATGGCGAGCACCACAAGCGAGCCCGGAAAACAAAAGAATTTCCCACAAGAGGTTAAAACAGTAAAATCACTTTACGTGATCAAAGGGAAAAATAGGCGGTGCCCACTAAAAGCGAGCACCGCTGCAGGATTGTCAAAACCAATCACCTTCGACCATCAAGACTATTCGAAAGTATCCGGAGCATGGGATGGACTGCCTTGATATTGGATCCCATAATCGTGATTCAATTTACACAAGTCGTCATGGATGGCGGCGATGACATAAACCTGATATGTCGGGACACAATCCATAAGATGAGGGATAGACCCTACCAAAATTCGCCGTAGCAATGCCTCCTTTAAAGGGGTAATGCAGGCCCATATACCATTATGCGGGATCCCTCTTTGTTAGAAGTTGTGTTGGTTCATCCGACAACTTCCGTTCTTGAGATTAGTCTTCCATGTCGCCCCATTTAAAAGTAGCCATCGGGCACTATTGGGACCTTGAAGCTTTCGCCGCTTTAACATAATACCGCATTATGCATCTCTAACACTTAAAATGCCGGTCCACAGGCATCATCTCATTAAAGGGAGTATTAAGTGTTACTCGAGCACGGAAGAACGCGAGACTGCCTTGACAGCCCCACACCTATCCGGCTCCGCTAGTCAAAGAACCCTGAATAGGTCATTCTAACTCCGGACACGGCTAGACGAGTCCGGCGCCCACTTGCGGCCTACCCCCATACAAGGGGCTGCATTCAAGAGACAATAAAGCTCAATTTTTTTCCACTTCTTCAAATCGTACTCTGTTTATTTCATACAAAGTACATCTTCCGCACGATCCTTTTTCTTTTAAACTAAGTTCCTCTTTTTTACAGATGAACAACGTGCTACACCCGTCCAGGATCGGCTGCTTGAGAACACGGTAGCGAGGCGTGTAGTAGGGACCCGTTGCAAGGATTCTTTTCAGATTAAGACCCTGCGTAAACCTTTTTACTGTCTCTTGTTGATATACATCCCGGTTTCTTACTATAACGCGAAGGAGGCTGGCGTTTTGGCATTGGCGCACCAGAATTTTTGCGTGCACGGACACGGGGCTTAGGGCATTATTCTGCCCGTTTTATAAAGACCGAATACCTTAGGGAGTGTTCGGCGTCTCGAGTTAGGCCTTATATGCATCAGCTTGAATCATGTCTTTGGTCAAATGTTGGGTTTGCGGCTCACTGTGTTTGCTGCCTTACGTTCCGTTTTATCGGCTAGCGCGGCACCGGAGAGAACTCTGCGATTGTGCCCGGTTGGGCGGGCGAGCACCTCGATGAAAGCGGCCCGATTTGTCATGATATAGCGAGAGACTGGTCAACCACTTTCGATGACTCCTTTGGAATGTTTAGGATTCCTCTGCATTAAGAAGGACGGTTTCGGTCGGGGCACATCGCACCCAATTGGGAGAGTGAGGTGCCCCGGGGGCTATATAGTAGCCCCACCCTCGAACTCCTATGGCTAAGTGAAAGTGATAAAGCATTATAGTCCGGTTGCCTGGTTTTCTCGCTATCACCTCCTTAACAGGACCAATCGTTGGATTAAGTGTGAAAAAGTGCTTTCTTTGCAAACACCCCGCACTATGTGCGTGGGGGCTGAAACCAGGACTGCCATCTTCGAGGTTATATATACATATACATAAGCGACCGCGGGGAGTAGTTTACTACTTGAGCGCACAAGTATAAAAAGCTCTTATATTGTATTGAAACATTGTTTTCATAAATCATACATGTCATTTAAACATAATATCCTTGAGCACTGCGTCTCTATTAAGCGAGCGCCCGTGAACTTCTTCAAAGTAGTTCTCGGCGGTACTCGGCTTCTGTCCGAATCTTGGGATGCAACGTCGGTGGCCTTCATCTCTGCCCGGTATGTCTTGACACGGGCGAGCCATCCGCGCTCCCTCAATACCGCCGACCGCTTCATTGCGTCGTCTGGCGATAGCGCGCAAGGAACTGCTGCACTAAACCAAAATATCTCTTCGGCTGGGGTCCGCCCGGCCACAAATGATTCAAGACATGCTTCATGGCAAATCCGATAACCGATTCAGCTCGGCCCATTCGTAACCGATCGGTCAGCGGTGAAGGGCGCTCCGACTATGGAATTGCGACCAATACAGCTCTTCCCTTTGTGCCTTTCGGCCCCGGAAGTGCTCAACGGCGCCATGATGCTCACCGCCAAGTCGGATAAGCATCCTCCGAACTCCACAACTTGTCCAGCTGAGCATACTTTGGATCCGTATATTTCCTCCGCAGCGAAATGGTTTCCAGCCGCAGTGCCCGGCGACTAAGCTCCTCCTTGGCAGCTCTCAAAGCGAATGGGCACTCTTGGATTCGGCGGCCTTTTGAGGCCCTCTTGCTCCGCTGACGTTCTTTTCAAGAACCTCGCAGCGATCGGTAGTATTCTTCAACTTTACGGCCATATCGGCCATTTCCTCCTTAACTTGGTGATGAGCAGCTCGTTAAACTTCTAGCTCTTCACCGCCTTTAAAGCGGTCGCATTACTATTTACGGCTTGCTCTTTACGCTCGGGCGAGTTCCGCCCATAGCTCCTCCACAAGCGGCACCATACGCATTAAGCATACAAATCGTAAGACATGGGTGTTAAGCTCCCTCACTAGGTGTCGCATAGAAGTCGCATACCTTGCGACTCGTCAAACCGTTTATTGACCAGCGCGATATACGCATCCGCTTCGTCCGATTCCGCTTTAGTTCGGCATATTCATCGATCCGGCTGTGCACGGACGCCCGCCACCTGTTTAGGGCGGCGATATGTTATAACTGAGATTTTGATCCACGGCATGCTGTCAATTTTGACAACATACGAGTCTCGAGGCTACTATCTATCGAGGCGCATTCTATATGCATAAGCATCGGAAAGGTACATCATTTTGCGTACCTCAAACCCCGTCGATAAGCTCGGCGGCTTCATGCAATCCGCTCTCCGGGATGCAATTCTTTCAATCATCGTACCCATTAGAGCACGGTGTTTTTACGAGATAACCGCTTCGCCCGAGCAGATCCTTGACTCTTCGACCGCACACCACTTGGCGCGGACCTTCCGGTCTGCGGGATGAGAAGCCCTCGCGATGACACCTCGGGTCGTCCGCCGCATGAGGTGCGACAAGTGGGCGTTTAGCTCTCCATCATCTCCGGAAGAAGATCTCCCGAAGACGAGCTCTGCTGAGAAGGGCTGAGGTCCGAACTACAAGGTACAATTTCGGTTATCTTTAGAAATATATACAGGGATGTTCCTTATTTACAAGACCCCTACTTTTTACTTATGGCTCGCTGGAGGGCTGATCCCCTTGGGGAAATAGTGTGGCTGGGTTACTTCCCAGCGCCGGACTCTCTGACGAAGATCCCTTTCCCCTCTTTGAGGCCTTGACCTCCGGATCTTCTGAAGCGGTCCTCTGCTCTCCTTGAAGGATGGGACCTTTAATCCCTCCTTCCGTGATAGCCTCTTTCGTAGAGGCAGTTGCTTCCCCGCTCCCCCTTCGCCTTCTTCAAAAGCGCGACCTTCAACATCTTGAGTCGACATGGGATCCGGCGTGGTCTCGGGGAGGGCGGACACCTTATCAACTTTGCCTTGGCTATCCACTCCTATTGAAGCGGCTCCTTTAAAGGGCATGTATATAACAAATGAATGAACAGTTTGTCAGGTTCTGGGACTACTTACAAGTATCTGGGCGATTGCAGCTTAGTCCTGCGTCCTCGGTCAGTCTGGACACTTCTCTCGTGATCCGAAGAACAGCTTATACATCTCCACAGGCGTCGTGCCCATAAAATTTTGGAGGCTCGTGGTCCCTCGGATTAAATTCCCACAGGCGAAGGGCGGCGCTTGCGGAGGCTGAGCGCCGGATCAACATAACCTGCGCCACTTTGCAACTAGATTGATCTCTCTTTCTTGGAGGTCTCGAATCGGCCTGCAGAGAGGCGTCCTTGGGCGGCCCCAGTCAAGCCCTTGTTGACCCATGGCGCGATCGCTGCGGTGAACTGGCGAGGGCGAGGCGCCGCTCATTTGGTGCCCACAGGGCGGTGATATAGAACCACTCCCGTTGCCACAAACCAAGCTCCTCTTGAAAAGAGCCCTTGGGCCACGGAGCATCAGCGCATTTGCTTACGACCGCCCCTCCGCACTCTGCCTGCTGCCCCTCGATCATCTTTGGTTCCACCTTGAAGGTCTTGAGCCACAATCCAAAGTGAGGGGTAATATGGAGGAAGGTCTCACATACGACAATGAATGACGAGATATGGAGGATGGACTCAAGATTCAAGTCATGGAAATCAAGCCCATAATAAAACATGAGCCCTCACACAAAGGGATCCGTCGGAAGCCTAAACCCGAAGAGTGGGACCACGAACACCACGTTCTCGCCGGGCTCGGGGTGGGAATGACCTGCCTGGGCGGGCAGCCTATCACGAGATCTCGCGGTTAGATACTGGCGTCTCGCAGCTTTAGCACATCTTCTTACATAGCGGAGGAAGACATCCATCGGCCGTGCTGGTGGGCGGACATCGTCAAAGGTCAGGCGCCTAAATCTGAAGCTTTGGGTGTTGGAACTTCGAAGCCTGGCGAACTTCGATGGAGGTGTAAAAGAAGAGGGCCTTGGTCTCATTATAAAGAGGTTGAATACCAAGAGCCCGCCCGTGGTCGATTAGGACTCGCCTTTGATAGAGGCGTGCCAGCAGGCATGGGTTGGGTTACCGTCCGTATTGATGAGAATCCCGGAAGAAGGGGCATGATCTATGCTTTGATAAGGCGTGCCAAGAAACCGCCTCGCTAAATGCGCTAAGGTAGAAAGCGGTAAAAAGCGATTCATATAAAGGCCTGGCCGTGGTGTGATGTCACGCCCACGAATACATCAGCGGAATCGGTGCAAAAGTTATTCTCTCTACGGTGGTATGTGGAACTTGTTTTGCGAGCGGACACTATCTGGTGTTCAAAACCTTCTATGAAGTATTTGGAGGAGAACCCGCCTTGCAATGCGAAGACAATATGCGTGCGGACTAAATAAATCGTTGAAGCGTGGTTCGGGAGAGCTCTTGAGGAGTCGAACTAGGGGTGTCCGGATAGCGGGACTATCATCGACCGGACACCAAGACTATGAAGATACAAGATTGAAGACTTCGTCCCGTGTCCGGATGGGACTTTCCTTGGCGTGGAAGGCAAGCTTGGTGATACGGATATGTAGATCTCCTACCATTGTAACCAACTCTGTGTAACCCTAACCTATCTAGTGTCTATATAAACCGGAGGGTTTTAGTCCGTGGGAGGAACAACAATCATACCATAGGCTAGCTTCTAGGGTTTAGCCTCCTTGATCTCGTGGTAGATCTACTCTTGTACTACCCATATCATCAATATTAATCAAGCGGGAGTAGGTATTACCTCCATCGAGAGGGCCGAACCTGGTAAAAACATCATGTCCCTTGTCTCCTGTTACCATCCGCCTAGGCGCAGTTCGGGACCCCCTACCGAGATCCGCCGGTTTGACACCGACACCACCCTCTACGTGAGGGTGTTCAGGAAAACAGTGCATACGCTGGGTGCTGCCCGAGGGCGGCGACCGCGACCGTGGAAGCTAACCCAGCGATGATCGATATGAAGATGACAGCAGCAGCGTGGTCGGCGGTGCTAGGGGTTAAATCAAGCTTGGCGACTCTTCTTGGACATCGGCTCCTCCAGTGGTGGCTGCGACCAGCCTCCGCACCACCGCTCCCTTTGGAGGGAGGTAAGCGAATCTGCTGCCCGTCGCGCCTCGGTGAAGCGAGAGAGTCCGCTGAGCTCCATAGGCAGTTCGAGCCTTCGCCCGAGTTGGTGTCGGTGAGTCGCGCTGTTTTGTTCTTTTCCTTTTCTGCGCCAAAGATACGATGAGTGTAGGGCCCAGCAATGCTTGGACTATTGATGTTAATTATCGTCTTGTTTACGCTATTTCTATATTAGGCTTCTATGCCTGCGCTGTAGCGTAAAATTACTTAGCTTGGGGCGACTGTGTCAGCGGTCTTTGCCTCCGAGGCGAGGCCTCGTCGAGCGCTTCATGCCTGGAAAGATTAGCTAGGAGAGGTAGCTTCGGCCTCGATCGTGGGCGGCCGACCCAGGTCTGTGTTCGCGTCGCGGTGCCCGTGGGGAACGCAATGGAGGGTGCTCCGTAGTGGACCCGATTAGGGAAGCCTCAAACAATAAGCGCAGAAAACACTCGCGAGGGTGCCAGCGTTGCTCCCTCGCGAGACTTCATGAGAAAATCGGCGGGAGGCGAAGAAGGCAAAGAGTCACAAGCCAAAGGCGACAAGCACTTCAATAAAACTTCAAATGGGAATGAACAAACCAACTGCAGAAAGCAAATGAAAAAAGCGGCGTCCGGTACCAAATCTAGTCTTGACATCTTCTCACCCGGTAGCGGAGCTAAGTCTGCCCTTTGGCGTGGGAGGGGCCCAGGGCTGAGGCGGCGCTCCCGAGACTCCAGGCGTGTATAGCTAACCCATTATTACGTGAGAGTGTCACGGGCAGCGAGCTTCACAGGCATTGGCCTTCTTCACATGCTCTGGGCCTTTCTTGGGGAGACGAACTTCACGGGCGTTGGCCTTCTTCACAGGCTCCGGGCCTTTCTCAGAAGATAAGCTTCACGAGCGTTCGCCTTCTTCATAAACTCGGGCCTTTCTCGGAAAGATAAGCTTCACAGGCGTTAGCCTTCTTCCACGAGCACGGGCCTTTTCAGCATAACAACTTCTGAGCATTCGCCTTCTTCACGAGCACCGGGCCTTTTTAGGGATAAAACCTCCGGAGGTCTTTGGATGTTCCGCAGCGTTACGGTGGCGCCCCTCCACAGTCTCCAAGCCTTGGGCCGGGCACTGAAACATGAACAACCTTGAGCAGGCCCTCCCACATGGGAGAGGCTTATGCAGTCCCTCCACAGAAGAACCCGTGCGAACACGGCGTCCCTACCTCAAGAGTCCAGGGCGAATGTTGGGCGATGGTATCGCCCGCAGTTCTTGTTGGTACCTGCGCCGCTCGTATACGGCTTCTCGGCAGCTCTTCCCCAGCCACGAGGTCCGTCCCCGCATGGCGTCTGCTCGCCTTAGCCGAGCGCCGGGACCCATGCGGAATGGCGTATGACCTCGTGAGGAGGACGCTTCAGCTCCATAGACCAGGAAGAACAGGGTCTCACCCGATCGGCTTGGTTGCGGTGCGTGCGGATGGGCCTGGCACGGTTGAAGCTCATCATACCAACCTCTGCGCGCCTCCGACTTCTTCTTGAAGGTCCTGGTTTTGAGGCCCCTCGGGACCTCTGCGTTGGCCCTTTCGGCCTGACCGTTGCTCGTGGAGTGCGCTACTGGCGTAGCATACCTGCGTCCCAAGGTTAACCAGTATGTTTTGAAGAGTTCTTGGTGAGCTGTGAACCGTTGCCGGTGATGATGCGGTTCGGCACCCGAACCGACTCACGATGCCCTTGATGAACTTGACCGCGAGAACCTGCGAGGATGGTGCGAACGGCTTCCACTTCAGCCCACTTGGTGAACTTGTCCGGCGACATAGAGTGGCGATAGCCTCCGGTGCCGAGGAGCGAGCCGGGATATCCAGCCCTAGGCTGCGAATGGCCAAGAGAGGTATAGTTTGCAGACCTCCGTCGGTGATGGATCTGCTTGGCATGGAATTGGCGGGCCTCGCAAGCCTTCACGGTTCCACGGCATCATTGGCGAAGTGGGCCAATAGAACCCGCTGCGGGCGCCTTGCCAATGAGGTCCGTGATGGCGAAATGATGCCCACATCTCCACCGTGTATATGCGCGATAGCTCCTTCCCTTGCTCCACTGGAAATGCAACGTGAGGACACATCATTGATCGCTTCGGTGAGCTCTCCATCCACGATGCGATGCGCCCGTGGCTTGCCGCGCCACGCTCCGCTTCCTCCTCCTTTTCGGCAAGGTCCCTTCGTCAGATAACTCAGACTCTATGATCCAGCACCCCTCTGAGGCTCCAGCTTCGGGAAGCGCGCGCTCTGAGGCAGACGCGGACCAGGGGCTCCGAGGCAGGTGGTGGGGAGCTCTTCCAGGCTGCACGTGCTTGGCAGCGATAAGCGTTGCGAGGCTTGAAGAGCCGCTCCTCGAAGGCGCCGGAGTTCTGGGGTAGCCGCTGGATGCCCGTTTGGTGATGTCATCAGCCTCTTGATTGGTGCCGAGGCTGTCACAACTCCGGTCCCAGAACTGCTTCTCCATCCTGCGGACCTCCAGCGGTAAACTTCCATGTGCTCATCCTCGGCTCGTATACTTTGTTTGAGAATTGGCGAGGAGTTGTGAATCACCGTTGATGGTAGGCGCTTCCTCCCGAGGCGACCGCGGCTTTCGGGCCTGCTATCGAGGCCTTCATATTCTGCTATGTTGTTGGAGACCTTTTCTCCATCTTTGGAAGCAAGCTGCGGCATAGTAGAGCTTGTCTTGAGTGGGAGATATAAGCCTGCGCTAGCCCAGCGCCGATGTCAGGAGAACACCTCGTTGAAGTACATGACCCAACCATCTGGTGCCTCGCTTCCCGGGGAGAGAGATCGATCCTCATCAGCCTTGAGGCCCGGCGCCTCCGCCCATTCTGCCACGAAGTCCTTCGCTGCCCCTTGATGACTCTGGTGGTGCTAAATTCTAGTTGAAGCAGCTTGCAGCTCGATGTTCCACTCGCGACTCTTCCGGCCGAGTTGGGGCTCCTGAGCACCCTTTCCAAAGTGCTGTTGAGACAACCTTGATGGGATGGCCACGAAAATAGTGCCCAGCTTGCGAGGCCACCAATATGCGAGGAGGAGTTTACGGGGCATAGGGTGCAGCGCCCTCGCGTCCCACAACAACTGTCTTGACGAAGTACAGGGGTGTTGACGAGTTGGGAGTGTTGGTGCTGCGGCGTCCTCCGGAGCCATGGCGCCTCTGAGACAGTGGAGCCCCAGTGATTGGTCGCCCGGGAGGGTATCTTTTGTTCGAGTCGCTTCCTGCGGCGGATGATCCTTCTCGGCTATGGTAGTGGTCTCTGAGGCCCCTTGATCTGCCGCCTTGACCGGGCAGCTGCAGCTTTGGTCGGCGCTCGCCCTAACCGCCACGAGGATCTGTTGGCGAGTAGGGAGTGGCTGCAGGTAGAACACCGAGGGGCTCTTGAGTAGCGGAGCCACCATTACCGGAGGGCTAGTTAAGTACCTTTTGAGATCTTGGAGCGCCTTGTCGGCCTCTTGATCCATTCAAAGGGCCCTTTTTCTTCATCGACTTGAAGAAGGTACGCTCGTTCCCCAACTTGGAGATGAAGCGTCCTAGTGCGGTCCAGCGCCAGTGAGCTCTGCATCTCTCTGAGGTCTTGGTGGGCTCATGTCCTCGACTGCTTTGACCTTTTACAGGTTAGCCTCGATGCCCGGTGGGACACGAGAAGCCAAGAGCTTGCAGGGGACCCCAAACACACACTTCTATGGGTTGAGCCACGAGTCGCTGCGTTGAGGCTCGCAAAGGTTTCCTCGAGTCTTGTATCGGGTTACGGCCTCCAGAGACTTCACCACAATGTCATCGGCGTAAGCCTCAACATTCCTCCGAGCTGCGGACCCAAGGTGATGTGCATCGGCCCGGCGAAAGGTCGCTCTGCGTTCTTGCCAGCCAGGCAGCATGCATGTGTGGCGATTACCTCCACGCAGGGTCGGGAAAGCCGTTTTTCCCGTCTTCTACCGCCATCTTGATCTGGTGATAGCGGAGAAGGCATCCGGAAACATAACAGGTCACACTCAGTGGTGGAGTCGGCGATCGATCGTCGAGGGCGGGGAATGGATCCTGCGAGCAGGCTTTGTTTAGGTTGGTGAAGTTGACACATGCGTTCCTTCCCCTTTCTTTGTACGACAACCGGGTTAGCCAACCAATGCAGGTGTCGGACCTCGCGAATGACCCTGCCACCTCTAGCTTGCGGGTCTCTTGGGCGATGAAAGCACGCTTCTCGGTGGGTGTCGTCTCGCTTTACTTCACAGGCGCCGCGTTGGGGCTGCGTTGAGGTGGTGCTCGATTCGCCTCTTGGGACCCCTGCCGGTGATCGAGGTTCCCATCACGAACACCTTCTTGTTTGCGCGTAGGAACTTGACGGGGCCTCCTCTGCTTTCGGGCTCGAGGTTGGCGCATATGGTGAAGGTGGCGTTAGTGGATCCGTCCTTGTCGACCCGATGTCTGCTTGGTTTACGCCCTATCTTGGGTGAGCAGCTTTGCTTCTTCTTGGTGGCGCAGCTTCCCAAACTCGAGGCGTCACGAGTCGGCGGGTTGTCTGCTGCCGCGATCTTGAAAACGAGCTTGAGCACCTGCAATGCATCCCAGCGTCTCCGGATCGGTGAGGGCCCCGCTGCTCGAGGCATCTTCATGAGGTTGTATCTTTGGGTGAGTCGCGGCCATGAATCGGACTAGTCTTTGGGTAGCCTAGGATGGCGTTGTATGGGAGGCCGATGGGCGATGTTGAAGTCGATTAGCTCCGGCGTAAGTTGTCGTGAGTCTTGAAGGTCAGCGGAAGATGGATCTTCCCGAGGCTGGCGGAACCGCCTCCGGCGTAAGAAGAACTTCTTGGGCTGAAACCGCTCTAGCGATATGTGGAGGAGGCTGAAGGCTTCAGCAAAACCTGTGAGGCCCTGCGCCGCCGTCGATGAGAGTCTGGTGGCGGCCACTGGCGAATGGTGGGGTGCCTGACATTGGGGCCTTGAAAGGCGAGCTAAGTTGGAGGGTGATCCTCCGAGCTGAAGGCAGATCATCCTTGGCGCCGACCGACCGGAGAGCCCAGCGCTGCTTGAGAGCAGCGCCCGATCTGGTGAATGAAGCGGCGATGTGGCGGCTGAAGGTGGCGCTGCGAGCCGCCAGGGAAGCTGCGGCGGCCGGGGCGCCCGGCGCTGCGTCTTTGGGCGAAGAAGTCGTAGCTCCTCCCAGAAGGTCCGGAAGCCGCCGGCGGTGGAGCAGCCACATGCAGCGAAGCGCGGTGAGGACCATGGGAAGCCGATTAGCCATGACCTGTCGTCGCCCCCAGCCGAGGGCGGCCCCCTCGTATGCCAGCGGGAAGGCCAGCGGATCGTCGTGTTGTTGTATGCGGTGGCGTCTCGGCTTGAACCTGTTGACCCTTTACTGTCGCGGTGGGGCCAAACTCGAGCCCCTGGCCCTACGCCGGTCTTTGGCGGCCGGGAGCAGGCGGCGCTGCTCATCATAAAGGCGAATCACGATGTTGGCGGAGGCGGGTTGGCAAGAGAAGCTCGGCGCACCCCTACAGCGCGCCAAATGTCAGTTCGGGTTCAGCGGACCCTTTAGGTTCGAACTACAGGGGTGCGCGGAGATCTCACCTCCAACCTACCTACACCTCGTCGCCTCGCAAGAGATCTAAACTACACAAAGAAACACAAGGGACACAAGGTTTATCTTTGGTTGAGGCCACCATTGTGGTGTAACACCCTACTCCGATGTGTGGTGTGGTGGATTGCCTTAGGGGCTGATGATGAGCAGTACAAGGAAGAACAGCCTCGCAGTGCATTCTTGGCAGTCTGACAATGATAGGGGAGTTAAATTAGCTTCTCTCTCTCTCTGGATTGAGATTGATTTCTAGCTCTATTCAGATGCCTCTACCTACATGGGTGGTTAGTCCTATTATAGGCGAGGCCTGGGCCTCTTCCCAAATATTGGCCGGAAGGCGCCAATAATTGGCCATTTGAAGGAACATCTAGTACACTTATCACGACTAAAGTTGGTCCTCGCTTTGCCAAAGGCTCTGCGATGGCCTTGGCTTGGGCTCCACGATGACCTCCTTCCCGCCGTTGTGTTGGTCTTGGTCTCGTTGCACGAAATAGTTGCCTTTGCTTGATGCTCTACTTTGCACTTGCCTCCTTTGCACCAAAGAGGAAATGAGGACAACTTCTTGGGCTGGCGCCCTTTGGCGCCCTTAGTTGTCATGGCTTGCGTTATGGGCACCTCGTGAGGTACCCGCTTGATCTCTCCGCCTCCTCATGAGCCAGCCTAACGAGGCCGTGGTGAGGAAGCTTCATGTCGTCCGCCCAGCAATCTCAGCCCCCTCATGCGAGGTCTTGAGCTTAATCTTTGGCGAAGATGGGTCGTCTTGGGCCACCCCTTGAGCCACGCCGCTTGAGGCGCGGGCGAGCAAGTCAGAGTACCCCGTTCCCGAGCAGCGACATACATGAGATGTATAATGTGAAAATTATATCATTGGAAACTCCTTTCACATCTGAAATTGACCATATGCTTTGTGTAAGTTGCATGTCATATATTATTACTCTAACATTTGGTCAAAGTTAGCCTCAAAAAATTAGACCATGTATGCTTTGTGTAAGTTGCATGTCATATATTATTACTCTAACATTTGTGTAAGTTGCATGTCATATATTATTACTCTAACATTTGGTCAAAGTAGTATAGTGGAAGTGGATCCTCTGATGTAGGTATCCCTGCCTTACCCTCCCTTTTGGTCACTTACTAGCGGACCCCATGCTCGCTAGGCCCGCATGTCGAGTTACTCAATGGGTTTAGCCACGTCGAGGATCCTCATCCGTAGTATACTCCCTCTGTTTTTATTTACTCCGCATAAAGCGAGGGGTGGTGGTATAATAAATGGCGGCGGGCGGGGAGGGAGGGGCGTCGGTTTGCTCTCAGCTGTGGTCCCTGGCGAGTGAAAACGCAAGGCAAGCGCGTTCCATTCGGTGGCGGCGGAAGGTCCAGCGTGCGGGCTGCAATGCGAGCGCAACAAGAAGCGATGTCAGTCAAAACCGATTGACGGTCGTCACGGAACCACTATTCACACGAACCTTCGCTACTCGGCCTCGCCCGACCACTGCCCTAAAACCACACCAAATCTCAGCCCATTCCCCACCTTTGATCCCTAGCCGCATCAAGCGTCCCATAGTTCGCCGGAAAGCCATGGTGCGCCGAAGATCACTTACTACAAGATCTTGGCGCGGGCGCCCGCGCGAAATCGCGGCGGCGGTGGCGCACCTCCTCTATTCCCAAGCTCGCTTTGCGGCGGGCCAATCCCGAGTTCTCTGGAGCCAAGCTACGAGGAGGAGAAGCGATCAATGTTCCTGCGGAGGTCGGCGCGAAGGCCCCGATGGGTATGAGACAATGGGCGTCGACTTCGTCCGGCGTCGAGTCCCCCAGTGCGGCGGACCAGCGGTTCAACATGGCGATACTAAAGGAGGACCGGGGCGAGGCTCAACTCGGCGTGGAGCACGCGCATGCCGCTGCCATCGAGGCTCTCTGCGGCGGAACCGGATGTCGTGGATGTGAACCGGGCGGCGGAGGCTCAACTTGAGGCGGGCAGCGGATCCGCTGCCATCGAGGCCCTCCTGCGAGGTGGAACGGACATCTGGACATGAACCGGGCTGTAGAGGCTCGACTCGGCGCAGAAGCGCGCGGATGCCGCTCTCGCCAGCGCCTCCTGCGGGCGGAACCGGAAGTCTGGACTTGAGCCGGCGGCGGAGGCTCGACTCGGCAGCGGGCGTCGCGGATGCCGCTACCATCGAGGCCCTCCTGCGGCGGAACGGGCGTCCTCGACTTGAACGGGCTGTGCTCTCGTCCGTGCAGAGCGCCCGCGCTCTGCTTGAGCAGTAGGCTGGAGGCGAGGACAACCACGGTGCGTGGACACCGTCGGCAGCGACGGCTGGTTAGCGCCGGCAGCCAAAACGACGAGGCCGTCTCTTTCCGCGACGATGATAGTTTTTCTTTATGTTGTTATTTTATGGATCTTTTGCTGTGTAAAACATACTATTTGTTATGCAAGTCTCTGACTTGGGTCGATCTACCATTTCAGGCGGTTGGATGAATATCCTCGTCTCCTAACCCTTCTTTCCTTCTTCCTCACCTCTTCTTCTTCCCCAACAGACCACCGCACGGGCGTCGGATACTCCCCAACATGCGGTTGGATAAACATACTCTATGAGCGAAAATTATGTGTCGCGATAGGATGGCTGAGTTTGGTTTGTTCACATGCGACAATGCGTGTCGATGAGGTGCGTTCCATTGGTTGGGTTTGCGGCGTGCGGGAAGCGGCGTGTGTGAGGTGCGGTGCGACCCGCGGCGTGCGAGGAAGCGACCGTGTGAGGTGCGGTGCGACCGCGACAGCCATCGCAAAGTGTACCTCCTTCTCATTTTGAAAACTTTATGCAAGCTTGGCAAAAATGTGTGGCGAAGTTTGGCAATGCAAGGCCTAGACCCAAACATGATAAGTACGTATGTACTAGGAGTACTAGTGTTAAAAAAGAAAGGCGGGGTTTTCCTTCACGGGATTTAATCGATACAAATCCTCGTTTCACGTGTCAATTAATGCGTATTTTTTTCTCGAAAGACCAAAGAGCTAACCATCTCACTCCTCATCGCTTGATTAATACAGCGCCATGCAAACGAACCTTCTCACTTCCGCATGCATGCAGGGGATATTAATGTCCTTGGTTGCTAACCCCATCAATTTTGCCTCGATTAGTGTTAGTGGCCCTTTGCAAATTGTAATTTTGATATCTTGGCCTTGTGTACAAAAAAATGGAGGTAGTAACTATATTTGAATTCCTTGCCCATTGCGGTGGCGTCGGCGACTTTTTTTGTTGTGGTTTGGCGAAGTCGTTCGACGGAGAACACCATTGAGGAGACCACGGTAAGTCGTTACATAAGTGCCGCTTTGCAAGCGAGACAACCGCCTTATTTGCATCCGAAGTCCTTTACTAGTACTACTACTAGGAGTACTAGTGCGGTGAATGGTTTCTCGAAGAAGACGATGGAGAAGCGGTCGGCGGAGAGTGAAATGATAGTTGCTTCGTCCGTGCTTTGTGATTTGATGCCTCACTGCTTTGTGATTTGTGATAGAAGGGACAGGGAGTAGACCATGTGCTCTATCTTTGTACTACATGCGTCCAAGCATGGGAGAAAGAGGAGAGGCGTTGCATTTTCTATTCCTTCAATCAATCAATCGAGGAGCTTGGTTCCATCTTTTGGCTTTAGCAACACCGTCCACAATGGTTCCCACGATGCCAAAAGCTATTTTCACATTGGCTACACATTGTGGATGCCCTTAACCATACCACTTGGTTTTGCTCTGTGTGCTATCTATACAAATCTCAATTATATTGATCTAAAAATTATAGAATCAAAGATTAGTAAAAGGAGGTGATTTTGCAGCGCGGATGGCGGGGAGGTTTCTTATTTTGGAGGGCGTTGTCTGGCGGTTTTGCTAACATGTGGTCCCATGTGTCGATGCTTTACCAAGCTGATCCGCGTCCCACATGAGGCAGAACAATGGCGAAGCAACACGTGGTTAAGTTGAAGAAGATGAGGAGAAGCGGATTCAGCAATGAGTGAAATGATGGTTGCCGTCCCTCAACTTTTTAGCATTATTACTCGTCCCTCAACTTAACTGCGGGAAAGGTGCAGCTTTGTGATTTGGCGCCTCATTGCTCATTACTACACGGCGCCATGATTGGGGTGCTTCACCCGGCTGCTCTGCTTGTATTCGGTATGTACGTGGACCGGTAGCTTGATGTCCCACATGTTGGCGAAAGGACTAGAAGATTTATGAGCGGCGCTCCACTCTTCTGACGGAGGAGTAGGCGACCTGACGGCCCGATGAACTATCACTTGTACTCTATAGTACTATAGTTTTGCTTGTTTCACACGATCCATCGATACAAACCCGATTAAGCAGGAAAGGCGGGATTTTTCCCGTGGTAGATATCTTGGCCATACATTTCAAAAGGCAATTTTAATGTATGCAAACTGAATAATTATAAGTAACAATATGATATCTAGTAAAACTAAAAACACATATGATTTATTGTGTTAGAGTGTAGTAGTAGTCTTGTATTGCATAGTTGTTAGATGTAACATGCGAGCGTGTAGAGATGTAGTTTTGGAGGGCCTCTGAGAGAAAAGCGTATCTGATCACGAACTTCGAATAAGTTGATTACGGTCACTATATCGTTTTGCGGTGATTATCCGATCACTTGCTCACGAGTTCAGCATCGGATTGCACTCTGTTGACCGGCCAAATAGTTTGCATGGCGCCATGTTGACTAGTTAAATTGACCATGTTCCTTGTGGGTCCCACCTGTTAGTTCGCATAGGGAAAAGGTTAGATAAACACAAATTTACGCAGGTAGCGACAAGGCTCCAACCCGTCTTGAGAATCACCTGGTTGTGTATGTATGCATCGGGGCCTGATGTGTGCGCATGCGTGTAGGTTGAGCACTTGGCGTGAGAGTGTGTGTTGGTGGTGTGGTGTCTTGGTGTGTGCATGCATGCGTGCGTGTGTGCGTGTGAGTGTTGCGTGCATGTGTGGCTGCGTGTGTGCGTGTGAGTGTTGCGTGCGTGCGTGGGTGCATGTGTTTGTGTGAGTGTTGCGTGGATGGAGTTCGTGTGCATGCGTGCATGTGTGTATAATCACCACACCAGCTCACGTGTGTTAAAGCAGACGGCTCAGCATACCAATACAAGGCCACCTTGTCCGCTGTGCCCATGGTCATGACTTGAACCACCGTCAAAATATTTTTTTGTCGTTTGTTTTCGTTCTTACAAGTAAGATGCCCGTGCGTTGCACGTAACATCAAGATGCATTTGTATGACTTGTTTATCTTGTGAGAGAAAAGGATGAGCGAGGAAGGCCTTATTTGCAAATGTGGAGAGGTGTGTGGGTACCTTTTGCAAAATTGCCATAGTTTCTTTCCTATCCGTCGGATATAAATCGGACGGCCTATATTCAGGGATGGCAGGCACACCATCATCACCAACTCTGTTTTTTATGAGTGTATTTTATGTATTTTATAATAGTGTAGATGTAGAGTAGATACAAGTCGACGGTGGGCACGATGTTAGTGAGATAATGTGATGCAACACTAGAGGTGCCACGTGGGCGTTTAACTGATCAACTAGTCATGTCATGAGCAAATACAAAGTTATGCGGTGAGCCGTGACGTATAATAACCACTAAGCGTAAAGGTGACCATAATGAGTGGATTATGAAGTCAATGTATGTATCGTGCTTTCGCTTCAAATACAATGATCGTCATTGCATATATCGCGAGAGAAAGATGAAACACGTGTGAATTTTACGGGGCTTACTTTTAGAGGACACGGAGATAGTTTTGTGTGCATACGTGAAAGGCGTCGTCAGGGGTATCACGATGGAGAGAGATGCTCTTCGTTTCTCTTTATTATGACTAACTTTGTATATAGTATAAAAATATACAAATTCACAATCTGGAATAAATATCATTGTGGGCACCATGCAATGCAAATTAGCGTTAGTACTCCTCCATATAACTTTGTAATGTTGTATATATGTAGAAACTCTAAAATAATTTTTGGCCACACTTTATTCAAAAGGAATGTTGTATCTGAAATAAGCGTGAAGAGAGGCTTTTTAGATCAATGGGGTATGTGATGTAACATGTGTGAATGTGTAGTTGATGCATTTGGCGGGGCCTAGAGAGGTATGTGTGTGTGTTACGTATTGAGAGAGGCATGGATAGAGGGGCCGTGGGGCGTGGGAGATAGCATGAGAAATGAGAGTGGTCTAGAGAGAGAGAGAGCGAATATGGCGTCACGACAAGAGATTCCATTCCCTTGAGTGTGTATATGCAAGGGGAGGGAATAGAGGCACCAGGAGAAATTTTACGTGTGTGTGGTGTTTGTGTTGGTATGTGTGGGTGTGAGAAGATAATGAGGCGTGGGGGCGGAGGGTGTGTCACCGTGGGATGTCAGTGGGTCGAGTGAGGCCCTTCGTTCGGTTCGTCTGCGCCACATTGGTGGCCCATGACACATTTAGGAAGACCCATGGATGACTAGTCGTACAAGACAAAGATAGCAGAATTGTGAAGGACTATGTGTCCTTGACAAAGCCGGCTAGGATTTGTAACCCTAGGTTCTTGGACTAAGGTAACCCTTTATCTCGATATTACTATTCATCCAACCTAACTTTAGGGGCATCCTACAAAATGCTCTGCTAGAATCATACTAAATCGATTAGGAAGAGGTGTGAGATAATGCGTGAGAGGCAGGCGTAAAGATAATGTGCGTACAAGAGACACGTAGGCAGGTCCATGTATATAGAAAGGGTTGATGAGGATTGTGTGTGTGTATGTTTGCGAGAGGAAGAGTTCTTGTGATAAAGGTTAGTGAAAACAGTTGTAAATGGTTACGAGAGGGAGGAGGGTTATATCTAGAGCATGTGTGCAGAAAGACACCTCGGGAGAGTGTGTGAGCATGTGTGAGACCACCGATGGAGAGTGAAACTACACATAAAAGACTGCTCTACACATTGATTAAAGATATAAATTGTATCCAAATATTAGGATGGGATCATGATATTTGCAATTAGCGTAAGGAAGCGGTCATTGATCCATCGGACATCTAGATTCTATCGAATTTGAGCATGTCTATGTTATTATTCGACACAATTGATCCACATAGTTAGTATTTTGAACTCCGGACAATGCATCGCTTTAGCAATCGAATATAAGCGTGAGTATAGTTCATGTTGTGTGTGTAAAGCACATTATACATCTGAAAGTTACACAATGGACATTTATAAATAGCTACCTATGAACTAGCATACATTTGAATTCAACCTAAGGTGGTTTAAAAAATTGAATTCAACATGAAGTCCATTCAATTATTTGAATTTGATATCATGGCATTTGTAAACCATACCTAAACTATGGGGTACCAATCTTTGCTCTGATTTTGTACATAATAGCATATGTAGTGCGTGTACAAAATAGATTCAAATTAGCTCCTCCATTCCAAAATAATCGTAGTTATAGGATTTTCAAGTGTCAAAATTTCAAAAGAAGCGGATAATTTAATGAGGTTTTCAAACATACAAGGTCAAATATAACGTTGTCTATTTAGGTCAATCCTCATAGTTCAAGAGTACTCTAAGCGTGAATGCTTGTGTTTCAAAATTTGAGCGAAGCGCCAAAAGAGCCTCTACTACTTGAAACGCGTGAGACCAATGTTTGGTACAACAAAATTACTTTTCTAATAACTCCGACCATGAAACCTACCGCCCGACGTCCAAAGGTCTAAACCGGGGTAGGTTTGTAGCTTCATCTAGGCATACATAACCGCCTCGAAAAACATTCATACACAATGGCCGCCTAAGCACACATCTTGTGACGAAATCGCTCCGCCCACTATTTGGGACACACAGGATTACCATCCTACCCCGACCCATGATGGGTCCGAAATTTAAGAGGGGGCAAAGTTTGTACTTTCCCAAATTTCAAACAAGCGCGTCCCATCTTACATTCAAAAAGCCAAAAACAAGCGCGTCCCAGACGAAACATGGTTCCCCCACCGTCCGATTCCCCATTAGGTACTCCGTGGGCGCCAAAACTACCTCTCCACCAGCCCATGAAACCCGGCGTCCTCGTCCGCCACCCATCCCACCCATCAACCGCCGCCCTCCTCCATCACGCCGGAGCCGATACCCGGCGTCGTCGCGTCACATAACCTCAACATAGCGCCCTCCACGGCTAGTAGTTGAAGCCGAGGCCGAGCCGTCCGTGCAGAGCCAGTTCAACCACGCCGTCCTGCGCCTCACCGCTGCCGCTCAACTTCACCACCCTCCACCGCACGGAGTTGTTCCTGCTTTCACGCCGTCCCGCCGCCTCGGATCTGCTTCCCCTCCGTCGACATCGGCCACAACAACACAGTCAACAATTTGGCCATGGGTTCGTCCAAGCCTGCACCCTCGAACATCGGTTTCCCGGTAAAAGAAGAAGATCGCGCGACATGTGGAGGTGAACACACCGGCAATCGAAGAAGGTAATCCTCTTCCCTTATTCGTGCAAATCTTACGTCTCTGCTTGCATGGTATTCATCCCACAGAAGACACTAGTTGACCGCTTCTTCTTGATACTAGATGTTCCTAGTAACTTCGCGATGCACAAGGTTTCTCCTCATATACTATTTCACCTTAGCTAGAGGTCCGTCACCCCACAATTTCAATTTCTGGCGAGTTGATTCCCAATTAACGGAAGCATTCCCGGCGTAACAGTGCTAAATGCGACTATTCGCCGGGGAAGCAGCATATGGTGTTTATCTTAGGGCGTCTGTGGCCTAGAAACTCTGGCGCCCGATCTGGAGGTCGGCCAGGATTAAAGGGATGGCTTAGAGGCGCTGCCAAGCAGGCGGTGGTGTGAGGTCGATGGGAGGCGGGCGGCGGAGGCAGGTGCAGGCTGGTGGTGTTGGCGGTTCGAGAAAGATCGTCAATGATGGTGGAGGGAGGTAGACGAAGCCATCTACCGTTCCTTATAGATCGGACGGTTCATTAAAAAATCGGTGACCTATTTATTTTCAGTCATTGTTATCTTAGATATGACCACATGTGGTGGTGTCTTTGGAGGAGTACTGCATTTCTGTGCTCATATATTACAAAATCATACGGAGTAGAATCTAATTTTGTTTGCCATGCAATGTTGTAGAGCTATCATATGTCTCCTGTCATTTATTTTTCAGCCACATGCTATACGCTACTTTTACGATTGCACTAGTTACGCACACACTTCATCCATACTCTCACTATTGTGTTTTTATGCAAGGGTATTTGAGTGCGCGAAGGAAGCAAAAAAGAAAAGAGACAAGTCGTGCCGACTTTCTCTGCGGCTAGGCGCGGCGCGTTCTGACGCTTTAAAGGGTGCGAGTGTCGGCAGATGGAGGCGATAGCGTTGCTCTGGAGTTGATGACCTCGCTGCAATGAACCACCATCCAGTGCTTGCTTTAACCCAGCGGTGTCATATGTGGTTGCATGTTCCATATGGTGTCTAGCTTGTATTCAAAAGGCTGAAGTCGGTCTTTATTAAGATAAGGAAAGATATTTTTACATGAACCACCATCCGTGAGCACCGGAAGACAAATAGCTAGTCGAGGGCCTTGGCCGAGCCGATGACAAGCCCAACAAAGACATGCATCACACGGAAGCCAACTAAAAAGCGCGATGGTGGCGAAGCAGCCCGCCTCCACCAGGCTCTCGGGTCCTAGATGATCATGTTCACCACTCCAGCCGGATGTCTAGCTTGTATTGCTTCCAATTTGGTTAAATTGCATCTGCTTAGCTTACACATTATACCTTTGAATATGACATGCCTTTACATTTTTGGTACATACTAGTACATCGTGTATTAACCATGTTCTTACATCAAACTAATGTTCTTGTGTATCCCTCATCAATCACTTATGACAAGGCAGGCAGGCAAGGGACTACTCCTCATTTAAAGAATGCAGCGTCAACCTCCCGACATGATTCTCAAGAAATAGAAATGCTAGATGAAGATAGTGAACGTAGCTCTGTAGTTGATTACAGCATTTCCCCTACACTAGCATCGCAGGTGCTTGCTCTAACTTGGCAGCGTGATATGTGGTTGCATGTTGCATATGGTGTCTAGATTGTAATTCTTCCAATCTGGTTAAAGCGCATGTGCTAGTCTGCTTAGCTTATACTCTGTAAATGTGACATTATACTGTTAATGTGACATGCCTTCACATATTTAGTACATAGTACATCTGTCTATTAAGCATGTCCTTACATAAAACTATTGTTTTTTGTATCCGCATCAATCAATATGTGAGACACCTTTAGTATATGCGGTGCGATATTAGTTGCATCTTTCATATGATTTATAGCATCGCTGCTTCTAATTTGTTGAAATTCCATTTATGATGGGGCGCTTTTAACTTGGCGAGTCATATTGGTTGCATCTTTCATGTGGTGTCTAGCTTGCATTGCTTCTTATTTGCTGGAATGGTTTACGCTTAGTTTACACAAACAGTTGTGAACATGCCATGTCGTCCTGTTTTTTAGTACATATTCCATCATGGTATCATGTGTTTGCCTTACATCAAAGTAGTGATTGTCGATTATCATGCATGAATGAGTTACGAAGAGAGAATTTTATTGCTTTTTCTTGTTGGTTTTACTTGACAATTCAAAATCAATAAAGCGGAAGGAAGTTAGCAAGGCAGCGGATAAAGGTGCTCCTTCAAGCGGAGGGCCTCTCAGATTTCTACTCCTCCACCCCCAAGATGATTTCCAAGACAACACATGCATAAACACTCAACAAAGCTGTGTTTATGATGAGCACATCTCCCTAGTGCAGCATCCTTGGTGCTCCCTCTAACTTAGCATTTATATATGTGGTTGCATGTTATGTGTGATGTCTAGCTTGTATTGCTTCTAATTTTGTTGAATTCCATCTGGTTACTTTACACATTATACTTGAATAAGACACGTGTTCTGTTTCTAGAACATACAATATCTGTCTATCACACCATGTTCTTACATCAAATTACTACTATTGTGTAACCTGCAACAATCACTTATCATAAGACACGTTTGACTTGGTGTGATATAGGTTACATCTCACATTCTTTTCTAGCTTGTACTACTAATTTGTTGAAATGGCACTTATGATGAGACAGTTTTAACTTGGTAGAGTGATATTCGTTGCATCTTTCATATGGTGTCTAGCTTTCATTGCTTCTAATTTGTTGAAATGCCTTCTCCTTAGTTTACACATCATAAGCTGTGAATATGCAATCTTGTGAATATGCAATGGCACTAATGACGAGAGACTTCTAACATGGTAGTGTGATGTTGTTTGCATCTTGCATATGATTTATTTCTTGTCTTGCTTCACATTTGTTTAAACGTCATTTATCTTTGAGACAACATTAACTTGGCGGAAGCGATATTTGTAGCATCTTTCATATGGTGTCTACCTTCCATTGCATTGCTTCTAATTTGGTGAAATGTCTTCTTCTTAGTTTACACATCATAGTTACGGTTATCTCTTCCGTCCTATTTTCATACATATTACATCCTCCTATCATGTGGTTGTCTAACATCAAAGTTCAGTTAAATGCATCACACATCAATTTGTTACGAAGAACTAAATTGTTATTCGTTTTCTTGTCGGCTTGACTTAACATGGCATAGAAAGAGGAAGAAACACAAAATGGCGGGGAATGAGAAGCGGATGAATCCTGCAGATTCTGCTTTGATGCGATGGTGCAATAGAAGGTGAAAGTCCAGCGGAAAATTCTACAAACACGGCATCCCATGCTACACAAGCTGCAAAAAAGCCAAGCGAAACAAATAGCTGCCACCAAACAAGTAGAGACAGCCCTAGTTCTTGCAACACCTACCACAGTACTACCGGTTGCACGACATACTCGTCGTCAAGCTGAGCTAAAGCACGTTCCCAAGCTCCCTTGCCACGACACTACTTCCCAAGCACTCTTGACACAAGGCGAGTTGGCAATATCAGATGAACCTTGTGAGCTTCAATAGCAAGAAGGTAGTTGCTAGAGTCAAATTCTGATTGCATGCTTCTTTATATGTAGTCTCACGGTTTGATGCACACTAACACTTCCTATGTTCATTGTTGGACTAGCACCTAGGCGCAAGAGGAAACAAACATCGGGGATAATGCTCGATAGGTTAACTAAATCTAGAGGAGGAAGAATGGAGATCCGTTTTGAGGCAGGTTTAAAAGGCCACGTGATGCTCTGAGTCACCAAGTTAGTGTCGAGAGCAGCGGTTGCCGTTAGGTGTCATGTCGTATCCTCCCAACATGGATTTAATGCAGGAATGACAAAAGCGAAACCAGTTCAACACCTTCCTCGACCATTTATCTGTAAGTATGGTTATGTATGGAAACTAGTAATATCGTCTTGCTCTGTCCGATACTTTCTAGGTTGCTGATAATGAGACTCCCATAATTTTCAACAGATGAGATTCAAGTTGGATAGCCAAGATGATGCAACCAGACAAGCTTGCACCCATGTTTTCAAGTCTGGTTTGCGAAAGTATCGATATAACTTGAGGAAAACTCACTTTGAAGGCAAGGCTAACAGTGAACTTTCCCAAACATCTTCAGTGGAAAATATATCGGATGAAGACTGGAGGGGCCTTGTTAAACACTTGATGCGATCCAAGTATCGGTACATTATATATATGTGATCATATCACATGTTGAAGTCCTATTGGCGCATGTGCCACACAAAACTATCTTCTTGTAGGTGAACTGTTCAAAGAACAAGGCCAACCGTATGAAAGTGAAATTCAACAGACAGCGAGGATCTTGTAGCTATATTGCACACTGCGAGGCTCTTGTAATTAGCTGCTGTTTCACTCTTTTGTTGTACCATATTATCAGATCTATATTGACTTGTTAAAAATGCGAGAGGAAAGCCCGCAAGGACCAAAAGTACCTGAACCAAATGATGTGGAAATCTTCTTCAAATCTTGTCACACTAGCAAGAAGAAGGGCATGACTACACGATCAAAGCCCATTGTTGTAAGTCCTTAATCCTCATGCCTTTTAACTACTACTTACTCGACTTGTGCCTTGTCTGCATGGTTTGCAGCCAATGTCTATTACTCTTTTCAATTTTATACACAATTGTCTTAGCGTATCATTGCACCTTACAAGGTTTAAAGGGAGGAGTGATGTTCCTTTGATCTTGACCCGTAATCTAGTTCCGTCTTTGGACTTGCCCACACAGCGTTACAATTGCTGTTTATGCATTCTCGGTTGTTTTGTGATATGAATGATGTCATACTATGCTTCCCGTATTATAAACTTTGTCTCTTTATCCTTAGCCCTCAATACAATGTGAAGAAATAGACAATACATTAGCAATGGTACATGGTCATATGTTTGGAACCTGGTTTTATTATGTACTTTGCAATAAAATACAACTAATATTTTACATGGGTTCACGAATAAGTTACGTATATAGACCAAAGCTATTTTGTTTGGTTTTGCTGCCTCCTTAATATCTTACATTACGGTACTACTAATGTAAAACCTCAACTTTTCAGCGAGCTATGGAAAAAAATGGTGGAACCGACACCTTCTGAAGGTGGCGAGGCAACTATAACCAGAATGTCAGCTCTTGCTGCAGTGGGTCAGTACATGTCCACTAACAGTGCCAAAAGCACGTTCCTGCGTAATACTGGGTTGGTTGTTAAGGCAATATCGTCCAAATTGCCTCATGATCAAGATATGCAAGCACAAAGCAATGTTGTATCTGCGCTCCAGACACAAGTCCATTCCCTAACAGAGGCCCTTTGTGAAACAAGGAGAAACATTGCTCAATGTCGTCAAGATATGCATGGTTTTGAAACCAGACTATCAGACATTTGCTATGTTGTTCAGGAGCCTAGGTGAAAGTGCTAGTTATCGACTAGAGGGGGGTGAATAGGTGATTTTTAGGAAAGTCTTCAAAACACGGATGTTTCAAAGACAAACAATAGAAATGACCTAATTGATATGCAGCGGAAGATAAACTACAACAAGCAAACCATAGTCTAGTATGCAATAACATGAAAGTACAAGACTAATAGCAGCTTGGTAGTAGGATCAAGATGGAAGATAGTGAGAAGCCAATCAACAAAAGTAGTCAAGCAATGAAGTCAAACAGGTATGACAAATAGGCAATGACTTCACGAAGACAAACTTTAAGTAAGGTGAGGGAGAAAATGGAACCAGATCACTTGTTGAAGGCACGAGATTTGTTGGACCAGTTCGATTCTTTGTGACAAGCTGTACATCTAGTTAGGGAGGCTGAGATTCAACTCGAGAAGACCGTGTCTTCACCTATTCCCCTTGAGCTAAGGACACAGGTCCTCGCCCAATCACTCTGGTAAGTCTTCAAGGTAGACTTCCGAACCTTCACAGACTTCGTTCATCGGCAATCCACAATGACTCTTGGATGCTCGAGCGACGCCTAACAATTTGGAGGATTCATAGTCCTCAAGTGTAATAAGTCTTGGTCACCTGAGACGAGAAAGACTTGATGATGCCTAACACTCTTTGGCTCTGGGTGTTTGGGCTTTGTCCTCATGAGATTTCTCTCTCTTAAAGGCTTGAGGTGGGTTGCTCTCAAGCGACAAAAGCCGTGCACTAACTCTGAGCAGCCACCAATTTATGGTGTAGGGGTGGGCTATTTATAGCCACTAGGCAACCCGACCTGATATGTCGAAATGATCTGGGTCACTAAAGAAGCGACACGTGTTCCAGCGGTCGATTTCAAACACACACGGCAACTTTACTTGGGCTACAAGCAAAGCGACTCATCCACTCTGGATAAGTTTTGCTCTCATTGTCTTCGCTCGAAGACATAGGATTTAGGTTGAGCATCACTTGATCATTCGACTATGATCACTTGGACCCCACTTAACGATGCGATGGTTCCTATGACTCAACAAAGAAGAAAAGGAAACAACGAGGCGACCACGATCTTCAGCTCCATAGTCTTCACTCAATGTCTTCTCATGTCATAGTCTTCAATGTGAATATCTTCACATACCACCATTGTCGTCAATGTCTTCATACATTTTAGGGGTCGTCTCCGGTGGGTAAACCGAATCAATGAGGTACACTACTGCGTTATCCTGCAATTCTCACAAGCGCATTAGTCCCTCAACCACATTTGTCGTCAATACTCCAAAACCAACTAGGGGTGGCACTAGATGCACTTACAATCTCCCCCTTTTTGGTGATTGATGAAAAACTGGTTGAAGTTTTCAACGGGGATAAAATATGTGAAATTGTAAAGGATAGGGGATTGTCTTCATAAGTGGCAAAGGCTCCCCCTGAAGATGTGCATATAAGGAGTTTGCTTTTGGAATGCAAATGCACATGGCAGGTTGTACTTGTGGAGATCCTCTTCAACTTATGAAGATAATTCATCATGCATGAAATGATATAGCTAAGAGAATGACATGCATAATGAAAAATGGACGTCTGCAGAATGATCTAAGTGCGGAAAGTATAAATGCACATGCGGAATTTATCATCGCACGAGTAAAGCAAATAAGTAGCGAGGCGACCATCGAGTTTAAGTGTTACAACTCAAAGAACCAAATGTATCAAAAGCGAGAGTTGTAAACACTAGGCAAAATATTATGCAACCACCCTTATGAACCGGCTTGAAGACTATCAAACTCATATGCTTCTCCCCTTTTGTCGATAAGGACCAAAAGGTTTGAAGACATAGAGCATCTACTCATCCTCTTCGAAGTAGATGATGCAGATGGGGTTATCGTTGTTGGTTGGCGGTGTAGAGGAGCTTAGTGCGGTGTCGATCGTCTGAAGTAGAGGCGGTGAAGTAGCATCGGCTTCATCATCGATCACTCTGGCATTGTGATTGCAGCGGAGGAAGAATAGTCGAGTCTTCAAGTGATGGAGTTAAATCGTGGGACTGCATTCCTTGGAGGTGGAGTCAAACTTGAAGCGTTCGATGAAGCCATCGTCTTGAAGATCTGCTTGACATTGAGCAGGTCAAACTCTTCCATGATCGCCGACGGGTCTCGTGAGTGACAAAAGCATTCTTGGTGGCAAGGTTTGAATCGATTGGCGTCCACCAAGAGGCTTTGCATTTGTCGCTTGAGCGGGAGTGATGCTTATCTTGTTTACGATGCGGTGCAACAAGAAGTTCTCGATCATTGAGGACTCGAGGCGCTTAGGGCCTTTGGCCAATTGTGCTCTCGGTGGCTTGATCCGCGCCGCAGTGAAGCGGGCGTGTGTTCCCAGCGGAGCATAGACACGAGATACTGCTTGGGCGCCTTCCATGGGTTGAGAGAAGCTATGGTGATCTGCATTCTGAAGACTAAGTGGCGTTTTGGCAGGCTCAGGGTATATGGCTTCAACTGACATATCAACCTCTGGTAGAAAGATCAGATGATTGCGAGAAGAGGGCTGATAGTTGATAGCGAGTGCATCTTGATGAGGCGCATGACCCATGGAGCATAAAATTTCAGACCAAGCAGATCAGATCGGATCGACCCAATTGTCGGATGAAGAATTCTTGCGTATTGAAGCTGATGCCATTGAGGATGTAAAGACCAATGTCTTCATTGCTCCTTCAAGTTTTCAGACGATGAATGCCCTTTGATAGGCCATAGAGTTAGCTGATGATGTGATATATTATGCGAGGCAGATACTCAAGGTCATCAACAAAGAAGTCTGAGGGTATTCAGCATCATGTGGCGATGGCTTCATCATGCTCAACATCGACTCATAGTGCGTTACGGCTTATGAAATATGCTCTCCGATTGCATCGCGGTCGAGTTGACAACCAAGTTCAAATAGCTCTTGAGGAGTGGGTAGGCTGTGAGCTCAATGGCGTCAAGAGCTTTGGCTTCATGATGAACATTTCTGTCATCCACTCGAGAACCTATGTCTTCGTATCTCTGTAGTAGCAGCGGATGTGGAGGGTAGCATAGAATTGAAGCACAAGTTCTTCATTCAATGTTCTTTATGCATGTGAAGCCGGCGGACACGCATCACGAAAGCAATCAAGTGCTTCTTCTAAGCACGGCGGTCCGACAATGGCCCGATGTCGGCGCATATGAGGAAAATGCACCCTTGATCATACAAAACGCAGGAGTAATAGCTTCGTTGCTGATAACTCCAGAAACGGTCAGATGATATCCTTGGCCTTGTGTAGGGGTTCTTTGCTCTGTCAAAGAAAGTGTTGTGGGCTTTGAAGCCATTTGCATTGAAAGAACACATAGAGGTGGCGGTGCACGGAAACCTTGGCGATCTTAGCTTGACTTGGACACGAGGCCTATCGCAATATGATATTCAAGCGAGGACCCGAGGCATGAGGCGGAGGGACGAGCAGGCCATCTTCTTGTGATTAGCTGACCATAGTTGTATGCTTGCTCAATTGTGTAGGGCCTTGGTGGCGGAGCTGGGCGGTGGCAACAAGCGAGGCTTGAGCTGCTCGGCGAGATGCTTGAGGCGATTGCCTCATTGGCTTCATGCACATTTCCTTCATTGGCTTGAGGAGCTGTTGGTGCAGGCTCCACATTTGCTTCAGCCATGACCACGTCATTGGCTTCATTGGTGTTGGAGGTGGCAGCCTCAATGTTTTCAACCTCCACTTGAGGAGGCTGGAGAGTCGAACCTTTGCACGTTGATATCGGGAATAACTTCTTCAATTCTGAGGGGTGTAGGGACACGTTCTTCTTCTTCTTGGGTGTCTTGGTGATGCAGCGGATTGTCTTCAGCAGCTTTGGCTTGGACTCGGAGACATTCACAGTTGGGTGGCCACGAAAACACTTGGCGTGCAACAGGTTGGTGGTGCACTTCTCCTACAGAGCAGCTCGAGAGAGGTACTTGAGGCCTTTGACCTTTGTGAAGCTGCGAAATCTTTGGCGGCGCCTTTGGAGATGGGGTTGCCTAGGCCTCAAAGTCTTCCTCTTCTTCTTGTTGTTGTTGTTGGGGAGTGACTTGTTGTTGGGGAGTACTAGGGAGTCTTCTTGTTGCGGCGATCAGCCCATGAAGCATCTGAGCAATTGGCGTCGGAAGGGCGACCAATCTTGATGAGTTCGTTGTTACGTCTGAGCAGGCGGTGATACCACATTGTATTCAATTTGAGGAAGAACTTCATCATCTTCAACATTGTCATGGTGACCAATGTCTTGGCGATGATGGGACCAAGCTGCTGGAATCTCTTCGACTTGGAGCCTCTGTGGAGGCGGCTCATGAACGATCATGTGAGTTCTTGGGTTGCGGTCTGGGGCGAACCAGAAATGGGTTCAACAACCAAGGGCTCTGTGGGAGCAGCCCTCGTCTTCTTGGTCTTAAGCTTCTTCTTGGAGGGAGCAACATCAGAGGCTTCAGGAAGTTTCCTTTTTCTGGCTTCAGCCTCGGCAGCCCTCGTCTTCTTACATTGAAAGCGGTTGACCGGACCTTTGGCTTGAGCAGTCATGCTGCTTGGGAAGACTATCGGGGTTCTTCCTGCCTTGAAGGTGCAGCTTGGTCGGTTGAAGACTTCTTTCTCTTTGCAGCCATTACGGGGACAATGCCAGGACGGCCAAGAGCCTTGCGCTTCTCAGCCTCATTGTAGGCTAGCACACACTTGTCAGCCAGACTCTTCATGTGCTCACGAGAGCCTCTGGCTTCTTCACGCTTCTTGAGAAAGGCTTCCTTGAGGTCGTGCAGCATGACCTTGAAGTTTTGACATCTTGCATCTGAGTGCAGCCATATGCTTCTTGGCGAGCTTTTTCATAGTCGATTTTGTTCTTGAGTTCAACAATGCGCTGAGCAAGAGCTAGCTCGAAGCAATGGCGCCATTGAAGGAGGCAGCGAGGCCAATAGGAAGTTGCAGATCTTCAAAGCTGATGTTTGGGGTGTCAAACCACTCATAAATGAAGTGATGGATGATTGCCACATCAAAGAGAGGCAAATTGTTGAAGATTTACGCTTCTTCTTTGCTCTTGATAAGTTGCTCAAGAGCATCATCTGCAAGATCTTCATCCTTTGGACAGATCAATGTGCTCTTCACGCGAGAATGGCAGCGAGAGTCGATGTCGATTCATATTCTTGACAATTTTCTTTCTCTTCTCCGTCTTCTTGGAATCTGGATTGATCTTGGTACTGCTGCTGGCTTCGGGAGGTGCGATGGCGATTAACCATGCGTGAAGCTTTTGGAGGAAGCGGTGACTTTGAAGCCTTGACTTTCTTTTTGCCTGCGGCTTTGGAGCGGGAGCAGGGAGCAGGCTGGGGCTTCATCGGACTCGGCATCGTCATCGAGTGATCCACTTTGGCACCTTGGACCAAGATGTAAGTGATGAGGCCATCAAGGTTTGAAAAGGACCGATGACATTGGGTTCGACATCACGTGAGCCGTCGGCCGCGGGGAAGCGGAGGGACCATGGTTGAAGTCTAATCCCAATGACTTCTTGTTTTCCTTGGCGAAGCCTTTGCATCTTTGGAAGTTGCGCTTGAAGAGATTATCGTCCGACACGAGCAATGGCGTTGGGTCGGCATTTTCGAGCTGAGTCCACGGACCATACAAGGATAGAAACCTTGTGCAATTGCTTCACCATGTTCTTGGGTGGAAGGCCTCGAAAAGAATATCACCCCAAGGGCTTCGATAGCATTCTTCTCGGCATATTCCTGGGTCACGAAATTGTACTTGAACCATTGTTCAGCCCAATATCATCGAATCCATTAGATTCGTGTCTTGCGTTGATTGTAATTCTCTTCGGGATCTGTCTTGTAAAGCTCTGCGAGATCATCAGGCAGATCTTTTGAGGTTCCCTCACGACGCTGTCTGCCGCCCTTCCTAACTGATTTCTCTGCAGCCATGAACTTCAAACTGAATGGCTTCAATACGTTCAAAGGCTTCAAAGGCTTGTGTTTCTTTGGACAAGCGAGGCGGCTTCGGGAGAGTTAATTTGATCTTGTAAGAATTCTGCAAGCGAATGCGGACTATGAGAACCAAGGGATTCTCCACGGACATGTACTGTGACATTAGAATCACGAGGAAGGGAAGAGGTCATATGCATTCTCGGAAGATTTTGAAGATAAATCAGTTTGAAGACATTGACCTCATGATGCGAAGACATTCACTTATCTGTTGAGAGTTGGTTCGATTTATGCGAATCCGTGAATAAGTACAAGTGAGGAATCTACTAGTTGTGAAGCTTAAGTGAATATACTAGGCGATATGAGATCTGAGCAGAATAGATCTAACATAGTATGGACGAAACCAATTTTGGTAAGTAGGATGAATCTTGAAGATCAAAAGGATGGTAAAAATAGAGTTATATTTACCACTCGAAGAACTGCTAGAGCGAGAAGAAAAAAGGAGGCCGAGCAGTTCAATCCACCGTGCCCTAACTTGGCGACGGAGGACACCTCTGGCGGTGGCGGAGATAGCGATGTTCGCGGCGGCATGAGGGCGGCGTTGGAGAAATCGCGGCAGCTAAGCGCTTCGTCTCCGGCGTCGTCGAGAGCTAAGCGGTGGCGCTAGGGTTTTGACGAGGTGGAGAGGTGGAAGAAGATTTTCTTTACCGCGAGGACATGTATTTATAAGGAGGTGTGCGGCACAGGCGCAATTCTGTGAGTGCCTGGCGGTTCACATCGAGGGGCACGTGGCAAGCATGCAACATACTCTAAGTTGTCCCGCGTTCCCACGCCCGCCAGTTTGTCGGATGGTCGTTCGGCTTCTCGGATTTCAACGATGAGATGAATCATTTAAAACAGACTTAAAGTTTGTCTCTGTCTTCTGGCGACAAGGATGCGAGAGAAGACATTGACGATTTCAATAGAATGCATATGATTTGGACAGATAGAGTTTGAGATAGAAAGCATAGAGATTGGGTCCGATCACATTCACTTAGTTCAAAAGATTCAACTTGGAAGACATAGCTATAAGTGAATCTTTGTAGAGGACAGAATAATATATATATATATATATATATAACCAAATTAACATAGTGAAGAAAATCATGAAGATAGGTTGAAGTTGAAGACAAATCAAATGCGAAGATATTGCAGAAATAGCCATGGTGAAACACTTCAAACAAAGAAATTTAGTGGTGGCGTTATCCACCGTATAGGAAGTATTAGACCCGGACACGGCGCACAATTATCGTGGTGCTCGAAGTCAAATTCCACGTTAATGTATTCACACTCGAATGTAAGTCTTCATTGATTGAAGATATCGTTACTTCGTGTGTTGCACATCTAAGTCATCAACATGCATAAGTGTTAGGATGTGTGCTTGATCACGGGACATTTGAGGATTCCAAGATATTTAGCTCACGGCGTAACTTGCAAAACTTTTTCTCATCCAAGGGCTTTGTGAAGATATCGCGGTTGCTCTTGATGTTGGCGTGAATGATGTCAATATCTTTCTTCATGACATGATCCACGAGAAAATGATGGCCAATTTCAATGTGCTTTGTCTTGAGTCTTTGGACTGGATTGTTGGCAATCTTGATGGCACTTTCTTTGTCGCAGAAGAGAGTACTTGTTTGATTGATGCCATAGTCCTTGAGTTTTCTTCATCCATAGAAGCTGAGTACAGCAAGATCCGGCAGCAATGTATTCAGATTCAGCGGTTGAGAGTGATACAGTTACGCTTCTTTGAAGACCAACGGACAAGTGATCGTCCCGAGAAAGTGACATGTGCTGATGTAGACTTGCGATCCACCTTGTCACCAGCATAATAAGCATCCGAAAATCCAACCAAGTCAAATTTTGAGCCCTTTGGATACCATAATCCGAGTGTTGGGGTGTGAGCCAAATATCGAAGAATTAAACTTCACGGCTAAGTGATGCGATTCCTTTAGTGCCGCTTGGAATCGAGCACACATGCAAACACTAAGCATAATATCTGGCCTAGATGCACATAGGTAAAGTAAGGAACCAATCATGGGCGGTATACCTTTTGATCGAACTCTTTACCATTGTCGTCGGGACCCGGATGGTGTTTGGTGGCATTGGCGTCGTGTATCCTTTGCACTCTTGCATTCCAAACTTCTTGAGACAATCTTGGAGGTATTTTTCTTGAGATATAAAGATGCCATTCCTTTCTTGTGAATTTGAAGACCAAGGAAGAACTTGAGCTCTCCCATCATGGACATCTCATATTGTTCTTGCATCATGTATCCGAATTCATCACTATACTTCTGGTTGGTGCAGCCAAAGATAATGTCATCCACATATATTTTGCATACAAACAGTTCACCATCATATGTCTTCGTGAAGAGTGTGGGATCAAGGGATCCAGGTTTGAAGCCTTTGCTCTTCAAGAAGTCTTTGATCGTATCATACCAGGCGCGAGGAGCTTGTTTGAGGCCATCTGATTGCTTTATTTAGCTTGTACACCATATCGGGATGTTTTGGATCTTCAAGCCGGTGGTTGGCGACATATACTTCTTCTTCAATCTTGCCGTTGAAATGCACTCTTCACATCCATTTGATAGAGCAAGATGTTGTGGTGGTTAGCATAGGCTAGTAGTATGCGAATAGCTTCAAGCCTAGCTACTGAGCAAATGTTTCATCAAAGTCAATTCCTTCAACTTGAGTATATCCTTGAGCCACAAGCCGTGCTTTGTTTACGACGACTTGACCATGCTCATCTTGCTTGTTTCAATATATCCATTTGGTGCCAATAATGTTATGCTTGCGAGGTCGAGGCGCTTGACAAGTTCCCAAACATTGTTTAGCTTGAACTGTTGAAGTTCTTCTTGCATAGCTTGTATCCATTATGGTTCCATAAAGGCTTGACAACTTTCTTGGGTTACGATATTGACACAAAAGAAAAGTGCCCATAGAAATTTGCTAGCTGTGTTGCTCTTGGCGAGTAAGCGAACCAGGTGCATTGATGCTATCGATTATCTTCTCAATCATACTTCATTTGCAACTCAAGGATGAACTGGGCGAAGACTTTGCTCTTGCTGATCATTGTCATCATTGGGAGGATTGTCTTGGTGAGCATTGTCTTACGGTTGGTTAGGTGCGAAATGATAAGTTCCTCTTGAGGTTGTGCTTGAAGGCATGATTTCACGGTTCTCATCGACTTGATAGATTCATTTGGCGGAGCTTCGTCTAGTGTACTTGGCAGGAACTCTCTTTGTGAACCATTGGTTTCATCAAATCGCACGTCTACATTTTGACGATTTTGTAGAGATAAAGGTTGAAGACTACTGTAGGAGTGCGAGTCCTTTCCGTAACGAGCATGAAGCCTTCGTGAGCTTTAGGTTCAAATTTTGACTTGTGATGGGGATCCTTGATCCAGCACTTAGCCCCAAATACTCTGAAGTAGGCGACATTTGACTTCTTGCGATAAGGAGCTCATAGGATGTTTTGTTGAAGCTTATGGATATAAACACGGTTGATGGCGTGACAAGCTGTATCAATAGCTTGGGCGGAACTTTCTTGGTGTCTTGTACTCATCGAGCATTGTTCGAGCCATCTCAATGAGGGTTACTTCTTGCGCTCCACGATGCCATTTCTTTGAGGTGTGTATGGGCGAGAGAACTCATGAGTGATTCCCATGGTATCGAGATAAAGATCAAGTCCGGTGTTCTTGAATTGATGCGTTATCACTTCGATATGCTTGATCTTGGCGCCATAATTGTTCATTGCTCGATTGGCGAAGCGTCTGAAGACATCTTGCACTTGATCTTGTAGAAATTATGTGCACCCATGTGTATCTTGAGTAGTCATCAACAATGGCGAAGCCATAGAGACAAGCAGTTGTTGTGAGGTAGAGTAATGAGTAGGGCCAAACAAATCCATGTGTAATAGCTCGAAGGGTTGAGATGTCATCATGATTGTCTTGAGGGTGCTTTGCCTAGTCATCTTTCGACTTCGCAGCACCACACAAATGATCCTTCTTGAACTTGACACCTTGATGCCTATGACATGCTTCTTCTTGGCGAGTGTGTGTAAGTTCCTCATGCCGACATGCCCCACCTCCGATGCGAGCCGACGTTACGATGCTTTTGCAAGAAGACATCTGACAAGCTGTGGACCTCTTGAGAAATCTACCATGTATAGATCATCTTTCCTATACCCTTCAAAGACTAGAGACTTGTCGATTCCATTAGTACAAGGCAGCGATATTTTCGAATATCACAATCATGTTCAAGTCACAAAGCATTGAGGCAGACATCAAGTTGAAACCAAGGGATTCAACAAGCATCACTTATCCATGTGTTGATCCTTTGAGATTGCAACTCTACCTAGACCCAATACCTTGCTTTTACCGGTGTCGACCAAATGTGATGTGACTCTTGTCGATGGGCGTAAGGTTGAGTCCATGAGAAGACTTGATCACCATCATATGATTAGTGCATCCACCGTCCATAATCCATTACGAAGCATGAGGTGTCATACCCTACATTACGATTAGGGGATAGGCCTCACCAAGAGCATTGTGAAGCATAAACATTTGATGGGCAAGTGGATTATTGAAGCTTAAATCAAGATTAGGACTGATAGGATGAATGACAAGCGATTAGGAACAAAATACATAGTGAGACCATTTGGGCATTTGATCTTGTGCCCTACAAGATATTTTAGGTCCCCACTATAGCATCGAGCGCCTTTGATTTTGGTGGAGACCCTTTCTGCAAAGAGAGTTAATTCTTCTTAACCACCCACATCTTGAGGGTGGCTTAGAAGCAATGAGTCTAAGTGCAGACATCGAGAATTCGGCTTTGGTGCCCTAGCAAATAGCCTTGCGGAGATGAATGATACTCGTATGAATAAGCGAGAAAAGTTCTTAGTTCTATGAACATAGCGGTTTGAAGACACACGCTCATATTCATAAATTTGAGTACGGTTTCCTGCAAAACATTGGCGTTAGGGTGACTCGGGTGAGTCCTCTGTGCGTATGAAGCCTTTGGACCATATGGCGCCTTAGGTGCAGGGTTTGTCTTCTTCCCGGTGGTGTCATGATGACATTCATTGGAAGATTCTCAAGACAGCTTTTGGGAACCGGATCTTCTTCATAGGCGGTCCATTCCTGCGATTAGTACCAATATACAGCAAACACTTCACCATTCGATTCTTGAACAGCTTATAGTTTGCATCAAAGTTCATCAATGATAATAGGGTTAGCACGGTAAAGCCGGATAAGGTGGATGGATCCATTGAAGGTCCCTTTGCAGCAACCCATGTGGTTTTGGGATCTTGCTCGGGCTTCCGATAGGAACCATCAACATTCATTTTCCTCTCAGACCCAACACCCTCTTTCCTAGGGTTTGGTTCGAGAATCGCTTTTGAGGACACATAAAGTGTCGATGCCCTTCGGACTTTTATACATCCTGTTTCAAGCAATGTCTTCAACCTAGCATTTTCATCGACAATAGCGGTGGTATCCTCCATGAAGGGTTAGTTACCACATTAGTAGTTGAAGACAATGCAACGATGTGACAGATTGAACATTCAACAGCAGGTAGCGATATCATGCTCAAGACATTTTAGACATGGTGGTTCAAATCCATCCCGTCGGAACTGATCATTGGCCTTGAAGTGACTCATTCTCTTTTGAAGATCTTCATGAGCCGCTCTCAATTTCTCAAGCTCTTGCTTCCTTTGAAGATAATCATAGGAGAGCTTTTCATGAGTAGTTGAGGCGTTTCATGGCGACTTTCAAGTTCTTGGTACTTAGCATGAATATTTTAATGTCTTCAACTAAGGATTGTGAACATGTCATTTCCGCGTCCAACGGTCATCGCTTTTGTCTAACAGTTTTGAGTATGTTCCATAGCTCTTTGTTGTTCGGTTGCAATTTTAGCAAGTGTTTTGTAGCTGGGTTTGGATTCACAATCAGAGTCATCTTCACTTGATGTTTGAAAGTAAGCATCACGTGATTTTACCTTGGCACCGCGTGCCATGAAGCAGTAGGTGGGAGCAGGGTCGTCCTTGTCATCGACTTGACGTTGGTGTAGAAGTCATTGTCTTGATGTTGAAGATGGACTTGGCAACATAGGTGTGGCTAAAGCCGGACTTACAGCGCGGTCGGACTCCTCTTGGACTCCACCTCCACCTCCTCGAAGCAGACTCCTCCTCTGAATCCATTTCCTTGCCAACAAAAGCACGAGCCTTGCCAGATGAGCTCTTTTTATGAGATGAAGACTTTGATGAGGACTTGGAAGAAGACTTTGAAGATTTCTTCTTCTTCTTGTCATCAGAATCATATTCCTTGCTCTTCTTCTTCTTCTTCTTCTTCTCATTGTCCCACTGTGGACACTCAAAGATATAGTGTCCAGTTTTCTTGCACTTGTGACAGGTTCTCTTCTTGTAGTCATGAGTGGAAGCTTCATCATTTCTTGAGCTGGATCGTGAAGACTTTTTGAAGCCTTTCTTCCTAGTGAACTTCTGGAACTTCTTCACAAGCATAGCAAGTTCCTTTCCAATGTCTTGGGATCATCGGAACCGCATGATCAGATTCTTCTTGGATGAGAAACAACTTTTGCCTTCAAAGCGAGTTCGGCCATAGTTGGGACCATAGATATCTCTTTTCTCAGAAAGCTGGAACTCATGTGTGTTGAGCCTCTCAAATATATCAGACGGATCGAGTGTCTTGAAGTCAGGACGTTCTTGTATCATGAGGGCAAGGGTGTCAAAAGAGCTGTCAAGTGATCTCAGTAGTGTCTTGACAATTTCATGCTTGGTGATCTCAGTGGCGCCGAGAGCATGAAGCTCATTTCTGATGTCAGTGAGGCGATCAAACGTGAGTTGGACATTTTCATTGTCGTTTCTCTTGAAGCGGTTGAAGAGGTTGCAAAGAACACGATCCTTTGATCTCTCTGGGTTGAGGCGCCGTTGACCTTGGATAGCCGGTCCCAGACTAACCCGACATTTCGAGCACTCACACGGCCATCTTGTCCTTTGGTCGGATGACCACGAGATGATGTTCTTTGCGATGAGAGCCCACTTGGATGACCTTCTTGACATCGGCGGGGTGACACCTTCACTAGTTTTGGGAGCGCCGTTCTTGACGACATACCGAGTCGACATCAATGGCTTCAAGATGCATCGCATCTTATTCTTCGATAGGGATAGTCGGTTCCATCGAACATGGGGCAAGCAGCGGAGACTTTGATTATCCTGCGATCGACATAGCTAAAACTCGGTGGTTAAACGAATCACACGAACAAGGGAGTACCTTGCTATAATACCAATTGAAAGTGCTAGTTATCGACTAGAGGGGGGGTGAATAGGCGATTTATAGGAAAGTCTTCAAAACACGGATGTTTCAAAGACAAACAATAGAAATGACCTAATTGATATGCAGCGGAAGATAAACTACAACAAGCAAACCATAGTCTAGTATGCAATAGCATTGAAAGTACAAGACTAATAGCAGCTTAGTAGTAGGATCAAGATGGAAGATAGTGAGAAGCCAATCAACAAAAGTAGTCAAGCAATGAAGTCAAACAGGTATGACAAATAGGTAATGACTTCACGAAGACAAACTTTAAGTAAGGTGAGGAGAAGATGGAACCATCACTTGTTGAAGGCACATGATTTGTTGGACCAGTTCGATTGTTGTGACAAGCTGTACATCTGATTAGGGAGGCTGAGATTCAACTCGAGAAAACGCGTCTTCACCTTATTCCCCTTGAGCTAAGGACACACAGTCATCGCCCAATCACTCTGGTAAGTCTTCAAGGTAGACTTCCGAACCTTCACAGACTTCGTTCACGGCAATCCACAATGACTCTTGGATGCTCGAGCGCGACGCCTAACCGGTGGAGGATTCCACAGTCCTCAAGTGTAATAAGTCTTGAGTCACCAGAGCAGAAAAGACTTGATGGCGCCTAACACTCTTTGGCTCTGGGTGTTTGGGCTTTGTCCTGCAAGGATTTCTCTCTCTAAAGGCTTGAGGTGGGTTGCTCTCAAGCGACAAAAGCCGTGCACTAACTCTGAGCAGCCACCAATTTATGGTGTAGGGGTGGGCTATTTATAGCCACTAGGCAACCCGACCTGATATGTCGAAATGACCACAGGTCACTAAGGAACCGACACGTGTTCAACGGTCGATTTCAAACACACACGACAACTTTACTTGGGCTACAAGCAAAGCTGACTCATCCACTCTGGATAAGTTTTGCTCTCATTGTCTTCGCTCGAAGACATAGGATTTAGGTTGAGCATCACTTGATCATCGACTATGATCACTTGGACCCCACTTAACGATGCGGTGGTTCCTATGACTCAACAAAGAAGAAAAGGAAACAACGAGGCGACCACGATCTTAGCGCTCCATAGTATTCACTCAATGTCTTCTCATGTCATAGTCTTCAATGTGAATATCTTCACATACCACCATTGTCGTCAATGTCTTCATACATTTTAGGGTGCATCTCCGGTGGTAAACCGAATCAATGAGGGACACTACATGCGTTATCCTGCAATTCTCACAAACGCATTAGTCCCTCAACCACATTTGTCGTCAATACTCCAAAACCAACTAGGGGTGGCACTAGATGCACTTACACTAGGGGAAATGAAGGCGAGGGTTATGGTGCTCCATCGGACAATTGCTCCATCGGACAATACATCATGAAAACGTAACAGTCAGGTCAAATGAACCGAGCTTCTGAACTTCTGGTGGTGCATTTATCTGCTAGACTGTTAAGTTTTATGTCAACGTTCCTTTTGTTATATAGTTGTAATTTGTTTTGGTGCGATACAAAATTTATTCTTAACGTGCAGCCACCGGCTGAAGAAAACAACACGCCATTTTTGTATAGTGTAGGGTGTTCCCTATATTTGCCTTTGGTGGCGATCTTTGATCTTAGAGTGGATGTAATCATGCAATCGCCTTAATAGCCTAAGCGCTAGTTTGAGCCTTATTTATTTCCTAGTCTTCTTTTCCCTGGTTTGCTAGTGGCTGCAACTACCCATGGGCAATATACGGGTCGTAGGATCCATGGGTCTCCTACGGGCCGTCAATAAATGGGCCTATAATCGGTGGGCCTCGGGCCATCGATAAATGAACTATGTCGATGGGCCTCGGGCGTCGGATAAATGGGTCTACATGGGCGTGTCGGGCGTAATTGGTATCGGCCCGGCCGCGATAGCGGGCCGTTAATAGGCCGTGGGACTGCAAAAGCAATTACATCACGGGCATAGCGGGTCGTTAATGGCGAGAATATAGGGCGGGCTGGCGAAGCGGGCCGACTCTTGCCATGGGCGAATTTGGCCCATTAGGGTAATAGGCGATGTGGGCCGACTCTTGCCATGGGCGAATTTGGCCCATTTGGGGAACATGCCGATGTGGGCCGACTCTTGCCATGGGCGAATTTGGTCCATTAGGGAACAGGCGATGTGGTAGGAAATGTCGAGGGCGAAAAGGGCCCAAGAGCGTATGGGTCGTCAATAGGCGAAAGCTAACACGGGCTGGAAACAGCCCATGTAAATCACGGGACGTTAACGGGTACAAAGAAAATTACTGTTCATTATGGGCTAGAGTCACCGTGGGCTGTAAAGGGCCAAAAGATCTGAAGGCCTCATATGGGCGAAAAGGCGTCGTGGGCCATACATGGGCGAAAGTGAAATGGGCTGGTGTTATATTCGGCGGCCCACATGACATTGTTGGGCGATTTCCTTTAGTGCCCTAACGGGCCGTGAGTTAATGGCCGTAAAATGGGCTGTTGCAAAGGACCTTTAACGAGGCTTTTCATGGGCCACCCGTTAACTTTGACCAAGTCAAGCGGGCGGTTGTAAGCTAAATGGGCGATGGTGGACCGTGGCATGTGTCGACATATCATAGGCGCCTATCGACCCAGCGGTGACCGACACGTGTTTCGTCCGGCCAATAAAAATTTTACCGTGGAAATTTTCCATTGGTGGAGGCATTAACGGGTTATCGGATCAAAACCCGACACGATAGCTTAACGGTGTTCCGTTCACGGTGGATGTCACATGTCGGTCACCCTTGGCGAAAGCACTTACGTGGCGTGATTTATCATCATGGAAGTGGACACTTCCGTGATGATAATTTTGGTAATGTCATGGAACACCTCTCTGACGACCGGTATGACTATCTTGATTACATCATAAATTTTTCATGGATGTACATGCATGACAAAAACGCGACCTCTTGTGACAAACACGTATCATCACGGAAGTGTATTTTTTGTAGTGTAGATACGCATATAGGAAGGTATAGTGGACTCATGTGGAATAACTTTGGGGTTTAAGGGATTGGATGCACAAGCGGTATTCCGCTTAGTACAAGTGAAGGCTAGCAAAAGGCTGAGGCGACCAACTAGAGGCGACAACAGTCATGAACATGCATTAAAATTAATAAACATTGAGTGCAAGCATGAGTAGGATATAATCCACCATGAACATAAATATCGTGAAGGCTATGTTGATTTGTTTCAACTACATGTGTGAACATGTGCCAAGTCGAGTCACTTAAATCATTCAAAGGAGGATACCACCCCACTATACCACATCACAACCATTTTAATAGCATGTTGGCATGCAAGGTAAACCATTATAACTCATAGCTAATCAAGCATGGCATGAGCAACTATGATCTCTAATCGTCATTGCAAACATGTTTATTCATAATAGGTTGAATCAGGAACGATGAACTAATCATATTTACAAAAACAAGAGAATTGAGTTCATACCAGCTTCTCTTATCTCGGTCAGTCCATCATATATCGTCATAATTGCCTTTCACTTGCGACCGAGCGATGTGAATAATAATAAGAGTGCGTGCATTGGACTAAGCTGGAATCTGCGAGCATTCAATAAGCGAGGAGAAGACAAGGCAATATGGGCTCTTGGTTAAATCAACAATAATGCATATAAGAGCCACTTTAACAATTTAATCATGGTCTTCTCCTATCGACCCCCCAAAAAAAGAAAAGAAATAAAACTATTTACACGGGAAAGCTCCCAACAAGCAAAAGAAGAATGGGAAATCTTTTTGGGTTTTCTTTTTAGTTATTACTACTACAGCAAGAAAAGTAAACTAACTAAAAGCTACACTAAATTTTTTGTTTTTTACGAAGGTTTATTGAACACACAAGAAGAAAGCAAGAAAAAGGAAAATAAACTAGCATGGATAATACAGTGAAAGAGTATGAGCACCGACATCTAGCAATGAGTGTGTAAACATAAATGTAATGTCGGTGGAAATCGTACCCCAACTTAGGCTTTTGGCCTAAGTTGGTTTATTACCACGGATGGCTGGCGGATATCCATAGTTGTAGTTGAATTCGTCTTGAGATCTGGCGATTATTGCCTCCTGGGCTGCAGCGTGGCGGCGAGCTACCTCCGCTCTCCTCTCGTACTCATTTACCTCCTCTCTGGTAAAAAAATGTCTTCCTTTTGCCTGATAATCAAAGAAGGCAGGAGCAGGGAGAGTAATATGGACAGCATGACGTCTGTCAAAGATTAAGCGATACCGGAGAGGTGATTCATTCCTCTCGACAAACTGGTGGCGAACCATAGCATTAAAGTCTAAATAAGTAGGAGGCAATTCAATATCATCACCACGTATGGTTACACTAAGAAAATCAGCTAAGCGGGTTGCATAAATTCCGCCAAAGAAATCTCCATTAAATCTATTATGATGCAACCTACGTGCAACAATGGCTCCCAAGTTATAAGATTTGTCTCCTAACACAGCACTCCTAAGAATACTGAGGTCAGGGACACACATGTGGCTGATACGTCTCCAACGTATCTATAATTTTTTATTGCTCCATGCTACTTTATCTACTGTTTTGGACTATATTGGGCTTTATTTTCCACTTTTATATTATTTTTGGGACTAATCTATTAACCGGAGGCCCAGCCCGAAATTGTTGTTTTTGCCTATTTGGTGTTTGAAGAGCAGAATATCAAGCAGTCCAAGCGGAATGAAACCTTGAGCGTGATTTTCTCACGAGCGTGATCCGAGGGACTTGGACCCTACTCCAAGGAACAAAGAGGCGGTCACGAGGGTGGGGGCGCGCCCCCCCCTCGTGGGCCCCTGTTGCTCCACCGGCGTACTCCTTCCTCCTATATATACCTCGTACCCCAAACAATCGAGCAGGGCCAAAACCTAATTCCACCGCCGCAACATCCTGTATCCACGAGATCCCATCTTGGGGCTGTTTGAGCTCCGCGGAGGGGCATCCACCAGAGAGGGCTTCTACATCATCACCATAGCCCCTCCAATGAAGTGTGAGTAGTTTACTTGGACCTTGGGTCCATAGCTAGTAGCTAGATGGCTTCTTCTCTCTTTTGGATCTCAATACAATGTTCTCCCCTCTCTCGTGGAGATCTATTCGATGTAATCTTCTTTTTGCGGTGTGTTTGTTGAGACCGATGAATTGTGGGTTTATGATCCAGATTATCTATGACTAATATTTGAATCTTTTCTGAGTTCTTTTATGTATGATTGAGTTATCTTTGCAAGTATCTTCGAATTATCCGTTTGGTTTGGCCAACTAGATTGGTAGTTCTTGCAATGGGAGAAGTGTTTAGCTTTGGGTTCAATCTTGCGGTGTCCTTACCCGATGTGAGAAAGGGTTGCAAGGCACGTATTGTATTGTTGCCATCGAGGATAAAAGATGGGGTATTTATCATATTGCATGAATTTATTCCTTCCTCTACATCATGTCATCTTGCTTAAGGCGTTACTCTGTTTTAACTTAATACTCTAGATGCATCTTTGGATAGCGGTCGATGAGTGGAGTAATAGTAGTAGATCTTGAGAATCGTTTGGTCTACTTGTCTCGGACGTGATGCCTATATACATGATCATACCTAGATATACTCATAACTATGCTCAATTATGTGAATTGCTCAACAGATAATTTGTTCACCCACCGTAGAATGCTTATGCTCTTGAGAGAATCCACTAGTGAAACCAATGTCCCCGGGTCTATTCTCATCATATCAATCTCCATCACTTTAATGCTTGCTTTGTTTTTACTTTGCCTTTTACTTTTCACTTTGCATCTCTATACCAAAAATACCAAAAATTTTATCTATCATCTCTATCAGATCTCACTCTAAGTAAGTGACCGTGAAGGATTGACAACCCCTAATCGCGTTGGTTGCGAGGAGTTATCGTTTTAATGTGCAGTCGAGGGACTTGTCGTGGCCTCCTCTTGGATTGATACCTTGGTTCTCAAAACTGATTGAAATACTTACGCTACTTTGCTGCATCATCCTCTTCTCTTGGGAAATCCAACACGATGCTCAAGAGGTAGCAAGAAGAATTTAAGGCGCCATTGCAGGGAGGCTCACATAAAAAGCAAGTCAAGACATACCAAGTACCCATCACAATCCCTATCTCTCGCATTACATTATTTGCCATTTTCCTCTTGTTTTCCTCTCCCCCACTTCACCCTTGCCGTTTTATTTGCCCTCTCTTTCCCAATCTCCTCCTCTCTTTCCGTTGCCTTTTCCTCGCTTGCCTTTTGTTTGCTCGTGTGTTGGATTGCTTGTTTGTCGCGATGGCTCTACCTAGATTTGGTGATCTTCACCTTAAAAGGTTAGAGGAGATCGAAACCAATGTCAGGAAGTTTATGGTTCTGCAATTTGAGCATAATAATTTCTTTATAAACGAGCTTAAGGAACAAAAAGGTTTTATGAGTTATATCAATAAAGAGCTCGATGATATGTCTAAAGAATTTGATGGTATAAGATCCCAAATTGCTCGTCTTGAAAAGTTGACCGCTGAAATTTCGGATATGCAAGCTACCTTAGTCAATAAGATGGCCGCTAAGCCGAATTCCTATGAAAATCAAGATGAATATCTAAAAGTTATTGGTGTGTCCCCTATTAAATCTTTGTTTTGCAATATGAATCTTGATGAAACTGAATATGATCTTCCTTTACCTAGAAGGCGTTCTAAGAATTCGGAGTTTTTAGATCTCGATGATGAAATTGATAAAAGTGGGATTGAAAGAAGTAAAAACCTAGATGTTGCTAAACCCACTATATTGGATCTCAAGGAATTTAATTATGAAAATTGCTCTTTAATTGATTGTATTTCCTTGTTGCAATCCGTGCTAAATTCTCCTCATGCTTATAGTCAAAATAAGGCCTTTACCGAACACATTGTTGATGCCTTGATGCAATCTTATGAAGAAAAACTTGAGTTGAAGGTCTCTATCCCTAGAAAGCTCTATGATGAGTGGGAACCTACTATTAAAATTAAAATTAAAAATTATGAGTTTCATGCCTTGTGTGATTTGGGTGCTAGTGTTTCCACTATTCCCAAAACTTTGTGTGATTTGCTAGATTTCCGTGACTTTGATGATTGCTCTCTAAACTTGCATCTTGCAGTTCCACTATTAAATAGCCTATGGGAAGAATTAATGATGTTCTTATTGTTGCAAATAGTAATTATGTGCCCGTAGATTTTATCGTTCTTGATATAGATTGCAATCCTTCATGTCCTATTATTCTTGGTAGACCTTTCCTTAGAGCGATTGGTGCAATTATTGATATGAAGGAAGGAATATTAGATTCAATTTCCATTAAATAAAGGCATGAAACACTTTCCTAGAAAGAAAATAAAATTACCATATGAATCTATCATGAGAGCCACTTATGGATTGCCTACCAAAGATGGCAATACCTAGATCTATCTTGCTTTTATGACTAGCTAGGGCGTTAAGCGATAGCGCTTGTTGGGAGGCAACCCAATTTTTTTATTTTTTTTGTTTCCATTTAGGAATAAATAATCTATCTAGCCTCTTTTTAGATGTGTTTTATGTTTTAATTAGTGTTTGTGCCAAGCTAGACCTATTGGATCTTCTTGGATGATAGTTATTTGATCTTGCTGTAATTTCCAGAAACTTTGCGCTCAGTGCCCGAATTATTAAAAATCACCAGAACGTTATAAAATACTGATTCCAATTGCTGCTGATCAATAAACAAATTTTCTATGTCGTCTAATTTTGGTAGATTTTTGGAGTTCAGAAGTTTGCGTTAGTTACAGATTACTAAAGACTGTTCTGTTTTGACAGATTCTGTTTTTAGTGTGTTGTTTGCTTATTTTGATGAATCTATGGATAGTAAAATAGTTTATAATCCATAGATAAGTTGGAATACAGTAGGTTTAACACCAATAAAAATAAATAATGAGTTCATTACAGTACCTTAAAGTAGTCTTTTGTTTTCTTTCTCTAGCAGACTCACGAGATTTCTATTGAGTTTTGTGTTGTGAAGTTTTCAAGTTTTGGGTAAATTCTTTTAATGGATTATGGAACAAGGAGTGGCAAGAGCCTAAGCTTAGGGTTTCCCATGGCACCCCCAAGATAATCCAAGGACACCAAAAGTCAAAGCTTGGGGATGCCCGGAAGGCATCCCTCTTTAAATCTACTTCCATCGGTAATTTACTTGGAGCTATATTTTATTCACCAACATGATATGTGTTTTGCTTGGGCGTCTTGTATCATTTGCGTCTTTGCTTGTTAGTTTACCACAATCATCCTTGCTGTACACACCTTTTGAGAGAGCCATACATGAATTGGAATTTGCTAGAACACTCTATGTGCTTCACTTATATCTTTTGAGCTTAATAGTTTTGCTCATAATGCTTCACTTATATCTTTTAGCGTGATAATTTTTGCTCTAGTGCTTCACTTAGATCTTTTAGAAACACGGTGGTGGATTTGTTTTAAAGAAACTATTGATCTCTCATGCTTCACTTAGATTATTTTGAGAGTCGTTAATAGCATGGTAATTTGCTTAATGTTAATATACTTGGTATTCAAGATATGTGAAACTTTCTTTTGAGTCGTTGAATACTAAGAAAAGTTTGATGCTTGATAATTGTTTTGAGATATGAAGATGGTGATATTAGAGTCATGCTAGTTGAGTAGCTGTGAATTTAAAGAATACTTGTGTTGAAGTTTGTGATTCCGTAGCATGCACGTATGGTGAATGGTTATGTGATGAACTTCGGAGCATGATTTATTTATTGATTGTCTTCCTTATGAGTGGCGGTCGGGGAATGACGATGGTCTTTTCCTACCAATCTATCCCCCTAGGAGCATGCGCGTAATACTTTGCTTTGATAACTTCTAGATTTTTGCAATAAGTATATGAGTTCTTTATAACTAATGTTGAGTCCATGGATTATACACACTTTTTCCCATCCTTCCACCATTGCTAGCCTCTCTAATACCGCACACTTTTCGCCGGTATCGTACACCCACCATATATTTTCCTCAAAACAGCCACCATACCTACCTATCATGGCATTTCCATAGCCATTCCGAGATATATTTCCATGCAACTTTCCACCGTTCCGTTTATTATGACACGCTCCATCATTGTCATATTGCTAGCATGATCATGTAGTTGACATCGTATTTGTGGCAAAGCCACCATTCATAATTCTTTCATACATGTCACTCTTGATTCATTGCATATCTCGGTACACCGCCGGAGGCATTCATATAGAGTCACACTTTGTTCTAAGAATCAAGTTGTAATTGTTGAGTTGTAAGAAAAATAAAAGTGTGATGATCATCATTATTAGAGCATTGTCCCAAGTGAGGAAAGGATGATGGAGACTATGATTCCCCCACAAGTCGGGATGAGACTCCGGACGAAAAATAAAAAAAAAAGAGAAAAATGAAAAGAAAAGAGGCCATAAAAAAGAAAGGCCCAAATAAAAATGAGAGAAAAGAGAGAAGGACAATGCTACTATCCTTTTACCACACTTGTGCTTCAAAGTAGCACCATGATCTTCATGATAGAGAGTCTCTCATTTTGTCACTTTCATATACTAGTGGGAATTTTACATTATAGAACTTGGCTTGTATATTCAATGATGGGCTTCCTCAAATGCCCTAGGTCTTCGTGAGCAAGCGAGTTGGATGCACACCCACTTAGTTTCTTTTGTTGAGCTTTCATATACTTATAGCTCTAGTGCATCCGTTGCATGGCAATCCCTACTCACTCACATTGATATCTATTGATGGGCATCTCCATAGCCCGTTGATCGCCTAGTTGATGTGAGACTATCTTCTCCTTTTGTCTTCTCCACAACCACCATTCATTTCCACATATAGTGCTATATCCATGGCTCACGCTCATGTATTGTGTGAAGATTGAAAAAGTTTTGAAAATGTTAAAGTATGAAACAATTGCTTGGCTTGTCATCGGGGTTGTGCATGATTTAAATATTTTGTGTGGGAAGATGGAGCATAGCACGACTATATGATTTTGTAGGGATAACTTTCTTTGGCCATGTTATTTTGAGAAGACATAATTGCTTAGTTAGTATGCTTGAAGTATTATTATTTTATGTCAATATGAACTTTTGTCTTGAATCTTTCGGATCTAAATATTCATACCACAGTTAAGAAGTTTTACATTGAAATTATGCCAAAGTATCACTCCGCATCAAAAATTCTCTTTTTATCATTTACCTACTCGAGGACGAGCAGGAATTAAGCTTGGGGATGCGATCGTCTCCAACGTATCTATAATTTTGATTGCTCCATGCTACTTTATCTACTGTTTTGGACTATATTGGGATTTATTTTCCACTTTTATATTATTTTTGGGACTAACCTATTAACCGGAGGCCCAGCCCGAATTGTTGTTTTTGCCTATTTGAGTGTTTGAAGAAGCAGAATATCAAACAGTCCAAGCGGAATGAAACCTTGAGCGTGATTTTCTCACGAGCGTGATCCGAGGGACTTGGACCCTACTCCAAGGAACAAAGAGGCGGTCACGAGGGTGGGGCGCCCCCTAGGCGCGCCCACATCTCGTGGGCCTTGTTGCTCCACCCACGTACTCCTTCCTCCTATATATACCTCGTACCCCAAACAATCGAGCAGGGCCAAAACCTAATTCCACCGCCGCAACTTCCTGTATCCACGAGATCCCATCTTGGGGCCTGTTCGAGCTCATGGGAGGAGCATCCACCACGGAGGGCTTTACATCATCACCATAGCCCCTCCGATGAAGTGTGAGTAGTTTACTTCAGACCTTGGGTCCATAGCTAGTAGCTAGATGGATTCTTCTCTCTTTTTGGATCTCAATACAATGTTCTCCCCCTCTCTCATGGAGATCTATTCGATGTAATCTTCTTTTTGCGGTGTGTTTGTTGAGACCGATGAATTGTGGGTTTTTGATCCAGATTATCTATGATTAATATTTGAATCTTTTCTGAATTCTTTTATGTATGATTGAGTTATCTTTGCAAGTCTCTTCGAATTATCCGTTTGGTTTGGCCAACTAGATTGGTAGTTCTTGCAATGGGAGAAGTGTTTAGCTTTGGGTTCAATCTTGCGGTGTCCTTACCCGATGTGAAAAGGGTTGCAAGGCACGTATTGTATTGTTGCCATCGAGGATAACAAGATGGGGTATTTATCATATTGCATGAATTTATTCCTCTACATCATGTCATCTTGCTTAAGGCGTTACTCTGTTTTTAACTTAATACTCTAGATGCATCTTTGGATAGCGGTCGATGAGTGGAGTAATAGTAGTAGATCAGAGAATCGTTTGGTCTACTTGTCTCGGACGTGATGCCTATATACATGATCATACCTAGATATACTCATAACTATGCTCAATTCATCAATTGCTCAACAGTAATTTGTTCACCCACCGTAGAATACTTATGCTCTTGAGAGAAGCCACTAGTGAAACCTATGGCCCCGGTCTATTCTCATCATATCAATCTCCATCACTTTAATACTTGCTTTGTTTTACTTTGCCTTTTACTTTTCACTTTGCATCTCTATACCAAAAATACCAAAATATTATCTATCATCTCTATCGGATCTCACTCTAAGTAAGTGACCGTGAAGGATTGACAACCCCTAATCGCGTTGGTTGCGAGGAGCTATCGTTTTGTGCAGGTCGAGGGACTTGTCGTGGCCTCCTCTTGGATTGATACCTTGGTTCTCAAAACTGAGGGAAATACTTACGCTACTTTGCTGCATCATCCTCTCCTCTTGAGGAAATCAATGCGATGCTCAAGAGGTAGCGATGGCATGCTTCATCTTTACCATTTATGCATCTACCTATGAAGAGAGCAAAATAATGTATAGCAGGAAAATGAATGCTCCTGATGGTAGCTTGTGTTATGTCCCTAGATTCCCCCACAGTTATACTAGCAAGAAATTCTCTAAATTCAGATTTGCGGGGGTTCACTAGCACTACCCCATCGTGGAAGTTTGCGAGCAGTAGTAAAATCCTCTAAGTCCATCGTATAAGATTTTTCATAAAGATCAAACAGGACAGTTGGAGAATTACGTGAAGATGAAAATTCAAACCTCCTCACAAAGGAACTAGTGAGATAGTGATCTTGGCGGCACTTCTCTTCCTCGATGCTCACAAGATCAGCGTTACGCAAATATGCGTTAAATTCTTCCTTGATTCCTTTCGATCCATAAAGTTTTAGAAGGCCATTCACAAGGCCGCCTTTGGAGCGTCCCTTGGTGGCTCATCGTCAGCATCACGCATTGCAAGCCTGGGTCCTTTCTTCCTTGAAGAACCACCTTGGAACATTTTCCTAAGCATATTTCTTCCTCTGAAAAATTTCTGAAATTTTTAGTAACTTCAAATAAAAGTTAACCAAACTCAACAAGATTGATAGCAACTACTCCTACAAGTGCCTAGAGCCTATATCGTGCATTATAACTACTTGCAACCATATAAATTTGACATGCAAGCTCAAGAACATGGTCACCTAGGCAGCACAAATTTGCAATGAATAAAGCACTAGAACAAAAACTAATTGGACCAATGGAGGAGTCACATACCAAGGAACAATCTCCCCAAGCAGTTTTGTGAGAGGTGCTTTGAGCAAGGAGATCGAAAATCGCAGCAAAATGAGCTAGAACTCGTGCTTGAGCTGGATGGTAATTTTTTTGGGAGGAAGAAGAAGTGTGTGGGTGCAGGAATAAGTGGAGGGGAGCCACCATAGGCCCACGAGGCAGGGGGCGCGCCCTGTAGGGGTGGGCGTGCCCTGGACCCTCGTGGCCAGGTGCTTGCTCCCCCTGCTATGTTCTCAATGCCAGATATTCTCAAATATTCCAGAAAAAATCATATTTCATTTTCAGGGCATTTGGAGAACTTTTATTTTCGGGGTATTTTTATATTGCACGAATAAATTAGAAAACAGATAGAAAAATACTATTTTTACTTTATTTCAACTAAATAACAGAAAGTATAAAGAGGGTACAGAAGGTTGTGCCTTCTAGTTTCATCCATCTCATGCTCATCAAAAGGAATCCATTAACAAGGTTGATCAAGTCTTGTTAACAAACACATTCCGAATAACATGGAACCGAAGAAATTTCGAATGACACTATGTTACCTCAACGGGGATATGCACATCCCAAATAATAAGAATATCATATTTCTTATTGACAGTAGGAAGAGGAAATTCAAAACCTCCGAAAATAATCGATGGAATTTTTCCAATAGAATTGATATTGTGGACTTGAGGTTGTTTCCTCGGAAAGTGTACCGTATGCTCATTACCATTAACATGAAAAGTGACATTGCCTTTGTTGCAATCAATAACAGCCCATGATATTCAAAAAGGTCTTCCAAGAATAATAGACATACTATCGTCCTCGGAGATATCAAGAATAACAAAGTCCGTTAAAATAGTAACGTTTGCAACCACAACAGGCACATCCTCACAAATACCGACATCTATAGCAGTTGATTTATCAGCCATTTGCAAAGATATTTTAGTAGGTGTCAACTTATTCAAATCAAGTCTACGATATAAAGAGAGGCATAACACTAACACCGGCTCCAAGATCACATAAAGCAGTTTAACATAGTTTCTTTTAATGGAGCATGGTATAGTAGGTACTCTGGATCTCCAAGTTTCTTAGGTATTCCACCCTTAAAAGTATAATTAGCAAGCATGGTGGAAATTTCAGCTTCGGTATCTTTCTTTTATTAGTAACAATATCCTTCATATACTTGGCATAAGGATTCATTTTGAGCATATCATTAATCGCATACATAAAAAGATAGGTCTAATCATTTCAACCAAGCGCTGAAAATCCTCATCATCCTTTTCTTGGATGGTTTGGGAGGAAAAGGCATGGGTTTACGAACCCATGGTTCTCTTTCTTTACCATGTTTCCTAGCAACAAAGTCTCTCTTATCATAACGTTGATTCTTTGATTGTGGGTTATCAAGATCAACAACGAGTTCAATTTCTACATCATTATCATTGCTAGGTTGAGCATCAACATGAACATCATCGTTAACATTTTCATTAGGTTCATGTTCATTACAGTTGTGTTTCAACATCGAAATAGATATATCATTTGGATTCTCAGGTGTTTCAGCAATAGGTTCACTAGAAGCATGCAAAGTCCTATCATTTTTCTTTTTCTTCTTTTTAGAAGGACTAGGTGCATCTAAATTATATCTCTGAGAATCTTGCTCAATTCTCTTAGGGTGGCCTTCAGGATACAAAGGTTCCTGAGTCATCTTACCAGTTCTAGTAGCCACTCTAACAGCATAGTCATTATTTTTACTATTTAATTCATTGAGCAAATCGTTTTGAGCTTTAAGTACTTGTTCTACTTGAGTGGTAACCATAGAAGCATGTTTAGTAATGAGTTTAAGTTCACCTTTAACTCTATACATATAATCACCCAAGTGTTCAAGCGCATCGGAATTGTACTTCAATTGTCTACCAAAATAAGCATTGAAGTTTTCTTGTTTGACAATAAAATTATCAAACTATTCTAAGCATTGTCTAGCAGACTTATAGTGAGGAATATCACCTTCATCAAATCTATAGAGAGAATTTACCTTTACTACCTGTGTCGGGTTATCAAGACCATGAGTTTCTTCAATAGGTGCTGGATTGAGATCATATGTTTCTTCAACAGTCGGTAAATTAAGACCATGTATTTCTTCAATAGGAGGTAAATTCTTAACATCTTCAGCTTTAATACCTTTTTCTTTCATAGATTTATTTGCCTCTTGCATATCTTCAGGACTGAGAAATAGAACACCTCTCTTCTTCGGAGTTGGTTTAGGAATAGGCTCGGGAATTGGCTCAGGAAGTGTCCAATTATTTTCATTTGTCAACATATTATTCAATAAAATTTCAGCTTCATCCGGTGTTCTTTCCCTGAAAACAGAACCAACACAACTATCCAGGTAATCTCTGGAAGCATTGGTTAGTCCATTATAAAAGATATCAAGTATTTCATTTTTCTTAAGAGGATGATCAGGCTAAGCATTAAGTAATTGGAGAAGCCTCCCCCAAGCTTGTGGGAGACTCTCTTTTTCAATTTGCACAAAATTATATGTATCCCTCAAAGCAGCTTGTTTCTTATGAGCTGGGAAATATTTAGCAGAGAAGTAATAAATCATATCCTGGGGACTACGCACACAACCAGGATCAAGAGAATTAAACCATATCTTAGCATCACCCTTTAGTGAGAACGGAAATATTTTAAGGGTATATAGGTAGCAAGATTTCTCATCATTAGTGAACAGGGTGGCTATATCATTTAATTTAGTAAGATGTGCCACAACAGTTTGATTCATAGCCATAAAATGATCGATTCAACCAAAGTAATTACACGGGATCAACAGAGAATTCATAATCCTTATCGATTAACACGATAGGTGAAGTAGCAAAAGCGAGGTCAGGTTTCATTCTAGCATTAAGAGATTGCTGCTTCCATTTAGCTAATAACCTCTTGAGCTCGTATCTATTTTTGCAAGCTAAAATAGCTAGAGCAGCTTCTTTTTCAAAAACATAACCCTCAGGAACAACAGGCGATTCATATTTATTAGGGGGAGAGTCTTCATCATCACTTTCATCAATGTTATCAGTTTCAATAATTTCATTCTCTCTAACCCTAGCAAATTGTTCATCAAGAAATTCACCAAGTGGCACAGTGGTATCAAGCATAAAGTAGTTTCATCATAAGTATCATGCATAGCAGCGTGGCATCATCAATAACATCGACATATCGAGCGAATAGCGAAGCGAGGTTTAGGTGTCGCAAGCTTACTCAAAACAGAAGGTGAATCAAGTGCAGAGCTAGATGGTAGTTCCTTACCTCCCCTCGTAGTTGAGGGATAGATTTTCGTTTTCTCGTCTTTCAAGTTCTTCATAGTGACTAGCAGATATAAATCCCAAGTGACTCAAATAATATAGCTATGCTCCCGAAGAGCGGCGCGGAAAATAGTCTTGATAACCCACAAGTATAGGGGATCACAACAGTTTTCGAGGGTAGAGTATTCAACCCAAATTTATTGATTCGACACAAGGGGAGCCAAAGAATATTCTCAAGTATTAGCAGTTGAGTTGTCAATTCAACCACACATGGATAACAATATCTGCAGCAAAGTATTTAGTAGCAAAGTAATATGATAGTAGCGGTAGCGGTAACAAAAGTAACGATAGGAAAGTAATATTTTGGTGTTTTGTAGTGATTATATGATGTAGCAAGAAAAGTAAATAAGCGAAGAACAATATGTGAAAAGCTCGTAGGCATTGGATCGGTGATGGAGAATTATGCGGATGTGGTTCATCATGTAACATCATAACATAGGGTGACAGAACTAGCTCCAATTCATCAATGTAATGTAGGCATGTATTCGAATATAGTCATACGTGCTTATGGAAAAGAACTTGCATGACATCTTTTGTCCTACCCTCCGTGGCAGCGAAGTCCTAAGCGAAACTAAGGGATATTAAGGCCTCCTTTTAATAGAGTCTTGATCGTCTCCAACGTATCTATAATTTTGATTGCTCCATGCTATTTTATCTACTGTTTTGGATCATATTGGGCTTTATTTTCCACTTTTATATCATTTTGGGACTAACCTATTAACCGGAGGTCCAGCCCAAATTCTTGTTTTTTGCCTATTTCAGTATTTGAAGAAAAGGAATATCAAACGGAGTCCAAACGGAATGAAACCTTCGAACGTGATTTTCTCACGAGCGTGATCCGAGAACTTGGAGTGCAAGTCAAGAAGCAACGAAGCCTCCACGAGATAGGAGGCGCCCCTATATCTCGTGGGCCCTCGGCGACCACCGACGTACTTCTTCTTCCTATATATACCTCGTGCCGAAAACATCCGGGGGCACCACGAAACACAATTTCCACCACCGTAACCTTCACGTATCCGCGAGATCCCATCTTGGAGCTTTCACGGCACTCTGCTTGGGAGGGAATCAAGCACGGAGGGCCTCTACATCAACATCCTTGCCCCTCCGATGAGTTGTGAGTAGTTTACCAAAGTCCTACGGGTCCATAGTTATTAGCTAGATGGCTTCTTCTCTCTTTTTGGATCTCAATACAATGTTCTCCCCCTCTCTTGTGGAGATCTATTCGATGTAATCTCTTTTTGCGGTGTGTTTGTCGAGATACGATGAATTGTGGGTTTATGATCAAGTTTATCTATGAATAATATTTGAATCTCCTCTGAATTCTTTTATGTATGATTAAGTTATCTTTGCAAGTCTCTTCGAATTATCAGTTTGGTTTGGCCTACTAGATTGATCTTTCTTGCCATGGGAGAAGTGCTTAGCTTTGGGTTCAATCTTGCGCTGTCCTTACCCAGTAACAGAAAGGGTTGCAAGGCATGTATTGTATTGTTGCCATCGAGGATAACAAGATGGGGTTTATATCATATTGCATGAGTTTATCCCTCTACATCATGTCATCTTGCTTAATGCGTTACTCTGTTCTTATGAACTTAATACTCTAGATGCATGTTGGATAGCGGTCGATGTGTGGAGTATTAGTAGTAGATGCAGGCATGAGTCGGTCTACTTGTTATGGACGTGATGCCTATATACATGATCATGCCTAGATAATCTCATAACTATGCGCTTTTCTATCAATTGCTCGATAGTAATTTGTTCACCCACCGTAATACTTATGCTATCTTGAGAGAAGCCACTAGTGAAACCTATGGCCCCCGGGTCTATCTCTTATCATATTTGCTTCCAATCTACTTTTATTTGCATCTTTACTTTTTGCATCTACATAATAAAATACCAAAAATATATTTATCTTATCATACTATCTTTATTAGATCTCACTTTACATGAAGTGGCCGTGAAGGGATTGACAACCCCTTTATTGCGTTGGTTGCGAGTTCTTAGTTTGTTTGTGTAGGTGCGTGGGACTTTTGAGGAGCCTCCTCTCGGATTGATACCTTGGTTCTCAAAACTGAGGGAAATACTTACGCTACACTTTGCTGCATCACCCTCTCCTCTTGAGGAAAACCAGCATAAGCTCAAGGCGTAGTAAGTACCGGACCAAAGCATTAACACATAGTGAATACATGAACTCCTCAAACTATGGTCATCACGGGAGTGGTCGATTATTGTCACTTGGGGTTGCTAGATCATAACACATAGTAGGTGACTATAGACTTGCAAGATAGGATCAAGAACTCACATATATTCATGAAAACATAATAGGTTCATATCTGAAATCATGGCACTCGGGCCTAGTGACAAGCATTAAGCATAGCAAAATCATAGCAACATCAATCTCGAACATAGTGGATACTAGGGATCAAACCCTAACAAAACTAACTCGATTACATGATAGATCTCATCCAACCCATCACCGTCCGGCAAGCCTCACGATGGAATTACTCACGCCTGCGGCGGTGAGCATCATGAAATTGGTGATGGAGGATGGTTGATGATGACGACGGCGACGAATCCCCTCTCCGGAGCCCGAGCGGACTCGGATAAGCCCTCCCGAGAGGTTTTAGGGCTTGGCGGCGGCTCCGTGTCGTAAAATCGATGAATCCTTCTCTCGATTTTTTTCTCCCGAAAGTGAATATATGGAGTTGGAGTTGAGGTCGGTGGGCGTCGGGGGCCCACGAGGCGGCGCCCCCCACCCTCGTGGACGAGGTGTGGGCCCCGACGTGAATTTTTCTTCCATATTTTAATATTTTCCAAAAAGATGTTCCGTGGAGTTTGAGTCATTCGAGAACTTTTGTTTACGCACATAAATAACACCATGGAAAGTCTGCTTTGAAACAAGCGTCGATCCGGGTTAGTTCCATTCAAATCATGCAAGTTAGAGTCCAAAACAAGGGAAAAGTGTTTGTAAAAGTAGATACGACGGAGACGTATCACTTGCTCACGATGTAACGCCCGGATAATTAAGCTACAGTAATCCTTGCTAATGATGCCACGTCACAGTGATTAAACTTACGTGGATTCAAACCCGGGTCAAATTCAAATTCAATTAAAGGCAAACAATAAAAGTTTTCAAAATCTAAAACTAAAATGTTCGGGGGTTGTCAAATATTACAAAGTTAATTAAGGTGGGGTGCACACATTTTTGTAAAGTGTTTAGATATTTTAATTAAACCAAAACAAAAAGAAAAAAGGAAAAAAAATAAAACAAAAAAGGGTGGGGAGAAAACCCCATGGCCCAACCGGGCCAAGCCCCCCCCAGCCCAGCCCCCCCACTCCGGCCCGGCCCAACCGCCACTCCTTATCCCCCCGGTCGGCGGGGAAACCCTAGCCGCACCCCCAATCGCCCTCCCGATCCCTTCTCCTCCCCACTGATCTAGATCGGGCCGATCGATCCGTCGCGCCCGGCGCGGCGACCCCGCCGCCCGACCGCACCTCCTCCTCCTCCCGACCTGCCTTTTGACAGGCAAGCCCCCCCCCTCCGCCCATGAGGCGACCCACCCCACGCCGCCTCACCGGATCCGCCCAGCGCGTGACGACCGCCTCCCCCCGCCTCCTCACCGTCGCCACCAGCGCCCGAGCCCGCCTCATAGACCCAAGGCCCCCCCCCGTGAGCACTCCCTCTCTCCCCTAGTTCCCTCCCGAGCCTTGCCCGTCGCCCCTGCCCCCGTCGCCCGGCTCGGCCGCCCCCATCATGCATGATCCGCCATGCCAGCCACCTCCCTCCCCCGCCTCTGCTGCGCCTACCCGGCCCGCCCGCGCCGTTCGTGGCTCGCGGCGTGGCCGCCCTTTATTTCCTCGACGAGCTCGCCTCCTGCCTCACTCGTCGCCCCCCGGCCTCCTCTCCCGTCTCCTCGCCCGAGCGTCCCCCCCCCTCGCACCAACGCGCCCCCGCGTGCCGCCATCCCGCCAACTCCGGCGAGGCTAACACCGCTGTTCGACTTCGGGCGAAAGTGCTCGTCCGAACGGTGCCAACCGCCTGCTAAACGGCCGCCCTAAGCGCATTTCCGCGAGGCCCGAGGCCCTCCGCTACAGCGTCTGGATCTTGCCCGGCGTCAAGCCGCCAAGGCCATTGCTGAGCTGGCACACTGGGCCACCCCAGTCATTGCCAATGCCCCACGAACCCCGTGACTGGTTGACCAGTCAATCACGATGCAGCAAGCCCCAATCAGCGACATGGGGCCCCATCCCCACCGAGCGTTTTAAAAATAAAAAGAAAAGGATAATGAAATTTAAATAAATAATAAATAAAAATGAATAAAACTAATTAATTAATTAAGTAAGTAAGTAAGTAATTAATTAATTTAATTAATCTGATTAATTAAACCTAATGACTAATTAACCTAATTAACTACTTTGTTAATTAAACTTAACTAAGTTAATTAGTTAACAGGTGTATGACTGACGGTCCCACATGTCGTGGTTGACCTAGTCAACCTATTGATTCTTGACGTCGAAGATGACATCATCTTGACGTCATAAATACATTTTTCAATTAATTAATTAATTAATTAAATTCCGAAATTATTAAAATCTTTTAAAATCATATCTTTTAATCAGTAACTCGGTTAAAATATTTTCAACATGAAAGTTGCTCGAGCGACGAGGCGAATCCGGATCGCAGATCTGCTCGTCCGCCACACACCCCTAACCTATCGACCTGCAACTTTCCGCCTCGGCCCCTCTCTGCTTCGAAATCACGAAACACCGGAATACTTTCCTGATGTTTCCCTAACAGAACCACCTCATACCATGTTAGGGCACGCCTAGCATTGCTTCTTGACATGTCATGCATCGATATGCATCTGTTTACTTGGTATTCATTGTTTCTTCCCCTCTTCTCTCCGGTAGACTACGAGACCGACGCTGCTTGCCCATTCTCGACTACGGTGTTGACGACCCTCTCTCTTGCGAGCAACCAGGCAAGCCCCCCCCTTGATCACGGATATCGCCTACTCTTATCTACACCGCTTGCATTAGAGTAGTATAGCATATTCTTGTTTTCGAGATACTCCTATCTTTCTTTGCATAGCTTTGTCCTTGTTATACATTGTTTCCTTACCGCAATCCTATATGCTTAGTATAGGATGCTAGTACTTTCATCTATGGCCCTACATTCATGTCCGTCGCGTGCTATACTATCGGGCCGTGATCACTCGGGAAGTGATCACGGGTATACTATATACTTATACATGATACATGTGAGACTAAAGTCGGTCGGTGATGGAGCACCATGAGTGGATCTTTGAGGCGGAGCGGCAGGCGAGTTGAGACCGCCTAGGAGAGAGGTGGGCTGGCCCTGTTTGGCGTTCATGTTACTTAACACGCTTAACGAGGTCTTGGTATTTGATCTGAGTTGGCTACGAGCTTATACGCACTAACCATCTACGGGGAGTAGTTATGGGTATCCGGCGTCGTGGTATCACCAAGCACTTCAGACGTCGGCGACGGAGCGGCGTAGCGCCGGATTGGATCGAACGCTGTTAGGCTAGGTGCCTTCCGCCGCCCTCGCAACGTCTTGGTGTGCTCGAGGCGATGGGCCCGCACCCTGCCGCTTAGGTTTGAACCGGCGTCTTGGCCTCTCTGTTGTGCCTAGGTGGGGCTGCGGCGTGTTGATCTTCCGCGGCGGGCATGACCCAGAAAGTGTGTCGGCCAAATGGGATCAAGCGTCTTTGGGTAAGATGGTGCACCCTGCAGGAAGTTAATCTATTCGGATAGCCGTGATCTTGATAACAGGACGACTTGGAGTTGTACCTTGAGCTTATGACAACTAGAACCGGATACTTGATAAAACACACCCTTTCAAGTGCGGATACAACGGTGGTCGCTCTCTCGGGGTAACGAGGAGGGATCGCGGGTAGGATTATTGCTATATGATGTTACTTGGAGGACTTCCGTTTGTCCTCTTCATGCATTGCAAGACCGGTGTCGAGCGTTAGTCTTCGATAAGACTAGCTATCCCCTCTTATTCGGCATTCTGCGATTCGGTCCATTGATATGGCCCTTTACACATATATCCATGCATATGTAGTGTAGCTCCTTGCTTGCGTAGTACTTTGGATGAGTACTCACGGTTGCCTTGTTCCCCTTTTCCCCTACCTCTACTCGATTGCTGCAACTGACGATGGAGCCGGGGAGCCGACGCCGCCGCCTATGATGACTACTACTGGAGGTGCCTACTACTACGTGCAGCCACCGACGACGCACTGGGAGTAGCTTAGGAGGATCCCAGCAGAGGCCTGTTCCTCTTCGATCTGTATCCCAGTTTGTGCTAGCCATCTTATGGCAACTTGTTTAACTTATGTCGTACTCGGATATTGTTGCTTCCGACTTCGTCTATGATCGAGCACTTGTATTCGAGCCCTCGAGGCCCCCGGCTTGTATTATGATGCTTGTATGACTTATTTTATTTGTAGAGTTGTGTTGTGGTATCTTCCGTGAGTCCACGATCTTGATCGTACACATTTGCGTGCATGATTAGTGTACGATTAAATCGAGGCGTCTGAGTTGGTATCGAGCCGATTTGCTGTAGGAATCCCCTTCCACACTCCTTGGCGAAGTCGAGTCTAGACATTGCAAAACTTTTACTAACTTGGCTGTGTGCCTTACGGGCCCACGCCGCCATCGGGTGGTACTAGGATCTTTTACTCCTCGACCTTTACTCTGGGACTCTGAACTCTCTTCTACTCGGGTTAAACGATTTTACTAACTAACACTAGGATCCCGAGACCACATTCACCCCAAAGTTGGATAAAGCCATAGTTGCTTCTTGGAATTGTATTTTGATCAATTTCCACACTGTCATTTGACTTCTTTGAAACGTCTTTGTTTTCAGATGGAACCCACGAGGCGGGTCGTGCGCCACCACGACGGCCATTGGTGCCTCGGGATCACTGCGGTGCTAGCGAGATGATGACCTATCCGGGTTATCGCTGGCACCCCGAGTACACCGTCTTTGAGGAGTACCAGACTATAACCGGGGAGCGATGCGCGCCATCGTCCACCTCTACTCTCGGGAGTATGAGTCCACTCTCGTCTGCACACCGCACATGGTGTTGGAGTGACTATCGATATGGCAGTCCACGATCTTGCTTATGCTGCTCGACACGTCTTCGTCAGCAGAGTATCGAGAGTTGGACACCTCCCCTTCGGCACATTGCTATCGCGTCGATGTTGGTGAGGAGGGTTACTACACCGCTGCCTACTCCATCGTCACCAGAGCCCTTCTACCATCGAACTTTGTTCTCGCATGCCGATGGGCTGGATCGAGCTAACCGAGCTCTTCGCCACGAGTTGTACATCACCCGTCGGCACCTCTACCGTGCTCTCGCGCTGATGCACCCTTTGTCCGATCCGGAGAGCTGCTGCGTTCTGCGATCTACCCAGCCAGACCGTGATGCCCCGGGTGTCGGTTGGCGACGTGGAGGCTACTCTCCCGCTCTTGGCCCTTTTCGCCACTTGGACGCCGGATTCAGCACGAGTATCCGCGCCCCCAGTCACCGACGTGGAGGACTATCCGCTGCCGCACTATCGACTTTTCAGCTACTGACTACCTCCGCAGCATCAGCGTGGGGCGATGTAGACTTGCTTGTTAGTGTCGATGCATTCGCCATGAGCTGCGTGCGCCTATGATGTCTTAGTCTATGTACGAACTCTATGTATCGAACTCTATGCATGATCCCTTTTGTAAGATATGCCGACTACTATGTAGCTTCTATCGTCTGCTTTCATTATGCATGTTTCATCATGAATGATTCTGTCCTTTGCTTAATTTCTCAAATGCTGAACTACCTGTTATATAATAGCGGGATGGTTAGGCCAGCTGGTCGTGGTCGTGGTGGCAACTTCCCACCACCGCTGAGTACATGGCTGGTATGATCCAACAGCTTGAGATGAATCGTCACCATGGAGAACATGATGGCTCGGTTCCTCGCCCCAATATGAACCAAAGACAACGGAACAACTCTGCGAGGATTTCATGCTTTGAACCCCAAGCAGTACCGCAGCTCAACCCAGCCGTTGGATGTCGATGATCGCTCCGTGACATCACCTATGAGATGGAGTCTGCTGATGTAGCCCCGCCACTATGTCACTTTTGCTTCCTTCTTCCCAGAAGGGACCCGCAGCTCAATGGTGGGACAGCCACAGCGTACTCGCCAGATTGGAACACTCATCACCGCCAGATTTCCAAGCTGCTTTCCGTGCCCGCTTCATCCCTCAAGGGGTCATGGACGGAAAAGCGAGAGTTCCGCAACCTCACCCAAGGCAACAAGATCATTGAAGCTTATCGGCGAGAGTTCTGGACTTGTCTCGCTATCTTTGAAGAGGACATTGCAACGATGATGCACGCAGACAGAGAAGTTCCGTGACGGCCTTCAAGTCGACATCAAGCTCGCACTTCTAGTGCACGACTTTGCTGATTTCGCCACCACGGTGAACAAGGCTATCAATGTCGAAACTGGTGCGCAGGAATACCAGAGCTCTAACAAAGAACTGTGACACGGGCTCATCTTGAGCCCGTCCTCGCAGAAGCGCAAGATATGGATTCCCAACAGATGTACCAAATTAATGCACTGCTCCAAGGCGAACTATCTTTGCACCTCGTGCGCCTACAACTAAGCAGCCAAAGCTTCCACTCCACCACCCCAAGCTCATGTTCCCACCCCAATAATGGTTTGTGCTTGGTGCGGACAACGAGGGCACCGTGCTAGAGAATGCAACAGAACCGAAATCACCGGCCCTTCAAAGAATGGCGGTGAAACACCCAGCCCATAACAATCTTGCCAAGCCTTATGGTCGAAGTTCAGGCCAACCACGTTGATCTGAATGAAGCTCAAGACCAACCTCTCATTGTGATGGGTACACTTCTCGTAAATTCAGTACCGCATGTGTTTTATTTGATCTGAGGCATCTCATTCATTCATGTCGAAGATTTTGCATTCATGCATGGCATTAAAAGTGAAGACATGAATGCTTCACTATTAGTACACACCCTGCGGCCAATGTCGAACCTCCATGATTTGCAACGACGTCCCGTTGAAATCGAAGGACTGGAATTCTTGTCTCTCCCATCGTCTTTGAAGTCTTGTAGCATTGACCTCATTCAGGAATGAATTGGTTAAAGGCGCATCTGCTTCCATAGTTTGCGCCACGAAGACCGTTCATCTGCTACACCCTTCGGATGAAATAGTCACTTACCAAGCTCATCGGTGCAAAATGCGAGGCAAGGCTCTATGCATTGAATGCATTGAGCGCCGCACCACTCGAGGGTATCGAAAACATTCACATCGTTTGCGATTTCCGGACGTTTTCTGAAGAACTTCGAGGATTCCCCGCTAGAGCTGTCGAATTCGTCATCGACTTAAAACCGTGCACCACTCCTATAGCCAAGCGACCCTACAAGATGCCGCCGCATGAACTCCTTGAGCTAAAGGAGGAAATCGACAAATCTCTTCAAAGTGGTTTCATTAGCCCAAGTTGCTCTCCTTGGGAGGACCTTCTCTCTTTGTCAAGAAGAAGGATGGGACAAACCGATTGGTCCAAGACTACCGTCCCATAAATCAAGCTACCATTCGAATAAGTATCCTCTTCCTCGGATCAATGATCTTTATGATCAATCGGCTGGTTCGTCGGTGTTCTCGAAACTCGACTTGAGGTTGGGTTACCACCAGATCCGTGTTCGTGAGGAGGATATCCCCAAGACCGCATTTGTGACTCGTTATGGTTCATACGAGTACACCGTCATGTCTTCGGCTTAACCAATGCTCCAGCCACCTTCTCTCGCTTTGATGAACTATATATTCATGGATTACCTCGACAAGTTAAATGCGTGGTTTATCTGGATGATATCCTGATCTTTTCCAAGAATGAAGAAGAACATGTTGAACATCTTCGTCTTGTCTTTGGAAAAGCTACGAGAGCATCAACTCTATGCCAAGTTCTCCAAATGTGAATTCTGGCTTCCCGAAGTAACCTACCTTGGACATGTCATCTCTAAGGATGGTATTGCCGTCAACCCCGAAAGAGTTCGGGCTATTCTCGATTGGACTCCTCCAAGAACGTTAAACAAGTCGAAGTTTTCTCGGTCTACTTGACTATTGCCGTCGATTAAATGAGAACTTCTCCAAGATTGCCGTGCCTCGACTAACTTTGTTGCATAAGGCGTCAAATTCCAATGGATGAGATAAATGTCGGGAAAGTTTCCGGGCACTCAAAGACAAGTTGACTTCGCCCAATGCTAGCTCCTCCGATACTAAGAAGGACTTCGTCATTTATCGCGACGCTTCCGTCAAGGGTTAGGCGGTGTCCTAATGCAAGAGCGCAAAGTGGTTGCTTATGCCTCTCGACAGATTCGCCCTCACGAAGAGAACTACCCAGTTCACGACCTCGAGCTTCTTCTTTGTCATTCATGCATGAAGCGATGGTGCCATTACCTTCTCGGTAATCGTTATGAGATCTTCACCGACCACCAAAGTCTGAAGTATCTGCTTTACTCAGCCAGACCTGAACCTCCGTCGGCAGAGATGGATGGAGACTGCTGCATACTTTGATTTGGGTATTTCCTATCGCCAGCAAGGCTAATGTAATGGCTGATGCCTTGAGCCGCAAGTCTTCTCGCAACCACCTTGAGTTCACAAAGTTCAGCCCTCACTTGTTGAAGAATTGAAAAGCTGAACCTCCATATTGTTCCTCCGGTGCACTCGCTCCCCTCCTTCGGAGTTCCGCAAGATGAATCTCCGTGTTGTTTCCCGTGGTTCCCTCTATACCACGGCTGTTGAGCCCGATCTCGTGGGCACCATAAAGACAATGCAGGATTTGATTCAAAGTCTACAAGATTAAGCAAGACCTTAAAGAAGGAAATCCCTCATTCTTCACTATTCTTGATGATGGCGCCTTGTACTTCAAAGGCCGCCTAGTGGTGCCGTGTAGAAGGAAAACCTGAATATGACTCGAAGGTTATGCAAGAAGCTCATGATACGCCTCTATGTATCCATCCCGGCAGTACAAAGATGTATCAAGACATTAAATCGAGATTACGTGGTCTAATATGAAGCAAGACATTGCTCGCTATGTTCTTTGAGTGTGACGCGTTTGCCGTCGTATCAAAGCGAGAACATCAAAGGCCTGCTGGAACTCGCAACCTATCTCTATTCCGAATGGAAATGGGACCATGTTGAAATGGACTTCGTCCACCGGATTTCCCAAATCGCGAAAAGGTAATGATGCTATTCTTGTCGTCATTGACCGGCTTTCTAAAGTTGCTCATTTCTGGCGGTCAAAGAAGCGATCACCGCTAGTCAGCTTGCAACTCTCTATATGTCGAAATTGTTTCACTTCATGGTATTCCACCGTTATCGATTCGGACCGTGGTAGCTTATTCACTTCAAGATTACGGGCAAGTTTTCAAGAAGCTATGGGGACTCATTTATCTTTCGATCTCGCGTTTCATCCATGATCTCAAGGGCAAGTTGAGCGTGTCAACCAAATTCTCAAGACATGCTTGAGCTTGTGTCGTTTCCTTGACAAGAAATGGGAGGAATCTCTCCCGTATCTTTGAGTTCTCTTATAATAATAGCTATCAAGCTAGTCTCAAGATGGTCCCCTTGAAGTGTTATATGGACGAAAGTGTCGAACCCTCTGAACTGGTCGAAGCGGGAACGTCCACTCTTGTCCGGATATTATCCAACATGCGAAGAACAAGTCCGCATTATTAGCGAGAATCTCAAGATCGCTCGATCGCGTCAAAAGAGTAATTATGACCGTCATCACAAAGACATGGTCTATCAACTTTGGCGAAAAGGCCTATCTTCGCGTTACACCAATGAACGGTGCTCACCGCCGGGGATCAAGGCAAGCTAGCTCCTCGCTATATTGGCCCATTCACTATTCTCGAAAGGCGTGGAAAAGTGGCATATCAATCTGGAGCTTCCGTCGAACCTTTCACGGTTCACGATGTGTTCCACGTGTCACAACTCCGACGCCGCTTCAAGGACCCAATCCGAGCGATGGACCATGAAGTGCTCGAATTGCAACAGACCTCTCCTATAAAGAGCATCCGGTCCGCATTCTCGACCAAGCTGAACGCCGCACACGTCGGAAGGCGATCAAGTTCCTCAAAGTCCAATGGTGAATCACTCAAGACGGCCACACAGGAGCGCGAGGATCGTCTTGAGACGAATACCCCGCACTCTTTCCTTCTACCTCCTAAATCTCGGGATGAGATTTCTTGTAGTGGAGGAGATTTGTAACGCCCGGATAATTAAGCTACAGTAATCCTTGCTAATGATGCCACGTCACTGTGATTAAACTTACGTGGATTCAAACCCGGGTCAAATTCAAATTCAATTAAAGGCAAACAATAAAAGTTTTCAAAATCTAAAACTAAAATGTTAGGGGTTGTCAAATATTACAAAGTTAATTAAGGTGGGGTGCACACATTTTTGTAAAGTGTTTAGATATTTTAATTAAACCAAAACAGAAAAAAGAAAAGGAAAAAAAAAATAAAACAAAAGGGTGGGGAGAAACCCCATCGCCCAATCGGGCCAAGCCCCACAGCCCCATCGCCCCCACCACCTCGCCCACCCCCCACAGCCCACTGCCCGGCCCAACCGGCCACTCCTTATCCCCTTGGTCGGCAGGGAAACCCTAGCCGCACCCCCATCCGCCTCCCCGATCCCTTCTCCTCTCACTCGATCTAGATCGGGCCGATCGATCCTGTCGCGCCCCGGCCGGGCGACCCCGCCGCCTGACCGCACCTCCTCCTCCTCCCGACCTGCCTGCCTTGGCGGCGCAGGCCCCCTCGCCGCCCATGAGGCCGACCCCGACCCCACGCCTCCACCGGATCCGCCCGACGCCGACGACCGCCTCCCTCGCCTCCTCACCGGCCGCCACCGAGCGCCCGAGCCCGCCTCATAGACCCCAAGGCCCCCATGAGCACTCCCTCTCCCCCTAGTTCCCTCCCGAACGCCGCCGTCGCCCAGCCCCGTCGCCGGCTCGGCCGCCCCCATGCGGTCACCACGGTGTGCCGCCATGCCACGCCGCCATGCCACCTCCCTGTCCCCGCCTCTGCTCGCCGCCAGAGCCTTGCGCCGTTCGTGGCTCGCGTGGCCGCCCCTTCTTTCTCGGCGAGCTCGCCTCCCCTCACTCGTCGCCGCCCCCGCCTCCTCTCCGTCTCCTCGCCCGAGAGGCTCCCCCCGCCGCACCAGACGCCCCCGCCGTGCGGCTATCCCGCCAACTCGGCGAGGCTAACACTGTTGTTCGACTCATGGCGAGTGTGCTCGTCCGAACAGTGCCAACCAGACGCTAAACGGCCGCCTTAGCGCATTTCCGGCGAGGCCCGAGGCCTCCGCCCGCGTCTGGATCTTGCCAAGGTCAAGCCGCCCGGCGCAAGCCGAGCTGGCACACTGGGCCACCCTGAGAAGTCGCTGCCAGCCAGGCTACACACCCCTGCTGACTGGTTGACCAGGTCATCGGCTGATCAAGCGACCCATCAGCGACATGGGGCCCCACCCCCACTGAACGTTTTTAAAAATAAAAAGAAAAGGATAATGAAATTTAAATAAATAATAAATAAAAATGAATAAAACTAATTAATTAATTAATTAATTAATTAATTAAGTAATTAATTAATTTAATTAATCCTGATTAATTAAACCTAATGACTAATTAACCTAATTAACTGATGTTAATTAAACTTAACTAAGTTAATTAGTTAACAGTGTATGACGAACGGGTCCCACATGTCAGGGTTGACCTAGTCAACCTGTTGATCGGCTGACGTCGGCATGACATCATCTTGACGTCATAAATACATTTTTCAATTAATTAATTAATTAATTAAATTCGAAAATTATTAAAATCTTTTAAAATCATATCTTTTAATCCGTAACTCGGATTAAAATATTTTCAACATGAAAGTTGCTCGAGCGACGAGGCGAATCCGAATCGCAATCCGCTCGCCGCCACACACCCCCTAACCTATCGAACCTGCAACTTTCCCCCTCCGGCTCCTCGCTGAAATCATGAAACACCGGAATACTTTCCGGATGTTTCTTAACTGAACCACCTCATACCACGTTAGGGCACACCTAGCATCGCTTCTTGACATGTCATGCATCGATATGCATCTGTTTACTTGGTATTCATTGTTTCTTCCCCTCTTCTCTCCGTTGACTACGAGACCGACGCTGCTGCTGGCCGCGGTTCGACTACGGTGTTGACGACCCCTCTCTCTTGCCAGAGCAACCAGCAAGCCCCTTGATCACCAGATATCGCCTACTCTTATCTACATGCTTGCATTAGAGTAGTATAGCATATTCTGTTTTCGAGATACTCCTATCTTCTTTGCATAGCTTTGTCCTTGTTATACATTGTTACCTTACCGCAATCCTATATGCTTAGTATAGGATGCTAGTACTTTCATCTGTGGCCCTACATTCATGTCCGTCTGCGTGCTATACTATCGGGCCGTGATCACTCGGGAAGTGATCACGGGTATACTATATACTTATACATGATACATGTGAGACTAAAGTCGGTCGGTGATGGAGCACCATGAGTGGATCTTTGAGGCGGAGCGGCAGGCGAGTTGAGACCGCCTAGGAGAGAGGTGGGCCTGGCCTGTTGGCGTTCATGATTACTTAACACGCTTAACGAGGTCTTGGTATTTGATATGAGTTGGCTCGAGCTTATACGCACCGACCATCTACGCGGGAGTAGTTATGGGTATCCCGGCGTGTGGTATCACCAAGCACTTCAGACGTCGTGACGAGCGGCGGCGCCAGATTTGATCGAACGCTGTTAGGCTAGGTCTGCTTCCGGCCGCCCTCAAGCGTGTGTGTGCTCGAGGCGATGGGCCCGCACCCTGCTGGCTTAGGTTTAGACCGGCGTCTTGGCCTCTCTGTTGTGCCTAGGTGGGGCTGCGGCGTGTTGATCTTCCGCGGCGGGCATGACCCAGAAAGTGTGTCCACCAAATGGGATCAAGCGTCTTTGGGTAAGATGGTGCACCCTGCAGGAAGTTAATCTATTCGGATAGCCGTGATCTTGATAGCAGGGCGACTTGGAGTTGTACCTTGAGCTTATGACAACTAGAACCGGATACTTGATAAAACACACCCTTTCAAGTGCGGATACAACCGGTGGTCGCTCTCTCTCGGGGTAACGAGGAGGGATCGCGGGTAGGATTATTGCTATATGATGTTACTTGGAGGACTTCCGTTTGTCCTCTTCATGCATTGCAAGACCGGTGTCGAGCGTAGTCTTCGATAAGACTAGCTATCCCTCTTATTACGGCATTCTGCGATTCGGTCCACCGATATGGCCCTTTACACATATATCCATGCATATGTAGTGTAGCTCCTTGCTTGCAGTACTTTGGATGAGTACTCACGGTTGCCTTGTTCCCCTTTTCCCCTACCTCTACTCGATTGCTGCAACCTGCACGATGGAGCCGGGAGCAGACGCCACCGCCTATGACGACTACTACTGGAGGTGCCTACTACTACGTGCAGCCCGGCGACGACGACCAGGAGTAGCTTAGGAGGATCCCAGCAGAGGCCTGTTCCTCTTCGATCTGTATCCCGGTTTGTGCTAGCCATCTTATGGCAACTTGTTTAACTTATGTCCGTACTCAGATATTGTTGCTTCCACGACTTCGTCTATGATCGAGCACTTGTATTCGAGCCCTCGAGGCCCCTCGGCTTGTATTATGATGCTTGTATGACTTATTTTATTTGTAGAGTTGTGTTGTGGTATCTTCCCGTGAGTCCCTGATCTTGATCGTACACATTTGCGTGCATGATTAGTGTACGATTAAATCGGGGGCGTCACACACGAAGACCTAAGGCATTTTGAGGAAGCCCATCATTGGAATATGCAAGCCAAGTTCTATAATGAAAGATTCCCAGTAGTTTATGAAAGTGACAACATAGGAGACTCTCTGTCATGAAGATCATGGTGCTACTTTGAAGCACAAGTGTGGTAAAAGGATAGTAGCATTGCCCCTTCTCTCTTTTTCTCTCATTTTTCTTGTTTTTTTGGGCCTTATCTTTTTTTATGGCCTCTTTTCTCTCTTTTTTTATTTGGGCTTCTTTGGCCTCTTTTAATTTTTTTTCGTCCGGAGTCTCATCCCGACTTGTGGGGGAATCATAGTCTCCATCATTCTTTCCTCACTTGGGACAATGCTTTAATAATGATGATCATCACACTTTTATTTACTTACAACTCAAGAATTACAACTCGATACTTAGAACAAAATATGACTCTATATGAATGCCTCCGTGATGTATCGGATGTGCAATGAATCAAGAGTGACATGTATGAAAGAATTATGAACGGTGGCTTTGCCACAAATACGATGTCAACTACATGATCATGCAAAGCAATATGACAATGATGGAGTGTGTCATAATAGATGGAACGGTGGTAAGTTGCATGGCAATATATCTCGGAATGGCTATGGAAATGCCATAATAGGTAGGTATGGTGGCTGTTTTGAGGAAGGTAGATGGTGGTTGTATGATACCGGCGAAAGGTGCGCGGTATTAGAGAGGCTAGCAATGGTGGAAGGGTGAGAGTGCGTATAATCCATGGACTCAACATTAGTCATAATAAACTCACATACTTATTGCAAAAATCTATTAGTTATCGAAACGAAGTACTATGCGCATGCTCCTAGGGGGATAGATTGGTAGGAAAAGTCCATCGCTCGTCCCCGACCGCCACTCATAAGGAAGACAATTAATAAATAAATCATGTTGCGACTTCATCACATAACGGTTCACCATACGTGCATGCTACGGGAATCTCAAACTTTAACACAAGTATCTCTCAAATTCACAACTACTCAACTAGCATGACTCTAATATCACCATCTTCATATCTCAAAACAATCATAAGGAATCAAACTTCACATAGTATTCGATGCACTTTATATGAAAGTTTTTATTATATCCCTCTCGGATGCCCGTCATATTAGGACTAAATTCATAACCAAAGCAAATTACCATGCTGTTCTAAAGACTCTCAAAATAATATAAGTGAAGCATGAGAGTTCATCTATTTCATCAAAATAAAACTACTGTCGTGCTCTAAAAAGATATAAGTGAAACACTAGAGCAAATGACAAACTACTCCAAAAGATATAAGTGAAGATCAATGAGTAGTTGTATAATTATGTAACTATGTGAAGACTCTCTAACATTTAAGAATTTCAGATCTTGGTATTTTATTCAAACAGCAAGCAAAAAAATAAAATAAAATGACGCTCCAAGCAAAATACATATCATGTGGTGAATAAAAATATAGCTCCAAGTAAAGTTACCAATGAACGAAGACGAAAGAGGGGATGCCATCCGGGGCATCCCCAAGCTTAGGCTCTTGATAATAGTTTTCAGTAGCATCATGAATGAATTCAACAATATAACCATCACATAAAGCATTCTTTTCATGATCTACAAGCATAGAAAATTTACTGCTCTCCACATAAGCAAAATTCTTCTCATTCGGAATAGTAGTGGGAGCAAACTCAACAAAATAATTATCATGTGGGGCATAATCCAATTGAAAACTAAAATCATGATGACAAGTTTCATGGTTATCATTATTCTTAATAGCATACAAGTCATCACAATAATCATCATATATAGCAACTTTGTTCTCATAATCAATTGGAACCTCTTCCGAAATAGTGGATTCATCACTAAATAAAGTCATGACCTCTCCCAATCCACTTTCATAATTATCACAATAAGATTCAACATCCTCCAAAATAGTGGGATCATTACTTCCTAAAGTTGACACTCTTCCAAACCCACTTTCATCAATATAATCATCATAAATAGGAGGCATGCTATCATCATAATAAATTTTCTCATCAAAACTTGGGGGACAAAACATATCATCTTCATCAAACATAGCATCCCCAAGCTTGTGGCTTTGCATATCATTAGCATCATGGGTATTCAAAGAATTCATACTAACAATATTGCAATCATGCTCATCATTCACATATTTTATGCCAAGCATTCTATGTAATTCTTCTTCTAGCATTTGAGCACAATTTTCCTTTCCATCATTCTCATAAAAGATATTTAAAAGATGAAGCGTATGAGGCAAAATCAATTCCATTTTTTTGTGTAGTTTTCTTTTATAAACTAAACTAGTGATAAAATAAGAAACTAAAAGATTCGATTGCAAGATCTAAAGATATACCTTCAAGCACTCACCTCCCCGGCAACGGCGCCAGAAAAGAGCTTGATGTCTACTACACAACCTTCTTCTTGTAGACGTTGTTGGGCCTCCAACTGCAGAGGTTCGTAGGACAGTAGCAAATTTCCTTCAAGTGGATGACCTAAGGTTTATCAATCTGTGGGAGGCGTAGGATGAAGATGGTCTCTCTCAAACAACCCTGCAACCAAATAACAAAGAGTCTCTTGTGTCCCCAACACACCCAATACAATGGTAAATTGTATAGGTGCACTAGTTCGGCGAAGAGATGGTGATACAAGTGCAATATGGATGGTAGATATAGGTTTTTTTAATCTGAAAATATAAAAACAACAAGGTAGCAAGCGATAAAAGTGAGCGTAAACGGTATTGCAATGCTAGGAAACAAGGCCTAGGGTTCATACTTTCACTAGTGCAAGTTCTCTCAACAATAATAACATAATTGGATCATATAACTATCCCTCAACATGCAACAAAGAGTCACTCCAAAGTCACTAGTAGCGGAGAACAAACGAAGAGATTATTGTAGGGTACGAAACCACCTCAAAGTTATCCTTTCTGATCGATCTATTCAAAAGTCTGTAGTAAAATAACACGAAGCTATTCTTTTCGTTCAATCTATCATAGAGTTCGTACTAGAATAACACCTTAAGACACAAATCAACCAAAACCCTAATGTCACCTAGATACTCCAATGTCACCTCGAGTATCCGTGGGTATGATTATAGATATGCATCACACAATCTCAGACTCATCTATTCAACCAACACAAAGAACTTCAAAGAGTGTCCCAAAGTTTCTACCGGAGAGTCAAGACGAAAACGTGTGCCAACCCCTATGCATAAGTTCACGAGGTCACGGAACCCGCAAGTTGATCACCAAAACATACATCAAGTGGATCACGTGAATATCCCATTGTCACCACAGATAAGAACATGCAAGACATACATAGAGTGTTCTCAAATCCGTAAAGACTCAATCTGATAAGATAACTTCAAAGGGAAAACTCAATCCATTGCAAGAGAGTAGAGGGGGAGAAGCATCATAAGATCCAACTATAATAGCAAATCTCGCGATACATCAAGATCATATCACCTCAAGAACACGAGAGAGAGAGAGAGAGAGATCAGACACATAGCTACTGGTACATACCCTCAGCCCCGAGGGTGAACTACTCCCTCCTTGTCATGGAGAGCGCCGAGATGATGAAGATGGCCATCGGTGAGGGTTCCCCCCTCCGGCAGGGTGCTGGAACAGGGCCCCGATTGGTTTTTGGTGGCTATAGAGGCTTGCGGCGGCGGAACTCCCGATCTATTCTGTTCCAAAATAATTCTCCCAAAGGTTTCATTCCGTTTGGACTCCGTTTGATATCCCTTTTCTGTGAAACACTGAAATAGGCAAAAAATAGAAACTGGCACTGGGCACTAGGTTAATAGCTTAGTCCCAAAAACCATATAAAAGTGCTTAGTAAAGCCCATTAAACATCCAAAAGAGATAATATAATAGCATGGAACAATCAAAAATTATAGATACGTTGGAGACGTATCAGCACTGTAGTATGATAGTTTGATAGGAGTTTAGTAGTGATTGTAACATCAGCAACAACAAAAGTAACTTAGCAAAGACCAATATGCGAAAAGTGTAGGCATTGGATCAGTGATGGATATTTGTGTTGGATGACATTCATCATATAACCGTCGCAACCTAGAGCGATACACAATAGCTCTAATTCATCAATGTAATGTAGGCATGTATTCCGTATATAGTCATATGTGCTTATAATAAGAACTTGCATGACATATTTTGTCCTACCCTCCCATGGCAGCGAGGTCCATAAGGAAGTCTAAGGGATATTAAGGCCTCCTTTTAATAGAGAACCAACAGAGCATTAACACATAGTGAATACATGAACTCCTCAAACTACGGTCATCACCATAAAGAATCCCAATTATTGCCACCTTGTGTTATGCGGATCATAACACGTAATAGGCGCGTATAAATTGCATGGTAGGATCAAGAACACAAATATATTCTTGAAAGAAGAAAAGGTTCAGATCTGAAATCATGGCACTCAGGCCCTAGTGACAAGCATTAAGCATAGCAAAGTCATAGTAACATCAATCTCAGAACATAGTGGATACTAGGGATCAAGCCCTAACAAAACTAACTCGATTACATGATAAATCTCATCCAACCCATTACCGTCCAGCAAGCATACAAAGGAATTACTCACACTCGGTGGCGAGCATCACGAAATTGGTGATGAAGAAGGGTTGGTGATGACGATTATGACGAATCCCCCTCTCCGGAGCCCAGAACAGACTCTAGATCAGCCCTCCCGATGAAGAATAGGAGGTGGCGGCGGCTCCATGTCATAAAACACGATAAAACTTCTTCTCTTATTTTTGTCTCAGTGAAAAAGAATTTCTAGGCTTGAGATTAGGGTCAGCGGAGCCACATGGGCCCCACAAGGCATCAGGGCGTGCATGGGGGAGGGGGTGGTCACACCCTGTTGCCTTGTGGGCAACTGGTGGGCCCCCGCCGGTGGATCTTCGCTCTAGTAATTTTTATATATTCCTTAAAAGATCTGCAGTAAGTTTCGCCCAATTCCAAGAACTTCTATTTCTGCACAAAAAACAACAACATGGTAGTTGTGCTGAAAATAGTGTCACTCTGGCTTACTTTCATTCAAATCATACAAATTGGAGTCCAAAACAAGAGTAAAAGTATTTGGAAAAGTAGATACGATGAAGACATATCAGTGGGTCATCAAGAACATTTTCCATCCTAGACAAGTTACGTGCTACAGAGCTCTCAACTCCTTTTCTACCAACAATATTGATACCTCCTTTTATTGATCCAGTATTGGAACAGAAAAGAGTATCCCGCACCTATTTCCCCAAAGGTGACCCTGGGTTATCGAACCCACGAGAGGAAGATTCCCTTGAACTAATGGTCTCTGGCAAGCTTTTGTCAAAGTGTCAAATCCAGCTTGGGCTGTATTGAAGCCCGTCGACTAATTGAAGCTTGGGCTATATTGCAGAAACACGAGGAAAATCAAAAGGAAATGAAGTGGGCGGTAAAACTACAAGAGCGAGTAACAAGTGAAGTCTTCCATGTTTTGAGGGGATTACGTACTGGAGTGCTGAGAATTGAAGGTGGCTGACTCTGGAAGGTACTCATGGCTGGTGGGAAGACATACTCTCGCTCTGAAGCAGGGGCAGACCGAAGCTTGTGGATGAAGCTTTTGGGGTTATGCTTTTAGCTGTAGATGGTGTTTTGAGATATTGCTCATTTAAACTTTGGATATATTTTGGGGTGATTAGTTTTTTTGAAGGTATTTTGGGTGATTAGTAGTCATAGTATTTGGCTCATGGGTCAGGGCTTTTAGCTATTCGCTTCGGCATGTTGGGCTTTCATAGAGTTTTATCACCCGGGATGGAAGTTTGGGCTTGTCCTTGCTCCCCTAAGTTGAGCTATGTTGATGTTGTTGTGTTGTGGTGGTGTAAGAACAAGTGTCATGGTTTTTGAAAGTCGGAGGGAAACCCCTTTCCATAAAAAAAATCTAATGTTTTGTCGATTTTTCTTCTTATTTTATGGTGTATCGTAATGTTTCGTTGTGTGGCACTAAAATAAGAATACACTAGTCGGGCTTTTTTATATCTAGTTTCATTGGTTTCTAGTGTAAATCAAAGTTTTGTCGTATATCAACAAAATCCAGACACACAAATTTTGACACATTCAATGATAGGTCAATGCATACTGGTGCATGGTAGAAAAAGAATACTCTCCGTAGAAAATAAAACTGTACCAACGACCAGGAGCGGTTGTGTCTAACTTCACAAGCCCAGTCTCCCCTCAGGCATCGCTACTTATGGGCCAGCCCAAATAGATTCATGCAGGTTAGTTTATTTTTCGCCTTTGTTTTTCCATTGGTTCATTTTCTAGTTTTTTATATTTTTAAAACATTGTAATAACATAGATTTTTAAACTGAAATTACTTTTAAAAAGTAAAACTCTGAATTTGAAAATGGCAGCGCAGTGTAAAAAATTGTTAACATAATTTTTCAAAAATGTTGATAGAATTAAAAATGTTGTGACTTTATATGTTTGTAACATTTAAGAAAATGTTTATGCAATGTACAAAAATGTTTGAGTAGTTTAAAAAATGTGTCGTACGATTCAGAAAAATGTTTAATGCGTATTTAAAAATGTTTCAATGTGTATTTGAAGAATGTTTAACAAGTAGTCTAGAAAGTTTTCAAAAAATAGATAAAATGTTAAACATCTATATAAATAATTTCTAGATATATAAAAATGTGCAATGTGTATTCAAAAGTAGATATCAAAATGTATATATAAATATTGTTAAACATTTATAAAAACTATTCCCAATGTATATGAAGATTTACAATGTGTATGAAAAAATAGACATGAGTTAAAAAATTAAAAGTAAAAGATAATAACACAAATAAATCCGATGAAAACTAAAGATATAAATAAAGAAAAGTGGAAGAAATAACAATAATAAAAATGAAAAATAAATAAAGAAAATATATGCCAATAGTGAAACCGACAAAGAAAACCCATGCATAGCTATAGCACTGAGTTGTCCTAGTAGCACCACGCCAGAGACGAGACCGAGTTTATGGGCTGTTTGGATCATTGCCCCCAAGGCGCCCTACCAAAGTATTGGTTGTCGACCAGCTCGGTGCCCATTTGAATGCAAGCCGAATAATTGGTGTGCCCACATCTCCACAACAACTCTGATTCAATTCTCAGCCAATATTTTGGCAAGGCATGGGTTCCTGCGCCAATATTTTGGCAAGCAAGCTGGCGCTGGCTCAAACCAAACAGCCCCTAAGTCTCGCAAAGGGCGAGAAATAGTCCTGGAGCCAAGGACGAAAGAGCCGATAAAGAAACAAAGCTCTGACGAAGCCCATCAGAGGCCTAATTAGCAGCAGGGCCTAAAGGGCTCTGTATCGCTGGTCCGCTCCGGAGTGTTGTGGTGGTTGCCCAGGCGCTCCACTGCGCATCGCCTCTACCTTTTTCATCGCATTCTACCAGACCCGCAGCCTCGTCTCTTCCTCCTCCTACCCGACCCGATCTCCTCCTAGGTTTCGCTCTCCACCACCGCGGAACGAACCGGAAATGGCGGCGCGGCACCTCAGATCCGGCCTCCCCCTCCTCCAAGCCCGCCTCGCGGCCACCGAATCCGCGGCCGTCGCTCAGGTACCGATTCCCTTCCCTGCGCCCCGCTTTGTTTGGCTTTATCAGAAGATGCCATTTCCCTCAGATTTCGGTAGCCCGTCGATCCCCTTAGCTGATCTAGGTTCTCCTTGTGTCCCTGACATCCTTGGATGGTCTCCCCCCCGGGGATTTTAATCCGTCGTCTTGTCGAATAGATTTCCGTGTGATTTTTTCTTCGGATTAATTCGTTGGGTTTGACGTGCTATTTATGATGCAGGTGTCGAGGGGGCTTGCAACGGAGGCGGGTAAGCCTAAGGAGAACAAGATCAAGGTAACTCGAGATCAAGCATTTGGTTGGATTGTTGCTGTTGTCGTTGTGTTGCGGTCTGCGTATGTACTAGTTTAGGACCGCGAGATTTCTCTCCTTGTTCGTTGTGAGTGGCGCAGATTACTCTGACGGTCTGGTCAACTTATCAAGGGACCATAAGAACCATGCCGTTGTTTATGTTTCCCTGCCTGCCTGTGCAAAGAAATCTATATTTTTCTTGTTGCGATCCCATATGTGATATGGCATTACGGCCAAAATGCCTTGATCTTGAGAAACTTAGCCTTTACTGATTTTAAACTATTTCATATCCTATTGGAGTGTAACCATGCTTGTTGCTATCACATACTGCAATGATCACTCAAATTATTTTACTCAGCAAAGACAGATTGTTCACGTTGCTTTTGATTAGTGTATTAGTCGCAGCACAAAAACGTTCATGCCATTGATAGATGTATTCTCTTGCCTTATGTTTTACATAATCTGTTTCAAATTTTGAATAATACTTGTGCAGTTCAGTAAATTGGTTACTTGGTGGTTTTGTCTGTTGTTTTGTCCTTACTTGTGTTCTTATGCCATAATAGGTTCCAAAAGCTCTGTATGGTGGCACCGGCAACTATGCTAGTGCGTTGTTCCTTGCAGCAGCCAACTCAAATTCGTTGGAAAAAGTTGAATCCGAGATTCTCGATGTTGTAGGGGCATCCAAGAAGAGCCCTATGTTTTCTCAATTCATGAAGGACTCATCAGTGCCTAAAGAAACCAGGGTGAAGGCTATAACTGAAATATTCTCTGAAGCCGGGTTTACTGACATCACAAAGAAATTCTTGTGTATGCTTCCAATCCACTCAACCTCGTATGTCTAATGAAGTTCATCGTAGGTGCTTATAATAAGAGATACTAAGTTGTAGTTTTTAGCAGCATGTGCATTAGTGATGTACCAATCCAAATGCATGGGACTATTTTTTAGTAATTTTGTTTCCAATGTTGCTTGCTTTGTCAACAGTTTGCTTTCTATTGCAGTAATATTTTCAATACAAAGTAACACCATTTGCATTTCTTATCTGTTATGATATGTTGTTTTCAGTTGTGTTAGTTAACAACCTTATTTAAGTATCGATCGCAGGAGTTTCTTTTCAATTAAGGTACATGGTATCACTGATAAGTGATGATAATCTAAAACTTAGAGAACTTAGTTATAAGGAATTTTACTCGCATCTAATTTTTTCTTTTATGTGAAGCTGCACTGGCATCCAATGGAAGACTGAAGTATGTTGAGCGCATTGCTGAGAGATTTGTTGATTTGACCATGGCACATAGGGGGGAGGTGAAAGTTGTTGTCAGGACTGTTGTTGTAAGTTGTTAACCTGATATCCCACTATTTATTGTCTCTTGCTACTAAGAGCACTGTGTGTTTGACGCTGGTCGAATTTCTCAATGTTCACTTTCACATATTAAAGGGAAGTTTGATGCATGTGCATATGATTGGCCTTACCTTGATTCTTGGCAACATGAAATGACCAGTTGTTGTTTTCTTTCGTATATTAATTTGTTATGAAGTCCTTGGTGCCTTCCTGGTTTACTACTGTTGTTTTTGTTGATATGTCCCTGTAGTTAGCTATAACCTATTCTTTTAAGCTGAAAGTAGGGTTGCCTTCTGCTCTGCACCAACAGAAACCAACTGCAACTAAAATGCTTGTTAGTTGGGCTTGCTCTTCTTTCATGTGCCTAATAGTATAGCATGATCCAGTGAACTAACAAATTGCTGCCTTTGGGGTTTTAGTAACAATTGGGATAAAAATAGGATTTTTTTTGTTTGCAAAAATGTTTAAATGCAGATAATATTTTATAAGTTACCTGCTTGAGCTAAAATTCATTCCTTGAAATTATAAAGTTGAGTTGAATTGATCCAAAACTATTTGTTATGGCAGTAGGAAGTCTTTTAGTTGATTGAGTTGGAACGTTTGTATTTGCCATCACTCGAAGTTCAACTCTTAACAGGCTTATGTTAGAATTCCTGCCATATGTTGATTGAGTTGGAACTTAGTCATTTGACAAGCTCATTCGGAGAAAACTCTTAACAGGATTATCTTAGAATTCTTGCCATATGTTAACAAGGAGCTATTTACCATGACAAATTGTGGAAAACTTGCCTCACGTTTTTTAAGCTGGTTTGTCAATGCGTGGATGCATTCTGTCTGCAACTTCTGTTATAGATCCTGTCTGTGTTGACAATAGTTTGGTTTGGTTGCTGACTTCTCTGTTTTGTGCTGTTAGCCACTTCCTGATAAGGAGGAGAAAGAACTTAAGGAGACCTTGCGTGATATCCTTGGGAAAGACAAAACCATCTTGGTTGAACAAAAGGTAAGTCCTTGATCCACAAGTTATCTCTATAGCATGTGAGGTGTCAAGTAATATTGAACAAACTTCAAATTGTACTTTCTCTGCAGATTGACCAGAGTATCATGGGAGGACTGGTGATTGAATTTGGGCAGAAGGTGTTTGACATGTCGATCAAGACTAGGGCGAAGCAAATGGAGGCATTCTTGAGACAACCCTTTGACATCTAACTGCCTTCGGATCCAAATCAACACCAGAGTGCAGTGGCTGCGCCGCTTGGAGGTTCCCTCATGTCTGCTTCTTCGATGTGGTGGTCTTGAAATAAAAGATTTCCTGAGAACGGCACTCTGTTTTATTTTGTCTCGTGGGCTAGGAAGAAGCCTGCTGAACAATCTTTAATTTCCTTTCTACCAAACATGGATAAAAACATGAATAGAGGTCATGGAAAGTTTTTAATTCAAGTGTTTGTAATTTTCCTTTGAAGTGCTCCTTTTTCCTTGGTATTCAGTGGTGTATTGGAATAATACGATGGCAGTGCATTTTCCCATAATCTTTGGATGAGTCTATCAGATCTGTTACATACGGATCATATCTAGCGCCCCAACCTACACAGTGAATCTATATAATTTTCCTTGCACAACCATAGTGATCGGGACTCCTGGAATGATGCCGACTTCATCTATAAGGGGAAAGTTAGTCTGCTCTAGTTGACAGAAACCGTCACAATTCTCATGTTGGATGTCGGTTCTCTGCAACTGGCGGCTACCCGGTCGACTAGTCCAAGTGTCCAAGAATAGCTATGAAACCGCACCCTTTCTGTTCGACGATACACGGAAATCCGTTAACCAATCCACCCGAAGACACAAGAAAGGCCATACATAGCAGCACGTGATGCACTCACGTACTACGCGTGGGTTGCCCCGACGCGTGCCGCTCGCTTCCTGGATGCGTAGACCAAACTTCGGTACAAGAAACACCTTAGCTCTGGCTGGCCTAATAAGCGGGGTGGCATGAGTTGGCTTGGAAGAATCAACGAGGGCGGCCCCTCAAGTCACTCGAGCGGCCCAAGCAACCCAAAGCCTCTGCCTCACTCTTCCAAGCAAGCCATGCAGTTAGGCTAGCTAAGTAGCCAAGCTCTAGCGGCTACCCATTCCTCCATCCATGCCCTCCACCTCTCCCCGTGCTCCTCCTCGTCCCGCCACCACCGATGTCGTGCGCCGCGGCGGAGGCCGGCCTGGTGGCCATGGACTGTGTGGTGGTGTGCTGCTGCTGCCCGTGCCTGGTGCTCCAGATCACCGTGTTTCTCTTCGTCCGGCTGCCCCGGAAGGTGGTGGTCAAGTCCAAGAGGGTCTTTCTGCGGCGATGGCACAGGAGGAGGAGGAGAAGATCGGCATCGGCCGCGGCGAAGAGGCTTTCAAGAAGCACCAGCACGGCCTCGTCCTCCGGCATGAGGCGGCGCCTCGAGGAGCTGCTGGACGGCGATTTTGGAGCCACGTTCAGGAGCAGCAACGGAGGGGAGTGCAACGGCAGCGACGGCGACGCCAGCGATAGATGGAAAGAGAAATGCTTCGCCATGGACGGCCATGATGGCGGTGGCGGCTGGAAGCAGAGGTGCTTCGCCGTCGACGGCTTCGACGACGACGGCGTGTGGGAGGCGCTGGTGGAGCAGGAGGGGCTCTTCTGGTTCGGGAGCTTCTGGGGCCGGACGGAGCAGGGTGACCCGGTGTCCGCGGAGGATCAGATGTACGCAGGCTTGAACTTGCCGGTAGTCCTAGAGAGAGTGCGCGATTAGGCAACGACGATGCAGTTTGATGCAAGCGGCTTGCATTGCAGCTTCTAGATGAGGTTTCTACTTTTCCATCCGGGCATCATTCGGTCATTGTACTGATGATTCCATTCCTTACTGTACATATGTTATCATCATGGTACGCCTATCAATCAAAGGGACAATCCTGAACAATAAACAGCGGGTTTTGGTTTAATCACTGCAGACAGACAGACAGTGACCGGAAGAGCAGTCTAGAAATAGTTCGAGTTAAGAACCCTGATCCTTCTCCGAACCTGATCCTCGGAGGAAACGGTTATGTATGTAACCACGCCTTTTGGGGCGCAAAGTTGTGTGCGTTTCGTCGTGCACCCGCACTGCACGTCGTTGCCGCGGTCGGCATCGGTCAACCGGCCGGGCGGTTCATGACTACAGTGACAGCAACTTCATTCTGTAGCTGTCCAGCTGATGATTGCTTGTTGCCCGCCAGCTCCACGGGCCGAGACGAGGGGTACGTACAGATCAAGTTACGCAAAACTGAGACGCCTGCCTGATGGCCACCGCGCTCTACCCTAAAGCAGCCGCGATATCAGGCGTACGAGTATGGCGACTTTGGCACGGAAGACGAGCAACCGGACGAAGATCTCACCGTTGCACGTGCGGCTCCACTCCACGGGCACGGCCTCGGCCCCGCTAGGCGCGCCGTGTAGCGCCTTGCCGTACGCCGAATAGTAACTAGTCGCCTCGGCCGAGGAGATGCCCGCGGTCGCACGGAGAATCCCTCGTCAGCCGCGCCGCGAGTCGCCTCGGCCGAGGAGATCCTCGCGGTCGCGGCAGCCAGAATCCTTCGTAAACCGCGCGCCCGGACGCCCGCATTTCGTCGGTGCCGACGCCGACGAGCCGACGACGCACGCCCCACACCGGCGCCGAAACGACCAGACCGACAAAGGAACCAGCCCCTACTAGGCGGGGAAGAGGCAACGGGGCCCGCGTCTCCTGCGGTAGCACGAATCTCAAGGCGCAGCAAAGGCGTGGCCGGGTATCCGCCACTTGTCCCCTCACGTGGCCGAAACGCCGCCTGTCCTTTTCTGTTCCGCTCTGCTGCACTCGGCCGGCCGTCCGTGGCACCAACCAACCGCGCCGTCGATGGACTGTACCGTCCGAGCCCGCATCAGGAGCCCGTCGCCGGCCGTCTCCCACTTCTCCGGAGAGGGGCGGCGCCGCCACGCGTCCAGGGTGTCCTTCCGGCCCATGGCGTCCGCGACTCCCGTGGAGGAGCCCGCGGCGGCGGCGGTGGTTGAGGCCGAGCCGCGGCCGAGCGGCGCCTCCTTCATCCGGCACCACCTCAGGAGCCTGGCTGCGTACCAGCCCATCCTGCCCTTCGAGGTATCCCTATCCGTCCGACGCTTAGGCTCTCCTGTACCGTGGAGTGAAAGATGGTCCGCTTTTCGCTCGCTCGCTCGGTGCTTGTGGAAATGTCGCGTGGTGACGTGATTGTGCTTTGGCAATGAAATGTTAAAATATGAGCTTCTGTGGCGTCTCAGCTACCTGAATTTATTTTCGAAGTTGTAATCTGCAATTCCTTCATGTTGTTTGACCAAATTGAAAAATTGGAACTCTTGCTAGGTGCTATCTGCTCGGCTGGGGCGTAAACCAGAGGATATAATCAAGCTGGACGCCAATGAAAATCCATATGGTCCACCACCGGAGGTGCGTGCTTCTAATTCCCATATTCGGAGTAGTCTAAATCCATACGTCGATGGATGCTTACCTCTATCGCGTTGTACTTGGGCATTCACAAAGGACATGACATCTCAGCAGCAACATTTCTACTTTTGTTAGAGTGAGTCTTAAAATTCAATTGAAATAACAGTAGTAGCATACTAGTATCAAATATCTTTTTGAGCCTGTAACAGAAAATATCATATCTATATATGGGCAACAAAAGCACCAAGATAATTCATACCTTCCCCTTTTTTGTATCTAATGGATACCTGTATCTGTACAGGTAGCTGCAGCATTAGGAAATTTAAAATTCCCTTATGTCTACCCTGATCCTGAAAGCCGCCATTTGCGTGCTGCTCTCGCTGAAGATTCTGGGCTTGAAACTGAGCACATACTTGTTGGATGCGGTGCCGATGAGCTAATTGATTTGATTATGAGGTTAGTTTGTAGCTCATCTTGCACCTGCTTTTTGTTGAAATCTTCATCTCAAAGTTGAGTAATCATGAATGGTGCAAATACAGATGTGTACTTGAACCAGGCGACAAAATTGTAGATTGCCCTCCAACTTTTACCATGTATGAGTTTGATGCTTCAGTCAATGCTGCACTTGTCATCAAAGGTAGCTAATGATCTCTTGGTCTTTTATTTATCAAACCTTCCATGATTTTTATCTGTTAAACCTTATGTAATTTCTGAACCTGATTTGATATGCCATTCATCGTTCTTTGCTGTAGTCCCAAGACTTCCTGATTTCTCCCTAGACATCGCAAACATTGTCAAAATGGTTGAGCAGGTGAAGCCAAAATGCATATTTTTGACATCTCCTAACAACCCAGATGGCAGGTATATCATTGCCACTCAATAGTCGTGTCAATTTGTTTGCTTATTGTTCATATTGCAGTGTTTTATTTCAATTTTGTTTGTCAGTGTAATCAATGATGAGGATCTTTTAAAGATCCTTGACCTTCCGGTACTTGTAGTGCTGGATGAAGCATATGTTGAGTTTTCGAGCCTTCAATCAAGGATGACATGGGTTAAGAAGCATGATAATTTGATTGTTCTCCGAACATTTAGCAAACGAGCAGGTGTGTGATTTGTGTTCTATCGTTTTGGTGTGTATATGAAGGTTATGTGTTATGAAGAATCAGAAGGAAGTGAATTTATTCACGAATTACTGGTGATGCAGGTTTAGCTGGGCTTCGTGTGGGTTATGGAGCATTTCCTCTAAGCATTATTGAGTACTTATGGCGGGCCAAGCAGCCTTATAATGTTTCTGTGGCAGCAGAAGTCTCTGCATGTGCTGCCTTGCAGAACCCAGTCTATTTGGAGGTACATCTTTCACAAAGATAATTCAAATGTAACATTATTTGAAAATTTGAACTTGGCTAATACGTCTGTTGGACCTTTCATTCTTGAAGAGCGTGAAAAATCTGCTACTACAAGAGAGGGAGAGGCTGTATAATCTTCTCAAAGGAATACCTTACCTGAAACCATTTCCCAGTCATGCTAACTTCATTCTGTGTGAAGTCACGTCAGGAAAAGATGCAAAGAAAATAAAGGTATGGCTTGCTTATTATTGCACTGTCCAAGTTTCTGCCTTATTTCATTGAGATAATATAGCCCCTTTAATTGTGATTTTGAGGTGACAAAATTTTCAGAACCTGGAACTGCGATATGGGTTATCTGTGTTCGAGATCATTGCTATTCACACACTTAATAATATATGCAATTTACGTCCCATTGAACAATACAGGGCATGCAACTTTATTCACTTGAATTGGTGAAAAATATTTGCAGGAGGATCTTGCAAAGATGGGAGTGATGATTCGCCACTACGACAAGAAGGAACTGAAGGGTTATATTCGTATTTCAGTTGGAAAGCCTGAGCACACTGATGCACTAATGGAAGGCTTCAAAGCACTCAAACTTTGAGAATTTGCCATGATTTACTTTGATGGAAGCAGTGAAGAGCTTATTGAGTATGTGTCTACCCATTACTAGGCTTGTAGTACACTGGATGCAGTCTATCAAGTAGACACTGCTTCCCTCCAACATCGGTAAAGTGCATTCTTCAGATTTCAAGTCAACCAGGGTCAATTAGTTTGGAATAAAAATATCTATGTTTAACTAGTGCTGTAGGTCCAACCATTTAGCCATAAACTCTGTTTCAGCAAAGTTACTGTGCAGAGCAAGACTTTTTTTGTAGAGGTTGAGTTCCTGATTGGTGTTTGCTTCTTTTTGACTGGGCTACATATGTACTTGCTTGCTTGGTTGTTCATGGGAAAGTCGAATGTCCTATGGTGAATAAAGATGCCATTACCATAATCTTACCTTCTAGCAGTGTTTTTTCAGTGAAATATCATGAGGATCTGTACTCTTCAAGGTTCAACACAACCTTTGCACGACACTGACTTTATTATAGTTCAAACGAAATACAGTGAAGGACAGTTTACAAAAAAAAAATACAACAAAGGAAGCTGATAGCAAATGAAAGCAACCAGTTTTTGTTCCATTTTATTTAGGTATATATATTTGTGGCTGATGGCCATTGCAACGGCCAGGCATCTTTATTTAGTTTCTGGTAACTGGCACGCGGATGCAGGCGCGCAGCTGCGACTCCATGGACGCTCACTGGTACTGGCTGGCGAGCTTGCCCTCCTTGACAATGTAGTTGGGCTCCGGGAAGTCCTGCCCCTTGAAGTACCTCTCCAGCATGTCCTTCACACCGGCCGCGTACCTCAGCTGCACCACATAAATTGTTTACCGGTTAGCCATGGAGCATAGCGACTAGCGAAGCTTGGAGCTTGCTGTGTTTGTGCGACTGACCTGGCCGTCAATGGTGGTGCCGGAGATGTGCGGGGTCATTGCGTTGTTGGGCATGTACCTCCACGGTGCTCCTTGGGCGCCGGCTGCGGGTACCACACGTCGCCGCCGTATCCTGATCAGACCAGAAGGATTTTTTGAAACTGGTTAGTGTTATTTGAAGATGAGCATGGCGGGTGTATATCTGTACAGAAGGAATGTGTGTGTGAGAGAGAGCAGCCCGGAGTTCATCTGTTTTTACCAGCGACGTGTCCACTCTTGCAAGCGTCTGCCACTGCCTGCGTGTCCATGATCGCTCCACGAGCGTTGTTCACGATGATGACGCCTTTCTTCATCTTGGCGATCTTCTCCTTGTTGAACATGCCCCTGGAAGACGAACAGCAAACAAAGAGAAGCAATCACAACATGGACAGACTGTATGCTGACAAAGTTGGTTCGCGTAGTGATTTATTTACTTGGTCTTCTCGGTGAGCGGCATGTTGAGCACGACGACGTCGCACTTGGGCAGCATGGCGTCGAGGTCCTCCTCGAAGGCGGCGCCGAGCTCCTCCTCCAGCGCGGCGTCGACGCGGAGCCTGTCGTGGTAGAGCAGGTTGCAGCCGAAGGGCTTGAGGCGCTGGAGCAGCAGCTTCCCGATGCGGCCGGCGCCGACGGTGCCCACCGTCTTGCCCTCCAGGTCGTAGGCCCGGTGCGCGATGCCGGCGAGGTCCCACTCCCCGCTGATGGCCTGGTGGTGGCCCGGCAGGAAGTTGCGCATGAGGACCAGGATGCGCATCAGCTGGTCCTCCGCCACCGACACCGTGTTGCTGCCCGTGACCTCGGCCACGGTCAGCCCCGCGGCCGCCGCCGCCGGCAGCTCGATGTGGTCGGAGCCGATCCCGGCCGTGAGGAGCAGCTCCAGGTTCTTGCCGCGCCTGATCCGGTCCGCGCTCACGTACGCCGGGTGGAACGGCGTGGTGATGAGCACGTGCGCGTCCGCGATGTGCTTCTCCAGCTCTGTAGCAATTAGGGTGCATGATTGGTTGCATTGGTTTGTTAGTTTGGCACGCCGCTAGTAGTAGTAATTTGGAGGTGATAGTACGTGGTGACTGACCGCAGTTGGGGCCGTCCTTGTCGTCGGTGACGATGTACTGGTGGCCCTGCGACTCGAGCCAGCTGCGGATGCCCAGCGCGTTCTCCACGCACCCCACGAAGTTGGGGTTCTGCCCCGCGTACTCGCCGCCCTTGTAGAACACGCCCACGATCTTCTTGCTGCCCGGGGACGCCTGGTGAACAAAAACAAAGCAGAGATGAACCCACCGCTAACACATTTTACCATGATAGACAAATTCACGTGTGCATTGTCAAATGTGTCAAGACGCATCTAGAGGCTAAGTAAGGAAAGCGACGTTACATGAAGGCTCCTGGCGAGTGACGGCTCCAAGGCCCGGACCACCTGCTGCGTCGCGCTCCTCATGGCCATGGATGACAGTAGCCGACGACGGTGGCTGATGGGCAAGAGCTGGTCGTGCTCGAAATCAGCTGGATTGGTGTGCGCTGGACCGCTGGTGGTGGTACTGCTGCTGCGAGTCAGCGAGTGGGATGTGTGGCAATCGAACACTGAGCCGGGTGCACATATATAGGGGCGCCGCGCAGGAGCCGTGCAGTACCCATCGACTACTCACTGTAGTGTAGGTTCTCCATTCCCGCCGGTCGTGGACGCACCGCCGAGCGGGTGCACCTGGGCTGGGCTGGGCGGAATCAAAAATAGCAGCCGGGGAGGCATGCGGGGCCCGCGTACCGCGCGATTGAGATGTCTCGCGCGACGGCAAAAGAGGCAGGCTGCTTGCTTGCTCGAGGAGAGAGTGAACTGGACGGACTTACGTTTCCGCGGCGCCACACGGGAAGGGAAGTGCGTCGTGACGGGAAAGGACGCGCAAGTCGCTGGCCCGGCGGCTAAGGGTGAAAAAAGAGATGTGGGAGGAAGGCTGTCCCGTCCCGTCACCGCGTCACATCGGCGTCTTCCACCGGTGTCGCACATTTCTTCTGCTATGGCGGCGGCGCGTCTCTTCGATTCCGAGGGCTCTGCCTGTTTGTTTGGGTTAACCATTTCCAACGCCGCGTCGCAAAATGGCACACTGTATGATACTCCCTCAGTCCATAGATACTTGTCCGAGAAATGGCCACACTGTATGCGTATCATCTGTTGATAGAGAGAAGAAGGTAGAAGAATACCCGTCCGCATAGTTACAGCCCGAGTACGGGCAAAGGCCAGAGGCCGGAAACAGAAAGCTACGTCTCCCCGCTCACCCGTCCGTCTACCTAGCGCGGTGAGGACTGGACCATCAGGACCAATGCCCGCTATGCAACCAGGAGGAAGAAAGCATGGGCCACCATCTGCTACGCTGAGTATTTGCGTGTCAGATTTGGACAGCGATACTTCATTCTTTGGACAAGCCAGACTTGGTGCCAACAGTGGACGACAATCTCTCAGAATGGTGCGCAAACAAGAGCGCCAGTGGGAAACAAAAGAGGACGATCAATGCTTTATTCATTCTAGTCACGTGGGAGATTTACAATGCAATTGTATTCGAGGGAGCTAGATAGGGACGATCCCTCCAGTAACCATGCCTAAAATTATAAGCTGACCCATTACTTCTGTAGGTGCCTCAATTTTCTTCCCATTTTCCTACTTATATAACTTTTTGGGGTCCATACTGCACTTGGGGATGGGATATGATTGCTTTCTTAAACAAACCTTTTAGAGCGTTGTCATCTTACCAGCACATGACTCAATAGTAAGACTGTCACTGCATTGATATCGCTCATGGACCGTGTTATACTTGGAAAGATCCGGTCCAAGGGGAAGGCTGTTATCCACAACCCAATCTTAGATGAGGGAGAAGTTCACGCTTGATCTTCGACCCAAGAAATGGAAGGGAGCTAAAGCCTTCACCATCGAAGAACTATGTCATCCGTAGGATCACGGAGGAGGGGCGCACTTGGAAGAAAGCGGGATTACTAAAAGGAGACCTTAGTGCTTTCTTCAACATGGTGGAAGAGTGGGCTAGTGTGGCAAGTTAGCATAGGAGTAGAGAGTAGAGAGTAGAGGTGGTGATGGTGTTCATGTAAAATCTCGTAACATTATCGTGGAGGGGCTCTTCACCCCATTTCCTTCTTTATAATATAGTACGCATACTCGTGTGTATTCGAGAAAAAAGAAAAGAAAAATGTCGCTATGGAAGAACCCTGCAAGAACCCATTCACTCCCCATGTTCACGATGAGCCGTTGAACGTCCTGCAGCGAAGGAGAGGCCTTATCGAAAACGACCGCATTCCGGTGCTTCCATATCTCCCAAAGGACCAGCATCGTGAGGGTGTTGAGGTCCTTCCTGTTATGTTGGCCCAAGGCGAGCGCCGTGCACCAATGCAACAACCGATCGTCCGGCGCCGGAGATCGGTCCTCTTGACCCAAGGCCAAGAGACCTCGAACTACACGGAGCGGGCGAAAACGCATGCGATGAGCGGATGGTCGATGGTCTCCTGCTCCTGGCTGCACAAGGGACATGTCTCCTGATGGGGCAAGCCACGTCGCGCCAACCGATCGGAGGTCCAAACCCGGTCCTTGAGGATCAGTGAGCTGAACAGTTTGCAACGCAACGGAGCCCTGGAGTGCCAAGTGAAGCTAGCTCCTAAATCATGCTCGCGGCCTATGAACCTGCTGGCATACGCCGATCGCATCGAGAACACGCCAGATGTCTCCCAAGCCCAGCGGACCCTATCCGCAATCCTCGGACGCAGTTGCACCTCCGTAACCCTGTTCCACAATGCAAGGAACTGCTCGAGCTCAGGTTGAGATAGGTCCGGGCCGAGATCCCTTGCCCAGGCACCCCCTGCTGCCTCTGCCACCGATCGCGAGGCCTTGATCCGGGGCCGGATCTTCGTGTAAACCAAAGGTGCGATCTCCTGCACCCTCCACCCATCGAGCCACCGGTCCTCCCAAAAAAGGCAGTCAACACCATCTCCTAAGTCCACGAATATAGCCACCTGATATATCTGGAGCGAGGTCGCCATCGTGTCGATCTTGAATTTTGTCCAGGGCCGTGAGTTGTCTGTCCTCCACATCCAAAGCCAACGAGCCCGCATAGCCGCGTTGAGCCAGCGCAGGTTCGGGAGGCCCAGACCACCCGCCCACTGAGGCTGGCAGATGGTATGCCAAGCCACAACGCACTGCCCGGTTCTCGCATCCTCTTCCCCCGCCCACAAGAAGCCCCGACATATCTTGGTGATATTCGACAGTACCTTGGGGAAGAGGACATCAACGCCAACATCGCATGCACGGGCATGGCGCAATCACGAACTGGACCAAACGCAGCCTCCCAGCCTTGTCAAGCGATCTAGCTCGCCAGAAGGGAAGCTTGCCTGTGATGCCATCCACCAAATCCTGGAATTGGATGGTCGAGGGCTTCCTGAGCGTGAGGGGCAGCCCCAGGTACTTGACTGGTAAGGATTCCAGCTTAAAACCAAGGCCATCTCTGATTTGGGCCTCCAGATTGTCATCACATCGGATGGGGATGGCACTGCACTTGGCGGGGTTGAACTGCAGGCCCGACGCCACGCCAAAGTCGTGCAGGATGGCTACACATAGCTCAAAGTCACCCTACGCCGGTTTGAGGAAAACCATCACGTCATCAGCAAAGAACGACAGACGATGCTTGAGACCATGGGGCATGAGAGGGGACAACAATCTGTCTGAGTCTGCAAACTTGAACAACTCACTCAGACCCTCCATAACCAAGAGGAAGAGCAACAACGATATAGAATCCCCTTGCCGGAGTCCCCTCCCATTGGCCAACTTGCTGGCCGGGACACCATTCACCATGACCCTCATGGTCGCCGAGGAAACAAGCTGCACATCCACATGATCCAACGCTTGCCAAAGCCCATCCTCGAAAGGATCTGCAGCAAAAGGCCCAATCCATCGTATCAAACGCCTTTGACATGTCAAGTTTTAGCAAACATGCCGGCAGCTTCGCGGCGTTGAGCTTTCGGGCAGTGGCCTACATGAGCATGAAGTTGTCGTGCAGCGTGCGGCCACGCATGAACGCGCTCTGGTGCAGCCCCACCAGCATGTTCAGTTCAGGCGCGATTGGTTCGACAGAACCTTGACGATGATGCGCGCAATACCATGTATCAGACAAATCAGCCGGAAATCCTTCAAGTCCACAACCCCATCCTTCTTGGGCAACAAATACACAAGGGATCCATTGATCCTAGCAAGTCCATGGGCATCTCCTTGCGAGAACGCATCAATAACGCGCATCACATCCTGCTTGATGATCCCCGAACAAACTCGGTAGAAGCGGCTGCTACTTGTGAGCTGCGTTGGGTTTTCCCCGAAGAGGAGGGGATGATGCAGTATAGTAGAGATAAGTATTCCCTCAGTTATGAAGCCAAGGTTATCAATCCAGTAGGAGAATCACGCAACAACTCGTTAACAACAACTGCACACAAAATAACAAATCCTTGCACCCAACGTGAACAAGGGGTTGTCAATCGCTTGGCAGTTAATTGCAAGATTAAATTGTATGGTGATAAATAGATTGATCGAACAAAAAATAAAATAAAATAAATAAAGTAAAATTGCAGTAAGGTATTTTTAGGATTGTTAATATATGATAGAAGTAGACCTGAGGGCCATAGTTTTCACTAAAGGCTTCTCTCTTGAAAATAGCATACGGCGGGTAAACAAACTACTGTTGGGCAATTGACAGAAAAATAAATAATCATGATGATATACAAGGCAATGATCATGTATGTAGGCATCACGTCCGAGACAAGTAGACCAAAACAATTCTGCATCTACTACTATTACTCCACACATTAGCCGCTATCCAGCATGCATCTAGAGTATTAAGTTCATAAAGAATGGAGTAACATTTTAAGCAAGATGACATGATGTAGACAAAGTAAACTGATGCATGAATAAACCCCATCTTTTTACCCTTAATAGCAACGGTACATACATGTCATGTCCTTTTCTATCACTAGTATTGAGCACCACAAGATCGAACCCATTTCAAAGCACCTCTCCCATTGCAAAATAAATCAATCTAGTTGGCCAAGACAAACCAATAGATCGGAAATACAAAGCTATAACAATCATGCATAAAAGAGTTCGGAGAAAACTGAAATAATATTAATGGATAATTTGATCATAAACTCAAAATTCATCGGATCCCAACAAACACACCGCAAAAAGTAATTACATCAGATAGAACTCCAAGAACATCAAGGACAACATTGTATTGATGATCAAATAGAGAGAAGAAGCCATCTAGCTACTAACTATGGACCCGTAGGTCTGTGGTAAACTACTCACGCATCATCTGAAGGGCGGCAAGGTTGATGTAGAGCCCCTCTGTGATTGATTCCCGCTCCGGCGGAGTACCGGAAAAGGTCCCCAGATGGGATCTCTCGTGCAGCGGCGGAAAAAATATTTCGTGGACTCCTTTGTTGGTTTCCTGATTTTAGAGAATTTATAAAGGCAGAGTTAGGTTAAATGGAGCCACGTGGGCCCCACGAGCCACCAGGGCATGCCCTGGTGCCTCGTGGGCCACTGCTCCATCTTCTCGTCCCCTCCTGAAGCTTCCGGGGTCTCTTATGTCCAAAAAAATCACCAAGAAGTTTCAGGGCATTTGGACTTCGTTCGGTACTGATATTATGAAAAACCAAAAACAGGCAAAAAACAACAATTGGCACTGGGCACTATGTTAATAGGTTAGTCCCAAAAATGATATATAATTGCTTGTAAGTGTATATAAAACATTCAAGATTGATACTATAATGGCATGGAATAATAAAAAATTACAGATACATTGGGAACGTATCAAGCATCCCCAAGCTTAATTCCGTCTCGTCCTCGATTAGGTAAATGATAAAAACAGAAATTTTGATGTGGAATGCTACCTATCATATTCATCATATAATCTTTTCTTTTCTGGCATGGACATTTGGAATTGAACGATTCAAAGCAATAGTATATAGTTTGACATGAAGACATCAATACTCAAGCATACTAACAAGCAACAATGTCTTTCAAAATATCGACGCTAAAGAAAGTTATGCCTAAACCATTATGCTCAATCATTTAATGGTACAGCGAGGTGATATACAAACGGTTTTTAACCCCTTCCCGCGACGGTATTTTAAACCGTCGCCAAGTGAGTGTGGGAAATAGGGGGTCCTTCCCACACGACCTAGAAACCGTCGGGGATAGGGAGCCATGATGCATACATTTTGCATAAGTAAGCGTATGCGATGCAGGCATCTATCCCAAATGCGATTCTTCACACAACTTTTTATGATATATTGAATATCCCAGACGCTCCATATTTGCTACTTGTGTGTGCTGGCATTACCATTGCACACGCTATTATGTGGTGCGACGTTTATGATGCGCAGTCCATCACAAACAGTTCATGATTGCCAAGCGTGTGCAATCAGGAGACTATCACACACATTCACTTGCCCTGAACCGTATGCGATATATAATTAAGAAGATTACCTAATCATTGTATGAGTGTCGGATAGGATTACGAAATGTCGGACCGTCGTACCAGTGTCATACAGGATAACTATCACACACGCTATTATGTGGTGCAACGTTTACGATGCCTATGACATCTGAAACAGTTCATGATTGTAAACCGTGTACGATAAGGTGACTACCATAACATTTAGTTTGATTGCACCGTTTGTGATATTGTGTGACATCACACATGCTTCGCGAACGGCAACTGTGTGCATGGTCGCACACGTTTCCTCTCTGCAAACCGTGTCGGAAGTACATGTATATCACACACATTGTGCTTTATAGACCGTGTGCGCCATAACGACCTGCAGAGCATATTTCGACCCTAATTAAATCGCTGCTATTTAAAATTGTGCCGAATTTGAATTTGAAAATTGGCTATAACTTTATTCATATCCATAAGGTTAAACAACCAATGCATTATTCAATTCACAGATACACATGTTCAAGAATTACATAAGCACCAAATAAAGAATGATGAACCAGGTTGTATACCTGTACTATTAAACATGGTAAAGAAAGATGCAAACGACATTCTGGTTGCTGAACAAGGTGAAGCAGAATGCCCGTATTGTGCTTTCCTCCATGCAGAAGGCACACACAACTCAGTCAAACCCCTTGTGATGGCCGACAACCCATCCTTCACTGTTTTCATGACTCATGAGGGCATCTAGATAGTCATTGTGTTATGGTAGAAATACTTTAACCTTTGCATGCCCACCAATCATGTAGTTTGAGAGGTAATCTTGAGTAAACTGCTTCGAGAACCACTTCAAAGGAAAAAATTCTGACATTGTCATCTAACACAACTCATTATGGGCAGTAAAAAGAAGGCTACAGAGTTCTTACTTACCATGCTACAGTTCACTGTTGTCTTGCATAAAGTGTAAACAAATAGTTCGATTGACATCTTTTGACCCATTTTAATAACAATCTTTATCAGTTTCCTCTCTTAAAGCTAGTTCATGAATATCTCATTGCCCCATAGGCAGAAAGGGTCAAAGCACGGATCTTTACAAATGACGTGTACCTAAAAGCACCAAGTTAACATTAGAAGCTAAACAACAATTGCAATATGATGTAGTACAACACTCCCTCCGTCCCATTATATAAGATTTTAAAGCATCCAATATATTCACGACGTGGATGAATAAACATCTTATATTATGGGGCAGAGGGAGTTTATTACATTTCTACAAATATCAGCCAATTAACTGCAGTTAACTGCTGCTGTGTTATTGGTGTTCTTGCTGCTCTTCTATGTATATCTAAGACATCATCAGAACATTAAGGTAACACTCTTGGTTTGAGGCTACGTTTGCCAAAGGTTGCCACACCTAAGCTTAGGCAAGTTTGACCAACTTAGGTGTGTGTTTGGTTCAAGCCACATCTTAGGCAAGCCACACTATGTTCCCACATCACATGCACTCAAAAAGTGTGGCAAGATTCTCTTAGGCGTGCCAACTTGTGGCTCTCGTTTTGAAGAACTAACCCTTTGGCAAGTTTGGCAACATTGTATGGCAAAGTGTGGCACTCCTAGGCCTAGAACCAAACAACCCTTCCTTGTTGCTGTGTGGCCTAGGATTGCATATTTAGTCATTTAGTACAATGCATCTTGCTATGTAGCCTCATATATGTTAAATACGGCCCTAGGTAACCTAACGATAAATGGGTTACAAATATATTCAATTAAATGTTTGATTCAATGATTAATCCCTTATCAGCCCCCCCGGCCTATATGATACCAGCTACCGATATCCTGAACATATAAGCCATGGGATGAAACTAACCTCGATGGTAAACAACAGATGTTCCCAATATTGTCGTATGTAAGTACATCTAAAGGCATCTTAAGCACAACATGCTAAACATCAACCAAATATATCCATGGTAAAGAACATAATCTCCAAATGATAGCTTCATGGCGAAGGTTTAAGCATGCTAGTTAAGAAAAACAAGAAGTGAAAAGGTGTGTTATTAACTGCAATGGGCTTAATATTTAAAAACAAGTAAACATAGTCATTCAAAGTTGTATTGTGCAGGTCTAAGTACACTAGTTATTGTTAAATCAAATGGAAAGGCGTGTTAAATACTCCCTCCGGTCCTTTTCACTCTGCATATAAGAATTGTCTGAAGTGAAACTTCATAAAGTTTGACCTTATTTATATGAAAAAATATCAACATCTACCATGCTAAAGTTATACAATATGAAAATTTAAGTCATGACACATCTACTGATATTGATTTCATATTATGAATGTTGGTAATTTTTTCTATAAAGTTGGTCAAACTTTATGAGGCTTGACTTTAGACAAATCTTATACGCGAACTAAAAAGGACCGGAGGGAGTACAACATGCTTAACAATAACCAAATATAGTCATTCATAGAGCTATTATTAATATTGGTATTGATGAAATTGAACTATACAGTTCATACTAGCACATATAGAACATCACATGGGGAATAGCTGAAATAAACAAGGCATACTATGAACAACCAAAGATGGCAATTGAAACTGGACATATGCTAACTACAAACAACCGAACAACCAAAAACCGTAGAAATAAACAAGGCGTAATGCAAACAACCAAATATGGTAATGAATACTGGACAAGTTCTCACTACAAAAGGGGTTCGAGAAAACAAATCATGGGATTCCCCCGGTAAAGAGGCACGGCAAAACAAATCATGGGTTTCCTCACTTATCACAGATTGGATCTTCCTTGTGGTCGTCGTCGATGAGGTCTGACTTGGCACCCGAGGATCCCGAGCTAGCATTGCAGAACATGTCCTTTAGAAATGACAAAAGGGGTTCCATGGCGATGAAGGATGGCAATGTTGGAAATATGCCCTAGAGGCAATAATAAAAGCATTATTATTATATTTCCTTGTTCATGATAATTGTCTTTTATTCATGCTATAACTGTATTATCCGGAAATCGTAATACACGTGTGAATACATAGACTACAATACGTCCCTAGTAAGCCTCTAGTTGACTAGCTCGTTGGTCAACAGATAGTCATGATTTCCTGACTATGGACATCAGATGTCATTGACAACGGGATCACGTTATTAGGAGAATGACGTGATGGACAAGACCCAATCCTAAGCATAGCACAAAGATCGTGTAGTTTGTTTTGCTAGAGCTTTTCCAAATGTCAAGTATCTCTTCCTTAGACCGTGAGATCGTGTAACTCCCGGATACCGTAGGAATGCTTTGGGTGTACCAAACGTCACAACGTAATCGGGTGACTATAAAGGTGCATTACGGTATCTCCGAAAGTGTCATTGGGTTGACACGGATCGAGACAGGATTTGTCACTCCGTATGACGGAGAGGTATCACTTGGGCCCACTCGGTAGTGCATCATCATAATGAGCTCAAAGTGATCAAGTGTCCGGTCACGGGATCATGCATTACTGATGCGAGTAAAGTGACTTGCCGTAACGAGACTAAGCGAGGTATTGGGATACCGATGATCGAGTCTCGGGCAAGTAACATACCGTCGACAAAGGGAATAGCATACGGGGTTGCTTGAACCCTCGACATCGTGGTTCATCCGATGACAACATCGAGGCGTGTGGGAACCAACATGGGTATCCAGATCCGCTGTTGGTTATTGACCGGAGAGCGTCTCGGTCATGTCTACATGTCTCCCGAACCCGTAGGGTCTACACACTAAGGTTCGGTGGCGCTAGGGTTAATAGGAAGACTAGTATGTGATTACGAATGTTGTTGAGTCCGGATGAGATCCGGACATCACGAGGAGTTCGGAATGGTTCGGAGGTAAAGATTTATATATGGGAAGTCGTCAAGCGGACACGAAAAAGTTTGGGTCATATCGGTTTATGGAGGGTCCACCGAAAGGTTCGGAGGACCACGGGAGGGCCACCCCTTTCGGGGGCCACTTGGGCTGCGTGGGAGGCAGCCAGCCCCTGGTGGGCTGGGCGCAACCTCCCTTGGCCCATGCGCCTAGGGTTGAGGGAACCTAAAGGCGCCCCTTGCTTGGGGGCAAGCCCCTCCCTTGCCGCCGCCCCCTCTAGATGCATCTAGAGGGGCCGCCCCTCCTCCTTCCCCCTATAAATAGAGGGGTGGAGGGAGGCTGCACACACCATTGAAGGCGCAACCTCCCTCCCCAACACCTCTCCTCCTCCGCATAAGCTTGGCGAAGCCTGCGGGAGAACAGTCCTCCATCGCATCACGCCGTCGTGCTGCCATTGAGTTGTCTTCCTCAACCTCTCCTTCCTCCTTGCTGGATCAAGGCGAAGGAGGCGTCGTCGTCCCGTCACGTGTGTTGAGCGCGGAGGTGCTGTCCGTTCAGCACTTGGTCATCGGTGATCGGAATCACGTTGGGAACGTCTTCATCATCACCACTCCCTCGAACGCTTCCGTACTCGATCTACAAGTGGTATGTAGATGCAAACTCTCTCTCGTAACTCGTTTCTTAGATGAACTCATAGATAGATCTTGGTGAAACCGTAGAAATTTTTTAATTTTCTGCAACGTTCCCCAACAGTGGCATCATGAGCTAGGTCTATGCGTAGTTCTCTATTGCACGAGTAGAACACAATTTAGTTGTGGGCGTGGATCTTGTCAATTTACTTGCCGCTACTAGTCTTATCTTGCTTCCGCGGTATTGTGGGATGAAGCGGCCGGACCAACCTTACGTGCGCTTACGTGAGACCGGTTCCACCGACTAACATGCACTAGTTGCATAAGGTGGCTGGCGGTGTCTGTCTCTCCTACTTTAGTTGGAGCGGATTCGATGAAAAGGGTCCTTATGAAGGGTAAATAGAAGTTGACAAGATCACGTTGTGGTTATTCGTAGGTAAGAAAACGTTCTTGCTAGAACCCAATTGCAGCCACGTAAAAGATGCAACAACAATTAGAGGGCGTCTAACTTGTTTTTGCAGCAATTGTCATGTGATGTGATATGGCCAAGTTGTGATGAATGATGAATGACATATTGTGATGTATGAGATCATGTTCTTGTAATAGGAATCACGACTTGCATGTCGATGAGTATGACAACCGGCAGGAGCCATAGGAGTTGTCTTTATTTTGTATGACCTGCGTGTCATTGAAGAGCGCCATGTAACTTACTTTACTTTATTGCTAAGCGTTAGCCATAGAAGTAGAAGTAGTCGTTGGCGTGACAACTTCATGGAGGCACAATGATGGAGATCATGATGATGGAGATCATGGTGTCATGCGGTGACAAGATGACCATGGAGCCTCAAAATGGAGATCAATGGAGCTTTATGATATTGGCCATATCATGTCACTACTATATAATTGCATGTGATGTTTATTATGTTAATACATCTTGTTTACTTAGAGCGACGGTAGTAAATAAGATGATCCTTACAACAATTTCAAGAAGTGTTTCCCCTAACGTGCACCGTTGCTAAAGTTAAATAAGCTTCTAAGCACCACGTGATGATCGGGTGTGATGGATTCTTATGTTCACATACAACGGGTGTAAGACAGATTTACACACGAAAACACTTAGGGTTTACTTGACGAGGCTAGCATGTACAGACATGGCCTCGGAACACGGAGACCAAAAGGTCGAACACGAGTCGTATAGAAGATACGATCAACATGAGAATGTTCACCGATGATGACTAGTCATCTCACGTGATGATCGGACACGGCCTAGTCGACTCGGATCGTGTAACACTTAGATGACTAGAGGATGTCTAATCTGAGTGGGAGTTCATAATTTGATTAGATGAACTTAATTATCATGAACTTAGTCTAAAACTTTTGAATGACATGTCTTGTAGATCAAATGGCCAGCGCTCATGTCAACTTGAACTTCAGCGCGTTCCTAGAAAACCAAGCTGAAAGATGGCGGCAGCAACTATCTGGACTGGGTCGGAACTTGAGATCATCCTCATAGCTGCCAGAAACAATATGTCCTAGAAGGACCGCTAGGTGGCGCTCCGTCCCGAAGAACCAAGACATTATGAATGCTTGGCAGTCTCGTGCCGATGATTACTCCCTCGTTCGGTGCGGCATGCTTTACAGCTTAGAACCGGGGCTCCAAAAGCGTTTTGAGCATCACGGAGCATATGAGATGTTCGAGGAGCTGAAACTTGTTTTCCAAGCTCACGCCGGGTCGAGAGATATGACATCTCCGACAAGTTCTATAGTTGTAAGATGGAGGAAAACAGTTACATCGGTGAGCACATTCGAAGATGTCAGGGTTGCTGGCCCGTATGACCCAAATGAGTATTAACCTCCACGATGAGGCGGTCATTGACAGAATCCTCGATCGCTCCCACCAAGCTACAAGAGCTTTGTGATGAACTACAACATGCAGGGGATGGTAAAGACCATTCTGAAGTGTTCTCTATCTTTGAAGTCAGCCGAGGTTGAAATCAAGAAAGAACATCAAGTGTTGATGGTCAATAAGACCACTAAGTTCAAGAAGGGCAAGGGCAAGAAGAACTTCAAGAAGGACGGCAAGGAGGTTGCCGCGCCCGTAAGCAAGTTGCGGGAAGAAGTCAAAGAGTGGACCCAAACCCGAGACTCGGTGCTTTTATTGCAAGGGAGGGTCCTTTGAAGCGGAACTGCCCCAAATACTTAGCGGACAAGAAGGCCGCAACACCAAAGGTATATTTGATATACATGTAATTGATGTGTACTTTACCGATTACTCGTAGTAACTCCCGGTATTTGATACGGTGCCGTTGCTCATATTTGTAACTCACGGCGGGAGCTGCGGAATAAGCGGAGGCTGGAAAAGGGCGAGGTGACGATCTTGGCGTCGGGAATGGTTCAGAGTCGATGCGATCGCCGTCGACGCGCTACCTCTTCATTTACCTACGGGATTAGTTATGAACCTTAATAATTGTTATTTGGTGCCAAGTTTGAGCATGAATATTGTATCTGGATCTCGTTTAATACGAGATGGCTACTCATTTAAATCCGAGAATAATGGTTGTTCTATTTATATGAGAGATATGTTTTATGGTCATGCTCCGATGGTCAATGGTTTATTCTTAATGAATCTCGAGCGTAGCATTACACATGTTTATAGCGTGAATACCAAAAGATGTAAAGTTGATAACGATAGTCCCACATACTTGTGGCACTTGCCGCCTTGGTCACATTGGTGTCAAGCGCATGAAGAAGCTCCATCTGATGGACTTTTGGAGTCTTTAGATTATGAATCATTTGACACATGCGAACCATGCCTCATGGGCAAGATGACCAAGACTCCGTTCTCCGGAACAATGGGCGATCAACCAACTTGTTGGAAATCATACATACCGATGTGTGCGGTCCAATGGCGTTGAGGCTCATGGAGGATATCGTTATGTTCTCACTCTCACAGATGACTTGAGTAGATATGGGTATGTCTACTTGATGAAACACAAGTCTGAGACCTTTGAAAAGTTCAAAGAATTTCAGAATGAAGTAGAGAATCAACGTGACGAAAGATAAAATTCTTACGATCAGATCGTGGAGGAGAATATTTAAGTCACGAATTTGGTACACACTTAAGAAAATGTGGAATCGTTTCACAACTAACGCCGCTGGAACACCTCGGTAATAACGGTGTGTCCGAACATCGTGTCGCACTCTATTGGATATGGTGCGGTCTATGATGTCTCTTACCGATTTACCGCTATCATTTTGGGGATACGCTCTAGAGACAGCTACATTCACTTTAAATAGGGCACCGTCTAAGTCCGTTGAGACGACACCGTATGAATTATGGTTTGGGAAGAAACCTAAGGGCTGGTGCAAGCATATCGTTTCTAAAAGTTTGGGGATCACGATGCTTATGTCAAGAAACTTCAACCTTGAAAAGCTCGAACCCAAGTCGGAAAAATCGTCTTCATAGGATACCCTAAAGAAACCATTGGGTATACCTTCTACTTAAAATCCGAGGCAAGACGTGATGGACAAGACCCAATCCTAAGCATAGCACAAAGATCGTGTAGTTCGTTTTGCTAGAGCTTTTCCAAATGTCAAGTATCTCTTCCTTAGACCGTGAGATCGTGTAACTCCGGATACCGTGAGGAATGCTTTGGTGTACCAAGCGTCACAACGAATCGGGTGACTATAAAGGTGCATTACAAGTATCTCCGAAAGTGTCTGCTGGGTTGACACGGATCGAGGCAGGGATTTGTCACCGTGATGACGGAGAGGTATCATCGGCCCACTCGGTAGTGCATCATCATAATGAGCTCAAAGTGATCAAGTGTCTGGTCACGGGATCATGCATTACTGATTTGAGTAAAGTGACTTGCGATAACGAGACTAAGCGAGGTATTGGGATACTGACGATCAGTCTCGGGCAAGTAACATACCGTCGACAAAGGGAATAGCATACGGGGTTGCTTGAACCCTCGACATTGTTGGGGAACGTTGCAGAAAATTAAAATTTTTTCTACGGTTTCACCAAGATCCATCTATGAGTTCTACCATGCAACGAGTAACGAGAGAGTTTGCATCTACATACCACTTGTAGATCGAATACGGGCGTTCTTGAGAGTGGTGATGACGATGACGCTCCCAGCGTGATTCCGATCACCGATGACCAAAGTCACTGAAAGACAGCACCTCCGTGTTCAACACACGTGCAGGGACGATGGCGTCTCCTCCGTCTTGATCCAGCAAGAGAGAAGGAGAGGTTGAAGAAGACAATCCCAATGGCAGCACTGACGGCGTGGTGCAGGGGTACTGTAGTTCTCGCGAGGCTTCGCCAAGCTCAGCGTGAAAGAGAGGTGTTGGGAGGGAGGGCTGCGCCTACAACTGTGTTAGCAGCCTCCCCCCACCCCTCTATTTATGAGGAGGAGAGGGTCAAGGGGGCGGCCCTCTAGGGCAAACCCTAGGGGGGGCGGCGGCCAAGGGAGGAGGGAGGAGGTGGCTTGCCCCCCAAGCTGGCAAGTATTTACATCTTTTGGTATTCACGCTATGAACATGTGTAATACTACGCCGAGATTCATTAAGAATAAACCATTGACCATCGAGCATGACCATAAAACATATCTCTCATATAAATAGAACAACCATTATTCTCGGATTTAAATGAGTAGCCATCTCGCATTAAACGAGATCCAGATACAATATTCATGCTCAAACTTGGCACCAAATAACAATTATTAAGGTTCATAACTAATCCCGTGGGTAAATGAAGAGGTAGCGTGTCGACGGCGATCACATCGACTGAACCATTCCCGACGCCAGATCGTCACCTCGTCCTTCGCCAGCCTCCGCTTATTCCGCAGCTCCTGCCGTGAGTTACAAATATGAGCAACGGCACCGTATCAAATACCCAGGAGTTACTACGACATCGGTAAGGTACACATCAATTACATGTATATCAAATATACCTTTGGTGTTGCCGGCCTTCTTATCCGCTAAGTATTTGGGGCAGTTCCGCTTCCAAAGGACCTTCCCTTGCAATAAAAGCACTCACCCTCGTGCTTGGGTCCATTCTTTGACTTCTTCCCAAACTTGCTTACCGGGCGCGCAATCTCCTTGCCATCCTTCTTGAAGTTCTTCTTGCCCTTGCCCTTCTTAAACTTAGTGGTCTTATTGACCATCAACACTTGATGTTCTTTCTTGATTTCAACCTCGGTGACTTCAAAGATAGAGAATACTTCAGAATGGTCTTTACCATCCCTGCATGTTGTAGTTCATCACAAAGCTCTTGTAGCTTGGTGGGAGCGATCGAGGATTCTGCAATGACCGCCTCATCGGGGAGGTTAATATTCAGTTTGGGTCATACGGTTGTGCAACCTGACATCTTCGTAATGTGTTCACCGACGTAACTGTTTTCCTCCATCTTACAACTATAGAACTTGTCGGAGATGTCATATCTCTCGACCCGGCGTGAGCTTGGAAAACAAGTTTCAGCTCCTCGAACATCTCATATGCTCCGTGGTGCTCAAAACGCTTTTGGAGCCCCGGTTCTAAGTCAAAGCATGCCGCACCGAACGAGGGAGTAATCATCAAGACGAGACTGCCAAGCATTCATAATGTCTTGGTTCTTCGGGACGGAGCTTCACCTAGCGGTCCTTCTAGGACGATTGTTTCTGGCAGCTATGAGGATGATCTCGTGTTCGGACCCAATCCGTATAGTTGCTGCCGCCATCTTTCAGCTTGGTTTTCTAGGACGCGTTGAAGTTCAAGTTGACATGAGCGCTGGCCATTTGATCTACAAGACATATAATTCAAAAGTTTTAGACTAAGTTCATGATAATTAAGTTCATCTAATCAAATTATTAATGAACTCCCACCAGATTAGACATCCTCTAGTCATCTAAGTGATACACGATCCGAGTCGACTAGGCCGTGTCCGATCATCACGTGAGACGGACTAGTCATCGCCGGTGAACATTCTCATGTTGATCGTATCTTCCATACGACTCGTGTTCGACCTTTCGGTCTCCGTGTTCGAGGCCATGTCTGTACATGCTAGGCTCGCCAAGTTTAACCCTAAGTGTTTTGCGTGTGTAAATCTGTCTTACACCCGTTGTATGTGAACGTAAGAATCCATCACACCGATCATCACGTGGTGCTTAGAAGCGACTTAACTGTAGCAACGGTGCACGCTTAGGGAGAACACTTCTTGAAATTGTTCTAAGGGATCATCTTATTTACTACCGCCGTCTAAGTAAACAAGATGTATAAGCATAATAAACATCACATGCAATTATATAGTAGTGACATGATATGGCCAATATCATAAAACTCCATTGATCTCCATCTTCGGGCTCCATGATCATCTTGTCACCGCATGGCACCATGATCTCCATCATCATGATCTCCATCATCGTGCCTCCATGAAGTTGTCACGCCAACGACTACTTCTACTACTATGGCTAACGCGTTTAGCAATGAAGTAAAGTAAGTTACATGGCGCTCTTCAATGACACGCAGGTCATACAAAATAAAGACAACTCCTATGGCTCCTGCCGTTGTCATACTCATCGACATGCAAGTCGTGATTCCTATTACAAGAACATGATCTCATACATCACAATATATCATCATTCATCACAACTTGGCCATATCACGTCACATGACAATTGCTGCAAAAACAAGTTAGACGCCCTCTAATTGTTGTTGCATCTTTACGTGGCTGCAATTGGGTTCTAGCAAGAACGCTTTCTTACCTCGAATAACCACAACGTGATCTTGTCAACTTCTATTTACCCTTCATAAGGACCCTGTTCATCGAATCCGCCCCACTAAAGTAGGAGAGACAGACACCCGCCAGCCACCTTATGCAACTAGTGCATGTTAGTCGGTGGAACCGGTCTCACGAAGAGCACGTAAGGTTGGTCCGGCCGCTTCATCCCACAATACCGCGGAAGCAAGAAACAACTAGTAACGGCAAGTAAGTTGACAAGATCCACGCCCACAACAAAATTGTGTTCTACTCGCAAAGAGAACTACGATAAACCTAGCTCTCGATGCCACTGTTGGGGAGCGTTGCAGAAAATTAAAATTTTTCTACGGTTTCACCAAGATCCATCTATGAGTTCTACCATGCAACGAGTAACGAGAGAGTTTGCATCTACATACCACTTGTAGATCGAATACTGAAGCGTTCTTGAGAGTGGTGATGATGAAGACGTTCCCAACGTGATTCCGATCACCGATGACCAAAGTCTCGAAGGACAGCACCTCCGTGTTCAACACACGTGCGGAGACGATGGCGTCTCCTCCGTCTTGATCCAGCAAGAGAGAAGGAGAGGTTGAAGAAGACAATCCCAATGGCAGCACGACGGCGTGGTGCAGCTGGTACTGATAGTTCTCCGTGAGGCCGCCAAGCTCACGTAGAGAAAGAGAGGTGTTGGGAGGGAGGGGCTGCGCCTACAACTGTGTTAGCAGCCTCCCCCACCCCTCTATTTATAGGAGGAGAGGGTCAGGGGGCGGCCCTCTAGGGCAAACCCTAGGGGCGGCGGCCAAGGAGGAGGGAGAGGGTGGCTTGCCCCAAGCTGAGGCGCCCCTTTAGGTTTCCTCCTCCCAAACCCTAGGCGCATGGGCCTAGGTGGGAGGCGCACCCAGCCCACCAGGGGCTGGTTCCCTCCCACTTAGCCCATGTGGCCCCCGAGAGGTGGCCTCCCGGTGGACCTCCTGAACCTCCCGTGGCCCCCTGACTTTCATCAGATACCACCGAAACTTCCAGAGTCCGCTTAACCACTTTCCATATATAAATCTTTACCTCCGGACCATTCCGAACTCCTCGTGACGTCCGGGATCTCATCCGGACTCAACAACATTCGGTAATCACATACTTGTCTTCCTATTAACCCTAGCGTCCACCGAACCTTAAGTGTGTAGACCCTACGGGTTCGGAGACATCTGCGACATGACCGAGACTACCTCAAGTCAATAACCAACAGCGGATCTGGATACCCATGTTGGCTCCTACATGCTCCTCGATGTTGTCATCGGATGAACCACGATGTCAAGGGTTCAAACAACCCGTATTCTATTCCCTTTGTCGACGGTATGTTACTTGCCCGAGACTCGATCGTCGGTATCCCAATACCTCGTTAGTCTCGTTACCGCAAGTCACTTTACTCGCATCGCAATGCATGATCCCGTGACCAGACACTTGGTCACTTTGAGCTCATTATGATGATGCATTACCGAGTGGGCCCAAGTGATACCTCTCCGCCATGCGGAGTGACAAATCCCGCCTCGATCCGTGTCAACCCAATGGTCACTTTCGGAGATACCGTAGTGCACCTTTATAGTCACCCGCCACGTTGTGACGCTTTGATACACCCAAAGCACTCCTACGGTATCCGGAATTGCACGATCTCATGGTCTAAGGAAGAGATACTTGACATTGGAAAAGCTCTAGCAAAACGAACTACACGATCTTGTGCTATGCTTAGGATTGTTCTTGTCCATCACGCCATTCTCCTAATGACGTGATCCCGCTGTCAATGACATCCGATGTCCATAGTCGAAACCATGACTATCTGTTGACCAACGAGCTAGTCAACTAGAGGCTTACTAGGGACGATTGTAGTCTATGTATTCACACGTGTATTACGATTTCCGGACAATACAGTTATAGCATGAATAAAAGACAATTATCATGAACAAGGAAATATAATAATAATGCTTTTATTATTGCCTCTAGGGCATATTTCCAACAGTATATCGTGGTTCATCCGATGACAACATCGAGGCGTGTGGGAACCAACATGGGTATCCGTGATCCCGCTGTTGGTTATTGACCGGAGCTGCGTCTCGGTCATGTCTACATGTCTCCCGAACCCGTAGGGTCTACACACTTAAGGTTCGGTGACGCTTAGGGTTAATAGGAAGACTTGTATATGATTACCGAATGTTGTTCGAGTCCCGGATGAGATCCCTAAGTCACGAGGAGTTCCTAATGGTCCGGAGGTAAAGATTTATATATGGGAAGTCGCCAAACGGACACCGGAAAAGTTTCGGTCATATCGGTTTTATGGAGGGTCCACCGGAAAGGTTCCGGAGGACCACCGGAGGGGCCACCCTTTCGGGGCCACTTGGGCTGCGTGGGAGGCAGCCAGCCCCGTGGGCTGGGCGCAACCCTCCCTTGGCCCATGCGCCTAGGGTTGAGGGGGGAACCCTAAAGGAGGCGCCCCCCTTGCTTGGGGGGCAAGCCCCCCTCCCCTTGGCCGCCGCCCCCCCTCTAGATGCATATAGAGGGGGCCGGCCCCCTCCTCCCTTCCCCTATAAATAGAGGGGTGGAGGGGAGGGCTGCACACACCATTGAAGGCGCAGCCCCTCCCCTCCCCAACACATCTCCTCCTCCGCATAAGCTTGGCGAAGCCCTGCCGGAGAACAGTCCCTCCATCTGCATCACGCCGTCGTGCTGCCATTGGAGTTGTCTTCCTCAACCTCTCCTTACTCCTTGCTGGATCAAGACGAAGGAGACGCCCGTCGTCCCGCACGTGTGTTGACGCGAGGTGCTGTCCGCTCAGCACTTGGTCATCGGTGATCGGAATCACGCTAGAACGCCTTCATCATCACCACTCCCTCGAACGCCTCCGCACTCGATCTACAAGTGGTATGTAGATGCAAACTCTCTCTCGTAACTCGTTGCTTAGATGAACTCATAGATAGATCTTGGTGAAACCGTAGAAAAATTTTAATTTTCTGCAACGTTCCCCAACAGGAAAATTGTTCATAACGAGCCGCAGGAGATCAACGACAGGGTCATCTATGAGATCGACGGCTGTCGAACCCGAGGGGTTGGGGGTGGGCAACTTAGCCTGTCACATAGCCCGCATCAAGCCTTCGCTGTCGACGACCTCGATGTCGTAGCCGGCGTCCGCGACATGCCAGAATACTCTAGCCCGCTGATTGAAAGGATGCATCTAGTCATCGTCGTCAACTTCCTCGACGACCACCTCGCCGACGTCGGGCGAAGAGGCCATGGTAAAGCTCTTTTGGGCCATTCGCTCCTCGAGCTCCCCGGGAAGCGTAGCCGGGCTTAGGCTGCGACTCTCTGGAGTGGGGGAGGGGTGGAGATGGGGATCTGTGGGAAAGGGGGCGTTTCACAGGCGTCATCTAAGAATCTCAGGGCGACGAGGGTATGTATATCGGTGGGTAGCCTCCATGGGCAGGCCGACAGAGGTTGAGGTTGGAGGCGGCGCGGCGGCAACGGTGATGACCTAGCTAGGTTTCGAGCGAGGGAGGCGTGGTGTGTATGTGTGTGAGCGGGGGATTTGGGGTGATCAGGCGATTTGGGGTGTGTGTGTGGAGGGGGTCCAAGGTGGTGTTTGAGGAAATGCCACGGGTACTAAAAATTTTACTAGGCAGGAGTAAATGGCGGGGCTACCAAAAATTTGGATCAAGGGATTGAAGCAGAGCGGGGCGGGAGTAACAAACATCACACACGGTTAAAACATAATAATCGTGTGCTATGAAACTAAAAAATACTCCAGCCGAGCATATATTTTTGAGATTGCGAAGGATGCAGGCGGGAGTAAAATGCCGGGGCTCCAGTTGAAAAAAATGTCGGGGCTACTGAAAATTTGGATCAACTGAATGAAGCAGAGTGGGAGTAACAAACATCGCACACGGTCCAAACATACGAATTGTGTGCTATCAAACAGAAAAACCCTCTAGACGGGTAGATATTTTTGAGATTGCAGGGAGTAGATATTTTCGAGAGCGTGAGGGAAGCCTCATGGAGCCCAATCTACTGTGACGGTGTGGGTGACAGGGGCAGGGGCGCGGCACATGGGTAGTCCTAGGGAACCGTGTCAGTTGTGTACCCGATCGCACACGGTTGCTGCATTCGACTCATCTGCTATTTATAAATTTGGTGAAAAAACACGGGAATGGGTCAAAACACGAACACACTTGCATGTGGACCAAATATATGTATGAAAAGGGTGGTTTGATGTTCAAATACCCAATGAACAACTTTGATGTGGCACCTGTCGCACAAAGCACACGTTATTATTCCTAGACCCCCCAATAGACACACACACACACACACACTTCATGTTGGCGGGAGGGGAATCCTAGCTATGAACGCATGTCCCCAAATAGTAGGTCTGACATCTCACCCTACCATAACACAAAACTGAAAGGAGTACACCATGGTCACCCCCCCCTTTTGCTTCCGATCAACTGTGGACCGTGTGCGGTCCCACAAATGTCACTACAAAAAAAGACACATCCGTGACATTTTGGGCCGAACGAATTTTTTTCCGTCATGCTTATGACACTTCTGTGACAATAATTGTGACAAAACCTGGTATCATCATAGATGTGGTGGGCTCCTACTTCTATGACAAAAAATCATTACAGAAAATGGGCTTTTCGTCCTGGGCGGGCCGGAGATGCACCTGCATGACATTCTTTGGGCCGTCCATGACGGAAAAATCGTGGTAGAACCGAGGGCAAGGAAAATTTCGGAGAGTTCCCGGTTACGGTGGGTGGTCGGGGCCGAGCGATGCACGGAGGTTTGCGCATTTCTCTCATACACGTACGCGCGTGTGTGCATGGCGTTGCGCTCTAACTGAACCCGAGCGAGGCGTTGAGCTCTAACTGAATCCGACCGAAGTTGCACCTACAACTACTCATTGAAAATAATCCTATTCTTATGGGTAAATGCTCAATATCCAAGTGGGCTTACAAATTTGATCATGATCAATTGCTTTGTGGATTGTCTCATGTCTCTTGATTAGTTGGTATTTATCCCCTCAATATCGCAAGTTTCTTACCTCCAAACAAAATAGTTACTTGTTACTAATAAAAAATCAAAAAGTTTAGCCTACATTCTTCCTTAGATCCCTTCTTTTACTCCGATAGTATTGCGGATCACAATCGATGCAAAGAAAATGAATGCATTTCCATACTATAATAAAAAGGTAAGTGTAATAAATAGAGAACTGGATCATTTCACATGACTTATTCCATTTCTACTCTATGGGATCTTACTGAACTGTGTTCATGGATGACATGGTTGCGGTATGATCATAGAAGATATTCTCCTCAAGTGAACCAGCCTATCCTTCCTAGGTAGGGGACTTACATGTTGATTGGATGCGGAGACACCTTTGGTTGTGAATTCTAATGTGGCAGATCCAATTCTTTATCTGCATGGCCAAATCAATAATTCAAGTCACACACTCCCATAATCCGCCTTTTTTCTTTCGTAAAATTAACTTCAACTATTTGTATTGTATAAAAATACTTTGGAGTTGAAGAGAAGTATCCAAATGACATGTGTTATTTTACAATTGTGACGCCCTCGATTCAATCGTACACTAATCATGCACGAAAATGTGTACGATCAAGATCAAGGACTCACGGGAAGATATCACAACACAACTCTACAAATAAAATAAGTCATACAAGCATCATAATACAAGCCGAGGGCCTCGAGGGCTCGAATACAAGTGCTCGATCATAGACGAAGTCAGTGGAAGCAACAATATCTAAGTACGACATAAGTTAAACAAGGTGCCATAAGATGGCTAGCACAAACCGGATACAGATCGAAGAGGAGCAGGCCTCCCGCTCGATCCTCCTAGGTTACTCCCGGTCGCCGCCGCCGGCTGCACGTAGTAGTAGGCACCTCCAGTAGTAGTCGCCGAGGCGGTGGCGCCTCGCTCTGGGCTCCATCGTCTGCTGCAGCAATCGAGTAGAGGTAGGGGAAAAGGGGAACAAGGCAACCGTGAGTACTCATCCAAAGTACTGCAAGCAAGGAGCTACACTACATATGCATGGATATATGTGTAAAGGGCCATATCAAGGACCGAATCTGCAGAATGCCGTAATAAGAGGGGATAGCTAGTCTTAACGAAGACTACGCTCGACACCGCCTTGCAACAGTAGGAGGGACAATCAAGTCCTCCAAGTAACATCACATAGCAATAATCCTACCCGCAATCCCTGCTCATAACCCCGAGCGAGAGCGACCACCGGTTGTATCCGCACTTGGAAGGGTGTGTTTTATCAAGTATCCGGTTCTAGTTGTCATAAGCTCAAGGTACAACTCCAAGTCGTCCTGTTATCAAGATCACGGCTATCCGAATAGATTAACTTCCCTGCAGGGTGCACCATCTTACCCAAAGACGCTTGATCCCATTTGGCCGGACACACTTTCTGGGTCATGCCCGCCGGAAGATCAACACGTCGCAGCCCCACCTAGGCACAACAGAGAGGCCAAGCACGCCGGTCTAAACCTAAGCCGCAGGGTCCAGGCCCATCGCCTGAAAGCACACCTGCACGTTGCGCTGTGAAGAGCAGACCTAGCCTAACAGCGTTCAGTCCAATCCGGTGCGCGCCGCCGTCAGCCGACGTCTGAAGTGCTTTACCGATACCACGACGCCGGATACCCATAACTACTCCCGCGTAGATGGTTAGTGCGTATAAGCTCAGAGCCAACTCAGATCAAATACCAAGACCTCGTTAAGCGTGTTAAGTATCCGCTGACGCCGAGCAGGCCAGGCCCACCTCTCTCCTAGGCGGTCTCAACCTGCCTGTCGCTCCGCCACAAAGATCCATCCAGAGGGCCGTCGGGACAAAGGTCCTTTCAGCCCCAACTGTGAATCACTCATGGTGCTCCACAAGCCGACCCGACTTTAGTCTCCACATGTATCATGTATAAAGTATATAGTATATACCCGTGATCACCTCCCGAGTGATCACGGCCCGATAGTATAGCACGGCAGACGGACAAGAATGTAGGGCCACAGATGAAAGTACTAGCATCCTATACTAAGCATATAGGATTGCGTAAGGTAACAACATAGAGTAACAAGGACAAAGCTATGCAGCGATAGGAGTATCTCGAAAGCGAATATGCTATACTACTCTAATGCAAGCAGATAGAGAAGAGTAGGCGATATCCGGTGATCAAAGGGGGCTTTCTGGTTGCTCGCAAGAGAAGGGTTCGTCGTCGATGTAGTCGTACTCGGTGGCATCGTGGCGGTCTCGAGTCTCACCGAAAGGAGTAACGGAGGGGGAACACAATAAATAACAGAGCAATCAAATGTAACACAAAGCAAGGCGCAGCAATACGTTGTGCTAGGGGTGACCTAACGTAGGGATAGGCGATACCGGTGAAGGGGGAAACATCCGGGAAAGTATCCCCGGTGTTCCGTGTTTCCGGACAGATGAACCGGAGGTGAAATGTTGCAGGTTCACTGTGCTAGGGACGCGGGGCGGACAAACGGGCTGCGTATCCGGATTCGTCTCGTCGTTCTGAGCAACTTTCATGTACAAAGTTTTTCCATCCGAGTTACGGATTATTTTATATTAATTTTCAAAGTTTTAATTCATTTTCTAATTTATCTTAATTCGAAATTAATGTTAAATTGCTAGATGTACCCAGACAAAGTACACAAAATTGTACACTTGGCCGACAAGTGGGACTAGGGGAACCCAGTTGACCCGATCAACAGTCCAAGCAACGGTCAACTGTTTGACTGTTGACTTGTCAAACTACTGATTAGGGCCTGTGTCATTGGCACACACCTTAAATTAGCATATTATTTATTTTAACTTCTGGTTTAATCTAATGTTGGGGTCCCACATGTAATAGACTAGCATTTTCTTTAGAGGATTAATTTAGTACTTGAGGGCCACATGTACTAGACTCAAAGTGGGGTGGCTAGTACTAAAGAGGATTAGCCCTAATTGATTTTGGGCCAGCCGTGAGGCCCTGCGCATACACGCACACATAGCACACGCCACTCGGCCATGGCCTTGGCCAAGGCCATGGTCAACTGCAAGCAGCAACGCAGTGGCAAGATACACGAGAGCAGAGAGCAACGGCAACGCATCGCAGCAACAACAATAGCAAGCCGAGCAGCAGTGTGACTATTGCAGCAGCTAGCAGAGACAGAGGGCAACGGCACACACATACACGTACGCGTACGCCGGAGCTCGAACAAGCTCGGGGACGGCGACTACAACAACGACTCGAGGGAGCGGGTTACGGAGGCGGAACGGAGCGGGGATGAGGGGGAATCGAAGGCGCAGCTCACAGCGAAGCTCGTAGAGGGCTTGATGAAGCCGGAGGGGTCGAGGAGAGCGGATCGATGGCGAGGTCGTGGTGGCTGTGCGTGGGGTGGATCCCGATGGCGAGCGCTGGCGGCGGCCTGGAGACGAGCCGAGGGGCGTAGAGGAAGGAGACGACGACGGCGGACCGCCTGGACGCCGTGGCGTAGCTCGGGTGGCGGTGGCAGCGGATCGATCTTGAACACGGCGACGACCGCTGGGATTCGCGTTAGGGAGAAGACAATGGCGAGGGAGAGAAGGGAATTGAGCTAGGGTTGGGAGGAGGAGAGAGCGATCTTGTAGGGCGCCGGGGTGGATGGCCGCCCGTGGCCATCGGCGCCAGATACTGGTCGCCTCAAGGCCCACAAGCACCGATGAACAGAGGAAGGGACAACCTAGCGGTGGGCTGGGCTTCAGCAGGGGTGTTGGGCCAAAGTGCACCTTGACTTTAGTTTTTTAACTCTTTGCTATTTTGTATTTTCTGCTACTGTTTTGCATCAAGTCAGGGGCACCAAATGATTTTTGCTTTGAGCGGAACTTTGCACATAAATCTAACACAAAAGCTAAGAGTGGCACAAAAGTTTGGGTCAATTGGAAACTCATAAATATTTGTTTATTATGAAAAGGCCAATTTAAATGAGTTTGGACCACTCATTAATTTCCTAGGAATTTATTTTTGAGCCAAACCAAGTTGTTTTCAACATGACATTGATCAGGGAAATTTGTATAGAACTATTCGAGCATTTTAGTTTTATAGCTTGAGGAGAAATAATTTTGACTTGTCTTTTGAATTTGAATTTGAGGTCGGTTTGGGATAAGGTGATGATTAGCAAAATTTAATAATGATGATGTGGCACCATTAATAGAGTTTACTGTAGCATGACACCGGGGGTGTTACAAATCTCCTGCACTACAAGAAATCTCGTCCGAGATTTAAGGGGTGGAGTAAGGGGAAAGACTCGGGAAGGATTTGAGCTCAACACAAGATAGTTACATGGGGACTATCTCAGTGAACGTTGCAAAGAGGCATCTCTCGAGTTGAAATTCAAGGAAGTCATCGAGAGCAAGGTAAGAAGGTGCAATAAGAAGCTTCAAACGGGTAGGCAATCGTTCGTTGCCTAAAACAGAGTGTGAACGGGTTTCAGAGTGATGGTAATATGTATTTTGTCTGATACCAGAATTGGTGATCTCACGGAAGGTGGCTTGTGAATTACATACGAAACCAAGCATGAGGAATTTTTTTGAAACAGGGGTATACAGGAGAGTCAGGTTTCGATCATGTGGAACTGTGGGTTATGGGCCACTATGTGGGTTAAAAGTAGAAAGGGGGCTGACATCTTGTACGATCACGATAGCAAGGCATGTCAGAGAGTAGCAAGTCAGTTATGTCGGCAACAATGTTGGTACCAAGGGCGAGGGACAAAGAGAACCTTTTTCCTGCTCGTTGAACGAGGCGGACCATTAGGCAAAGTTCTCGGCCATCGGTGGTTACCGAAATGTCATCAACAAAAGTAACAGGGTCTCATTGTCAGAGTTCCGAGGTGTTTACATAAGAAGTAAATTATTACTGCTTAGGTTATATAGACTACAAGAAAGGTCAAACAGACCAATGGAAAGGAAAAATGTGTTTAAACACATATTTCAGGGGTATATCCTTCCCAAGGACGAGCAGAGCAAGATATCCATGACAGGATATAAAGTAGAAAACCAGTTAGGTAAGGTGGGGAGGAACCTCATGGTATTACCCATACAACGGTGTTAGGATAAATGATAAATAAAATTTAGCATCGTGCTTCAAATGTTCCTGTTGAAAATCGGAGTACCATTGACATGCTTCGAGATAGCATTGGCGTGGTCTTCAGGTGAAGATCAGACTTTGGAAACACGAAGGATCCATCAGGAATAACTTGTAGAATAAGTCTTACAATTTCCTCATGGATGAGCGGATAACCTTGCTGAAAAGGAATCTATAATGATAGGTCCTGCCGGAAGTGCTAGGCATGACATCCTGCTACCGGTCATCAAAGGATCAACATCATAAATCTTGAAAGTTGTCCCAACCATCATATCGACCGAGATTCAGATCCGATTGGTGTCGGGATACCTCGGACTTAGGATACCGAGAAGAAAAGGTGCAACGCAAATTGACGAGATGACATTGTAAGATTCTCGGAAATGAACTATGAAGTGATTTCATAACAAGAGTCCATCATTAACCCAAGGAGAGGACAAGGAGGTGTCTGGCGAACTCAACGGCAGTTCACCGAGATTCCCAAAGATGGACTTCCACAATTAAGTGAACAAGGAGATAACATTTGTCAGATCAAATGATACAAGGAAGTATGCTCGAGGAAAACATACACAAGTAAACATTGGTTGAAAGGTGCGCCCGATGGGTTGGGTTGCACGACCAATGTCAGAATGGTGATTCAGAGAAGTATTTCTATGTCAAGAATTCTCAAGAGGTGGAACAAATCTCGAACATTCTTGACATAAAGGATGGTAATACTCCAAGGTAAAGAAGAGCGATTGCTTTGGGTAGCAAGGAGCTCAAGGTATAACACCAAACATGAACAAGCTTGTGTTGGTGGGAAGGCAATAAAGTGGTCGATGGTAATACAAATCATCGAGGGCAAGGATGGTATTCCTCATCATGAATTCAATTGATATCCCGGATGAGCTCGAATGTTGACGATCATGACAATGATATAGCCAAACAGGCTAGGAATGGCGTGGTCGGTACAAACTCGTACTTATAGAAGCTTCTTGAAGAGTTGTTGAACCGTAGTGCGGACTCGGTTCGAGTTATCGGTGTCTTTGAGTGTTTAATAACTTCGAGCCCGTGAGAAATTGGAATCGATGGGAAGGTAGTAGTTGATGAACTCATAAAATTTATGCGTTCGATGATAATCTCGAGATACCGTGGGGTAATACCGACACAAGATCAAAGTAAAGGTTGGACTGGTGTATTGATCCATAGAAGACAATTGTTTTAACTTGTCCGAGAAATGAGATCAAGAAGAACAATCATGGTTGGAACCACGATTGCAAAAGGCCGATCCTAGATATAAGATGAACTTATACCAAGGAATAATTCATTTAAGAGAAGCTTTAATGATAAGATATACATCGTGTCCTGGCATGAACACAAGTTCAAGGTCGACTCCACTTCTCCAATGCAAAGACTTTCATTCACTTCTCACGTTCGATGAAGTTGCGGTGTTGAAATTTTATCTGCGAAGCACCGGAAGAGTAATATTCGTGAAAACTTTCGAGTTCACACGGTTTAGAGAAGGCATATGTTCAACCCATAGGGCTTCTTAGAAACATATACCACCAGTTTCAAGAGTAAATAACACAAGCTCGGAGGTAGAGCATGGTTGACAAAGCAGAGGATGCAATTTACCAAAGGCATTATGTATCGGGAAGGTCTCACAAAGTTATTGAATATGAAGGATCTTGTGGGTAAAATCCAATAATGGACCTGATGGTCCACGAGGTCCGACGTGAGCATCGAGACTTAACTAGAGGAAGAAGAATGCAAGGAGATCAGGTTATAGAAACAATGACTAACTCAATTGTCAAATGCAAAGGAATTATGATTCCAAAATCAAGGGTCGAAGCAATGCTCGATTAGGGATGGATAAGTTGAATAGCCTTAGGGTACAATCAACGATAATTGGATTGATCGAGAACCAATTCCGATAAATGAATGGCAGCTCAGCCGAAAAGTAATTTATAAGGATCAATGATGATTGCGGTATTCAGAAACATATTGAGTCAACAGACTCAAAATGATAATGACAAGGAATGTCAATAAGACTACCAGATTTATGGGATTAACCATAATGCAAGCAAGCAAAATTTCAAGAGCCAAGGCTCGGAGGATTTTCGGAAGATCGAATAGTATTTTGAAGACTTTTGTGTAACACATGAACAAGCTGGGGATGGCGGATACTCGACAAGTGCGAGGATTTATTTGAAGGGGTATTCATGCGGCAAAGAAGCGCTAGGCGGTAGGCACGAAGTAGTCTCGGAACAATAGAAAACTTGGGTATCTTGTAATAACAAGATCAATGGGGATGATCGTAAGAATGGCAAGTGTAAGTAGTTATCCATAAGGATTTATCGGTGGTCGGGAATAGCAAAAGTGATGGGCGAAAGTCTCGAGAGTATATCAAAGAGTATCTCCGAAATCTTACGGTGTAGTCGGTGACCATCTGATGAAGGGCTCTCCGGAGAAGTATTATCGAGAACCTAGAGTCGAGTTAGTAAAATCGTTTAACCCGAGTAGAAGAGAGTTCGAGTCCCGAGTAAAGATCGAGGAGTAAAAGATCCTAATACCACCCAATGGCGGCGTGTGCCGTAAGACACACAGCCATGTTAGTAAAAGTTTTGCAATGTCTAGACTCAACTTCGCCAAGGAGTTGGAAAGGGGATTCCTACAGCGATGGCTCGATACCAACTTGACGCCTCGATTCAATCATACACTAATCATGCACGCAAATGTATGCGATCAAGATCAAGGACTCACGGAAGATATCACAACACAACTCTACAAATAAAATAAGTCATACAAGCATCATAATACAAGCCAGGGCCTCGAGGGCTCGAATACAAGTGCTCGATCATAGGCGAGTCAGTGGAAGCAACAATATCTGAGTACGGACATAAGTTAAACAAGGTGCCATAAGATGGCTAGCACAAAGCGGGATCTGATCGAAGAGGAGCAGGCCTCCCGCCTGGATCCTCCTAGGTTACTCTGGTCGTCGTCGGCGGGCTGCACGTAGTAGTAGGCACCTCCAGAGTAGTAGTCGCCGTGGCGGTGGCGTCGCTCCTGGCTCCATCGTGCAGTTGCAGCAATCGAGTAGAGGTAGGGGAAAAGGGGAACAAGGCAACCGTGAGTACTCATCCAAAGTACTGCAAGCAAGGAGCTACACTACATATGCATGGATATATGTGTAAAGGGCCATATCGGTGGACCGAACTGCAGAATGCCGAGAATAAGAGGGGATAGCTAGTCTTAACAAAGACTACGCTCGGACACTGTCTTGCAACAGTAGGAGGGACAATCAAGTCCTCCAAGTAACATCACATAGCAATAATCCTACCCGGCAATCCCTGCTCATAACCACGAGCGAGAGCAACCACGGTTGTATCCGCACTTGGAAGGGTGTGTTTTATCAAGTATCCGGTTCTAGTTGTCATAAGCTCAAGGTACAACTCCAAGTCGTCCTGTTATCAAGATCACGGCTATCCGAATAGATTAACTTCCTGCAGGGTGCACCATCTTACCCAAAGACGCTTGATCCCATTTGGCGGACACACTTTCTGGGTCATGCCCGGCGCGGAAGATCAACACGTCGCAGCCCACCTAGGCACAACAGAGAGGCCAAGACGCCGGTCTAAACCTAAGCGCAGGGTCAGGGCCCATCGCCTGAAAGCACACCTGCGCTATGCGTCTGTGGCGGAAGCAGACCTAGCCTAACAGCGTTCCAGTCAATCCGGTGCGCGCGCCGCTTCGTCACGACGTCTGAAGTGCTTGGTGATACCACGGCGCCGGGATACCCATAACTACTCCCGCGTAGATGGTTAGTGCGTATAAGCTCGTAGCCAACTCAGATCAAATACCAAGACCTCGTTAAGCGTGTTAAGTATCCGCGAACACCGAGCAGGCCAGCCCACCTCTCTCCTAGGCGGTCTCAACCTGCCTGCCGCTCCGCCACAAAGATCCATCCAGAGGGCCGTCGGGACAAAGGTCCTTTCAGCCCCAATCCGTGAATCACTCATGGGTGCTCCACAAGCCGACCCGACTTTAGTCTCCACATGTATCATGTATAAAGTATATAGTATATACCCGTGATCACCTCCCGAGTGATCACGGCCCGATAGTATAGCACGACAGACGGACAAGAATGTAGGGCCACAGATGAAAGTACTAGCATCCTATACTAAGCATATAGGATTGCAGGTAAGGTAACAACAATAGTAACAAGGACAGGCTATGCAGCAGTATAGGAGTATCTGAAAGCAGTAACATGCTATACTACTCTAATGCAAGCAGTATAGACAAGAGTAGGCGGTATCTGGTGATCAAAGGGGGGGCTTGCCTGGTTGCTCTGGCAAGAGAAGGGTTCGTCGTCGATGTAGTCATACTCGGTGGCATCAGCGGCGGTCTCGGAGTCTACCGGAAAGGAGTAACGGAGGGGGAACACAATAAATAACAGAGCAATCAAATGTAACACAAAGCAAGGCGCAGCAATACGTTGTGCTAGGGGTGACCTAACGTAGGGATAGGCGATACCGGTGAAGGGGAAACATCCGGGAAAGTATCCCGGTGTTCCGTGTTTCCGGACAGATGAACCGGAGGTGAAATGTTGCAGGTTCACTATGCTAGGGACGCGGGGTGGACGAACGGGCTGCGTATCCGGATTCGTCTCGTCGTTCTGAGCAACTTTCATGTACAAAGTTTTTCCATCCGAGTTACGGATTATTTTATATTAATTTTCAAAGTTTTAATTCATTTTCTAATTTATCTTAATTCGAAATTAATGTTAAATTGCTAGATGTACCCAGCACAGTGTACACAAAAATTGTACACAGGCTGACAAGTGGGACCAGGGGAACCCAGTTGACCCAGTCAACAGTCAATCAACGGTCAACTGTTTGATGTTGACTTGTCAAACTACTGATTGGGGCCTGTGTCATTGGCACACACCTTAAATTAGCATATTATTTATTTTAACTTCTGGTTTAATCTAATGATGGGGTCCCACATGTAATAGACTAGCATTTTCTTTAGAGGATTAATTTAGTACTTGAGGGCCACATGTACTAGACTCAAAGTGGGGTGGCTAGTACTAAAGAGGATTAGCCCCTAATTGATTTTGGGCCAGCCGTGAGGCCCTGCGCATCACGCACACATAGCACACGCCACTCGGCCATGGCCTTGGCCAAGGCCATGGTCAATCGCAAGCAACAACGCAGGGCAAGATACACGAGAGCGAGAGCAACGGCAACGCATCGCAGCAACAAGAATAGCAAGCTGAGCGCAAGCGGTGTGACTACTGCAGCAGCTAGCGAGACAGAGGGCAACAGCACACACATACATCGCGACGCAGACGCCGGAGCTCGAACAAGCTCGGGACGGCGACTACAACAACGACTCGAGGGAGCGGGTTACGGAGGCGGAGCGGAGGCGGGATGAGGGGAATCGAAGGCGCAGCTCACAGTGGCTTCGTAGAGGCTTGATGAAGCCGGAGGGTCGAGGAGAGCGGATCGACGGCGAGGTCGTGGTGGCTGTGCGTGGGGTGGATCTGATGGCGGCGGGCGGCGGCTCGAGACGAGCCGAGGGGCGAGAGGAAGGAGACGACGACGGCGGACCGCCTGACGCCGTGGCGTAGCTCGGGTGGCGGTGGCAGCGGGATCGATCTTGAACGCACGGCGACGACCGCCGGGATTCGCGTTGGGGAGAAGACAATGGCGAGGGAGAGAAGGGAATTGAGCTAGGTTCGGGGAGGAGAGAGCGATCTTGTAGGGCGCCAGGCGTGGATGGCCGCCCGTGGCCATCGGCGCCGATAATGGTCGCCTCGTCCACAAGCACCCGATGAACAGAGGAAGGGACAACCTAGCGGTGGGCTGGGCTTCAGTGTGGGGTGTTGGGCCAAAGTGCACCTTGACTTTAGTTTTTTTAACTCTTTGCTATTTTGTATTTTACTGCTCTTGTTTTGCATCAAGTGGGGCACCAAATGATTTTTGCTTTGAGCGGAACTTTGCACATAAATCTAACACAAAAGCTAAGAGTGGCACAAAAGTTTGGGTCAATTGGAAACTCATAAATATTTGTTTATTATGAAAAGGCCAATTTAAATGAGTTTGGACCACTCATTAATTTCCTAGGAATTTATTTTGAGCCAAACCAAGTTGTTTTCAACATGACATTGATCAGGGAAATTTGTATAGAACTATTCGAGCATTTTAGTTTTATAGCTTGAGGAGAAATAATTTTGACTTGTCTTTTGAATTTGAATTTGAGGTCGGTTTGGGATAAGGTGATGATTAGCAAAATTTAATAATGATGATGTGGCACCATTAATAGAGTTTACTGTAGCATGACACTGGGGTAAGGTGATTTTATTGAGTCATTTAAATTATAGAAGAATTCCTGAACCCAAGAATTCAAAATGACAAGTTCCTCTTTACCCAGAAAAAGAACCACTTAGAATAGCCAAACAGATTATATTTGTCGAGAAATGCAAAATGGTATGGAGATGATCCTCATTATTTATTTTGACCCATTGTATTATTTCCTTGTGTATTCCTGTAGGAGGTTTTTGTACATGTGTCTTTAGTTTCCCTTTTATCATCTCGTCCAAGAGAGAAAGTCCTTCTAATTCTATGAATCTTTCTAGAATCCTTTTCTCTTGAATATCGCTTAAGAGAGTTTGGATTGCCCGGTATTCCACCAATTCTTAATCCAAAGTTCCGGACATTTGTTAAATGAGGAAGAGACACCCAAGGCAAAAATACGATAAATACAAGATATAGTAAAGAAGGCAATGCTTTTTTTTTCATTTTGATCTGTAAATGGAGTTGTTAATGAATATGCTTCATTCAATGACTCTATTCCATTCCCCGACTCTATATGATGATATTTCTATTTCATGATATTTCTATTTCTTTGAAGCAAAAACTCTATAGGTTTGATACCTCAGATCTATTCTTCTTTTTGTATATTAGTTATTAGTGGAATTTCAGTGCATTGGGTTCTTTCTTAGATCTAGATGGAATGAAATAGTGAAATAGAATAAAAAAAAGCCCTTTCAGATGAAAAAGGAAGAATAGTATGCGATATATCTCACTTGGATAAAAAAAATTAAAAGCAATTTTCTCTTATCCTTGTTTGTTCCTTCCTTTAGATAAATACTTAAAAATCCCCTTACAATAACAAATCCAATTTAGAAGGGACTTCCTCCCCGTGTTGAGAAAACTTTTCTTCTTCCAATTCTTCTTTTCTTCATTCAACTCAGTTCAAAAAAGATACCTCAAAATACTTCAATTGGTACGCGCAAGAAATAGGCCAATTCGGCAGCTTTTTGTTCAATTTCTCGTGGAGTAAAAATTTTATCATCAGTACGAGTCAAGGGAATGATCCCCTGGCCCTGGATTTCCATATAAAGAATACGATGAGGATAAATACCCTCTTTAACCTGAATTCTAATTGATTGGATATCCCGCATAAGGAATCGAAGGAAGACGCGACGTTTTATTCCAGGGAATCCCCAACTAAAAATGCACACTATTCCCTCTTTTCTATCGAATCGGTCATAACCACTACCTACATTCCACAAAATAGTACACCACAAGTAGGAGCTAATGAATAGGCCTGCGATTCCGTGAAAGACATCACGACCCCTACAGAAAAAAAAGAATTTCTTGAGATGGAAGTATAGATATAATATTCTTACCAAGATAACTGGAAATCCCAACCGATAAGAATCCTAGTGAACCTAGAAAAGAATACAGGCCGTAAAAAATTACCCTTTTTCGAGAACCTTTTAGAAGTTCTACCCATATGTGTTACGATCGCCAATTCATATTAGATACACTAAATCCAGCAGCGGTCGATTGAAATTGAGAGAATAAGCTAAATAATTTTGACTTTACTTTTTTGATTCTGAAATCGCCTTGACAACTAGTACTCCTGTGAAATAATAGGTTAGATACATTGACTTTCTATTCAAAAATATTCGTTGATTCAATTAAAATAAATAAAATAAAACTACGCAATACACAGCTCTGCATATTCATGCATTTATGCTCGTAGCCTATATCCGCATCCATAACCGTTTTTCATTTGTGTGTAGAAAGTGTGTGTAGAAAAAGCCACATACCCTACCATATTATATTACTTACACTAAAAAATACTAGACAATCTTATTTTTTTGCACATAAAGAAATAAAGAAGTCATTGCAATTGCGGAAATACTAAGCCTACTAAAGGCACGAAAATAGAAGGTAAGTTTAAATCCGTCATGGAATAGGTGTCTCAATTCAAATGTACTATTTCTATCTAGTCGAAAAATATCTTAAGATTCTTATGATATAATTAAGTATATCTATTATAAGGAATATTGACTATTGTATTGTATTTTTTATTTTAGTTTGAAAATATTCTGTAAAAAATGAAAGGATAATAAGAAAATTCCAAAAAAGGAGAACTAATTAAAAAGATTTTATTTTGATTTTCCCATCCTCATGGCCTTTCTATCTTTCTAATCTAATTTGAAATTGGATTCAAAAGAAAGCGGTTAGAATTTACTTCCTGCATACATACTTCTCTAGAAGCGCATACAATAATGCGTGGTAAAGGCGGAAAAATAGTATATTCAATCAAAATCAAAGGGCAAATTATCTTACCTACTATAGATCCCCTACTACCCTCTTAGACTTTAAAAGGCGATATACCACCCAAAGAAAGGGTATGAAAATGCGGGTGGAGTTAGCTTTTCGACGAAGACCGTCCCGTGCAGGAAGCCCTGTTAGTAAGACCCCATAATAATGGATTATAGAAGAATATTATTCCAAATACTCCTCTGGGCGCATATAGTAGCATTGCGATTCGAATCTTTTTATTTATGAATATGAACAGAAAAAATTCATTGTATCGTCGAATTGGGAGCGGAGGTTTGGTCCGAAAAATTAGGAACAAAACGTCTACTCTACCGCATTGAAGTCTATAGCGCTGTATTTCCACGAAAGTATAATTCTTACCATCGAGGATCGATCCTTTCTATTGAACTAAACGTCTCTGATGGGTCCGGGTTCTATGTCCAATCCCAAATCAAGGATTTCGCTCTTGATCGAGTCATAAACTAAAAAACTACCTTTTATCCTTTTCTCAAGGTTATAGAAAACTTCCTTATCTAATTCTAGCATTTTGAAAAATGCTTCTTTTTACACGATTCGAGTCACTTGTTGACTCACGATTACACTGTTAAAAGTTTCAAACGTCCTCTTTTTTGAAATTGAAAGAGAGTCCTATAAAAAGGTCTAACTTCCAAACTATGTCTTTTTTCATTCATTCTCCTTTAGTTTTTTTCTCTATCTAGAAGTGGAATAGAATAACCCGGTTGAAGGGTAATGATCATACGTCTGTAATGCATTGTATGGCCCGAATAGGTCCTATTCTTCTACCTTTTCGGTAGTCGATGGCTATTCACAGCTACCACCTTAACACCAAAGAAGAGTTCGACCCAATGCTTTATTTCTGTCTTAGTGAATCCCGATTCGACATTAAAACTATATTGATTCTTTCCCAATAAATGAAGACTTTTTTCTGTAAATACTGCGTATTTGATTCCATTATCATGATCATATGATAATACTATATTTTATTATTTTATTATTTCTTTATTGTATTATACCTCAATATATATATTCTAGATATATAGAATAGACGAATCTCGATTTGTCAAGTCTCATGATCTATTTTTATTCGGCTCAATCTTTTTAGAAAAAAAAAGATCGAGCTGAGTTTAATTGCAATCAATTAGAAGAATAAAGAAGAACTACTGCATTTCATAACTGATTCTTTCTGTTTTTATTTCGTTTCTTTTTTATTTATACCTTCTTTATCTTTAGTTTTATCTAGTTAATCAATAGTATCTACCTGCTCGAACTCGAATTTGATCGCCTTCCATACTTCACAAGCTGCGGCTAGTTCAGGACTCCATTTGCAAGCTGCTCGGATAATTTCATTACCTTCGCGAGCAAGATCGCGCCCTTCATTACGAGCTTGTACACAGGCTTCTAAAGCCACTCGATTAGCTGCTGCACTAGGTGCATTTCCCCAAGGATGTCCTAAAGTTCCTCCACCAAATTGTAATACGAATCGTCCCCAAAGATTTCGGTCGAGCTGGCATATGCCAAACATGAATACCACGAAGCTATCGGTATAACACAGCATGGATACCCAGTCTGAGTGAAAAAGATACCGCGACACGATCTTTTCAATAAAATCATCGCGAATAAATCAACAAAACCTAAAGTCATTTCGCGTTCCCCTTCTAACTTACCTACTCTTGTACCGGAGTGGATATGATCTCCCCGGACATACGCAATGCTTTAGCTAATACACGAAAATGCATACCATGATTTTTCTGTCTATCAATAACTGCATGCATTGCACGGTGAATGTGAAGAAGTAGGCCATTGTCGCGGCAATAATGAGCCAAAGTAGTATTTGCGGTGAATCCCCCAGTTAAGTAGTCATGCATTACAATAGGAACCCTAATTCTCTTGCAAATACAGCTCTCTTAATCATTTCTTCACATGTACCCTTGATGCATTCAAGTAATGCCCTTGATTTCACGGTTTGACCTGTGATTTATAAATAGCTTCGCACAAAAGACAAAACGGTCTCTCCAGTAAGATAAATGGTTGTGAGTTTACGTTTTCATCATATTTGGTAAAATCAAGTCCACCATGTAGACACTCATAACACGCTCTACCATAATTTTTGCGGATAATCCCAATTTTGGTTTAATAGTACATCCCAATAAAGGCGACCATACTTTTCAACTTATCTCTTTCAACTTGGATACCATGAGGCGGGCCTTGGAAAGTTTTGAATAAGTAGGGGAATTAGTAGATCCTCCAAATGTAGAGCACGTGGGATTTGAAACCAAATCGTTACCTACAATGGAAGTAAACATGTTAATAACGAACCCTCTTCAAATAGGTCTAACGGATAAGCTACATAACAGATCCATTGGTTGTCTTCCCAACAACAGGCTCGATGTGATAGCATCGTCCTTTGTAACGATCAAGACCGGTAAGTCCATCGGTCCAAACAGCTTGTCCATGTACCAAGAGAAGATTAAAGCTCTCGCAGCCCACGCTTCTTGAAGCGGAACCCAGTGAGGACTTACTCGGAATGCTGCCAAGATATCAAGATCCTTAGTTTCATACTACGGGGTGTAGTAAGTCAATTTATAATCTTTAACACCAGCTTGAAATCCAACACCTGCTTTAGTTTCATTTGTGGTGACATAAGTCCCTCCTATAACTCTTGAATTAAGAATTCTCACAATAACGAGGTCTACTCGATGTTAATTAGGCGTAAATGAAACTTTAGAAAAATCACGTAAAACAAAAGAATATTCAATTAATATAATATCAACTCATTAAAGAAAATTGAGGGCATGCTTAGGTTAATGAATATGTTTCATTCATATATAATGCATACACCACATGTATGTTCTATCCTATAGATAGGAATTCCACTATAGGAATTCGATAGGAATTGAGTTGTTGTTATGGTAATTTAACACGATTAGTTATTAAACCATGGATTTGATTTACCAAATCCATAATTATTGTATACTCTTTGATAGATATAAGCGCAACCCAAATTAATTCCTAATCCTTATTTTACAAGTTCTTAATAGTTCTCTTTTCTTATTTTGAATGCAAATACCTAACTAAATACTAATAAAATTCTTTGTTGACAGCAATCTATGCTTCACGAGAGTATATATTTTGTATATCGAAGTCCTAGATAGGAAAGTAGAGTAGGCACGCATCCTCCACAAAAGGCAAAATGTATATGAAAAAAGATTGATTGAACTTTCCAACGGACTCATTCCATGAGTAAGCGATTGAATGGGATTAAGCTTGGGCAATGAAATCAAGTCCTGCCCCTTTTCTCTCTTATTGAATTAACTAATTCATTTCCTTTTTAATTTTGGATTTTTTGATTTGATTTGGCATTATTCAACAATAATTTTTTTCGACAAATTCCTTTTTTAATTATGTGATAATTATGAGAACCAATCCTACTACTTCTCCTCCGGGTTTCCACAATTGAAGAAAAAAGTACAGGTCGTGTCGATCAAATTATTGGACCCGTCTTTGGATGTCACTTTTCCCCGGCAAGTTACCTTATATTTATAACGCTTTGGTAGTCGAGTAGAGACACTGCCGATAAGCAAATTAATGTGACTTGTGAGGTACAACAATTATTAGGAAATAATCGAGTTAGAGCTGTAGCTATGAGTGCTACTGGACGGGTTGATGAGAGGAATGGAAGTGATTGACATGGGAGCTCCTCTCGGTGTTCGATCGGTGGAGCTACTCTCGGACGAATTTTCAACGTTCTTGGGGAGCCTGTTGACAATTTGGGTCCTGTAGATAGTAGTGCAACGTTCCTATTCATAGATCTGCTTTGCCTTTATCGAGTTAGATACGAAATTATCCATCTTTGAAACAGGTATTAAGGTCGTCGATCTTTTAGCTCCTTATCAATGTGGAGGAAAAATAGGACTATTTGGGGGCTGGAGTAGGTAAAACAGTCTTGATCATGGAATTAATCAATAACATTGCTAAAGCTCATGGGGCGTATCCGTATTCGTGGAGTAGGGAGCGGACCCGTGAAGGAAATGATCTTTATATGGAAATGAAAGAATCCGGAGTAACTAATGAAAAAATATTGAGGAATCAAAGGTAGCTCTAGTCTATGGCCAAATGAATGAACCACCGGAGCTCGTATGAGAGTTGGTTTAACTGCCCTAACTATGGCGGAATATTTCGAGATGTTAATAAGCAAGGCGTGCTTTTATTTATCGATAATATCTTCGTTTTGTTCAAGCGCATCGAGGTATCCTCTTTATTAGGGAGAATGCCCTCCGCGTGGGTTATCAACCTACTCTTAGTACGTAAATGGGTTCTTTGCAAGAAAGAATTGCTTCTACTAAAAGGGATCTATAACTTCGATTCAAGCAGTTTATGTACTGCAGACGATTTGACCGACCCTGCCCCTCGCCACAACATTTGCACATTTGGATGCTACTACCGTACTTTCGGAGGATTAGCTTCCAAGGGTATTTATCCAGCGATAGATCCTTTAGATTCAACCTCGACTATGTTACAGACCTCGGATCGTTGGCAATGAACATTATGAAACTGGGCAAAGAGTTAAGGAAACTTTACAACGTTACAAAGAACTTCGGACATTATCGCAATTCTTGGCTTGGATGAATTATAGGAAGAGGATCGTTTAAGCGTAGCAAGAGCAAGAAAAATTGAGCGTTTCTTATCACAACCGTTCTTTGTGGCGAAGTTTTCTTGGTTCTCCAGAAAGTATGTTGCTCTTCGGAAACTATTAGGGATTTCAACTAATCCTTTCCGGAGAATTAGGCGGCCTACCCGAACAGGATTTTTATGTGGTGGGTAACATCGATGAAGCTAGCACGAAAGCTATAACCTTAGAAGAGGAGAACAAATCAAAGAAATGAAATTAAATCTTTATGTCTTGACTCTAAGCGAATTATTTGGGATTGTGAAGTGAAAGAAATCATTTTATCCACTAATAGTGGCCAAATTGGCGTATTACCAAACCACTCCCCATTAACACAAAAGTAGATATGGGTCCTTTGAGAATCGCCTCCTCAACGACCAATGGTTAACAGCGGTTACGTGGAGCGGTTTTGCGAGAATAGTTAATAATGAGATCATCATTTTAGGAAATGATGCGGGCTGGTAGTGACATTGATCCGTAAGAAGCTCAAAAGGCACTTGAAATAGCGAAGCTAACTTGAGTAAAGCTGAGGGTACAAAAGATTTGGTTGAAGCGAAGCTCGCTCTCGAACGAGCTAGGATACGAATCGAGGCTGTCAATTGGATTCCCCATCCAATTGAAGACAATCGATGGTTTATAGTTGATACAAAGAAAAAGGGAAGAGGGGTAGAAAAAGTTATTAGATAGCGAAGCGAAGTAAGTCCAATGCTATCTAGTAATTTTTCTACCTACTTACCTACTATTGATTTGAACCAATGACTCCGCCGATGAAAGCAATGCTCTAACCATTTGAGTTAAGTAGGCAATTTATCACCACAAAGGAAGACCCATTACTTGATCGATTATATATTGAATCCTTTTCTAAGAAATACCGCTCTGTTATTGGTCCATTATATACTAAATACTAAGCAGAATACAGATCAAAGGGTATCCTCGGCATTAGAAAATATTCATCTTGACAAGAAATTATCTATATGTTAAGATATCTCGATAAGGGCTATTGCTCGATTCGGTAGAGCAACTTCGTTTACGCATGCGTAATGCTTTTCAAAGGATCTTATTATGCAATGAACATAATCGATCTTATTGCAAAATCAATGTCTTACTTCATAGATTCGAGAGAATAGGAGAACGATGGCGACAAGCGATCGGTTCGATCGATTCAGGTGCCAATTCAGGTGCCTAATCAAATAGAACCCTTATGGATTTGCTAGTTGATAAGGTAAATATCCAGCCCACTAAATGCTAGGCGTAATGAGGATAAGGGCCTCCAAAAACTTCTTTTAGTTCTATGAACTTTAAGGTGTATGGAGTCTCATAGTTAACTCTTGAAGTGGAGCGATAGAGACTCCATTTCACTTAGGTTGATTTAATTTAGACCGGAGGCAGACCTAAGTCAAGGTAATCCTCCTTTGAAACACTTTGGTATTGCTCCTAGATAGATCATAATACAAAAAATCAATCGAGCACGAGGAGCCATCTCATTATCTTTCCGTAAAGAAAACTATGGTGGACTAACTGATCTTTAAATCAGTTTATGAAAGAGCCCAATGCAAAAAATGCATGTTGGGTCTTTGAAACAGTTCAAATCATTTCGATAATAATTCGTTTGATCTGTTTTACCGAGAAGGTCTCTGTTCAATCCGTATAGCCCTAATATGCCCTTTTTAGATTTTAGGATCTCTATCCTATGTTTTCTTTAGTTTAGTATAGTTTTCATTCATTTTCTCATTAGTATTTGTTTATAGACTAGATAGGCGCCTGCGACTTAGAATAGAGATAAAAGCATTACCAAAGGCTCATTCATCAAAAATCAAAATCATACAGACAGGAAAAGAAAAACGAATTTCTATGAAATCAATAGAAGAAAGGATCCTTTCCCTGATTTGAATCCCGTCCTCCTTCAAATAGGATATCTCTAGACTTCCCTATAATAACTGCAATGATTTTATCCATTTTGCGAATTCCTACTTTGTTTTAAGTATATTTATTACTTTGTTTATAGATACATTATGTAAATTGATCAACTTTAAATAGAAAAAATAAAGTAAAGAGTAAATAAGAAAACAAAATATTCTGTCTCATAGTTCTGAAATAGAGTTCTTTATTTTTATTTTATAGTATTACTTCTCATTAATTATCTTGCATAGATTAGTCCTACTATCTTAATTAGGTTCTAATTTAGTAGTATTCTCATTTTTATTTAATAGTCTCTTATTATTTTATTATTAAATATTAAATAAAGGATAGAGCTATTCTTTTGTCTAGAGATTCTAGAAAGCGAGACAAAGTGAAGCGAGAAAGTTTTCTTTATATAAGAATTAGATCTACATACACCATATCTAAATAGAATGGAAATCCAAAAGAAAGGGAGTTGGGATTCCATTGGATGAATCTTTAAAGAAGATGCAAGAGAGGAAACAAAGGCTAAACTAAGCGCTTTTGTTTGAACAAAAAGATTCTTGTTTCACCGAGGAAAGAGAGAAGTTCGGATAAATTGACAATGCTGAATTGAATTGACTAATTTAAGTTCGCCTATTCCACATTAATGGGAGTACATTATGTTTCTACTTCACGAATATGATATTTTTGGACATTTCTAATAATAGCAAGCCTTATTCCTATTTTGGCATTTTCGATTTCGGACTTTTAGCCCGGTTAGTGAAGGACCGAGAAGCTTTCTAGTTATGAATCGGGTATAGAAACCATGGGAGGGCTTGGGTACAATTCGAATCGCTATTATATGTTTGCGCTGCGTTTTGTTGTTTTGATGTGGAAACCGTCTTTCTATACCCTTGGGCAATGAGTTTCACGTATTGGGTGTATCCATTTTATCGAAGCTTGATTTTCGTGCTTATCTTAGTTGTTGGTTTAGTTTATGCATGGCGAAAAGGAGCCTTGGAATGGTCTTAACTGAATATTTAGACAAAAAAAAAGCAGGAAAAGATTCTATTGAGACAGTTATGAATTTGATTGAGTTTCCCTTACTTGATCAAACAAGTTCCAACTCTGTTATTTCAACTACACCAAATGATCTTTCGAATTGGTCAAGACTCTCCAGTTTATGGCCCCTTCTATACGGTACTAGTTGTTGTTTCATTGAATTTGCTTCATTAATAGGCTCACCATTTGACTTTGATCATTATGGATTGGTACCAAGATCAAGTCCTAGGCAAGCAGACCTAATTTTAACAGCCGGTACGGTAACAATGAAAATGGCTCCTTCTTTAGTGAGATTATACGAGCAAATGCCTGAACCAAAATACGTCATTGCTATGGGAGCCTGTACTATTACAGGGGAATGTTCAAGATCGGATTCCTATAGTACTGTTCGGGAGTTGATAAGTTAATTCTGTGGATGTCTACTTGCCGGCTGCCCACCTAAACCGGAGGCGCTTATAGATGCCCTAACAAAACTTCGTAAGAAGATATCGCGAGAAATAATTGAGGATCGAACTCTATCTCAAAATAAAATAGATGTTTTACTACCAACACAAGCTTTATGTTAGGCGCAGACTTGAAGGAAATATGCCCTAGAGGCAATAATAATGTTATTATTTATTTCCTTATATCATGATAAATGTTTATTATTCATGCTAGAATTGTATTAACCGGAAACATAATACATGTGTGAATACATAAACCTCAGAGTGTCACTAGTATGCCTCTACTTGACTAGCTCGTTAATCAAAGATGGTTATGTTTCCTAACCATGAACAAGGAGTTGTTATTTGATTAACGGGATCACATCATTGGTTGAATGATCGATTGACATGACCCATTCCATTAGCATAGCACCTGATCGTATAGTTTGTTGCTAGTGCTTTTCTTCATGACTTATACATGTTCCTATGACTATGAGATTATGCAACTCCCGTTTGCCGAGGAACACTTTGGGTGCTACCAAACGTCACAACGTGGCGGGTGATTATAAAGGTACATTACAGGTGTCTCGGAAGGTACATGTTGGGTTGGCATATTTGAGATTAGGATTTGTCACTCCGATTGTCGGAGAGGTATCTCTGGCCCTCTCGGTAATGCACATCACATAAGCCTTGCAAGCATTGCAACTAAATGTGTTAGTTGTGAGATGATGTATTACGGAACGAGAAAAGAGACTTGCCGAATGAGATTGAACTAAGTATTGGATACCGACGATCGAATCTCGGGCAAGTAACATACCGATGACAAAGGAACAACGATATGTTGTTATGCGGTCCGACCGATAAAGATCTTCGTAGAATATGTAGGAACCAATATGGGCATCCAGGTCCCGCTATTGGTTATTGACCGAGAGGTGTCTCGGTCATGTCTACATAGTTCTCGAACCCGTAGGGTCCGCACGCTTAACGCTTCGATGGCGGTTATTATGAGTTTATATGATATTGATGTACGAAGGTTGTTGAGTCCGGATGAGATCACGGACATGACGAGGAGTCTCGAAATGGTCGAGACATAAAGATTGATATATTGGAAGCCTATGTTTGGACTCGGAATCACTCCGGGTGAAATTGGGAATTTTACCGAGTACAGGGGTTACCGGAACCTCCGGGGGTCAATGGGCCTTGATGGGCCTTAGTGGAAAGGAGGAAAGGGGCCCAAGTGCTGGCAGACCTTCCCCTTCCTAGTCCTATTAGGACTAGGAGAAGGGGTGGCGCCTCTCTCCCTTCCCACTTGGCCAATCCTAGTTGGACTAGGATTGGGGAGGAATCCTACTCCCTGGGAGTAGGACTCCAGCGCAGCCCTTGGTGGCCGCCAGCCCCTCCCTTCCCTCCTTTATATCAGAGGCAGAGGGCACCCCATGACACACAAGTTGATCATTGAGATCGTTCCTTAGCCGTGTCGGTGCCCCTTCCACCAAACTACACCTCGAATATACCGTTGCGGAGCTTAAGCGAAGCCTGCGCCGGTGGAACATCATCATCGTCCACGCCGTCCGTCGTCTTGTGAAACTCTCCCTCAACACTCGGCTGGATCGGAGTTCGAGGGACGTCATCGAGCTGAGCGTGTGCAGAACTCGGAGGTGCCGTCGTTCGGTACTTGGATCGGTTGGATCGGGAAGAAGTACGACTACTTCCTCTACGTTGCGTCAACGCTTCCGTTGCTGGTCTCGAGGGCGTGACAACACTCTCATCTCGTTGCTATGCATCACCATGGTCTTGCGTGATCGTAGGAAATTTTTGAAATTACTACGTTCCCCAACAAAGGGCATCCGAGCCTGGTTTTATGCGTTGATGTCATATGCACGAGTAGAACACAAGTGAGTTGTGGGCGATACAAGTCATACTACCTACCAGCATGTCATACTTTGGTTCAGCGGTATTGTGAGATGAAGCGGCCGGACCGACATTACGCGTGACGCTTCGCGAGACTGGTTTCACCGCTGTGAGCACTCGTTGCTTAAAGGTGACCGGCGGGTGTCTGTCTCTCTCACTTTAGTTGAACTGAGTGTGGCTCGCCCGGTCCTTGAGAAGGTTAAACGGAGTCTATTTGACGAAATATCGTTGTGGTTTTGATGCGTAGGTAAGAACGGTTCTTGCTCAGCCCGTAGCAGCCACGTAAAATTTGCAACAACAAAGTAGAGGACGTCTAACTTGTTTTTGCAGGGCATGTTGTGATGTGATATGGTCAAGACATGATGCTGAATTTTATTGTATGAGATGATCATGTTTTGTAACGAAGTTATCGGCAATCGCGAGAGCCATATGGTTGTCGCTTTATTGTATGAAATGCAATCGCCAGTAATGCTTTACTTTATCACTAAGCGGTAGCGATAGTCGAGAAGCATAAGATTGGCGAGGCGACAACGATGCTACGATGGAGATCAAGGTGTCGCGCGGTGACGATGGTGATCATGACGGTGCTTGGAGATGGAGATCACAAGCACAAGATGATGATGGCCATATCATATCACTTATATTGATTGCATGTGATGTTAATCCTTTATGCATCTTATCTTGCTTTGATTGACGGTAGCATTATAAGATGATCCTTACTAAATTATCAAGAAGTGTTCTCCCGAGTATGCACCGTTGCGAAAGTTCTTCGTCTTTGAGACACCACGTGATGATCGGGTGTGATAGGCTCTACGTTCAAATACAACGGTGCAAAACAGTTGCACACGCAGAATACTCAGGTTATACTTGACGAGCTATGCATATAAGATATGACCTCGGAACACGGAGACCGAAGGTCGGCGTGAATCATATAGTAGATATGATCAACATATTGATGTTCACCATTGAAACTACTCCATCACACGTGATGATCGGTCATGGTGTAGTTGATATGGATCACGCAATCACTTAGAGAATTGAAGGGATATTTTTCTAAGTGGGAGTTCTTAAGTAATATGATTAATTGAACTTAAATTTATCATGAACTTAGTACCGATAGTATCTTGCTTGTCTATGATGTGTAGATAGATGGCTCGTCTTTGTTGTTCCGTTGAATTTTAATGCGTTCCTTGAGAAAGCAAAGTTGAAAGATGATGGCAGCAATTACGGACTGGGTCCGTAACGAGGATTATCCTTATTGCTGCACGGAAGAATTACGTCCCGGAAGCACCGTTAGGTGCCGGGCCTGGTGCAAGGGCTGCGCGAAGTTATGAACGTCTGGCAAAGCAAAGCGATGACTACTCTATAGTTCGAGTGTTCCATGCTTTACGGCTTAGAACCGGGACTTCAACGTCGCTTTGAACACCATGGGGCATATGAGATGTTCCAGAGTTGAAGTTAATATTCAAGCGAATGCCCGGATTGAGAGATATGAAGTCTCCAATAAGTTCTATAGCTGTAAGATGGAGGAGAACGGTTCGTCGATGAGCATATACTCGAATGTCCGGATATAACAATCACTTGATTCAAGCGGGAGTTAATCTTCCGGATGATTGCGTCATTGATGAAATTCTCCAATCACGCCACCAAGCTACAAGAGCTTCGTGATGAACTATAATATGCAAGGGATGACCAAAACAATGCCCGAGCTCTTAGCGATCTTTGAAAGCATGGAGGTAGAAATCAAAAGGAGCATCAAGTGTTGATGGTTAACAAAACCACTAGTTTCAAGAAAAGGGCAAAGGAAAGAAAAGGAAACTTCAAAAGAGCGGCAAGCAAGTTGCTTGATCAAGAGAAGAAACCCAAGTCTGGTCCTAAGCTCAAACCGAGTGCTTCTATTGCAAGCGGGCTGGTCCTTTGAAGCGGAACTGCCCCAAGTATTTGGCGGATAAGAAGGATGGCAAGGTTAACAAAGGTATATGTGATATACATGTTATTGATGTGTACCTTACTAATACTCGCAGAGCACTGGTATTTGATACTGGTTCTGCTGCTAATATTTGCAACTCGAAGCAGGGCTACGGATTGCGAAGATTGGCTAAGGACGAGGTGACAATGCGCGTGGGAAATGGTTCCAAAGTCGATGTGATCGCAATCGCACGCTACCTCTACATCTACCTTCGGGATTAGTATTAGACCTAAATAATTGTTATTTAGTACCAGCGTTGAGCATGAACATTATATCTGGATCTTGTTTGATGCGAGACGGTTATTCATTTAAATCGAGAGAATAATGGTTGTTCTATTTATATGAATAATATCTTTTATGGTCATGCACCATTGAAGAATGGTTTGTTTTACTTAATCTCGATAGTAGTGATACACATATTCATAATGTTGAAACCAAAAGATGCAGAGTTGATAATGATGGTGCAACTTATTTGTGGCACTTGCCGTTTAGGTCATATCGGTGTAAAGCGCATGAAGAAACTCCATCTTGATGGACTTTTGGAGTCACTTGATTATGAATCACTTGGCACTTATGAACCGTGCCTTATGGGCAAGATGACTAAAACACCGTTCTCGGAACTATGGAGAGAGCAACAGATTTATTGGAAATCATACATCTTGATGTATGTGGTCCAATGAATGTTGAGGCTCGTGGCGGATATCGTTATTTTCTCACCTTCACAGATGATTTGAGCAGATATGGGTATATCTACTTAATGAAACACAAGTCTGAAACATTTGAAAAGTTCAAAGAATTTCAGAGTGAAGTGGAAAATCATCGTAACAAGAAAATAAAGTTTCTACGATCTGATCGTGGAGGAGAATATTTGAGTTACGAGTTTGGCCTACATTTGAAACAATGCGGAATAGTTTCAACTTACGCCACCGAACACCACAACGTAATGGTGTGTCCGAACGTCGTGTCGTACTTTATTAGATATGGTGCGATCTATGATGTCTCTTACTGATTTACCGCTATCGTTTTGGGGTTATGCTTTAGAGACGGCTACATTCACTTTAAATAGGGCACCATCTAAATCCGTTGAGACGACGCCTTATGAACTGTGGTTTGGCAAGAAACCAAAGTTGTCGTTTCGAAAGTTTGGGGCTGCGATGCTTATGTGAAAAAGCTTCAACCTGATAAGCTCGAACCCAAATCGAGAAATGTGTCTTCATAGGATACCCAAAGGAGACAGTTGGGTACACCTTCTATCACAGATCCGAAGGCAAGATTTTTGTTGCTAAATTCGAAACTTTTTGGAGAAAGAGTTTCTCACGAAAGAAGTGAGTGGGAGGAAAGTAGAACTTGATGAGATAATCAGTATCTACTCCCTTATTGAGAAGTAGTACATCACGTAAAAACAGTTTCGTGACACCTACACCAAATAGGGAGGAAGCTAATGATGATGATCATGAAACTTCAGATCAAGTTTCTCTGAAACTTCAGTAGATCAACGAGCAAGATCCGCACTGAGTGGTACGGTAATCCTATTTTGGAAGTCATGTTCTTTGGAACATGATGAACCTCGAACTATGAAGAAGCGATGGTGAGCCCAGATTCCACAAAATGGCTTGAGGCCATGAAATCTGAGATGGGATCCATGTATGAGAACAAAGTATGGACTTTGGTTGACTTGCCCGATGATCGGCAAGCAATTGAGAATAAATGGATCTTCAAGAAGAAGACCGACGCTGATGGTAATGTTCTCGTCTATAAAGCTCGACTTGTTGCAAAAGGTTTTCGACAAGTTCAAGGGATTGACTACGATGAGACCTTCTCACCCGTGGCGATGCTTAAGTCCGTCCGAATCATGTTAGCAATTGCCGCATTTTATGATTATGAAATTTGGCAAATGGATGTTAAAACTGCATTCTGAATGGATTTACGGAAGAAGAGTTGTATATGATGCAACCGAAGGTTTTGTCGATCCAAAGGGAGCTAACAAAGTGTGCAAGCTCCAGCGATCCATTTATGGACTGGTGCGAGCCTCTCGGAGTTGGAATAAACGTTTTGATAGTGTGATCAAAGCATTTGGTTTTATCTGAGACTTTTGGAGAAGCTTTGTATTTACAAGAAAGTGAGTGGGAGCTCAGAGCATTTCGATATTATATGTGGATGACATATTATTGATCGGAAATGATATAGAATTTGGATAGCATAAAGGGATACTTGAATAAGAGTTTTTCGATGAAGGACCTCGGTGAAGCTGCTTACATATTGGGCATTAAGATCTATAGAGATAGATCAAGACGCTTAATAGGACTTTCACAAAGCACATACCTTGATAAAGTTTTGAAAAAGTTCAAAATGGATCGTGCAAAGAAAGGGTTCTTGCCGGTATTACAAGGTGTGAAGTTGAGTAAGACTCAATGCCCGACCACCGCAGAAGATAGAGAGAAAATGAAAGATGTTCCTATGCTTCAGCCATAGGCTCTATCATGTATGCAATGCTGTGTACCAGACCTGATGTGTGCCTTGCTGTAAGTTTAGCGACGGTACCAAAGTAATCCAGAGTGGATCATCGGGACAGCGGTCAAGAACATCCTTAAGTACTTGAGAAGAACTAAGGATATGTTTCTCATTTATGGCGGTGACAAAGAGCTCGTCAATGAACGGTTACGTCGATGCAAGCTTTGACACTGATCCGGACGATTCTAAATCGCAAACCGGATACGTATTTACATTAAGCGGTGGAGCTGTCGGTTGGTGCAGTTCCAAACAAAGCGTCGTTCGGGATCTACATGTGAAGTTGAGTACATAGCTGCTTGGAAGCAGCTAATGAAGGAGTCTGGATGAAGGAGTTCATAACCGATCTAGGTGTTGTACCTAGTGTATCGGGTCCAATGAAAATCTTTTGTGACAATCTTGGTGCAATTGCCTTGGCAAAGGAATCCAGATTTCACAAGAGAACCAAGCACATCAAAAGACGCTTCAACTCCATCCGGATTTGGTCCGTGGGAGACATAGAGATATGCAAGATACATACGGATCTGAATGTTGCGCACCGTTGACTAAGCCTCTTCCACGAGCAAAACATGATCAGCACCAAGACTCCATGGGTGTTAGAATCATTCTTGTGTAATCTAGATTATTGACTCTAGTGCAAGTGGGAGATCAAGGAAATATGCCCTAGAGGCAATAATAATGTTATTATTTATTTCCTTATATCATGATAAATGTTTATTATTCATGCTAGAATTGTATTAACCGGAAACATAATACATGTGTGAATACATAAACCTCAGAGTGTCACTAGTATGCCTCTACTTGACTAGCTCGTTAATCAAAGATGGTTATGTTTCCTAACCATGAACAAGGAGTTGTTATTTGATTAACGGGATCACATCATTGGTTGAATGATCGATTGACATGACCCATTCCATTAGCATAGCACCTGATCGTATAGTTTGTTGCTAGTGCTTTTCTTCATGACTTATACATGTTCCTATGACTATGAGATTATGCAACTCCGTTTGCCGAGGAACACTTTGGGTGCTACCAAACGTCACAACGTAATCGGGTGATTATAAAGGTACATTACAGGTGTCTCCGAAGGTACATGTTGGGTTGGCATATTTCGAGATTAGGATTTGTCACTCCGATTGTCGGAGAGGTATCTCTGGGCCCTCTCGGTAATGCACATCACATAAGCCTTGCAAGCATTGCAACTAAATGTGTTAGTTGTGAGATGATGTATTACGGAACGAGAAAAGAGACTTGCCAGTAACGAGATTGAACTAAGTATTGGATACCGACGATCGAATCTCGGGCAAGTAACATACCGATGACAAAGGGAACAACGTATGTTGTTATGCGGTCTGACCGATAAAGATCTTCGTAGAATATGTAGGAACCAATATGGGCATCCAGGTCCCGCTATTGGTTATTGACCGAGAGGTGTCTCGGTCATGTCTACATAGTTCTCGAACCCGTAGGGTCCGCACGCTTAACGTTTGATGGCAGTTATTATGAGTTTATATGATATTGATGTACGAAGGTTGTTCGAGTCCGGATGAGATCACGGACATGACGAGGAGTCTCGAAATGGTCGAGACATAAAGATTGATATATTGGAAGCCTATGTTTGGACTCGGAATCACTCCGGGTGAAATTGGGAATTTTACCGAGTACCGGGGTTACTGGAACCTCCCGGGGTCAATGGGCCTTGATGGGCCTTAGTGGAAAGGAGGAAAGGGGCCCAAGTGCTGGCACACCTTCCCCTTCCCTAGTCCTATTAGGACTAGGAGAAGGGTGGCGCCTCTCTCCCTTCCCACTTGGCCAATCCTAGTTGGACTAGGATTGGGGGAGAATCCTACTCCCGGTGGGAGTAGGACTCCCAGCGCAGCCCTTGGTGGCCGCCAGCCCTCCCTTCCCTCCTTTATATACAGGGCAGAGGGCACCCCATGACACACAAGTTGATCATTGAGATCGTTCCTTAGCCGTGTCGGTGCCCCTTCCACCAAACTACACCTCGAATATACCGTTGCGGAGCTTAGGCGAAGCCTGCGCCGGTGGAACATCATCATCGTCACCACGCCGTCGTCTTGTGAAAACTCTCCCTCAACACTCGGCTGGATCAGAGTTCGAGGGGCGTCATCGAGCTGAGCGTGTGCAGAACTCGGAGGTGCCGTCGTTCGGTACTTGGATCGGTTGGATCGGGAAGAAGTACGACTACTTCCTCTATGTTGCGTCAACGCTTCGTTGCTGGTCTCTGAGGGTGCGTAGACAACACTCTCATCTCGTTGCTATGCATCACCATGGTCTTGCGTGATCGTAGGAAAATTTTTGAAATTACTACGTTCCCCAACAGTACTCATACAGGAACTTATGAGCAAGAATTTCTCTATCAATCACCATCTACATTAGATATATCTTCTGAAACTTTTTTCAAATCCAAAAGTTCAGTACCTTCCTACAAATTAGTGAATTAGGAGAGGGGATCTTTTGTGTAGAAAAACAAAAAGCAGGGCAATCTTTCAAACTTGCATCCGAAATGTGAAATATTTATACAAAGAGGGAGAGATGAAGATAATGCAGCAGGGTTGGTTATCTAATTGGCTAGTAAAACATGAGGTGGTTCATAGATCTTTGGGCTTTGATCACCGAGGAATAGAGACTTTACAAATAAAAGCAGGGGATTGGGATTCCATTGCTGTCATTTTATATGTATATGGTTACAATTATTTACGCTCCTAATGTGCTTATGATGTAGCACCCGGTGGATCTTTAGCTAGCGTGTATCATCTTACGAGAATACAATATGGTATAGATAATCCAGAAGAAGTCTGCATAAAAGTCTTTGCCCAAAAGGATAATCCTAGAATTCCGCCTGTCTTCTGGATTTGGATAAGTGCCGATTTTCAAGAACGCAGATCTTTTGATATGGTGGGAATCTCTTATGATAATCATCCGCGCCTTAAACGTATCCTAATGCCTGAAAGTTGGATAGGCTGGCCCTTACGTAAGGATTATATAACCCCCAATTTTTATGAAATACAAGATGCTCATTGAATGATAAGAAATTCATGCTCACTTATACAACACAACTCCAGATTTTATTCAAGTCAAGGAATATTTTTAGGTTCTTTTCCTAGATGAAACGGAATACCTATTTATAATTAATTCCTAATTATACAAAAGCATTCCAGATAGACTGAGCAAAAAAAGGGTTTCATTTGGATTCCCCTATTTTGAAAATCGCATATTAATTTCCTTCATATGAACAGAAAAATAGGATGACTCAAAGAAGTTCTCTACCAGGAACTTTGTACCGCAAGACATTACTTAGCACAACTAGGAAAATAAGATAAGATAAAGATAAGCAAGACTAAAAAATATTCAATGGAATAGCGGAATACAAAATTAAGAAAAGCAAAAAATAAAGGGAATCTCACCCCTTCTTTATCATAAAGAAAAGATATATATTAAAACTTCTTTAAAAAGAAAAGAAGTGCCTCTATATTTATATTATAGATTTATCCACTTAGATGAATAAATATTATTAATGAATATAGATCACAATCCATCTCGAGGTATTTGGATCAATACCTATTCGGTGGATCTTTTTTCTCTCTGCCAGAACCAGATTTGAACTGGTGACACGAGGATTTTCAGTCCTCTGCTCTACCAACTGAGCTATCCTGACCTTTTCTTGTGCATCATCCTAGTAGAGTATTTGTATCTATGTCAATTAAAAGGACTAAAAATTAATTAAAGTATTTCAAATTTTAAATTTGAGGGGGGGTAGTCCTATGCATTGTGCATGGTTTACTTAAATAAAACTTAAAAATAGAGTGAATAACCAAGATTTCTCGCCGATACTCTAATAAAAAAGAAATCTATTCAATGAATAGGATAAGATCCATTGAGTTCTCTTCGCATTCCTTTGTGAAAGAGTAGAATGAGAAAGGTAATGAATCTTAAACCCATAGCATTGATAAAAAGAAAAAAAAAGGATAAATAATAACAATATAGTATAGTTAGGGAATAAAATAGGATTTGGGGATAGAGGGAACTGAACCCTCACAACTTATAAAGTCGACGGATTTTCCTTTTACTAGAAATTTCATTGTTGTCAGTATTGACATGTAGAATGGGACTCTCTCTTTGTCCTCGTCCGATCAATCCACTTTTTTAAAGATCTCGAAAACTTTGAATTTGAATTGAAGAATTTGATTATTCAATATTCGATTGGAGTGGATTCACAATAATGAAAAAAAAATTATGATATGAGTTTTTTATTTCATAATCATAATCATTTCTAATTTCATTTTTAAAAAAGATAAAGAACCTATATTATAATTATAATATAATATGAGTTATGTGATTAATCGTTTGCTATGTCAGTATCTATACGTGTTTATTAAATGTATAAGGTATAAAACCCCTCTTTCTCTAATTTAGAATTAGAAGGAATTCCACTAACAACACAACGTAATTAACTCGATTCGTAGAACAGCTTCCATTGAGTCTCTGCACCTATCCTTTTCCTTTGTATTCTAGTTCGAGAACCCCTTGTTTTCTCAAAACACGGATTTGTCTCAGGATTGCCCTTTTTTAATTCCAGGGTTTCTCTGAATTTGGAAGTTACCATTTAGCAGGTTTCCATACCAAGGCTCAATACAATCAAGTCCGTAGCGTCTACCGATTTCGCCATATCCCCATTTCCCTCTTCTTACACCAGGATTCCTTGTGTAATTTCATCCATCTCTTAGTTTTTTTTTGAATCATTGAGTTCATCACTCAACGTAGTCTAGCAGTTCAGTTCGACTCTATTTGAGAGACCTCGCTTGCTTATTGCAATTCAGAATTGAATTGATTCTATCCTTGATGTATTTGCAATTCAATCCGAATCAATATATCCAAAAGTTTTTATCTCCCCCACCTCCCGTCTTACTTTTTTATAGTATTCAAAATTATACTATAACGCTTGATATTTATTCTTTTTTTCTTATCAGAATTAGCAATTTTATTTACTCTGACTCTATGTTCCCCTTAGTGAAATATTAATCCTCAAATTATTAACAAATAATAAAGTCTATAATGATCGAATGAAAATACCAATAAATTCTATATTTTTATTTTTTAATATCCTATAGTTAAGCATATCAAGCTAACTTTATCTTTAAGAAGTTTTAGTATTTTTTTATTTTTATAAGTATAACTTCAAATTTAGAACTAGTTAATAGCTAAGATTAATAACTAATATCTGAGATTTTACGGATTTCCTATACTATACCTATTTCTATTTGTTACACTATTTCCGTTATGTAAGCCCACTTAGCTCAGAGGTTAGAGCATCGCATTTGTAATGCGAGGGTCATCGGTTCAAATCCGATAGTCGACTTTTTTTTTCTCTATCAATGTTCTACGAACAAGAATCTCTTTTTTTTCGAATTAAATGGAGAATCCAGGATCTTTTATGTCTTTTACCTTACAATTTTGCTAGATACAAAACAATAAAATAAATAATATATATACAAAAAATAAAGATTTTGATGAAATTCCATTTTTTGGGGTACTTTAGTTGATTTTACTCTGTTTATCCTGTAGTTTAATTCAGTTTTAATTTTGATGTATTCTGTAATGTAAATACAATGAAATTAATTGTGTAAAATGAAATTTCAATAAAATAAAAAAAGGAGTCTTCATGTCCCGTTATCGAGGACCTCGTTTAAAAAAAATACGCCGTCTGGGAGCTTTACCAGGACTCACTAGAAAAACACCTAAATCCGGAAGTAATCTTAAAAAAAAATTCAATTCTGGGAAAAAGGAGCAATATCGTATTCGTCTTCAAGAAAACAGAAATTGCTTTTTCATTATGGTCTGACAGAGCGACAATTACTTAGATATGTACATATCATTGGAAAAGCAAAAAGGTCAACAGGCCAGGCTTTACTACAATTACTTGAAATGCGTTTGGATAATATCCTTTTTCGATTGGGTATGGCTTCAACCATTCCTGGGGCCCGCCAATTAGTCAACCATAGACATATTTTAGTTAATGGTCGTATAGTCAATATACCAAGGTTTCGTTGCAAACCCCGAGATATTATTACTACGAAAGATAACCAAAGATCAAAAGGTCTGGTTCAAAATTATATTGCTTCATCGGACCCGGGGAAATTGCCAAAGCATTTGGCGATTGACACGTTGGAATATAAAGGACTGAAAGTGCGTTATATCGACTAGAGGGGGGGTGAATAGGCGATTTTTATGAATTCTTCACTGAGGAATTTGCCGGTGAGGAAATTCCTTAGCGAAGAACTACTTGCAGCGGAATAAGTACTCAGAAGTAAGCATACCAGATTACAAGCATTGTCATCATGATGAAATGAAGACAATCACGGAGTATAGAAAGCGTAATCACAGGATAACACAAGATGAAGACAAACGGATCAAGAAATTGAACTGAGGAAATTGAGAAAGTCTTGATCAAAGTCTTCAAACACAGATATGAACAAACACTCAACACAAGAATGAGGAAATGAAAGGGTTGAGGAAATAGAACCGATTAGGTTGGTGAAGACAATGATTTGGTAGACCAGTTCCAACTGCTTTGTCTCGGTTATACGTCTGGTTGGAGCGGCTGAGTATTTAAACTCGAGGACACACAGTCCGGACACCCGATCACCGAAAGCACGCAGCTCGGGACACCAAGTCCTCATCGTATTCTCCTTGGACTAAGGTCACGCAGACCTCGTCCAATCACTCGTGGTAAGTCTTGAGCGACTTCCAAACCTTCACATACTTGGTCACTCGGCGATCCACAATTCCTCTTGGATGTGTAGACCTTGACGCCTAACCGTCTGGAAGAAGCACAATCTTCAAAGGTAAAAGCGTCGGATCCACGCAGATCAATTTCTTCAGTGATGCTCAATCACTTTGGGTTTGTTGGGGTTTGGTTTTTGGGTTTTCCTCACTTGATGATTTTCGCCAAATTCCTTAGAGAATGGGTTGCTCTCAAATGACAAGTGTCAAGTTCTCTCGGAGCAGCCAACCAACTAGTGGTTGTAGGGGCGGCTATTTATAGCCTAGGGAGCAGCCCGACATGATAAGACATAAATGCCCTTCAATGATATGACCGTTAGGTGGATAAGATATTTGGGACAGGTGGCGCCAAGAAGACAAAGAACGGTCGGAAATTTGAACATCAAATTCCTCGGGGCTATCATGTTCCTCATCGTGTAGGCAATTCAGACCGGCGAATTCCTAACTCCTCGATTAGAACAAATTCTCGTGACGGAAGAACTTCGTCTCATCATCAAGAAATTGACTGAACTGTATGAGATTTCCAAAGCGTCACTCGAAGGGATTGGTAGGTGTAGGATTTTGAGTTGAGCATCAAATGGAAATTTTTCCTTAGTATTTCCTCGACCCCTTTAACAATACAAAGTGTTTCCTATGACTCAAGAAAGAGAAAATGAAACTACGAAAACAAAAGTCTTCACGCTTCATGTTCCTCAAATGAATACCAAGTCTTCAAGGTCACACCAATTTCTTCACTTTCAAAGTCTTGAAATATCAAAGTCTTGGATGAAGAACTTCATTTTAGGGTCGACTTTCACCGTAAATATCAAACTCCTCATAGACTTATAGACCTGTGTACACTCACAAAGATTAGTTACTTAACCTATAAGTCTTCAATACACCAAAATCACTAAGGGCACTAGATGCACTTACAATCTCCCCTTTTGGTGATTGATGACAACATAGGTTAAGTTTTCAACGGGATAAACATATGAAGTGTAAATCTCGATAATGAGGAATTTGATTGCAAGATATAGAAGAACTCCCCAAAGGTGTGCATAGTGAGGAATTTGCTTTTGAGGCAATGCACATTTGAAGAAATGAATCATGGAGATCTCCCCCTATATCTTGTAATTCATACACGCATTTAACATATAATATGAGGAATTTGAAATGCATGATGAAATATGGTGCTTGATGTTATGCATCAAGAGTACCAGAGCCCAAAGGCCAAATTGATTTGCTATGAAGATTTTCAAAGAGCTCACGAGAATCAGAGCAAAAACTACTGTAATCAGAGCATAGAGCAAGAGCATAATGCATGAAAAGTATCAAAGCACCATCGGGTTTAAGATTACAACTCGATCCAATAAAAGGTTTCAGAAGAACGAGAGTTGTAACTTATTAGCATACTGTATATAGACAAAAACTAGACCCGCTTGAAGACTAACTCAAATTTCTCCCCCTTTGTCATCAAAATGACCAAAAGGATCGAAACTGAGGACTAACGCTCTTGAAGAATTTCAAGTTGAAGACGGAACGCCAGCAGTGTCGGGGTTGTTTGTTGAAGTAGGACCAGCCGCGGTATCTTCCAAATCTTCATTTTCATCAGTGTCGCGAGATGAAGAATAGGAGCTGGCCACCAAGGAAGGAACTTTGACCTTCTTGAATTTCTTCTGAGGAGGTGCAGACCACCAAATTCTTCCTTGAGTCCCATTGAAGTCAGTTCTTCTTCATTGTATACATGTGAAAGAACAGCCAGTGCGCTTGAAGGTTTCATGAAGGTAGTAGTGGTTTTTCTTCACCGCATTGTGTGTGGAGGTCATGTTGTAAAGAAGAGTACCAAACCGACGCTTGACCCACTTATGATTGCGATCAACCTTCCGATGAAGACGAGGAGTAATTCACGATCGATCATCACCACAGGTGCGATAGCTTGAGGACTTTGCTTGGTGAGGTATTTGCGGCCGAGTCATGTGTGGCGAGTCATCATTGGTGGAGTAGGATGCTGCTTTGCTAAACTGTCCATCCAATGGACGAAATGCCTTCATCTATCACAGCAGAGCCTTGCCCTTGTCATCACCGAGGTAATTGTCCGTTTGAGGACTTCAATCGAGGCGGTAGCTGCAGTGGTTCAAAGTATCAGCCTTGTAATTTAGCGAAGACCTTGACCTGATGAATCTCATAATCCAAGGCGCATAAGGTTTCAGCTCAAAAGGTGATATGGCAATGTTAGCCAGAGTCCTCATGAAGAAATCATGGAAATTGACGGGAACGCCATGGATGATGTTGAAAAGCATATTCTTCATGATGCCAACGACTTCTTCATCGTTCGAGTCGTGGCCTTTGATAGGACTCATAGTCTTCGTCAAAATTCGATAGACTGTCCGAGGCACATATACTAATTCCTTGATGAGGAATTTGGTTCTTGGGTCCTACCTTGGCTTCAAAGGCTTCATCAGCACTTGCATATAGTGATTTGAAAGTTCTTTTCTTCATAGATACGACGTGCACCATCAAGCGGAGGATCGAGTGGTAGGGCACGAAGCAATTCACTTGTTGGTGCCTTGTAGTGAGTGTTTTCAGTCATCCAATCTAAGACCCATGAATTTACGTCTTGACATCTCCGGTGATGTGCGGGGTTGCATAGAATCAAGAATTAGCTCTTCATTCCATCCACGATATCGGTGCAAAATTTAGCGATCTGCGTCGTGAAGAACACCGAGGACTGGCTCAAAGCTGGCAGCGACTCCATATCCACATGAGGAATATGAGCATGATCGAAGATTTTGTCCTTGTTGAAAAGCACCGAGGAATAGAAGTTGGCTTGGTGGCAGTCCGAGCGCCTCTTCCTAATGCGAGCAGAATCATAAGGATTATATTCATGAAGAACACGTGCTCGGCAAAGAAATCTTCAGCCTTGAACTTTTGCTTGGTTGAGAACGGATTCTTTTGCTTGGGCAGAGGGGTATCGATGAGTTGCATCACCACCTCGGAATCACAAGTTCAGGTTCTTCACTGAGGAATTCCTTGTTCCTCAACAAAGGGTATCCGAGGATTAGCAAGCAGCAGCAGTTTCATCAAGACTAGTGGCTGGAATTTCTTCATGCACGTAACCGGTCGGTTGATTTTCTTGAGTCTATTTGGACTGTTTGTGCAGGGAGTGAGGAACTTGTTGGAGCGGGGTGAAGAGAGGAGTATTGGGATGCTGACTTTCCCAAAAGTCATCATTTATCACCGGAGTGGTGCATCCAATATCCACATCTTCATTTTCAATTTCCTCGGCACCAGCTTGAGGAATTTCATGGTCCGATGAGGAAATAACGGGGTTGAAGGGATTGCTTCCACTTCAATTTCTTCATCAATTTTCTCGACGAAGCAGCAGATTGATGTTCTTCATCGATCCGATTGGGATCTCATAGTCTTCTCAAAAGGAACAACTTCCTTTGATGGTATGGAGGAAATTTGAACAGCATCAATTGGGTTTTCAAATGAGCTGGTCATTGACTTCATTTTCTTCGCAGTCAAGAATCGACGGTGATGCTTTCCTTTTCTTCACAGAGCTCGTTCTCAGCAGCCTTGGTTTTCTTCACATCGAAGCGGATGGAAGAATTGGAGTTGGAGTTGGTGCAGGAGGAGCCGAGGAATTTGGTGCAGTTTCTTGAGAGCAACGATGCAGTTCCCTGTCTTGAGCAATTTCTTGAGCGCACCACTAGTGGGTGCCTGGCAGTTTCTTCAATGGTGGGATGGGATCATCAGCCTGAATCAGCATTTTCTTCAGCAGGCTGAACGTTATCAGTGGTCTTGGCATTTTCTTGATGAGGCTGAGCAGAGGCTCCACTGAGGAATTTCATGTTGCATTTGGGCAGCAACACTTGTGAATTTCTTCGTCGTTGTTGTAATCTGGTCTTTACTCCTTGCCAATCAGCATAGTGGGTATCGAAGTTTTTGCTGAGGTCTTGAATTTCAGTCTAAATTTGGAGAAGCTCCTCAGGTGTCATCTTGACAACGTTTTTCTTCAGGAACTTCTCCTTCCTGTATTGAGCCTTTTTGATTTCCCTCGCCTTCTCGAACTTCCATTTTTCTTCAGCGATGAAGTGAGTCAGCGCATGACTTTGACCAGGTGTCAGATGAAGATCAGGCAGAGGGGTATTGGGATCATTGTGCCAGAGATCAATAAAGTCGAGGACTTTCTTCGGATCCGATAGTAGTGGCACAGATGTACCTTTGGCTCTTGCGGCCCTTACTTGACGGTCACTGATGATTTCCGCGAGTTCTTCATCAGATGCCTCATCGTCAGATGGTACATGAAATACAACTTGTTTCGTCCTTGGACTAGGCCGTGGACCTCGTCCAGCTGTTGCCTTGGTCTTCAGCTGAGCCGGGCCAGATGAGGAAATTGGAGTAGCCGAGGAACTTGCGAAATGCTCGAGGCAATTGAGAAACCAGTGGTCCTTTGACAAGTAGCCAGTGCACGAGGCTGAAGGTTTTGACGGAGCTGTTGAGGACTTTGGTGGAACGGCAGCGGTGTGAGGAATTTGCTTGGAGGGTGTCTTTGAGGAACTTGGCCGTGAGGGTGCGATGATGAAGCACTTGGCTTATTAGCAGGCTTCTTTGCATTGATTTCCTCGGTTTGACCGAGACCTCGATGTGATAGCAGCAGCAGAATCTTCATTGAATTTCTTCACTGCTTCCTTTGCTTGCTTTGCTAACTTTGCTTGACGTTTAGCCCATTCATCAGGAAAGTCCTCTCCTCGTTTGATGCTTGTGGGATCAGCTACTTGGCCAGGTGCCAAAGGAGCTCTTGGGCATGGAGGATTTAGAGCGAATTTTTTCATGTACTTAGGAGTTACATATTAGTATTCCTTCCATTCCCGTGCCCATCTCCGTTCAATCTTCTGAATACGCACCTTGCGTTGATTTTTGCTTTCTTCATCCGGAGTGCAATAGTCAGCATATATTTCCTCAGGGATTTCAAACGTTGTCATAACCTCAGGTTTCTTTCCTCCCTTCTGTGGCTTCTTACCGTCTGCCATTTTCTTCAGTTGAGGAAATTGAACAATTGAGTTCTCTGAAGAAGTGTGCAGTTTTTCTTCGAGGAACGCTGCAAATGAGTTAAGTTGATGAGAACCTAGTGATTCAGCACTGGACATTTGTACCTGTGAACAGAGTATAGGTGCGAGGAATTTGGAGAGGTCATATCGTTCTCGTAAGGTTTTCAAAAGAACAAGTTTTGAGGATTTTGACCAGATGAGTCTTGAAGAATTTCACTAAGCGTTCTTGTCTTAGGTTCCGAGTTGTATAGATCGAGGATCCACACAATTGAGGAATCTTGAAGAAAATCATTGCTTAGAGAAACGAATCAAGAGATTTGAGGTGTTCATATGTGTGAGGATTTGAAGAATAAACACCTTTGAAGAATTTGAAGAAGATTTGAGAATCAAAGCGAGTAATAAAAGTTACTTTTAATTTACCCAAGTGAAGAACACGACGAACCGAGAAGAACAGTTGGGAAGTTCGTCTGCTCAGATCTTCCACGCCCTAACTTGGCAGAGGAAATCAGCTACGGCGACGGCGGAGTGAAGATTTTCCACGGTCGGCGCAATCGTCGGCGAAGAGGTCAAGGCGGTGAAGCTTTTCCTCACCGGCGACGATGGAGAAGCGGCGGCGCTTAGGGTTTTGAGGAGCTCGGCGGGAGAGAGAGGTCGAGCGAGTAACAGAGTGAGGAAGGGAGAGGGTATTTATAGACACGGTGAAAAGCGGATCGCCCAAGATTTAGGGCGAACATGCCTGACCGCTTCCTTCTCACGACATGTGTCACCCACGTCTTGTGTAGTGGAGATCGTGTCGATCGTGGGTGAATAAAGTAATGCATCGTGGGATGCGGAACGGTTTGAGCGGTAAAATGAAGGTTTGAATGAGATTCGTTTTAAAGTTCCGTTGCAATTTCTTCAGTTGTCAAGGACACGATGAAGAATTTGAACGAGTTTCAAAGTAGAACGCACATGAAGAATTTGTGAATGGATTGGGTTGAGTATAGCATAGAGGGAAAGGGTCCGATCACATTCACTTAGCGTAAAAAGCGACTTGAAGAAATAGCCATAAGTGAATGCTGTAGAGGACATAAATCCATATATATATATAGTCAATGAAGAAAGACGACGGAAAGCAGTGAAGATTTTGCAAAGTTGAAGAATTTGAAAAACTGAAGAATTTCAAAACGAGGAAGAACTCAAATTGAAGATTTTCAACTTTGGTGGTGGCGTGACCCACCAGATAAGAATGATGATTTCAGACACCGTATAATTGTCGAGGGTTCGAGAATCAAATTCTTCATTAATTTCTTCACACTTAGAGTGTTATTCTTCATTGATTGAAGAAAACGTTTCTTCATGTGTTGCACATCTAAGTCATCAATTTTGCATAAGTGTTAGGATGTGTGCCTTTTCAAAGAACATTCAAGATTCTAAGATATTTAGCTCACACCGCAACTTGCTAAATCTCTTCTCATCCAAGGGCTTAGTGAAGATATCAGCTAGCTGTTCTTGATCTTCACGTGCTCGATGGAGATGTCGCCTTCAACACATGATCATGAAGAAAATGATGGCGAATTTGAATGTGCTTTGTCTTCGAGTGCTGAACTGGGTTGTGAGCAATCTTGATGGCACTCTCATTGTCACAATAGAGAGGCACATTCTTCACGTTGATGCCGTAGTCCTTGAGAGTTTGCTTCATCCATAGTAATTGAGCACAACACGAGCCAGCAGCAATGTATTCAGCTTCCGCAGATGGACGGTGATACGCAGATTCTGCTTTCTTCGAGGACCAACGCACCAAAGATCGTCCGAGGAAATGACAAGTACCAGATGTTGACTTGCGATCCACACGATCACCAGCATAGTCAGAGTCAGAATATCCAATGAGATCAAAAGTAGAGCCCTTGGGGTACCATAATCCTAGTGTTGGTGTGTGAGCTAGATATCGAAGAATATGCTTCACAGCCTTATGGTGTGATTCCTTCGTGTAGCTTGAAATCGGGCACACATGCAAACACTAAGCATTATATCTGGCCTAGATGCACATAAGTACAATAAAGAACCAATCATGGAGCGGTATACCTTGTGATCAAGTCAATACCATTTTCATCGATGCATAGATGGCCATTTGTGGGCATAGGAATTTTGACGCCTTTGCAATCTTGCATGCGAATTTCTTGAGGACATCTTTGAGGTATTTCTCCGAGATATGAATATGCCATTGTGTTGTTGATTTAATTTGAAGACCTAAGAAGAATTTCAACTCTCCCATCATAGACATTTGATATTCTTCACTCATCATATAGGCAAATTCATCACTATAACGTTGGTCAAGACAGCCAAAGATAATATCATCAACATATATTTGGCACACAAACAGTTCACCATCATAAGATTTAGTAAAGAGAGTAGGGTCGAGTGAACGGTGTGAAGCCATTCTTCACGAAGAATTCCTTCAATGTATCATACCACGCCGAGGGCTTGCTTGAGGCCATAGAGGGCCTTATTGAGTCTGAAGACTTTGTCGATTCTTTGGATCTTCAAAACACAGGGGTTGAGCAACATATACTTCTTCCTCAAGCTTACCATTGAGGAATGCACTTTTCACATCCATTTGATATAAAGTGATATTGTGATGGTTAGCATAGGCGAGTAATATGCTAATAGACTCAAGTCTAGCAACAGTGCAAAAGTTTCATCGAAATCAATTCCTTCAACTGCGTGTAGCCTTGAGCTACTAGTCCTGCCTTATTCCTCACCACAAGACCATTTTCATCTTGCTTGTTGCGATAGATCAACTTTGTGCCAATGATATTATGCTTGCGAGGATCTGGACGTTTGACCAGTTCCCTGACATTGTTGAGCTCGAATCGATGTAATTCTTCTTGCATGGCCTGAATCCACTCCGGCTCGAAATGCTTCATCTACCTTAGTGGGCTCTGTGATAGAGACAAAAGCATAGTGCCCACAAAAGTTAGATAAGTGTGAAGCTTTTGAGCGAGTGAGAGGACTGGCGCTTCAATGTCATCGATGATCTTGTCAACTTGCACTTCTTTTGCAACGCGAGGATGAGCTGGTTGTCGTCGAGGAATTTGATCATTTTCCTCGGCACCATTTTCTTCACATTATCTTGGTGCATCACTCGGCGTTCTTCACAGTCTGAGGAATGAATTCTTCAGCAGTTTCTTGATGAGGGATGACATCCTCGGTTGCCTTGAACCTGATAGAATCCTCGGTGCTGGTTCGCCTAACACGTAGGTAGGTGCTCTCTTTGCGAGCCATTAGTTTCATCGAACCGCACATCTACAAAGTCAACAATCTTGTGAAGTGCGATGTTGAAGACTCTGTAGGTGTGCGAGTCCTTTCCGTAACCAAGCATAAAACCTTCATGTGCTTTAGGTGCAAATTTAGAGGTGTGGTGAGGATCTCTAATCCAGCATTTAGCAATCAAGACTTTGAAATAACTTACATTGGGTTTCTTGTCGTTGAGGAGTTCATAGGCAGTCTTCTTGAAGAATTTGTGAAGATATACTCTGTTGATGATGTGGCACGCAGTGTCAATTGCTTCAATCCAGAAACGACTAGGCGTTTTGTATTCATCAAGCATAGTGCGAGCCATCTCAACAAGAGTTCTGTTCTTGCGCTCCACGACGCCATTTTGCTGAGGAGTATAAGGAGCAGATAACTCATGAGTAATACCAAGTTCATCAAGATAGTCATCAAGACCGGAATTCTTGAACTCAGTTCCATTGTCACTCCTGATGTGTTTGATCTTCACACCAAAGTTGGTTGAAGCCCTTGAGGAAAATCATTTGAAGATTTCCTGCACTTGATTTTTGTAAGTAACAATGTGTACCCATGTGTAACGAGAGTAATCATCAACAATAACAAATCCATATAGTGATGCTTCATTAACGACGGCTGAGTAATGATTGGGACCAAAGAGGTCCATGTGAAGCAATTCGAAGGGACGAGTAGTGGTCATGATAGTCTTCGCTGGATGCTTGCCCTTGGTCATTTTTCCAGCTTCACAGGCTCCGCATGGGTGATCCTTGAGGAATTTGACATTCTCAATGCCAATGACATGCTTCTTCTTCGCAAGCGCGTGTGCAAATTCCTCATGCCTGCGTGACCAAGTCGTCGATGCCATAGCCAGCCTTCGAAGCTTTTGCAAGTAGGCACACGGCTGGTTGTGGACCAGTAGAGAAGTCAACAATATACAAGTCTCCTCTCCTAAAGCCTTCAAGACTTTGGAATTGTCGCTTCCATAATCACAACACAACGATACTTGCCAAAGATAACAACCATATCAAGATCACAAAGCATTGAGACTGACATGAGGTTATATCCTAAAGACTCAACAAGCATGATTTTGTCCATGTGCATGTCCTTAGAGATAGCAACCTTACCAAGTCCCAATACGACTTTTGCCTTTGTCAAGAAAGATGATATGCTTCAGATGTGACGGTGATAAGGGAGCATCCATCAATAGATTCTTGTCACCAATCATGTGATTTGTACATCCACTATCGAGAACCCACTCGGTGGCTTTGGGTTGATCATCCTGCAGATGAATTAGTACAACTTACGATCTCATATACTTCATCGGTGAAGAATATGATATCAAGTTCATCGATGAATTTCATCGGTCGATTCGATAAGCGGATGAGGACGTGTGAAATGAAGGTTCATTTCATCATGATTAGCCTGCGTCCTTTCAGGAAAATTGTTAGCCCCCCAGCAAATTCTTCAGACGTTAAGGCATGTCTGGAGACCTGACCCTGCAAAGAGATTAGTTCTTTTTCTTCACCACCCACATCTGAAGGGGTGGCAAAGAGTTCATCATTCTGCGAGCACCATACGAGAATGGTGGCATAGAGGCCAAACCATTTCGTTTCACATAAGAGGGGTTAGGGTAAGCATATGAATAAGCAGAGAAATTCTTCGAGGACTTATGAACATATTGGTTTGAAGAATAATGCACATATTCATAGCCCTTAGCTCTACCCTGCGAAACAGAGTTGTTAGCACGATGATGATCATATGAGGACTTTGATCTTTTTGAGGAATTTGATCCACGTGAGGAATTTGGTCCATATGAGGACTTGGATCCATATGAAGAATTTGGTCCATATGAGGACTTGGATCCATATGAAGAATTTGGTCCATATGAAGAGTTTGATCTGGGGTTCCTATTCTTCACAGGTGGTGTCATGAGGACATTCACCTGAAGACTTTCAAGGCACTTCTTGGGAACCCAGATTTTCTTCATAGGGGAACCGTTCCTGCAGTTAGTGCCAACATATCTAGCAAATACTTCACCATTCTGATTTTTGAACAGCTTATAGTTTGAGTCAAATGACTCATCAATGTAATGAGGAAATTCACATGTAAAACCAGATAAGGTAGATGGATCAACTGGAGGTCCCTTTGCAGCAACCCATGAGGTTTTGGGATACTTTGCTCAAAGCTTCGATCGTTCCATCGACATTGAGTTTCCTCTCAAAGGCAATACCCTCTTTCCTAGGGTTCTGTTGAGGATCTGCTTTTAAGCACATCACAAAGAGTCGATGCCCTTTGAGGCTTTTGTACATGCCTGTCATGTACAATTCCTTCATCTGCATCGTCAAGGATACTAGCAATGTCCTCGGATGAGGAATTAGTGATAGCGAGGCAGGTGAAGAATTTGTAACAGTTGAAGCATTTGAACATTCAGGTGAAGAATTAGCGATTCACGTTCAATGCACTTTAAGCATGGAGGAACAAATTCTTCTTGAGAAGCGCTGATTTGTTGAGCAAGTAATGAATCGCTCCTTCGAAGATCCTCATAACTCGCTCTTAGCTTCTCAAGATCTTGCTTTCTTTGAAGAAATTCATAAGAAAGTTTCTCATGATCGATTAGGAGAGTGTTATGATGACCTTGAAGGTTGTCAAGCCTAGATCAAGTCTCAAGATTTTCGATCGGGGCTTGAGTGCGATCCATTTCTTCACCTAACATATCATCACTCTTATCTAGCATGTTTTGAACCTTTTCAAAAGCCCTTTGTTGTTTTATAGCAATCTTAGCAAGTTTAGAGTAGCTGGGCTTGAGATCCTCATCGATTCATTTTCACTAGATTCAGAGGAGGTGAAATTGAGTACCTTTGCACCTTTTGCCATGAAGCAATAGGTGGGGCGTAATCATCATTTTCCTCATCGGGCTTGTTGGCGAGTCAGTTTCTTGATGTTGAAGATGGACTTGCTAACATAAGCGATAGCAAGAGCCGACTAGCCACACCAGATTCGGATTCTTCGACTCCTCCTCTTCCTCATTTTCCTCGATTCAGCTTCGAGTCCATTTCCTTGCCAATGAATGCCCGAGCCTTTTTGGAGCTGCTCTTCTTGTGAGAAGAAGGTTTTGAGGATTTTGATGATGAAGATTTTGATGATTTCTTCTTCTTCTTCACGTCATCGAATCTGTAATCCTTGTGTTTCTTCTTTCTTAATTCCTTTTCCCATCGAGGACAATCTTGGATATAGTGACCAGGTTTCTTGCATTTGTGACAAAGTCTTCTCTTATAGTCACTAGATGAGGAATCACTGCTTCTTGAGGATTTTCCAAAGCGACCACGTCTTGAGAATTTCTGGAATTTCTTCACGGCGGTGCTAGCTCTGGCCAAATTCTTGGGATCTCCTAGGCTACTACCGAGTCTTCACTCTCGATTCGGACACAGCCTTGGCCTTGAGGCACGTGTTTTCCATAGCCGTAACCATAGAGATCTCTCTTTTGACAAGCTGGAACTCGTGAGTATTTAGCCTTCGAGGATATCAGCAGGATCAAGAGACTTGTAGTCAGCCGTTCTTGTATCATCGCGCGGAGTATCAAATGAGGAATCAAGCGATCTTAGCAATTTCTTCACCACCTCATGGTCGGTGATGTCGGTGGCACCAGTGCTTGAAGCTCATTCGAGATGTCAGTGAGGCGATCGAAGGTTTGTTGAACATTTTCGTTGTCGAGTCTTTTGAAGCGGTTGAAGAGATTCGAAGAACATCAACTCGAGAGTCACGCTGAGTTGAAACACCTTCATTTACTTTGGACAGCCTGTCCCGATGAGTTTGGCAGATTTCAAAGCACTCACTCTTCCATATTGACCTTTGCTCGGATGGCCACATATGATATTCTTAAGCTTGAGAATCGAGTTGCTTGAATCTCTTCACATCAGCATCATTCGGAGAGGGTGTGGTGAGGAAACACCTTTTGTCACAACATACCGTAGATCGTTGTCAATTGCTTCAAGATGCATTCGCATTTTGTTCTTCCATGAGGGGTAGTCCGTCCCATCAAGGTAGGACACCCTGCTGAGACCTTGATCATACCTGCGGTCGACATAACTAAAACTCCGGTGGTTAAACCAAAATCACACGTAACAAGGGAGTACCTTGCTCGATACCAATTGAAAGTCGTTATATCGACTAGAGGGGGTGAATAGGCGATTTTATGAATTCTTCATCGAGGAATTTGCGGTGAGGAAATTCCTTAGCGAAGAACTACTTGCAGCGGAATAAGTACTCGAAGTAAGCATAACAGATTACAAGCATTGTCATCATGATGAAATGAAGACAATCACGAGTCGTAAAGCGTAATCACAGGATAACACAAGATGAAGACAAACGATGAAGAAATTGAACGAGGAAATTGAGAAAGTCTTGATCAAAGTCTTCAAACACAGATATGAACAAACACTCAACACAATAATGAGGAAATGAAAGGGTTGAGGAAATAGAACCAGTTAGGTTGGTGAAGACAATGATTTGGTAGACCAGTTCCAACTGCTGTCTCGGTTATACGTCTGGTTGGAGCGGCCGAGTATTTAAACTCGAGGACACACAGTCCGGACACCCGATCCTTGAGCACGCAGCTCAGACACCAAGTCCTCACCGTATTCTCCTTGGACTAAGGTCACGCAGACCTCGTCCAATCACTCGTGGTAAGTCTTGAGCGACTTCCAAACCTTCACATACTTGGTCACTCGGCGATCCACAATTCCTCTTGGATGCTCTAGACCTTGACGCCTAACCGTCTGGAAGAAGCACAGTCTTCAAAGGTAAAAAGCGTCGGATCCACGCAGGATCAATTACTTCAGTGATGCTCAATCACTTTGGGTTTGTTGGGGTTTGGTTTTTTGGGTTTTTCCTCACTTGATGATTTTCGCTCAAATTCCTCAGAGGATGGGTTGCTCTCAAATGACAAGTGTCAAGTTCTCTCGAGCAGCCAACCAACTAGTGGTTGTAGGGGCGGCTATTTATAGCCTAGGAGCAGCCCGACATGATAAGACATAAATGCCCTTCAATGATATGACCGTTAGGTGGATAAGATATTTGGGACAGTGGCCAAGACAACAACGGTAGGAAATTTGAACATCAAATTCCTCGTGGCTATCATGTTCCTCATCGTAGGCAATTCAGATGGCGAATTCCTAACTCCTCGATCGAACAAATTCCTCGTGACCGTAAGAACTTCGTCTCATCATCAAGAAATTGACTGAACTGTATGAGATTTCCAAAGGCTTCACTCGAAGGGATTGGTAGGTGTAGGATTTTGAGTTGAGCATCAAATGGAAATTTTTCCTTAGTATTTCCTCGACCCCTTTAACGATGCGGTGTTTCCTATGACTCAAGAAAGAGAAAATGAAACTACGAAAACAAAAGTCTTCACGCTTCATGTTCCTCAAATGAATACCAAGTCTTCAAGGTCACACCAATTTCTTCACTTTCAAAGTCTTGAAAGTCTTGAATATCAAAGTCTTGGATGAAGAACTTCATTTTAGGGTCGACTTTCATTTGTAAATATCAAACTCCTCATAGACTTATAGACCTGTGTACACTCACAAACGCATTAGTTACTTAACCTATAAGTCTTCAATACACCAAAATCACTAAGGGGCACTAGATGCACTTACAAGGACTAGTAAATAAAATCCTAGATATGAAGTGGGTCGGTCTCAAAATAAATGAGTTGTTAGTTGTAGAATATTACTCTCGTCAGACTTGAACTTAACGAAAAAAGGAAAGGTTCATAGAATTTTCTTCCCCTTCCCCTTTCCCCGAACTAAATCGCCCTAAGATCATTACCATTAATTTGTATATTCCCATCAACTAGCTAAAATTGATTAACCCTAGGATTAGGATTAGGATCATTTTTTCTTTTTTCCTCTATGTGTATTTTACATACCACAGTAATTTGCTATAGAGAATTTCTAATTTCTATTAAATCAAAATAAGATAATATAAGATATTATATTATTGCTGGAAAAAATTGTTATTTGATTTGATACATTGTGATCCTTAACGTTGATGAATTAAGAAAAAGCGGAAAGAGAGGATTGAACCCTCGGTAAACAAAGTCTACATAGCAGTTCAATGCTACGCCTTGAACCGCTCGGCCATCTCTCCTACATAACTTATTATGGAAAATAAACTGAGTGAATAGCGAGTTTTCTTATTCCTGCAGTACAGGTACAACCGCAACCACTCGGGGGTTCCATAGTACTATTGGAAAAATTCCTTTTGATCTATGTGGAAGGATACATGAATTTTTTACTAGAAATTGCGCTCGCTATAAAATATAAGTTTTAATTTGGGTTTTCCGCAACTAAAGAAAAAGAAAATGGAAGAATTCTTCTTATTGCATAATAAAATAAAGAAACCTTAGAATTCCGTTTGCATAATATACGCTACACCATACTATCGAAATCAAAAATAGGGTATGAGACAATTAATAACTTTGAAAGCACGAAATAGTTGATAACATAAGTTGTTGTTCAGAAATAGGAAAGTGGAATGAAATCCAGTCTTAGTCAAATATTTCATATCTCTTCGTGTCCAAGCGAATGGAAAGGATACAATTTGAGTTGAGCGGAAAATCCATATCTCTCTTATCCATTTAAAGCATATGGATTTAGAGTAGAGCATATGGATCAATCTATTTATAATTATAAGAATCGAATGTGTTTGTTTTATGTTATTTTGTGAAGGAATGAAAACAATTCTATATAGAATGGGTTGGGAATTATGCCTAGATCCCGTGTAAATGGAAATTTCATTGATAAGACCTCCTCAATTGTAGCCAATATTGTATTGCGAATAATTCCGACAACCTCGGGAGAAAAAAGGCATTTACTTATTATAGAGATGGTGCAATTTGACTCTTTTTTTTGCTTTTTTAGCCCTACCTATACCTCAGTCTTACGAAAAAGAGAGGGGGTTGGCATAGAGAGAACCAAATTTGTAAAGCAAACAAACCCATGCTTCGGGAAGGTGAGGCGAACTAACAATTCCTTCCGTCGTGTATCCTCGATTGATGCGGCTTCAGATACTTCAATTGTAGATTTGAGTATTGAGCGAAAGGTTACACCTACAGGATATGGTATGGTATGGATTACAGGCCAATCCTACTCTATTAGTATCCGTAGGCAGCATAGGGGAGAAAAGCACTACACCTAGAAATAGGAAACAACAAGAGAAAAACTTTGTTAGAAATTACCCCTTTCCTGATCGGTATCACGGCTGGGAAGAATGGTTGGGATAACAAACAACCATCAGGTTTGTACTTTGGATACCCCTATAACCATCAAAGATTGTTGAAGTAGCTAATTCCTCTAAATAGGAGGCGTTGAGAACAAAGAAATTATTGGAGCTATCGTTTTCCTCTAGCATTTATAGAATTCATTGGTGTTAAGAAAAACCTCTTGTGGGAAGGTTGGCTAGAGATTTCTTGGAAAAATACCAGCCCCTTTCGGTTCATAATGAGACGGGACTAATTCTATTTTGATTCTATAGATTATTTTGCTTAGTACTATTATATACGAAGGGAGGAGCCGTATGAGATGAAAACCTCATGTACGGTTTTGGAGCGGAGATTTTTGAATAGAATGAGCGACCGTAACGGATGTTGGCTCAATCCAAGGAAATTATGCGGAAGCTTTGCAAAATTAATATGAAGCTACGCGACTAGAAATCGATCCCTATGATCGAAGTTATATACTCTATAACATAGGCCTTATACACACAAGCAATGGAGAGCATACAAAGGCTTTGGAATATTATTTTCGGGCACTAGAACGAAACCCCTTCTTACCGCAAGCTTTTAATAATATGGCCGTGATCTGTCATTACATGCGACTATCTCCACTATAGAAAGAAAAAAAAGAGAGGATCAAATTTTCTAGTAAATACTAGAAAAAAGGGCTTTCTACATAGGGATCATAAAAACAACGATTTTTTCCTATCAGCTATAGGAAGGAAGGACACTTCACGAGAATCAAAAAACGAAGAAAGTATGGCCTATACTACTACTCTATGGATAAAGTTTCTCAAATTGATAGAGAAAGCACCGTAAAGATCAATTAGTGAGCGACTGGGTCGATACAACTAAAAAAAACTGCTTACTTATCCCATGATATGGGGCAAAATTTAGGAATCCGCTTATGTAATAGAGCCAATCCACTAAGGGATTAAGCAGCGGTGTAGTATCAGATCCCAAAGATAGTAAGTTATTTTTTGTTTCTTATGGAAAAAAGTCTTTTTCAAGGATTCTATATAGATTTCATATATGAAACTGGGATAGTTACCTTCGAAAATTTGAGCGAAGGCTCTATATCTATCTATGCTTCATTCTTACGAAGGTGGGAAAAAGATCAAACTGATTATTGATAAAAATTAGGGTTTGAAACTTAGGTAATTAATTTCTTACCTTAACCCAAGAACAAATTGGATCGATTTTGATAAATCGAATTCAGTTAAGATAGGGAAAATTCAGATAGCAATTTCTGAGCCGTATGAGGTCGGAAACTCTCAAACGGTTCTAAGGAAGGAACTTCCTATTCGACCGAGGAGAACATGCCATTCTCTGGGTGATTCGAAATTGCGGAATCTTGGTTTGATCAAGCTGCTGAATATTGGAAACAAGCTATAGCGCTTACTCCGGAAATTATATTGAAGCACGAACTGGTTGAAGATTACGAAGCGCTTTGAATTTGAATAAGACCATGCTCCTTCTTTTTCATAAAATGGGTTGTTTGGTTGTTGATCCATTAATCAAATAAATTAGGTCGTAAGATCGAATCAAGAATTTAATTATATCCATTTCTTATACCTTCTATTTTATATGATATTTCATAAGAATAAACCATAGGGATAGGGTCCGTAATAGAAGTAATAAAGTGAATAAAAGAGGGGCAATCTAAATATTGCTAATATATTAGGACCATCTTATTAATAATTCTAATGAGTTATCTTGTAATTTAGAATCAAATAAAAACCCTATATTATGCTCAAGGAAAGTAGATATAGATAGGAGCTTATGCCCTAAAAAATACACTAGTTTCTTAAATTAAAAATAAAAAGATTTTTTCTTACGTCGAGAAATATTTGTTTTTCAAGATAAACAATGTCCGTTAGGCACCTAATCTTTATGTCATAATAGACCTGAACACTTGCCTCGGATTGACTTCAATATATAATTGCTCAAGTGAATAACTAAAAAAAATAGAAGGATGGTAGATAGTAAAGAAAAGAACTAATCACAATATCTATCTTTCAAAATCTATCTTTCAAAATCTATCTTTCAAAATCTATCTTTCAAAATATATATCTTTCAAAGATTCACTAAAAAGACAGTTGGCGGGTCAGATTGCACTAGCTACGTTACTGAACCCTGATCGATCACTTGCTGTTAATTGAACCCGAGTGATTCCTTCGCTACTGCTGCTAACTGAAGCCGATCGAAGCCGCCTCTTGATGAACAGTTCCCGGTGGGGGTTGGATGAACAGTTCCGGTGGGGGTTGGATGAACAGGATCCCGTGGTAGTAGAGCCCGTTGCCACTGGATGAACAGGACCCCGGTCGAGGAGGCCGGTGTAGGGTTGATGAACAGGACCGCGTGGAGGTGAAGGAAATATGCCCTAGAGGCAATAATAAAGTTGTTATTTTATATTTCCTTATATCATGATAAATGTTTATTATTCATGCTAGAATTGTATTAACCGGAAACTTGATGCACATGTGGATACATAGACAAAACACCGTGTCCCTGGTAAGCCACTACTAGACTAGCTCGTTAATCAAAGATGGTTAAGTTTCCTAACCATAGACATGTGTTGTCATTTGATGAACGGGATCACATCATTAGGAGAATGATGTGATGGACAAGACCCATTCGTTAGCTTAGCATATTGACCGTTCAGTTTAATTGCTATTGCTTTCTTCATGTCAAATGCATATTCCTTCGACCATGAGATTATGCAACTCCCGGATACCGGAGGAATACCTTGTGTGCTATCAAACGTCATAACATAACTGGGTGATTATAAAGATGCTCTACAGGTATCTCTGAAGGTGTTTGTTGGGTTGGCGTGGATCGAGATTAGGATTTGTCACTCCGAGTATCGGAGAGGTATCTCTGGGCCCTCTCAGCAATGCACATCATAAGAAGCCTTGCAAGCAAAGTGACTAATGAGTTAGTTACAGGATGATGTATTATGGAATGAGTAAAGTGACTTGCCGGTAACGAGATTGAACTAGGAATGTAGATACCGACGATCGAATCTAGGGCAAGTAACATACTGATGGACAATGTTGTCATAACGGTTTGACCGATAAAGATGTTCGTAGAATATGTAGGAGCCAATATGAGCATCCAGGTTCCGCTATTGGTTATTGAACGGAGAGGTGTCTCGGTCATGTCTACATAGTTCTCGAACTCGTAGGGTCCGCACGCTTAACATTCGATGACGATTTTGTATTATATGAGTTGTGTGATTTGGTGACCGAATGTTGTTCGGAGTCCCGGATGAGACCACAGACATGACGAGGAGTCTCCAAATGGTTACAGGTAAAGATTGATATATAGTATGATAGTATTCAGACACCGAAAGTGTTCCGGAGGGTACCGGGTACATATCGGGTCACCGAAAGGGGTTCCGGGCACCCCCGGCAAAAGATATGGGCCTAATGGGCCAAGAGGGGAACACAGCAGCCAGCAGGGGCTGCTGCGATCCCCATATGGGCCGAACCAGAGGAGAATGAAAGAGGGGAAGAGAGAAGGAAGGGGAGGGATTCGGCCTCCCCCCTCCTTCCCTCCTCCCTCCTCCTTCCTTCCCCCTCCGGAACTTATAGAAGGGGGGAGGCTGAATTGGGGAGGCGCCCAAGTAGGATTCCTCCTACTTGGGGCTCCCCCTTGCTGCTCTCCTCCCTCTCCCACCTATATATACATGGGGAGGGGGCGCCTAGAGCACACAACAACATCTGTTAGCCGTGTGCGGCGCCTCCCTCCACAGATTACACCCACAGTCATATTCTCATAGTGCTTAGGCAAAGCCCTGCGCGGATCACTTCACCATCACCGTCATCACGCTGTCGTGCTGACGGAACTCATCTACTTCCTCGACACTTTGCTGGATAAAGAGTTCAAGGGACGTCATCGAGCTGAACGTGTGCAGAACTCGAAGGTGTCGTATGTTCGACGCTTGATTGGTCAGAACGAGAAGAAGTTCGACTACATCAACCGTGTTGTCAAACGCTTCCGCTTTCGGTCTACGAGGGTACGTAGACACACTCTCCCCCTCTTGTTCATATGCATCTCCTAGATAGATCTTGCGTGAGCGTTGGATTTTTTTTGAAATTGCATGCTACGTTTCCCAACAGTGGCATCCGAGCCAGGTCTATGAGTAGATGATATGCTCGAGTAGAAAACAGAGAGTTGTGGGTGGTGATAGTCATACTGCTTACCACCAACATCTTATTTTGATTCTGCGGTATTGTTGGATGAAGCGTCCTGGACCAACCTTACATGACCACGTTCATGAGACCGGTTCCACCAACAGACATGCAACTAGTTTTACATAAAGGTGGTTGGCGGGTGTCTGTTTCTCCTACTTTAGTTGAATCGATTTTGACTGCGACCGGTCCTTGTTGAAGGTTAAAACAACAAACTTGACAAAACACCGTTGTGGTTTTGATGTGTAGGTAAGAACAGTTCTTGCTAGAAGCTCGTAGCAACCATGTAAAACTTGCAACAACAAAGTAGAGGACGTCTAACTTGTTTTTACTGGGCATGTTGTGATGTGATATGGTCAAGACATGATGTGATATATGTTATTGTATGAGATGATCATGTTTTGTAGAAGTTACCGGCAACCGGCAGGAGCCTTATGGTTGTTTCTTTATTGTATGAAATGCAAACGCCATGTAATTGCTTTACTTTATCACTATGCGTTAGCGATAGTTGTAGAAGCAATAGTTGGCGAGACGCACGATGCAATGATGGAGATCCAGGTGTCGAGCCAGTGATGATGGATATCATGACAATGATTTGGAGATGGGGATCAAAAATCACAAGATGATCATGGCCATATCATGTCACATATTTTGATTGCATGTGATGTTTATCTTTTATGCATCTTATTTTGCTTACTTCAATGCTTGCATTATAAGATGATCCCTTAACTAAAATTTCAAGGTATAAGTGTTTTCCCTGAGTATGCACCATTGCGAAAGTTCTTCGTGCTGAGACACCATGTGATGGTAGGGTGTGATAGGCTCTACGTTCACATACAACGGGTGCAAGACAGTTTTGCACATGCGGAATACTCGGGTTAAACTTGACGAGCCTGGCATGTACAGACATGGCCTCGGAACACTAGAGACCAAAAGGTCGAACGTGAATCATATAGTAGATATGATCAACATAGAAATGTTCACCATTGATGACTACTCCATCTCACGTGATGATCGGACATGGTTTAGTTGATTTGGATCACGTATCATTTAGATTACTTGAGGGATGTCTATCTAAGTGGGAGTTCTTAAGTAATTTTATTAATTAAACTTAATTTATCACGAACTTGGTCCTGATAGTATTTGCAAATTATGTTGTAGATCAATAGCTCGCTTTGTAGCTCTCCTATGTTTTTGATATGTTCCTAGAGAAAACTAAGTTTAAAGACATAGTAGCAATGATACAGACTGGGTCCATGATCTGAGGATTATCCTCATTGCTGCACAGAAGAATTATGTCCTTGATGCACCGCTAGGTGACCGACCTATTGCAGGAGCAGATGCAGACATTATGAACGTTTGGCAAGATCGGTATGATGACTACTTGATAGTTTAGTGCGCCATGCTTTATGGCTTAGAATCGGGGCTGCAAAGATGTTTTGAACGCCACGGAGCATATGAGATGTTCCAAGAGCTGAAATTGGTATTTCAGACTCATGCCCGTGTTGAGAGGTATGAGACCTCTGACAAGTACTTTGCCTACAAGATGGAGGAGAATAACTCAGCTAGTGAGCATGTGTAATGCCCGGATAATTAAGCTACAGTGATCCCACGCTAATGGTGCCACGTCACCACGGTTATTGTTGCTAATCTATTGTTAGATCAAAACCGGTCCAAAGTTCAAGTTCAAAGTTTGGTAAATAATAAAAATATTCAAACATTAAAATAAAAATGACCGGGTTGTACTAAACATTACATAGATAAATATGGTGTAGTAAACACATTTTTATAAAAGGCCTAAATAATTTAGAATGATTTAAAACAGAAAAGTAAATAAATAAAAGAAAAGAAAACAAAACAAAAAGGAGAAAACCTTTTTCCCCACAGGCCGACCGCCCACTAATACCGAATCACCCACACGCCACAGCCCCCCCCCTACAGGCGCAACCAACAGACCAGTCCACTGCCCCATCCGGCCGAACCGCCCGCCTCCCCTGCCGCCTCCTTTCCTGTTCCACCGGCCAAGGTTGAACAGGCGCGTCCCGCCGCACCCTCTCGCCGACGACGGCGAGTGGATAAGGACGCCGACGCCGCGCCCCCTCGGTCTCCCCTTCCCACTCGCCCCCACTCTCGCCTCGGTCCTGCGCTTCCCCCTCCGGATCCACCGCACTCGCCCCTCGTTCCCCACACCGCAACCGAAGCGCCATCACCGCCGTCCTCCGTCGTTGTCGCGGCCACCGGGCGCCCGCCCACCCGACCCTGTCGGTGAGCTCCGCCAGGGTCGACTCCTTCGTCTGGTGGCCTCAGTTGGAGCTCGGTGGCGCTGCAACATCGGATCCCCGTCGTCCCCATCTCCGGCTGCCGTCGGTCTTCTTCATCTCCGGCGCCCCCCTGCAGCTCCTAAACCGCCACCGAGCCTCCTTGTGTGCTCCACGGTGAGCTCTCCTTCCTCTCCGCTCTCTTCTCCTCACCCCAACGTGCTCGTAGTCGCCGCCTCGTACGTGCCCGAGCCCATCACCGCGGGAGCTCATCGCCGACGAGCTTCCGGCGACCAAATGGTCCCGCTCCAGTGCCCGTTTAGCTCGCCCGCTCACGTAGAGCCTGCCTAGCCTCTTCTTTTGCTCCGTAGCACCGTCTCCGACATCCACCCGTACGAGTCGCCGCCTCCGCTGCTCACCGGCGCAGTCCCGGCCAGCCGCGAGCCCAACCGACTTCACCACACGACGCGGGGCACTCTCCTCGTTCGAACGCAAGTGTCGGCGCTCGATTTGATGCCCCGTAGGCGAATCCGATGCCCGCCGGCGTTCGGCCGCTGCACGCGAGCTCGCCGGAGCTACTCCGGCGACTCATTGAGCCGGCACACCCGGCCCACCACAGGTCATCGCTTGTGGGCTGGGGGCCTAATCGCCATGTTGACCTAGTCAACTTCTGCCGACGTGGCAGCTATCGCCCTTGACATGCGGGCCCCATCCCATAAAACGAATAAAAACAAATAAGTAAACTGCTAATTAACTAAATTAATTAACTAAAACCTAATTAGACACTGACTACAGGGGCCCACCCACTAATTAACCCATTTTAGTTAGTTTTAAAACTCTATTAAGGCCCTTGACAATGACATGTGGGTCCCTTCGGACCCACATGTCAATTTGACTGGTCAACCGACCAATTGACCTGCTGACATCACTCTGATGTCATGCCTACGTCATCACACACTGTTTTGGATAATGTTGGAATTAAATATATAATTAAAATCAGAAAATGATTTAAATCTTTAGAAAATCATATCTTTTAATCCGTAACTCGGATGAAAATACTTTCTACATGAAAGTTGCTTAGAACGACGAGACGATTCCGGATATGCAACCCGTTCGTCCACCACACCCCCCTAACCTATCAAACTCGCAACTTTCCCCCTCCGGCTCCTCCGCCCGAAAACGCGAAACGCCGGGGATCCTTTCCCGGATGTTTCCCCCCCTTCACCGGTATCACCACATACCGTGTTAGGGCACGCCTAGCATCACGCTTTGCCTTATCATGCATCGTCATGCATCTGTTTGTTTAAATATTCATTGTTCTTCCCCCTCTTCTTCCGCTAGACACCGAGACCGACGCTGCTGCTGCCCAGTACGACTACGGAGTTGACGACCCCTCTCTCTTGCCGAGAGCAACCAGCAAGCCTCCCTTTGATCACCGGATATCGCCTACTCTTCTCTATCTGCTTGCATTAGAGTAGTGTAGCATATTCTTGCTTTCATTATACCTATCCTGATGCATAGCCTGTCCTTTCTATTACTGTTGTTACCTTTACCTGCTATCCTACTGCTTAGTATAGGATGCTAGTATTTCCATCTGTGGCCCTACATTCTTGTCCGTCTGCTGTGCTATACTATCGGGCCGTGATCACTCGGGAGGTGATCACGGGTATATACTATATACTTTATACATGATACATGTGGTGACTAAAGTCGGGTCGGCTTGTGGAGCACCCGCGAGTGGATCTTTGAGGCGGAGCGACAGGGCAGGTTGAGACTACCTGGGTGAGAGGTGGGCCTGGCCCTGGTCGGCGTTCGCGGATACTTAACACGTTTAATGAAATCTTGGTATTTGATCTGAGTCTGGCCATTTGGTCTATCGCACTAACCATCTCGTGGGAGTAGTTATGGGTATCCGGCGTCGTGGTATCGGCCGAAACTTCGTGACGTCGTGCGAAGCGGCGCGCCGGATTGGACTGGAATGCCACTAGGCTAGGTGCCTTCCGCTTCGCCCACATAGCGTCTGGGTGTGCTCGAGGCGATGGGCCCGGACCCTGCGCGCTTAGGTTTAGACCGGCGTCTTGACCTCTCTTGAGCCTAGGTGGGGCTGCGACATGTTGATCTCCAGCGGCGGGCATGACCCGAAAAGTGTGTCCGGCCAAATGGGATCAAGCGTGTTTGGTTATGTGGTGCACCCTGCAGGAAGTTAATCTATTTGAATAGCCGTGATCTTGATAATGGGGCGACTTGGAGTTGTACCTTGACCTTATGACAACTAGAACCGGATACTTAATAAAACACACCCTTCCAAGTGCGGATACAACCCGGTGATCGCTCTCTAACAGGCGACGAGGAGGGATCGCCGGGTAGGATTATGCTATCTGATGCTACTTGGAGGACTTGATCTACTCTCTTCTACATCTTTGCAAGGCGGAGGCTGCGAGCGTAGTCTTGACGGATTAGCTATCCCCTCTTATTACGGCATTCTGCGATTCGGTCCATCGATATGACCCTTTACACATATATCCATGCATATGTAGTGTAGCTCCTTGCTTGCGAATACTTTGGATGAGTACTCACGGTTGCATTGTTTCCCCTTTTCCCCTATCTCTACTCGATTGCTGCAACAGCACGATGGAGCCGGGAGCGAGCGCCACCGTCGATGGCGACTACTACTGGGGGGAGCCTACTACTATGTGCAGCCCGAGGCGGCGACCGAGAGTAGTTAGGAGGATCGAGCGCGGAGGCTGCGCCTCTTCGTCTGTATCCCGGTTTGTGCTAGCCTTCTTAAGGCAAACTTGTTTAACTTATGTCTGTACTAAGATATTGTTGCTTCCGCTGACTCGTCTATGATCGAGCACTTGTATTCGAGCCCTCGAGGCCCCTGGCTTGTATTATGATGCTTGTATGACTTATTTATGTTTTAGAGTTGTGTTGTGATATCTTCCCGTGAGTCCCTGATCTTGATTGTACACATTTGCGTGCATGATTAGTGTACGATTGAATCGGAGGCGTCACAAGTATGTGCTTAGAATGTCTGGGTACTAGAGTCGCTTGAATCAAGTGGGAGTTAATCTTCCAGATAAGATAGTGATTGACAGAGTTCTCTAGTCACTATCACCAAGCTACTAGAACTTCGTGATGAACTAATATGCAAGGGATGACGAAAATGATTCCCAAGCTCTTCGCGATGCTGAAATTAGTGAAGGTAGAAATCAAACAATAACATCAAGTGTTGATGGTTAACAAGACCACTAGTTTCAAGAAAAAGGGCAAGGGAAAGAAAGGGAACTTCAAGAAGAATGACAAGCAAGTTGCCACTCCCGTGAAGAAGCCCAAAGTTGGACCTAAGCCTGAAACTGAGTGTTTCTTCAAAGGGAATGGTCACTGGAAGCGGAACTACCCCAAATATTTGGCGGATAATAAGGATGGTAAAGTGAACAAAGGTATATTTGATATACTTGTTATTGATGTGTACTTTACTAGTGTTCATAGTAGCCCATGGGTATTTGATACCAGTTCAGTTGCTAAGATTAGTAACTCGAAATAGGAGTTGCAAAATAAACATAGACTAGTTAAGGGCGATGTGATGATGTGTGTTGGAAGTGATTCCAAGGTTGATAAGATCACGATCGCACACTCTCTCTACCTTCGGGATTAGTGGTGGACCTAAATAAATGTTATTTGGTGGTAGCGTTGAGCATGAATATGATTGGATCATGTTTATTGCGATACAGTTATTCATTTAAGTCAGAGAATAATTGTTGTTCTGTTTACATGAATAAAACCTTCTATGGTCGTACACCCAATGTAAATGGTTTATTGAATCTCGATCGTAATGATACACATATTCATAATATTGATGCCAAAAGATGCAAAGTTGATCATGATAGTGCAACATATTTGTGGCACTGCCATTTAGATCATATTGGTGTAAAGCGCATGAAGAAACTCCATGCAGATGGGCTTTTGGAATCACTTGATTATGAATCATTTGATACTTGCAAACCTTGCCTCATGGGCAAGATGACTAAAACTCTGTTCTCCAGAACAATGGAGCGAGCCAATGAATTATTGGAAATAATACATACCGATGTATGCGGTCCGATAAGTGTTGAGGCTCGCGGCGGGTATCACCATTTTCTGACCTTCACAGATGATTTGAGCAGATATGGGTATATCTACTTAATGAAACACAAGTCTGAAACATTTGAAAAGTTCAAAGAATTTCAGAGTGAAGTGGAGAATCATCGTAACAAGAAAAATAAAGTTTCTATGATCTGATCGCGGAGGCGAATATTTGAGTTATGAGTTTGGCCTTCATTTAAAACAATGTGGAATAGTTTCACAACTCACGCCACCTGGAACACCACAGCATAATGGTGTGTCCTAACGTCGTAACTGTACTTTATTAGATATGGTGCGATCTATGATGTCTCTTATCGATTTACCACTATCGTTTTGGGCTTATGCATTAGAGACAACTGCATTCATGTTAAATAGGGCACCATCCAAATCCGTTGAGACGACACCGTATAAACTGTGGTTTGGCAAGAAACCTAAGTTGTCGTTTCTTAAAGTTTGGGGTTGCGACACTTATGTCAAAAGGCTTCAGCCTAATAAACTCGAACCCAAATCAGAGAAGTGCATCTTCATAGGATACCCTAAGGAAACAATTGGGTGCACCTTCTACCATAGATCCGAAGGCAATATCTTTGTTGCCGAGAATGGAACCTTTCCAGAGAAGGAGTTTCTCTCGAAAGAAGTGAGTGGGAGGAAAGTAGAACTTGATGAGGTAATTGTACCTTCTCTCGAATTGGAAAGTAGCACATTAGTGAAATCCGTTCCCATGATGACTATACCAACTAAAAAGGAAGCTAATGATGATGATCATGAAACTTCAGATCAATTTACTACTGGACCTCGTAGGTCGAACAGAGCACGTTCCGCACCAGAGTGGTATGGTAATCCTGTCCTGGAAGTCATGTTATTAGACCATGGCAAACCTACGAACTATGAAGAAGCTATGATGAGCCCAGATTCCGACAGATGGCTTGAGGCCATGAAATCAGAGATAGGATCCATGTATGAGAACAAAGTGTGGACTTGCTCGATGATCGACAAGGCATTAAGAATAAATGGATCTTCAAGAGGAAGACATACACTAATGGTAGTGTTACTATCTACAAAGCTCGACTTGTCGCAAAAGGTTTTCGACAAGTTCAAGATGTTGACTACGATGAGATTTTCTCACTCGTAACGAAACTTAAGTCTGTCCGAATCATGTTAGCAATTGCCGCATTTTATGAAATCTAGCAAATGGATGTCAAAACTGCATTCCTTAATGGATTTCCTAAAGTAGAGTTGTATATGATGCAACCAAAAGGTTTTGTCGATCCTAAAGGTGCTAACAGAGTGTGCAAACTCCAGCGATCCATCTATGGACTGGCGCAAGCATCTCGGAGTTGGAATATATGCTTTGATAAGGTGATCAAAGCATACGGTTTTATACAGACTTATGGTGAAGCCTGTATTTACAAGAAAGTGAGTGGGAAATCTATAGCATTTATGATATTATATGTGGATGCCATATTGTTGATTGGAAATGATGTAGAATTTCTAGATAGCATAAAAGGATATTTGAATAAGAATTTTTTCAAGGAAAGACCTTGGTGAAGCTGCTTACATATTGGGCATCAAGATCTGTAGAGATAGATCAAGACGCTTGATAAGATTTTCAATGAGTACATACCTTGACAAGATTTTGAAGGAGTTCAAAATGGATCAGTCAAAGAAGGAGTTCTAGCCTGTATTGCACGGTGTAAAGTTGAGTAAGACTCAAAGCCCGACCACGTGTCACGCCCAATATGCGACCCTATCCAAAAGGAACTCGAAGGTCCCACCAAGGATAGAACCGCATATTGAAACGCTTTTGCAAGGTGGATATCATTACATCAACATTACATAATAGATGGGGATACATACATAAGGCTCAATGCCACAAGAATACAACAACATCATATACTAGAACAACATCCGACTACGGATGAAACATAAACGAAACTCAAGCGACATCCACCACCTAGCCGGGCTGCCGACACGGAACCTATCCCCGATCGAAGAAGAAGCGTAAGAAGAACTCCAACACAAGCAAACATCGCTCTCGCGTCATGATCGTCGCATAACCTGTACCTGCAATCGGTGGTGTAGTAATCTGTGAGCCACGAGGACTCGGCAATCCCATTACCATGGGTATCAAGACTAGCAAGGCTTAATGGGAAAGGAAGGGGTAAAGTGGTGAGGTTGCAGCAGCGACTAAGCATATATGGTGGCTAACATACGCAAATGAGGCGAGGAGAGAAACAAAGGAACGGTCGTCAACTAGTAATGATCAAGAAGTGATCCTGAACTCCTACTTACGCCAGACATAACACGAAACCGTGTTCTCCTCTCGATCAACCCGAAAAGAGACACTCACGGTTACGCTGCGGTTGGTGTATTTTAGAAGAGTTTGCTTCAAGTTTACTACAACCGAATATTAACAAATTCCCATCTGCCACATAACCGCGGGCACGGCTCTCGAAAGTTTATACCTGCGGGGTGTCCCAACAGCCCATGATAAGCTCTCGCGATCAACGAAGGATATTCCTTCTCCCGGAAGACCCGATCAGTCTCGGAATCCGGCTACAAGACATTCGACAGCAATAAAACAAGACCAGCAAGACCGCCCGATCGCCGACAATCCCGATAGGAGCTGCACATATCTTGTTCTCGAGGCAACACCGGATGAGACAGGCTACGAGTAAAACCAATCCTCAAGTTGCCCCAAGGTGGCCCAAGAGGTGACTCGGTTGAGCCAGCACTTAGAGAAGCACTGGTCCGGCGGGGGGCTAAATAAAGATGACCCTCGAGAGAGCAACTCCCAAGGGAAAAGTAGGTGGTGGTGAGGCAAATGATAAAACCAATGTTGGGCCTTGCCAGAAAAGTCTTATTCAAAGCGAACTGTCAAGGGGGTCCCATAAATCACCCGACCGCGTTAGGGACGCAAAATCCGGGAACATAATACCGATATGACGGAAACTAGGGCGGCAAGAGTGGAACAAAACACCAGGCATAAGGCCGAGCCTTCCACCCTTTACCAAGTATATAGATGCATTAATTAAATAAGATATATTGTGATATCCCAACAGGTAAACATGTTCCAACAAGGAACAAACTTCATCTTCACCTGCAACTAACAACGCTATAAGAGGGGCTGAGCAAAGCGGTAACATAGCCAAACAACGGTTTGCTAGGAAGGGTGCAAAAGGTTAGAGGCTGACATGGCAATTTGGGATGGCTTGAGCAGCAAGTGATAGGTAGCGCAGCATGGCGAAAGAGCGAAGCAACTAGCATAGCAATGATAGTAGTGAGATCCAGGGTAGCGGTCATCTTGCCTGAAATCCCGCTAGGAAGAAGAACGAGTCCATGAAGAAGATGAACGGATGAAGCCGAACCAAGCGTAGACGAACGAATCCTCACGATCGCAACAAACAGGAACTAACAAGAAGAAACACACAACATAGTAAACACTCCTCACATGAACAAGACAAGATGCACAACAACATGATGCATGACAAATCTAGATGAGGCTACTCATGGCAAGAGATGATGCAAACAAGAGCAACACATCAAGGCAAGTTTAAATGAGGCCGGAAACAACATATAACAATTCCGGTAAGTCCTCATATGCAAATTTCGAAATTGGTCCAGATCTGAATAAACCTTATGTTCAAGTTGTTAAACAGCAAGTTAAGATGCACCACGATGATCTACACAAAATTCTAGTCAAGTTACATATAAAGTTCATTAGATTCGGAGCTACGGCCTAGAAGATATGAGCAAGACAAGTTAAACATGGCATTGATGCAAAATGCATACGAACATCAAGCAAACACCTCAAAACAAGGATGCAACATGATAATATGAAGCTACATGAAATTCTAAGCAAGTTTCATATAGAGCACACTCAAAACGGAGCAACGGTTCAACACATACACATGAAACAAGACATGGCAACAATCTGTCCAAAACAGCAAGTAGGCATATTGCAAGCACCAAAACACTATGCTACAGCATCTCAACGAGAAAACAAAAGGCATGGGCATGATGTACAGGTAAAGCATGACAAAACATGAACACTGAGCTATCTCCAGAAATCGCTAGAACATGCTCAAAATGACATGGCAAGATTGCAAATAATAACAGTTTCAGACATTGGCAGAAATAACATCAGGTTGCAATGTTTAGAGCTATCAAACAACATGTTACAGGAACTTAACATGGAAAACAAAGGCATGGCATGAATCTACTAATTTCATAGAACAAAAGTCCTTTACTGACCATAAGCCAAAAAGGATCATAAAATATGATAGCACCCATGTAAACATGGCAAGTTATATTACAGATTTGAACATGGCAGGAACAACGATAAGTAGGCATGTTGGTGAGCTTGAACCACTCACCACAGAGCAATACATGATAAACTAAGCATACATCCATCAAGAAGACATGGCATAGAAGATATACATGGCAAGAACAACATCATAGCATACACGGATCAACTACAACAACCTTGGCAAAATTGCATAACATGTAAACAATCTGCCAGGAACATTTTATAGCAAAAGTAGAGCTCGATTGACTCAAGCTAGACTACTCCATAATTGCAAAAAAGGGCATGGATGGATAGAGCAAGACATGTATAAAAAAACATCCTTACTTAAGTATCTCAAAATATGCATGGATCTCTCAGTAGCATCAAGTTAACATGGCATAAACATATCAGCAAAACAGGGCTGAAATCAGCAACATCATGAAGCCTAGTTTGCATGCTTGTGCTAGTCACCACAGAGATCACAAAAATACATGGCATACACCCTTGTAAAGATGGCATGGCATATTACAAAACACATGTAGGGCTCAAGTTCATAAGGTGCACACATCAATCATGGCAAAAATGACAAAAGTGCATGTTCTGTTAAGAAACAGAAACTAACATCACATAGCACTCTTCCAACAGCATTTAGGGCATCAAGATGAGCTCAAATGAAAATGATGCCATGAGATGAAATGATCTACTCTTTGAGGCGAACATTTTGACATATTATACGCACAAAACGGAGCAACGATGACAGAGTTATGATGCAACAAAAATGCATGAAAATATTAGCAGATTAATGACTTAGAGGAAAAAAACGGGGGGGAGGAGAAGTCAACCGAGGCACGGATAACGAGGCAGGCGGCGGCTCTCGCCGGAACTTCGCCGGAGATGGCGAGGGAGGGGCGGCCGGCGACGGAGGGCGAACGGACGGGCACGGGCGACAAGCTGGTGGCCGGCGGGCTCGGCGCAGCTGGCGCGCGGCGGTTGCCGGCGGCGGCGGTAGGCACACCGGCGGGGCGGGCCGACTTCGGGAGGAGCGGGCGGCGAGGGGCGAGGCGGCCTGGCTCGGCCCAGGCGGCGGCGGACGGCGGCGCCATGGCGGCGAGGTCCGCCGGCCGGCCGGCGGCGAGGTCCGTCCGGCGACGACGCGGCGGGCGGCGGCGCGGCGTGGCGGCGCGGCGGCGCGGCGGCCGGCGCGGCGGGATGGATCTGGGGGCCGGAGCGGGCCGAGCGGGCAGGCGGCGCTGGGCGGCAGCGCAGCCACGTGGCAGCCCCCGATTAAGCGCGTGGCGCGGGCGGCGGCGTGTCCGACGCGGGCGGACGCGTCCGGTGGCGGCGGGAGGAAGAGGACTAGGGTTAGGGGGGAATGATCCGCGAATTTCGAAGGGGGGGACTAATTTATAGGTAGAGGGAGCTAGGAGAGTCCAAATGAGGTGCGGTTTTCGCCCACACGATTGTGATCGAACGACCGAGAGCATGGAGGGGAGTTAGGTGGGTTTTGGGCCACTTTGAAAGGGGTGTTGGGCTGCAAACAAAAGAGGCTTTGCGGTTACCCGGTTTACCGTTGGAGTACCAAACGACCTCCAAATGGCACGAAACTTGACAGGCGGTCTACTGGTGCTATACCAAGGCCGCTTGACAAACCTCGGGCCATTCCGAGAAAGTTTAATACCCGCACGAAAAGAGGTAAAAGGGGGCGGGGAGACATAGGAGTGCGGATTGCAAAAGCGGACAACGGGAAAATGCTCGGATGCATGAGACGAACACGTATGCAAAATGAAATGCACATGATGACATGATATGAAATGCAAAAGATGACATGGCAAAGTGCAACACGCAAGCAAATGACATGGCAACGACGGCGAATAACTGGCAGACACCTGGCGCATCGAATCCGGGGCGTTACACCATGGCAGAAGATAGAGAGAGAATGAAAGTCATTCCTTATGCCTCAGCCATAGGTTCTATGAAGTATGCCATGCTGTGTACCAGACCTGTTGTTTGCCTTGCCGATGAGTTTGGCAAGGGGGTGCAATAGTGATCCAGGAGTAGATCACTAGACAACGGTCAAAATTATCCTTAGAGGACTAAGGCAATGTTGGTGATAAAGAGTTCGTCGTAAAGAGTTACGTCGATTCAAGCTTTGACACTGATCTGGATGACTCTAAGTCTCAATCTAGATACGTATTGAACGTGGTAGCAATTAGCTAGAGTAGCTCCATGCAGAGCATTGTAGACATAGAAATTTGCAAAATACATACGGATCTGAATGTGTCAGACCTGTTGACTAAACTTCTCTCACAAGCAAAACATGATCACACCTTAGTACTCTTTGGGTGTTAATCACATAGCGATGTGAACTAGATTATTGACTCTAGTAAACCTTTTGGGTGTCGATCACATGGCGATGTGAACTATTGGTGTTAATCACATAAAGATGTGAACTATTGGTGTTAAATCACATGGCGATGTGAACTAGATTATTGACTCTAGTGCAAGTGGGAGACTGAAGGAAATATGCCCTAGAGGCAATAATAAAGTTGTTATTTTATATTTCCTTATATCATGATAAATGTTTGTTATCCATGCTAGAATTGTATTAACCAGAAACTTGATACATGTGTGGATACATAGACAAAACACCGTGTCCCTAGTAAGCCTCTACTAGACTAGCTCGTTAATCAAAGACGGTTAAGTTTCCTAACCATAGACATGTGTTGTCATTTGATGAACGAGATCACATCATTAGGAGAATGATGTGATGGACAAGACCCATCCATTAGCTTAGCATATTGATTGTTCAGTCTTATTGCTATTGCTTTCTTCATGTCAAATACATATTCCTTCGACTATGGGATTATGCAACTCCCGGATACCGGAGGAATGCCTTGTGTGCTATCAAACGTCTCAACGTAACTGGGTGATTATAAAGATGCTCTACAGGTATCTCCGAAGGTGTTTGTTGGGTTGGCATAGATCGGGATTAGGATTTGTCACTCTGAGTATCGGAGAGTTATCTCTGGGCCCTCTCGGTAATGCACATCATAAGAAGGGAGATTTTTGTTTTTGCCACTCTAGATTTTGCCAATTTTTCTTATGCCACTTTTGATTTTGACATTTCACTTTTGTCACTCTTAGTTTTTGAAAATTATCACAATTGCCATTCCCGTGGCAAAAGCAAATTTTTTAAAGTGGCAATTGTGATACATTTCAAAAGCTAAGAGTGGCAAAAATGAAATAAAATTATTTTGCTTTTTCCACGGAATGGCAATTGTGATAGTTGTCAAAATCTAAGAGTAGCAAAAGTGAAATCTCAAAATCTAGAGTGGCATAAGAAAATTGGCAAAATGTAGAGTGGCAAAAACAAAATTTTCCCTCATAAGAAGCCTTGCAAGCAAAGTGACTAATGATTTAGTTACATGATGATGTATTATGGAACGATTAAAGAGACTTGTCGGTAACGAGATTGAACTAGGTATGTAGATACCGACGATCGAATCTCGGGCAAGTAACTTACCGATGGACAAAGGGAATAACGTATGTTGTCATAACGGTTCGACCGATAAACATCTTCGTAGAATATGTAGGAGCCAATATGAGCATCCATGTTATGCTATTGGTTATTCACCGGAGAGGTGTCTCGGTCATGTCTACATAGTTCTCGAACTCGGAGGGTCCGCACGCTTAACGTTCGATGACGATTTTGTATTATATGAATTATGTGATTTGGTGACCGAATGTTGTTGGAGTCCCGGGTGAGATCACAGACATGACGAGGAGTCTCGAACTGGTCGAGAGGTAAAGATGATATATAGGACGATAGTATTCGGACACTGGAAGTGTTAGGAGGTACCAGTACATATCGGGTCGTGAAGGGTTCGGGCACCCCGAGCAAAGATATGGGCCTAATGGGCCAAGAGGGGAAACACGGCAGCCAGTAGGGGCTGCTGCGCCCCCATATGGGCCGAACCAAAGGAGAAGGCAAGAGGATGGAAGGGGAGGGATTCGGCCTCCCCCTTCCTTCCCTCTTCCCTCCTCCTTTCTTCCCCCTCCTGAACTTATGGAAGGGGGGAGGCCAAATTGGGGAGGCGCCCAAGTAGGATTCCTCCTACTTGGGGTGCCCCTTGCTGCTCCCCTCCCTCTCCCACCTATATATACATGGGGACGGGGCGCCTAGAAGACACAACACCATCTGTTAGCCGTGTGCGGCGCCTCCCTCCACAGATTATACCCTCGGTCATATTCTCATAGTGCTTAGGCGAAGCCCTTCGCGGATCACTTCACCATCACCGTCATCACGCCGTCGTGCTAACGGAACTCATCTAAATCCTTAACACTTTGCTGGATCAAGAGTTCGAGGGACGTCATTGAGCTGAACGTGTGCAGAACTCGGAGGTGCCATACGTTCGGTGCTTGATCGGTCGGAACGAGAATAAGTTCGGCTACATCAACCGCGTTGTCAAACGCTTCCGCTTTCGGTGTACGAGGGTGCGTAGACACACTCCCCCCTCTCGTTGCTATGCATCTCCTAGATAGATCTTGCGTGAGCATAGGATTTTTTTTAAATTGCATGCTACGTTTCCCAATAAGAGGGCTGGTTGAATAGTAGCCGGTGGTGGCTGGATGAACAGGACCCCGTGGATGAACAGTAGCTAGTGGAGGCTGGAGGAATTCAATGATGGATGAATCGTAATAGGTGGAGGCTGGAGGATGTCGACGGTGGATGAACAACAGCATGTGGAGGCTGGAGCGAGGCAGTAGACGATGGATGAACATGACCCCATTTTGACTGTAGGCGCTCCAACACAAGTCCGTTTCCTCCGTTTTGTGGTATGCCACACCCCTCCTGATCGACAGGACCCCGTTTCGAAAGTATGCGGTCAAACACAAGTCCGTTTCCTCCGTTCTGCGGTATGCCAGACCCTTCCAGATGAACATGACCCCGTTTCGATCATACGCGGTCAAACAGAAGGCCCGTTTCCTCTGTTCTGCGGTACGCCAGACCTCATTTTGGCTGTTCCATCCAAGTCGGTTGGCTCCTGATGAACACGACGTATTTCGTTGCCTCTCGATGAACACGACGCATTTCGTTGCGTCCCCATGAATATGGCACAGTTTCTCCGTTCTGACCCAGCCGGTTGGCTTCCGATGATCAGGACGCCGTTGCTGCCGTCCGTGGCCTCTCCATGTACGAGCCACAGGCGTGCGTGTCTGTAATCGCATTGAGACCCGCCCATATGTATGTACGTGGCCATATTTTTTGGCATCTGGCTGTACATACGTGTACAAGGTTTCGACTGGACTGCTTGAACTGCTATCGCTCCTTACCAGCCACTGTTCATCGTGGCAGACAGACCAATCGACCGGTATGTACACAGACAACGCTACGTATGCTTCGACCGGTGGGTCCCAGCTATCAGGGAGGATAAGGACGCACTTCCTTGCGTGCGAAGATATAGCTGGTGAGTCCCAGCTGTCAGAGGGAAGAATCAATTTTTTTGCCCATAATAAGGACGCACTTCCTTGCGCGCGAAGATGTAGCTAGTGGGCCCCAGCTGTCAGGGGGAGAAAACATTATTTTAGGGTAAAAAGGATGCAGTTGCATGCATGCGTCCATGGGCGTGGTGCATCCCCACTGTCAGCCTCTCCATGTACAGTCATCTTCCGATGACTCTCGTTTGTTGACCATGTTGACCACACCGTGCAGAGCAGACCAAGCCAGTGGAAGACGGCGAGGCCCCAGACTGGAACGCCATGGAGATGGGGAAGATGCAGCAGTGGAGTCCGAGACGAGAGAGTGGGAAACTTGGTGGTTGGTCTTGAGGTGGGCCTACACTCGGCAGAGAATAACAGGAGGTGCGGAGGAGTGGAGGGATGGCCTGGCCATTGGCGGGGTAGCGTTTTGCTGCGAGGCGCGCAAAACAGCGCCGCTGGATGCCGGAGGCTGGAGCAAGCGGTCCCGACAGCGCTGGGGGAAGAGGGGAAGAAGATGAGAGATTGAAGAAGAATACCAGCCGTGGATGTAAATCCAACACCTTGCTTAGGCTTCGACCTTTGTATTTTATTTTTTGTGAAAGTGCTTAGGCTTCGACCTACTGGCCCACATGTCAGCTAGTCCATTTGGTTGTTTTAGTCCATTTGGTGGGCTGGGTGAAACAATGATGTAGCATCTATGCAACCCGTTTATATATTATGGTAGAATTTAAAGCCCATTTGCACTTTCTCGAAATCCGCGGACTTGCTGGGCTGGGTGAAAATATCATGTTGGGCTGGACGGAGAAATGCTATAAAAACATAAACACATGATTGCACGTCTATTACTGCATTGGTCAGTAAAATCTTTGCAAGCTTATGTATGCAATCACTAGGATTTAACTTGCCAAGTTATATATAAACAATTATTATTATTATTTTGTAAGAACTTTCGATTTACGAAATAAAATATCATTTTAATTTGATGAGTTAATAGGAAGTGGGTTATTATTATTTTTTAGGCTAGACATGGGACAGTTGAGTTGGTTCTAGGAAAAAGTACTGGGAGAAAACTCAGATTACATCGAAAAACAAAGTGGGAGAAAATTCAGATATAGGATTAATGAAAACGAAAACTAAAGGAAGTGGGAAGGTCTATAAAATGGTTGGACGAACGACAGGTTTAACGGAACCTTATGTTATTTCTATTATATATATATATATGTAATAAAATAAGATGTAAATACAAATATATATACTATTATAGAAGGGAAAACATAGGTTTAGTTTTGCATTCTTATAGAAAAATAGAATTGAGCCGTGAGTTGTCTTGAAAAAACAAACATAACTTGGGATGCTGATGTTATAGACAAGCTAGGCTAGGAGGCCCAGAGGCCGCTTGATACCTGCTGGATCCAAAAAAAGTTGAAACATGTCGTGGGCTGCCCATGTTAAACAACAAAACCTAGGCCATGGACCTAGTGGTCCCGGGACTGTCATCCTCTCGACGAACAGTCGTCTCCTGATTCCTCTTGTTTGGCTGACCATGTTGGGAACGACAGACGGCGGCACCATGGAGAGAGCACCAAGGCGGAGGACAACGTCGAGACCTCGGACCGAACGAAACGGAGTGGGGGAAGACGCAGGCAGAGGGGAGTACGAGGGTTGACTTGTTCAGGTGCAGGTAGTTAGTCATCAGGTTAAGTAAGGGTTCGCATGCTATCAGTAAAATATGTTGATGATAAATAAACACATTACAGATTCATCAGATTAATTCAAGCCACATGGAAAACCCATTTATCCAAACCAAGCATGATTAAGAACTAGAAAATATAGCACTTGTATATGTTTCTCATGTATTAAGTGCAGCCAAATTCGATTTATTTCTCACATGGTATACAATAACAGAATGCAGCCACAACAATTGAACATCGCATTGCAGAATTGAACCAAGCAGTTAACTAAACACCACAACAAATGAACCAAACGTTAACTGAGCACCACATTGCACAATATAACATACTCGTAATAGAAGATCAGATACTTAACCAAAACAAGAATGCTTAACAACTTGGAAATATTGCACCCTGAAGAATTGAACATCACATTTGCAGAATTGAACCAAGCAGTTAACTGAACACCACATTGCACGACATATAGAACATATACACTATAGCAGAAGATTGCATGGTAAAAGTAGATAGCACAATTCACTAGAATTTGTTAAGGAAAGGCAGTAGCTTGCAAACTGAACATGGGTCCTTATAGTGAGCTAATAAGACAAGCTACTCCTCATTGTCGAAGATATCGATGACGATTGGCTCCTTGGACATGGAAGAGGACGAGGCCTCCGCATCATGGGTGCCCTCGTTGTAGTGGTGAGTTGCCTGAGCCACTCCGGGCACCAACCTGCTGGCTCTCGAGATGAGGTAAGCACATGCACATTGAGAAAACACCTCATAGTCTTCGTCGAAGGCACCGACGGTGGCCTCGAGAAAACGCCATGAATTTTTGTTTAAAGCAGCCAACCGAGTTGCGGAGTTGGCGCGTGAGGCATCAACGGTGGCCTCAACGGCGAGGTGCTCCTCCAAGATCTGGGGGTCGGCACGAATAGCAGCCATCGCGACCTCATCCGCGCGTGCAGCCGCGATTTGCTTCTGCGCTGCCAAATGCTCCTTGAGATCCTGGTTACAGGGTGCACCATGGCTTAGGCCAACGCTTATTTGCTGGAGGGGTTGGTGAATTGGGTGGAAGGTGTCGCGCTCGCACCGGCGGTCGGGGCATGTGGGATGTGGAAGGAGGAGGATGGGGTTCGGGTGTGGATTACCTGCCTGGATAGGCGAGGCCGAGCAGCGTGAAGGAGGGTCGCCGGCGAGGAGGCAACAATGCAAGCAAGGAGTGAAGGTTTAAACTTGGAAAGGAAGGCGGAAGTAGGGGAAATGTGGCTTTTGGTAAGGGGGAGGGTGCGGGGAGGTAGATATTTCTGCGGAAGCCGAAAATTTGGAATCGCTTCAGCGAAAAAACTGGCGCGCAAAGTGTCATCAGGCACGGCCCCTTATTCAGAGCGGGCTATGGATTGTAGCCGTCACACCTTCTCGCGTAAGCCATATGCGTACTATACTCTGACGGTGCTCCAAGATATTTTCTGCTGCATCTCACACGGTTGGTTATGATAAACTGTGTGGGATCTACTTGATTTTTTGTCTTGATTTGAATTACATAATGGAGTCACAGCGGCCATGGAAGGTGTTTGAATCGCTAGACCTTTTATCTGCAGTGAACATGCAACTATATGTGTGTCATAAAAGAATTGGAATTATCCAGGGTTCGTTTGCACATTTTTATGCATTGAGTGAGTTTTCAATGCATTTATGTGCTTAATTCAAATTTCAACTACATGCACATGCTCCAGTGCATATAAATTGGTTGAAAAATCAAATCTTTGTCCTTGGGTGCATGCTTAGGTCCCATGCAAGAAATGAGAATGAATGTCAAACACCCTGCCACCGTCACTCGGCCGTAAACATTAAGATACCTGTTTTTTAAATTCTAGTAAATCCAAAACTCGTCTGAAATTCATGAAACTTGGCATGCTATCATGGAGCGGCATCAACATGCCGTGGTAAATTTTTTGTCCCATTTGGGGCAGGTTTGGGTATATGCTTCTCACAAACCAGAGATTCTCACAACAAGCAAGATGGTTTCAGTAGTGAACGCCCCACCTTTGGGGACGAAATGATATCCATTACCTCTTATTGCTTTCAAAATTTTTCTCATGTCAACATAGAACAACATAAGTGTTGTGTTATTTTTTGTGATTTTTCGGGCTTCGTTTGGACATTTTTATGCATCAAGTGAGTTTTCAATGCATTTATGTGCATAATTCAAATTTGAACTACATGCACATGCTCTAGTGCATATCAATTGGTTGAAAAATAAAATCTTTGTCCTTGGGTGCATGCTTAGGTACCATGCAAGAAATGGGTATGAATGTCAAACACCCTGCCGCCGTCACTCGGCCGCAAACAATAAGATACCTGGTTTTTAAATTCTAGTAAATCCAAAACTCGTAAAAAATTCATGAAACTTGGCATGCTATCATGGAGCGGCATCAATATGCCGTGGTAAATTTTTTGTCCCATTTGGGGCAGGTTTGGGTATATGCTTCTCATAAACTGGAGCTTCTCACAACAAGCATGATGGTTTCGGTAGGGAATGCCCCACCTTTGGGGACGAAACGATATCCATTGCCTATTATTGCTTTCAAAAAATTTCTCGTGTCAACATAGAACAACAGGAGTGTTGTGTTATTTTTTTTGATTTTTCAGGGTTCGTTTGGACATTTTTATGCATTAAGTGAGTTTTCAATGCATTTATGTGCATAATTCAAATTTGAACTAAATGCACATGCTCCAGTGCATATAAATTGTTTGGAAAATCAAATGTTTGTCCTTGGGTGCATGCTTAGGTCCCATGCAAGAAATTGGAATGAATGTCAAACACCCTGCCACCGTCACTCGGCCGCAAACATTGAGATACCTGGTTTTAAATTCTAGTAAATCCAAAACTCGTCTGAAATTCATGAAACTTGTCATGCTATCATGGAGCGGCATCAACATGTCGTGGTAAATTTTTTGTCCCATTTAGGGCAGGTTTGGGTATATACTTCTCACAAACCAGAGCTTCTCACAATAAGCATGATGGTTTCGGTAGGGAACGCCCCACCTTTGGGGACGAAACAATATCCATTTCCTCTTATTGCTTTCAAAAAGTTTCTCATGTCAACATAGAACAACATGAGTGTTGTGTTATTTTTTTATTTTCCGGGGTTCGTTTGGACATTTTTATGCATTAAGTGAGTTTTCAATGCATTTATGTGCATAATTCAAATTTGAACTACATGCACATGCTGCAGTGCATTTAAATTGGTTGAAAAATCAAATCTTTGTCCTTGGGTGCATGCTTAGGTCCCATGCAAGAAATGGGAATGAATGTCAAACACCCTGCCACCGTCACTCGGCCGCAAACATTGAGATACCTGGTATTTAAATTCTAGTAAATCCAAAACTCGTCTGAAATTCATGAAACTTGGCATGCTATCATGGAGCGGCATCAACATGTCGTGGTAAATTTTTTGTCCCATTTGGGGCAGGTTTGGGTATATGCTTCTCACGAACTAGAGCTTCTCACAACAAGCATGCTCGTTTCGGTAGGGAACACCCCGCCTTTGGGGACGAAATGATATCCATTGCCTCTTATTGCTTTCAAAAAATTTCTCGTGTCAACAAAGAACTACATAAGTGTTGTGTTATTTTTTGTGATTTTTCGGGGTTCGTTTGGACATTTTTATGCATTAAGTGAGTTTTCAATGCATTTATGTGCATAATTCAAATTTGAACTACATGCACATGCTCTAGTGCATATAAATTGGTTGAAAAATCAAATCTTTGTCCTTGGGTGCATGCTTAGGTCCCATGCAAGAAATGGGAATGAATGTCAAACACCCTGCCACCGTCACTAGGTCGCAAACATTGAGATACCTGGTTTTTAAATTCTAGTAAATCCAAAACTCGCATGAAATTCATGAAACTTGGCATTCTATAATGGAATGGCACCCGACATGCCGTGGTATTGTTCGTGTCCATTTTGAGAGCGCACTCGAATAACAGCCAACAAATGCATTTTGAAAAAATAGCTACCACTTTAATATCTCAAATGTTTGTATAATTCAAACCATGTGCGTTATGTTAACCATTCACGTGATGCCACGTGTCTTGGTTTTAATGGCTCTTGATCGCAAACGTTTTAGATAGAACACCCGTTTGCAAAGTGAGCGCAGGATTTGTGCATCTCTTGAACACAAACGGTTCTTTTGGATGACCCGTGTGAACCACTCACAAACAATTTGGTAAGATTTGCTTCTATTATATTGGGTATGTTGCCATTTGTCAAACTAGAAAGATTGACATTTGTTGATCTAGTAACATTGCCATTTGCCAACCTTGTAACACTGCGATTTTTCAAAATATGAAGCTAAAAATCACTAGCATTATCTAATTTTTGCAACTAAAATTCAGTAATTAAGCATAGATGGAGGCGAGGAGGCGTGTTCAGCCGGGCGTGCAGCGGGCGGTGCAGTACTATTCGATTTGACAGCGGGCGGCGCAGTTCACGATACGGCTTTAATGCAGACGAGGGAGAGGGCAGCGGTTCCCGAAATGTTGAACGGCCAATGATGCATCCTCCTTCAATTAGCATCGTGTGAATGCATGAGGGAAGTAATGGGAGGAGGACCGGGAAAAGAGGCAGCACGATGTGAATGCAATGTAGTTTGCACTCATACAAAGGCGCCCCTCCATTCCAATGCATCTACCACATCGTACGCACCTAAGCATTTGCCTAAGCACCTACACTAATAAGCGCAAAAGTGCTCATTCCAGACCCATGGTGGCGATGCGCGCGAGCGGCCAGCGGCTGTGCCAGATGGTCCACGACGCCGGCCTGCGGCATGGCACCGTGGATCGTCTCCACACGATGTTGGCGACCGGCTGGTGGATGGCGCCGTCGCCACGACTACTACTCTCGATGCGACCAGATGATCGTTCGCACCACCAACAGGTTCACCGTCGTCAAGAAGCTCGCGAGCGACATCGCCAGATCCTCCAGCCCGCGTGCGGGCTCCTCATTACTGCCACCACGATCGTCTCAATGTATCTATAATTTTTGATTGTTCCATGCTATATTATATTATGTTTTGGACATTAATGGGCTTTATTATACACTTCTATATTATGTTTGGGACTAACCTATTAACCGGAGGCCCGGCCTAGAATTGTTGTTTTTTGCCTATTTGAGTTTAGTGAAAAAGAATATCAAGCGGAGTTCAAGCGGAATGAAACCTTCAGAACGTGATTTTGAACGAGCGTGATCCGGAGGACTTGGACCCTACGTCAAGACATCAACCAGGAGGGCACGAGGTAGGGGGGCACGCCTACCCCCCTAGGCGCGCCCTCCACCCTCGTGGGCCCCATGTTGCTCCACCGACGTACTTCTTCCTCCTATATATACCTACGTACCCCCAAACTACGGATCGGAGCCAAAACCTAATTCCACCGCCGCAACCTTCATGCCGTGAGATCCCATCTTGGGGCCTTTTCTGGAGCTCCGTCGGAGGGGGCATCGATCACGGAGGGCTTCTACATCAACACTATAGCCTCTCCGACGATGTGTGAGTAGTTTACCTCAGACCTTCAGGTCCATAGTTATTAGCTAGATGGCTTCTTCTCTCTTTTTGGATCTCAATACAATGTTCTCCCCCTCTCTTGTGGAGATCTATTCGATGTAATCTTCTTTTGCGGTGTGTTTGTTGAGACTGATGAATTGTGGGTTTATGATCAAGTTTATCTATGAACACTATTTGAATCTTCTCTGAATTCTTTTATGTATGATTGGTTATCTTTGCAAGTCTCTTCGAATTATCAGTTTGGTTTGGCCTACTAGATTGATCTTTCTTGCAATGGGAGAAGTGCTTAGCTTTGGGTTCAATCTTGCGATGTCCTTTCCCAGTTGTAGTAGGGGCAGCAAGGCACGTATTATATTTTTGCATCGAGGATAACAAGATGGGGTTCATATCATATTGCATGAGTTTATCCCTCTACATCATGTCATCTTGCTTAAAGTGTTACTCTGTTCTTATGAACTTAATACTCTAGATGCGTGCTGGATAGCGGTTGATGTGTGGATTGATAGTAGTAGATGCAGGCAGGAGTCGGTCTACTTGCCTCAGACGTGATGCCTATATACATGATCATACCTAGATATTCTCATCTATGCTCAATTATGTCAATTGCTCAACAGTAATTTGTTCACCCACCGTAATACTTATGCTCTTGAGAGAAGCCTCTAGTGAAACCTATGGCCCCCGGGTCTATTTTCTATCATATTAATCTTCCAACACTTAGTTATTTTTATTGCCTTTTATTTTACTTTGCATATTTATCATAAAAATACCAAAAATATTATCTTATCATATCTATCAGATCTCACTCTCGTAAGTGACCGTGAAGGGATTGACAACCCCTTTATTGCGTTGGTTGCGAGGATTTATTTGTTTGTGTAGGTGCGAGGGACTCGTGCGTGGCCTCCTACTGGATTGATACCTTGGTTCTCAAAAACTGAGGGAAATACTTACGCTACTTTGCTGCATCACCCTTTCCTCTTCAAGGGAAAACCAACGCAGTGCTCAAGAGGTAGCAAGAAGGATTTGTGGCGCCGTTGCCGGGGAGTCTACGCAAAAGTCAACATACCAAGTACCTATCACAAACCCTTATCTCCCGCATTACATTATTTGCCATTTGCCTCTCATTTTCCTCTGCCCCACTTCACCCTTGCCGTTTTATTCGCCCTCTCTTTTCCGTTCGCCTCTTTTTGGCCTGTTTCTTGTTTGCTCGTGTGTTGGATTGCTTGCTTGTCACGATGGCTCAAGATAATACCAAATTGTGTGACTTTACCAATACCAACAACAATGATTTTCTTAGCACTCCGATTGCTCCTCTTACCGATACTGAATCTTGTGAAATCAATGCTGCTTTGTTGAATCTTGTTATGAAAGATCAATTCGCCGGCCTTCCTAGTGAAGATGCCGCTACCCATCTAAATAGCTTCGTTGATTTGTGTGATATGCAAAAGAAGAAAGATGTGGATAATGATATTGTTAAACTGAAGCTATTTCCTTTTTTGCTTAGAGATCATGCTAAAGCGTGGTTTTCATCTTTGCCTAAAAATAGTATTGATTCTTGGAATAAGTGCAAAGATGCTTTTATCTCAAAGTATCCCCCCCCCCCCCGCTAAGATCATCTCTCTTAGAAACGATATTATGAATTTTAAGCAACTTGATCATGAACATGTTGCACAAGCTTGGGAGAGGATGAAATTAATGATACGTAATTGTCCTACACATGGCTTGAATTTATGGATGATCATACAAAATTTTTATGCCGGATTGAATTTTGCTTCCAGAAATCTTTTAGATTCGGCCGCGGGAGGCACTTTTATGGAAATCACTTTATGAGAAGCTACTAAACTCCTAGATAATATTATGGTTAATTATTCTCAATGGCACACTGAAAGATCTACTAATAAAAAAGTGCATGCGATAGAAGAAATTAATATTTTGAGTGGAAAGATGGATGAACTTATGAAATTATTTACTACTAAGAGTGTTTCTTCTGATCCTAATGATATGCCTTTGTCTACATTGATTGAGAATAATAATGAATCTATGGATGTGAATTTTGTTGGTAGGAATAATTTTGGTAACAACGCGTATAGAGGAAACTTTAATCCTAGGCCTTATCCTAGTAATTCCTCTAATAATTATGGTAATTCCTACAACAATTCTTATGGAAATTTTAATAAGATGCCTTCTGAATTTGAGACTAGTGTTAAGGAGTTTATGAATTTGCAAAAGAATTTCAATGCTTTGCTTGAAGAAAAATTGATTAAAGTTGATGAATTGGCTAGAAACGTTGATAGAATTTCTCTTGATGTTGATTCTTTAAAACTTAGATCTATTCCTCCTAAGCATGATATCAATGATTCTCTCAAGGCCATGAGAATTTCCATTGATGAGTGCAAAGAAAGAACCGCTAGGATGCGTGCTAAGAAAGATTGTTTTGTGAAAGCGTGTTCTTCTAGTTTCTATGAAAATAAAGATGAAGATCTAAAAGTTATTGATGTGTCCCCAATTAAATCTTTGTTTTTCAATATGAATCCTGATAATGATGGGACTGAATATGATCCACCTTTACCTAGAAGGCGTTCCAAAAATTCGGAGTTTTTAGATCTTGATACAAAAATTGGTAAAAGTGGGATTGAAGAGATCAAAACTTTAGATATTAATGAACCCACTATTTTGGATTTCAAGGAATTTAATTATGATAATTGCTCTTTGATATATTGTATTTCCTTGTTGCAATCCGTGCTAAATTCTCCACATGCTTATAGTCAACATAAAGCTTTTACTAAGCATATCGTTGATGCTTTGATGCAATCTTATGAAGAAAAACTTGAGTTGGAAGTTTTTATCCCTAGAAAACTTTATGATGAGTGGGAACCTACTATTAAAATTAAAATTAAAGATCATGAATGCTATGCTTTGTGTGATTTGGGTGCTAGTGTTTCCACGATTCCAAAAACTTTGTGCGATTTGCTAGGTTTTCGTGATGTTGATGATTTCTCTTTAAACTTGCACCGTGCGGATTCCACCATTAAGAAACCTATGGGAATAATTAATGATGTTCTTATTGTTGCAAATAGGAATTATGTGCCCGTAGATTTTATTGTCCTTGATATAGATTGCAATCCTTCATGTCCTATTATTCTTGGTAGACCTTTCCATAGAACGATTGGTGCAATTATTGATATGAAGGAAGGGAATATTAGATTCCAATTTCCATTAAGGAAAGGCATGGAACACTTCCTTAGAAAGAAAATAAAATTACCTTATGAATCTATTATGAGAGCCACTTATGGATTGCCTACCAAAGATGGCAATACCTAGATCTATCCTTGCTTTTATGCCTAGCTAGGGGCGTTAAACGATAGCGCTTGTTGGGAGGCAACCCAATTTTATTTTTAGTTTTTTGCTTTTTGCTTTTGTTTAGGAATAAATATTTGATCTAGCCTCTGGTTAGATGTGTTTTTATGTTTTAATTAGTGTTTGTGCCAATTTTAACCTATAGGCTCTTCTTGGATGATAGTTATTTGATCTTGCTGAAAATTGCAGAAACTTTCTGTTCACGAAAATAATTTTTAAAAACCACCAGAACGTGATAAAATATTTATTCCAATTTATGCTGATCAATAAACAAATTTTCTAGGTCATCCTATTTTTGCTGAAATTTTGGAGTTCCAGAAGTTTGCGTTAGTTACAGATTACTACAGACTGTTCTGTTTTTGATAGATTCTGTTTTTCGTGTATTGTTTGCTTATTTCGATGAATCTATGGCGAGTAAAATAGTTTATAAACCATAGAGAAGTTGGAATACAGTAGGTTTAACACCAATATAAATAAAGAATGAGTTCATTACAGTACCTTGAAGTGGTGTTTTGTTTTCTTTTGCTAACGGAGCTCACGAGATTTTCTGTTAAGTTTTGTGTTGTGAAGTTTTCAAGTTTTGGGTGAAAGATTTGATGGATTATGGAACAAGGAGTGGCAAGATCCTAAGCTTGGGGATTCCCATGGCACCCCAAGATAATCTAAGGACACCAAAAAGCCAAAGCTTGGGGATGCCCCGGAAGGCATCCCCTCTTTCGTCTACTTCCATCGGTAACTTTACTTGGAGCTATATTTTTATTCACCACATGATATGTGTTTTGCTTGGAGCGTCTTGTATTATTTGAGTCTTTGCTTTTTAGTTTACCACAATCATCTTTCCTGTACACACCTTTTGAGAGAGACACACTTGATTTAGAATTTATTAGAATACTCTATGTGCTTCACTTATATCTTTTGAGTTATATAGTTTTTACTCTAGTGCTTCACTTATATCTTTTGAGTTATATAGTTTTTACTCTAGTGCTTCACTTATATTTTTTAGAGCACGGTGGTGATTTTGTTTTATAGAAACTATTGTTCTCTCATGCTTCACTTAGATTATTTTGAGAGTCCTACAAAACAGCATGGTAGTTTGCTTTGACAATGATAGGCATTCAAGATTAGTAATTTTTTTCTTATGAGTATGTTGAATATTATGAGAAGTTTGATACTAGATAATTGTTTTGAGATATGAAGATGATGATATTAGAGTCATGCTAGTTGAGTAGTTTTGAATTTGATAAATACTTGTGTTAAAGTTTGTGATTCCTGTAGCATGCACGTATGGTGAACCGTTATGTGATGAAGTTGGAGCATGATTTATTTATTGATTGTCTTCCTTATGAGTGGCGGTCGGGGACGAACGATGGTCTTTTCCTACCAATCTATCCCCCTAGGAGCATGCGCGTAATACTTTGCTTTGATAACTTGTAGATTTTTGCAATAAGCATATGAGTTCTTTATGACTAATGTTGAGTCCATGGATTATATGCACTTTTCCTCCTTCCACCATTGCTAGCCTCTCTAATACCGCGCATGTTTCGCCGGTATCATACACCCACCATATACCTTCCTCAAAAAAGCCACCATACCTACCTATCATGGCATTTCCATAGCCATTCCGAGATATATTACCATGCAACTTACCACCATTTCGTTTATCATGACACGCTCCATCATTGTCATATTGCTTCGCGTGATCATGTAGTTGACATCGTATTTGTGGCAAAGCCACCGTTCATAATTCTTTCATACATGTCACTCTTGATTCATTGCATATCCCGGTACACCGCCGGGGGCATTCACATAGAGTCATATTTTGTTCTAAGTATTGAGTTGTAATTGTTGAGTTGTAAGTAAATAAAAGTGTGATGAGCATCATTTTTTAGAGCATTGTCCCAAGTGAGGAAAGGACGATGGAGACTATGATTCCCCCACAAGTCGGGATGAGACTCCGGACAAAAAAAAAGAAAAGAGGCCATAAAAAAAGAAGAGAAGAAAAGGCCCAAATAATAAAAAAATTGAGAGAAAAAGAGAGAAGGGACAATGTTACTATCCTTTCACCACACTTGTGCTTCAAAGTAGCACCATGATATTCATGATAGAGAGTCTCCTATGATATCACTTTCATATACTAGTGGGAAATTTTCATTAGAGAACTTGGCTGGTATATTCAAATGATGGGCTTCCTCAAAATGCCCTAGGTCTTCGTGAGCAAGCGAGTTGGATGCACACCCACTTAGTTCTTTTTGTTGAGCTTTCATATACTTATAGCTCTAGTGCATCCGTTGCATGGCAATCCCTACTCACTCACATTGATATCTATTGATGGGTGTCGGTGTCAAAATCGGCGGATCTCGAGTAGGGGGTCCCGAACTGTGCATCTAGGCGGATGGTAACAGGAGACAAGGGACACAATGTTTTTACCCAGGTTCGGGCCCTCTCGATGGAGGTAAAACCCTACTCCTGCTTGATTAATATTGATGATATGGGTAGTACAAGAGTAGATCTACCACGAGATCAGAGAGGCTAAACCCTAGAAGCTATCCTATGGTATGATTGTTGTTAGTCCTCTGGACTAAAACCCTCCAGTTTATATAGGCCTTTGAATAGGGTTAGGGTTACACAGTCGGTTACAATGGTAGGAGATCTACATATCCGTATCACCAAGCTTGCCTTCCACGCCAAGGAAAGTCCCATCCGGACACGGGACGAAGTCTTCAATCTTGTATCTTCATAGTCCAGGAGTCCGGCCAAAGGCTATAGTCCGGCTATCCGGACACCCTCTAGTCCAGGACTACCTCAGTAGCCCCTGAACCAGGCTTCAATGACGACGAGTCCGGCGCACATATTGTCTTCGGCATTGCAAGGCGGGTTCCTCCTCCGAATACTTCATAGAAGATTCTGAACACAAGGATAGTGTCCGACTCTGCAAAATAAGTTCCACATACCACCGTAGAGAGAATAATATTTACACAAGTTCAATCTGCTGACGTATTCCGCAGCATGACATCACACCACGGCCAAGCCTTTATTGAATCGTTTTCTTGTCCCACCTCGGTAGCGTTTAGCGAGGCGGTTTCCTTGGCACGTCTTGTCAAAGCGAGATCGTGTCCCCTTATTCCGGGATTCTCATCAATACGGGCGTGGGTAACCCAACCACGCCATTGATTATGGCGTTTGGGAGATAAGCGAGTTTTGTCAGGCCGGTGGGGACGTATAGCTTTGTCCGTCCATATAAGGGGATAAGGATCCACCTTTTCACACACGCCTTCTTCCTCCTTTGCTTATCCATTTCCTTTTCGAGCTCCAGCGCCCAAGTCCGCACATCCCACCTCAACCTTCTCCAACTATGTCCGGAGCGGGAGGCAAGTGGATGGCCTCCTCCGTCACGGAGGGGCACATCAAAAAGCTGCGGAAGGCCAGATACTTGTCTCACGACATCGCGCATCGGCTCCCCAACAAGGGGCAGCTCATCCCCACCCCCAGGCCCCATGAGAGGGTGGTGTTCCTCCCCCACTTCCTCCGCGGACTAGGGTTTCCACTTTACCCATTTGTTCGAGGGCTCATGTTCTACTACGGCCTAGATTTCCATGATCTGGCCCCGAATTTCATCCTCGACATCTCGGCGTTCATCGTCGTGTGCGAGGCCTTCCTCTGCATCCAGCCCCACTTCGGCTTATGGCTGAAGACCTTCAATGTCAAGCCGAAGGTAGTGGGCGGCCGCCAAGCGGAGTCTTGGAGGTGCCATGGTGGGCAAGATGGCCAGCGTCCTATGGCTCGAGGCTCCTTCGTGGAGACCATAAAGGGGTGGCAATCGGGGTGGTTCTACATCACCGAGCAGCGACTCAAATGGGGCGGCCCCAATTCGATCTGGCTTCCCTACACGGCTCACCTCATGGAAAGAGACGGTCCTGACGTGGGGTAATTCGGAAGAGTTGACCGGACTCCAAACCTGCGTCCGAAACCTGGTGGACAAGAAGCTCAAGCTTGTCAACGTAATCCAGGTTATGCTCATCCGCCGGATCCTCCCATGCCAGCAACGGGCCTTCAACTTGTGGGAGTTCGATCCGGCACAACACCGGACCTTGAGCAGGCTCTTCGACACTATGTACGAAGATGCCTGGAAGGTGCTGTTCAAGGGCGCCGAGGCTCCCGCATCCGCTACCGAAGATCGCGGATTCAGCTCGCGGCATCAAGCCAGCGAGGTAAGCTATTTTACCCTTTACGGGACTCTTTTTTCATAGTTTGACTCTATGCGGGATCTAAAACTCCCTCACCTTTGACAGGACCGGCAGAAGACGTCCGGACAGTTTAACTGTCCGGCTCCCTTGCCAGAAGACCCAGCGGACACCCGCTTGACGGGGCTGCTGGTTCCGGCACCTTACGTTGTGCCAGAGAAGAAGGCCAAGAAGAAGGCCAAGAAGAAGGCCACGGGAACTCGGAGGAGTTCCCGGCACCAGGTGTTGTCGGACTCATCGTCCGATGATTCCGAGGCGGACTCCTCTCGTGAAGACGAGGAGGAGGAAAAAGAGGCATCTCCCCCAGTGGGGGGAGAGAAGAAAAGGAAGGCCGCCCCAACTAGGGAGGCCAGAGGGTCCAAGAGGGGAAAGACCCTCCCTCCGGGCTACACCACCAACGCCGACGACGGCGGAGAGGAGTGGCCACCAAGGACCAAGCCCCTGGCAAAATCGTAAGTGTCCGGACACCAGAATAACTCATGGCGTTCCATTTGTCGCACATCATCTTCTAATGCCGAGTATAACCTTGCAGCCCGCCCAAGGACGGGCTCGACGGTCGTCGGCGGCTCCTGGATTAAATCGGTGAATAGCACCTCACTTCCGACCGCCTCGTCTCCTCCCTTGCGGATGGCCAGGTGGAGTCCCAAAAGGGCCCAGCCAGAGGAGGTGGCCTGAGGCGCCAAGCAGGCGACCTCCGGAACCCGGGCTCAAAGGGATAAAACCCAAAGGGCTTTAAGTCCGCCCTGTGCGGACTCCGTCTCCGAACCTTCAATGGTTCCGGAGTTCGCGGCGACCCCGTAAGTAAGAAGGGCAAGACTCGACGCCGGTGACCTCCGTCCAACCGGAGGCACGGATGATTTGATGGATGCGCTTAACGGCGCTTCCATCAGCGAGGAACACCACACTGTTATGAGTGTGGTGATCCGAAAAGTTCGATCCGCCAAGAGCAGGCTGATGAAGCTCGTGCCAGCCTTCTAACAGGCTTTGAGGTATGTATTTAAGATATATAAAAATATTACCGCATAGACGGTAGCTCGATGCTCGGTTTGGTGTTCGGAAAGAAAAAGCCGAAGTGAGGATCTAAAAGATATCTGTGGAGTCTAACATAAGTATGTCAATATGGGAATGCAGGCTGCGCTGCTGACCTCTGCCGCACTGACTGCGGAGGTTGATGCATTGAAGCAGAGCCTCGAGCAGTCCGAGAACGAGCTCGGACTTACCAAAAAGCAGCTCGAGGATAAAGAAGGTAGGTAATACCTTATGGGAGTATTTAAAAGATGTGGTTGAAAAAGATGACAGGAATAACATGAATACTGCAGGGGCCACGAACGAGGTGGCGACCCTGAAGGAAGCGGTGTCCAAGGCTGAAAGCAATGCATCCGCGGAGTGCACTGAGCGAGAGAAGCAGGAGGCGCGGGTGGCGGAGGTGCGACAAGAGCTCCAGGCTCTCGTGGAAAAACATGAGAGTTTGCAGCGTGACTCAAAGACTCGAGAGTCCGAGCTCGCCTCGGCCCTTGAGAGCGCCAAGGCCGCTAAGGCCGAAGCCCAAAAAGCCCTCCAGGAGATTGAGGCGATGAAGAAGATAGCGGCAGGTAAGGCATTCTATATGCAAAGCAAGCATGTGAAAGTGAATTATCTGTTACTTACCCGAATCCGGAGCTCTCCAGGAGCATCCGCAGATCTGCCCTTGATGTGGCTGATGCTGCCGCATTCTACCGAGCCGAGGAGGAAGCTCGGCGGAGAAGGTGTTCTGGTCTCGGTATCTTGAGGCGGACACCAGTGCCCTTATAGCGACCAGTTGAAGCAGCTGGTCGAGCTCCATAAGGTGGCCTAACAGGCCATGAAAGGCCTCATAGTTGGGCTGTGGCCTAAGGAAGCCATGCCTGGGAGCTACTTCGGGCTGGTAAGGCGGCTGGTGGATGCCTGCCCATGGGTTGAAGTCATCAAGCGCTCCGTCTGCATCGAAGGTGCCCGTAGGGCCCTTGCCCTTGCTAAGGTGCATTGGGGCAAGATGGACGCTGAGAAGCTTGTGACGGACGGATCACCACCGAAGAAGGAGCATCACAAGCCTGAAATATATTATGAGGGCATCCTGAAGGGTGCCTGCCTTATAGCGGATGAATGCTCCAAAGATATAATTTTTGAGTAGACTCACATTTGTTATCCTGTATGCTGAAAACTTGTTCATATGCGCTAAGCAACACTTTTGAATTTAAAATATTACCTTCTGTGCGGCCGTGTATTAAATTTGAGAGATGGCGAGTCGTCGGTTTTAGCCCCCATGCCACGAGTGCTGGGGTGTTCGGGATAAACTTGAGCGCTCTTGTTCCCATTCTTGGGTCCTTCTAGGGAGGCGCTCAACGCAACGAACAAGGCAACCAGACTATAATGCTTGAACACTCTCACTTAGACATAGAATTCTATAATTTTTAATTTTGGCGAAGCCCCTAGTATTCGGAAGACGGAGTTCGGGGCGCTATCCACGCCTAGGCCGGACAATGCCGACTCCTCGCTCTAAGCGGCATAAGTCTTTAGGGACTCGAAAACCTCTCGAACAGCGACCGGCTCTCGCCTTATCATGACGGTCAGTTTTAGCTTTCTCCACTGAGGTGCTTAACCCAGCTCAACCGGGGCACAATTGCAGTGGTTCTCCCATCGCTACCTTAGCCGATATAACGGAACATAAGGTAACAAAACATGGGAGCCGGGCAAACCCAACTATTGACCCAAGACATGATTCGGAGCCGATGCATATAGTGCTATAAGTTTGGGGTGCCGCACTTGTGAAAGTGTTCGGACTTATCGCACCATGTTGTGGGGTACTTAAGCCCCTGGTGTATTGCCCGTACCAAAGTGTACGGTTGCACAATGTCATAAATGAACATATATATATATATATATATATATATATATATATATAGAAAAAAGGGAATTCAATAATAGGCAGAAGCTATATATTGTTTATTCAAAAGGGCTGCAGTAAGAGCATAACGATACAAATAGTGCGATAAGCAAGGGATGGGACTTTTTAACATGTCCCCCTCCAGGGGTAAGCCGCGGGATGGTGTGTAAAAAAGATATATTGCTCATAATAGAGACCACCTGGACACTCGACATAACTTTCTGCTTCCCTGGCTGTTGCATCGTGTGTTCGGCGATTCTAATGCCGGACAGGGCTTCGTGAGAACGGAGTCCTGATAGTAAAAAGAAAGAAGAAAAGAATGACACAATCGGGCCCTCAGTGCGGTTGAGCCGCATTCGGGCATGCCGTGGTCGTGCCCTTCCCTATGCCCATGGTATTTTCCAGAGCGTAATCATGTACGCGTAGTACTGGTTTCGCAATTTCGCGAGGGCTGGGGCTTGGGCCGCATTGCTATGCATGCTCGAAACGTGCCAGGCGGTCTTGTTGTGGGTTACTCCGGGCGCGCTTGATAGTGTCCGGACGTTTAATAGCCGGACTCGAGAATTGCCTTAAGAGGCTGCTTTGTACTTCCGCCGCGAGGGCCGCCATATGCTCCTCCATCCGGAGAGAGCGTTCGGTGTTTCCATTGACCGTAATGACTCCTCGAGGACCTAGCATCTTGAGCTTGAGATATGCGTAGTGCGGCACCGCATTGAACTTTGCAAATGCGGTTCGTCTGAGCAGTGTGTGATAGCCGCTGCGGAACGGGACTATGTCGAAGATTAACTCCTCGCTTCGGAAGTTATCCGGGGATCCAAAGACCACTTCAAGTGTAACGGAGCCTGTACAGTTGGCCTCTACACCTGGTATGACGCCTTTAAAGGTTGTCTTTGTGGGTTTAATCCTTGATGGGTCTATGCTCATTTTGCGCACTGTGTCCTGATAAAGCAGATTCAGGCTGCTGCCGCCGTCCATTAGGACTCTAGTGAGATAAAATCCGTCAATGATTGGGTCTAGAACCAATGCAGCGAATCCGCCATGGCGGATGCTAGTGGGGTGGTCTCTTCGATCAAAAGTGATCGGGCAGGAAGACCACGGGTTGAACTTTGGGGCGACTGGCTCCATCACATATACGTCCCTTAGTGCACGCTTCCTCTCCCTTTTTGGTATGTGGGTTGCGTATATCATGTTCACCGTCCGCACTTGCGGGGGGAAGCCCTTCTGTCCTCTATTGTTCGGTGGCCGGGGCTCCTCCTCGTCATTGCTATGCAGCCCCTCTTGGTCATGTTGTTACTACGAGCTAGCCAGCTGTCCTCTCCCGCGCAAAAGAGGGTCATGAGTGTTGTGAGGGCTGCCATGGATTTCGGCTTTTCCTGTCCTAGGTGCCGGGCAAGCCACTCGTCGCGGATGTTGTGTTTGAAGGCTGCAAGGGCCTCGGCATCCAGACAATCGACGATTTGATTTTTCTTGGTTAGGAACCGTGTCCAGAATTGTCTGGCCGATTCCTCTGGCTGCTGAATTATGTGGCTTAGGTCATCGGCGTCTAGTGGTCGCACATATGTGCCCTGGAAATTGTCGAGGAATGCAGCTTCCAGGTCTTCCCAACAACCATTTGACTCCGCTGGCAAGCTGTTAAGCCAATGCCGGGCTGGTCCTTTAAGCTTGAGTGGGAGGTATTTGATAGCCTGTAGATCATCACCGCGGGCCATGTGGATGTGAAGGAGGTAGTCCTCGATCCAAACCGCAGGATCTGTTGTGCCATCGTATGATTCAATGTTTACGGGTTTGAAACCCTCGAGTTTGATGATCCATCACTTCATCATGAAGCATAGTGGGTGTGTGGCGCCTCAGATTGGGCTATATCACGGCGCAGCTCAAATGAGCTTTGTCTCGTGTTGACCCGGCGGAGTTGCCATATCCGGCGTGACGGTTATAAATCACGTGTCGTAGGCCCACGCGATCCGTGAGATCGATCTTGTTTGCCTTGCCTTGTCCTCCAATATATCTCGCAGGTGTGGCGCATTTCCCAGCCCTTAGTTTTTTTGAGCGGCGCCGGTGCGGCTTGAGTTGAGGGCCGAGAGGCCTCTCTGTCAGCGCCACGAGGTGGCGGTCAGCCATATCATCGCTGGTGATGTAGGTTTGGGTGCTTCCTCCTCTAATCGGGTAGCAGCCTGCGTTTTAGGTAGCTCTTGGAGGGCGCTCGAGTTCGTACTCTTGACGCAAGGACTTGATCCATCTGTCACTAGCAAGTCTTGGTCAGCTCTAAGCTGTTGCTGCTTTTCTTGAGGCTACTTGCCATGGCCATTAGTCTGCGTTTGAAACGCTCTTGTTCGACGGGATCCTCGGGCACGAGCCAATTCGTCGTCGTCGAGCTTGCCTCATCTTGGAGGAGGCATATAATTATCGTCCTCTACCTCTCTTCTGCCGCTCTCTCATGAGGGCTGACTTCTCCATCCTCTGCGCTGAATCATCTTTGGAGGGGGTTATCTTCGGCCTTTGTCCGGGGTGTTATTGTCTCCGTGCGGAATCACCATTTTTGCTGTGGCGGGATTTAGAGCGGCGCCGCTGACGCCGCTGCTTAGGCTGTTTCTTGGAGGGGTCATCCTCCGCTGTTCCATCGCCATTCCCATCTTTTGGGATGTCCACCATGTATATGTCGTATGACGAGGTGGCCTTCCAGTGCCCTGTGGGCGCTGGTTCTTGATCGTCTCCTGCATCGTCGTCCATACCGTCGATGTCTTCGGAGTCGAAGTCGAGCATGTCGGTTAAATCATCGACAGTGGCTATGAAGTGGGTGGTGGGTGGGCTTTGAATTTCTTCGTCGTCCGCATCCCAACCTTCCTGACCATAATCCGGCCAGGGCTCTCCTGATAAAGAGAGAGACTTTAGTGAATTCAGAATGTCGCCAAAGGCGAGTCTTTGAAAGATGTCCGAGGCGGTGAATTCCATGATCGGCGCCCAATCGGATTCGATTAGCGGGGCGGAAGAAGGCTCGGAGTCCGGAGGGGAGTCCGGCACCTTGGAGTCACGAGCTTCGCAAAGGACGGGGTAGGTGTACGGCTCAATCGCCGTAGAGATCGCAGACCCCGAGGCGGTGTCCAGCCACCCGTCCTCGATCGGCGCGGTCGGCTCCGAACTAAAGGTCGGAGCAGACACTGGTGCACCCTCCAGGACACTGTTCGGCGACAGAGCTAGATCATGCCCCTCGTGACAGGGCGGCACGCTCGGCTGTGGCTCAAACCCATCGAAGATCAAGTCTCCGCGGACGTCAGCCGTGTAGTTCAAACTTCCAAATCTGACCTGGTGGCGGGCGTAGCTTTCAATCTGCTCCAGATGGCCAAATTGGCCCGCAGATGCAAAGCCGCGAATCGAAGATCTATCCGGGAGAAAAGTCTCACCCAGAGCGCATCGTTGTTGATGATCGGAGGAGCCATCGGGCCTAAGGATGACGACACAGAGGAACTCTCAATGAAAGCACCAATGTCGGTGTCAAAACCGGCGGATCTCGGGTAAGGGGTCCCGAACTGTGCGTCTAGGCGGATGGTAACAGGAGACAAGGGACACGATGTTTTTACCCAGGTTCAGGCCCTCTCGATGGAGGTAAAACCCTACTCCTGCTTGATTAATATTGATGATATGGGTAGTACAAGAGTAGATCTACCACGAGATCAGAGAGGCTAAACCCTAGAAGCTAGCCTATGGTATGATTGTTGTTCGTCCTACGGACTAAAACCCTCCGGTTTATATAGGCACTGAATAGGGTTAGGGTTACACAGAGTCGGTTACAATGGTAGGAGATCTACATATCCGTATCGCCAAGCTTGCCTTCCACACCAAGGAAAGTCCCATCCGGACATGGGACGAAGTCTTCAATCTTGTATCTTCATAGTCCAGGAGTCCGGCCAAAGGCTATAGTCCGGCTATCCGGACACCCCCTAGTCCAGGACTCCCTCAATGGGCATCTCCATAGCCCGTTGATACGCCTAGTTGATGTGAGACTATCTTCTCCATTTTTGTCTTCTCCACAACCACCATTCTATTCCACATATAGTGTTATATCCATGGCTCACGCTCATGTATTGCGTGAAGATTGAAAAAGTTTTGAAAATGTTAAAGTATCAAACAGTTGCTTGGCTTGTCATCGGGGTTGTGCATGATATAAATATTTTGTGTGGGGAAGATGGAGCATAGCCAGACTATATGATTTTGTAGGGATAACTTTCTTTGGCCATGTTATTTTGAGAAGACATGATTGCTTAGTTAGTATGCTTGAAGTATTATTATTTTTATGTCAATATTAAACTTTTGTCTTGAATCTTTCGGATCTGAATATCCATACCACAATTAAGAGAATTACATTGAAAAGCATTCCACATCAAAAATTCTATTTTTATCATTTACCTACTCGAGGACGAGTAGGAATTAAGCTTGGGGATGCTTGATACGTCTCCAACGTATCTATAATTTTTGATTGTTCCATGCTATATTATATTCTGTTTTGGACATTAATGGGCTTTATTATACACTTTTATATTATTTTTGGGACTAACCTATTAACCGGAGGCCCAACCGAGAATTGCTATTTTTTGCCTATTTCAGAGTTTCGCAGAAAAAGAATATCAAATGGAGTCCAAATGGAATGAAACCTTCGGGAACGTGATTTTCGGAACGAACGTGATCCAGAGGACTTGGACCCTACGTCAAGACATCAACCAGGAGGGCACGAGGTAGGGGGGCACGCCTACCCCCCTGGGCGCGCCCTCCACCCTTGTGGGCCCCATGTTTCTCCACCGACGTACTTCTTCCTCCTATATATACCTACGTACCCCCAAACTACCAGATATGGAGGCAAAAACCTAATTCCACAGCCGCAACCTTCTATACCCGTGAGATCCCATCTTGGGGCCTTTTCTGGAGCTCCGCCGGAGGGGGCATCGATCACGGAGGGCTTCTACATCAACACCATAGCCTCTCCGATGATGTGTGAGTAGTTTACCTCAGACCTTCGGGTCCATAGTTATTAGCTAGATGGCTTCTTCTCTCTTTTTGGATCTCAATACAATGTTTTCTCCCCCTCTCTTGTGGAGATCTATTCGATGTAATCTTCTTTTGCGGTGTGTTTGTTGAGACCGATGAATTGTGGGTTTATGATCAAGTTTATCTATGAACAATATTTGAATCTTCTCTGAATTCTTTTATGTATGATTGGTTATCTTTGCAAGTCTCTTTGAATTATCAGTTTGATTTGGCCTACTAGATTGATCTTTCTTGCAATGGGAGAAGTGCTTAGCTTTGGGTTCAATCTTGAGGTGTCCTTTCCCAGTGATAGTAGGGGCAGCAAGGCACGTATTGTATTTTTGCCATCGAGGATAACAAGATGGGGTTCATATCATATTGCATGAGTTTATCCCTCTACATCATGTCATCTTGCTTAAAGCGTTACTTTGTTCTTATGAACTTAATACTCTAGATGCATGCTGGATAGCGGTCGATGTGTAGAGTAATAGTAGTAGATGCAGGTAGGAGTCGGTCTACTTGTCTCGGACGTGATGCCTATATACATGATCATACCTAGATATTCTCATAACTATGCTCAATTATGTCAATTGCTCAACAGTAATTTGTTCACCCACCGTAATACTTATGCTCTTGAGAGAAGCCTCTAGTGAAACCTATGGCCCCCGGGTCTATTTTCTATCATATTAATCTTCCAACACTTAGTTATTTTTATTGCCTTTTATTTTACTTTGCATCTTTATCATAAAAATACCAAAAATATTATCTTATCATATCTATCAGATCTCACTCTCGTAAGTGACCGTGAAGGGATTGACAACCCCTTTCTTGCGTTGGTTGTGAGGATTTATTTGTTTGTGTAGGTGCGAGGGACTCGTGCATGGCCTCCTATTGGATTGATACCTTGGTTCTAAAAAACTAAGGGAAATACTTACGCTACTTTGCTGCATCACCCTTTCCTCTTCAAGGGAAAACCAACGCAGTGCTCAAGAGGTAGCACACCCTAATCGGCCTCCATGGTCGGAACCTCTTTCAAGCAATGGTGGCCCTACGACTGCCCGCCGACGCCACAAAGAATGTCAACCTAGAGGTCGCGCTTGCCGCAAGGTGCCTCGCCCTGCAAGAAACCGTCGACCTACACATCCATGTGTACGAGCGAATTGTGTACATAGGTATCTACAAGGCCAATGAGGACGCTACGACGTTGGCCTTCTTCAACTGGCTGGAAGCCTTGGATGCCTTTGCTGAGAAGCACCTTGACCTCGCCACAAAAGCCGCCGCTCCTTAGCCGCCGGCCGGTGGCCCGGCACACTGAGTTGAGGAGGAGGAGGAGGTCGTACATTGATGGATGCATCTTTCTTCTTGCCTCCTGTAACCACCATTGCGATTGCATCATCGTGGCCTTAATTCTTATTTGCTATTTCATTCTCGTTCTAGTCAATACAGACATGTGCGATTCCTTTGCTTAATTATATGCATCACTGTAACTAGTACTCCATCCATCAATTTATAAGTTGTGCTACCAGTGTTTGGGGCCGGCGCACGATCACGCACGTTCGTGTGCATGCGGTTGTCCCGGGCGCGGCGCGACGATGCAGTTACCCCCTGCAAAAACTGCCATGCGGGGGACGTGGCATTGACCATTGGGCGGCAACAGTCGGTCATCCGGGTGCCCGATAAAGGATGCAAAGAGGGATCCTACAGCAGCAACGACCAGCTTCCCTACCCATAGCTCATCTAACAGAACTCCCAAGTTAAGTGTGCTGAGGCTGGAGTAGTCATCAGATGGGTGACCGGATAGGAAGTGGCCTTGATGTTAAATTAACTGATGTGATGGCTCACTGTAAACATTTAATTGCGTTGAATGTATATAGTGCTCCATCATATTAGTTGAATTAACCTCGAGGTCCCTGTTTTGTAATTTTTTACATTTTTTGTTTTTTGTACACATGTTGATTGGCTTGAAGAAGGTCTATCTTGTTACTGTTTGATAATTTTTGTTTTTTCAACACATGTTGATTGGCTTGAATGAAGGTCTATCCCATTACTTTACGACATGTTTTCAAAACATGGACCTCGAGGTTAATTCAACTAATAGGATGGAGCATTATATACATTCAACACAATTAAATGTTTTCCAAAAAAAAGTGATATGATTTCTGTCAAACTTATAAGTCATGTATGTCAAATTAACCTCTATGTACTTGTTCTCGAATTAACCTCCGGGCCTTTTTGTCGCGTTGAACCGTTTATGTTCTCTTCCCTAATCGAAAACAGTTCATTCGACTGAACTGTATGCCGTATATCACACACACCTTGATCAGGCTGACCGTTTCTATTGCTTTCCCTAATAGCAAACATCTCATCGGAGCGAACAGTATGCCGTATATCGCACACACATTGATATGGCTGCCCATTTACATTGTTACGTCTAATCGCAAAAGTTAAATGCGGATCAACCGTATGCCCTGCTTCGCACAGGCAACTAAAATCTGAACCGTGTTTGATGCATCCGTCATCGCAAACGTTTTGCACTTTTTTTGACGTTTTTTACACCACCGTTTGCGATTATGGCATCGCGCACAGTTTCGTCGAAGGGTCTCTGATCGTAATGTCGCGTTAGCAGCATCCTGCAGTAGTGATACTTTCCCCATTCCTGTGTTTTCAGTATCCTGCGAATCAAAGAGGCCCTTAGACTGGTTTAGGTCCGGTCGTTTTTTATAAATGTGTTATGACCAAAATTTAATGAATGTGCTCCAGTTTCTGTGAAAATAATCCGGTTTCATGTAGTAATTTATTTATTTATTTATTCTTCTGCGGGGGGTTTGCATGTAATTCGTGAGGTCTGAAATGTAAAGTACGACGGCATGGTTGCATATGCTCTGAGTCGTGCATGCACTATGACTCAGATGCTCTATGTCCCACATGTCGGCGAAAGGAAGCACGTGGAAATAGCCTAGGAGTACATATAGGAGGATAAATGCGTGAAAAAATATGTACTATGAAGCATAGTTGCGGTTCGAAAAGGAGACCTAAAGTGATGACAGGTACAGGTCGCACGCACCCAACTAGTGGTACTAGATGTACGACTACTTTTCCCTAAAAAAAGAGGTATGAGTGCTCAGTACTCCTATTCTATCAACACGAGTCCCATCTGACAATAGAGCCTGTGCTACAGCTAGCTCTTCTCCCTCGTTTCGTTCTTCTATTTCTAAACTCAGCCGACACGCGGTGGGCGGGGTGGGGATTTGCCGATGATCGGTTTGCTCAACTGCGGCCCCACCTCACAGTGAAAATGTTACGACTGGAATAAAAATGCCATACACTAATAAAACATTAAGGCCATGAGGCGATGCAATGCTGGTTACAGGAGGCAAGAAGAAAGATGCATCCATCGACTATGTCCACCTCCTCGACTCAGGGCACCGGCCCACCGAACGGCGGCTAAGTAGCAGCGGCTTTTGTGGCCAGGTCGACGTGAACAATGGGGTCCAAAGATTCCAGCTGCTGGAAGAAGGCCAATGTCTTTCTGTCCTCGCTGGCCTTGTAGTGGCCTATGTAGATGATTTCCTCGTAGACGTGGATGTGCAGGTCGACGGTTTCTTGCATGGCGGAGCTGCTGGCGGCGAAAAGCGACCTCGAGTGCACATTCTTTGTCGCGACCTCCGGCACCTGTAGAGCCACCAGGGCTTGAAATAGTTCGTCACCATGGAGGCCGATGAGGGTGGCAAGCAATGAGGAGCCTGGACGCGCGGGCTAGAGCAGTACGGCAAGGTCGTCCGCGCGCTTCTTGACGGCGGTGTACTTGCGAATGGAGTGGACAATCATGTCGTCCATGCGAGAGGCGAAGCCGGCGTCGGCGAGGGCTACGACGCCGGTGGTCGCCAGCACCGTCTAGAAATGCTGCACGGTGCGGGGCCGCAGGCCAACGTCTTGGATTATCTGGCACAACCGACTGCCGCTCGCGTCCATCGCCTCCATAGGTGCTTGTGGCTTCTGGTCACTTGGTCTTGGATTGGAGTGAGTAGTGTTGCGCAGAGACTAGGAGTAGATGGATTGGAGTGGTGGGGTGCCTTTATATGGGAGTCCAAAGTCTGTTGCATTCACATCATGCTGGCTCTATTCTGCTTCTCCAATTAATTCCCTCTGCATGCTAATTGAGGATGCATCATTGACCGTTCAACGTCTCGGGAACCGCTACCCTCTCCCTCCTTGGCATTCAAGCCATATCAATGTAAATGCGGGTCAAGAAGAGACTAGTCATTGTGCACCACGAACGTGTGGGGGTGCGATGCGAACAGCACAAACATGTTGTACTTGTTCCACTTTCTCATTTTGAACTCGTGACTTGTAGTAACACTCAGTTTTGAATATATAAGTTTGGTTGTCGCGCCAACATATACATCACTCCCTCCGTGTAGGTTGGGTCGCTGAAGTCAAAATTAGACACAAAACATGATGGTGATGGACCAGTCTACTTCCGTCCTGGTTTATTGCTCCCCGTCGTAATCTTTGCCAAATTTTGACCATAAATTTGACTAACAAAAGGTTCATGCATGTCACCAAAATTATATCATTGAAAACTATGTTCAAATACAAATCAAATGATATAATTTTTGTTGACATGCACTAACATTTTGTTAGTTAAATCCTTGATCAAAATTTAGCACAAATTACAAAAGGGACTAATAAACCAGGACCTAGGTAGTACACCAGGTCAAAGACAGTGATACAACATATAATTAACTCCAAATAAGAGCAAGGGATCACACATGTCATTTACGACTGGAATAAAAATGCCATACACTAATAAAACATTAAGGCCACAAGGCGATGTAGTGCTGGTTACAAGAGGCAAGAAAAAAGATGCATCCATCGACGACGTCCAGCTCCTCGACTCAGGGCGCTGGCCCACCGAATGGCGGCTAAGTAGCAGCGGCTTTAATGGCCAGGTCGACGTGCTTCTGAACAATGGCATCCAAAGATTCCAACTGTTGGAAGAAGGACAACATATGTCTGTCCTCGCTAGCCTTGTAGTGGCCTACGTAAACGATTTTCTCGTAGACGTGGATGTGCAGGTCGATGGTTTCTTGCAAGGAGAGGTGCTGCACGGCGAGCGCGGCCTCGAGGTGCACATTCTTCGTCGCGACCTCCGGCAGCTATAGGGCCACCAGTGCTTCAAAGAGTTCGTCACCTTGGAGGCCGATGAGGATGTCAGGCAACGAGGAGCCTGGGCGCACGGGCTGGAGCAGTACGGCAAGGTCGTCCGTGCGCTTCTTGACGGTGGTGAACTTGCGGATGGAGTCGACCATCATCTGACACATGCGAGAGGTGAAGCCGGCGTCGACGAGGGCTATGACGCCGGCGGTTGCCAACACCGTATGGAAACGCTGCGCAGTGCGGGGCTGCAGGCCGGCGTCTTGGACGATCCGGCATAGCCGACTGCCGCTCGCGTCCATCGACGCCATGGGTGCTTGTGGCTTCTGGTCACTTGGTCTTGGTCTTGGATTGGAGTGGGCAGTGCTGCGCAGAGACTAGGAGTAGATGGATTGGAGTGGTGTGGCGCCTTTATGAGAGTCCAAACTGCGTTGCATTCACATTGTGCTGGCTCCATTCTGCTTCTCCAATAAATGTGAGGAAAGAGATAGAGAGAAGATGAGAAAGTAAGGGGAGTGGGCTCTCATGCAAGAGCCTGGCTATATGCGTGCTTCAAGGCAGATGCAATAAATGTGAGGAAAGAGATAGAGAGAAGATGAGAAAAAGTACTAATCTTATAGTGAACCTTATAGCTAACCTTGTTGTATGAGTGACTATATGTGTTGGCTATAGATGATATGGCAACATCTTATAGCCAGCAGTTGGCTGTATTATTAACCATGCTCTTACTCCTACCCCTGCATGTTAATTGAATGCGGAGGCATCATTGACCGTTCAACGTTTCAGGAACTGCTACTATCGGGGATATACCCCGCGGTGTAACCCGCCGGATGTATGCTCGGCTGGAGCTTGGCGACTCACTGACGACCCGCGCGGACCTGGCGGTTTACGGGCAACCCGCCTGAACATTGCAACTCATTGGTGACCCGGCGGGCGGGTCAGACAGACGACAGGGCCCAAGGCCCAGTAGGCCGGCTCATGTTATGGTGGGCCGGCTTAAGAGGAAAGGCATGAGGAATACTTCCCTTACAAGGAATCAAGACCCGGACTTGTATCCGGCTTGTAATAAAAGATAGACTAATCTTAATCCTACTAGGACTCCATATGTAACCCACCCCTCCAACTTATATAAGGAGGGGCAGGGCACCCCAAGAGGGAGAGGCTGAATAATTTCGAGGGCTAGACACAACTAGAGTAGAGCCGGTTTATGCGGCGACTCCCTCATGAGCATACGGAATATGACCTAGCCACAGACAGCATGTAGGGTTATTATCTGATGATGTTTCCCGGGGCCTGAAGCTGTCTAAATCTTGTCTCATGTGTTAACTCACCTCGACGACCGCCTCGCGTCTCTCGATTCTGATCAACCCCGTTCAGGCTACTACCTAGTTGCGTTGGCCTCACGACAAGTCCTCACACTAGGACATCTGCCGTGACAAATCCACGACAGCTACCCTCTGCCTCGTTGGCATTCAAGCCGTATCAACGTAAATGCGTGTCAAAAAGAGACTAGTCAGTAGTGGTATACTCAATATTGTGCACCACGACCAAGGCGGAGAGGAAAACGAGAGAACTACATATTTATTTACGGTGTAGATTCACTCATTTTGCTCCGTATGTACTCATTTATGGTGTAGTCACTTATTGAAATCTCTAGAAAGGCAAATACTCCCTCCGTTTTTATTTAATTTGCATATTAGAGTTGACTGAAGTCAAATTTTCATAAAGTTTGACTAAGATTATAAAAAATAATATAAACATTTATCATAACAAATATATATGTTGTGAAAGTACATTCAATAATAAATCTAATTGTATTGATTTGTTATTGCTTATGTTAACATATTTTTTTATAAACTTGGTCAAACTTTATAAAGCTTGACTTTTACCAAAGCTATTACGCGGACTAAGTAAAAACGGAGGAGATTTAAAAACGGAGGAGTAGTCCTCCTTTCCGGTTCTGAGGCGAAGCAAGTACAATAGTGGGCTTATAGCCTGCTTACATGACAATTTTGTCTCATGCAAGAGCCTGGCTATATGCTTGCTCCAAGGCTCCGCACCACGCCCCACCCCTACACAAAGACTGCACGCGAGCGTTCGCAACTGCCACGTTCGGGTTGCGCTTGTCTCTTCACCTCTTCGAGAAGACGAAATATGATGTTACTACTTCTACAGTATCGAATCAACTGCTGCATGTTCGTCCACGGTGTGCGGGAGGGATAGCTTGTTATAGTAAGCAAAAGCTTGTCCTCGTCTGCGAGCCACCGCGCGCATGGGCGAGGGAGAGGGCGTGTAGTAGTAAAATCAAGCTTCTCCTTGTTGTACGAGTTGATGCGACACATCATAGCACTGGCCCCACATCTTGCCTCTAAAAATTTGGCTAAAATACCCGCATTGTACAATATATTTAATGCAACCTCTAACATTTAGCCCATCACAAATTAAAATATATATTCCTATCTTGACCAGATGAGCGTGCAAACTACAATCACTAGGATGACAGGTAGGGCCAGAATATTATTGTAATAAAAAATGCTTCGAGACGGCCTCATAGCATGGAGCCAACTCCAACGATTTTAAGCTTAGAGGCACGGTACACGCTATGCTAGACTATGTCACTATACCTACACATGAAACTGCCACACGAGTGTCCGGGTTGCGCTTGGCTCTTCGCCTCTTCGGGAAGTTGAACAATGATGGTACTACTGCAGTGGAGTACTACTAGTATGCTTCTGGCCATCTGACACTGAATGAAGTGTTGCATGTCCACCGCGTGCGGGAGGGAGAGCGTGTAGCGAAAGCTTCTCCTAGTCCTGCGAGCCACCACGCTCATGGGAGAGCGAGAGGGCGTTGTAATCAAACTTCTCCTTATTGTAAGAGTTTACACGACACATCAAAGCAGTGCACTCGATATACTTCAATAATATGCATTTACCGATGCATTAATTACAACGCATGCATGCATGCCGTGACTTTCCTTTAGATACTTGCATGTGTTGATTTCATGCACCTTGAAGTAGTATGAATATGTGATGGTAAAACTTTGTAATGCCCCGGCCCTAAAGCGAGAGATGGTTGTGCATGAGGAGGGCGAGATCATGCCGACGGAACATGACCCTACGATGGAGCTCTCTTTGGTCTCTATGGATCTCACCTTGCTCCACTGCCCCTTGTGCCTCCGGCCCTTGAAGCCTCCAGTGTATGAGGTTCGAATACACCTCGTCCGTTTGGCTGATCGAGCAAGGTGCAGGTTTCTTGATTGATGTGTTGTTCGATTGATTGTGCAGTGCAAGGGAGGGCACCTGGCCTGCGCGGACTACTGCGGCGAGTGCCCAGGGAACCAGTGGCAGTGCCGGAAGTGCGAGAGCGGCGGTGACTTCGACGTGCGGAACACAACGATGGATGTCGTCCTCTTCTTAGTGAGGGTGGAGTTCCTTCACGAAGGCTATGGGCTCTACGTCACTTACCACAAGCTCGCCGATCACCAGAGCGTGTGTCCGCTCGCGCCCTGGAAATGCCCCGTTCCCATCTTCAGCTACGAAGGCCCGCCGCCGATGCTCTCCCACCACATCAGCATCGTGCATCCCATGCCCGTGCATAGGATCTAGTACGTCAAGGTGCTCCAGCTGCAAGGGACAGTGTCGGAGCCACGGCTCTTGCTGTTCGCGGAGGAGGATGACCACGCGTTTTTCTTGGTCGGCGGCGTGCTCGACATCGGCGCGCCTGTCACCGTGTCGGTCGTCTGCATCAGAGTTGGGGTGTCCCCACTGCCGCCTACGCGGCCAAGATGTGGGCAAACAGCCCGCCGGGGGAGCCCAAAGACAGGATCGACACCATCAAGGTGGAAATCAAGGTGACAAGCAACAAGGATCCCGGTGACTTCGCCGTGCAGGAGCTGACCTTGTTCACAGTTCCGCCCAAGTTATTGGCCGTGGCTGGGTTGTCGAGGACGGTGTCCCTCCACATTCAGATTGACAAGCTCACGTCCTAAATGATTCTACAACGCCTTCTGTTTATCTTAGTAATATGCTAATATAGGGGTTAACTCGGTCTACTTTAGCTTAAGAGATGGTGGGTTTTGGTGGCGATGCAGCAAATACTTCGACATCAGATCAGCAGTTAAAGTAATTTCCAACAGTCGAACGGATAGTTTGTGTCTGTTGGATATAAAGATCCTTTGGGTAAGAAGTATAAGAAGCTTATATGCTTGTTTTAGGAAGTGTTGCATACTTGTGCGAGTTGACGCGACACATCAAAGTAGTACTACTACTAGTAGCAATCACCCGATTGCGCACCAGGAAGACGAAGCTCGTGTTGTGTTGGTGCCCTGTGCGGTCCGCACATTAACCAAAACCTCGCACCTCCAGCTTAGCCTCCGCGTTTTAAACTTCTCAATCTCAAGGCCAAGGAGCAACGGGAACCTATGATAGAGCCAATCGGATGGTTGAGAACACTACAATTCGTAGCTACGGATGCGTGTGTGAGAGAGGACAAGTGCGTGTGTGCACCTCTTCTCTTCATGTATAACGTACTAAACTCAGAGTACAAGTGTAGGTGGCATTGACCTAGGGAGCTAGAGATGGTGCGTGCAAGAAGTCCCGAGAGACTAGGTGTGTGCGTGGGAAAGAGGGAGAGAGATGATATGTGTCGATGTAATGCGTGTGAAAAAAGACTAGTCTATAGCTCACCACGAGGCTATTCCTGTCAAACGCCCCAATAACCATAAGATATATATCCGACGGTGCCAGCTATTGCACGTACACAACAGTAGAAAAATAAGTACCATGGCATATTACAAAACTGCTACACCACGGCCGAGAACACGTGCCCACGTTATGCCATCCGGGAATAGTGTCGCACTTTGAAACTAGAACCGTCAATAAATTTTGAGCTTGCGTCTCATCACATTCCAAATTACTACCACGCTATATTTAATTGCAAACGTGTTCACACCGATCACAACCTAAACGGTTTCCCACTTAGGATCGTATTATTACTCGGTTATAAATATTACTATGCCGAGATGACTGCACATTCCTCCTCAACTCCTCATCCACAAAAACAAACAAGTCATTCAGCATCGTTCCCTTGCGCCTACCATGGCCAGCGTGAGTTCTGGGTCGAGAGATTACCACTAGGGAGAGGCGAGCATGGAAGCGGAAGCACGAGAGATGTCCCGCCTCACAGCGAAAGCAGTCGACATGTCTCACCGTGCGGCAGTAGCTGTACAGAGGTCCCGCCACGCCGCCGAAGCAGCATGGAGGTCCCGCCGCGCCGTCGATGCAGCAGACTGGTCCGGCCACGCCGCGAAAGCAGCAGAGATATCCCACCGCGTCGTGAATGCAACAGAGATGTCCTCCCGCGCCGCGGCGGCCTGGTAAAATGTCTCACGGGCAGGCGAGGACTCTTACAGGTGCATGCATGCGATCATCCATAGCTAGATGGATCAGATCTCTGGCTGGGCGAGGTTGCAGGACGACATGAAAGCCTCGTTGGAAAAGGCTACTGGCGTCATCCAGCAACTAGGGGAGGCAAATGTGAAGCTCCGGGCCGAGCGCGACCTACCGAGGGCGAAGATCTCCGGAATGGAGGAGACCGCTGTCTTGTTGAAGAGGACGGGCGTCATTGTCAAGAACTTATGGACGAGAATGCCATGCTCCGCATAGAGTGCAAAAGGCTGGTGGAGGAATCCGTGATGCTGCCAAGCAGCGTATTAAGGACATGAAACTGATGAAAGAGATCATCGCCGCTCGCCGCGAGAACTAGTCTCCGCGACTTGCAGCACATCAAGAAAGTAGAGATCAGCGAGCCAGATCATTGTATGCGTCTTCCTTCTTCTTTTGCCCTTGTGTTTCGGGCGTAGCCGCATGTGGATTTTTTAATTATCTTCCTAAATATGTAAGAAAATTATTATCCACTGTCGTCATCCTTATATATTCATCAGTCTTGCTATAAGTCGCAGTAGATACTATATAGGCCCTCAGATCTTAGATCAAGATCCATGCAAAATTTTCTTTTTAGATTTTCTTTTTTCTCTCCTAAATCTCAGTCGAGTGAGACATGGCCACGCCATTAAACAGGGGCCCAGGCGCCATTAATGGAGACATTGGGAGAGAGGTGGGCAGCAAATGGAGGTGAAAGGGCTCTCCTCCCGGTAAGCACGCGCAGGGGTCTGATCGCATGCCTCCCGTACTCAAATAGCTACCCTACACGGCGCCTCTGTAACGCCCTCGATGCGGCTATATCTCCCACGTGTCGAAGCACGACTTAGAGGCATAACCGCATTGAAAGCAATGTCGCAAGTGAGGTAATCTTTACACAACCCATGTAATGCATAAGGGAAAGAGATACATAGTTGGCTTACAGTCGCCACTTCACACAATACATAAATAAACATCCATCATTCAGATTACACTCAAGGTCCGACTACGGAACCAAAATAAAAGAAGACTACCCCAAAGCTACACGGATCCCGATCGTCCCAACTGGCTCCACTCTGATCATCGGAAAGCGACACATAGTAACGACCACGTTCCTCGTCGAACTCCCACTTGAGCTCGGTTCGTCATCTGCCCGCATCGTCGGCACTGCAACTGTTTTGGTAGAATCTGTGAGTCACGGGACTCAGCAATCTCACACCCGCGAGATCAAGACTATTTAAGCTTATAGGAAGGACAGAGTTGTGAGGTGGAGCTGCAGCAAGCGACTAGCATATATGGTGGCTACGTTCGCAAAAGAGAGCGAGAAGAGAAACAAGGCGCGGTCGTGGAGCTAGTAGCGATCAAGAAGTGATCCTGAACTACTTACGTCAAACATAACTCCAACACCGTGTTCACTTCCCGGACTCCGCCGAGAAGAGTCCATCACGGTTACACACGAGGTTGATGTATTTTAATTAAGGTCAACTTCGGGTTTTCTACAACCGGACATTAACAAATTCCCATCTGCCTCATAACCGCGGGCACGGCTTTCGAAAGATAATACCTGCAGGGTGTCCCAACTTAGCCCATTATAAGCTCTCACGGTCAACGAAGGATATTCCTTCTACCGGGAAGACCCGATCAGTCTCGGAATCCCGGACTACAAGACATTTCGACAGCAATAAAACAAGACCAGCAAAGCCGCCCGAATGTGCCGACAAATCCTGATAGGAGCTGCACATATCTCGTTCTCAGGGCACACCGGATGAGCAGTCCGTACAACTAAAACCAGACCTCAAGTTTCCTTGAGGGGGCGCTGCAAAGTGCTCTAGTTTGGGCCAACACTCAGAGGAGCATTGGCCCGGGGGGGGGGGGGTAAATAAAGATGACCCTCGGGCTCGCGAAAACCAGGGGAAAAAGGCTTAGGTGGCAAATGGTAAAACCAATGTTGGGCCTTGCTGGAGGAGTCTTATTCAAAGCGAACTGTCAAGGGGGTCCCATAAATCACCCAACCGTGTAAGGAACGCGAAATCAAGGAACATAACACCGGTATGACGGAAACTAAGGCGTCAAGAGTGGGACAAAACACCAGGCATAAGGCCGAGTCTTCCACCCTTTACCAAGTATATAGATGCATTAATTATAGCAGATATATTATGATATCCCCAACAAGTAAACATGTTCCAACAAGGAACAACATCTCCATGTTCCAACAAGGAACAAACTTCATCTTCACCTGCAACTAGCAACGCTATAAGAGGGGCTGAGCAAAGCGGTAACATAGCCAATCAACGGTTTGCTAGGAAAGGATGGTTAGAGGTTTGACATGGCAATATGGGTGGCATGATATAGCAAGTGATAGGCATCGTAGCATAGGCATAGAAAAAGAGCGAGCATCTAGCAAGCAAAGCTAGAAGTGATTTCGAGGGTATGGTCATCTTGCCTGCAAAGTTCTCAGAGTTGTCGAAAGCTTGATCGTCGTAAGCGTTCTCAACAGGTTCCTCGTTCACATACTCGTCTCCCGGCTCTACCCAAAGCAATAACACAAACAATGGAACCACAATAAATCACGGTGCAATGCACAAGCAACATGATGCAATACATGGCATGATATGCAAGATGTGATATGCAATGCGTATGCGTGCTCCGGAAGGAAAATGATGAACCAGGCATCAACTTGGCAAACCAAGTATGCCGCTGGAAAGGTGAGATGATTTCGGTTGAAATCGATATAAAGATCACCGGAATCGGATGCACGGTTTGCAAATGACAAGCAAAACAAGAATGGCACAAATCTGTCATTAACAGCATGATACCACATATCAAGCAGCAAGAAATTAAGCTACTGCACCCAAACGTACCAACAAAGCATATGGCAGTGACCTACTCAAGATGCTTGACAAAAGATGAACACTGAGCTATGGCTAAATCACTCCATAACAGGTCCAAACAAGCATGGCAAAAGTGCAAAATATATCAGCTTCACAGACTTAGTGAAAATCTGAACATGGCGTAATCAGCATCGAGAAGCAATGTTCATAGCAAGAAAACAACATGCTACAGGAACTTATAATGGCAAAACAAGGCATGGCATGAATCTACTCAAAGCATAGAACAAAAGTCCCTTACTGACCAAGAGCCAAAAGGGATCAGGAAATGTAATAGCACCCATGTCAATATAGCAAGTTTCGTTAACAGATTCAGCAAATAGGGCATGACAAAGACAGATAACAAGTAGGCATGTTCACGAGCTCGATGCACTCACTACAGAGCATTACATGATAAACTAAGCATACATACATCAAGAAGACATGGCATAGAAGCTATACATGGCAAGAACAACATCATAGCATACACGGATCAACTACAACAACCTTGGCAAAATTGAATAACATGTAAACAATCTGCCAGGAAACATTTTATAGCAAAAGTAGAGCTCGATTGACTCAAGCTATGGCACTCCATAATTGCAAACAAGGGCATGGATGGATAGAGCATAACCATATGTTCAAAACATCCTTACTGAAGTATCTCAAAATATGCATGGATCTCTCGGTAGCATCAAGTTAACATGGCATAAAAATATATGGCATACACCCCTGTGCTAGTCACCTCAGAGATCACAAAAATACATGGCATACACCCCTGTAAAGATGGCATGGAATATTACAAAACACATGTAGGACTCAAGATCATAGGATGCACACATCAATCATGATAAAAATGACAAAAGTGCATGTTCTGATAAGAATCTGAAACTAACATCACATAGCCCTCTTCTAACAGCATTTCAGGCATCAAGATGAGCTCAATTGAAAATGATGCAATGAGATGAAATGATGTACTCATCGAGACGAACAATTGATGCTACACGCCCAAAATGGAGCCACGGGTGCAAAGTTATGGCATGATGAAAATGCAACAATTTACTGACACAAAAAATGACTTAGAGGATATTTCGGGGGAGAAGTCAACCGAGGTGATTTTGGATCTGAGATCCAGGGCGCGCGAACCGAGGTTCGCCGGCCGGAGCAGCGGCGGCCGGGGACGGGCGCCGGAGGAGGAACCGCCGGAGGAGGGAGAGGGCCGGGTGGCGCAAGGTCGGCGGCGAGGGCGGCGGAGGCGGCCGGGCGACGGGCGGCCGAGGGCGCGCGGCGGCCGGGCGGGCGCGGCGGAGCTGGGCGCGGCCAGGCGTCAGGGGCAGGAGGGCCCCGCCTGGCCCGGAGGGCTCAAGGGAGCCGCGGCGATGTGGGCGCTGGTCGCCCACGTGGCAGCTCGCGTTGGCGAAGTCGGCGGCGAGACGCGTCTGCTCCGTCCGGACGTGTCCGCGGCGCGAGAGGAGCGGGCTAGGGTTAGGGTGGAATTGATCCAGATTTCGGGAGGGGTGTTTTATAGGTAGAAGGAGCTAGGAAGCTCCAAATGGAGTGTAGTTTTCGCCCACACGATCGTGATCGAACGGCGATGGACATGGAAGTGACTTAGATGGGTTATTGAGTTATTTTGGAGGGGTGTTGGGCTGCAACTTAAAAGAGGCCTTTGCGAGAGTGCGGTTAACCGTTGGAGTACCAAACGAGCTCCAAATGGCACGAAACTTGACAGGTGGTCTACCGGTGGTGTACCAAGGCCACTTGACAAACCTCGGTCCATTCCGAGAAAGTTTAGTACCCGCTCACGGAAAAATGTAAAAGGGGACGCCGGGGGACATAGGAGTGCCGGATTGCAAAACGGACAACGGGGAAAATGCTCGGATGCATGAGACGAACACGTATGCGAATGCGATGCACATGATGACATGATATGAAATGCATGACATGGACAAAATGAAAAAATGAAGAAAAACCCAACCATGGAGGGAATATCATATCACAATGCCGAAAATGGCAAGAGTTGGAGTTACAAATATGGAAAGTTACATCCGGGGTGTTACAACACTCCACCACTACAAGAGGATCTCGTCTCGAGATCTAGGACTGAAAGAACTCCGGATATTCGGAACGGAGGTGATCCTCGCGCTCCCAGGTGGCTTCTTGGTCGGAATGGTGTGACCACTTCACTTTCAGGAATTTGATTGACTTTTTGTGAGTCTTGCGCTCGGTTTCTTCAAGAATAGCAACGGGGTGCTCATGATAAGAGAGATCTTCTTGAAGGTCAATTTCTTCGAAGTTGATGGTGCGCTCAGGAGTCTTGAAGCAATTGCGAAGCTGTGACACATGAAACACATCGTGCACGTTCGCGAAGTTGGACGGAAGCTCAAGTTGATAGGCGAGATCGCCTCTTTTGCCAATGATCTTGAAAGGACCCACGTATCTAGGGGCAAGCTTCCCTTTGATACCGGGTTGCGAGTGCCTTTCATTGGAGAGACGCGAGGTAGACATGGTCTCCGATTTCAAAAGCCACATCATGATGCTTGTCATCATAATAGCTCTTCTGGCGCGATTATGCGGCTTTGAGATTCTCACGAATGACTTTGCACATTTCTTGACTTCGTGATCAAGTCGTTGCCAAGAAGTTGGCGTTCACTGTCTCGGACCAATTGAGAGGAGTACGACACTTTCTGCCATAGAGAATTTCGAATGGGGCCTTGCCCGAACTCGCTTGGAAGCTGTTGTTGTAGGAGAACTCGGCATAAGGAAGACAATCTTCCCATTTCATACCGAAGGAAATGACACAAGCCCTGAGCATGTCTTCGAGGATTTGATTGACTCGCTCGACTTGGCCACTTGTTTGAGGATGGAAAGTTGTGCTGAAACGAATGTTGGTGCCCATGGCCTTCTGAAAAGAATCCCAAAACTTGGAGGTAAAGATGCTGCCTCGGTCTGAAGAGATCACTTGTGGAATGCCGTGCAAGGAGACAATCCTAGAGGTGCATAGTTCTGCCAACTGAGCTGCTGTGATAGATTCCTTGATAGGAAGAAAATGAGCCACTTTTGTAAGCTTGTCAATGACAACGAAGATAGCATCATTTCCACGCTTGGACTTAGGAAATCCATTCACGAAGTCCATTTCGATATGATCAAACTTCCATTCTGGAATAGCAAGAGGTTGGAGGAGACCAGCTGGTCGTTGGTGTTCTGCTTTCACTCTTCTGCAGACATCACACTCATTCACGAATTGAGCAATTTCTCTCTTCATTCGAGTCACCAATATGACTGCTTGAGGTCATGGTACATCTTCGTACTTCCAGGATGAAAGGATAGAAGCGAATTGTGTGCCTCGTTCATAATGACTTTACGTAGATCACCCTTAGGAACCACAATCCAGTCCTCGAAGAAAAGAGTATCTTTGTCATCAATGTGGAAGCACTTGTACTTTGAAATGCCCTTGTCGATACCACGTTTCACCTTTTTCACCATGGTATCCAGGAGTTGAGCCTCACGAATTTGGTCTTCCAAAGTAGGAGAGACTATGAGGTTGGCAAGAAAGCCTTGAGGAACAACTTGAAGATTCAGCTTGCGGAAAGCTTCACAGAGATCCGGTTGGAAGGGCTTGAGGATTAAACTGTTGCGATAAGCCTTCCCGCTCAAAGCATCTACAATGACATTGGCCTTGCAGAGTATATTCAATACTTGGGTTGTACTCTTGAATCATTTCGACCCATCGAGTCTGCCTGAGGTTGAGGTTGGGTTGACTGAAGATATACTTGAGACTCTTGTGATCGGTGAATATGTCCACTTTCCTTCCCAACAAGAGATGTCTCCATGTTATTAATGCATGGACAACTGCTGCCAACTCAAGATCGTGAGTGGGGTAGTTCTTTTCGTTGGGCTTCAGCTGACGAGAGGTATAGGCCACAACTCTCTTCTCTTGCATCAACACAGCACTGAGACCTTGAAGAGAAGCATCACAGAAAACTTCGAATGGCTTGGATTCATCAGGAGGAGTCAAAACAGGAGCTGTGAAGAGTTTCTCTTTGAGGGTGTTGAAAGCAACGTCACACTCAGGAGACCAGACATACTTCACATGCTTCTGGAGGAGGTTGGAAAGAGGCTTTGCAATCTTAGAAAAATTCTCAACGAATCTTCGGCAATAGCTTGCAAGACCAAGAAAACTGCGAAGCTGCTTGACATTCTGAGGAGGTTCCCAATTCACAACTGCAGACACCTTCTCGGGATTAACCGCGATGCCCTTGGCAGAGATGATGTGACCAAGGTAAAGAACTTCATCAAGCCAAAATTCACATCTGGAAAACTTCGCATAGAATTGATGCTCTCTGAGCTTGTCTAGCACCAATCACAAATGTTTGGCATGATCTTTCTTATTCTTGGAGAAGACCAAAATATCATCAAGATAGACCAAGACGAATTCATCGTTGTAGGGGTTGAAGATGAAGTTCATCATTCGAGAGAATGTTGGAGGAGCATTGACAAGGCCGAAAGACATGACAATATATTCATAAGAACCAAAGCTTGTTCTGAATGCTGTCTTGGGAATATCTTGTTCACGAATGCGAATTTGATGATAACCCATACGAAGGTCAAGCTTGGAGAACACTTTAGCACCTTTGAGTTGCTCGAAAAGCTCATTGATGTTGGGAAGTGGATACTTGTTCTTGATTGTCGTCTTATTCAATGGACGGTAATCGACGCAAAGTCGGTCCGTGCCATCCTTCTTCTGGACAAAAGAACACCACAACCCCAAGGAGATGAACTCGGTCCGATCAAACCAGACGCTCTTGTTCATCGAGCTGCTTCTTCAATTCCTTCAGCTCATTAGGTCCAAGCTTGTATGGGCGCTTGCAAGCGGGTTCGTGCGGGCTCAAGATCAATAACGAATTCAAGCGGCGGTGAGGAGGCATTCTGGAAGCTCTTCTGGAAAGACAGCTTGATACTCACAAACGACTGGAATCTGAGAGATAGCATCCAACTCGCCCTTCTCATTGAGAGAAAACAACCGAATGGTTTCATCACGAGCGGCATAGATGATCATATCATTAGAAGAGTGAGTCAATTGAATTTCCCTGGCAGCACAATCAAGCTGAGCTTTGTGCTGAGAAAGCCAGTCCATCCCGAGAATAAGATCAATATCCGAGTCACCAAGGACAATTGGTTTAGCCAGAAATCTATAGTCGCCCATCTTGATAGAAACATCCGGGACATAATTATTAGCTGTCATTTGCTTACCCGGGGACACAATTGATAAAGAACTAGGCAATACTTGATAACCCAACTCATGCTTAGATGCAAAAGGTCTTGAGATGAAACAATGCGATGCACCAGTATCAAATAAGACTTTTGCAAGAATATCATTAACTGAGAGATTACCCATTATCACGTCAGTAGATTCCTCCGCTTGAGCTGCATTCATCATATTCACCTTTGCAGACTTGGAATTATGCTTGACCACTGCATTGCTTGAAGATCTCACAGGAGGAGGGGGCGGAAGGCGCCTTTGGTTGAAGCACTTGTTCGCATAGTGACCTTTCTGCTGACATTTGTTGCAAGTCACCTCTGAGAGCGGACGGTGATAAGGAGCATTTGACCTTGGAGCTTGAGAATTAGACTTGTTCGATAGCTTGGGTTGGGTGGGTGGGAAGATCCACGACCACCTGAGTTCTTCTGGCGATAAGGCCGACGGAACGGAGGAGGAGGAAGGTAGAACTTCTGCTGCTTAGCTGCCACTTGAGAGGAAGAAGAAGACTGAACTTCATCCCCGATTCTCTTCTTAGAAGCCTCACATTTGAGCTGGGCAGCTTCTTGCTTGAAAGCCATGTTGTAGAATTCATCATACTTTTCTCGGCTCAAAAAGCACGAGAGCTAATTGCAGATCTTCTCCGAGGCCACCTCTGAATTGATAGATCATACTCTTTTCATCGTGGGCGTCTTGCTTAGCAAAGCGAGCGAGTTTCTGGAACTGGATATTGTATTGATACACAGACATGTTGCCTTGCTTGAGATTGCGGAACTCCTCACGCTTGCTCTCAACAACACATTTCAGAATGTGGTGAGCTTTGAAGTCTCGGCGGAACTCATCCCAGGTAATGACACGACCTCCTCTGGAATCTTTGTATTGCTGGTACCACTCGGCAGCTTGGTCCTTGAGTTGAAACGAAGCAAACTTGACAAAGTCCTCGTGTCGACATTGCTACATTCAAAATGTTTGCAGATGTCCACAAGCCAATCGTCGGCGTCTGTGGCCTCGACACAGAAGCTGAAAGACTTCGGCTGATTAGCAAGGAACTGATTGAGGGTAGCAAAGTGTGGCTGGTTGTTGCCTTGGCCTTGATTTCCTTGATTGCCTTGCCCTTGGGTACGCTCTTGCAAGAGTTGCAAAATCATCTGAGCATTTGCATTGGTGGCTGCCATGATAACTTGCCATGCCTCCGGAGGCGGAGGTGGAGGTGGAGGTTCGATGACTCCCATCATTGCGATCCGGATTCGGCGTTGGCGGAGCCATCTGAAGAGGGTGACATCCGTTAGCACTTTGATAGACAGATAGACAAGTTGAATCAGCGGATAGAAATTGCAACATATAGTCTTCACAATAAACATTGAACAAGGATGAGCGAATGAATTCCAAAGCTAACATCACACGTCCATTAAGGTGAGAAGCCACTTGATTAAGGGTTGATGAAAAAATAACAAGGTTTGATCGAACAAATAAGTGGTAAGGATTACCCAATCACAAACCAAATATCTGCGAGAAGAAATGCTAAGAGCTACTTGAATCCCACCTATAAACTCCCAAACTTTCGGTTATGCAATCTGGTGTTGGGGATACAGGGACACAAAATATATCACCCAAACTAACAATACCTAGATCCAATTGTATCCATCCGTCAACACATAACCAAGAAACCTTCGAAATCGTGTACCTCGACCTTGAAAAGCATCCGTTATACGAGTCATGGCAATACTCCCGAGCTCGCCCGATCTTCAAGTTATCGGGTTATCTCACCAACAACTGTACAAAAGAGATTTTCGATGTCGGCAAAGCTCGTATTCCAGAACTGCAACGATAAAATTGTGGCGACAACACCTCGGAGCTCAACTCCCCGGACACCGCCACAACCCCTAAATGTCGAGGCACCAAGAACAATGTTCTCGTCACAAAACCATCGAACGATTCCAAGATACCCGCGTGATCCTAAAATTTTTTAGTGAAATTTGAGGAGAGGAGAGTCAAAACTTCTCGTCAGAGACCTCACCAGAGCGACGAAGGGACCGGGGAGTAAAAAGAATCCTACTCTCGATATATATAATCCTAAGACTCAAAACATTTTGTTCTAGACTCAACAACGCCAAAGAAACAATCAGCGAGGGCTCCTAAGTCGAGGATGGCTCGATTACCAACTTATAACGCCCTCGATGCGGCTATATCTCCCATGTGTCGAAGCACGACTTAGAGGCATAACCGCATTGAAAGCAATGTCGCAAGTGAGGTAATCTTTACACAACCCATGTAATGCATAAGAGAAAGAGATACATAGTTGGCTTACAGTCACCACTTCACACAATACATAAATAAACATCCATCATTCAGATTACACTCAAGGTCTGACTACGGAACCAAAATAAAAGAAGACTACCCCAAAAGCTACACAGATCCCCGATCGTCCCAACTGGGCTCCACTACTGATCATCAGGAAACGACACATAGTAACGACCACGTTCCTCATCGAACTCCCACTTGAGCTCGGTTGCGTCATCTGCACTAGCATCGTCGGCACCTGCAACTGTTTTGGTAGAATCTGTGAGTCACGGGGACTCAGCAATCTCACACCCGCGAGATCAAGACTATTTAAGCTTATAGGAAGGACAGAGTTGTGAGGTGGAGCTGCAGCAGCGACTAGCATATATGGTGGCTACATTCGCAAAAGAGAGCGAGAAGAGAAGTAAGGCGCGGTCGTGGAGCTAGTAGCGATCAAGAAGTGATCTGAACTACTTACGTCAAACATAACTCCAACACCGTGTTCACTTCCCGGACTCACCGAGAAGAGTCCATCACGGTTACACACGCGTTGATGTATTTTAATTAAGGTCAACTTCGGTTTTCTACAACCGGACATTAACAAATTCCCATCTGCCTCATAACATGGGCACGGCTTTGAAAGATAATACCTGCACGGGTGTCCCAACTTAGCCCATTATAAGCTCTCACGGTCAACGAAGGATATTCCTTCTACCGAAGACCCGATCAGTCTCGAATCCCGGACTACAAGACATTTCGACAAAGAATAAAACAAGACCAGCAAAGCCGCCCGAATGTGCCGACAAATCCCGATAGGAGCTGCACATATCTCGTTCTCGTGGCACACCGGATGAGCAGTCCATACAACTAAAACCAGACCTCAAGTTTCCTTGAGGGGCGCCGCAAAGCGCTCTAGTTTGGGCCAACACTCGAGAGGAGCATTGGCCCGGGGTAAATAAAGATGACCCTCGGGCTCGCGAAAACCGGGGAAAAAGGCTTAGGTGGCAAATGGTAAAACCAATGTTGGGCCTTCTTTGGAGGAGTCTTATTCAAAGCGAACTGTCAAGGGGTCCCATAAATCACCCAACCGTAAGGAACGCGAAATCAAGGAACATAACACCGGTATGACGGAAACTAAAGCGGCAAGAGTGGAACAAAACACCGGGCATAAGGCCGAGTCTTCCACCCTTTACCAAGTATATAGATGCATTAATTATAGCAGATATATTGTGATATCTCCAACAAGTAAACATGTTCCAACAAGGAACAACATCTCCATGTTCAACAAGGAACAAACTTCATCTTCACCGCAACTAGCAACGCTATAAGAGGGCTGAGCAAAGCGGTAACATAGCCAATCAACGGTTTGCTAGGAAAGGATGGTTAGAGGTTTGACATGGCAATATGGGTGGCATGATATAGCAAGTGATAGGCATCGTAGCATAGGCATAACAAAAGAGCGAGCATCTAGCAAGCAAAGATAGAAGTGATTTCGAGGTATGGTCATCTTGCTCGCAAAGTTCTCGAGTTGTCGAAAGCTTGATCCTCGTAAGCGTTCTCAACAGGTTCCTCGTTCACGTACTCGTCTCCCGGTTCTACCCAAAGCAAGAACACAAACAATGGAACCACAATAAATCACGGTGCAATGCACTAGCAACATGATGCAATACATGGCATGATATGCGAGATGTGATATGCAATGCGTATGCGTGCTCCGGAAGGAAAATGATGAACCAGGCATCAACTTGGCAAACCAAGTATGCCGCTGGAAAGGTGAGATGATTTCGGTTGAAATCGATATAAAGATCACCGGAATCGGATGCACGGTTTGCAAATGACAAGCAAAACAAGAATGGCACAAATCTGTCATTAACAGCATGATACCACATATCAAGCAACAAGAAATTAAGCTATTGCACCCAAACGTACCAACAAAGCATATGGCAGTGACCTACTCAAGATGCTTGACAAAAGATGAACACTGAGCTACGGCTAAATCACTCCATAACAGGTCCAAACAAGCATGGCAAAAGTGCAAAATATATCAGCTTCACAGACTTAGTGAAAATACTGAACATGGCAGAATCACCATCAGCAAGCAATGTTCATAGCAAGAAAACAGCATGCTACAGGAACTTATAATGGCAAAACAAGGCATGGCATGAATCTACTCAAAGCATAGAACAAAAGTCCCTTACTGACCAAGAGCCAAAAGGGATCAGGAAATGTAATAGCACCCATGTCAATATAGCAAGTTTCGTTAACAGATTCAGCAAACAGGGCATGACAAAGACAGATAACAAGTAGGCATGTTCGCGAGCTCGATGCACTCACTATAGAGCATTACATGATAAACTAAGCATACATCCATCAAGAAGACATGGCATAGAAGCTATACATGGGAAGAACAACATCATAGCATACACGGATAAACTACAACAACCTTGGCAAAATGGAATAACATGTAAACAATCTGCCAGGAAACATTTTATAGCAAAAGTAGAGCTCGATTGACTCAAGCTATGGCACTCCATAATTGCAAACAAGGGCATGGATGGATATAGCATAACCATATTTTCAAAACATCCTTACTGAAGTATCTCAAAATATGCATGGATCTCTCGGTAGCATCAAGTTAACATGGCATAAAAATATCAGCAAAACAGGGGCTGAAATCAGCAACATCATGAAGCCTAGTTTGCATGCTTGTGCTAGTCACCACAGAGATCAAAAAAATACATGGAATAAACCCCTGTAAAGATGGCATGGAATATTACAAAACACATGTAGGACTCAAGATCATAGGATGCACACATCAATCATGACAAAAATGACAAAAGTGCATGTTCTGATAAGAATCTGAAACTAACATCACATAGCCCTCTTCTAACAGCATTTCGGGCATCAAGATGAGCTCAAATGAAAATGATGCAATGAGATGAAATGATGTACTCATCGAGACGAACAATTCGGTATGCTACACGCCCAAAATGGAGCCACGGGTGCAAAGTTATGGCATGATGAAAATGCAACAATTTACTGACAGAAAAAAATGACTTAAGAGGATATTTCGGGGGAGAAGAAGTCAACCGAGGTGATTTTGGATCTGAGATCCGGGGCGCGCGAACCGAGGTTCGCCGGCCGGAGCAGCGGCGGCCGGGGTCGGGCGCCGGAGGAGGGAACCGGCGGAGGAGGGAGAGGGCAGGCGGCGCGAGGTCGGCGGGCGAGGCGGCGGAGGCGGCCGGCGACGGGCGGCCGGGCGGCGCGGCGGCGGCGGCGGCGGCGGAGCGCTGGGCGCGGCCCGGCTGGGCGGGAGGGCCCTTTGGGCCGGAGGGCTCTGCGAGAACCGCGGCGATGTGGGCGCTGGTCGCCCACGTGGCGGCTCATGGTTGGCGGGGCGGCGGCGACGCGTCCGGCTCCGTCCGGGACGTGTCCGGGCGCGAGAGGGAGCGGGCTAGGGTTAGGGTGGAATTGATCCGGGATTTCGGGAGGGTGTTTTATAGGTAGAAGGAGCTAGGAAGCTCCAAATGGAGTGTAGTTTTTCGCCCACACGATCGTGATCGAGCAGCGATGGACATGGAAGTGACTTAGATGGGTTATTGGGCTATTTTGGAGGGTGTTGGCCTGCAACTTAAAAGAGGCCTTTGCGAGAGTCACGGTTAACCGTTGGAGTACCAAACGAGCTCCAAATGGCACGAAACTTGACAGGTGGTCTACGGTGGTGTACAAAGGCCACTTGACAAACCTCGGTCCATTCCGAGAAACTTTAGTACCCGCTCACGGAAAAATGTAAAAGGGGACGCCGGGGGACATAGGAGTGCCGGATTGCAAAACGGACAACGGGGAAAATGCTCGGATGCATGAGACGAACATGTATGCGAATGCGATGCATATGATGACATGATATGAAATGCATGACATGGACAAAATGCAAAAATGAAGAAAAACCCAACCATGGAGGGAATATCATATCACAATGCCGAAAATGGCTAGAGTTGGAGTTACAAATATAGAAAGTTACATCCGGGGTGTTACAGCCTCCTAGATAATAAAAAAAGGGGACGCGTGGCGGCACGTAAATGGTAAGTAGAACACCCACGGTTTCAATAATACTTGTGTTTCCAATTGTAACGTGACAACATTTGTTCCAAAATGACTTTGTTGATTGTTAATGTGTGCTCCTTCGCAAATCGGACAACAAAATTACCACAGCATGTTGGTGCCATGTCATGACACCAAGCCAAGTTTCATGATTTTCATGCGTGTTTTGGATTTACAGGAATTAAAAAACCAAGTTTCTCAATGTTTCCGGCCGATCCACGACGCCCAGATGTTTGAATTTCATTCCCATTGCTTGCATGGGACCTAGAATTTACCCGAGGACACGCATGTGATTTTTCAACCAACTTTGGTGCACTGGAGCATGTCCTTGTAGTTCAAATTTGAATTATGCACATTAAATGACCAGAAACTTAATTAATGTATTAAAAGGCCAAAAGAACCCGGAATAATTCCAAAATTTAACACGACACTCGTATAGTTCTATGTTGCCTCTGTAAAGAAAATCAAGGGGGGGGGGGTGGGCAGCGTATATCGTTTCGGACACAAAGGTGACACGTTCCCTCTCAGAACCATGAGCCTTCTTGAGAGAAGCTCCGGTTTGCAAGAAGCTTATACCAAAACTTGTTCCAATTCGGCCAAATATTTTACCATAGCATGTTAGTACCATGACATGACACCATGCCAAGTTTCATGATTTCCAGGAGTGTTTTGGATTTACAAGAATTTTAAAACCAAGTTTCTCAATGTTCTCGACCGAGCCACGACGCCCAGATGTTTGAATTTCATTCCCATTTCTTGCATGGGACCTAGAAATTCACCCGAGGACACACATGTTATTTTTCAACCATTTTTGGTGCACTGGAGCATGTGCTTGTATTTCAAAATTGAATTATGCACATTAAATGACCGTAAACTCAATTAATGTATAAAAAAGGCCAAACGAACCCGGAGTAATCCCAAAATTTAACACGACACTCATATAGTTCTATGTTGCCTCTATAAAGAAAATCAGGGGGGCAGCGTATAATTTCACACACAAAGGTGACACGTTCCCTCTCAGAACCACGAGCCTTCTTGAGAGAAGCTCCGGTTTGCAAGAAGCTTATACCAAAACTTGTTCCAATTCGGCCAAGTTTTTTACCACAACATGTTAGTGCCATGACATGACACCATGCCAATTTTCATGATTTCCAGGCGAGTTTTGGATTTACAGGAATTTAAAAACCAAGTTTCTCAATGTTCTCGGCCATGTCACGACGCCCAGATGTTTGAATTTCATTCCCATTTCTTGCATGGGACCTAGAAATTCACCTAAGGACACATATGTGATTTTTCAACCAACATTGGTGCACTAGAGCATGTGCTTGCAATTCAAATTTCAATTATGCACATTAAATGTCTAGAAACTCAATTAATGTATAAAAAAGGCCAAACGAACCCGAAATAATTCCAAAATTTAACAAAATGTAAAACTTAATTAATGTTTTCTCTATGTGGGGCATTTAATAAATGTCTATTATATATGTTTTCTACCCTATTCAAATTTAGTAGATATGACAGTTTGATGCTCTCACATAATCTATTATTGACACTATAGGGGGTAGTTGATAGGAACAGGTACATAATCATCTTCTCTGTTTTGCACAGTGGACTACCAACCCCTATACGATGATGCACATTAAACTGTTGATACGAGTTTTATGTAAACCAGTGGCTTAAAGTTGATTTTCATGTTGTTTGAAATTCCGTCAATAAAGATTTTTTTAAGAATATTGTTTGCTGATGTTGTCGGATGTGTGTATGGAAGATGCTTTTTCCCTCCCGTTGCAACACACGTGCATGTTTTGCTAGTGTATAAAAAAGGCCAAACGAACCCAGAATAATTCCAAAATTTAACAGGGCACTCATATAGTTCTATGTTGCCTCTCTAAAGAAAATCAGGGGGAGGCAACGTATATCATTTCGCACACAAAGGTGACACGCACGAGGCTTGTTGAGAGAATCTCCGGTTTGCAAGAAGGTTATACCAAAACTTGTCCCAATTTGGCCAAAAATTATACATATGAAAATAGGGTTTAGATTATGCCGAACATATCGCTACCTAGACCAATGTATTGTGATTTGAATTCAACATAAAATGGATACAAATATTTGAATTGGAGATCGTATGGTACATGTAGTTCATAGTGAAATATGATTACTGCTATATGCATGTTTTTTGTTATCAAGATAATATTTAAATGATGGTATAACTTGACAACAGTCGTATTCAAATAAGGAAAAATGATTCAAATTTAGTCCATATGGTAGACGACAATATATACGATCATCGGATGGAGTAAACTGTTCATATAAGACGGAAGATCAAAATGTAGGACTACATCCATTATAAACCGCATGGTCACCAAACGATATTTTTGAATTCAACACAACGTGGATTCAAAAATTGAAATTCGAGATCCTGGCATTTGTAATCATATAAAAATGAACATGACTATTTCTTGTGGTGGGAATTGATTTGTTTTTGTTGTTGTTGAGGGAAGTGCAAACTGATTTGGTACTGTATAGGGTAATCTTGTTCTCTCGATTTTTTTTACATTTTTCTTGTAGTTTTTTCAATGCCATTTATAGCAATATAGTAAAAGGGGACATGACTCTCTTGTGTCTTGTATGAATTATTTTTTGTACAAGGTTAAGTTTGTTCTGCCGAACATGGAATCCGCGCCTTGTTATCCTGAAATTTTCAAGCTCGAGTATCTTTTGTCTCTTCTACTGTGAAACTCCCGCCTCTTCAACCCGCGCTGCGCCTTGTTATCCCAAAATTTCGACACGCGCGGAAACTCCCTCCTCATCCGAAATCGGTCCCGCAGCCTAGACACGTGAAATCCCCCTTCTACCCCTCAGCTGGAAATTCCGCCTCGACGTTGCGTGGTCAAAACCGGCGGGGGTAGGTTCGTAACTTACCCTACATTTCGGACAAGCGCGTACCTAAGCCATGGCCCCCTACCTTCCCCTTCATCCCCCCCCATTCGTACACCGAGGCCGCCAAAACCCGCGAAACCCCACGCTCGTCCATCAGCCTCCCGACCGCCGCCCAGCCTGAGACTCTTCCCCGATGATGTCGTCGACCGGAACAGCTCGCTGTCCCTCATCCACCACACCAGATGAGGATCCGTCGTTGATTTCGTCGTCCCGCTAGATCAGCCGCCCCGTCCTCCACCTACAAGGAGCTGCCCCGATGTTCGCCTCATCTATCGCGCCACCTCCATCCCCACAGCGGCATCTTGACCTGCCTCACCGGAACCGCAGCACCCTCACCAATTCCTCCGATGAAGTCGAGGCCTACTCGGCACTACCAAGGAGGTTCTGCACTCACCGCTGAATTTTATCTTTTATTCGATCTCACGGGGCTGCCGGTGCTCAATATCGAGCAGCCATGGCGGGTCTCCATCAACGACGCCGTCGCCGGCCACTTCATCCACACCGTCTCTCCCCCATGTCATTGCTTCCTCGGCAGCGACTTCGACACTGGCACTAGCTGCTGCTATTGCTCCGGCTCTCGCTCGCGCTGCTGCTGCTCTGGTTCTCACTCGCGCTGCGGCTCTATTCTTGCTGTCGGTCGCGCTGCTGCACTGCTCTTGCTTTCGTTCGTGCTGCTGCTCTGCTCTGCTATTGCTGTTGGTCGCGCTGCTGCTCCGCTCCTGCTCTTGTTTGTGCTGCTTCTCTGCTCTTGCTTTCGCTCGCGCTGCTACTGCTGCACGACCTCCGGCAGCTACATGAGTTGATGCTTTAGCACTCGCTCGCGGTGCTGCTGCACGAGTTGCTCTCTACTAATGTGTTCCCTGCTCGAGCGACTGCTGATTTAGATCACTGCTTCTTTGCTACTAGTGCTCGAATGCCCTAAACTTCTATTGCAATGCTCTGCTACTAGTTCAATTAGCTTTGCCAGTAAAATTTAGTTTCAACTATAAAGACAATTTCTTCAGTTAAGTTCAGAGTGAACAATATTTATAGCATCTGTCGGAGCAGCCATGGCGCGGCTGATGCATTTTAGATCTAGCACTTTTTGGTGATGTATTTTACATCATCTATTGCAGATGATATTAGAGTCCCACTTCAGATTAACGTTGTCTGTCTTGTCCTGCTTCAGCCTTGCAGTCATACACCTCACCGGAGCTGCTCCAACGACGGAACCGTCCATCACAGCGGAGCAGTACCCTCGGCGCCATATCTAGAGCCCTCAGATCTTCTTCCCCACATCCGACATTCACACCAGCATCACTATCCTCCATGTCCAACCCAATGATGCTGAGGTCGACAAGGCTATGCCAAAGAGGTTGTACACTCATCGCATCACTTTGTTACTCTGCATTCATGTCGATCCCTCAGGGATCGTTTGGTTCAAAGCAGTTGCAAATCTAGAAATAAATGAATCGTGATCACAAAGTTAACAGGGAGAAAACTAAATGCCCTTTTGAACCACAATTTTAATTGGTTAGCAAGATAGCCATTATATGATACTAATGTGGACCAAACCTAAGCTCACAAATATTCCGAGGGCAGGCTTCAGCCTGTTGAAGACTGCCTACTAGAATCACGATTGGTTCAAAGAAAAAGTGAAGGAAAAATAGGAATTGGAAACTTTACTATGGTACTACTATTCGTGCATCTGGTTAGAAGGAATGGAGCAAAGCAAAACTGGAGGATTTATTTCTTTGGTGTCTCTTTCAAAGAAAAAACATAGGAATTTTAATATCCACTTGGACGTCCTTCTCAAATTAATATGCATGAAGAACATGACTAATTGTATTATTGGCATAATAAGATTCGTATTTTTTTTCATTTTCACGTGGTTTGACTTTAATTTTACGATGTTTCTCCATTCCTGTGTTCTTCCAATTCATGTGAACCAAACACCCATGTTGACAGAAATCCTATGTTTGCAAATGCTCTGTTTTGCACGTGTATTCCTATCCTATTCCTGTATTTTTACTGTCCCTGCGTTTATAGAATCCTCCAATTCTAAGGAGCCCTTATAGATTTACTTCATTTTCAGATAGGTGTCAAAGAAAACTCTGTGTGTTATGTCGTGCTCCTGTCATGCCGTCATCCACCCCACCTAAGGTGCACCATGGACGGAAGCGTTCACTGCAGCAGAGATTCCCCCTGCAGACTTTCTTTCGCCGCCTCAGATCATCTTCGCCGTTGCCGGCAGCCACGCCAACTGCATTACCATCATCGACTGAGCAGATGAACCCGAGGACTACACAGTTTCGGAAGAGAGGTCGCACTCTTTCGTGTCTGCTTACATTATACATCGGTTATTATTACCTGCTACTTTATCGTCCCGTTCACCTCTTAGACTCCGAGTCAGGTCCAAGCTAATGTTCAAACTTCAGTTTTAAAATGCCTGTGGGACACATATCGAGGCAGCAACAAATAGTATCTGTCTACTATCTGGTTCATCCGGGGTCTTCTATGTGGTTCATGTTGGGTGGGCAACAAACAGTAGATGATCCATTGTCTATCTTTTTAAACTGAAGCTATAATCTACCTGCTACCATTAGTTTTGGATCTATCCACTCGTTTGCTACCATCGGTCTTGATTTCTGCATGCACCCCTTAGGCCTTACATAATCTAACTATGCTTTTTTTATTATGGATGTCAGTTATTGTACACCATCATACTGAACATGTAGAGAAAAAGAGAAGACCGTTGCGTGGGAATATAATGTCATGCAGACGCCGTTCCATGGTGGGCGAAGTGGGCCCCCCTTCCGCCATTCCAGATTGTATTCCAGAGGAAGATAACTGTTCAGAGGGGGGTTCAGAGGGAGTTGGCCACTCCTATTTACCCCCTGAGGTGTTTGCTCTAACCTAGCATGCTGATGTTGGTCATATCATGCATATGGCGCCTCACATTGCTTACATTATACATCTTATATGTCATCAGCTTAGTTTAGATTTGCTTTGTGTGAATGCCACCTGTTTGGTTTCTATATCATACTCCCACCGTTCCTAAATATTTGTCTTTTTAGAGATTTCAACAAGTGACTACATACGGAGCAAAATGAGTGAATCTACACTCTAAAATATGTCTATATACATCCGTATGTGGTAGTCCATTTGAAATCTCTGAAAAGACAAATATTTAGGAACGGGGGGAATATTGGGAATTATGCATTGCCATCTTCTTTAGACATGCATCATATACGTGAATCATGCAATGCCATCCTATTTAGCCAGTCATCGTATATGTGAATTGTATCGTGCCATATTTTTTCATAATGTATTCCATTTGTCAACAATGTTTATTCATTCATCTACTCTTCCTGTGCATCATCCATTTGAGTCGGTCATGGGAAAATCTGGTGTGAGAACAAGGTCTTCTGACCAGTCAGTGCTACCAGTTGATGCATATTTCTTGCTGGTTATAGATAGCTCCTCAGAGGTGGATTTAGAGATAGATGACCAGTCGTATCCCCCCCCGAGGTGCATGCTCTAACTTGGCAGGGTTATATTGCTGATATCATGCATATGGTGTCTTGCATTGCCATGCCATCTGCTTAGACTAGACATGCTTTGTGTGAATGCCTCTTGTTTGCTTTCTATATCAGATATGTGAATTATGCAATGCCATATTTTCAGCCAGTTATCATATATGTGAATTACGCACCGCCATGTAGCCAGGCATCATATATGTGAATTATCTCATGTCATTCTTTTTTTTTATTACGTATTCCATTTGTCGACAATCTATGTATATTGAACTACTCTTCATGTGTATCAGCCATTTGAGCCAGTTATGGAAAATCAGGAGTGAAAACAAGGTCTTCAGAGCAGGCAATGGTACCTGTTGAAGCATATATCTTGATGGTTATAGGTAGCTCCTCAGAGGAGGATTCAGAGACAGATGACCATTCGTATATCCCACCTGAGGTGTATGCTCTAATTTGCAATGTTTATATTTCTCATACCATGCATTGCTTAGTTTAGACATCATATGCACAATATTGAATTCCATCTGCTTAGTTTAGAGATCATACATGCGAGTGCCAGCTACTTAGTATATGAATCAATTATGTCAATTATATCATGCCATCCTGTATACTTAGACAACATGTATGTGAATTATTTCATCCCAACCTATTTTAGAAAGACATCATATAGTTTTGTCATGTCATCCTGTTTAGATACTCACCATAAGTTGAATTATGCCATTATTTCCTGTTAAGTTATCCATCATATATCTGAAAATGTGACATGCTATCCTGTTTAGTTAGCCATCATATATGTGAAATTGTGTCATGCTGTCCTGTTTGGTTAGACAACATATATGTGAATTACCACATCTGTATATCCACTAGTACAACGAGGTGCTAAACAAAGGGGTTTTAACCCCTTTCCGCGACGGCATTTGGAACCGTCGCCAAGTGAGTGTGGGCGATAGGGGGGTGGGGGTCCTTCCCACATGACCCAGAAACCGTCGGGGATATGTCCTCCTGGCACACACGCTCGGTAAAATGAGGTCGTGTGCGACCGGCGAGCACTCAAATATAGAAATATGTACAATAGTGCTAAAAAAATAAAATTATACATGCGAAATCATTTACGGTCGTAAGTACATCCCACACACAGTCAGCCAGCGCTAAACGTTTCCATTCGTATATACATCCCACAAAGTCACTCCAAGGAAAATGTTTCTGTTCGCAAGTACATCACACACAATTTTCCCGGTTAAATCATTTTGTATAGCGTTTCCATTGCACACGGTATTAACAATTTTATCGTTTGCATTATTGAATTCATCACACACGGTGCCTAGAAGAAACTATGTGTCAAGGGCTGTCCATCACACATAGTTTTTATGTGGTAAACATTTGCGCTAGGTGGCCTAACACAAACAGTTTTCAAGAGGATGTCATGTGTGATTGTTCATTAATCTAACACGGTTTATTCCTAGAAACTGTGTGCGTTATTGAATGCATCGCACACGGTGTTTTCTCAATAACCGTTTGCAATAGAAAAACCCAATTAGCAGGCTAATTATCCGATTATTCATAATCCATTTATTAATCTAATTGACATTTCATATTAAGCACACAATATATTTCATTTTCATAATTGAAATACGTTAGAGTACAACATCATGTAGCTTCAACACTCTGCTACCCCATTACACAACACATATATAATAACAGAATGCACACACAACAATTGAACATCGCATTACAGAATTGAACCAAACAGCCAACCGCGTTGCATCGTCGGCGCGCAAGGCGTCGACGGTGGCCTTGATGGTGAGGTGCTCCTCCAAGATCCGGGGGTCGACAAGAATGGCAGCCATCGCGACCTCAACCGCGCGTGCGGCCGCGATTTGCTTCTCCGCTGCCAAATGGTCTTTGGGATCCTGGCTATACTGCGCGCACCATGGCTTAGGGCGGCGCTTATTTGGTGGAAGGGTCGGTGATTTGGGTGGAAGGTGTCGCGCCGGCGGTCGGGGCATGTGGGATGTGGAAGGAGAAGGAGGATGGGGTCGGATGTGGACTACCTGCCTATATAGGCGAGGCCGAGCAGCGTGGAGGAGGGTCACCGGCGAGGAGGTGGCGGTGCAAACAAGGAGTGAAGGTTACAACTTGGAAAGGAAGGCGGAAATAGAGAAAATGTGGCTTTTGGTAAGGGGGAGGGGGCGGGGAGGTAGATATTTCTGCGGAAGCCAAAAATTTGGAATCGCTTCAGCGAAAAAACTGGCGCGCAAAGTGTCATCAGACATGGTCCCTTATTCAGAACTGTGTATGATATGTGAACATCACAAACGATTCATATAGATTAACCCATGTGTGTTCGAATTTCCCTGGTTACAGTGGTCATCCACATCATTGCATAATTTGGGTACACAAAGGAGACTAACTTCTTAATCGAGCAAGTTCAGCAATTAAACAGAGCTAGCTAACCTAAACATTACTCTAACAAATTAAAGACCGGCACTCCTAATTATACAAAACAAAGAGTACTACTGCGGCTAGTGCTCGTCGATCTCCGCCGCCGCCTCCATGTCCAGCTCGCACCCGACGGTCTCCTGGGGAAGGGGCTCCATGGCATCAATTGCACCATACTCGGCAAGCATCTCGCCATCCGCATCCGCCATATCTTTGGCATAGGCCGCCACGAGCTGGATGTGGGCGGACGCAATCTGGACTCTGGCGGGCTCTGTCGTGGCAAGGTATGCCACGCAGGAACGGACGGCTGCTCGAACTCTCTCGGCGATTGCCAACTCTTCGGTCGTGGGTTGCCGACCGTTGTCGGAGAAGCTTCGTTCGATTTGTGAGGTGACCGCCACGAGCTGGGCGTGGACGGCCTCGACATGGTAGTGGGAGGCCTCCATCAGGGCAAAGGCTGCCGCTGCGGAACGGACAGCTACTGTGCCTCTCTCGCCAGTTGCTATCCCCGAGGCAGATGCTGCTGCCGCCGCTTGAGAAGCAACAGCGGCTGTTTGGGCTGCCTTGGCCACCCGGACGCAGACTGCGGTCACCCTCACGAAGCTTGTTAGCACGCGCCTGGCGGTTGCGGCCGCGCTATCACCGGAGTGGGCCGCCGAAGTTGCCCTCATGACGTGGGTGCACGTCCCCATCTTTCACCGGCGATGAATGAATAGTGAAATGATATTTGGGGAGTGAGCTAGTGTGCTTGACACGCCGGCTATGGACTGTAGCCGACGCACCTTCTTGCGTAAGCCATAGGTGTACTATACACCGATGGTGTTCCAAGATATTTTGTGCTGCATCTCACACGGTTGGTGATAATAAACTGTGTGCGATCTACTTGATTTATCATCTTGATTTGAATTATGTAATGGGGTCACAGCTACAAAGGATGGTGTTTGAATTGCTAGAACTTTTATCTGCAGTGAACATGCAACTATAGGTGTGTCGTCAAAAAACTTGGAATTATTCAGGGTTCGTTTGGACGTTTTTATACATTAACTTGGTTTTGTAGGCATTTCAGGTGCATAATTCTAATTTGAACTACATGCACATGCTCCAGTGCATATAAACAGGTTGAAAAATCAAATCTATGTCCTTGGTTGCATGCTTAGGTCCCATGCAAGAAATGGGAATGAATCTCACACACCCTGCCACCGTCACTCGGCCGCAAACATTGAGATACCTCGTTTCTAAATTCTAGTAAATCCAAAACTCGTTTGAAATTCATGAAATTTGGCATGCTATCATGGAGTGGCATCAACATGCCGTGGTAAATTTTTTTGTCCCATTTGGGGCAGGTTGGGGTATAAGCTTCTCACAAACCAGAGCTTCTCACAAACCAGAGCTTCTCACAAACCAGAGCTTCTCACAACAAGCGTGATGGTTTCAGTAGGGAACGTGCCACCTTTGGGGACGAAACGATTATCCATTGCCTCTTATTGCTTTCAAAAAATTTCGAGTGTCAACATAAAACAACAAGAGTGTTCTGTTTAATTTTGGAATTTTTCGGTGTTCGTTTGGACATTTTTATACATTAACAGGGTCTCCCAAGCATTTTATGCGCATAATTAAAATTTGAACTACATGCACATTCTCCAGTGCATATAAACTGGTTGAAAAATCAAATATGTGTCCTTGGTTGCATGCTTAGGTCCCATGCAAGAAATGGGAATGAATTTCAAACACCCTGCCACCATCACTTGGCCACAAACATTGAGATACATGGTTTTTAATTTCTAGTAAATCCAAAACTCGTCTGAAATTCATGAAACTTGGCATGCTATCATGGAGCGGCATCAACATGTCATGGTAATTTTTTCCCATTTGGGGCAGGTTTGAGTAGAAGCTTCTCACAAACGAGAGCTTCTCACAACAAGCGTGATGGTTTCGGTAGGGAAAGTGCCACCTTTGGGAATGAAACGATATCCGTTGCCTCTTATTGCTTTCAAATTTTTTCGAGTGTCAACATAGAACAACATGAGTGTTGTGTTTAATTTTGGAATTTTTCGGGTTTCGTTTGGACATTTTTATACATTAACTGGGTTTCGCAGGCATTTTATGCGCATAATTCAAATTTGAACTACATGCACATTCTCAAGTGCATATAAACTGGTTGAAAAATCAAATATGTGTCCTTGGTTGCATGCTTAGGTCCCATGCAAGAAATGGGAATGAATTTCAAACACCCTGCCACCGTCACTCGGCCGCAAACATTGAGATACCTGGTTTTTAAATTCTAGTAAATCAAAAACTCGTCGGAAATTCCTGAAACTTGGCATGCTATCATGGAGCGGCATCAACATGCCGTGGTAAATTTTTTGTCCCATTTGGGGCAGGTTTGGGTATAAGCTTCTCACAAACCAAAGCTTCTCTCAACAAGCGTGATTGTTTCGGTAGGGAACGTGCCACCTTTGGGGACTAAATGATATCTGTTGCCTCTTATTGCTTTAAAAAAATTTCTCGTGTCAACATAGAACAACAGGAGTGTTGTGTTCAATTTTGGAATTTTTTGGGGTTCGTTTGGACATTTTAATACATTAACTTGGTTTTCCAGGCATTTTATGTGCATAGTTCAAATTTGAACTACATGCACAATCTCCAGTGCATATAAACTGGTTGAAAAATCAAATATGTGTCCTTGGTTGCATGCTTAGGTCCCATGCAAGAAATGGGAATGAATTTCAAACACCTTCCCACCGTCACTCGGCCGCAAACATTGAGATACCTGGCTTTTAAGTTCTAGTAAATCCAAAACTCGTCTGAAATTCATGAAACTTGGCATGCTATCATGGAGCGGCATCAACATGTCGTGGTAAATTTTTTATCCCATTTGGGGAAGGTTTCGGTATAAGCTTCTCACAAACCTTAGCTTCTCACAACAAGCGTGATGGTTTCGGTAGGGAACGTGCCACCTGTGGGGACGAAATGATATCCGTTGCCTCTTATTGCTTTTAAAATTTTCTAGTGTCAACATAGAACAACAAGAGTGTTGTGTTTACTTTTGGAATTTTTTGGAGTTCGTTTGGACATTTTTATACATTGACTGGGTTTTCTAGACATTTCATGTGCATAATTCAAATTTGAACTACGTGCACAACCTCCATTGCATATAAATTGGTTGAAAAATCACATCTGTGTCCTTCGGGGCATGCTTAGGTCCCATGCAAGAAATGGGAATGAATTTCAAACACCAGGGCATTGTTGATTGCCGGCAAAATGTTGAGATACTTTGTTTTTGAATTCTAGTAAATCCAAAACTCGTCTGAAATTCATGAAACATGGCATGCTATAATGGAGCGGCATCAACATGTCGTGGTAAAAAAATTGTCCATTTGGGGCAGGTTTGGGTATAAGCTTCTCACAAACCAGAGCTTCTCACAACAAGCGTGATGGTTTCGGTAGGGAACGTGCCACCTTTGGGGACGAAATGATATCCATTGCCTCTTATTGCTTTCAAAAAATTTCAAGTGTCAACATAGAACAACAGGAGTGTTGTGTTCAATGTTGGAATTTTTCGGGGTTCGTTTGGACATTTTTATACATTAACTTGTTTTTCCAGGCATTTTATGTGCATAATTTAAATTTGAACTACATGCACATTCTCCAATGCATATAAACTGGTCGAAAAATCAAATATGTGTGCTTGGTTGCATGCTTAGGTCCCATGCAAGAAATGGGAATGAATTTCAAACACCCTGCCACCATCACTCGGCTGCAGACATTGAGATACCTGGCTTTTAAATTTAGTAAATCCAAAACTCGTCTGAAATTCATGAAACTTGGCATGCTACCATGGAGCGGGATCAACATGCCGTGGTAAATTTTTTGTCCCATTTGGGGCAGGTTTGGGTATAAGCTTCTCACAAACCTTAGCTTCTCACAACAAGCGTGATGGTTTCGGTAGGGAACGTGCCACCTTTGGGGACGAAACGATATCCGTTGCCTCTTATTGCTTTCAAAATTTTTTGAGTGTCAACATAGAACAACAGGAGTGTTGTGTTTAATTTTGGAAATTTTCAGGGTTCGTTTGGACATTTTTATACATTAACTGGGTTTCTAGGCATTTCATATGCATAATTCAAATTTGAACTACATGCACAAGCTCCAGTGCATATAAATTGGTTGAAAAATAGAAGTTGTGACCTTCGGGGCATGCTTATGTCCCATGCAAGAAATGAGAATGAATTTCAAACACCATGGCACTATTGATTGCCGGCAAAACATTGAGATACTTTGTTTTTAAATTCTAGTAAATCCAAAACTCGTCTGAAATTCCTGAAACTTGGCATGCTAGAATGGAATGGCACCCGACATGCTGTGGTATTTTTCGTGTCCATTTTGAGAGAAGGCGCACTCGAATAACAGCCAACATAGGCATTTTGAAACAAATAGCTGCCATTGTAACATCTCAAACATTTTGTATAATTTAAATTGTGTGTGTTTTGTTAACCATTCACGTGACGCCACACCTCACTCTTTTAATGGCTAGGAGGTGCCGTGCGGACAGGTGCTTGAGTGCTTGACTAAACGGAAGACGTGCGAGTTGTACTCCAACACGGAGGCTCACCGGGAAGTGAGCCCTTTGACTTCCATGGCCGCCCGCCTTGCTCGCATCCTCTACATTAATGGCGCCCAAGCCGCAGCTTAATACGGTTTTTAAAAATAAAACACTCATCGCAAACGACAGCTTCCCCAGGAAGCCAAGAGAAAATGTGCCGAGCAGGATTTGTGCAGCTCTTGATCGCAAACGTTTTAGATAGAACACCTGTATCCAAAGTGAGAGCTATGTTCTTCCCCCTTAAGTCGAGGGAAAATCCGCAGCGCAGGATTTGTGCATCCCTTCAACGCAAACAGTTGTTTTGGATGACCCGTGTGCAACCACGTACAAACAATTTGGTAGGATTTTTATCTGTCATATTGGGTATGTTGCCATTTGTCTAAGTAGAAAGATTTACATTTGTTGATCTAGTAACATTGCCATTTGTCAATCCTTCTAACACTGTGATTTGTCAAAATATGCAGCTAGAAATCACTAGCACTATCTAATTTTTGCAACTAAAATTCAGTAATTAAGCATATATTTCATTCATAGATTAAGCAGTCGTTCTTAATTTATACAAACAATTCAACTTGCAGTTGAACCGACCAAACTTTTCCCCAATTGTTGCCAACCACGTACTGAAATAGCTAGTTCAACTATATATATACTAGCTAATTTGAAGTACGTTGTACAGTTCGACCACACATCTATAGTCAGATGAACTGAACAAAATAGCCCCTAAATACTACGACTACCACAGAGGGTCTTTGTGCTACTTCCGGCAGCCTCTCCTCTGCCGAGCACGCTCAGTAAGAGGTAGAGGAGGAGGAGGAGCCTACCGACGAGCTGGAGAAATGCAATATGTTGCCTGCCGCAGCTGCACGTTTAGCGACGTTCGCCAGCTCGAACGCAAATTGCCGCTCCAGACGATCCCTCTCGAAGCGGCCGGACTGCTGGTAGATCTCCTGATTCCTCGCCTATGCGTCGGTGTGTGCTCTGGCCACGATTGCGGTAAGGCTCTTTGCATGCTCGACGAGGCGCTCCTCCTCCTCCCGCAGGAACTCGATGTAGCGTGCAAGGTCACTGACGCACGTGCGGGCCTCCACCTCCGCCTCCCTCCTTCGGGCGGTGGTGTCGGAGCGGGTGATGATCCCGACGGTCGAAGGTGGGCTGGCAGCCACGACGGCCGATGATGGGGTGGCGGCCACGACCACCACCTCCCGCCTTCGGGCCGCGGTGGCGGAGTGGGTGATGGCCACGGTGGCCGGCAATGGGGTGGCGGCCACAACGGCCACCTCCCATCTTCGGGCCGCGGCGGCGGAGCGGGAGAAGGCCCTGGCTTTCGACGGTGGTGTGGCGGCAATGGCGGCCGGCAACAGCTGCCGAAGGGAAGCGGCGACGGAGCGTGTGGTGTGTGTCCCGCGCACATTCAACAGGGACGCCACACGCACTACACTACGCCGGGGTCTGCGCCGCCGCCGCAGTGTAGCCTCCCAGCTGGAGCTGTCCTCTGATGACGGCGGAGTGGCTGAGCGACGACGATGGACCGGTGCCATTGGCGATTGTGGGAGAAGCAAATGAGATAAGCTACAGGGAGGGAGGGGAAAATGCGACACATGACTCACCGGCCGTGAGGGTTTTTATAGCAGGCCGGTAAGCATTGGATTTTGGGAGATTTCGCCGAGTCGGGCGGGAAGCTTGTGCGGGAACATGTGAGGTTACGCTGGAACGGGCTCATCGATGATTCATTGGTGCCAGTTCGCGCCACCGCTTGGCCAAAAGAACGCCCCCGCGCGCTGCGCAATCTTGTGCTGTAAGCCATCTGCGGCAGCGGGATGACAAGACGTTCGAGAGGAGGACGAAAGGACACATACACATACGGTTAATACAAAAAAAGTTTGCGATTTAGTTACCTACTATACCCCCATCCTGGTTTATAAGTAGGATTTAACTAATAAAATACGAATGCAGGTCGCCAAAGATTATATCGTTGGAGTCTTATTTGAACATAGTTTCCAGCTATACAATTTTTGTAACATGCATTAACACTTTTTTGGTTACATTTAAGGTTATATACCAGCAAGCGTTTGCCCGCAACACACACGTCTTATTCCATCACAAACAGCTCGGATGGATCAACTGTATGCCACGTATCACACACACAACTCTAATCTGATTCGTGCTTGATGTCTCCGACATCGCTCGCATAGTTCGTATTATTTGCCACGTATCACTGTGCCGGCCTCTGCTCGCGTCCCTCGGCAAGCTCTGCTCGCTGTTAGGCGCCGCAGACGCACTCTGCTCCCGTTTGTTGGCGCGCTCTGCTCGCGTCCGTCAGCGCGCTCTGCTCGCGTCCGTCAGCGCGCTCGGCTTGTGGACAGCTTTTCCTTGCGTGTTCAACTGCTATGTGCATATATATGGTTGCTCGCCATTGAGGCGACCGCGGAGCGCTCTGCTTGCATCCCTCCGCGCGCGCTCTGCCAGTGGTTGGGCATGCACACAATCATGTCTGGGGCCCCATATGCATGCAGTTGTGCCGCGCGCGTTGCCTGGCGATGTAGTTACGTGCGGCACGATGGAGTTACGCGCTGCAAATTAGAACTGCCATCAGAGCCTGCCGATATTCCTTGCCGTTTGGCTTCCCCTTTATATTCCTGCGGCCATTATAACCTTAGTCTCTTCAACCTTTCGATCGCGCCCCACAACACAGCAAGCACACCCACGACGACACATAGAGAGGGGATCTCCAGCGGCGCTCCAATGGAGTTCGGCGAGAATAGAGTGGAGATCCACGCGAGGGAGACGGATCTCTCGATGGTGTACACCATCGACCCGACCGTGGTGGACGACTACATCAACAGCGTTGAGCAGTTGCTTGCTCGAGACAAGTACAAGGTGGTCGGCATCGACCTCCAGTACACCACCGGTCGTCCCGGCATAGATCAGAAGGTTGCCGTTGCCCAGTTGTGCGTGCGCCATCATGTCCTCATCTACCACTACTGCATGGCCACAGATCCTTGCGACCGTTTCAACAGGTTTGTCAATAGCACCGACTACAAGTTCGCCACGGTGGAAACCATCGACGATGTAAACGCGCTCAGTGTTACGGGCTTGTCCTGCAAGAACCTTGTCGAAATTAGTGACCACTACAGGGTCTGGGGCAGCACAAAGAAGGACTCCCTGGTCGAACTCGCCTCGGCCGTCATCGACCCCTACTACAAAAAGATGAAGCAGGATGCCTAGAGAACAAGTCCCTATCCTGGCACAAGGCTGGATGCGGCAACTGGATGAACCTCACCTCAGGTTCACGGCCAAGAGCGTGTACACATGCTACGAGATGCACAGGCGGATCATTGACATGAGGAAGTGCCTCGTTACCCAAATTGACGAGCCCGGATCGAGCCACAAGCAGAGCAAGTGTCACAAGAAGTAGATGATGGTCAGATGATCATTTATGCTAGTTAATCATGCATGTAATATATAGTTTACTTTATTGGTGTGTGGAAATGTCATGTGTGTAGTAGCCACCTATGTAATTATGCATGTAATAGTTTACTTTGGTGTGTGCAAATGCCATGGTTGTAGTAGCCACCTATGTAAGTGGATGTTTAATTTGGTTATGCAAGCATGTCCTTATATATGTTGTTCTGTATGCAATCCCATCGCACAACACACACATCTTATTAGCAGCAACCGTCTGTGTTATTATCGGTCTTCACACACATTTCTGATTACAGACCTATTTGCCGCGTATCACACACATCTTGTTAAGTTGAACCGTTTCTGTTCTCATGTCTCAACGCAAACAGTTCATCCGACTGAACCGCATGTCGTATATCGCACACACCTTCATCTGTCTGATTGTTTCTTTTGTGTTGCCTAATCACAAACAGTTCATCCGAGTGAACCATATGTTGTATATCGCACACACCTCCATCTGGCTGCCCGTTTCTTTTGTTCCCCCTCATCGCAAATAGTTAATTGAACTGAACTGTATGCCCTGCATCACACACGCAACTAAAATCTGAACCGTGTTTGATGGCTCTGCCATCGCAAACGTTTTGCACCTTATTTGATGGTTTTTTACACCACCGTTTGCGATTATGGCATCGCACACAGTTTTGTCAAAGGGTCTCTGATCGTAGTGTCGCGTTAGCAGCATCCTGCAGTATGTCCACCACAGAGTACCCCCACATGAGCAATCTGTAAAGCAACTGCAGTGCCCAAAGCACGAAGACCACCACAATGAACCCAAACTCCACGTTTAAAGCAGAAGAGCAACTGTTCTCAGGTCAGATTTCGTAGCTATGGTCCATACTCCTTTGTTGTTGCATCACTGTATTTACTCATACCAACTACTTTCAAATTTGAAGGATCCAATTGAAACTCCAATGGCGCAAAAAGTATATTTTAAACCTATTTCTTTATCTGGATTGATGTTCTAACTTCTTGCTCTATGTTGATTCCAGTTTTAGTTGTATAAACATTTATGCTCTCATGTTGCACATTACAAGTGTTGCCAGCGCTGTGTAGTTTCTCACACTTATATTCTGTCTATGCTATTGTGTCTTAAAAATATATGATTTGAACTGTGCCTCTATCTTGATTTGGCAACATAAACTAGAATGATATGGCAATACAGTGACCATAGTGTCGGTGTCAAAACCGGCAGATCTCGGGTAGGGGGCCCAAGCTGCGTATCCGAGGATCGGTGGTAGCAGGGGGAGACAAGGACATGATGTTTACCCAGGTTCAGGCCCTCTCGATGGAGGTAATACCCTACTTCCTTCTAGATTGATCTTGACGTATATGGGGATTACAAGAGTTGATCTACCTCGAGATCGTATTGGCTAAACCCTAGAAGTCTAACATGTGATTGTTCTGTTAGCCTCTACGGACTAAACCCTCCGGCTTATATACACGTCGGAGGGGGCCTAGGGTTTGTACAGAGATGACGTGAGGAGAAAGGAATCATTACATCCGGACATCTAACTTGCCTTTCTACATATATGGGAGCCCAACCTGACACGGGGGATGACCTTCTGCTTTTATCTTCATGGCCCATCCGTCCGGCCCACCTTCAGTAGTCTGGACCCTTGTGGACCCCTAAATCTAGGACTCCCTCAGTAGCCCCCGAACTTCCCTTCAATGACGAGGTTGTATCTGGCTTCATGTCTTCGGTCTTGCAAGGCAGGTTCTTCTTTGGAACAATGACAGTTCGGCTCTGACTTTGATACCCCGTCTTGATGATTCCTTCCCTCCATCGCCTCAGCTTCCATGCATCAGACGAATGCGAACAGTCCATGTATTTTTTACAAATAAACCCACGGCCACGCGAGGATGGCGTCTATTTAAAGATATTGGATCTCAGATGCCATTCCACACCACGGAGAAACCCTTAGAGCCAGCCACGAAAAATCCTCCAAACATGGAAAGCGCCCCGGCTCCTCCTCGCGCCCCCACGACCCTCAAGCAGGCGATTGGGAAAGCTGCTCAATATCTCATTCCCATCTGAATAGACTTCAGACGGAGGGATATCTCCCTCCTGCAGATCTAGTCTCCATTTAGGCTGGATTAACTTCGATCGACGGCGAAGCCTTGGCGGAAAACTTCACCAACCCCACTAAAGAGGAGCGGGTGTGCTTCGTTTCCTTCCTCCTAAGAGGTGTAGGATTTCCAATCCATCCTTTCCTCAGATGTTTCCCGGAGTTTTATGGGCTCCAACTGCACAATCTCACGCCGGGCTCTATCATGCACATTGCGGGTTTCGTTGCTCTTTGCGAGCTATTCTTAGGCTATCAGGCTCATTTCGAGCTATGGAGGAAATTCTTTTGCCTCGTCCCTCGCTCCCAAAAGGGATCCATATTCAAGGTAGGCGGCGTCGAAGTGTGGCGCATAGCAGGGACATGTTACCTGTCTGGCACTCCCAAGAAGGGACCTGAGCAGTGGCCCTCAGAGTGGTTTTATATCAAAGACGTTGTTCTTCCAGACCTAGTTCGGCGTGGTCTTCCCGAATTCTCCAGCGCTCCTTTGAAGAAACGCTTCAACTGGTGCCCCCGAAGCCCCAAGGAAGAAGACAACACAGAGATTAAGAGGCTGGTCAGCAAGATTAGAGTGCTTGCCCACTCCAAACTTTCAATAATTGAAGTAATGGCCATCGCGATAAAGCGGTGCGTTCAGCTCCTTTAGTCCATAGGGTTTCCCATGTGGCATTACAACAGGCAAGATGATGCATCCCGTTGCCTACGCAAAGGTCTGGATACCCCAGCTGACTTGGCTGCCATCTTAGCTGATCTTTGTAAGGGTAAGAAAGAGGAATTTGTCCATTTGAAATGTCGGGAAGGTTTTTCCATGTATAACCCCATCGACTGTGTAAGTTTTTTCAATTGTTAGCTTTGTCCAACCTCTTTATTGAGATATGCTAATGGAAATATATTTGGCTGTTTACAGCAGGAATGGAGGAGGGTGATCGAGGGGGTTTATTGCCCTACCCCGCAGCCAGAGGATCATATTCGTGACAAAGATCCGAGATTTGAAGAGGATCTAGATATATTCATAGAACTCATTGGCGGGGTTTTCTATCAGGCGAGCCACAATGGTACAGAAGTGGCTATTGTAGCCGATTATCCCGGCCTTCTTCCCTCCTCCAATGTAAGTACCTTGGAGAAATCTTCTCAAAGAGAGCCTTTCCTTCGTGCCTCACCCGCCGCACTGTCTCGTGCTCAAAAGGGGCAGCGCTCGGCTCACCGTACTGCATCAAGGGCATCCCCTAAAAGGACGACGCCTACGCAGGGCGAGTCTTTGAAGTAGAAGAAAGCGGGGGCACCATCGAGCCCTTCCTTCATCGAAGAGGTATGGTTTTCAATATGTGCTCGGTAGTAAGGCCGGATTGTCAAATTTTCCCTTTGTCTTATTCCAGAAGGAGTGTACACCGAACTGTGTCTGAAGACCCTGCTGGCCGAACACCAACCAATCGGCCTCGGGCCCATCAACAAGGACAAGAGCCAATATGGGTGTAATGTCGGATTATCCTCTACAAGAGGATTCGGAAGTAGAGAGTGCGATGAATCATCGGCGGCGAAAAGAGGCCATGCACGACCCAGTATTTACTGAGGAGGCGTTTAACACCCTCAACTCTGTAGATGCATATATCCGAGCTGCTCGGGACGGGCTTGCCGGAACCACTCACCTGCTTTCAAAAGATATGCATGTAAGGATTTGCGTAAATTTAATAAGCATATGCCAGTAGCCCCGAGACTTGAAGCAGTTGGCCCAACTGATTTAAGGATCGTTATGACTGCAGGTTCTCAAGGAAAAGAATGATGCGTTATCCAAGGAGCTTGAAGCAAACGCATCAAGCTGAGTGCCATCACCACCGAGCTAGAAGACCAGAAGAAATCCAAAAAGGGATCTAATGGTAAGGACGAAAAAGTGTCCCTAAAATATGATTTTTGCCATCAATGATGTTGAAGCATGCATTGTTTTATTTTCAGTGGCGGAATCGACAAATCAACTGGAGGAGATGCTAAAGGCTGCTCAGGAGGACAAAAAATATGCCGAAGGGCAGGAAGCAGCGGTTCAATGTGTATTAACACAGACCATTGAGCAAAAGAACAAACTGCTGGATGAAAATGTCAAGCAAGCCGAAGAGATAAAGGACTTAAGGGCCCAACTGTCGGATGCTGTGAAGGAGAATAGAAAGTTAAAAGGCGGCATAGTCAGTATGACCTTTAACCTTGCTTTCATATTACCCAATGATTCATAGCTTCACAATGCTATTCCTGCAGGTTTGCTAACTGGGCGGCCCGAAGGATAAGTATCCGGATTTCAAGGCGACGTGCTACGATAACTCTCCAAAGTGCATGAGCGAGCTCGGAAAGCCATGAAGAACATGGCTAAAGCCTTATGGCCATCCGATTCTCCTCCAGAAATTATGGAGGATCTGGCAAACTTATTCAAAGGAGCTCGGCGTCGCTTTGAACTATGGAAGGTGTCAGCATGCCGAGAAGGTGCACGAGAGGCCTCGGCCATGGTGAAAACACGCTATACCGGGCTTGATCCGAATCATATGGCCCGGGTTGATCCTCGGGGACCAGACGGAAAATAAATTCCCGTAAGCTTGGTGTATGACCAAGTAATGATAGCCGCAAAGTTTTCGCAAGAAGTCTGTAGTTTAGACAGTCTTATAGATGGCATAGATAAAGAATAGGCGTTTGATTCTATGTAACAATGTACTTTATCATCAAACTTATCTCTGACCGAATTTGTAAAAAAATTGTCATGGCAGGCCTTCGGCTTCAACCTCCTGAACCCAAGGGTTGGAGTGTTTCCGGATACTATACTTGTGGTAAACACTTAGTATGTTTGGAAACCAGGCAATTCGGTCATTTTGCTTGAACAGACAAGTTTTGTTCAGGAAGTTATGTTATATTACTATTTAGCGTAAGAAACATCTTCCAGGAAGAATAGTTCCATTAGGGGTTCCTTTCCCTGGGTCAGCATGCGTACTTATGCATGCCTAGGCTTTGATCCTAGAGACAGGATTACAGGAAGCTTGTCCTTTTAAAAAATGATTCGTCATGTGTCCGCCGACCAATTATTCCCTTAAGAACGCTAGCTTTCGGCTTCACCCGTCTAAGATACAGGTTCGGATTTCCCAGATGTAACAATCACAGAGGTGCTCCCTTTAAACCCTAGCCGAACAATCGGGAACGTAGGGTATAAGCACAGGAGCAAAGCAACCCAGCTTGGCAAAAACTTAAGTCATAGAGGTGCATATAATGGCGAAGAGACTGTATGAAACATACGACATAAGCAATAAGCTTCGTTATAGAAGCCCCCAGGTATCTTTGAGGTATATACATTTAAAGATGTTTAACCCTATCAGTTCGGTATAACCAACACTTTCTGGGAAAGAAAAACAAAAAATGAAGAGGAAGAAGAACAAAGTAAGAAACCTAGACAAAAATATAAGTAAAAGGTGCTACCGAACTATCCGTAGAATCGTCGGAGCCTAGCAACGTTCCATGGATTCGCCTCAAGGCGATTGTCTGATGCATTTCGAAGGTGATAGGCTCCTCCGGTGAGAACTTCGTCAATGATGAAGGGGCCCTCCCATCTTGGTTTGATCTTATCCTTTTTCTTCTCCGGGAGCCGCAAAACGAGTTTGCCAACGTTGCATGTTTTGGCCCGCACTTCTCTGCTCTGGTATTGCCTAGCCTGTTGGTGATAGAATGATGAACGAGCTTGCGCGATATCACGTTCTTCTTCAAGGCCGTCTAGATCATCCTGCCGATCGAGCTTGGCCTCTTGCTCTTCATACATACGCACTCGAGGTGAGTCGTGAATAATGTCGTAGGGTAAAAGAGCCTCTGCGTCGTACACCATGAAAAAAGGTGTGTATCCGGTTGTCTGGTTAGGCGTGGTCTGCAGCCCCCAGAGTATGAAGTCAAGATCCTCCACCCAGTGTTTATCTGACTCCCGTAAGGAGCGCACCAGTCGGGGTTTATTGCCGCTCATTATTTTGCCATTGGCCCTTTCGACTTAACCATTTGTTTGAGGGTGGTACACGGAGGCATAATCAAGTTTAATGCCTGACTTGGCGCACCAGTTCTTCACCTCGTCAGCTGTAAAGTTGGAGCCATTATTTGTGATAATATTGTGTGGGACACCATAGCGGTGTACCACGCCGGATATAAAATCTATCACTAGTCCTGCTTCAACCGTTCTTACTAGTTTGGCTTCTATCCATTTAGTGAATTTATCCACCATGACCAGTAAATATTTATTTTTATGGCTTCCCCCTTTAAGGGGTCCGACCATATCCAACCCCCAGACTGCAAAAGGCCAAGTAATGGGGATGGTTCTCAGAGCGGTGGGAGGCATATGACTTTGATTGGTGAAAAGCTGGCATCCTATACAATGTTGGACCAGGGCTTGTGCATTTGCTCGGGCTGTTAGCTAGAAGAAGCCTGTTCGGAAAGCCTTGCTTACGAGAGCCCGAGCTGCGGCGTGATGGCCACCCATACCAGCATGTATTTCAGCTAAAAGTTGCCGTCCCTCCTCTTCAGAGATGCACCTTTGGATAACACCAGTCCTGCTTTTCTTGTATAGTTCACCTTCGTGAGCTTTATAGGCTTTCGAACGCCGGACTATGCGAAGGGCCTCATTTTGATCATCAGGCAGCTCCTACCTATTAAGGTAGGCCAGGAAGGGTTGGGTCCAAGGGGTGATGGCGGCCATAATCTCATGAGCCGAAGATGTTATCTCTATATCTGAACCCCCTATGACATCGGTATTGAGTTCGGCTGGTGGGGGTGTGATCGGGTCTGAATTAGCATCTCCGCTCTCGTCTTGCCATACCACGGATGTCTTAAACAACCTTTCTACAAAGGTGTTAGGTGGGACTGGGTCACGCTTGGCGCCTATGTGAGCGAGTATGTCCGCTACATGATTGTTGTCCCGAGCAACATGATGAAATTCGAGCCCCTCGAACCGAGCCGATATTTTTAATATGGCATTTTGATAAGCTGCCATTTTTGGATCCATCGCATCGAATTCTCAGTTATCTGAGATATCGCGAGATTTGAATCTCCACGCACCTCTAGGCGTTGTATGCCCATGGATACGGCCATGCGGAGACCATGCAATAGCGCCTCATATTCGGCAACATTGTTTGAGTCCGTATACATGATTTGTAGTACGTAGTGGACTGTGTCCACTGTGGGGGATGTCAGGATGACGCCAGCCCCCAGTACGACTAGAATTTTCGAGCCGTCAAAATACATGGTCCAGTGGGAGTATGACTGATGTCTACTACGGAACTTTATTCTTGAAGACACATGTTGGGCCTCCAAGCGCAGAGTTTAGTAGGACAGTAGCAATTTTACCTCAAGTGGATGACCTAAGGTTTATCAATCCATGAGAGGTGTAGGATGAAGGTGGTCTCTCTCAAATGACCCTACAACCAAATACAAGAAATCTCTTGTGTCCCCAACACACCCAATACAATGGCAAATTGTATAGGTGCACTAGTTCGGCGAAGAGATGGTGATAAAAGTGTAATATGGATGGTAGAAATATATTTTTATAATATGATTAAATAAAAACAGCAAGGTAGCAAATAATAAATAGGCACAAAGACGGTATTGCAATGCTTGAAAGCAAGGCCTAGGGTCCGTACTTTCACTAGTGCAATCTCTCAACACTGCTAACATAGTTGGATCATATGATTATCCCTCAAAGTGCAATAAAGAATCACTCCCAAGTTCCTATTAGCGGAGAACAAAAGATAGAAATTGTTTGTAGGGTACGGAACCACCTCAAATCAGTTCTTTCGGATCAATCTATCCTACAGTTCATACTAAAATAACGCAAGCTATTCTTTCCGATCGATCTAATCAAGAGTCCGTACTAAAATAACACCATATGACACACATCAACCAACTCTAATGTCACCTAGATACTCCAATGTCACCACGAGTATCCGTGAGTTAATTCTACGATATGCATCAAACAACTTCATGATCATAATATTCAATCCACACAAAGAACTACAAAGAGATCCCAATGTTTCTATCAGAGAAAAGATAATAATAACGTGCATCAACCCCTATGCATATATTACCCCAATGTCACCACGGGAATCCGCCAGTTGAGTGCCATAACATACATCATCATGTGTTCTCATATCTGAACATTCAATCCGACAAAACAAAACTTCAAAGGGTAAAGATTCAATTCATCACAACAAGAGTATAGAGGGGAGAAACATCATATGATCCATCTATGTTAACAAATCCCATGATATAGATCACGAGAGAGAGAGAGAGAGATTAAACACATAGCTGCTGGTACAAACCCTCAGCCCCGAGGGTGGACTAGTCCCTCCTCATCATGGTGGCCGCCAGGATGATGAAGATGGCCACCGGTGATGATTCCCCCCTCCGGCAGGGTGCTGGAACGGGTCTAGATTGGTTTTCGGTGGCTACAGAGCCTTGCGGCGGCGGAACTTCTAATCTAGGGTAATCCCCAAGGGTCTTGGAATATTTGTGAATTTATAGGGTAAAGAGGGGGTGCGGGAGGCCACCGAGGTGGGTACAACCCACCTGGGTGCGCCTGGCCCCCCAGGCGCGCCCTGGTGGGGGCACCCCCCAGGTGCTGCTCTGGCCCATCTTGGTTGTTCTGGTCCATAAAAAATCTCTAGCAAGTTTAACAGTGTTTGGACTCCGTTTGATATTGATTTCTTGCGATGTAAAAAACAAGCAAAAAACAAGCAAAAAACATCAACTGGCACTGGGTCAATAGGTTAGTCCCAAAAAATGATATAAAGTTGCTATAAAATGATCGTAAAACATCCAAGAATGATAAAATAACAGCATGAATACTTCATAAATTACAGATACGTTGGAGACGTATCAGCATCCCCAAGCTTAATTCCTACTCGTCCTCGAGTAGGTAAATGATAATAGAAATAATTTATGAAGTGTGAATGCTAGCAAAGTGCATACGTTTGATCAATGATAATTTCAGTCACTTTTCCTAGCATCATAACAGCAATTATGTCTCATAAAACTTCTCATGTCATAATGGCAACCAATTCACATGTTAAGGTTCAAACAATGAATTCTCTTTAAACCCAACAACCTATGTTCTTAGTCACCAAGCAATTGCAATTCAACTTATTCAACAGAGTCTAAGTAAGAGCTCCACATACTCAACCATCTTATAGTCTTCTATGATTGCTAACACTCACTGCATACACATGAGCAAAACGTTTCAACCGGACACATAGAAAGATAGGGCTTATGATTTCGCCTCCCAACGTATTCACCTCAAGGGTGATGTCAACAATAATAACTCATGCTACCCATATTCACCCGGACATATGTGCCTAGATCTTTCCTCACTACATGATGCTTGCCAAAGGAGAAAAATAAAAAGGAATAGAGGGAAAAACTTTGACTCTTTGCATAAAAGTAAATACATAAAAGTAAACCATAAGGCCTTCGCAGAGGGAAGCAGAGGTTGCCATGTGCTTATTTGTTTGTATGCTCAACCCCTTAGTGCAAAAGAACGTCACATTATGTTGCCCCTTATGATAGCAACCTTTATTATGCAGTCTGTCGCTTTTATTCTTTGCAATCACAAGCTCGTACAATGCTCAATTTTCTCTTACACTAAATGGTCTCACACTTTTAGAAGCAATTTTATTGCCTTATTGCACCAATGACAACTTACTTGAAGAATCTTATTCAATCCTTAGGTAGGTATGGTGGACTCTTGAAAATAAGATTTGGGTTTAAGGGTTTTTGGATGCACAAGTAGTATCTCTACTTGGTGTGGAATTTTTGGCTAGCAAAGATGGGGGCAAGCACCACATATTGAAGGATCTATGACAATATGACTTCTATGTGAATATGAGAAAAGATAAATCATTATGTTGTCTTCCTTGTCCAACGTCAACAATTTTGGCATATAATATTTTGATGGGGGCTCACAATCACAAAAGATTTCCATGATAGTGTATTTGCATGTGAAAGTTCTCTTCCTTATACTAATTATTCGTGAATTGCTTGTATGACCAAAATTGTGATTGTCAAGCCTCAAAAGATTTCACTTTCTAAATCCAATGTGAAGAGATCACTAGGCATGATATAATTTCAACTTCATGATATTCAATTTATTCAACAATTTACTCATAGGATATAAGTGAAGCACAAGAGTAAATGACAAAGAAAAGAGCTTCGTTGACGGGATGTGAATGCCGCTTACCTAGCCTGACAACTATTTGAGCACACCATTTTATTTAAAAACTTTCAGATCTAAGTATTTTATTAAAACAGCAAGCAAAACAAAATAAAATGACCTTCAAGGATAGCACAACTCATGTGAATAAGCAAAGCCTTAGGTTCAACCGATACTAACCGATAATTGTTGATGAAGAAAGGTGAGATGCCTACCGGGGCAGCATCCCCAAGCTTGAGCTTTTGTGTCTCCTTAATTCCTTTTATACCACGGTTTCCCTAAATCTTAAAAACTTCATCCACACAAAACTCAACAAGAACTCATGAGATAAGTTAGTATAAACCAATGCAAAAACCTTATCATTCTCTATTGTAGCAAATCACTAAAATTATTATTCAACATTGCATACTAAATGCCTCTGCATATTTAATACTCCTATCCTCCAATAGAATCATTAAACAAGCAAACATATGCAAACAATGCCAACATAACAGCAATCTGTCAAGCCAGTACAGTATGTAAAGAATGCAAGATTCATCATACTTCCCTAACTCCAAAATTTATGGAAATTTTACCAAACTGTAGATAATTTATCAGAGCTTATTATGCAAAAAGTTTCAACATTTTATCACATTCTGACTTTTCTAGGGAATTTTTGCAACATCGGTAAACTTTCTGTTTTGAAACAGCAACAAGTATACTTGCAAAATAAGCATGGCAAAGGCTATCATTGGCACTTTTATTGAAATAAAAGATGCAAAAAATTATTGTAAATAACAGCAAGCAAATCCTAACAAAATAAATTGACACTCCAAGCATGATTAATATCATGTGACGAATGAAAACATAGCTCCGAGTGAGGTTACCGATAATGTTGGAGACGAAAGAGGGGATGCCTTTCGGGGCATCCCCAAGCTTAGTTGCTTGGATATTCCTTGAATATTACCTTGGGGTGACTTGGGAATCCCCAAGCTTAGGGTCTTGTCACTCCTTATTCTCCTCATATCGACATCTCACCTAATACTTGAAAACTCCAATCACACAAAACTTAACGGAACTTTGTGAGATAGGTTAGTATGATAAAGAGCAAACCATTTCACTTTTGGTACTGTCAAAGACAAGATTCATAATTTTTATTAGACAATTCCTACTGTAGAATATCATTTCCACATTTTATATTGAGCAATATAAGCCATAGAAATTAGAAAACAAGCAAACTATGCATTGAAAACAGAATCTGTTAAAAACAGAACAGTCTGTAGTAATCTGTACTCAAACCATACTGTTGCTACACAAAAAATAATGAAAAAATTAGGACCACATGAGAAATTTGTATATTAAACTTATTCAAAAATAATCAACTCAAAAGCACTGTTCTGTTAAAAATGAGACTTATTTTCGTGAGCGCAAAAGTTTCTGTTTTTCAGCAGGGTCAAATCAACTATCACCCAACATGATCCCAAAGGATTTACTTGGCACTTTATTGAAATAAAAGCAATAAAAAATGATTAGTACAGTAGCTTAATCATGTTAACACATAAAAACAGTAGGTAAAAGTGTTGGGTTGTCTCCCAACAAGCGCTTTTCTTTAATGCCTTTTAAGCTAGGCATGATGATTTCAATGATGCTCACGTAAAAGATAAGAATTGAAACATAAAGAGAGCATAATGAAGGATATGACTAGCACATTTAGGTCTAACCCACTTCCTATGCATAGGGATGTTGTGAGCAAACAACTTATGGGAGCAAGAATCAACTAGCATAGGAAGGCAAAACAAGTGCAACTTCAAAACAATCAACACATAGAGAAGAAACTTGATACTATTGAGATATGTAAGAGCATAAGTTCCTCCCTCATAATAATTTTCAGAAACATCATGAATGGATTCAACAATATAACCATCACATACAACATTCTTTTCATGATGCACAAGCATAGAAGATTTATCACTCTTTATGGCATACACGTCATCATAATAATCATCATAGATAGCAACTTCATTGTCATAATCAATTGAAATCTCTTCCAAAATAGTGGATGTATCACTAAATAAAGTCATGACCTCTCGAAATCCACTTTCATCAATATTGTAATAAGATTCAACACCCTCCAAAATAGTGGGATCACCACTACCTAGAGTTGACACTCTTCCAAACCCACTTTTGTCAATGTAATCATCATAAATAGGAGGCATGCTATCATCATAATAAATTTTCTTATCGAAAGTAGAAAGAATCAAAGGATCATATTTATAATACCTAAATAGTTCATCCCCACTATCCTATTTCTCTTAACATGCAGCCTATCCACCTCGGCCACTTTGCCATCTCAGCATTTTTCAACCAATGGTGTGATTCAACTCTGGTAATTTTCTTATTTAGGATATTCAACTCTGGTAATTAATCAAACCAAGCCTCCTCGGTCTTCCACCAAAGCCCATCAGTGAATAACCTAATAAAGAGAAGCCCATCAGTCATATCGATGTATCCTGGCATAACAGATGACGCTTTCAACCCTTACCCATGCACGACGCACCACCAGGTGGTGCCCTCCAACCCTGTCCTCCGGCGTCCCTAGGAAACCACCCACTCATGCAAGCCATCTCCGCCACTGCAGCCAGATCCGGTGCAGGTCTGCCACCGCCACCGACCAACAAGAATTGAGGTTCTCCATCACTGGTTGCTGTCTGGCGCGCAGAACGTCGCCCTCCATGGATCCAGGTGCGCTGGTCAGATCCAACACCGAGAGCTATGACACATGCATCAGGACCAAGCCGCTACCCTGCAGTCTCGACGCGCCCATCGTCAGCCACCTCAGCGACCTCCTCAAGATCGGGATCCACCACCGCCCAGTTACCTTGAAGCGACGACGACGACGGCTCTCGGACGACTTCCCCTGCTCCGGCTAAAGTGCCCCTTTATATTGTGGAGCGGCATCGCTCATCAGGTTGGTGTTGCACCTTTCATCCAAAATCATGGCATGATGTCCAGGTTGCTCATAGTTCACTTGCGTTCCCTCTTGCATTATAGACCTCAAAAGCACATATATGGTATCATATTTTTCATGGCGTCCTCAGGGTACAATTGTACAACACGCCTCCCCCTACCTCCTATCTCCTCCATGTTCAGGTCGATCTAGGGTTCGTAGGATTTTTGTCGATGTGTTTGACTTCTGGTGAAGATGTTGGATCCGGTCAAGGGCACCAGAAAGTGGTTCAACACCAAAAAGTGGTTCTCAGGGTAACGTCAACTACATATGGAGCATATATCTATCAGCGTTTCGATATTTCCCTTCTTTGTTCTCTGCCTCCCTCTTATTCTCAATTCCCCAAAAATTTCTTCAGTGATATGTGATGCTGCTGTTGATGTAGATACGTTCAACTGATATTCCTAGGAGAAGTTTCCTTTACCTTTTATTTCAAAGGCAACCGCCATAACATCTCGAGGTGCAATGGCTTGCTAAGTAAAACCCTAATCTGTCTAATGTTTCTTTGTGCAGATGTTTTGATCTTTGCCGGCAAGGTCTTTGATGAAACAGGTGTGATTGAAAAAAAATGTTCGTAATCTTTATGCTCCATTGCCTACCCAATATGCCTTCTGAAACTTTGATGCAGTAATTGATAAGAAATTATTTAGTTCACAAAGTGGGTCATTATTTGCAATTTTGAAGAAAAGGATTCAAAATATTTCCAGTTATGTGCCGTAAGAATAATATCAGGTGTCTCTTCTTGGTAGGTATGATATATTGCTGTCTTTATAATCTTTATCATTATATAGATTGAACGACCAGTTCTCTCACAGTTCATTATTCGTACAAATAGCTAATTTGGTTGAGAAAAGCTTTGTTTTATACTTCTATATAATTGCAAGCCGTATCTGCAGATTCTTTTTGAATATTTGTCGACAAGTTTTATGATGAAAAAGAAAGCAGGCCATCGATCTTACTTATATTGTATATCTATTCTTAGCCGCCATTGTTTTCCTAAGTCTGATGCATACTTCCAAGAAGCGTACAATTTCAAAAGTGTTTCTACAGCAGCAAATATATTGACACACTTTCAGGTCTCCTATGTCCAGTCTTATTCCTTCTAATATCTTCTTCATGGTAAACATTATGAGGTCATATTCTTCTTGCATTCATTCACTAAGTTGTCTTTCTATGGTGTTCGCTTTTTTCGAAAATGAGGATTACCCCCGGCCTCTGCATCGAGTCATGCACACAACCATCTTTATTAAGTATTCACTAAGTTGTCTTTCTTTTGTGTCAGCTACCTTATATCTCCTAACAGTAACGTTATAGGTGAAGCTGCCGCTAACAAAGATTGAAGCATGCATGCAGACTTGCCAAACAAGGTCTATTTACTATTTTTTTGTATGTATAATGCCAAGAAAGTAATATTTTTTTGTATGTATCAATATCTTCCCATTCAACAGATTATGCGTATTAAATTGATTTGTATGCTCTTCAGATCTGTATATTTTTTGTACAATATATCAAGTTTGCTTATTGATTTCATTGCCATATATCAGTGATAACAATGTCATGTAGATGTTCATGCGTGATAACCTTACTAAAGGGCCAACTAAAGGGCCATTGTCTGTTGTAATGATCAGGATTGCTATCTTAGTTGATCTATGAGCTTTAGAGTTGTGGTCGCTGGTGATATGGGATACTTGAACAGAGTAAGGATTTGTGATGACACAAAAATCTACATGAAGGTTTCAGATTTCTCAGTTTCCAATTTCGGTCATGGGTGATCTAGAAGCTGTAGGTTTGGCAAGAGAAAGATTTTATATGAGGATAGCTATTTCCTGAAGATGTATTCTTGACGTAATGATGGCTGCAAGTTTAAGTTTATGTGCTTTCATGGTCAAGGAGTATTGGATCATAATTTTCACTATTGTCCATAAACCATACATCAAATTATTGCTGGAACTTTGTGATAACACTTTGAAGAATGAATGCATAAATACAATTGTTTCGTTGGTTGACAAGCTTTCTGTAAGTTGTGCCATTGAAGTAATATTGATCCTATCATTTTGCAAATGTGGTTTGCATGACCTCACAAGCATAACACTTCAGAGGTAAAAATCATTTCTTCTCATATCTTATTTGTCATGTAGGAATACATCTCATGGGTTTTTAGAACTTGGCATGCTAATTTCCCGCAGCAACGCGCGGGGCGTCATCTAGTTCATTAAGCAAAGCATCCCCAAGCTTAGGACAAGCATTATTTCTAGCAAATAAATCTTCAAACATGTCATACTCATTAAACATAGCATCCCCAAGCTTGTGGTTTTGAATATCATCACAATCATTCTTATCAATAGCATGAATGGCACCAATAGTATAGCAAACATTATTATCATATTCTTCCAAGCAAGTGCTAAAAAGGTTTTCAAGATCATAAGGGATATCGTTGTCTTCCCAATTGTAATCATTACAAAAAGTAGTAGGTATCACAAAATCATACTCAATATCATCATCCTCCATCAACATATTTGATTCACTTTCATGAGGCACAATGGTGATAGGAGCAACATTATTTGGGAGAGATACCTTTTTACCTTTATTCTTTCTTCTTTTCTTCTTCTTCACCACATCATGTGTGGGTTTAATTAATTTCTTTAATCTTCTTGTTGAAGAGATTGATTGGATAGGAAGCTCCTCCTTGTTACCTGATTCATCATAATAAACACTAGGAGGGTATTGGGAAACATTTTCCCTTTCATTAGTACTCTCTTCATACTCCATTTGTTTTCTTGTCTTTAAGTAGTTGGCAATATAAGGATTCTCAATGCAATTTACCGCACAAAACATATAAATTTCTTCTAGATCAAAATCAAGAAATCTCTCGGGATTTGGAAAATCCTTAGTTATACGCTTCATTTCTTCATACCCCAAAAGAAGACTAAGCTCTTTATGATGCTCAAGGGTAATCAAGTTATCACAATTTTTGGACATGATTTGTTCATGAAATAATTTGCATTGGATATTTAAATGACCAAGTTCATTGCAAAGTTCACAAGGATGGCGAAAAAATTACATCTTTCAGCACAATCATCTAGCCTATCTTGCAACTTTTTCATTTCTAAATATTTATGCTTCTTACAAAATCTATCTTCCCTTTTTGGTGTGCAATGGCACTCCCAATTCGCTCCGCAAAAAGTGACATGCTTATAAGAAACATTTTTGTCATGACTTCTGCAATCATCATTAGCATTTTGGATATTCAAAGAATTCACAGTAACAACATTGCAATCATGCTCAGCATTCAAATATTTTGTGCCAAGCATTTTATTGACTTCTTCTTCTAACAATTGAGCACAATTTTCCGAACCATCATTTTCAAGAAAGATATTATAAAGATGATCAATAATATGATGCAACTTAAATTCCATTTTTATGTAGTTTTTTTTATAGTCCAAACTAGTGATAAACAAGAAACTAAAAGATTAAATTGTAAGATCTAAATCCTTCAAGCACTCACCTCCCTGGCAACGGTGCCAGAAAAGAGCTTGATGTCTACTATGCAACTTTATTCTTGTAGACACGTGTTGGGCCTCCAAGCATAGAGTTTTGTAGGACAGTAGCAATTTTCCCTCAAGTGGATGACCTAAGGTTTATCAATCCGTGAGAGGTCTAGGATGAAGATGGTCTCTCTCAAACGACCCTGGAACCAAATACAAGAAATCTCTTGTGTCCCCAACACACCCAATACAATGGCAAATTGTATAGGTGCACTAGTTCGGTGAAGAGATGGTGATAAAAAGTGTAATATGGATGGTAGAAATATATTTTTATAATCTGAATAAATAAAAACAGCAAGGTAGCAAATAGTAAACAGGCACAAAAAGGGTATTGCAATGCTTGAAAACAAGGCCTAGGGTCCGTACTTTCACTAGTACAATCTCTCAACAGTGCTAATATAGTTGGATCATATGATTATCCCTCAAACTGCAATAAAGAATCACTCCTGAGTTCCTATTAGCAGAGAACAAAAGATAGAAATTGTTTCTAGGGTTCAAAACCACCTCAAAGCTATTCTTTCCGATCAATCTATCCTACAGTTCGTACTAAAATAACACAAGCTATTCTTTCCGATCGATCTAATCAAGAGTTTGTACTAAAATAACACCATATGACACACATCAACCAACTCTAATGTCACCTAGATACTCCAATGTCACCACGAGTATCCGTGAGTTAATTCTACGATATGCATGAAACAACTTCATGATCATAATATTCAATCCACACAAAGAACTACAAAGAGACCCCAAAGTTTCTATCAGAGAAAAGATAATAAAAACGTGCATCAACCCCTATGCATAGATCACCCCAATGTCACCTCGGGAATCCGCATGTTGAGTGCGATAACATACATCATCATGTGTGCTCATATCTGAACATTCAATCCGACAAGACAAAACTTCAAAGGGTAAAGATTCAAATTATCACAACAAGAGTATAGAGGGGAGAAACATCATATGACCCATCTATGTTAACAAAGCCCATGATATAGATCACGAGAGAGAGAGAGAGAGAGAGAGAGAGAGATTAAACACATAGCTACTGGTACAAACCCTTAGCCCTGAGGGTGGGCTAATCCCTCCTCATCGTGGTGGCCGCCGGGATGATGAAGATGGCAACCGGTGATGATTCCCCCCTCCGGCAGGGTGCCGGAACGGGTCTAGATTGGTTTTCAGTGGCTACAAAGCCTTGCGGCAGCGGAACTTCTGATCTAGGGTAACCCCCAAGGGTTTTTTTTGGAATATTTGTGAATTTATAGGGTAAAGAGGGGTGCGGTAGGCCACCGAGGTGGGCACAACCCACTGGCGCGCTGGGCCCCAGGCGCCCTGGTGGGTTGTGCCTCTCGGCACCCAGTGCTGCTCTAGCCCATCTTGGATGTTCTGGTGCATAAAAAGTCTCCAACAAGTTTCACGGTGTTTGGACTCCGTTTGATATTGATTTCCTGCGATGTAAAAAACAAGCAAAAAACAGCAACTGGCACTGGGTCAATAGGTTAGTCCCAAAAAATGATATAAAGTTGCTATAAAATGATTGTAAAACATCCAAGAATGATAAAATAACAACATGAATACTTCATAAATTATAGGTACGTTGGAGACGTATCAATGGCCCGTATTCTTTAGGGAGTTCGGCTTCCATCCATTCTGTGACAAAGTCAGCCAACACCTGAGATTTAATAGCCCGACGTCATTTGTATGTTATTTCGAACGTTAAGAGCTCGATGGTCCACTTGGCTATGCAGCATGTGGCATCCTTTTTGTTTATAATATCATTAAGTGGTACTTCGGATGCCACTGTAATTGAACACTCTTGAAAGTAGTGTCGGAGCTTCCGAGATGCCATGAACACCGCATATGCGATTTTTTGATAGTGAGGGTATCGTAACTTGCATGGTGTAAGAACCTCTGATGTAGTAGACTGGTATTTGGACAAGGAATTTATGTTCCTCTTTCTCTCATTCAACGACGAGCACAACACTCACAACCTGATGGGTTGCTGATATATAAAGCAGCATCGGCTCGCCAACACTTGGTGCGGCTAGGATTGGATTGCGTGGTAATAGAGTCTTTATTTCTTCCAGTCCGGCTATGGCCGCATCCGTCCATTCAAAGTTGTCCGTGTGCCTTAGCAGTCTATAAAGTGGTAATGCTTTTTCCCCCAGTTTGGAGATGAAGCGGCTTAAGGCCGCTACGCACCCTACTAGCTTTTGGACTTGTTTGAGATCGGTTGGCATAGCCAGCTGCGACAAGGCTCGGATTTTAGCTAGGTTTGCTTCAATTCCTCTATGGGAGACGATAAACCCTAGTAGCTTTCCGACCGGAATGCCGAAGATACATTTTTTTGGATTGAGCCGTATGTCAAATGTTCGGAGCTTATCGAACGTGAGGCGGAGATCGTCCACCAGTGTTTCGACGGGTTTAGTCTTGAAGACTACATCGTCCACGTATGCCTCCACTGTCTTGCCAATTTGTTTCTCTAAGCATGTCTGAACCATGCGTTGATACGTGGCACCAGCGTTTTTGAGCCCAAAGGGCATAGTGTTGTAGCAGAAAGGCCCGTACGGAGTGATAAACACCGTAGCGTCCTGGTCGGATTCCTTCATTTTTATCTGATCATTACTAGAATCAGGATCTTTGCCGTCAGCCAGTTCTTTGCCGTCAGCTAGCTGACGGCAAAGGAGGTCTTTGTCATCAGCATACAGAAAGCTGACGGCAAACAAAGAGCGGACGACAAAGATAGTGTTTGTCGTCAGCCAGTTCTTTGCTGTTTGCTAGCAGACGGCACAAAAGCTTTGCTGTCCGCTAGCGGACGGCAAAGAGGAAGGGTGGCGTACCAGCGAGGGCCTCCTAACAGCCACTTTCTTTGCCGTCAGCTAGCAGATGGCAAAGAATCTTTGCCTTCGGCTAGCGGCGGCAAAGAAAGTGGCCAACTAACGTTCATTAGCTACGCTCTTTGCCGTCCGCTAGCGGACGACAAAGAGCTATGACCTAAACTAAAAAGCCACCAGCTCCACGTCCCTCTCTCTCTCCCTCTGTCACGCCCAATATGCGACCCTATCCAAAAGGAACTCGACGGTCCCACCAAGGATAGACCCGCATATTGAAACGCTTTTGCAAGGTGGATATCATTACATCAACATTACATAATAGATGGGGTTACAATACATAAGGCACAAATGCCACAAGAATACATCAACATCATGTACAAGATCAACATCCGACTACGGATGAAACATAAACAGAAGCTCAAACGACATCCACCCTGCTAGCCCAGGCTGCCGACACGAACCTATCCCCGATCGAAGAAGAAGCGGAAGAAGAACTCCAATACAAGCAAACATCGCTCTCACGTCATGATCATCGCAAACATGTACCTGCAACTGGTGGTGTAGTAATCTGTGAGCCACGAGGACTCAGCAATCCCATTACCATGGGTATCAAGACTAGCAAAGCTTAATGGGTAAGGAAGGAGTAAAGTGGTGAGGTTGCAGCAGCGGCTAAGCATATATGGTGGCTAACATACGCAAATGAGAGCGAGAAGAGAAACAAAGGAACGGTCGTCAACTAGTAATGATCAAGAAGTGATCCTGGACTCCTACTTACGTCAAACATAACCCAGAAACCGTGTTCTCCTCTCGATCAACCCCGAAAAGAGACACTCACGGTTACGCACACGGTTGGTGTATTTTAGAAGAGTTTGCTTCAAGTTTACTACAACCGGACATTAACAAATTCCCATCGCCACATAACCACGGGCACGGCTCTCGAAAGTTCAAACCTGCGGGGTGTCCCAACAAGCCCATGATAAGTTCTCGCGATCAACGAAGGATATTCCTTCTCCCGGAAGACCGATCAGTCTCGGAATCCGGCTACAAGACATTTCGACAGCAATAAAACAAAACCAGCAAGACCTCCGGCGTGCAACACCACGATAGTAGCCGCGTATCTTGTCTCGAGCCACGACCGGATGAGCAGTCCGTACAACTAAAACCAGACCTCAAGTTTCCTTGAGGGGGCGCTGCACAGGGCTCTAGTTCGGGCCAACACTTAGACAAGCATTGGCCCGGGGGGGCTAAAATAAAGATGACCCTTGGGATGCGCGACTCCCAAGGGAAAAAATATGATAGGTCAGGCAAATGGTAAAACCAATGTTGGGCCTTGCTGGAAAAGTCTTATTCAAAGCGAACTGTCAAGGGGGTCCCATAAATCACCCGACCGCGTTAGGGACGCAAAATCCAGGAACATAATACCGATATGACGGAAACTAGGGTGGCAAGAGTGGAACAAAACACCAGGCATAAGGCCGAGCCTTCCACCCTTTACCAAGTATGTAGATGCATTAATTAAACAATAGATATTGTGATATCCCAACAAGTAAACAGGTTCCAGCAAGGAACAACATCTCCATGTTCCAACAAGGAACAAACTTCATCTTCACCTGCAACTAACAACGCTATAAGAGGGGCTGAGCAAAGCGGTAAAATAGCCAAACAATGGTTTGCTAGGAAGGGTGACAATGGTTAGAGGTTCATGGCAATTTGGGATGGCTTGAGCAGCAAGTGATAGGTAGCGCGGCATAGCGATAGAACGAAACAACTAGCATAGCAATGATAGTAGTGAGATCCAGGGTAGCGGTCATCTTGCCTGAAATCCCGCTAGGAAGAAGAACGAGCCCATGAAGAAGACGAACGGATGAAGCCGAACCAAGCGAAGACGAACGAATCCTCACGATCGCAACGAAACAGGAACTAACAAGAAGAAGCACACAACATAGTAAACACACCACACATAGACAAGACATGATGCACAACCAAGCATGATGCATGTCAAGACTACATGAAGCTACTCATGGCAAGAGATGATGCAAACAAGAACAACACATCAAGGCAAGTTTAAATGAGGCCGGAAACAACATATAACAATTCCGGTAAGTCCTCATATGCAAATTTAGAAATTGGTCCAGATCTGAATAACCATTATGTTCAAGTTGTTAAACAGCAAGTTAAGATGCACCACGATGATCTACACGAAATTCTAGTCAAGTTACATATAAAGTTCATCAGATTCGGAGCTACGGCCTAAAAGATATGAGCAAGGCAAGATAAACATGGCATTGATGCAAAATGCATACAAACATCAAGAAAACACATCAAAACAAGGATGCAACATGATAATATGAAACTACATGCAAAAACAAGCAAGTTTCATATAGAGCACACTCAAAACGGAGCAATGGTTCAACACATGCACACAATACAAGTTATAGCCACAATCTGTCCAAAACAGCAACTAGGCATATTGCAAGCATCAAAACACTATGCTACAGCAACTCAACGTAATAACAAAAGGCATGGGCATGATGTACTGGTAAAGCATGACAAAACGTGAACACTGAGCTATCTCCAGAAATCACTAGAACATGCTCAAACACACATGGCAAGATTGCAATTAATAACAGTTTCAGACTTATCAGGAAATAACATCAGGTTGCAATGTTTAGAGCTATCACACAACATGTTACAGGAACTTATCATAGCAAACAAAGGCATGGCATGAATCTACTAATTGCATAGAACAAAAGTCCTTTACTGACCATGAGCCAAAAAAGACCATAAGATATGATGGCACTCATGTAAACATAGCAAGTTATATGACAGATTCATACATGGCAGGAACAACAATAAGTAGACATGTTGGTGAGCTTGAACCACTCACCACAGAGAAATACATGGCATGGCAAGGCAACCAACAGTAAGAAGACATGGCATAGAAGCTATACATGGCAAGAACAACATCATAGCATACACGGATCAACTACAACAACCTTGGCAAAATTGAATAACATGTATACAATCTGCCAGGAAACATTTTATAGCAAAAGTAGAGCTCGATTGACTCGATCTATGGCACTCCATAATTGCAAACAAGGGCATGGATGGATAGAGCACAACCATATGTTCAAAACATCCTTACTGAAGTATCTCAAAATAAGCATGGATCTCTCGGTAGCATCAAGTTTACATGGCATAAAAATATCAGCAGAACAGGGGCTGAAATCAGCAACATCATGAAGCCTAGTTTGTATGCTTGTGCTAGTCACCACAGAGATCACAAAAATATACATGGAATACACCCCTGTAAATATGGCATGGCATAGATCAAAACTCATGTAGGACTCAAGTTCATAGGATGCACACATCAATCATGGCAAAAATGACAAAAGTGCATGTTCTGATAAGAATCTGAAACTAACATCACATAGCCCTCTTCTAACAGCATTTCGGGCATCAAGATGAGCTCAAATGAAAATGATGCAATGAGATGAAATGATGTACTCGCCGAGATGAACAATTTGACATATTACACGCACGAAACGGAGCTACGGATGCAGAGATACGGCATGAAGAACATGGCATGATTATGCAAAATACTCGGGACTTAGACGAATTTTCTCACCCCGGGGAAAAGTCAACCGCGGCACGGACTTCGAGGATGGCCGGAATCTCGCGCCGGAGTTGAGGGAGAGGAAGCCGGGAGGGAGGCGGCGGCCGGATCCGGGCGTGGGGACGCCGGAGGGCGGCGGAGGCGCTTGGCAGCGCCGGCGCCGGGCGGCCACGGGCGCGGAAGGGGACGCCGCCACGGGCGCAGGAGGGCGGCGCCAGCCACGCCACGGACGCGGAGGCGGTCGGTCGCCGGCGGGGCGGCGCAGGGCCGGCCGGGACGGGCGGCACTGTGGCGGGAGCGGGTCCGCGGCGGCGGAGGCCCGAAGGCGGCGGCGAGGCCCGAAGCGGCGGCGGCGGGCCAGCCGGGCGCTGGCGCTGGCAACCGTGGGCAGGCGGGCAGCGGCGGCGCTGAGGAGCTGCGGGCGACGTGGTGGGCCTTGGATTGGACGAGGGCGCAGGCGGGCGTGTCCGGCGAGGTGCGGACGCGTCCGGTGGCGGCGTAGGGCGATTTAGGGTTTCGTCTGCGAAATCATCCGCGAATTTGGACGGGGAGGGCTTATTTATAGGTAGAGGGAGCTAGGAGAGTCCAAATGAGGTGCGGTTTTCGGCCACGCGATCGTGATTGAACGACCGAGAGCATGGAGGGGAGTTAGATGGGTTTTGGGCCACTTTGGAAGGGGTGTTGGGCTGCAAAGAGAAGGAGGCTTTTGCGGTTATCCGGTTAACCGTTGGAGTACCAAACGGACTCCAAATGGCACGAAACTTGACAGGCGGTCTATCGGTGCTATACCAAGGCCGCTTGGCAAACCTCGGGCCATTCCGAGAACATTAAACACCCGCACACGAAAAGAGGTAAAAGAGGGCGCCGGGAGACATAGGAGTGCCGGATTGCAAAACGGACAACGGGGAAAATGCTCGGATGCATGAGACGAACACATATGCAAAATGAAATGCACATGATGACATGATATGAAATGCAGATGATGACATGGCAAAGTGCAACACGCAAGAAAATGACATGGCAACGACGGTGAATAACTGACGGACACCTGGCGCATCGAATCCGGGGCGTTACACCCTCCCTCATCACACCCGCGCCGCTGCCCCGTGCCCGAGCCGTCCCCCGCTCCATCGCCCGCCTCGCCGCCCGGTCGCCCGCCACGCTGCCGCCCGCCGCCCGACCCGCCACCCAGCCCCTCCGCCCGGCCCGCCCCACCGCCCGAGGAGCCCGGCCGACCCGAGCCCGCCAGGCGTCCGCCCGTCCGCCCTCCTCCATCCGGCACCCCTTGCCGCATGTTAAGGTGTCATCCTTGTTTTTTTCTATTTATTAGATTTAGTTTAATTAGGTTTAGTTTAATTTAGGCTTGGTTTAGTTTATATTTTTTAGGTTTAGATTTAGTTTTGTTTAGGTTAAGTTTATTAGGTTTAGTTTAGGTAAAGAAGAAAGAAGAAAGATGAAAAAAATAAGAAGAAGAAGAGGAAGAAGAAGGCATCACCGATGAAACAGGGTCGAGCGGGTTAGGGGGTTCCTCGGTGTCGATGGAACCCTAAATAGCAAGTATCGTCGGTGCGAGATACATGTGGCCCTCGGTGTCGAACACTACATCCACGTCCCACAAGTGACACCGGCGTCCGGTGTCCCAAAGCAACAGTTATCTGTGTCGATGGCGGTCGAACACCACTGTGAATTTGTCTGGCAGCCTCTGCGATGACGATTGAAAGGCAAGTGTTGAAACTTGAAACACCCAAACTGACTCAAGTCCGTTTGGTTGTTTGAAATTTCAAAACTTGGCTTTAATTGTCAGGACCCCTATCCTAAGTCACACCGATCTAGCATGTAACACATCATATCACTTTGCAGCCTCACGCACGGTATTCCCATGGGTGCCACCTTACCTGGCCCGGACCGTTTGCGCCTTTTGGCTCACGTATATGATAGTGTCGCTAGCATCCATATGACAGAGAACCCGGGCTGACATGACTAGTCGTAAACCCAAGGTGGCGCTAACTTGTAGGGAAAGGCATACATGACCCAGCAACGAACGTGTCGGTCATCAACGTATGAACCCAAGTCGTAGCAAGCTACAAGGACTAAAGGAACAACGCGCGACATTTCCCCGAAGGGACAGAAACAGGAACGAAGAAGAACACATGCTGGCCAGCTTAAGTGTTCCGGAGCAGTAGCAAGCTACCATGGCTCGGCGGAAGCACTAGGAGACATTTCCCAGTAAGAGAGACTACCAAGAATAACAACTAGGTTGTCGGATCCCAGACATACCAAGCATTTAAATAACATACACACAGTATGCTCGATATGTGTGAATACAACATGGCATCACAACAAAACTCTACGACTCAAGGTATTTATTCATGAGGCTCCGAGGTGCCAGATGTTACAAACATGGATCTGATGACCCAGCATTCAAGTCATTCAAGCAAAAAGCACAAGCGGAAGCTTATCTTGTCTGAGTACATACAACTACAAATGAAAAAGGCTGAGAAGCATGACTATCTACAAGACCCTGCCGAGGGCACAAGATCGTAGCTGAGGTAACAGGCTAAACGTCGAAGTCCACGCGGAACTACTAGTGAGACTGAAGTCTCTATGCAAAAACATAAATTAAGCAAACGTGAATACAAATGTACCCAGCAAGACTTACATCAGAACTAGCTACATATGCATCAATATCAACAAAGGGGTGGTGGAGTTTAACTGCACCAAGCCAGCTTTGACTCGGTGGCTATCCTGAACTACGACTGCAAGTAACTCTTTTGGGGTGGCGCACACGAGTCCACATATTCACCAGTCAATACGCCACTATGGATCCACTCCCGTCTCCCTACGAGAACGCCATCCATAGCACTCACGCTTATCTTGCGCATTTTAGAGTATCCACTTTCACTTGTCTATGAACTGTATAGGCGACCCAGAGGTCCTTTACCGTGGACGCGGGTATTCGAATAGATGATGTTAACCCTGTAGGGGTGTACTTCTTCACACACACTCTCGCCACTTACCACCATGTACACGTCGTATATCTCGGCAACCTTCAAGCGGAAGCCTGGCGAGGGAGTTGGCCACGACCTGACCAACCACACAAGTCTCTAGTCCAGGTTTATCGCCTATTCGGGTTCCATCTGCAAGGAGATCCGGCCGGGGTTTCGCTCACGGACCTAAATGATGAGAGAAGGGTACTCGAGGCACCAAACGGGCGTCTCGGTACACCGTGCCTTGTTTCTCTACCGCATCATAGCCCACCCACAGGGTCAGCACTACGCATGGCCCCCAACACATATCCTACAAACACCAGAAACTAGTTGCAACACGTGGACATAGATCGAGGCGATTAATAAGCCGAGAGGGGGCGAGTTACCGGAACCCAATGTGTGTTAGTAACTGTTCATGGATCACAAACACAGAACTCAGTTCCTTAGGACGGTTTCAATGAGACAACCCACCATGTACTCCTATGTGGTCTCTCACCGCTACCTTTACGAAATCGTGTTCACACACTTAGCTCTCAACAGTAAGACATGTTAACCACATTCCAATTCATCCCCGATGAATCAGACCCGACTCAACTCTAAGTAGTAGCAAGCATGACAACAAGCATGAATGAGTAGACACATCAGGGCTCAAACAACTCCTACTCATGCTAGTGGTTTTCATCTATTTACTATGGCAATGACAGGTCATGCAGAGGAAAGTGGTTCAACTACCGCAGCATGTAACAGTTGAATCGATGTTGACCTAATGCAGTAAAAGAGAGCAGGAGCAAGAGAGTGGGATTGTATCGGAATGAACAAGGGGGTTTTGCTTGTCTGGCACTTTCGAAGATAGTATAGTTCTTCATTGGTGTCATCGATCACATCGCCGGAACAACGTCTACTGAGGGGGAACAACACCGACAAATAGAGAAGGAACACAACCAATGCAATGCAACAATATGATGCATGATCATGACATGGAAATATGCTGTGATTTGAGCTAATGTAGCTAGCAACAGTTTAAATGAAGTTGGTTTGAACCAAAGGTTCAAATTCAAACTCCATATGTGATAATTTAAATGCCAAACATTTGATTTTCCCTGTTCAGCAACTTTAAGTTTTTCCAACATGCATGTAAATGGTACGGATGGATAGATTGCATTTTTCTGATAACTTTTCATATATAAATTATTTCATTTGGAGTTACGGTTGAATTTCTATGATTTTTAGAAGTTTAGGATATTTTCTGAAAATAAATAAATCGTTTAGATTTATTTAAAATCCAGAAAAGTGATTACTACATCACCATGACGACACTGTGATGTCAGCGGTTCAACCGGGCCGGTCCAGGTCAAACCTGACCAGTGGGTCCCGCTGGTCAGCCTCACAGTACTGGCTCGAGTCATAGACAGGTGGGACCGGTCAATGGCCACGTCAGCAAAGTCAATGCTGACGCGTGGGTCCAGTAGAATTAGGTTAATCCTAACCTATTTTAGTTAGCCGGTTAGTTAGGCTATGGGGCCTGGCTGTCATTGACCCCAGGGGGTAGTTAGTATGGTGCTTAGGCCCTAACGGCCGGTTACGGCGGCGGTTAGCCGCCGGTGACATCCAGAGACGGAGGCGATGCTCGGGTTTTGCCCTCCGGCGACCAAATGGACGGCAGTGAGGCTCTATGTGCAGCTGAGGCTTGTCCGCTGATAACCCACAAGTATAGGGGATCGCAATAGCTTTCGAGGGTAGAGTATTCAACCAAAATTTATTGATTCGACACAAGGGGAGCCAAAGAATATTCTTGAGTATTAGTAGTTGAGTTGTCAATTCAACCACACCTGTATAACTTAGTATCTGCAGCAAAGTGTTTAGTAGCAAAAGTGGTATGATAATAATAGTAACGGTAGCAAAAGTAAAGATAAATATTTTTGGGTTTTTGTAGTAGTTATAACATGAGCAAATGTAAAAGTAAATAAGCGAAGAACAATATGTGAAAAGCTCGTAGGCAATGGATCGATGATGGATAATTATGCGGATGCGATTCCTCATGCAATAGTTATAACATAGGGTGATATAGAACTAGCTCCCATTCATCAATGTAATGTAGGCATGTATTCCGTAAATAGTCATACATGCTTATGGAAAAGAACTTGTATGACATCTTTTGCCCTACCCTCCGTGGCAGCGGGTCCTTACTGAAACTAAGGGATATTAAGGCCTCCTTTTAATAGAGAACCGGAACAAAGCATTAGCACATAGTGAATACATGAACTCCTCAAACTACGGTCATCACCGAAAGTATCCCGATTATTGTCACTTGGGGTTGTCGGATCATAACACATAATAGGTGACTATAGACTTGCAAGATAGGATCAAGAACACACATATATTCGTGAAAACATAATAGGTTCAGATCTGAAATCATGGCACTTGGGCCCTAGTGACAAGCATTAAGCATAGCAAAGTCATAGCAACATCAATCTCGAACATAGTGGATACTAGGGATCAAACCCTAACAAAACTAACTTGATTACATGGTAAATCTCATCCAACCCATCACCCTCCGGCAAGCCTACGATGGAATTACTCACGCACGCGGCGGTGAGCATCATGAAATTGGTGATGAAGGATGGTTGATGATGACGACGACGATGAATCCCCTCTCCGGGCCCCGAGCGGACTCGAGATCAACCCTCCCGAGAGAGATTAGGGCTTGGCGGCTCCGTCCGTGTCGTAAAACGCAATGAAACTTTCTCCTGATTTTTCTCCCGAGACGGAATATATGGAGTTGGAGTTGAGGTCGGAGGAGGTCCGAGGGCCACGAGATAGGGGCGCCCTAGAGGCGCCCTGTCTCGTCAGACAGCTAATGGGCCCCTGGTGTATTTCTTTCGCCCAATAATTCTTATAAATTCCAAAAAGTGCCTCCGTGGATTTCCAGGACATTCCGAGAACTTTTCTTTTCTACACGTAAAACAACATCATGGTAGTTCTGCTGAAAACAGCGTCAGTCCAGGTTAGTTTCATTCAAATCATGCAAGTTATAGTCCAAAACAAGGGCAAAAGTTTTTGGAAAAGTAGATATGTTGGAGACGTATCATCCGCGTTCAACGGTGCGGCTAGCGCGAGCCGGGGTGGACCAGAACGATGGCGGGGATGGCCGGTGTGGTAGCTGGAGCTCGGAGCTCGACGGGAATGATGCTACGGTGGATGGGAGGACGAATAGATGCTTGTTCTGGGCTCTTGGGGCCACGCTAAGCACAACCACATGCTCAAACGCAGGCGGCAGCAGCTGTGGCCGCGGCAGCTACGCGGCCGGCGGAGCAAAGCTCTCGGCCGCGACGGCGAAGCTAGCTAGAGGGAGAAATCGACACGGGAAGTAGAGGGGAACGACGGAGAGGCTCACTGCGAAGTCGAAGAGAAGGCCGGCGGCTCGGGGGAGGCTCTGGAGTCGACGGACCGGCGGTCGCGATCTCCGGCGCTCGAGCTTGAAGACGACGGCAGAGAGGGCGTTCTGGGGCGCCCGGTGGTGAGTGGCTCGACGTAGAGGACGGGGGCGTTGAGGCGAAACTCTTGGGCATGTCAAGGGGACGAGGGGAAGGCGGTGGCTGTGACAACGACGACGCTGCAGTCATGGTGGTCTCGGCCATGGCGGGGATCGAACGAGGAGGAGCGAGGGGGCGTGGGGGCGTCGCTTTCGTCGGGGCGGCTCTAAGCGTTCACCGACACGTCCGAGACGCAGCGCTCACCGGAGGCGTGGCGCCTGCAGCGTGTCGCTGTCCGCCTCTGCCTCTTGGCGGAGGTTAGGGATGGCCAGGCACCGTGGCAGTGGGCTGGCCCAGTCCAGGTAAGTGGCCTCTGGCCTTTTCTCTCTCTCTCTCTCTCTCTCTCTCTCTCTCTCTCTCTCTCTCTCTCTCTCTCTCTCTCTCTCTCTCTCTTTCTCTCTCTCTCTCTCTCTCTCTCTCTCTCTCTCTCTCTCTCTCTCTCTCTCTCTTTTTCTCTTTTTCTCTGTTTTCTATTTTCTGCAGTTGTTTTGGCTTTATTAAAAATGCCAGTGCATTTTCCAAAATCCTGAAAATATTTTTTGGCACTGTTTGGATTATTTCCAACATCCCTCATTTACCTTCAAGATTATTTGGACATTTAAAATTATGTATAGCATTTAAATGACCAAGAACAAATACTATATGATTTAATTCAATAACCCAGAGTGTCCTAGAAAAGTGTGCACCATTTTTGGCAAAGGTTCTGGACCAAAACAAAAATGATGAACATTTATGAAGGGCATTTCAGGTTCATTGAAAATATTTTTAGGTTGAACCTATTTGAATTCCATTTGATGCTAGGGTTTGAACATCCCAATTCAAATTCATTTAAACTCAAACATGATGCATGGATGCAAATGCAATTAATTACAAGAAATACTCTAGGGATGTGACGTTAATCCTCATCACAGAGGCTGCCAGACAAATTCGCCAAGGTGTTAGACCATTATCGGCCACCAGAACTATTGTTGCGGGACGCCAGGCGCCGGCTTCACTTGTGGGATGTGGATCTAGTATTCAACTCCGAGCACCACATGTATGTCGCACCGATGATACTTGCTATTTAGGGTTCCATCAACGCCAAGGAACCCCCTAACCCGCTCGTCCTATTGTAAATATTTAGTTAGGTCGACGGAAAAAACAAAATTGCTATGTTACTCATCTTTCGATTTAAATGTGCAGTTTATTTCGTTGATGCGAGGGTCTAGTGTTCGACGAGCTCTGCCCTTGCGTTCGTGGGTGAGCACAAATGACATCTCCTCCTCCCCCCTTCATTTGCTCTGTTCCAGTCTTCATGCCGATGAAATTTGCTAGTTATAGCTGTCTTCAATCATCAGTATGCGTGACCAATATGCATCTCCAGTTCGAAAGGGTTACATCTATAAATATGCATGCATTTGCATATTTATAATCGTGATTCTTTCGAATTGTCCAATGTTATCCATGGTTAGCGCGAGTATGTGCAGATTGGGTTCGTTTTCCCATATGCTCTGCTCCGGATCCGATGCAGAATTTCGTCAGTGGCTCCCTGTTGTTCTCCGGGTACACATCCTCTTTGCTTATTGCCGAGACGTGTATCAGGAGAACAGCGGGGAGGTGCTGCCAAAATTTTGCGTCAGATCCGAAGCAGAGCATGGGAAAACAAAACCAATCTACATATACTCGGGTGGGATTAGGACCTATATTTACCTATTAGCGTCTAGGTTGCATGGACGTAATAAAAGTGACAAACTCCATTAACTGATGAATATATACATGCTCAGTCTCTATAAGGGCGCGACGTGCACACCACAGTAGAAACTCCCGACCTGCCCCCAACCTAATCCCGCCTCCTACCGCTGGAGGCAGCCGTCGCGGGCGAGCGAGCGACGGCGGTAGCCGGAGCGAGGGAGCCCGCGGCACCGTGATGGGTCGCTTCTCTGATCCACGCGCTGCCGTCGGCTGGCCGTCAGCCCGCTCCCTGCCTCCAACCTTCGGCGTCGCGCTGCACCCCCCGCCTTCCACATCCGGCGACCCACCGCGCCCCCCGCCCGACTCCCACCCCAGCGACGCACCGCCGCCCGGCTCCCTCCCCGGCGACGCGCCTCCAGACTCCTTTCCCCGCTAATGTACGCTGCATGACCCGAGCGCCCGACTGCCGCATACGAGGTTGTGCGCCGCCGCCCAAACCGTCCCGTCGGGATCCCCGCCTCCATGGGCTCCTCGCCGCCACCATGGGATCCCAGCCAGCGAGCTCCGCCGAGCGCCCGTGCCCGGCCTCCTCGCTTCCATCACCGGTCGTCGCCCCTCCACCATGCCTCCTCCCACAAACCCAATCCAGATCCAACGACCTCCACCAGGATGCACGTCGGTCTCGCCGTGGTCACATCGGCAGTCCAACTGATCGCTCCATGGCCGGTCGCTCAAAGTGCTACGTATAAGGTCACCCGTGCTCTACCCTCAGGCTGGCTCGGGGCATCTCAACCAGCGCCCGTGAAGGCCTCCCGGCGATTTTTGGCGCGGCGCCAAAAACGCCCGATCGCGACGAAGCCCGATTTTCGCGGCTTGGGCGAAAACAGCGCCAGCGGACCAGCCGAATCCGGCTACTGGGCGCCGAGCGCCGTGGCGAAACTGTTTTGGCGCGAAAAAGGCGGGCCAGCCAGCGTCGGCGACTTCGGCGCCTCATCTTCCCCAACGGCCTCGGTTCCTTGGGAATCAATGGCAAGGCTGCCGCCGGTCAGCCTTGCCATTGATTCCTCACGGCGACACTTCATGGGGCGGCGCGCGCCGCCCCTCCTCGCTACGCTGCACACACGGGCCCGCCCAGCGGCGAGTCGCCGCTCGGCGGCGCTTTCACTCGCAGCGCCGCATCGTCATCAACGAGGCGGCGGCGAGCCTCCTCCTCGTCGGCTCCTCTGCGCTTCGTCAAGCCAAAGACGGGCGGGCTGGCGCCGGTGAAGACGGGCGGGGCTGGCGCCGGTGAAGGCGGAGTTCGGCAACGATGGCGGCCCTAGAATGGGCGCGCCAGACTCCATTGCGATGGAGAAAGCGGCGCGGGAGAAGGTAAAGGCGCCAGCGCGCCGCCCTGCGCCCGCTTCGAGGAGCGCCGACGCCGCGATGAAGACGGGTCGTCGTCCTATCGCGACAATGACGCCAGCGCCGCCGCCGATCCGCCATGGCGCGCGGGTCAGCGAGGCGCCAGCGTCAGGAGGAGGAGGCAGCGACGGCGATGGCGGCGGCGACATCTGCCCTTTCTTTTTAGATTAGGTTAATGTAATGAAAATGCACGAATTTCACGAAATTTTCCATATTTAGCCGAAATTTAACTACTTTTATCATAACCGCGAGCGGCCTTTTTTAATACGGCGCTGAGGCGGCCACAGGAGCCGGCAATGGGACCGACTTCGCCCAGGGCCATTTTTTATGCTGGCTCACCCGGTGGCGCTTTTAAACGCCTGGGGCCAACAGTGGAGATGCCCTCAGCTTTCTCCCTCCCATCCTATCTCTCATCTACCTACTTGTCCTGCTCTGTTTCCCTTCATCTGCATCCATCTGCAGGAGGAACACTGCTTTGACATCAGGAACGCTGTAAGAGAGCCTCTCCTCTATTTGCCTTATGCCTTCTCATCCCCAAGTGTTCGTTCTTGCATATTAGTTTTGATCAAGACATAACCTTGAGCTAATAAATTGTTCTTGCTAGAAATGCATTTACAAAATATTGACATATTTTTCACAAGAAGGCTGTAAGCAATCTGGAGATCCCAGGTATGCCATTTGTATGTTTATTTATACAATCCCAAATGGATTATATAGCTCATAATAATAGGATAAATATTCTGGAAAAAGCTCAAATACTATCATACGGTCAGTTCAAAAAAATCGACGAGCACTTGCAATGTACATAGTTTTGGCGAGAAAAAGAATTCAAAAACTCGGGTTCACCAATTTAATGAATGACTATAAGTTCAAATTTGCGAATATCCACAGTTACGGTTGAGAATTTAGGTAGTTTATTTTCTAACCCCATTGTCTATAGTTCATTAGTTCATTGTCACCACACACATTGTTTACAAACTTAAAGCTCATAGGGTTGGTTGTATTTAGTACTTCTAATTGGACTAAGTCCAAATGTTTACTTTGCATGATGGAAAAACTGTGTATCATGTAGTTCCTCCACTTTGCAGCCCACGGCAGCCCATGGTGGCGGAGTTTGTCGCGTCCATCGGTCCAACCCCATGGCTTGAGGTGTCCGAGCCGTCGCGGACATCAGTTCGACACTGCGTCACTGCGTGTGTTGCTACCACGACCATTTGCGTCCTTTGTGTGCTCCGTCACCGGCCTCCTGCGCACCACGACCCCGGCGCCTCCTTCCTCTCCCTCAAGCCGCTCGTGCCCTCCCGTGCTTGATATCCTGCTGCGTTGATGAGCTCATGTACATCGCCAAGTTCCGTACCTGCTCAACGACACCAGCATGAGGATGCAGATAGCTTGGCTGAACCCCGTTCGTGCCTCCCTCTCCCTCCTTGCTACATCATCACTGCTGCAGTCTTTGATTGATTTCTTGTAGTGAACTGTGATGCTCTCTTGATGAAGAGAAGTTTGGGAAACTGCACAAATATTGGTATTTTGGAGTTGTGAATTTGGTGCTCTGTAGGTGCTGTTCATATGCAAGTGAGAGCCAACATTTTTTCTTCGTGTTCTTGTATTGGTTTGTACAAGGGCTAAAAGTATTTAGTTGTACAAATTGAAACTCCATATAATCCTCGATTGTATGTTTTACTTGTAACTTTGATGCTTCGTGGGTGCTTCTTGATATGCAAGTGAGAATCAACATTTTGTATTCACGTTCTTGTGTTGGTAGAAGGGCTAAAACTGAAGAGGAAAAAGGTTAGATGTTCCAGATCAATACATGCCATGTCCATGTGTTATCGCGACCTCGTTGGGTGAGATGCAGCCGAGGAGCAAGGAACCAACGGAGTAGAGGTAAGATGCTCTGTTCTAGCGTAGTTCAAGAAAGGAAAATGACATTCATCAGTTCGAGGTGGCTGATTGTGTTCGTCGATTTGTAATACTTGACGCAGTGTAATTATATGCGTATCTTTTTCTCGACGGAGCACAACCCGAGCTTATGAGCTTATATCATCCGACCTTTTGTTTGTGATGATTTTATGTGTTTTGTTGTGTCAGCACAAAAGTTCAAGGTTCAAACTTCCAACTGTTCGGTACATAAAAGGAACATAAGTCCACTATGCAAAAAACACCAGTAGACGCAGAAAAACAAATTCGTTTTTTGGTTGACAATATCATGGATCAAAATTCAAAAAGTTCATACTCGTGAGGCGAGGAAGTTTTTGGGGCATTTTTTTTTTAAGAAAAAGGTTCGTGAGTGTACAAGCCAAAATTTCATATTTTAATTGTGTGGAAGTTAAAAAAGAAAAAAACACTATAAAAATAAAAATAAAAATTTAGCCCTGAAAATGTTCAAGTTCAAAAAGAGAAAAGTACTTGCGTTTGTCATAAAAACATTAAAGTTTGAAAAAACAGACACATAAGCATGTTCTTTAGAGAGAAAAAAATCCGCAGAGGTTCAACAAAATATGTCAGGAAAGTTCGAAGATGACGACAACACTAGTTCAAAAAAGCAAACTAAAGTTTAAACCCAAAAAAGGATTCATTTAAATAAATTCGCCGTACTCATTGTTCAACTGAGGCCGTTGGGAGGTTCGATGAACATAGTTTTGTTAGTTTGAAAACGACGGTCGAGAAAAAAGATAGCTTGTTTTATAAAAGAATCAAAAGCGGAAGTTCAATTACTCTTCCCGTGAACGTTGATACACTCGGTTTGGGGGAGTGCACATCTCTTTGAAAAAGATGTGGGTGAGTTCATGGTAGAAAAACCATAAGTTCATAGAAAAAATTTCAAAGGAAAAACACAACACATTTATTAGGGAAAGAGTTTATTCAGTTCAGCTATATAAACCATGCAGGCTTGGTGATGATGATACCATAAGTTCGGACAAGAAAACATATTTGAACTAAAACTAAAAAACTTTCACTTCTGTAAGTTCAAGGGCTCATCCGACACGGTTAAAAATATCCGGTCCGTTCGTGCATGGAAAGTACGTGTATTACTAGCATATAAGTTCAAAAAATTAAACACGGTTAGTTCGTCTATGGAATTCAAGGAAGTTGTAAGAAAAAATACAAAACATTTCTTGGGAAAGAAAAACCGTCCAATTCGACCCGCAAAAAAAGCCATACAAGTTCAGTGATGATAACACGTCAAAACACATTTTAAAACTGAAACATAAAGTTTCACTTCTATAATTTCAAGTGTGCAACGCTTAAAACATTTCGTCTTGTGAAAAATACCCCAAAGACAAACACACAAAAAGATCAAGACAAGTACTGTTTTCAATCAAAAAACAACACAATGGATGCCGCCCCATCTCCCATAGCGGCTGTCGCGTCGTCGCCCATCTCCTCCTACAACGACCGCCCGCCCACCGCCCCACACACTGATCCCGCCGCCACCCATAACCAAGCGGCGCGACGCCATCTCCCACCACATCAAGTTTGAAAAAAAACCTCAAACAAAAAAACCATGGAAATTCAAAATGGTAAAAGTTCAAGTGGTAAAATGAGAGAAGTCCGGCATATAAATCAAAAACAGTGTTGAGTTCAAAAGAAAACACAAATATTGTCATTTTATTAAAAAACTAATTCAGTTTAATGGTATGTCCATTCAACTATATAAACCATAAAGGTACGATGGTGATGACATCGTCAGTAAGGATAAGGATGAGAACGAAAATTAAAAACTAAAACTAAAGGAACATCGATTGATTATTTTTTGAGAAGTACAAACTCTCTAGTACCGTAAGTATCATAAATTAAAAATTAAACATTGTATCAATTCTGACTCAAGGGACAATATATTTGCAAAAAAAGATTGTACCAATAAAAGTTTGTAGGAAAAAAGCAATTTAATAAATGGAAAACCACAAGTTCACAACTACAAAATTTGTATGTTCAAACATGACATCTCACTTAAGTTTGGGAAAAAGCTCAAACAAAAGAAAAACCCACAAAAATTTAAATGTTAAAAGTTCAAGTCGCAAAACGCGAGAAGTTCGAAACATCGTTGCAAAAAAATTTGAGTTTAAGAAAAGAAACATTTTCTTAAAAAAAATATCATTCAGTTCAAGATATAAACCATGCAAGTTCAAGGACTATGAAAACCATAAACCATTGAAAAGTTACGAGGAAAAGCCGTACCAAAAAATGAGAGTAAAATCTAGTCTGCGAAAACACGCTCAGTACAAACCCATACCGACATCAGTTCAAGTACTTATTTCGAAACCATTCAATATTACTCTATGAAAAATACCTCCTATGTATAAACACATAGAGATCGATCTGAGAGTGCCTCATGGCCGCTGTCGCCGCTCAGCCTCAAGCCTCATCGCTTCGCCTAGGGTGGGGCCTAGGTTCTTTGGGAGGAGGCGGGAGGTGGAGGATCGACGCAGCAGCTCGGTTGGCGGCCGGAGTGGCGGTGAAATGGGCAGAGAGCGAGAGGAGCTCCTATTCTTGTTTTAACAAAAGCTGTCGGTTCAACGAAATAGCGATGTCAGTCTAACGTCAATTCATTAGTTCAACAAAATAGTAACACGATGGCATGATGAACTGCTAAAAAGAATAATATCCCCCTCATAAAAATATAACCAGCACCCTAGGAAGAGAGGGTCCATGACATGTTGTCCATGGCGAGGGTGAACTTCACACAAAAATTCATAACAAAAACATCGCTAGCTAGCGACAGACACAAAAGAAAGAGGTCGAGACAAGGAATTGTACCTTTTCTAAAGGAAGCTTGCTCAAACTCAGCCTTCTCGTTGTTAAATCTTTCACTCTATTATAGGCAATTCTCAGTTTTTTTTGTTGAAAACCAGCACTTTGTGCACTACTATCATGTCTACAATGAATGCATTACCTTCATTCTCATCATTTGCACCCATTCCACAGCAGTTTTGGTCGCCTTGGACAGGAACTCTGTCAAGGTCTCCTCACCGATTGCGAGAAGAGTGCACACGACAAACGGCATCTCAGCAAACATGCATCGACCAAACCCAATCTACCTAAGAAGTTAGACTGGGCATTGCACTTACCCAACTGGGTTGTTCGCATCCCTCTGCGGACGCGGGGCTGCTAGGGCTTGCTGCTGACCACTCGTCGGCTCGTGTCCGTGGTGGGCCTTAGCTGCAGAATTGGAAGAAAATGTCACCACAGGTGAAACAAAAAAGGTAGTAGCCAATGAATCCTCTGAATCAGCAACACAAACATGAAACCATACTCAAGTACACATGGCATCTACAAGGGCAGTGAGCTCACATTGTGGATCTTAGTCTTGAGACTCTTGACCGACGCGTTCTCATAGGCGAGGCGCGACACCTGCTTCTGCACGGTCATTCTCCTCCATCAACAGCTTGTTCATCAGCGGTCAGCTTCGGTTCACCGTCGCATGCGGGAGGACTCCTTCGCTGCTTCTCCGGCACCTACATACACACCAATCACAAGAAGAAAAACCACACACTTCAGTTTAGTGGCACGCGCACTTGGATAAAACTAGTGCTAAAAGGATAGCGGTGGCCTCTAACACAATCAGTGGCCGAGGACGGAAAAAATTGAGGTGGGGCGGGCACTAAAGCATAAATTAAATTATGATGCCAAACCACATTCTTAATAATATGAAAATACCACTAAGATCACTGAACTGTACATTGTCAATCTATTTAACAACACAAATCACAAATTACAGTAATGTAAGCACCCATTTCTCTCGTAAAAAGAAATAGCTAACTAATCAGTACAAATCTGAATCCCGGCGTAAGACTCTTTTATCCCTCAATCTCTCACAACCTGCCACCTCCCAATCTTTCTCTCTCAGTCTCTCACCACAACCCACCCGCCTCGCACCAAGCCGTGCACACAACACCAGCAATATCCGGCCACGCCCGCCCCTTTGAGCACCAAGCTGCCTCCACGCATGTCAATGGATTAAACTTGAGAGCCTACAATTCTCGATAGAGAGGAGGTGAAGAGAGAAATCGGGGCTATGGTGGGAGGGATCAAAAACTACTGGTGAGGAACAGCTAGAACGGAGCTCCCCGACCACCCGGCCACGGGCTCGGTATCGAGGAGGCTCTGGGGCCACGCACCCAACCGAGCGGAGATCCGCGGCCACCCGCCACAGGCTCAGGGATCGGGAGGCTCGGGGTCGCGCCCGCCAGAGAATGGATCTCCGCCGCCAGCCGGCCATGGGCTCAAATCGAGGCAGGCGGGAAGCTCCACTCGCTCGGGAAAGGAGGGATGAGGAGAAGGAGGAGGTGGAGGGGAGCGGCGTCTGAGCATGAAGTTGTTCGAGCAGCCGGGGATCTTAGGCGCGTCGGCGTCCACAAGTCGCCGCCGGCTGCTGCCCCTCATGGCGCCGCCGCCGTCGCCCATCGCCGTACCTAGGGTGGGGCACAGGTTGCCGGGATGGAGGCGGGCGGGTGGAGGGATTGTGGCCGGCGGAACGGGGAGAGAGCGGGAGGGAGCTCTTATTTATCATTTTATTAACAAAAACGATCAGTACAACGGAATAACATGATCAGTACAACTGCTCGAATTTGTCAGTTCAAAAAGGGTAACAGAATCACGTAACAGAATAGCACAGATGTGTATAGTAGCTGGGCAAGATGACTGATCGTGCGTGGATGTATACCGGTCACATTAGTCAGAAAGACATGACCATTGAATGGTTAACAAAAACCAAGGGGTTTCTGAGAGCCGCATTTGCAAATTGCCAGAGGACAACATGGTGCCCTTGTGCCGGGTGCAACAATTGGCACAAGAGGACAGAGGATGAAATAGGCAAACACCTGCAAAAGTGGGGTTTCACGCCAGATTATACGGTGTGGACATTTCATGGCGAGTCTGCCCAACATGCCAGAGCTGAGGTGCTTCGTCGTTGTAGCGACGAGCATTGTACTGGGATGCAAGACATGTTGCAAGACTTTGATGATGCTCGGGACTCCGACGATGAGATGGAGGAATCTGCAAAGGCCTTCAATGAAATGTTGGAGTCTTCAAAACGTCCTCTCCACTAGCACACCGAGCTTTGTCAGCTGGATGCCATCTCACAAATAATGGCTCTGAAGGCTCGATTCAACTTGGGCAGAGAATACTACGACGCAATGATGACAGTATTTGGACATTTTCTACCCAAAGGCCATGTACTACCTGCAAACCTGTATTAGTCAAACAAAATCCTCTGCGCTCTTAAGATGCCCTATGAGAAGATACATGCCTGTGAGAAACTATGTGCCTTATTTAGGCTTCAGTATGCGGACTTGAACTATTGTCCCATTTGCAAGTCATCCAGGTATGTTGTGGTAGACAACGGTATGGGTGAGAAGATGCATACCAAAATACCCGTTAATGTTCTTCGGTATATGCCAATCGTACCAAGACTTCAACGTCTTTTTATGGTCGAAGAGACGGCCAGACAAATGACATTTTCCTGACATTGATAATTCCTGGGCCCAACTATCCGGGGAAGAAATGAATGTGTACATGCAGCCGCTGAAGGACGAATTGCAAGAAGCCTGGGATAATGGGTTCAAGACATACTGTCGGTGTCAAAACCGGCAGACCTCGGGTAGGGGGTCCGTACTGTGCGTCTGAGGATCGAAGGTAACAGGAGACGGGGGACACGATGTTTACCCAGGTTCGGGCCCTCTTAATGGAGGTAATACCCTACTTCCTGCATGATTTATCTTGATGAGAATAGGGGTTATAAGAGTTGATCTACCTCGAGATCGTAATGGCTAAACCCTAGATGTCTAGTCTGTATGATTTTTTGTGATTGCCTCTGTGGACTAAACCCTCCGGTTTATATAGACATCGGAGGGTCCTAGGGTTGTACAGAGTTGGTTTATAGAGAAAGGAATCTTCATATCCAAACGCCAGGCTTGCCTTCCACGCAAAGGAGAGTACCATTCGGACTTGGGGGAAAGCCCTTTATCTTGTATCTTCACGGCCCACCAGTCCGGCCCATGTCACATAGCCCGGATGCCCGGGGACCCCCTAATCCAGGACTCCCTCAGTAGCCCCTGAACCAGGCTTCAATAACGATGTATCCGGCGCGTAGATTGTCTTCGACATTGCAATGCGGGTTCCTCCTCCGAACACTTCAAAGTAGTTGATCAAAAGAACTATATCCGGCTCTTTTTAACAGTTACAATCCACAACCGCAAGGGCATAATAGTTAATCAAAAACATGGCATGTCTTTACCGACAACTTTGCTAGGGAGATGTTACGTCTGGCCACTTCATTATTTCGAATTGTTTTTCGCCCTCCCGTTTCGCGTTTCGAGACGCAACCTCTGGTGACATGTCCTGTGAAAGCAGAGATCGTGCCCCCTTATTACGAGATTCTTATCAATGAGGTCCTGGGTAATCCAACCGCGCCATCCGCATGACCCCTTGGGAATAGGCAAATTTTAAGGCCGGGGAGGGGGCGCTTGACATTCACTGCCTTTATAAGAGGATGAGGATCCACCTTTTTATCCCACGCCTTCTTCCTCCTCAGCCCATCCGCCCTCGAGCTCCAGCGCCCAAGATTCAATCCTTTCCGTCCCCAGCAAACACTCCAGCCATGTCTGGATCTGGAGTGCAGGGCAAGTGGATGGCCTCCTCTGTCATGGAGGAGAACATCAAAGAACTCCGGGAGGTGGGGTACCTAGCCAAGGAAATCGCCCATCGGCTTCCGGCAAAAAAGCAGATCGTCCCCACTCCGGAGCCCAATGAGAGGGTAGTATTCATCCCCCACTTCCTTTGTGGATTAGGATTTCCCCTTCATCCTTTCGCCCGCGGTCTTATGTTTTACTATGGGCTAGATTTCCATGATTTAGCCCCTAATTCCTTCCTCAACATTTCGGCGTTCATCGTCACGTGTGAGGCATTCCTCCGCATTCCCCCCCACTTCGGCCTATGGCTCAAGGTTTTCAATGTGAAGCTGAAAGTGGTTGATGGTCAACAAGCGGAGTGCGGCGGCGCCATGGTGAGCAAGCTTCCCAACGTCACCTGGCCCAAGGGCACCTTTGTGGAGACCGTGAAGGGATGGCAACAAGAGTGGTTCTATATCACGGAACCTCGTGACACCACCTGGGCCGCCACTCTCGAGTTTAAATTCGGGCCTCCAATGCGACTCACATCCTGGCTCAACAAGGGCCTTGATTGGGCGTCGTCCCTGCCAGCGTGATCTAGGTGATGCTTTTTCGCTGCAGAAGCGCGTCAAGAGTGTGGTAGACAAGAACACTAGTCTTGCCAGCGTGATCTAGGTGATGCTTTTTCACTGGATTCTCCCCTGCCAATGCCGGACTCAGTATCTGTGGGAGTTCGATCCGGCGATCCCGGACCTTGCGCGGCTCTTGACTGCTTGCGAAGACATATGGAAGCTGCTTTTAAAGGCCCAGAAGTCGTGGCCGAAGACCTCGGCCTCGACTGCACTCATTCTGCCACTCCCGTAAGTTTCCTAATAACTTTAATTTGTATATCCAAGAAGTATACTGAGCTTTCCATTCTCTCCACAGGGCTGGACGAAGAAGGCGGAGCGGATTCACTGTCTAGCTCTGCTACCCGAAGACCCAGCCATCCATCTGCTAACGAGGATGCTGGTTCTGGCGCCGTACCAGGCGCCAGAAAAGAAGGCCAAGAAGAAGGGCAAGGAGACCAAAAGTGGCCTTCGCCATAAAGGCGCTTTGGACTTAGTGTCCGTAGATGCTGAAACTCTCTCCTCTCATGACGAGGATGAAGAGTAGGAGGAAGAGAGCAATTCTCCCCTTAAGGGGGGAAAGAAGAAAAGGGGGGCTTCCTTGGATCTAGAGGCGGAGGCATCCAAGAAGGGGAGAATCTCCCTTATGGATGATTCTGAATCGGACGCCGACGACATCCCCGAGTGGCGCCCCAGGCCAAAGCCCCTGGCCGGATCGTAAGTATTCAAAGGCACTGAATATATATCCGGCTTTTCGCCTTGTAGTTTTAAAACATTGAATTGTGTGTTGTAGTCCGGCTCGTGGCCTCCCCCAGCGATCCTCATCTTCTGGGAATTCGATGGGTCCGAACATGATGGAGAGCGAGTCCCCTCCACTAGCCTCCCCCCTACTGCTACGGACAACACCGAAGTGTTGTCCCGAAGGACCCTCCCGGGTCAGGGAGAGGTGCGGGAAGCCATCAAGGCGGCACCAGAGGGTGATACCTCGGCTGCTGAGAACATGGGGGAACCGACCCGCATGAATAATGGCGATGGGGGCCATGTCCAATTTGGCCCCCAACCAAATGTCATTCCAGAGACCCACACGGCTCCGGAATCAGGTGAGAAGCCTCCTTCGAAAGAAGGGGGCGCGTCAACTCCACCGGCGTCCTCTATAAATCCGGAGGCGCCGGACACTCTGGTAGAAGCGCTTCAGAGCGCCTCCATTGTGGAGGAGCATCGTACCCTTATGGGTACGGTGGTTGAAAAGGTTCGGTCCGCTAAAAGAGGATTGAACAAGGTCGATACTAGCCTTCTGAGAAGCTTTGAGGTATGCGATGTAATACTTTTTAGCTATATAAGAGGAATGTCTGTGTATGGATAGTAGCCCCTGAGACTCTGTTCGGTGTTCGCAAAGAAATGCTGAACAGAGGATCGAATAACTCTCGCAGGAGACTAACATACATATCTATTTGAACAAACAGGCTGCAATGCAGGCGTCAGCTTACCATGCCGCCAAAGTTTCTGAACTGAAGCGGAAATTAGAGGAAAAGCAAGGTATGTGATACCGAAACACATCTGAAATGATATCAGCTCTGATTTTTTTATCTGAATAAGTTTTATGATTATGCTCATAGCTGACACGTCTGAGGTCGAGACCCTCAAGAGTGCGATGGCCGAAGCCAAGAAGGAGGCGGAGGACAAACGAGCCGCCCGCCTAAAACATGAATCAAGAGTGGAGGAAGTCCAACAAGAGCTCAAGGATGCCATAAGGAAATGTGAATCCTTGGAGCGCAAGATTTCGGATCAGGATTCTGAACTTGCTAAGGCCCTGCAAAACGTGGTGGAAGCCCAGGTGGAAGCCCAAGGCACCCGCCAGGAGATCCACGAGGCTAAGAAGATCGCGGCGGGTAAGGCCTTTAATATGCAGAGCAAATTTGTAAGGAGGTACATCTTACTGACCCGCATTTGTAGTTCTCCAGGAGTGTTTATGGATCTACCCCGGAGTATTGCTGATGCTACGCAGTTCTTCCGAGCCAAAGAGGGGAGCTCAACGGAGAAGCTGTTCTGGTCGCAGTACCTTGCGCCAGAGCATCCAGTGCCCTTCAGTGATCAGCTGAAGCAGCTGACCGAACTGCATAGGGTGGCCGAATTGGCCATGAAGGATGTCATAGTCCGTCTTTGCCAGCCGAGCCCATACCCAGCAGTTATTTCGGGTTCATGAAGCGGCTAGTCAGTGCCTGCCCCCGGCTTGATGCCATGAAGCGATCGGTCTGCATCAAAGGTGCCCGGGTGGCCTTCACCCGTGTCAAGGTGTAGTGGGTGAAGGTGAATGCCGTCAAGCTTGCAACCGAGGGACCGCCCGCAGGCAAGGAGCACCGCATGCCGGAGCGGGACTTTGATGACGTCCTAGAAGGATCCCGCATTGTAGAGGGCCAGTGTTCGAAGGACATTATTTTTTAATGAATGTACTCGTGCTACCCGAACTTTGTATTATGAAACAAGGCTGATGTATAATATGTTGGTTGTTTTGCTTCAAATTCTCTTCCTCCTGTGCGGCCGTTTACGGTATCTGAGAGTTGGCCAGTCGTCGGCTTCAGCCCCCACATAGGTAGTACGAGGGGTGTTCGAAATAGCACCTGAACACACTTGACCCAACGACTTGGTCCTTGAAGGAGGTGTTAGTGCAGCGAACCAGCCAATCAGACTATGTGGCTTTGTCACTCTCACTTAGCCATAGGAGCTCGACAATGAGATTGTAGGCACAGCCCCTGGTATTATTCGATTATCCAAACTTGGGTGATGTAGACGCCTGACCGGCTGAAGACCGGTCCTTCGCGTGATGCGGAAAAAATCGCAAGAGATTTATAATTAGTCACCAAATAGCTGACCAGCTCTCGCCACACCATGACAGTAACTTTTCGACTTTCTCTACTAAGATGTTTATCTGGATGAACCGAAAACACAATCGCAGTAGTTCTCCCTTTACTACCTTAGCCAAACGAGCGAAACGTAAGGCAATAACCACTGGAGCCGGGCAACCCAACTATTGACCAAAGACATGATTCGGAGCCGATGCATATAATACTATATTCGTGATGACGAATTGTACTATAAAAGTGTTCGGACTTACTTTATGTACGTGGCTGAATGGAGCCCCTGGAGATTTAGGTCGTACCGAGGTGTACACGGCAATTGGACAAAAAGAGGGAAGACTGATTAGGAAATGAGCCAGTACTGGATAGGTTTGGCGAAAAAACTATTTCCATTATAGTTTGATTGATACGTCAAAACGTATTTGTGCAAAAAATGCGATAAGCATCAAGGCTATTTTACATGCCAAGCACAAGGGAAAGCTGTGTACGGGTCCTAAAAGAAGGAAGATGTGATCTTTAAAGATCCTTTAGATACTCCACCGCACGTCTACGCCGCTTTTCTCCTTGGTGTGTTATCCTTCGAAAGGATCAACGATCGGGTTTTCATGAGGGGCCTGGGAAAAGGGCCCTTGGTACCGTTGAAAGGTGATGTGAGTTGTAAGGAACCTGAAAAAATAAAAATAAGAAAAAAGAGGATATATGCATCCAGGTAGGGTCAAGCCGTATTGTGGACTTTGTCTTTAATATGCCTCCATCTTTGCCCATGGTATCTTTAGTGTGTAATTATGTACGCGTGGTACATATGCCGCAATGCTGTTGGGGCTGAGACGGAGGCCGAATTGCTAATCGAGCCCCTGACGAGCTGGACTGTCATTCTGCAGGGTAGTCTGGACTCGTTTGACAGCGTCCAAGGGCTTGGCCGCCGATGTGACATTTGGCTTGATAAGGCAGCCCTGTACTGCCGCTACTAGGGCCGCGGTTTGCTCCTCAGTATGGAGGGAGTGTTCCATGTTTCCATTGACTGATATAACACTGCATGTTCTGGGCATCTTGAGTTTGAGATAGGCATAGTGTGGGACCGCATTGAGGCGAGCGAACGCGGTTCGTCCGAGCAGTGCATGGTAGCCACTGCGGAAAGGGACGATGTCGAAGATCAAGTCTTCACTTAGGAAGTTGTCCGGTGAACCGAAGACGACTTCCAATGTGATTGAGCCCATGCAGCGGGCCTCTACACCAGGTATTACTCCTTTAAAGGTAGTTTTGGTGGGCTTGATTCTTGATGGATCAATACCCATTTTGCGGATTGTGTCCTGATAGATCAGGTTAAGGCTGCTGCCCCCGTCCATGAGGACTCGCGTGAGGTGGAATCCATCAATAATTGGATCGAGGACCAACGCGGCCGAACCTCCATGACGGATACTGGTCGGATGGTCTCTGCGATCGAAAATGATCGGACAAGCTGACCATGGGTTGAATTTCGGGGCGACTGGCTCTATTGCCTAGACGTCCCTTAACGCTCTTGCGCTCTCGCTTGGGGATGTGACTAACATACATCATATTCATCGTTTTGACCTCGGGGGGAAATTTCTTCTGTCCCCCTATGTTCGGTGGGTGAGGCTCCTCATCGTCGTCCTCGCTGGGCGACCCTTTCTCCTTATGTTCGGTATTTAACTTACCGGCCTGTTTAAAGACCCAACAACTTCTGTTGGTATGGTTGGCAGGCTTGTCGCGGGTGCCATGAATCTGGCAAGGTCGATCAAGCATTCGGTCCAAGCTAGATGAACCGTCTTTATTTCTTTTGAATGGCTTCTTCCGCTGACCGGATTTGGAGCCACTGAGTCTGGCGTTGACCGTCGTGTCTTCGGTATTGTCATTATTGCTTTGATGCTTGTGTTTGTTGCATCGGGGTCTGCCGTTGCCATTTCTGGCTTCAGAACTGCCGGCGTTGCTGGTACTATTGCCGCTATGGGCTAGCCAGCTATCTTCTCCTGCACAAAAGCGGGTCATAAGTGCTGTAAGGGCTGCCATGGACTTCGGCTTCTCTTGGCCGAGGTGTACGGCGAGCCATTTGTCGCGGATTCTGTGTTTAAAGGCTGCTAGGGCTTCGGCGTCCGGACAGTCGACAATCTAGTTCTTTTTAATTAAGAACCTGGTCCAGAATTTTCTGGCTGATTCTCCGGGCTGCTGGACTATATGACTGAGATCATCGGCGTTCGGAGGCCGGACGTAAGTGCCTTGGAAGTTGTCTCTAAAGGCATCTTCCAAGTCTTTCTAGTTTCCAATAGAGTTTTCTGGGAGGCTGTTTAACCAGTGCCGAGCTGGTCCCTTAAGTTTTAAGTGAAGGTATTTGATGGTGTGTAGATCATCATCGTGGGCCATGTGAATGTGGAGAAGAAAATCTTCAATCCATACCGCGGGATGTGTTGTACCATCATATGATTCAATGTTCACGGGTTTAAACCCTTCTGTGAACTGGTGCTCCATTACCTCATCGGTGAAGCATAGGGGGTGTGCGGCGCCTCTATATCGGGCCATGTCACAACGCAGTTTGGAAGAAATCCGTATGCGGTTTTTGGCCCGGGTGTGGTTGTGCTTGTTGCGCCAGGCTTGATAGCCGTCCTCTCACGCTGGGGCACGCGTCTGCGATCCGTAGATCGATCTGGTCTGACCGGCTCTATTTTCCAGGTCCTGGAGTAGGTCATAGGTGTATCCTGGAGCTGCTGTTTCTCTGCCTCTAGGGCGAGGTGGTGCAGGTTGGTGTCCGGCTTGAGTTGCCACTCTGTCCCGGCCATGTGGTGGTCGGCCAGGTCTGTCTGCAGTGTCACGTGCTGGCAGTGTGGGCTCCAGGGCCTCATCGTCGAATTGGGCTAGTAGCTTCCGCTTCGAGTAGCTCTTTGTTGGGCGTTCTAGGCCGTATTCTTCGGCTACCAGGACTTTATTCCATCTGTCATTGAGCGTATCCTGTTCGGATTGGAGCTGTCACTGCTTCTTTTTTAGGCTTCTCGTGGTTGCAGTTAGCTGGCGCTTAATGCGTTCTTGTTCAAGGGGTTCCTCTGGCACGATGAAATCTTCGTCGCCGAGGCTTACCTTGTCTTCGGAGAGTGGTAGATAGTTACTATCCTCCGAGTCTTCGTTCTCAACCGGCTCGTCAGGGTCAACTTGCCCGTCCTCCTGATCATCCTGTTCGTATGTTGGTTCGATGGGGGCTTCTTGGTCTTCGATGTTCTCCGGAGTATTATTGTCCCCGGTGCCGGTGTTGCTATCTTTTTTGTGACAAGATTTAGAGCGGCGCTGCTGACGTCGACACTTGGATGGTATCTCAGGAGGTTCGTGTCAGGACCCCGATCCTAAGTCACACTGACCTAGCATGTAACACATCATATCACTTTGCGGCCTCACGCACGGTATTCCCACGGGTGCCACCTTACCTGGCCCGGGACCGTTTGCGCCTTTTGGCTCACGTATATGACAAAGAAGCCGGGTCGACATGACTAGTTGTATTGGCACTAACTTACAGGGACAGGCATACATGACCCAGCAACGAACATGTCAGTCATCAACGTATGAACCCAAGTCATAGCAAGCAACAAGGACTTAATGGAATAATGCGTGACATTTCCCCGAAGGGACAGACACAGGAACGAAGAAGGACACATGCCGGCTAGCCTAAGTGTTCCGGAGCAGTAGCAAGCTACCATGGCTCAGTGGAAGCACTAGGAGACATTTCTTGGTAAGAGAGGCTACCAAGATTAAACAGGTAGGTTGTCACACATACCAAGCATTTCAATAACATACACACAATATGCTCGATATGTGCAAATACAACATGGCATCACAACAAAACTCTACGACTCAAAGTATTTATTCATTAGGCTCCGAGGAGCCAGATATTACAAACATGGGTCTGATGACCCAGCATTCAAGTCATACAAGCAATAAGCACATGCGGAAGCTTAACTTGTTTGAGTACAGACAACTATAAATGAAAAAGGCTGAGAAGCCTCACTATCTACAAGACCCTGCCGAGGGCACAAGATTGTAGCTGAGGTAACAAGCTAAACGTCAAAGTCCACGCGGAACTACTAGTGAGACTGAAGTCTCTCTGCAAAACATAAATTAGGCAAACGTGAGTACAAATGTACCCAGCAAGACTTACATGAGAACTAGCTACATATGCATCAGTATCAACAAAGGGGTGGTGCGGTTTAACTGCAGCAAGCCAGCTTTGATTCAGTGGCTATCCTGAACTACGTCTGCAAGTAACTCTTTTGAGGTGGCGCACACGAGTCCACATATTCACCAATCAATACACCACTATGGGTCCGCTCCCGTCTCCCTATGGGAACGCCATCCATAGCACTCACGCTTATCTTGCGCATTTTAGAATATCCACTTTCACTTGTCTATGAACTGTATAAGCAACCAAGTAGTCCTTTACCGCAGACGCGGCTATTCAAATATATGATGTTAACCCTGCTGGGGTGTACTTCTTCACACACGCTCTCACCACTTATCGCCGTTTACACGACATGTACTCGGCAACCTTCAAGCGGAAGCCCGGCGAGGGTGTCGGCCATGACCTGACTAACCACACAAGTCCCTAATCCAGGTTTATTACCTATTCAGGTTCCATCCGTAGGGAGTCCGGCCGAGGTTTCCACATACGACCCTGAACGATGTGTGCAGGGTTCTCGGGTCACCAAATGGGTGACTCGGTACACCGGGCCACGTGCCTACCGCATCACAGGCCACACCTTAGGTCAGCACTGCGCACGGCCTCCAGCATACTACAAACACCAGAAACTACTTGCAAATCCCGGATAGAGGATAGGGGCGGTTAATAAGTCGAGAGGGTCCATTGGTTTCAGGCCCAACGCGTGGTAGTAGCTGATCTTAAATCACATACACAGATCTCAGTTCCTAAGGACGGTTCCAATGAAACAACCCACCATTGCTCCTACATGGCCTCTCATCGATACCTTTACCAAATCGTGTTCACACCCTTAGCTCACACACAGTAGGACATGTTCATCACCATTCCAATTCATCCCCGATGAATCGGACCTGACTCAACTCTAAGCAGTAGCAGGCATGACAAACAAGCATGAATGAGTAGGCACAACAGGGCTCAAACAACTCCTACTCATGGTAGTGGGTTTCATCTATTTACTGTGGCAATGACAGGTCATGCAGAGGAAAGAGGTTCAACTACCACAGCATTTAATAGTTGAATTGTTGTTGTCCTAATGCAGTAAAAGAGAGCAGGAACGAGAGAGCGGGATTCTATCGGAATGAACAAGGGGTTTTGCTTGCCTGGCACTTCTGAAGATAGTATAGCTCTTCATCGGTGTCATCGATTTCATCGTCGGAACCACGTCTACTGAGAGGGGTCAAACACCGGTAACAGAGAAGGAACACAATCAATGCAATGCAACAATATGATGCATGATCATGACATGTCAACATGCTGTGATTTGAGCTAATGCAACTAGCAGCAATTTAAATGGAGCTGGTTTGAACACAAGATTCAAATTCAAACTCCATATGTGTATATTCGAATGCCATTTATTTGATTTGCCCTAAACAGTAGTCATAAGTTGTCCTAACATGCATGAAAATTGTACAGATGGATACATTGGATTTTTGTAATCATTTTTCATATATAAATTATTTCATTTGGAGTTATAGATTAATTTCTATGAATTTTTTAAGTTTAAGCCTTTTCCTGGATTTTCTAATTATTTAGAATTTAACTAATTCCAGAAAATGAATTACTGTGTTAGCAGCATGTCAGGACCTGGCCCGTGGGTCCCACACGTCATTGACTCAGTTAACTAACATGTTTTAAAAATAAAAACCTAATCTAAAGATTAATAGGGCTGGGCCCACTGTCAATGACTTGGGTGGTGGTTAGTGGCTAGACTAATCTGGCCACATCAGCGGGTTAGCACCGGCGATGACTGGCGCACGGCGGCGTTGGTCGTCTGGCCAGCTCCATCGTCGGGAGGACGCGCGGCTAGGCGCGTTGGGAAGCTGGCACTGCGGCGCCCCGTCTGGTGGTGGTGGCAGGTGCTGGGGTGGTCTGCAGAGGCGGCGGCAACGTCGGCGGCGGCGACCGAAGCTCGGTCAGGTGCGGCGACAGCTCTAGAGCAGGTGCTCGGCCGGGTTAGCATGCCAGAAGTGGCCCGCGGTTCCTATCAGGGCTACTGGGCACCTAGGGACGACCAAATGGTTACCGAAGGCTGCCGACGATGAGCAAGTGCGGCGGCGACCTACGAGTATCGGCAGAAGGATGGTTATGGCGAGCAAAACGCAACGGGGTTAGAGGTAATCGACGGCGGAGCTCACAGCGAGTCGGATGAGGCAAATGACGAGCTCAGGGAGGCGGAGATGGCGGCGAATCGATGCATGCGGTTTCCGGACACCAAGGAGGAATAAGATGAAGCAGCTGGCGATGCAGGCCGTCCCAGCGCTCGGGGCCAGGGTGGGGCGAAGCGGCAGACGATGGCGGAGCTTGCAGACGAGGTGGGGAGGCGAGGGGAGCACAGTGGCTGCAAGGGCAATGAAGGCCAGTGACGGTGCCGCTCGGGCGGTGAGAGAGAGAGAGAGCCAGGGGAGGGGAGAGGCCACAGGTGAGGAAGAGAGAGGCCAGGGGGTGCGTGGCGTCATCTAGAGTTGTCCAGGGCGTCGGTAGAAGAAAGGAGGTGGCCGTTGGTGGCCCCGCGCGTGCTAGCGCACCGCGGGCACACGTCCTCATGCCCACTGGCACGAGGTTGAGGACAACTGGTGCTAGCCAGTGGATTGGGCCGGCACAGTGCCAGGCCGGCTGGGCTGGACAGGTAAGCCAGATGAGTTTCTAACCTTTTCTATTTTTGTTTCTGTTTTCTAATTTGCACTTTGTTTTTATCCCGTTTTAAAAACCAAATCAATTTTATAAATCCTGAAAATATTCATGAGCACTTTCTGAAATATTTCAGTGCCCACAAATAGTTCAAACATTATTTGAGCATTTAAATTATTTATAGTGTTTAAATGCCCAAAGTCAAATACAATATGATTTAATTCAAAAATCCAGGAATGACCTAGAAATATGTTCATCATTTTGGCAGAGGTTTCCAGCTTTATCAGAAATCATGAACATTTTCAAAGGGAATTTTGGGTTCATTGAAAATGATTTTATTTGAGCCTATTTGAATTTGTTTGGTGCTAGGGTTTGGTCATTCCCATTTCAAGTTTAAATGAAACTTAAACATGATGCAACACAAGATGCTAGCACTAAGCATTACCAGAACTAGGGATGTGACAGTTCGTCCTCGACTGGGTCCTTCTCACCATCGCCGTCATCATCTTTGGGTGTGTCCACCATGTACACGTCGTATGAGGAACTGGCCGTCCAGCGTCCGGTGACCGGCGGGTTTTGGCCTTGCTCATCTCCGGCATCATCATCCATACCGTCAATGTCTTTGGAGGCGTAATCGAGCATGTCAGTTAGATCCTCGAAAGTGGCTATAAAGTGGGTGGTGGGTGGGACATAAAATTCCCCGCTCTCAGCCCCTAACATGGGCTGGGCATAGTTCGGTAGTGATTCTTCTGCAATGGCGAGGGATCACATTAAGTCCAGGGCCTCGTTTAAGAGCGAGGTTTGGACGGGGAAGCGAGAGTCCTTGGAGTTGGGCGGGACTGAAGTTTCCTGGCCGAGCTCACATGACGCGGACCTCGAGAGTTCGGAGCTGGTGTCTGGAGGCGAGTCCGGCTTCATGATGTAAGAGGGAGCCTGGCGTAACCCCGGGCATGCCGGTGACACGACCCCCTCCGGTTCTCCGATGACAAGCTCCGTAACTGCAGAGAGTCTGGCGGGCTTTAACCTTCCGTCTTCGGACCTGGTGATGTGCTCCGGATCTAAGGCCAGAGCGGTGGTTGGGGCCGTGAACCCTTGGAACATAGTGTCTCCTCGGATATCAGCATCATAGTTCAGATTTCCAAAACTGATCTGATGACCAGGGGCGTAGCTGTCGATCTGCTCAAGATGACCAATCGAGTTGGCCCGCAGTGCGAAGCCACCGAATACGAAAATTTGGCCGGGGAGAAAAGTCACTACAAGAAATATGTCAACTTGTGACCCTCACTATTGGCCGCTGAAAGGTCATAGTTTTTCATTTGCGACCTTTTTTGACCAAAAACAGAAGGTCGAAAGCTGGCGGTCGTAAACTGAAATTAACGACCTTCTCTGTGAGAAGGTCGTAGACATTTACGACCAAAATATGCCTAGTGTTTTGTTTTGGTCACTAGAAACCTCCCCAGGCCACGTAGGCATCCAACGTGGCAAGCTGATGTGGCACAAGAATCAGCCCGGTCCAGTTCTGTCGTCTTTACGGGCCGAGCCCATTTATTATTGTTTTTCTATTAGCTACATGGGCCAAGCCTAAGAATTCAGCCTTTTTTATTTTCTAGGAAGTGGCCTACTGTACATTTCGTTTTTGGTCCTCAATCATTTCATAGTTCATTTCTATTTTGGGCCTCCATAACAAACTTTCAAAAACTTGCTCACGAGACACACGGTTATTCCAGCGACAGTGAAAAAGAGAGGAAATTAAAACAAGCATGCATCAAGAGCATTTCATTTCTTTCAACATCGGGACTTTTGAAACAGCCACAGGCACATAGTAGGTACATTCAACATAGACAAAATTAACATCAAGATGAAGCAACAAAGGGCAGTCTGAGAACATGAACTACATGGCACACAGTAGCTTCCATTTCTACCAGCAGCAGCAGCCGCCTGAAAGAGAGGAGGGACTACCAAGGAGCTAAACTAACAGCGACCATCCATCATAAATTGGTGACTTCAGCAATAAGCGGCAACAACGACATTCCAGAGACCCCCTTCCCCCACTGTTGCTTGGTGTGCCGCATCACTAGTCACCCTGCACACAGCAAGTTTTCATGTGTTTAGAGCAGATCAACATGTTGAGCAGTTAGGGAAACACTGTTGCTTGGAGGTGTTTGGCGTGAATGTTATACCTATGGGTAGTTGTAAGCATCGATCTTCTTGGTGTACTCGGCCTTGAGCATCTCAGCCTTGGCAACATAGGGAGACTTCTCCTTCAATTCATTCAAACAGAGGAAAAAACAGCGGAAATGTTAGTGTGGTTCAAGGCAATAGATTCCTGGATAACAATTAACAGAAGAATAATTGAACAAATCGTGAGAAATGGCATGGTGAATTTGGAAACTAAAATTTGAGCAGTATTTTGAATCGATGAGTAGCTCTGTAAGATGTCGTGCTAGCTCCAACATTGACACGAAATTCGTTGGGTGTCTTTGTACCACTCCAACATTTAAAAATGTGCCATAACTTCTCAGGAAGGGAATTCTTTTGAACCGCAATAATGCAATTCATGCTGCTTTAAAATGTGAAGCGAAATTGACAACGAGCATAACAGTAGGAAAAACTTATATCATAGATGTTCAAGACAGCATAACAAGCTTGAACTGATGTTTAGCAGCAACCAAGCTTCAGCCATACAAAGTGTATGCAGTACTAAAAGAAGTAGTAAGAACAAAGAACAGATGACATGTTTCTCAAAAAAGAAAAATGAACAGATAACATGACTGATTTGGGTTAGAGGATGCAACATGAGCACATCTTCAACTCCTCTTTTTGAGTAAAAACTGACAAAGAACAACCTAACAGCGGAGCTGAGTGCCAACAGTAAACGAACACTAGCTAACAGAATTGTAAACAGACTATCACCAGCCTTCCATCAGACCAACACATGATCATTAAGATTGCACAATTTGTAACCTATTCCTGACCCAGAAAAATAATGCTCGAATCCTGGACACAAAAGATTCAACCAAGCTCTATTGGCCAACATGGTGAAAGCCGATGGAACAAGAAGTACTGCTTGCCAGTTTTTGATAGAAAGAATTTTACATTTCAGCAATAGGATCAAGGTGTGTACTGAACATGAAACATCAAAATATTGTATCAGAGAGAGGGGGGCAAAGAATCTTAGTCAAACTAAAGAAAGGATCTCCATTGTCAAATGGGCAGAGGCAGTCATGTAGATAGATATTCCTTCACCTAAGGTTCAGTTAAGTGCAGGAAATATGAAAGATCCATTTTCAGAGAATCATTACCCAGTCATACTCTCCGCGGACCCTTTCCACTCCATACTCCATGCCTACATACACTCCAGCAACAGCACCTGTAGATTAATCGAAGAAGCATCCAAATCCATCAGCGAACATGAGAAGTACGGATGAACGATTCAAGTGACTCATTTGAGCCAAATAAAACAACAGAGTAATACTCTTCTACTTAGTTACCCCAATATGCGCCCTCCTTGCACATTTTTTCCAGCTCCATAAAGGACCAGAATACCATATTAGTACACTGTAGATGATAGATAGATAGTTAACGCATGTGCAGAAACAAGGCTATTGACTTTTCACTAATCCACAAGTAGAGAGCAATTATGCATAAGTAGTGGTTCAAGGCCTTAGACTTCTGGTTCAGCTGTTTGTTCTCCTACAAGGGTATGTTCAAGGCACCCCTATTGAACCAGTCTGAGCCGTTGAACATTTAGTCAGTTCCAACCAACGTGGAATATATCATCTGCCTATCAGACCACTACTATTAATACTGATATCTCGATGGTTTTGTGATGGAAATCAGCACTTAAGTGAGATAAACACAAACGCAGTGGAAATCAACACTTACTGTCTTCTCAAGCTTGCGCTTCGAGACACTCCCTACAAAGCAAAAGAAGATAATTTGATGTTACATTTCCCTGCACAGGACCAACAAAAGCTGATGTATGTCCCACTGTATGCTGTGAAAAACATTTGGTTCAAACTAAAATCTGGGCGTTTCTACCTTCATCATTCAGAAAAGAAGAAAAAAATCCTTCATTCTCTCAGGGAATGGATCTATCAGTTACCCTACACCATCGCCCAAGCTAGGCGATTTCCTGAGCACACAAGGAAAGAAACCAGAAGAATCTGCGGGGCGGAATAAATCAGAGATGGGATGCGTGGTTACCACTTTGGAGGCAGTCGAAGGCGTCCTCGGCGGCCACCCTGCAGGCGCCGACCTGCGCACATTATCCTACCGGCGTCCTCCCCCTCGCCGTCGTCTCTCCCTGGCCTGACCGGCTCCAAGGGGCATCCTGCCCATGGTGTCCCGGTGCTCGAGCGAGGACGACGTCCTGGATCTGGGCGGGAGAGAACACAAGGTGAGGAAGTGAGGGAGGGTTGTGAGGAGGAGGTGGGGAGGAGATTGAGTGGAGGGATGCACCTGAGCCCGCCATTCGCGACACCATGGCTGCCATGCTCGATCTGCAGCATAGCCGGGGCTCGAGGGGAGGGCGCGGTCGATCTGGTCGATGCACGCCAGATCTGTTCTGAGGGGAGGATGGAGCGGAGGTGACGGGGTCGCGGTGGTGTGCTGGGAGCAGCAGATCGCCGGGATCGGCCGAGGAGCACGCCGACGACGCGCTTCCTGGTTTCGCGGCTTACGCGGTTGTAGTGGTCGACGATGCTGAGCAGCACCAGCGGGTGCACCACCACCTTCTTGAACTGGGCCTCGAGGAGAGGAGGTGGTGGTCGTCGATGGTGGGGATGGGGGCGACGGCAAGGCCCATCTCCTGACTGATCGCGCTAAAAGGGGAGGGGAGGGAATTGGCTCATGAGATTTGGTCGCGAGGGGGCGACTGGACAGGAGGGGTGGTGGAAGGAGGATGGCCGCGCTGGGGCGATGGAGGAGGTCGGCCATGGTGGGGATGGGGAGGTGGCAGGGGGTTGGGATGGCAGAGAGGGAGGTCTCAGAGGGGAGAGGGGGATCTGGGAGGAGGTGGCGGCAGCAGGAGCCGAGGGAGGAGAGGTGGACGGAAAAGGGTTAGGGTTTGGGCTGCGGATGGATGGCTGGATGGAGAGGTGGAGAGTTGACGATGGATGGGCGCCATGTCATCGATCCGTGTGACAACTAAACCAACCAATAAGAATAGAGCACATATAATTGTGTTTTTTCTTTTGTTTTTCTTCTACTTTTACACATTAAAAAAATCAAAAAAATGGTCTCACATTGTGCACAAGTTTGTATCTTGGATGACAAACAATATTGACTAAGGAATTTTTCATTTTCTTTGCATGAAAAATTCATTTTCCATTTTTCGAGTGCCTAAAATAAGTTTTTTTGCGAAGAACCTACCGAATAATTGTTGCGAAATTGTACCAAATCAATTTTCTAAAATACTAGGCCATATTTAATGCATAATTTACCAAATGGTTGGGTGTCAAAAGTTTTTATCCACCTCTCGCGAAAAAGACAAATTTCTGCCGATTCAGCTGGAAGCGGGTCAAATTTGAACTGTAGCTGCCTTGTAGTTTGCTCTTTATTTTTTCCAAAAATCATTTCTAGGTACATAAGTATCTATTTAATCAGAGAAACACCAAAAAAATTCCAAGATTCAACCACTAGCTAGAAACGGTCATTCTCGCCGTTTTGACCGCATTTTGAAACGGGCATAAAAAATTAAAAAAAATCAAAACATTGGGAAACCTTCGCATTGTGTCATTATATGTGGCCAAGTTCCCAGGAAAAATAACAAACTTGTAATACGGCAATTATTTTAAAAAGTGTTCTCGTAAACGAGCTATCACGCAGGAGATCAATGGCTTTCAAGCCAAATAATCAATCTTATGGCCACATTCATGGCATAGTTTGTTCAAATGATCTCATATTGTGCACAAGGGTGCATATTGGAATGACAAACAATATTGCCTAAGGAATTTTTCATCTTCTTTGGACGAAAAAACCATTTTCCATTTTTCGAGTGCCCAAAAGGAGGTTTTTTTGTGAAGGACCTCCCAAATAATTGTTGCAAAATTGGACCGAATCATTTTTATAAAATACTAGGACATATTTAATGCACAATTGACCAAATGGTTGGGTGTAAAAAGTTTTGATCCACCTCTCATAAAAAGACAAATTCCGTTGATTCAGCTGGAAGCGGGTCAAATTTGAACTGTAGTTGCCTTGTAGTTTGCTATTTATTTTTTCTAAAAATCATTTCTAGGTACATAAGTATCTATTTAATCAGATAAACACCAAAAACAATCCAAGATTCAACCACTAGCTAGGAACGGTCATTCCCGCCGTTTTGACCGCATTTTGAAACGGGCATAAAAAATTCAAAAAAAAATCAAAAAATTGGGAAACCTTCGCATTATTTCATTATATGTGGCCAAGTTCGCAGCAAAAATAATAAACTTGTAATATGACAATTCTTTTAAAAAAGTATTCACAGAAATGAGCTATCATGTGTGAAGATTCATGGCTATAAAGCCAAATGATCAATCTTATGGCCACATTCATGGCATAGTTTGTTCAAATTATTTCATATCGTGCACAAGGGTGAATATTGGAATTCCAAACAATGTTGCCTAAGGGAGTTTTCATTTTCTTTGCACGAAAAATTCATTTTCCATTTCTCGAGTGCCCGAAATGACGTTTTTTGTGAAGTACCTACCATATATTTGTTGCAAAATTGTACCAAATCAATTTTCTAAAATACTAGGACATATTTAATGCACAATTGACTAAATGGTGGGGTGTAAAAAGTTTTGATCCACCTCTGGTGAAAAAGACAAATTCCCGCGATTCACTAGGAAGCGGGTGAAATTTGAACTGTAGCTGCCTTATAGTTTGCTCTTTATTTTTTACAAAAATCATTTCTAGGTACATAAGTATCTATTTAATCAGAGAAACACCAAAAAAATTCCAAGATTCAACTACTAGCTAGGAACGGTCATTCCCGTCGTTTTGACCGCATTTTGAAACAGGCATAAAAAATTCAAAAAAAAATCTAAAAATTGGAAAACCTTCGCATTGTGTCATTATATGCGGCCAAGTTCCCAGCAAAAATAATAAACTTGTAATACGACAATTCTTTTAAAAAAGTGTTCTCATAAATGAGCTATCATGCGTGAAGATTCATGGCTATCAAGCCAAATGATCAATCTTATGGCCACATTCATGGCATAGTTTGTTCAAATGACCTCATATCATGCACAAGGGTGCATCTTGGAATGACAAACCATGTTGCCTAAGGAAGTTTTCATTTTCTTTGCACGAAAAATTCATTTTCCATTTTTCCTATGCCCAAAATGAATTTTTTTGTGAAGGACCTACCATATATTTGTTGCAAAATTGGACCTAATAAATTTTATAAAATACTAGGCCATATATAATTCACAATTGACAAAATGGTTGGGTGTCAAAAGTTTTGATCCATCTCTGGTGAAAAAGACAAATTCTTACCGATTCAAAGCAGAAGCGGTCAAATTTAAACCGCAATGCCTCATAGTTTGCTATTTATTTTTCCAAAATCATTTCTAGTTACATAAGTACCTATTTAATCATGAATACATGGTTTGGTGGCGATACGTCGAGGTTTGACGGTGGCGAGGGCTCCAACTCTAGAGCTGCCAAACTAGCATGCCCGCCCGCAAGTGGTCACCACAGGACTGCATGCTGCCATGTGTTCAAGGCGGCCTAGGCATGGCTAGTGGGTTGGGCACTCCCTGTAGGTGCTAGGAAGAAAATCACAACATAAGATTCTCACGGGAGACCGATCGATGCTAAAACATGAATAAGCAGCCAAGTGTTTGATTAGCGGACGGAAATGCACATGGCTAATGTGCGTGAGCTTTAATGAGGATGATCGCCACTTAAAAGACCGCCTTTCACAAATTTTCAGCTCAAAAGGAGGATTCTAGGTGGTACTTGCTTTGCAAAGTACCACATCGACATAAATACTAATGTTGAAGCTGGGCTCAAAATAATGAATGGATTGAGCTGGCATTTGGTGGAGGATGGTTATTCGGGCATAGGAAAGCATCAGAGAAAGTGTATACCATTTGGACATGCCAAAGTGGTACTTCCTTCACAAAGTGTTTTTCTAATGAATAGGAAAATGAATATTTTTGAATTATTTTGAACTAGGCAAGGAATGTTTTTACATATTTGATGAAGATATGACCCAAAGAATTTGTGAGATTTTTTGTGAATTTTGGGAATGATGTAAATATAGGTTCCTTCACAACCTAGGGCAAAACTGCCACATGGACATGACACATAGGCAAATCGATGAGGTGGCGCCTAGTCATAGCAACCCACCACAATTTACAAGGTTATGACCATCTATATTGGTCATGATCAGCTAGAAATAAGGCAGCGGACCAGTGCTATCTGCTTTATGACCATTTCATGTAAGGAAATTACGACCTTTCTAACCAAAATGGTCGTTATAGTTTAGGGTTTGGAGCTCCCCGAACAGCTTTTGACCAATTGGTCTAAAATGGTCATAGATCTATGACCAATTCTTTCAGGGTCACTGACAGAAGGTCACTAGTTGACATATTTGTAGTGAGTCTCCTTCACGGCGGCATTGTTGTAGATGATTGCTGGAGCCATCGAGCCTTCTGACGACGGCACAGTGGAACTCTCAATGAAAGCACCAATGTCGGTGTCAAAACTAGCAGATTTTGGGTAGGGGGTCCGAACTATGCATCTGAGGATCGAAGGTAATAGGAGACGGGGGACATGATGTTTACCCAGGTTCGGGCCCTCTTAATGGAGGTAATACCCTACTTCCTGCTTAATTGATCTTGATGAGAATAGGGGTTACAAGAGTTGATCTACCTTGAGATCGTAATGGCTAAACCCTAGATGTCTAGCCTGTATGATTTTTTGTGATTACCTCTACGGACTAAACCCTCCAGTTTATATAGATACCGGAGGGGCCTAGGGTTGTACAGAGTCAGTTTACAAAGAAAGGAATCTTCATATCTGAACGCCAGGCTTGCCTTCCACGCAAAGGAGAGTCCCATCCGGACACGGGGAAAGCCCTTTATCTTGTATCTTCACGGCCCACCAGTCCAGCCCATGTCACGTAGCTCGGATGCCTGGGGAGCCCCTAATCAAGGACTCCCTCACATACGACGCCTTTAGCAAATAGAACTTCATAATGCGTGTCTGGTACATGTACTCGATGCATGACTTGTCGGCGTATGCACTATTCGTTGGATGGTGTGTGCATGGAAGGTTTCCGTGCCCCACATGCAAGGGAGCTCTTGAGTTTCGTTATTTCAGCCGGGTCGTAAAGTTTTCTTGCTTCGACATGCATAGAGAGTTCCCGGATCCTCGCCATAAGTTCAGAAAGACAAGAAGAACTTCATCGAGGTAGATTTGTCAAAACTCGCACCACCGCGCTGACCGGACAAGAGACCCCGGATCGCTTAAATGCACTTTGAGCGACACGCAGATCTGTGGTATTTCAAGGTATAATTCAAAACACGCCTAGACTCGTAAGACATGCTTGTGGGATCTACCTTACTAAAGACCTCCTTTGCCCACACAACATCGACGTGATGCACATCCGAGAAGAATATCGCCAGGCACTTTTGGTACATTGTTCAAGATAGATGGAAGTCAAAGGATAATACTAAGGCTAGAGTCGATCCGGAGGCTCTATGTGATAGGCCGTTACAAAACATGAAAGAACCGAAAGGAAAGCGGAACAGGACGAAGGCAAAGGCATGGTTCAATCTTGGAAGGCCAGCTATGAGGGAAATTATCTTGTGGGTGCAACAGTAGTTGATGTTCCCCGATGGGTATGCGCGAATCTAAAGAGGGGAGCGAGTCTTGATAAATTGAAGATATTTGGTCTCAAGAGTCATGATTGGCACATATGGATTGAGCGGGTAATGTCGGTGATGTTGCGTGGCTTCATCCCTTAGGATTAATGGCTAGTACTGGCAGAGCTGGATTATTTCTTTTGTGTTCTCTGTGCGAAAAAACTATCGCCTGGCCTGCTAGAAGAAATGCAAGAGTTGGCGCCGGAGTTGATCTGCAAGTTAGAGAAGATCTTTCCGCCGGGCTTCTTTAATCCAATGCAGCACTTGATTTTGCATCTCCCGACCGAGGCAAGATTGGGGGGGCCCGTGCAAAATCGTTGGTGCTACGCCTCTGAGAGGATGCAGAAGACGCTATGAGCAAAATGTAAAATTAAACATAGAATTCAAGCATCGATGGCTGAGGCATTCATTACCAAGGAGGCGACAAACTTCATGACAACACACTACGAAGCCAAAAACCGTCATTTGCATAATCCGAAGCCTCGGTACAATGCTGACGAACCTAAAAAGGGTGGATCCAACCTCAGCCTATTCAAAGGGGATCTCGCACCAGCCGGTGCTTCTAATTCCTTAACGTTGGATTTTGAAGAATGGCAGATCATTTCGTTGTATATCTTCACCAACCTAACAGAAGTGCGGCCGTACATCGAGTAAGTTCTCGGTACATTGTTTCGCAACTTCTACTTCCTTTGAACTGCTCTTATTCCCGGATAAATTTGATACAGTCGATACGTCGCCAAATTCTCGTATGGAGCGGTGATCCAAAAGGATTCCATCGAAGAGTATGAGCTTCTGGCAAAGCATGGACGCGGCTATCCCGGTTTCATCTCTTGGTTCAAACAAACGGTAATTTCCATTAGACAATTTCATTTCTTCGTCTAATTTGCGACTAATGCATTTCGTATTAAACTTGTTGGCTAATTCAGAGTTAATGGATGCTGAATTGAGACAAGCCACTAATGGTTTTGACTTTAAGGTCCGTTCATTTGACAAATACGACATCAACAGGTATCGCTTTCGTACCTATGGCAAAGAGCTATCTATGGCTGACTGAAAGTCTATAAAATGTTGTGTCTCTGCTATCGGCAAAGGAGATAATAAGTATTATGGAAGAGTTGAAGCAATTTATGAACTTCAATTCTATGGTGCAAACCCACCAAACGTTATAGTCTTCAAATGTTATTGGTTCCAGCCGAAGGAGACTAGAAGGACTCATGAACACTTAGGGCTAGTGGAAATCAAACAAAGCACCCATTTGGATGTTCCCGATGTCTATATTATGGCTCAACAGGCAACCCAAGTTTTCTATCTACCGTGGGCCTATCAAAGTGATCCGAATCTCAATGGTTGGGATGTCGTTTATGAAGTGCTGCCACGTATTAGACCACCTCCCCCCAATGAAGAGGATTATGTACCTCACATTAACCCAGACAGATATGAAGGAGAATTATTTCAAGAAACACGTTGTCGGATTTCGGGTTCCGGCAGACCCTCTAGGTTCGAACTCTGGGGTGCACGCGGAGATCTCGCCCCTACCTACCTGCACCTCATCTCCTCGCAAGGATCTAAAACTACCAAGAGAACAACACAAGAGACACAAGGTTTATACTGGTTCGGGCCACCATTGTGGTGTAACACCCTACTCCAGTGTGTGATGTGGTGGATTGCCTCAGGGGCTGATGATGAACAATACAAGGAAGAATAGCCTCGCGAGGGTCTGTTCTTGGCCGGTGGGACGAATTGCTAGGGGGAGTTCGGTATCTCTCTCTCTCTCTCCCTTTTGATGCATCTACCCTGTGGGTGTCTAGTCCTATTTATAGGCAGAGGCCCTGGGCCTCTTCCCAAATATTGAGCGGGAAGGGCACCAACAATTGGCCATTTTGAAGGGGAACATCCGTACACTTATCCCGACTAAAGTTGGTCCTCACCGTCAAAGGCTCGTGGTGACGCCGCTTGGGCTCCACGATGACCTACTTCCTGCCGCTATGATGGTCTTGGTCTTGTTGCAATCAAACGGGTGCCTTTGCTTGATACTCTCGCGCTTGCCCCTTTGCACCAAAGAGGAAATGAGGACACCGCGGGCCGGGCGCCTACCGGCACCCTTGGTCGTCATGGTTTGCGCTATGGGCACCTCGTGAGGTACCCCGCTTGATCTCTCCGGCCTCGCGAGCCAGCCTAACGAGGCCGTGCTCGAGGAAGCTTGTCGACCGCCTTCACGAGGCTTGGCCCTCGCGAGGGTCTTGAGCTTGTGTTGATGAAGACGGGTCTGTACCGGGCCACCCTTGAGCCACGCCGCAGGCCGCAGTGTGCAAGTCTCGGTACCCCTGCCCGTAACGCCGACAATAGCCCCGGCCAAAGGCGCTACGACTTGGCCGAGCGGAGAAGCGGCGGGGCAGCGCCGCCGCTGGCCCTAACACCGCGGCGTTTTGGGCGCCAGCGTGGCGGTTGATTGGACGTGGGCGCTTTTAGCGATCGCGAATCGACAAAAGTGCGGCACCCGCTCAGGCTTTGCCTCCTTGCCTACTCCGTCATTGCCCGTAACCCCTTTCCTGCGCTTCTTCCTTTCGCTTCAAATTCCAGATCTACTTCACCAGCTGGTTCTAGCAAGACATGGCGCCGCTGCACTCCTACTGGAGCTTGGTACTCACCCGCCTTTGACTCCCCGAACGTGTCGGAGAAGAGTTTGCCCGAAGGCTGCCAGATGATGGCGGCGCAAAGCAACGACGGGCAGCGGTGTTTCGTGGCTGGCTGCGCTTCTTCCCGAGGACCAAGGAAGCACCTTCTATCCGCTTCTTCGTGAGCGCCCATTGCTGCCGGTCCGGTGCCTCCTTTTCTCGAGTTCTTCTTTCTCGTCCTCCGCCATTACAAACTGCAAGCTCGTGACCTCCACCCCAACTTCGTTTCTTCCGCGATCTTCGCTTACTATTGTGAGGCTCATTCGGGTGCAGCCCTCATGCCCTCTGGCTGCGCCACTACTTACCTCCGGTCTCGCCCCTATCTCCGCTGGTGCGAAGCCACAGATGGCAGCTCCAACGCCATCTCAAGCCCGGAAGAGGATTGAGGGCTTCAGGAGCAAGTGGGTCATGGTAGATGTCACGATCCATCCTCGGCTAATTCTGCCCACGGAGCAGCCTACGGCCACCAAGACTGGTCTCGACGAACTCGTGGATCCTCGCCAAGCCGGTGCTAGAGAAGATGAACGCGACTGTGGCCGGCAACATGGCGACGACGGTTGACCGGGCGCCGCTTCCCGAGGGAGTTCCTCGAGCACTGTGTGGCCCCGCTCAAAGATTGGCCTCGCGCGGAGGCCCCGCCCGAGCCCCTGCAGCCTTGGCCGACGAAGATCTGGCCGCAGTCCTCCAATCTTGGTCTGGGAGACGGGTGAGGCTAGAGGGCGCCTGCACTTCTGCTCCTTCGAGATGATTGGGAGCAGGCGGTGGACTCCATGCCTGCCTTTCAATGGGGACGGCCTGTGTCTGCAGAGGTTCCCGAGACCCGCGGCCTCGGGCGACGATGAACGTGTTCCTCCGCGACTCCAATGAAGAGGAGGAAGAAGAGGAGCGGAAGAGGGTCCACTCGAGGTGACCGACGGGAGTCGAGAGCGCCTCCCGGCCAGCAGTCCCACGCCTCGCCTCTTGCCAAGTGACGACGAGGATGGCAATGAGCGGGCGGCGAGAGCTTGCCCCGATCCCAAGAAGGACAGGACTGGGCTGGTCCTCGCTGGTCTGCCCTGCCCAAGGCGATCCGCAGACGCGCCTCCGCCTCCCGGCCTCTTGAGGCTGATCCTCAGCCAGCTCCTGCCCAAGTTTGGCCGAGGTTGCTTGAGCTCATGAGCGATGACCAGAAGTGCTTGATTCTCGCTTTTATTCCTTGCTTTGTCGCTGAGGCTTGATATCTATATTCCTTGGTTAGGCCGGCGCCTGCGGCGAAGAAGCTGAAGGGAGCTCCCGAGGCTTCGTCTGGGGCAGTGCCTCCGCCCGCGAAAGAAGGTGACGGCAAGACACGGGCCTCTCCTGCCTGGTCATCCTCGCGAGGCCTGGTGGAGCTAGTGGGCGAGCTCAGCCCCATGGCCCAAGCGACTCCCGAGGTATCTCTGCTCGATGCCACCGCCGCACTGCCGGGCGCAGAAGGTCCCGCCAGATCCTGTGGTTACGCTGCCATCCTCTTCTCCTACTCCACCAACGGCTGTCTCTCCGACTCCTCCTACTGTCCTAGATCGTGCCGCTGAACCCGGACCGGCTGCGGCAAGATCTTCCGGCCCCGACCATCGCTGGTGGTCGGGCGCTTGAGCCTGCCTCCCACTGGGTTCGCCTGACGCTTCGATTCGAGCGGTGCTGGTTCAGGCCGCGACGGCTTGTGACGAGGAGAAGCAGACCGTCCTTGGGGCAAAGGCTTCTCGCGCCGCCGCCTTGGGGGAGGTAGCCGATGTCCGAGGTCGCTGCAAGGCGCTGGAGAGTGAGCTGCAGGGCTTGCGTGACCAGCTTGCCAAGGAGGCCCGCATTCGCCAAGAGAAGGAGGAAGACATGAAGGCTCGCGAGGCGGCCGTCAAGGACCGGGATGCCAAGCTTAACCGGTGCCGTGACCGCTTGGGTGCGCTGGAGCAAGAGTTGGAGGCGAAGATGGTCGAGCTGGGCGGGAAGGCGCGGGTCCTCGCCGAGGACCGCGTGGCCTTCGCGGAGATGGAGGCGAAGGCTCGCACTTTGCTGAGGTCGCTTTACGACAGCGGCCTGGAAAGCCCGCTGGCCGGCGCCGAGGACGGCCCTGCCAAGCTGCTTCCCTTCCTGGTCCGTGCCCTTGAAGATGTCACCCTTGGCCTTGGCCCCACGGCTGAGGCCGAGGCGCGTCTCTCGTTTTCCAGGCGCTGACGCTGCCCCTTACCCACGCCTACCTTCGCGATCCCAACGCCGACCTCGACAGCCTCGCTGGAGCCCGTGAGCGGCGAGCTTGTTGCTGCCGCTGCCGAGGCCGTGAAGGGTCGAGTGGAGGCTCACGGCGGTTCCGGCCTTCAAAGACTAAGCCGAAGTGAGGCGCTGCCGGTCCCGAGGCTTCACGAGGCGAACCCGCCACGCACAGCTCCACCGCCAACAAGTGACTCCTTTGTGGCTCCTGCTTACGCTTTGCACCGTGCAACATGCATCATGCCTCGGGAGGCGCGAAACTTATGCTCGGTGTTGTGACAAGAGTTATGGACTGTAATATTTGCTTTTGAATTCCTTTGAAATTTATGCTTTTCCTTCCTACTTGCTTATGTTCTACGCCGGCACAGCCCGCCCCACAAGATACCTCACCGCCATTAGCCCCGACCGAAACCAGGACGGGACCAAGGAGTGAGGGGCTACGACATGTTAGGCTCTGAGTCGCGATGCTCAGAGTCCCCTTGGCGCATGTACAGCAAGTAGGGAGGTGAGATGTATGGGTGAATTTACCATTCTACGTCTGCAGAGTCTGCCCAAGACACGCCAACCGCCATAGCCTTCGTAACTAAGGAGTAAGGGCTACGTGACCAGTTAGGCTCTTGAGTCGTGATGCTCGTGGAGTCCCCTTGATGTTCAAATGGCCTTTGTACCTTGGCTCCGCCGGGGAGGATTGCAGGACGAACCAGGCCCGAGGGGCCTGGCTGGGTGGCGTGCATTTGGGCATCACCAGCGCAGCCTCGTGCTCCAGCCCTCGCGCTGCACTCCCGAGGGGAGGCGCGATGATGAGGCCAGACATTGAGCTTTGGGCTCCCTGAGGTTGATGCGGAAGGGGGCCACCCTCAGTTGTTTATCACCAGCGCGGAGCATAGAGCTTCCGTATGTGTACGGGCATAGCCGCTCCTCGGCAGTGTCGTCATCCAGCGCGGAGCATGGTGCTTCCACTGGTGCGTGGGAGGGGGCTCCCCTCCGGGAGGAGCCCCCGGGGCATGTACAACCCCGCCCTGACACGTGGCTGGCACGGTAGGGCCTCAAGAGGTGTATCTGGGCACCCGTGAGCCAGCGCGGGACTCACGGGGCCCTACCTCAAGGCGGGTTGCGCCTGGCACTGGGCCTTAACTTGTGACGTGTTCCTGCAAATTTGGTTAGATGCCGACACTCTATGTCCTCGGGTCCCGGCCCTCGAGCGGGTCTCAGCCGTCGCTGGTATGCCAGGTCGCGATGCCGTGGACAAGGCCAGAGGGTGAGGGCTGGAGAGCCAGTAGGAGCCCATGAGTCGCGATGCTCAGGTACCCCCCTTTAATGTGCAAGCGGCCGACATGAAGGAAGAAGGGGTGTCGTGGACAGGCATCAAATAACAATCATGACGGGTCGAACGCACGACCCGAATAAACACAAGAGGGGTACATGCCGCTGGGTCTGGCCCGAGTGGCTTGGGGATGATGCAGCCCGAGGGGCGCCCCCGATAAGGTAAGCTAGGAACATGAAGTAAAAAGGATACACGCCGCAGGGATGGACCCACGCGGCCTGGGAATGATGCAGCCCTGGGGGGGGGCACTCCCAGCTGGAAATGAAACTTGAAGGATGTCACCTGATAACGTTGAAGACGAAGGATGCTCAAGAAGCGGACGTCGTGGGCTGCGGAAGCCGATCTTCACGAGCCCCTGTGCCCAGAGCCTCGGGAGGCTCCGGAGGCGCCTGGTGGCTCGCGACCATCTCCATCTCCGCCAGATTGCGGAACGCCTGGCCTCTTGAGCCTCTAGGATGCTCCCCATGAGGCGCCGGGCGCCAGCGGCCGCGTTGCACGCCGTAGGGCATGCGAACGAGCTGTGGGCGGACCTTGCAGCCGCCCAGCGTGAGGGCCAAGCGCCTCGAGAGGCGGCTGGCTGAGCCTCGGTATGTCGACACAGACGCAGTAGCCCACCATCCTCGCCTGGATGGGGAGCTATGGCTGCCACTCATGACTCTTGACTCCTGCAGCTCCTGAATGATCTGGCTGACAAACTCCTGAGGGTTTGGCCCTCCTTGCCTCGCTCCTTTCTGAGGAAAACATGCTTTGAAACACGCCTCCAAGTGGTGCCCAAGCGCCCTCAGAACCAGCAAGGTCGGTGGCCCTCCGTGAGAGAGCCCCGAGCCTTGCTTGAGGAGGGCGCCGCGCCTTCCCACGCGACAGTAAGGAGGTGCCCCCTGAAAGGCGCGCTGACCTCGAGGGGCCTGCCTCCCGAGGGGTCGGGCCCGGCGATGTCTTCTTCTTCTTGGGAGCAGTCTTAGGGAGCCTCCCGCCTCGCGATCTGGTCTTCAAGTGACGCAGCTTGAAAAGCCTTCTCGGGAGCACACTGCGTCTCTTTCTTCACAAGGCACCATGGTGACTCCGCCGCTTGGTCGGCATCTTGAGGACGCGTAGCCGTGATGAGTCACGACCATGAACTTGGCCAGAGCTGGGTACCCAAGGATGGCATTGTATGGCAAAGAATGTGGGCGACATCGAAGTCGATGAGCTCGGTGCGGTAGTTGTCGCGCGCCCCGAAGGTGACATGGAGGCGGACCTGCCCAATCAGAACTGTGGAGCCATCGGTGACTCCAGAGAAAGGCTTGGTTGGCTGAAGCTGATTGTAAGGCACTTGGATATTGTTGAATGTCTCTACGGACAGGACATTGAGTCCTGCTCCGCCATCGATGAGGGTCCTGGTGACTTGCACGTTGCTGATGATTGGGGAACAAAGCATTGGGAGGACTCCGACTGTGGCCACGCACTTGAGCTGATCTGCTGAGCTAAACGTGATGGCGCACACTGACCACCTGAGAGGGCGTGTGGCCTCGAGCTTGGGGAGGACTACATTCACTTTGCGAGCGAACTGATTGAAGATGCATTGAGAGGCTGGGGCTTGAGCTCCGCCCAGGATGCAAGTGAGCGCGCGCGGCTCCTGGAAGCCCCCAGCCCCCTCGTCCTGGTGATGGTCCTCATTTCTCCTTGGCTACGACGCCAAAGGAGGGAGGCCTGCGTTTCCTTGCGGGCGATCCTCGCGAGGCTGATCCCTCCAGCCTCCCTCGCGAGGCTGATCCTGCCAGCGATCCTCGTGAGGTCGGTCACGCCACCCTTGGCGAGGGCCACGGTCTTCCCAGCCTCCTGCTTTTTTCCTCCTCCTCGGCCGAGCTCAATGTTGCGGTCGGGGCCGACCGATTCTCCTTCTCGCACGGCTCGGAGCTCTTGACATTCATTGGTGTTGTGGGTGTGGAGGTCGTGGTACACACAGCACGGGCTGCCCTTGAAGACTCGGGCTGATCTCAGCCTTGCTTGGTGTCCGTTCGCCATGAGCACGACAGCCCCTTTGCGCTTCACGCCCTTGGCCTTGGGCTTCTTCTCTTCGGGTCTGCGGCTGGCAGCTCGAGGAGGGAAAGGCGCCCTTCCTCAGCCTCCTCGCACTTGGTCGCCAAGTTGAACAGCTCCAAGGATGTGCACAAATCTTCATGCATCGCCAGCTCCTCCTTCATCTTGACGCCACGCACGCCGCCGAGAAGGCAGAGATGATGGCCTCCTCGGTCATCTTGGGAATTTTGAGGCGCGTTGTTGAAGGCTGGATGTACTTCTGCAGGTCTCCCGGCTGTTGCTTGATGGCGCGATGTCGCCACGACGAGGCCGTCACGAGTACCTTGAAGTTGGCGAAGAAGCGGGTGCGATCATCCCCAGAGGAGATCGTGCCGAGCCGTGTTCAGAGCCAAAGGGCCCCGTCCTTGAATTCCATGGGGAACCAATTCGCCATGACCTTCTCGTCCCCGTTAGCGGCTTCGATGCCCAGCTCGTAGAGCTAGAGGAACTCCGCAGGGTCGGCCGTGCCGTCGTAGCGAGGAGGCAGGTCTGGCTTGAACTTGCCGGGCCACGCGACGCTGCGCAGCTCGGCAGTGAAGGCGCGACAACCTGCTGTGGCCACGGGGGGCCTTTGGTGACGAAGAGCCTGGTCTTGCGGGTCCCCATGCGCTGCCGCTGGGAGCAGCGCGGGGTCTTGGCGTGCTGGAGCAGGAGCGCGCTCGTGACGGGCCGGCACAGGGAGCACTCTGGCAGCTTCTTGGGGGCGAGGGACCTCTTGACAGCTCTTCTCTTGCTGCGCTGGTGCCGCACGGAGTGGGTTCCGCCTAGGGGCCACGCGCCTTGGGGCCAGGGCGCCTTCTTGAGGGGGAGGCAGCTAAGGCGCCCCTGGAGCTTCATCGCCCGCGCAGGGCGGGGCGCGGTGCAGCGAGAAGGACGGCACGAGGGAGCCCCCTGCAGCGCGGACGACCTCGGCTACGCGGTCGAGCCACTCTTCGTAGACGTCGTCGACGGGGCGGTAGCGCAGGAGCTCGTTTGCCGCGATGAGCGCAGCTCAAGCCTCCATGGGCGCGCGGAGCGCGCGAGACAAAGAACCAGCTAGGGCGAGTGAAGGAGTAGCGGTACGGTCATCTCGCCTTATGGATGGATGGTGGGACGATGCTTGCTGCTCGTTCCCCGCTGGGCCGGTGGCGGCGTTGACGGCAGGCGACGGGGAACGACGGGGGCGGCAGCCGACGGGGCCGTCGGCGACGCTGGTAGCGAGCGGCGCCTTCAGGCCGCGCCCGGACGAAGGCTCGATATGGATGCGATGGGCGACGTAAGAATAGGGCGGTGGAAGACGGATTCGGTGCACTTACCGGCGCGCCAAATGTCGGATTTCGGGTTCCGGCGACCTGCACTGCACGCCAAATGTCGGATTTCGGTTCCGTAGACCTCTAGGTTCAACTCCGGGGTGCACGCGAGATCTCGCCTACCTACCTACCTGCGCCTTTGTCGCCTCGCAAGGATCTAAAACTACCAAGAGAACAACACAAGAGACACAAGGTTTATATCGGTCGAGGCCACCATTGTGGTGTAACACCCTACCCAAAGGTGTGGTGTGGTGAATTGCCTCGTGGGCTGATGATGAACAATACAAGGAAGAACAACCTCGCGAGGGTCTGTTCTTGGCCGGTGGGACGAACTGCTAGGGGGAGTTCGGTCTCTCTCTCTCTCTCTCTCTCCCTTTTGATGCCTCTACCCTGTGGGTGGCTAGTCCTATTTATAGGCAGAGGCCCTGGGCCTCTTCCCAAATATTGAGCGGGAAGGGCGCCAACAATTGGCCATTTTGAAGGGGAACATCTGGTACACTTATCCTGACTAAAGTTGGTCCTCGCCTGTCAAAGGCTCTGGTGGTGACGCCGGCTTGGGCTCCACGATGACCTCCTTCCTGCCGTTGCGATGGTCTTGGTCTTGTTGCACCGCAACGGGTGCCTTTGCTTGATACTCTCGCCTGTGCTTGCCCCCTTTGCACCAAAGAGGAAATGAGGACACTGCGCGGGCTGGTGCCCGCCTGGCACCCTTGGTCGCCATGGCTTGCGTCATGGGCACCTTGTGAGGTACCCCGCCTTGATCTCTCCGCCTCCTCGCGAGCCAGCCTGACGAGGCCTTACGTGAGGAAGCTTTCTGTCGACCGCCCCGTGAGGCTTGGCCCCTCGCGAGGGTCTTGAGCTTGTGTTGATGAAGACGGGCCGTACTGGGCCACCCTTGAGCCACGCCGCAGGCCGCAGGCAGGCAAGTCTGGGTACCCCCGTTCCCAGAACGCCGACACACGTCTTTCCAAAAAAAATCAAGAACCGCTCTACTTCACCCCAGAACATTGAAGTAGACAGCGACAGTGAACCCGACTTCACCCGTGAGCCGGAACAAGAAGAGCCTGAACTAGAAGAGGTTACTTCTACGGATGACCTGTCAATGCTTGACAATTACGTAAAGGTGGCCTTTGACATGATGATGATGCATTTATTAATGATGATGATGATGAGCACATCATTACCGATAGTGATGATGATGCATTTATTGATCCCGGAGCATTTATTGAACCCGACGATGCAGATTATTATTAGGTATTCAATTTTTATGTTGTACTTGATTTATATAGTTACTTGTATGATTGTATGATTTATATAGTTGGTATGTATAATTTTCTTACTTTGTATGATTGTTTCATATACACAGTGCCATGGTCTTGATGTCCGTCCCCGTCGGCCCTCACCCGCTTTATGATTCGGTTGTGGTAAATTCTCTTTCATAACTATTTGTTGCATTTCGCATTTATGAAAATTACGGCCATCAAGTTGACATAGAGATCATTTAATCTAGGAGGTATGTGAACCGGAATTTGAAACCGACCCTCTTGTGGAGAATTTCAATTTAGTTGAAAAAGAAAATGAATATTTGAAAGAAAAAATTAAAAGACTTGAAGAAGAGAAGATGACATTGGATTTGTATGTTGCCGATGTCGTCGATGATCACAAGATGAAGATGAATGCAATGCGCTTGAAGATGGATGCAATGCGCCTGAAGCTTAAGAAGATTAGAAAATATGTCATTGATACTGAGGCTTGGTATCATTATGTTGTTGGATCAATTGTTACCTTAGTTGTGATCTTCATCACATTTGTTGTGATGAGTGTAAGTTTTCTCTAGTGTTTTGCTTTACAAATGGATACTTAACTTATTTTCCTCCTAAATGGCATAATTACCTAAGTTAGATAAAGAATGAGCTATACTTAGCTTCTTCAGTTCATTTATTACATACTTAGCATACGTAGGTCAAAACTGGCATGATAATGTTTGTTACCTCCAAAATGATATAGACCTAGCTTATTTTCCTCGAAAATAACATAATAACCTTACTAAGCTCCAAAATGACCTATTTACCTAGCTTAGCTCTAAAATGACCTACACTTGGCATTTTTACCTAGCTTAGCAATAAAATGGCATTTTTACCTACCTTAGTTAGAAGAAGAAGATAAAGAAGAGGAGAGGAGAAAAAGAAAGAGAAAAAGAATCTTCTTCTTCTTCTTCTTCTTCTTTTTCTTCTTCTTCTAACTAGTCTTCTTCTTCTTCTTCTAACTTTCTTCTTTCCCAATTTGTAGATTTGCTTTAGATGAGGAAGATTGCGTTGATGGAGTCTACTCTTCTCTTTATGCTTCCTTGTTTTGATTTTGTAGGATGAACAATCTGAAGCTTGCTACCTATATATGTATGCATGGATGAAACCATATTATGCTTGTTGTTGGATATGTTGGCTAGCTATATATGTTGCATACTGACTTTTGATTTGCTATGTATATGTGTTTGATGATCATATCCATATGGCCGGGATATGAGTTGGTATGTATATGTGTTGGTATGCTTGTCGAAAGTATTTTCATATGTGTATATATATACCTGTGAAATTGAATGAATTAAAGAAAAATAAAAAAAACAAGGGCTATACAGGCTCTTTGCCGTCGGCTGGCAGACGGCAAAGAGCTTTGCCATCAGCCAGCAGATGGCAAATATGCCACGTGTCAGCTACCTGTGCAACCTGGGGCAATAGGCTGGCTATTTGGATGCTTTGCCGTCAGCTGGCTGATGGCAAAGACCATTGCATCTTTGTCGTCAGCCAGCGGACGACAAAGAAATCATATAGGCTAGCCCCCAAGCTGCTGCCACGTGGACAGCTATGCCGTCGCTGGCAGATGGCAAAATGCAATGGTCTTTGCCGTCCGCCAGCGGACGGAAAATATGCAAAGGTCTTTGCCATCCGTGGGCGGACGACAAAGCACACCGTTAACCCACTAACGGCCTGTAGCTGACACGTGTGCCGTCTAGGTCCTTTGCCGTCTGCTGGCGGACGGCAAAGACCATTTCATCTTTGCCGTCCGCCAGCAGACGGCAAAGAAGCCTTTGTCGTAGCTCATTCAGCCAGACCTGTTGCCGTCCGCTGGCGGACGGCAAAGGCCTTTGTCGTCCGCCAGGCATACCTTTTCCCTCCGCCATGGCTGACGGCAAAGTTCTTGATTCCTGTAGTGGATGGTATCCGGAGTAAGCGTCGAGGAAGCATAATGAGTCATGTCCTGCCGTTGCGTCAATGATCTGGTTGATGCGGGGCAGTGGAAAAGGATCCTTTGGGCAAGCCTTGTTTATGTCTTTGAAGTCGACACAAAGGCGCCAGGATTTATCCTTCTTCGGTAACATGACCAAATTGGCTAGCCAATCCAGATGTTTAATTTCTCTGATGAATCCGGCTTCCAATAACTTGGCCAGCTCCTCCCCCATAGCTTGTCTCTTGGGTTCGGAATATTGTCGCAGTGATTGCTTGATTGGTTTGAACCTTTGATGATGTTGAGGCTAAGTTCGGCCAGCCTACGTGGGATCCTGGGCATATCTAAAGGGTGCCAGGCAAATATATCCCAGTTTTCTCATAGGAATGCGCACAAAGCAGCATCTACCGTTGGGTTCAGCTGTGCTCCAATAGATGCCGTCTTATTAGGGTCCGTCGGATGCACCTGAAATTTGATAATTTCATCTGCTGGCTTAAAGGAGGTAGATTTAGATCTTTTGTCAAGGATTACGTCATGCTTGTCCATCGTGGACCGTAAGGTGGTTAATTCTCCGGCCGCAAAGGCTTCGGATAGTGCCTCGAGGGCCAAGGACACGGTTTTGTTTTCGGCACGAAGTGCTCTGTCCGGATCACTTGTAAGTGTGATTATTCCATTGGGCCCTGGCATTTTAAGCTTCATGTACCCGTAATGGGGTATGGCCTGAAAGCATGAAAAAGCGTCTCGCCCTAGAAGGGCGTGGTATCCGCCGTTGAAGGGGACAATGTGGAAGAGAGGTTCCTCTGGCCTGTAGTTCTCAGGTGTGCCGAATACTATGTCAAATTTAATACTTGTTGAACACCGAGCTTCCCGGCTGGGGATGATTCCTTGAAAGGTTGCACTACTTTGCTCAATGCGGGTTTTACCGACCTACATTTTTTCAAGCGTGCCCTCGTATATGACGTTAAGTCCACTCCCGCCGTCCATGAGTACTTTATAGTGAGGCAAAAGCCATCTAAGTTGGATTTAGTACAAGAGCGGCTGGGGCTCGGACTGGTCGGACCCATGGTTCATCATCGTCATTGAAAGTAACTGCCGCGTTGTTCCATGGGCTTACAACGGTTATTTGATGAACCTCGGCGAGTTCGCGAACTGCTCTATTGCGCTGATTATTTGAAGATAAGGTCTCGAAGACTGTGAGGATATTGAAGTCGTCCTCCTCTGGAGTTGCGGTGGCGAGGATGGCTTCACCGCTTTTATCTACCTGCCGGAGTACCCAGCACGCTCGAAGGCTGTGAGTTGGGATCATGCCAGGGGTCGCATGTATCGGGCAAGGTTTATCTAAGAGTTCGTCTAGAATGGACCTGTATTCCGCGAAGGGTTTATTTTTCTTGACGACGGGCATGTGATCGGATGCCCCGCTAGGGTATGTCCGTTTTGCTTTAGAGGTATATCGCCTGGAGACAGACTGTTCCAAATGGGTGTTTTGGGCCTTCCAGGTGCTTTCCATTGCGCAGTACTTTCGTACTAAGTGCGAAAACTCTGTACGAACGGTGGTTGAGGGCGTTCAAGACTCCCTCGTCCGTGCAATTGCGGTGAAAGACCAGAACCGCGTCGCCGTCGCAGCAGTCTTTAATCTTGTTTTTAACAAGTAGGAACCTAGCCCAGAAGTGATGGACCATCTCCTGGGGTTTCTTCCGTATGTACATTAAGTCACATATGTCTGGAGGGCTAGAGTTACTTGGAGAGTATTGATTGTGGTGGGTGGGTGTGGCAAAATTTGAGTTCCGACCTAATACAGTATCCGGGATTTGCAAAACCTCCAACGTATACAACTCGGCCCCAACAGGATCTAAGCTTTCCCCGGGCTCCGTGCCTGTCCCTGAGCTCGAAAGATGCAGAGTCCCGCCCGAAGGAAGGATGTTTGGCTCAAAGGGTTCAGAGATCCGAACACAGGTGGTTTCTGGTTCAAGAGGAGAAGTGTCTTTGACATGTTCCTTGAAAGCCGCCACCAGGTGAGTGATCAGGGTGGAATTGTCTTCCCCCTGGTCAATTTTAGGCCCGATGCAATCATTGGACGCTGAAAACCCTAGGGCGGTGATGCGATCTAGCAACTCGTTTAAGGACGAGGTATCTGCGGGATTCGCATTTTCGGAGTGTTTGCAGCTGATGTAGGAGTGATGCTCGATTCTCGCAGGGGACGCGGTCGGCTTAACGGCCACGCGTGCGCATATGGCGAACACACTGAGCTGGAGGACCTGGCCAAGAGCCAGGCTTTTTCCAGAGGTGATGTCGTCGTTGATGACGAGACGAGCCACTGATCGCTTCTCGCGAATACACAGCGGAGCTCTCAATGAAAGCACCATTGTCGGTGTCAAAACCGGTAGATCTCGGGTAGGGGGCCCAAGCTGCATATCTGAGGATCAGTAGTAGTAGGGGGAGACAAGGACACGTTGTTTACCCAGGTTCGGTGTTGTGGAACGTTGCAGAAAATAAAAAATTTCTACGGTTTCACCAAGATCTATCTATGAGTTCATCTAGCAACGAGAGAGAGGAGTGCATCTACATACCCTTGTAGATCGCGAGAGGAAGCGTTCAAGAGAACGGGGTTGAGGGAGTCGTACTCGTCGTGATCCAAATCACCGATGATCCTAGTGCTGAACGGACAGCACCTCCACGTTCAACACACGTACGGTTGAGGAAGACGTCTCCTCCTTCTTAATCCAGCAAGGGGGGAGGAGAGGTTGACGGAGATCCAGCAGCACGACGACGTGGTGGTGGATGCAACAGTGATCTCGGCAGAGCTTCGCCGAGCTTCTCGAGAGGGAGAGGTGTAGCAAGGGGGAAGGGAGGCGCCTATGGCATGGGTGCGGCTGCCCTCCCTCCCCCCCTTTATATAGGCCCCCCTAGGGGGGGCACCGGCCCTGGGAGATCAGATCTCCTGGGGGGGCGGCGGCCAAGGGGGAGGCTTGCCCCCCAAGGCAAGTGGAGGCGCTCCCACCCTGGGGTTTCCAACCCTAGGCGCAAGGGGGCCCAAGGGGGGCGCACCAGCCCACCAAGGGCTGGTTCCCCTCCCCACTTCAGCCCACGGGGCCCTCCAGGATAGGTGGCCCCACCCGGTGGACCCCCGGGACCCTTCCGATGGTCCCGGTACAATACCGGTGACCCCGAAACTTTCCCGATGGCCGAAACTGCACTTCCTATATATATAATTCTTCACCTCCGGACCATTCCGGAACTCCTCGTGACGTCCGGGATCTCATCCGGGACTCCGAACAACTTTAGGGTTACTGCATACTTGTCACATCCTAGCTAGTCCATGCATTAGTGCATCATGTTTAACTTTCATCTGAAATTTGAAATGGGGAAGACAGAACCCCCAGAACCCCTTTTGAATCCAACTAGGGTTTACTAAAATTATTTTCAATGAACCTGAAATGCCCTTCTAAAATGCTCATCACCTTTGCTTTGGTTCAGAGCCTCTGCCAAAAGTGGTGCACAATTTTCTAGGTCATCCTAAGGTTGTTGAATTAAATCATAAGTATTTGAGTTTGGGCATTTAAATTATATAAAATATTTCAAATGCCCAAATATTCCCAAACAAAAATGTTCCATGTTGGAAATATTCCAACTAAGGACCAGGAGCAGTTTGGTGAATTTTGGAGCTGTTCAAGTATTTTTAGAAATTCCACCAAGTTACAGAAAATAGAAAAAGAAAAACAGAAATGGGAAAACCTTACCTGGCGCCTCCCAACCGGCCCACCTGCCGGCCTAGCCCAGCCACCGCGCCAATGCTGCTTTAGCTTGGCCAGTAGCAGGCAGTGCTCGACGGCGAGCACCGCATGCGTGCCACGCAGCTGGTCGCCGCCTCGCCGCTTCCCTCACCGAGCTGCGACGCGAAGCGCTCTCTCTCTCTCCCCCCGAACCCTCAGACACCTCTCCTCCTCCCCAGCTCCTCCCCCTCACGCTCCCCCGCCATGGCCGACGCCACCGCAGTCGCACCCTCGCCGTAGCCGCGCTCTCCGTCGTCCTTGCGCCGTCCCACCGTGTCTAGGAGCTCCGCTGCCCTCCTCTTCGTCGAGCTAGCCGAGCCCCAAGCGCTCGCGTGGCCCGAGTCCTTTGCACCAACCTCGCCCGACCCAGCCGTCGTCGGAGATCCCCTTCGACGCCGTCGCCGCACCAGCCCGTCCCCGACCGCACCGGTTGCCTCCTCGAGTTCCCCGTGAGCTTAGCTATCTCCCCCTCCTTCCCTTTCTTGCTCCCGAGCCGTGTAGTGACCGCACGGAGCTCACCCGCATGCACTGCCGCGGAGCTCGTCGCCGACGTGCTCCCGGCCATCCACCGGTCACCTCTCGGTGTCCATCATGCTCACCGCACCGTGTAGCATCTAACCCACCACTCCACGCACCTCACCGCACACCGTAGCCCCGAGTTCGTCCTCACCCGAACTCCGGCGGCCGCCAAGGTCGTCGCCGGCGCCGATTCCGGCCACCCCGAGCTCACCCAACACCACCAAGAGCTGCGGCTTGCTGCCAGCCACCCGTAGACACCCTCCGCGGTTCATTTGGTCGCCGGAGCGGCCAAATCCACTCTCGCCGCCGCGTCTGGCTCGCCGGCGGCTAAAGCCGGTGTAGTTGGCGCTGACTTTGACCACGGGTGTGCCCTGGTTGACTCTCCTGAGTCAATGACAGGTGGGCCCCAGCCCTATTAACTAATCAGGATTAGTTTTAATTAATATTTAGTTAAACTAATTGCACTGACATACGGGACCCACCAGTCAGGTTTGACCTGGACGTCCCTGTTGACCCCTGACGCAGATTAAGATAATACCCCTTTATGGCTATGTTAAATGAGCTAACATTTGAATCTTTTATTCAAATGAGTTCATCCCTAATTGTTCCAACTTGCATTAGGCCAACACACATTCATAATGCCATGTCATAGCATGCATCATATTGTTGCATATTGCCATGTGTGTTTATTTTCGTGTGTCTTTCGTGATAGGTTCTGGCCTCCGAGGATAATCCCAATATCCGCTCAAGGGCGTATCCTACCACCACTACATCGAGCAAGCAACCCATTGATCATTCCGATACAAACCCATGTTCTCGCTTCGCTCTTTTCTTGCATTAAGACAACGCGATTCAAACTGTTGTGTGCTGCGGTAGTTGAACCCACTTCCTTTGCATGACCTGTCATTGCCACAAGAATTAGATGAAACCCACTAGTATGTGTAGGAGTTGATTGAGCCATGTTTGTGATTCCTACCATGATATGCTTGCTATGCTTAGAGTTGTGTCAGTCCGGCTCATCGGGATGATGAACTGGAGTGAAAGGTTGTGTCGGGTTCGAGAGTGAAAGTGTTGAACACGCTTTTGGTAAAGGTATCGATGAGAGGCCATGTAGGAGTACATGGTGGGTTGTTTCATTGAAGCCGTGCCTAAGAACTGAGTTCTGTGTTTGTGATCCATGAAATAGTTACTACCACGCATTGGGCCCAAACCAATGGACCCTCTCGCTTATTAACCACCCTTGTTCTCTGTCCGGGAGTTGCAACTAGTTTCGTGTTTGTAGGATATGTGTTGGAGGCCGTGCGTGGCGCTGACCCTAGGGGTGGGCTATGATGCGGTAGATACACCATGGCCCGCAAAATCAATGCCCGCTTGGTATCTCGGGAACCCTGCACACATCGTTCGGGGCCGTATGGGAAACCTCGGCCGGACTCCTGCAGATGGAACCTGAATAGGCGATAAACCTAGACTAGGAACTTGAGTGTTTAGGTAGGTCGTGGCCGACACCCACGCTAGCTTCCGCTTGAAGGTTGCCGAGTACATGTCGTGTAAACGGCGTAAGTGGTAGAGCGTGTGTGAAGAAGTACACCCTGCAGGTTAATATGATCTATTCGAATAGCCGTGTCCACGGAGAAGGACTTCGGGTTACCTATAACAGTTCATAGACAAGTAAATGGATACTACTAAAAGCCTCAAGATAGTGTGAGTGCAGCGGATGGCCCTCTCGTGGGTGACGAGAGAGGATCCACGGTGGAGTATTGTGATGGTGATTAGTGGACTGCGTGTGCGACAAATGCTTTTCAAGTGGTGTCACGAGGATAGCTTAGCCAAGAGTCAAAGCTGGCTTGTCAGCAATAACTCCACCACCTTCTTGAGAATGTGCATGTATGATAGGATTCTGTGGTAAGACTTGCTTGAGTACATCCGCACTCATGTTTGCTTAATTAATGTTTTAGGCGACAACACCGCCCCTCCGATGGGTTTTATGTAGACCTTGACGCCGACGAGTGAACTAGCCACCTGTGTGGTGATCCAAGGCTTGTGAAGGGCCACTTTGAGATAGAAGGGCTTCAACAAGCTTTCTTTCTTTTAGAGTCTGTACTCAGACTAGTTTGCTTCCGCATGTGCTTGTATGTTTGTATGACTTGAGTGTTGGGTCATGTGACCCCTACCTGTATGGATATAGTTATGTATGGCTCCTCGAGCCTCTTAAATAAAGTACTTTGAGTTGTAGAGTTTTGTTGTGATGCCATGTTGTATGTACTCATATCGGGCATATTATGTGAATGATTGAAATGCTTGGTATGAGGGGATCCCACAAACTAGTTGTTTATCCTTGGCAGCCTCTCATATGGGGAAATGTAGTCTTGTGCTTCGAGCGATAGTAGTCCGCTACAGCCCGGTTCACCGAGTCCTCGCTAGCCCAAAGACTACTGCTTGGACACTTGATCGGGCGGCATGTGTTTCACTGCTCCTATGTCTGTCCTTCGGGAAATGTCACGGTGATATTCGAGTCCTGCCTAGCCTGCTACAGCCGGGATACCGGAGTCCTGTTAGCCCAGTGCTTACAGCCCGAATTCATACGTTGATGACCGACATGCTCGATGTGATTCATGTATGCCTGTCCCCATAGGTTAGCGCCGCTTTGGGTTCACGACTAGCCATGTCGGCCCGGGTTCTTTGTCATGTGGATGCTAGCGACACTATCATATACGTGAGCCAAAAGGCGCAAACGGTCCCGGGCCATGGTAAGGCGACACCCGTGGGAATACCGTGCGTGAGGCCGCAAAGTGATATGAGGTGTTACCGGCTAGGTCGATGTGACTTGGAATCGGGGTCCTGAAAATACTCATATCTCTACAACCCCAGCGTCACCTAACCTTAAGTGTGTAGACCCTATGGGTTCGGGAGACATGCAGACATGACCGAGATGCCTCTCCGGTCAATAACCAACAGCGGGATATGGATACCCATGTTGGCTCCCACATGCTCCTCGATGATCTCATCGGATGAACCACGATGTCGAGGATTCAAGCAACCCCGTATACAATTCCCTTTGTCAATGGGTACGTTACTTGCCCGAGACTCGATCGTCGGTATCCCAATACCTCGTTTAATATCGTTACCTGCAAGTCACTTTACTCGTACCGTAATGCATGATCCCGTGACCAGACACTTGGTCACATTGAGCTCATTATGATGATGCATTACCGAATGGGCCTAGAGATACCTCTCCGTCATACGGAGTGACAAATCCCAGTCTCGATTCGTGCCAACCCAACAGACACTTTCGGGGATACCCGTAGTGTACCTTTATAGTCACCCAGCTTATTGCCAGACGCTTGGCACACCAAAGCACTCCTACGGTATCCGGAGTTGCACAATCTCATTTTCTAAAGGAATGATACTTGACACTTGGAAAAGCTCTAGCTAAACGAACTACACGATCTTTGAGCTATGCTTAGGATTGGGTCTTGTCCATCACATCATTCTCCTAATGATGTGATCCCGTTATCAATGACGTCCAATGTCCATAGTCAGGAAACCATGACTATTTGTTGATCAACGAGCTAGTCAACTAGAGGCTTACTAGGGACATGTTGTGGTCTATGTATTCACACGTGTATTACGATTTCCGGATAACACAGTTATAGCATGAATAACAGACTATTATCATGAACGAAGAAATATAATAATAACCATTTTATTATTGCCTCTAGGGCATATTTCCAACAGTCTCCCACTTGCACTAGAGTCAATATTCTAGTTACATTGTGATGAATCAAACACCCATAGCGTTCTGGTGTTGATCATGTTTTGCTCTAGGGAGAGGTTTAGTCAATGGATCTGCTACATTCAGATCCGTATGTACTTTACAAATATCTATGTCTCCATCTTGAACATTTTCACATATGGAGTTGAACCGACGCTTGATGTGCCTGGTCTTCTTGTGAAACCTGGGCTCCTTGGCAAGTGCAATAGCTCCAGTGTTTTCACAGAAGAGTGCGATCGGCCCCGACGCATTGGGTATGACTCCTAGGTCGGTGATGAACTCCTTCACCCATATTGCTTCATCGCTGCCTCCGAGGCTGCCATGTACTCGCTTCACATGTAGATCCCGCCACGACGCTTTGCTTGCAACTGCACCAGCTTCTGCCCCACCATTCAAAATATACACGATCCGTCCGTGACTTAGAGTCATCCAGATCGTGTCGAAGCTAGCATCGACGTAACCTTTACGACGAGCTCTTCGTCACCTCCATAAACGAAACATATCCTTAGTCCTTTTCGTGTACTTTAGGATGTTCTTGACCCCATCCAAAGGTTCCTTGCGGGATTACTTTGGTACCTTCCTACCAAACCTAAGGCAAGGTTTACATCAGGTCCGGTACACAGATGGCATACATAATAGACCCTATGGCTGAGGCATAGGGATGACACTCATCTCTTCTTTATCTTCATGTCAGGTCGGGCATTGAGCCGAGCTCAATCTCACACCTTGCAATATAGGCAAGAACCCTTTCTTGGACTGATCCATATTGAACTTCTTCAATATCTTATCAAGGTATGTGCTTTGTGAAAGACCTATGAGGCGCCTCGATCTATCCCTATAGATCTTGATGCCTAATATGTAAGCAACTTCGTAAGGTCCTTCATTGAAAAACACTTATTCAAGTAGACCTTAATGTTGTCCAAAAGTTCTATATCATTTCCCATCATAAGTATGTCATCTACATATAATATGAGAAATGCTACAGAGCTCCCACTCACTTTCTTGTAAATGCAGGCTTCTCCATAAGTCTCAGATAAACCCAAACGCTTTGATCATCTCATCAAAGCGAATGTTCCAACTCCGAGATGCTTGCACCAGCCCATAAATGGATCCTGGAGCTTGCATACCTTGTTAGCATTCTCAGGGTCGACAAAACCTTCCGGCTGCATCATATACAGTTCTTCCTTAAGATGGCCGTTAAGGAATGCCGTTTTGACGTCCATTTGCCATATCTCATAATCATAGTATGCGACAATTGCTAACATGATTCGGACGGACTTCAGCTTCGCTACGGGAGAGAAAGTCTTATCGTAGTCAATCCCTTGAACTTGTCGACAACCCTTAGCGACAAGTCGAGCTTTATATATGGTAACATTACCTACTTTGCTTTCATACATGGATCCTATCTCGGATCGCATGGCTTCAAGCCATTTGTTGGAATCAGGGCCCGCCATCGCTTCTTCATAGTTCGAAGGTTCACCGTTGTCTAACAACATGATTTCCAAGACAGGGTTGCCGTACCACTCTAGTGCGGAACGTGTCCTTGTGGACCTTCAAAGTTCAGTAGGAGCTTGATCCGAAGTATCTTGATCATCTTCATTAACCTCATGTCTTGTCGGTGCAGGCACCACAGGAACATCTTCCTGAGTTGCGCTACTTACCGTTTCAAGAGGCAATACTTCATCAAGCTCTACTTTCCTCCCACTTAATTCTTTCAAGAGAAACTCTTTCTCCAGAAAGGACACGTTCTTGGCAACAAAGATCTTGCCTTCGGATCTTAAGTAGAAGGTATATCCAATGGTTTCCTTAGGGTATCCTATGAAGACGCATTTTTCCGACTTGGGTTCGAGCTTTTCAGGTTGGAGTTTCTTGACATAAGCATTGCATCCCCAAACTTTTAGAAACGACAGCTTAGGTTTCTTGCCAAACCATAATTCATATGGTGTCGTCTCAACGGATTTAGACGGTGCCCTATTTAAAGTGAATGTAGCTGTCTCTAGGGCGTATCCCCAAATTGATAGCGGCAAATCGATAAGAGACATCATAGATCGCACCATATCCAATAAAGTGCGATTACGACGTTTGGACACACCGTTACGCTGAGGTGTTCCAGGCGGCGTGAGTTGTGAAACGATTCCACATTTCCTTAAGTGCGTACCAAATTCGTGACTTAGATATTCTCCCCCACGATCTGATCGTAAGAACTTTATCTTTCGGTCACGTTGATTCTCTACCTCATTCTGAAATTCCTTGAACTTTTCAAAGGTCTCGGACTTGTGTTTCATCAAGTAGACATACCCATATCTACTCAAGTCGCGGTGAGAGTGAGAACATAACGATATCCTCCATGAGCCTCAACGCTCATTGGGCCGCATACATCAAGATGTATGATTTCCAATAAGTTGGTTGCTCGTTCCATTGTTTCGGAGAACGGAGTCTTGGTCATTTTGCCCATGAGGCATGGTTCGCATGTGTCAAATGATTCATAATCGAGAGACTCTAAAAGTCCATTAGCATGGAGCTTCTTCATGTGCTTGACACCAATGTGACCAAGGCGGCAGTGCCACAAGTATGTGGGACTATCGTTATCAACTTTACATCTTTTGGTATTCACACTATGAATATGTGTAACATCACATTCGAGATTCATTAAGAATAAACTACTGACCATCGGGCATGACCATAAAACATATCTCTCATATAAATAGAACAACCATTATTCTCAGATTTAAATGAGTAGCCATCTCGTATTAAACGAGATCCAGATACAATGTTCATGCTCAAAGCTGGTACTAAATAACAATTATTGAGGTTTAAAACTAATCTTGTAGGTAAATGTAGAGGTAGCGTGCCGACGGCAATCACATCGACCTTGGAACCATTCCTGACGCGCATCGTCACCTCGTCCTTCGCCAGTCTCCGCTTATTCCGCAGCTCCTGGTTTGAGTTACAAATATGAGCAACCGCACCGGTATCAAATACCTAGGAGCTACTATGAGCACCGGTAAGGTACACATCAATTACATGTATATCAAATATACCTTTGGTTTTGCCGGCCTTCTTGTCCGCTAAGTACTTGGGGCAGTTCCACTTCCAAAGGACGCTTCCCTTGCAATAAAAGCACTCGAGTCTCGTGCTTGGGTCCATTGTTTGACTTCTTCCCGAATCGGCTTATCGGGCGCGGCAACTCCCTTGCCGTCCTTCTTGAAGTTATTCTTGCCCTTGCCTTTCTTGAACTTAGTGGTTTTATTCACCATCAACACTTGATGTTCCTTTTTGATCTCTACCTCCGCTGATTTCAGCATTGAATATACCTCAGGAATGGTCTTTTCCATCCCCGCATATTGAAGTTCATCACAAAGCTCTTGTAGCTCGGTGGAAGCGATCAAGGATTCTCACAATGACCGCGTCATCCGGGAGATTAACTCCCAGCTGAGTCAAGCGGTTGTGCAACCCAGACATCTTGAGTATGTGCTCACTGACAGAACTATTTTCCTCCATCTTACAGCTGAAGAACTTGTCGGAGACTTCATATCTCTCGACCCGAGCATGAGCTTGGAAAACCATTTTCAGCTCTTCGAACATCTCATATGCTCCGTGTTGCTCAAAACGCTTTTGGAGCCCCGGTTCTAAGCTGTAAAGCATGCCGCACTGAACGAGGGAGTAATCATCAGCACGAGACTGCCAAGCGTTCATAACCCCTTGGTTCTCTCGATTGGTGCTTCACCTAGCGGTGCTTCTAGGACATAATCTTTCTTGGCAGCTATGAGGATGATCTCGTGTTCCGGACCCAGTCCGTTATAGTTGCTGCCATCATCTTTCAGCTTGGTTTTCTAGGAACGTGTTGAAGTTGAGGGTAACGTGGGCCATTTGATCTACAAGACATATTGTAAAGATTTTAGACTAAGTTCATGATAATTAAGTTCATCTAATCAAATTATTTAATGAACTCCCACCAGATTAGACATCCCTCTAGTCATCTAAGTGAAACATGATCCGAGTCAACTAGGCCGTGTCCGATCATCACGTGAGACGGACTAGTCGACGTCAGTGAACATCTCCATGTTGATCGTATCTTCTATACGACTCATGCTCGACCTTTCGGTCTTCCATGTTCCGAGGCCATGTCTGTACATGCTAGGCTCGTCAAGTCAACCTAAGTGTATTGCATGTGTAAATCTGGCTTACACCCGTTGTATTCGAACGTTAGGATCTATCACACCCGATCATCACGTGGTGCTTCGAAACAACGAACCTTCGCAACGGTGCACAGTTAGGGGGAACACTTTCTTGAAATTATTGTGAGGGATCATATTATTTACTACCGTCGTTCTAAGTAAACAAGATGCAAAAACATGATAAACATCACATGCAATCAAATAGTAGTGACATGATATGGCCAATATCATATAGCTCCTTTGATCTCCATCTTCGGGGATCCATGATCATCTTTGTCACCGGCATGACACCATGATCTCTATCATCATGATCTCCATCGTGTCTCCATGAAGTTGTTCGCCAACTATTAGTTCTACTACTATAGCTAACGGTTTAGCAATAAAGTAAAGTAATTACATGGCGTTGAATCAATGACACGCAGGTCATACAATAATTAAGACAACTCCTATGGCTCCTGCCGGTTGTCATACTCATCGACATGCAAGTCGTGATTCCTATTACAAGAACATGATCTCATACATCACATATATCATTCATCATTCATCACAACTTTTGGCCATATCACATCACAATCACATGATGCAAAATCAAGTTAGACGTCCTCTAATTGTTGTTGCGTGTTTTACGTGGCTGCAATAGGGTTCTAACAAGAACGTTTTCTTACCTATGTAAAAGCCACAACGTGATTTTTCAACTTCTATTTACCCTTCATAAGGACCCTTTTCATCGAATCCGCTCCAACTAAAGTGGGAGAGACAGACACCCGCTAGCCACCTTATGCAACTAGTGCATGTCAGTCGGTGGAACCTGTCTCACGTAAGCGTACTTGTAAGGTCGGTCCGGGCCGCTTCATCCCACAATAACTCTGAAGCAAAATAATACTAGTAGTGGCAAGAAAGTTGACAACATCTACGCCCACAACAAATTGTGTTCTACTTGTGCAAAGAGAACTACGCATAGACCTAGCCCATGATGCCACTGTTGGGGAACATTGCAGCAAATAAATTTTTCTACGGTTTCACCAAGATATATCTATGAGTTCATCTAGCAACGAGAGAGAGGAGTGCATCTACATACCCTTGTAGATCGCGAGCGGAACCGTTCAAGAGAACGGGGTTGAGGGAGTCGTACTCGTCGTGATCCAAATCACCGATGATCCTAGTGCTGAACGGAGAGCACCTCCGCGTTCAACACACGTACGGTTGAGGAAGACGTCTCCTTCTTGATCCAGCAAGGGAGGAGGAGAGGTTGACGGAGATCCAGCAGCACGACGGCGTGGTGGTGGATGCAGCAGTGATCTCGGCAGGGCTTCGCCGAGCTTCTACGAGAGGGAGAGGTGTAGCAAGGGGGAAGGGAGGCACCGCCTCCCTTCCCCATTTATATAGGCCCCCCTAGGGGGGGGCGCCGGCCCTGGGAGATGAGATCTCCTGGGGGGCGGCGGCCAAGGGGGAGGCTTGCCCCCCAAGGCAAGTGGAGGCGCCCCCTACCCTAGGGTTTCCAACCCTAGGCACGGGGGGGCCCAAGGGGGGCGCACCAGCCCACCAGGGGCTGGTTCCCCTCCCCACTTCAGCCCACGGGCCCCTCCGGGATAGGTGGCCCCACCCGGTGGACCCCTAGGACCCTTCCGGTGGTCCCGGTACAATACCGGTGACCCCGAAACTTTCCCGATGGCCGAAACTGCACTTCCTATATATAATTATTCACCTCCGGACCATTCCGGAACTCCTCGTGACGTCCGAGATCTCATCCGGGACTTCGAACAACTTTCGGGTTACTACATACTCATATCTCTACAACCCTAGCGTCACCTAACCTTAAGTGTGTAGACCCTACGGGTTCGGGAGACATGCAGGCATGACCAAGACGCCTCTTCGATCAATAACCAACAGCGGGATCTGGATACCCATGTTGGCTCCCACATGCTCCTCGATGGTCTCATTGGATGAACCACGATGTCGAGGATTCAAGCAACCCCGTATACCATTCCCTTTGTCAATCGGTACGTTACTTGCCCGAGACTCGATCGTCGGTATCCCAATACCTCATTTAATCTCGTTACCGGCAAGTCACTTTACTCGTACCGTAATGCATGATTCCATGACCAGACACTTGGTCACATTGAGCTCATTATGATGATGCATTACCGAGTGGGCCCAGAGATACCTCTCTGTCATAGGGAGTGACAAATCCCAGTCTCGATTCATGCCAACCCAACGGACACTTTCGAGATACCCGTAGTGTACCTTTATAGTCACCCGATTCGTTGTGACGCTTTGGCACCCAAAGCACTCCTATGGTATCCGGAGTTGCACAATCTCATGGTCTAAGGAAATGATACTTGACACTTGGAAAAGCTCTAGCTAAACGAACTACACGATCTTTGAGCTATGCTTAGGATTGGGTCTTGTCCATCACATCATTCTCCTAATGATGTGATCCGTTATCAATGACATCCAATGTCCATAGTCAGAAACCATGACTATCTGTGATCAACGAGCTAGTCAACTAGAGGCTTACTAGGGACATGTTGTGGTCTATGTATTCACACGTGTATTACGGTTTCCGGATAACACAGTTATAGCATGAATAACAGACTATTATCATGAACAAATAAAAATAATAATAACCATTTTATTATTGCCTCTATGGCATATTTCCAACATTCGGGCCCTCTTGATGGAGGTAATACCCTACTTCCTGCTAGATTGATCTTGACATATATGGGGATTACAAGAGTTGATCTACCTCGAGATCATATTGGCTAAACCCTAGAAGTCTAACCTGTGATTGTTCTGTTAGCCTCTACGGACTAAACCCTCTGGCTTATATACACGTCGGAGGGGTCCTAGGGTTTGTATAGAGATGACTTGAGGAGAAAGAAATCATTACATCCGAACGTCTAACTTGCCTTTCTACATATATGGGAGCCCAACCGGATATAGGGGATGACCTTATGCTTTTATCTTCACGGCCCATCAGTCCGGCCCACCTTCAGCAGTCCGGACCCCTGAGGACCCCTAAATCCAGGACTCCCTCACATAGTACATAGATATATGTTTGTTCATGTTGTTATCCTGTCCACCTTACTACTGAACCAGTTTACCAAAATGAGTTTTGTATACTACATGCTAAACCTGTGATGTGTCTGCTTGTTTCTCTTGTAGAATGTGAACAGAATATTGGAGAAGAGCACCCCAGTATGCAATGGTAGAGAGAGTAATGCAGATAAGGTTCAAGATAGTGAGACAACCCTGTTGGTCTCCAAGAAAGATGATAAAACAATCTTGTAGACAGTGAGACAACCCCACAGTCCTGCGTTGATGCAGTGTTCGAGTTACTGGCCAGTATCGCTGGCACAAGCTCTTCGAACTCGTTGCCTGAATCACTTCGGCTTCTTCAGTCTCAGCTACAAGCTAAAAGGCATCAGTCAGCTGTGCTGCGGCAACAAGCCGAAGGACGGAGGAAGTCCCTGGAGAATTCAGATGCATAATTTCTGGTGCAACAGCAAGCGCTGGAGGATTTAAGCACCAAACAAGAGAAAGTTGATAAGCTTGCTAAGCATCTTGCCAGCATTATGGGTACCCAGGATATTGTTTCTAGAGCTTTTCTGAAGTGGTTTCAGTTCTGGACTTCTTTTGCTGCGGCGTTTATTTGCACTGGTCGCAAACTTTGACAACCAGTGTATGTGATATGCTGCTTTGTTCCCTATATTTGCACTGGTGGCGAACTTTGATGCCCATTGGATGTAATATCTGTAATAGCCGTGATAGCCTAGCGTCAGTTGCTTGCTTATTTATTTCCTTATTGTCTTATTTATTTGTTTGCTTGTAGTCAGTGAAGTTCTTTTTCCGCGGTTTGCTAGTGGCCGCAATAACCTATTTGTTAAAACTAGGCCACAATAACCATGAGCTACATATTTACTGTAGTGACAATGGGCCTTGTCGGTGTCAAAACCGGCGGATCTCGGGTAGGGGGTCCCGAACTGTGCGTCTAGGCGTATGGTAACAGGAGACAAGGGACACGATGTTTTACCCCAGGTTCGGGCCCTCTCGATGGAGGTAAAACCCTACTCCTACTTGATTAATATTGATGATATGGGTAGTACAAGAGTAGATCTACCACGAGATCAGAGAGGCTAAACCCTAGAAGCTAGCCTATGGTATGATTGTTGTTCGTCCTACGGACTAAAACCCTCCAGTTTATATAGACACCGGAGAGGGCTAGGGTTACACAGAGTCGGTTACAATGGGAGGAGATCTACATATCCGTATCGCCAAGCTTGCCTTCCACGCCAAGGAAAGTCCCATCCGGACACGGGACGAAGTCTTAAATCTTGTATCTTCATAGTCCAGGAGTCCGGCCAAAGGTTATAGTCCGGCTATCCGGACACCCCCTAATCCAGGACTCCCTTAGTAGCCCCCGAACCAGGTTTCAATGACGATGAGTCCGGCGCGCAAATTGTCTTCGGCATTGCAAGGCGGGTTCTTCTCCAAATTCCGTGTACCTGTTGAATAGTGTCCGGCTTCTCACGAATATTGCGCTCCTTGGCTTCCACGCCTAATAATGGCCATCCTCCACGTGTCAGACGAATGCGAAAAGCCAGGGTGTTTTTACATTTACCCCCCTAGCTGTGTAAATGAGTTGCCTTTTAAAGAGACGAGGATTTAGATCCAAATCACACCATCTTCCCTTCGCGAGCATTCATCGGAGTGCATCCGACAGAGATCCATTCCATCATGGCCAGTCGACGCAGCCCCTCCTCTCGCTCTCCCAGCCCCTAGCCTGGAAATTGTAAGAGATGTTCCCGCACAGCGAGCTAGCGATGCTTCAGACCATGGGATTTCTCCCTCTAGCCTTCATGGTCCCGGTTCGAGCCGAGCTCGCCACCTATAATGGCGGAGAGCAAGCGGAGAGCGTCCCCAATCCCTCCAAGGGAGAGCGGGTATGCCTTGTCCCTTATTTGATAAGAGGGCTTGGATTTCCAATTCATCCGTTTCTCCGGGGGCTCCTGGAGTTCTACGGCCTCCAGTTGCACAACCTTACGCCTGCCTCCATATTGCATATTGCGGGCTTCGTAGCCCTTTGCGAGCTGTTTTTGGGCTGCGAGGCTCATTTTGCACTGTGGAGGAAACTGTTCTGCCTTGTGCCCCGTTCTCAGAAGGGGTCAATATATCAAGTGGGCGGAGCCGAAGTATGGCGCATCACCGGGACCGGATATCTATCCGGAACCCCAAAGAAGGCGTCCGAAGACTGGCCTTCAGAATGGTTTTATATAGAAGATGTCCCCCTGCCGGATCCTGGTCGGATCGGCCTCCCTGAGTTTGATAATGCTCCCTTGAAGAAGTCCCTGAGCTGGCGTTCACGGAGCCCCAAGAAGGAAAATGACAAGGACGTTCTTTATCTGATGAGCCGGATAATGCTGTTAGCTCATTCCGGACTGACCATGATCGAGGTCATGGCCTCCACATGCATTATGCGGGGGGTGCAGCCGTTTCAGTATAGAGGCCACCCCATGTGGGATTTCAATGGGGAGGATGACGCCACCCGCTGCGGCCGTAAGGGGCCGGACTCGATTGCCGCTCTAATGAAGATCTTGCCCACTTTGTACACGGGAGAAGAGGAGGAGTTCCTCCGCGTCAATTCTCAGGGCAGATTTTCTATGTACAATCCTCCAAGCTGGGTAAGCGGACACTTCTTTTTTGCCCATCCGTTCCATATTCCCATAGTCAAGTACCTTATCTTGTGATTTCGATGCAGGAATTGCGCCAGGCCGTAAAGGATATAAACAGCCCTCCTCCACAACCCGAGGATCCGGAACGGTCCCTCGATCCGGCCTCCCAAGAGGATCCGTACATATCCGTGGAGATGATCGATGGGGTATTTTACCAACTGAGCATCGACAATGCCTTGGTGGCTATTACTCCCGATTATCCTGGACTGCTCCCCGCCTCACAAGTAATCGAGACCGAAGTCTTAATACTTCGAAGATGATCTGTCCATGCTTTTTTTGATCACTGTATACCAATGGTGTTTCGCAGGGGAGGATCTCGAGGCGGAATGCCGAGCCTGTGGCGACTAGCCAACAAGGGACCGCGAGGGCGGGCATGCTAAAGAGACACGTAGTCCGGGTCGAGGCACCGGCGCAGCAGTAAGGCATGCCGCCTTATTCCATGGTATTATTCTTACGATGCATACTAACGCCAGTGCTCTCTTTTTTTAGGAAAAAGAGGGCTCGCCGGACTATATCCGAGAGATTGCCAATCGCGCCTCCACCAGCCGTGCCCAAAGCCAGGTCGAGCGAGGCGAACACGAGGCGTGCGTCGGATGCTCCTCCGACAGAGGATGCGGACAGAATGTCCGCCATCAATTCCGAGGTGGAGAGTGCCATGAATCACATGCGCCGCCAGACAGTTCTTCGCAACGCTTGTTTCTCCCAAGAGGCATTGGACGCCTTCAACTCGGGAGATGCGTACCTCCGTGCCGCTCAAAATGGTCTAACCAGGGCCACGGAGCAGTATGTAAAAGACATACGGGTGAGAAAATTTGATGATTATATATATATATATATATATATATATATATATATATATATATATATCAGAGCCCCGAGACTTGAAACAGTTAGAATAACTGATTTAAGGATCATTTATTATCTGAGTTCTTACTGAAAAAGAATACCCAACTGTCCCAGGAGCTGGAAGAGTGCAAAGCCCAACTTGAGGCCGCACTAGCCGCGGCAGGGGAGGCCAAGGAGACCCCCTCTAGTAATATATGCTTCAAAAGAGAAGTATGTTGTGAAGTGCGGCGTGTGTGCAAATCTGACAATAACATTGCAGATGGCGCTGGAGTAGATCCGGACAAGCAACAACTCTTGCGCCGGTTAAAGGCCGGCGAGAGCGTGCTTACGAAGGTGAGGCAGGAGAAGAATAATCTCCAAGATGCCAACACCCAGCTGGGCGAGGAACTAAAGGATGTTCGTGCCCAGCTGTTGGACTCTGTGAAGGAGAATCGGCGGCTTCGACGCGGGATTTTTAGTAAGTGCTTGAACGAACTTTGAAAAAGAGTTCGGCGAGGAAGTCGACTAATAGAGTTATGTCTGTAGGTATGCTCACAGGTCGTCCTGCAGAGGAAAGGCCCGGTTCTACGGGTGACCTTCTTCCCGAGCTCTTACAACTGCACGAACGAGTTTGTCAGGTGATGAAAGGCGTCGCCCAGGCCTTGTGGCCATCTGTCTCCATGCCCGAAGGTCTTGGAGAGCTTGCAGAGAGGCTTAAGGGAGCGCGGCGGCGTTTTCGATTATGGAAGATATCGGCCTGCCGTTAAGGCGCCAGGGAGGCCTGGGCCATGGTGAAGACGCGGTACACGAAGGCTGACCCAAACCACATGGCCGAGGTCGGACCTATGGGGCCCGATGGAAAGGAGATCCCTGTGAGCTTAGTGTACGGCCAGGTAGAGTTGGCCGCCAAATATTCCCAACAGGACTGTAAACTAGATAGCCTGTTGGATGGTATTGAAGAGGAATATACCCAGTCAAATTGACTATGTAATTTAAGATGACATGTAAAATGCCTTCTAGCCGGATTGTAGATCGTTTGTCATGGCGGACCTTTTCGCTTCAACCTCGGGACCCGATAGTCCGGAGTGTGTCTGAATACCCTCTCGGTTATGTAAGAACCGGGGCATGCATGGAGACCAGGTGTAGGGGTCATTAGTGCTTGAACAGACAAGTGCCCAACTAGTTATGTTATATTACATGGTTAGTAAGAAACATCTTCCAGGAAGAATAGTTCGGTTAGGGGTTCCTTTCCCTGGGAGGCATGCCCTAAAGTGCATGTCCGGACTATGAAAAAAGCAGAAAAGCATCTAGGGGCGGATAAATAAACAAGTGAGAAATCATCTTTAGTTCACCGACCGAATATTCCCTTAAGAACGCTAGCTTTCAGCTTCACCCGGTCTGAGGTACACATCCGGTGACCCGCGATAATAATCGCAGAGGTGCTCCTTTACCGCCCAGCCGAACAATCGGGAACGTAAGGGGTAAGCATGAGAGCCGAGCAACCCAGCTTGGCCAAAAGTTAAGTCATATCGATGCATATAATGGTGAATAAAAGGTACATGCGGAAGTGTGACACATGTGTTGGGCATGAAGCCCGTATAAATAAGCTTCTGCTAAGGAAGCCCCCAGGTATAATGAGCGCAGATAGCGCTTCAGTTGTGTGCGAACAAGGCGCGAACGAGCCCTTAAAGGCTGTAAGAGAAAGGGAGGGAGAAGGAGAGAAATATAAGACAACTGATGTGTAAAAAATAGACAGAGGAAGGATACGAACACAGAGTCCCGCGCTAGGAGTAGAATCTTCGGAGACGGGCCGCGTTCCATGGGTTCGGCTCGAGTCGGTTATCCGATGCATCTCGCAGACGGTACGCTCCACCAGTCAGGACTTGGTCTATAATAAAGGGACCTTCCCATTTGGGCTTGAGTTTGTCCATTTTCTTGTCCGGCAGCGAGAACTAACTTCGCCAACATTGTAAGTTTTGGCCCGTGCTTCTACCTTTGATATCTCGAGCCTGCTGTTGATAGAATGCGGAACGGGCTTTTGCCACGTCACGCTCCTCCTCCAAGGCGTCCAAAATGTCCTGCGGATCGAGTTCGGCTTCTCTTTCTTCGTACATGTGCACGCGAGGTGAGTCATGAATTATGTCGCACGGCAGAACCGCCTCCGCGCCGTATACCATAAAGAATGGTGTGTATCCGGTGGTGCGATTCGGCGTGGTCCGCAGCCCCCAGAGTACGGAGTCAAGCTCCTCTACCCAGTGCGTGTTAGATTCCTTGAGGGACCGCACTAATCTGGGTTTGATGCCGCTCATGATTAGACCATTTGCTCGCTCGACTTGACCGTTAGTTTGAGGGTGATTGACTGAAGCATAGTCGAGCTTGATGCCCATGTTTTTGCACCAGAGTTTGACCTCGTCGGCCATAAAGTTCATGTCGTTATCAGTGATGATGCTGTGGGGGATGCCGTAACGGTATACGACCCCTGATATGAAGTCTATCACCAGTCCGGATTCAGCCGTCTTAACAGGCTTGGCCTCTATCCATTTTGTGAATTTATCCACCATGACCAGTAGGTATTTTTGCTTGTGGGTTCCTCCTTTAAGGGGTCCAACCATGGCAAGCCCCCAAACCGCGAAGGGCCAGGTGATGGGTATAGTTTGGAGGGCGCTGGGTGGCATATGGCTTTGGTTAGCAAAGATCTGGCAATCGACGCATCGTTGGACTAAGTCCTGAGCATCTGCCCGGGCCGTCGGCCAATAAAATCCTGTACGGAAGGCCTTGCTTACAAGGTCCCGGACTGCGGCGTGGTGCCGCCGAGTCCGGCATGAATTTTAGCCAGAAGATTCCGCCCTTCCTCTTCGGAGATACACCTTTGAAGGACTCCGGTGGTGCTTTTCTTATAAAGCTCTCCCTCATGGACTTCATAGGCTTTAGATCGCCGCACTATGCAGCGTGCCTCGTTTTGGTCCTCGGGAAGTTCATGCCTGGTTAGGTAGGCTAGGAATGGTTCTGTCCATGGGGCAATGACTGCCATTATTACGTGGGCTGAAGATGTTACTTCGTTGGCAGAGCCTCCCGTTGTGTCAAAATGTTCGGTGTCGGGCAGTGCGGTTGGGTCCGGGCTGTTATTTCCGGATTCCCCTTCCCATAATACGGATGGCTTGGACAGCCTCTCCAAGAAATTGTTGGGGGGGGGGACTGCATCGCACTTTGCGCCAATGCGTGCCAAGACGTCTGCTGCCTGATTGTTTTCCCGGGCTATATGGTGAAATTCGAGCCCCTCGAACCGAGCTGACATTTTTAGGACGGCGTTGCGGTAAGCTGCCATTTTCGGATCCTTGGCATCAAAGTCTCCATTTATTTGGGATATCGTGAGGTTCAAATCCCCGCGCACCTCTAGGCGTTGGATGCCCATGGAGACTGCCATCCGGAGACCATGTATAAGGGCCTCATATTCGGCTGCGTTGTTGGTGTCCGTATACATTATCTGGAGTACGTATTGAACTTTATCTCCTGTTGGGGACGTTAGAACGACGCCAGCCCCCAGACTAGCCAACATTTTGGAGCCGTCGAAGTGCATGATCCAGTTGGAATATGTGTCGTACTCTTTAGGGAGTTCGGCTTCAGTCCATTCGGCGACGAAGTCGGCCAAAACTTGTGACTTAATAGCTCGCTGTGGCTTATAGGTTATGTCGAACGGGAGGAGCTCAATGGCCCATTTGGCAATCCGGCCCATCGCGTCGCGGTTGTTTATAATATCGTTAAGAGGTACTTCGGAGGCTACTGTTATCGAACACTCTTGAAAGTAGTGTCGCAGCTTCGGGATGCCATAAATACCGTCGCTATCTTTTGATAATGCGGGTACCGGACTTGCATGGAGTGAGGGCAGTGGACACGTAGTAAACCGGCTTTTGAAGGGGAATTTGTGTCCGTCCGTTTCTCGTTCGACGACGAAAGCATCGCGCTTACAACTTGATGAGTTGCCGTGATGTATAATAGCATTGGTTAAATCGATGTTAGGCGCGCCAGGACCGGGTTTGTTGCCAATATGGCTTTTATTTCTTCGAGTTCGGCCGTGGCAGCATCCGTCCACTCGAAGTGTTCGGTGCGCCGAAGGAGGCGATAAAGGGGTAATGCCTTTTCTCCCATGCGGGAGATAAATCGGCTTAGAGCCGCCACGCATCTGGTCAATTTTTGTATTTGTTTGAGGTCCTTTGGGATATCCAATTGTTACAGAGCTCGGATCTTGGCTTGGTTTGCTTCAATTCCTCTACTGGATACAATGAAGCCCAAGAGCTTTCCGGTTGGTACGCCGAAAACGCATTTTTCCAGGTTAAGCTTGATGTCATATGTTCGGAGGTTATCGAATGTGAGCCTCAAGTCGTCTACTAGAGTTTCGACATGCTTGGTTTTGACGACCATGTCATCTACGTATGCCTCCACTGTTTTGCCGATCTGGTTTGCCAGACATGTTTGAATCATGCGCTGATATGTTGCGCCGGCGTTTTTGAGCCCGAAGGGCATTGTGTTGAAGCAGAATGGGCCGTATGGGGTGATGAATGCGTTGCGGCTTGGTCTGTCTCTGCCATCTTAATTTGATGGTAGCCGGAGTATGCGTCAAGGAAACACAATGAATCGTGTCCTGCGGTAGCGTTGATAATTTGATCGATGCGAGGGAGGGGGAAGGGATCCTTTGGGAAAGCCTTGTTGAGGTCCTTGAAATCGACGCATAGGCGCCAGGATTTGTCCTTCTTTGGTATCATCACTAGGTTTGCTAGCCAGTCTGGATGTTTTATATCTCTGATGAATCCGGCCTCCAGTAGTTTGGCTAGCTCCTCTCCCATGGCTTGTCTCTTAGGTTCGGAGAAGGGCCGAAGAGCCTGCTTGACTGGCTTGAATCCTTTTAGGATGTTTAGGCTGTGCTCGGCCAGCGGCGTGGGATTCTGGCATGTCACGAAGGGTGCGAGCAAAATGTCCCAATTGTCGCGTGGAATTCTCGTAGTGCGGTGTCTCATCGAGGTTTAATTGCGCCCTGATGGAGGCTGTTTTTGTAGGGTCCGTTGGATGGACTTGGAATTTGACTATTTCGTCCGCCGGTTTAAAGGAGGTGGACTTGGATCTTTTGTCGAGTATCACATCGTCCCTGTTCACCGTGGAGCGCAACACAGTCAGTTCCTCGGCCGCTAGGGCTTGGATAGTGCCTCAAGGGCCAGTCTGGGCTGTCTTATTTTCGACGCAGTGCTATGTCCGGGGTCACTAGCAAGAGTGATGATTCTGTTGGGCCGGGCATTTTGAGCTTCATGTACCCGTAATGGGGTATAGCTTGAAAAATTGTGAATGCCTCTCGCCCTAATAGAGCGTGGTATCCGCAGCTGAACGGGGCCACTTGGAACGTGACCTCCTCGGACCTGTAATTATCCAGCGTGCCGAACCCCACATCCAGTGTGATTTTTCCTGTACAGCACGCTTCCCGACTGGGGATTATTCTTAAAGGTTGTGCTTCTTCGCTCAATGCGGCTCCAGTCTATTTCCATTTTTCGAAGGGTTTCCTCGTAAATGAGGTTCAATCCGTTGCCACCGTCCATGTGTACCTTGGTAAGGCGAAAGTCGTCCACTATTGGACAGAGGACCAATGCGGCTGGTGCTCGGGCTGTTCGGAATTTAGGTTCATCACTGGCATTAAAGGTAATAGCCGTGTCACTCCATGGGTTTATTGTTGCTACTTGGTAGACTTCGGTAAGGCTGCGGAGTGTTCGTTTCCGCATATTATTTGATGTGAAAGATTGAACACTTTATTAATACCGTCTTGGTATCCACAGGCTGGTGCTCTGTGGATTACGGGTTAGAAGCTCTTCGCCACTTCGGCCACCTCGGAGTATCCAACATGCTCTAAGGCTATGAGTTGGTGTGGCGCCCTCGTACTATAATTTTACAGGTCCATTGAGCCATCCCTCGATGACGGTTCCATGCCCTATAGAGGGTTTTTGCTTTTGGTGTTTAACCCAGGTGCTGGCGATAATGCACCCTTTTATTTCGGATTGGGTTGTATTCAGGGCGGATTGTCCCAAAATTTTATTTGGTTTTCGAGCGCTTTCCATCGCTCAAGTACTTTCGTACTATGGGCGCCAAGTCAGCGAAGTGTGTAATTTCACGGCGACTTATGGCGTTGAGGATTCCGTTGTCCGTGCAATTTTTGCAGAAGAATGAAATCGCATCCTCCTCGCGGCAGTCCTATATCCTGTTCATGACCGGAGAATCGGCCCAATAATGGTGTACTTGTTTCTGCGGGCTCTTGCGAATTTGGGATAGATCGCTTATGTTTGGGTGGGCGGGTGGAATTGAATCCGGAACCTCGCCCGATCTGAGACTCGAGGGCCAAGGGTTTCGAACTCGGAAGCTTGGGTTCTTGGATGTTGTCAATGAATCTAGCCCGCTGCGACTTTAGGTTCGAGGGCTTGAGTGGCGTCCTCCCCTCCGCGGGTATCCGGCTTGGAGGGATCGGGAATCCGGACATAACTAGTTTTTAAGATAGATGAAGGCTTGCCGCATTGTTCCTCCACCACTGCAACGTGATGGGTGACCTGGGGAGAGTTAATCTCTCTCGGATCGGGTTTATGCCCAATCTGATCATAGTCTGTAGCGACTCCCAGGGTGGCGATGCGATCCAAGAGCTCATTTAAGAAAGAGACCTCCGTCGGATCTAACTGCTCGGCGAGTTCCGAGTTGACGTGAAGATTGCTTTCGATGACCTGAGAAGTCATCGTCGGTGCGGCGGCCGAACAGGCGGTCATAAGAAAACCGCCTAGCCAGAGAGTTTGGCCGATAGCCAAAGCTCCTTTAGCAACAGTGTCGTCTTTAAAGACGGGATGAGGCATCCTTCCTGATGGCGACGACACAGCGGAACTCTCAATGAAAGCACCAATGTCGGTGTCAAAACCGGCGGATCTCGGGTAGGGGGTCCCGAATGCGTCTAGGCTAATGGTAACAGGAGACAAGGGACACGATGTTTTTACCCAGGTTCGGGCCTTCTCGATGGAGGTAAAACCCTACTCTGCTTGATTAATATTGATGATATGGGTAGTACAAGAGTAGATCTACCACGAGATCGAGAGGGCTAAACCCTAGAAGCTAGCCTATGGTATGATTGTTGTTAGTCCTCGGACTAAAACCCTCCGGTTTATATAGACAGGAGAGGGCTAGGGTTACACATAGTCGGTTACAATGGGAGGAGATCTACATATCCGTATCGCCAAGCTTGCCTTCCACGCCAAGGAAAGTCCCATCCGGACACGGGACGAAGTCTTCAATCTTGTATCTTCATAGTCCAGGAGTCCGGCCAAAGGTTATATTCCGGCTATCCGGACACCCCCTAATCCAGGACTCCCTCAGGCCTCCTACAGGCCGTAGAAACAATGGGCCTTCTACGGGGTGTATCATCAATGGGGCTTCTACGAGCCATATGATCGATTGGCCAAACATGGGCCAATAACGGACCGCATTATAGGCTCTAAACAGGCTAGAGCTGGAATCGTCCGTTCATGGGCCGACTATAACGGGCCATCGTTAATCGGCCGTATTTTATGACGTTATGTAAACGGCCCAACGAATTAATGGGCGATAAACGGGCCAATTGTAACCACGGGCCGAATTTGCCCACAATCAGAAAAGGCCTGTAACGGGCCGTAAGTAACTGAATGCTGGTAATGAGCCCAAGAATAAATGGGCCCTGACAAGGCCGTAAGATAACATGGGTTGGAAACGGCCCAATGGAATAATGGGCCGTTAATGGGTATAAAGCGATACAATGTTCATTATGGGCCAGTTTCACTACGGGCCGTTAATGGGCCAAGAGTTACAAAGGGCCTCATATGGGCCGAAAGACGTCATGGGCCATACATGGGCCGGAAGTTACAACGGTCTGGAATCATATTGGATGGCCCAGATGACGCTGCTGGGCCTAATTCGGATAGGCCGTAACGGGCCATGAGCGGACTGTAAATGGGCTATATGCGAGCAGGCCATTAACAGGCTTTCCGTGGGCTGGCCCGCTACCTTTTGACCAAGTCAAACAGGCAGCCTTTTCACAAGAATGGGTCTCTGTTGGGCCGCACCACGTGTCGACGTATCATAGGCTCCTTCGGTCCAATGAGTGGATGACATCTGTCCCAACGGTGAGCCGACACGTGGTTCCTCTGGCCATTGAGAATTTTAGACGTGAAAAATCCCCATTGGTCCGGGCTGTTAGCAGGTTATCGGATCCAAATCGGAACCCGATAGCTTAACGTCGACCCGTGATGGTGGATGCCACGTGTCGCTTACCCTTGACGAAAGCAATTCTATGATGCGTGATTTATCGTCATGGAAGTGGACACTTCCGTGATGATAATTTTGGTAATGTCATGGAACACTTCTACGATAGCACATGTATGACTATCTTGATTTTGTCATAAAATCGTCATGGATGTACATGCATGACAGAAAACGTGACCTACTGTGACAAACACGTATCATCACGGAAGTGTAATTTTTTTGTAGTGTGTGTTCTTGTGGTGTGAGATAGGTGAGACCACATACGAACCACACCTGCGGATGGGCCGATATATGTGCGTGTGTGTGAATAGTGTGGTGTGATATTTAAATAATGAAATCACAAATTTGATGTGGCACATGTGCATCGCAAATTAACCGAACATCCCCGACCCCACGGAGGTACATGTAGTGCGAAGTAGTACTATGCCCCTCCCACACACCCACACACACTTTGATCGGTGGAAGGGGACATCTCACCAAGGCATATTGTAACACTGACCAAGAAGAATCACTCTCGGTGTCAAAACCGGCAGATCTCGGGTAGAGGGTCCCGAACTGTGTGTCTAAGGTCGATGGTAACAGGAGACAAGGGACACGATGTTTACCCAGGTCCGGGCCCTCTCTATGGAGATAATACCCTACTTCCTGCTTGATTGATCTTGATGAATATGAGTACTACAAGAGTTGATCTACCACGAGATTGTAATGGCTAAACCCTAGAAGTCTAGCATGTATGACTATCGTAATGAATATCCCTCTTCCGAACTAAGTCCTCCGGTTTATATAGACACCGGGGAGATCTAGGGTTACACAAGGTCGGTTACAGACAAAGGAATCTACATATCCAGTCGCCAAGCTTGCCTTCCACGCCAAGGAGAGTCCTATCCGGACATGGGTGCAGTCTTCGGTCTTCGTATCTTCACGGCCCACCAGTCCGGCCCATGGCTAACAGGCCGGATGCCCAAGGACCCCTTAGTTCAGGACTCCCTCAGTAGCCCCCGAACCAGGCTCCAATGACGTGGTGTTCGGCGTGCAGATTGTCTTCGGCATTGGAAGGCGGGTTCCCCCTCCGACGGCTTCCAAGTAATGTGTTTGGCTTTTAATTCAATGCCACACCCTTCGGCTTCTGTGCTTCTATGTCTTCAACTTCCACATGTCGGGCGAATGCGGATGGTCAGGGTCTTTTTTGCAAATAACACCCTAGCCATGCAAGAAAGAGCGTCTATTTAAAGAGATTGGATCTCAGATCCATTTGGCACCACGCAGAAAAAATCCTTAGAGACTGCCAGGAGAGACCACTCCAACATGGCCAACATTCTTAGCTCCTCTTCCCGTTCCAACCTAGAGAGAGGTGAGTGGGAGAGGTGCTCTGTATCCCACAGCCAATTAGAGAAGCTGCAAACGCAGGGATTTCTCCCTCCTGCAGATCTGGTCCCTGTTGAAGCAGGATTGGCCTCCATCAACGGCAAAACCCAGGCGGAGGATTTCCCCAATGCGTCTGCGGGGCGTGGGATTTCCCATTCACCCATTCCTCTGAGGGCTTCTGGAGTATTATGGCCTCCAACTGCATAACTTTACCCCGGCCTCCATTCTGCACATCGCGGGTTATGTTGCTTTATGCGAACTATTTCTGGGTATTGAGGCCCATTTTGTACTGTGGAGAAAGTTGTTCTGCCTTGTCCCGCGCAACCATGAAGGATCAATATTTGAAGTGGGGGGTGCAGAAATATGGCGCATTGCCGAGACTGGATACCTATCCGACTCGCCGAAGAAGGCGTCTGAAGAGTGGACCTCTGAGTGGTTTTACATTGATGACGTCGTACTTCCAGATCTGGTCCGGAGAGGTCTCCCCGAGTTTGCGAGTGTTCCTTTGAAGAAGCACCACAGCTGGCGCCCCCAGAGTCCAGAGGAGGAAGATAGTGCGGAAGTTCGCCAACTCCTGAGCAAGATCAGGACGCTTGCCCAGTCCGGGTATACTATAGCCGAAGTGATGGCGACCTCCATAGTACGTGGAGTTCAGCCACTCCAATACAGAGGTCTCCCCATGTGGAATTACAATGGGGAAGATGACACCTCCCGCTGCAGCAGGAAAGGTCCGGATACCCCTGCCGCCCAAGCCAAAATATTGGCCAAACTGTTCAAGGGTGAGGAAGAGGAGTTCCTGCGCATCACGCACAGAGAGGGATATTCCATGTACAATCCTCCTAGCTGGGTGAGCCCCCAACCTTTTTGTTCCACACATTCCCCTCCCAGAGCTTTATTAACCCATCTATTTATAACAGCATTGGCGAAAGACTTCCGAGGGGCTCTACAGTCCCACCCCGCAGCCCGAGGGCCAAAATCGGGACCTTGACCCTAGATTCGAAGAGGATCCAGATATATTTGTGGTGCTGGAGAATGGCGTGTTTTACCAGGCGAGCTACAACGGCACCAAAGTGGCCATCATCGTCGTTTACCCTGGTCTTCTCCCCGCTTCACACGTAAGTAGACAGGAGACATCTTCCCTGAAAGGATTCCTCCGTTCCGCCTCACCCACCGCACTGTCTCGTGCTTCGAAGGGGAGGCGTTCGACATACCATGCTACTCCAGGAGCGACTCCGAAGAGAGCAGCTCCCGCACGGGGCAAGCCTTCAAAGAGGAAGGCAGGCGAAGACACGGTCGGGCCCTCATCAAAGAGGTATGGGTTTGCAAATATGTGTTTTAATAGTCGCATCCAATTGTGACTTTCAGGCTCATTCCGTATCAAGAAAAGAGTCCATCGGACTGTGTCCGGGGGTCTGGGTAGTGATACTCCCAGCAACCAGGATCCAACCCCAGCCGAGGGGACAGGGGCCGATATGGGGGTGACGCTGGACTATCTTTCGGCCGAGGGCTCGGAAAATATGTCCGTCGCCAACTCGGAAGTGGAGAGCGCCATGAATCTTCGGCGCTTGAGGGCCATTTTACGAGACCCCCGCTGTTCGAAAGAGGCGTTTGATGCCTTCAGCTCGGCTGACGCATATATCCGAGCTGCTCGAGATGGGCTTGGCAAAGCCACAAAGCAGTATTTGACGGATGTGCAGGTAAGGTTTATTTTGTCCGAAAAGGATAAGCACATGCTAGTAGCCCCTGAGACTCAAAGCAGTTGGCACAAGTGATTTAAGGGTCGATGCATAACCAGGTTCTGACGGAGAGGAACAACCTACTAGCTCAAGAGCTGGAGCAGTGTCGGACACAGCTGAATGCTTCTACCGCCGAACTGAAAGAGTCCAAGAAATAATCTTCTGGTAAGGTTCCCCTGCATCGAGGAATAAAAATTATCCAGTAGCTGTGCTAATACTATTTCTTATCTCATAATAGGACCATCAGGCAAACTGGAAGAGAAGTTGAAAATTGCTCAAGCGGGAGAGAAAGAGGCAAAAATACTACACGCCGTGGGCGAACGGGTGTTGACCCGAGTTAGGCAGGAGAAAAACAAACTCCAAGATTCAAATACCAAACTGGGCGAAGAACTGAAAGATGTGCGAGCCCAGCTAGCCGATGCCGTGAAGGAGAACAAAAAGTTGCGAGGCGGCATATTCAGTACGTGGCCGGATTTACCTTATAACAGTTTGGGGGTAAAAGTAGCTGATATAGCTGTGATTGCAGGTATGTTGACGGGCCGCCCTGAAGAGGAGGTGTCCGGATCATCAAGTGATCTCCTGCAAGGGCTGTCGCAGTTGCACGAGCAAGCTCGGTAGGCAATGCGGAGTGTAGCCAAGGCCTTATGGCCATCCGACTCCCCTCCAGGGAGTATGGAGAAGCTTGTAGAGCTGTTCAAGGGAGTGCGGCGGCGTATCCGACTATGGAAGATATCGTCTTGCCGAGAGGGTGCGCGAGAAGCCTGGGCCATGGTAAAAGCATGATATACCAAGCTGGATCCGAATCACATGGCCCGGGTCGGACCGCTAGGGTCAAATGGGGAAGAAATTCCAGTTAGTTTAGTATATAACCAAGTAGAAGTAGCCACCAAGTATTCCCAGCAGGATTGTAAGTTAGATAGCCTGCTGGACGTCATAGAGGAGGAAATCTTTGAGTCCAAGTGACTATGTACTTTCCTTTGCATATTAGATCTAGCTGAAAACGATTGTCATGGCGGACCTTTTCGCTTCAACCTCTCGAGCCGAAGTTGCGGAGTGTTTCCGAATACCAGAACGGCCGAGTAGACCGGGAATGCATGGAAACCAGGCGTAGGGGTCATAGTTGCTTTAACAGACAATTATCCGGCTAGTTATGTTATATTACATTAAGAGTGTAAGAAACATCTTGCAGAGAGAATAGTTCCGTTAAAGGTTCCTTTCCCTGGGTGTGCATGCATCTATGTGCATGTCCGAACTGTTATGAAGAAATCACAATGTGTATAGCTTATGGGGGTTCACGATGGGACGAATGCAAAAAACATCTTTAGTTCACCGACCGAATATTCCCTTAAGAATGCTAGTTTTCGGCTTCACCCAGTTTGAGGTACACATCCGGATGACCCGGCAGTAACAATCGCAGAGGTGCTCCCTTTATGCCTTAGCCGAACTAATGGGAACGTAGGGCATAAGCACAGGAGCCAGGCAACCTAGCTTGGCCAAAACTTAAGTCATATCGATGCATATAATGGTGAAGAAAAGGTACATATGGGAAAAACGCATATGTGAGGAGCTTGATGCTCGGAAGATAACAATAGCAAGCTTCTGTCCAAGAAGCCCCCAAGTATAATAGACGTACATACTTCAAGACTTTGTGCGTCAGGGGTGTACGGTCTAACCGCACGAAAGCTATTAAAGCTCAAAATAAAAACGAAAAGAGAGAGAAAAAATTATGAAAAATAGGGGGAAGGAAACGAACAAAGCTTTCCGCGCTAGGCATAGAATCTTCGGAGTCTGGCCGCGTTCCAGGGGTTCGGCTCTAATCGATTGTCTGACGCGTCACGCATGCGGTACGTTCCTCCGGTGAGAACTTCGTCGATGATGAAGGGACCCTCCCACTTGTGCTTGAGTTTATCCTTTTTCTTCTAAGGCAGGCGTAGAACGAGTTCGCCGACGTTGTAAGTTTTGGCCCGCACCTCTCTGCTTTGATACCTGCGAGCCTGCTGTTGATAAAATGCGGAACGGGCTTTTGTGACATCGCGCTCCTCCTCCAGGGCATTTAACTTGTCCTGCCGATCAAGCTCGGCCTCTGTCTCTTCGTACATGCGCACTCGAGGTGAGTCATGAATAATGTCGCAGGGCAGTACTGCCTCTACGCCGGACACCATGAAGAAAGGTGTGTATCCGGTAGTGCGATTGGGCGTGGTCCGCAACCCCCAGAGTACGGAATTGAGCTCCTCAACCCAGTGCTTGTTTGACTCTTTCAAAGACCGCACCAGTCTAGGCTTAATGCCGCTCATAATAAGACCATTGGCTCTTTCGAATTGACCGTTTGTTTGTGGATGATATACAGAGGCGTAATCGAGCTTGATGCCCAGATTAGCGCACCAGGTTTTCACTTCGCCGGTTATGAAATTGGAGCCATTATCTGTGATGATGTTTGACTGGTTTGGACCTGGAATGTGATTATTTCTTCTGCCGGTTTGAAGGAGGTGGATTTGGGTCGTTTGTCTAAGATCACAGCGTTCTTATCCACCATGGAGCGCAGTGCGGTTAATTCTTCGGCCGCGAGGGCTTCAGTTAATGCCTCAAGGGCCAGGGATGCGGTTTTGTTTTCGGCGCGGAGTGCTATGTCCGGATCACTAACAAGAGTGATTATATTGTTTGGTCCGGGCATTTTTAGCTTCATATACCCGTAATGAGGTATAGCTTGGAAGCATGTAAACTTGTCCCACCCCAACACGGCGTGGTATCCGCTGCTGAAAGGAGCCACTTGGAAGGTGATCTCTTCAGACCGATAATTCTCCAGCGTGCCGAATACCATGTCAAGTGTGATTTTTCCCGTACACCGCACCTCCCGACTAGGAATGATTCCTCAGAAGGTCGTACTGCTTTGCTTAATGCGGCTCCTGTCTATTTCCATTTTGTGGAGTGTATCCTCATAGATGAGGTTTAATCCGCTGCCACCATTGATGAGGACCTTGGTGAGTCGAAAACCGTCCATGATGGGACTGAGGACTAGAGCGGTTGGTGCTCGGATTTCCTGTATTTTGGTTCTTCTCCGGCGTTAAAGGTTATAGCCGTGTCGTTCCAAGGGTTTACCGTGGCAATTTGGCAGACTTCGGCAAGGCCACGAAGTGCCCTTTTGCGCTTATTATTCGAGGCAAATGTCTCAAAGACCATCAGTACTCTGAGGTCGTCGTCTTCTGGAGGGTGTTGCTCTGGGGTGTTTTAGGTAAGGATGTCCTTGCCACTTTTCGCCACTTGCCGGAGTATCCAACATGCTCTAAGGCCGTGGGTTGGTATGGCATCCGGTGTTGTGTGTATTTTGCATGGGCCATCGAGCCATTCCTCCAGAATTGTTCCGCGCCGCATAACGGGTTTGTATTTCTTGGCTATTGGGCTGGGTGCATCCCGAGGATGCGCCCTTTTCGCCTTGACCAGTGGTTGAGTTGGGAGCGATGGCTCCCAGCGAGCTGCCTGATCCCTCCAGGCGCTTTCCATTGCGCTGTACTTCTGTACGATAGTTGCCAGGTCAGCGAAGTGTAGTATGCAGCGGCGATTAATGGCGTTGAGGATTCCTTCGTCTGTGCAATTGTTGCAGAAGGCAGATATCGCATCCTCGTCGCGGCAATCTTTAACCATGTCCTTGACAAGGAGGAATCTGGCCCAGAAATGATGGACCGTTTCCTGAGACTGTTGTTGTATGCTCATAAGAGCGATTGCGTTTGGGTGGGTTTGTGGAATTGAATCCGGATCATGACCCGACCGATGATCTGGATTCTGAAGATTTTCTAGACTTAATAGTCCGGACTCCAGGGTGTCTTCGAATTGCTTATGACCGCCGTCCGATTCTATGTTCGGAAGGCCGATCACATCCTTTCGCTGGCGGGTATCCGGCTCTGCAGGGTCGGAGACCCGAACATAGTTCGTCTTTAGTGTAGGGGGAGAGTTGCCGTCCTGCTCCTAGACTACCGCTATCTGGTGGGTGACCGGTGGAGATTTGATTTCACTTTGGTCGCGTTTAAGCCTAATCCGATCGTAATATGTGGAGATTCCCAGGGCGGCGATGCGATCAAGGAGCTCGTTTAAAGACGAAAACTCCGCCGGATCCATCTGCTTGGAGTGTTTAGGGTCAATACAAAGGGGATTTTCGATGGCCCGAGAGGTCATCGTCGGCTTAATGGCCGAACGGGCGGTCATGGTAAAGCTGCCCAATGGAGGGTTTGGCCAGGGCCGCCTCTCTCCTCGGGCGGTGATATCGCCTTTTATGATTTAGGCGAAGTCATTGACCCTGCCATCGACGGCACAATGGAACTCTCATGAAAGCACCAACGTCGGTGTTAAAACCGGCGGATCTCGGGTAGGGGGTCCCGAACTGTGCGTCTAAGGTCAATGGTAACAGGAGACAAGGGACACAATGTTTACCCAGGTTTGGGCCCTCTCTTTGGAGGTAATACCCTACTTCCTGCTTGATTGATCTTGATGAATATGAGTACTACAAGAGTTGATATACCACGAGATCGTAATGGCTAAACCCTAGAAGTCTAGCCTGTATGACTAACGTAATGAATGTCCCTCTTCTGGACTAAGTCCTCCGATTTATATCGACACTGGGGAGATCTAGGGTTACACAAGGTCGGTTACAGAGAAAGGAATCTACATATCCAGTCGCCAAGTTTGCCTTCCACACCAAGGAGTGTCCTATCCGGACATGGGTGCAGTCTTCGGTCTTCGTATCTTCACGGCCCACCAGTCCGGCCCATGGCTAACAGGCCGGACGCTCGAGGACACCTTGGTCTAGGACTCCCTCAATCACCACCTTGGTCGTATAACTTCTCACGTTGTTGGGTCAAAGTCATGCATGGACGTCCACACGCGGCGCCACAAATAGGCTAGCTTGTCGCCGATAACCACGTGAGGAAGTGCCTGAAGACAACCACTACGTGCATGTGGCCTAAACATATGTATGAAGTGTTATGTGGTGTTTGAATATACCCAATGCACAAATTTGATGTGGTATCGTGCTTTTGGAACCGGAAAGTCCCTACACGGAGTGACGGTTCATGACACATATACTATATATATAGGGATTCATGTGTATGCATGCATGCCCTCAAACTTAGGTCTCCAATCTCACCATGATCGACATACGACTATACGGTAACACGGACCAAGAGAAGAAGAATCCACCCTGGTAACCTTTCTAGCGTTGTTGGTCGAAGTGATGGACGTCCATGCGGGCCCACGAATATATAGGCCGTCGATGGTAACCAAGCGAGGGAGAGTGTCCAAAGACAACCACTGCATGCATGTGCCATGTCGGAGTAATGGGCCACGGGTAGGCGGACCCGAGCCCCTGAACCTTTCAAAACATCGGGTGGCTAAGCCCCTTGAGACCCCAAGACAAGAGCCGCCAGAGAGTCGACAGCAGAGTCGCCGACTGCCCCTCTAGGCCGAGTCCCGAGGCGGCCTGCAGGCAAGCCGACTCAAGCCAGCGACCTCCAGTGAGGCCGGCTACAGGGAGTCGGCCCGCGAGTCAAACCACCTCCTGCTTGAGCGACTACGAGCGGGATGGGATAAAGCCACCTCGCGGCCCATCCCTGCCCCGCTCATAAAGGGCAGGCATGGCTACAGAGCGCCGTACTGACAAAGATCTCCGTCCGGCGCAGCACTGTTGCCATGCCGGCCCTGACATCAGCCCCGAAGACAGCGGGACCCGCCTGTCAGCGGGAGTGCCGAAGACGGCAAGAGCGCCTCAAAGACGGACCCGTTGGACTCGGCCTCCGGGAGTCGGCCGACCCCTCCTACGGGCTCCATCGCCGTTAACAGACGAGGCGGGAATGGCAGCGGTGATCGCCGCACAAAGTAGCTGTGTGCCATGACCCCATGATAAGCTTCGCGTCATTAGAAGCACGCTCTGATAATCCATGGCCGGCAAGACCAGCCAGCGGGACAAAGGGCTGTCTGCCCCATCTTTGGGCGTCGGCGAGGCCCACTAGTCAGCGGGCCCCAGAAGTCGGCGGAGAAGACCGCGACTTAAGAGACTGACGGCTTGGACCCCCACCCAGCCGGATCGTAGAATTGTCCTCTGTTCTCATCTACAAGCATCGCTGCCGAGGATTCCCGCCTGATGTGAGATGGAGGACGAGCCGGCCAACAAGCAGGGGCGGGTAGAGCCAGAACCGCAAGAGGCTCCGGCGAACGTGGACATCATCTGCAGCCTCCCCGACGAGATGTTGCTAGCCATCATATCCCACCTCCCCATAAAATCTAGCGTGCATACCCCTGTCCTCTAGCGGCGGTGGTGCCCCCTCTGGCACTCCACGCCCTGGACCTCATCATCGACGAAGAGTTCTACTGCAGGGAGCAGCAACGCCTAGACGCATTGTCTCACATCCTCACCACGCACCCTAGGCCGGTCAGATGGCTTGCTATCGGCAGGTTGAGTCCCCACTGCAAGGCCAAACCCAGGTTTCACTACTGCTTCCTATCCTAGCCCTGGATGTTGGGGAAAACAAAAAGGGGCATCTATTTTCCCCTGACTTGTGCATGGACAATGAAGAAACATGCGCGAGTACAAGATTGTGAACCAAGATACAAGAGACCAAGATCTTCAAAGGACCAGCATGCAGATCAAGAGGACCAAGGCCAAGTCAGAGAAGTAAGAAGCCGCCAGGAGAAAAGCCTCCCTTGCCGGGCGGCGGGCTGGCGAGGACAGGGACACCCCTGGAAGAAAACCCCCAAGACGCGCCGGCAGGGCCTGCCAGGACTTGCGGAGGCGGAACCACCTCACTAAACCACCTCACCATGACGCACGTCATTGATCAGTGCGGTGTCAAGCCGCAAAGTGACTAAGTGGCAGCCATTTGCCACATGGCAGCCTCTTTCTATAGGAAAAACCTACAGGCGACACCCGTCCTGCAACGTGTCGAGCGAGCAGGTGCGTAGCTGGCAAAACAGCCCGGCAAGGCTTGCCGGGCAAGCGACGATGTGATGTTGAGAAGCGCATTTAATGCGCCCTGTCAGCCTGCAGAGTTAGGTATGATAGCGCTATTCGCTATCTTATCAGTGCATAATGACTGATTTGCCACTGTGGTGACCCCTTAGCCTATAAAAGGAGGCCCAAGGCAACCTTAGAAACGGTTGGACCCTGGATCAGCAAATCCACCCCCTCACATCTCATACGCTCGTAGCCGTTTCGACCTTAGGTAACCCTGTCAGGCAAACGTGCTACGACCACCACCATTTTTCCACCATCAATCCACCAAAGCAGGATTAGGGTTTTATGCCTCACGGCGGCCCGAACCTGGGTAAAATTGCCCATGTGATATCTATCATGCTGCCCCGCATTTTTTTGCTCTTTGTGCAATGTGACATCCCCCCGCCGAACCAGCAAGGGACCTTTGGTCCCATAGGTGGTCGTGGTTTCCCGCGACATCTCTGGCGAGCCAGGTAGGGGGATCACTTGCACAAACCTGAAAGCGTGAGCAGCGCGCCATATCTATGGTAGTCCACCCGAAGCTTTTGGCGTCTCTAGCGCCTGTGAAAATACGAAGACCAAGCAGGGCCGCCCCCACGCCCGCCTCATACGTTACCACGTTCCGCCTTGGCTGCAGCTACGGCGGAGATCGTGCCGGCGGTGATTTCCCCTTCCCGGCGACCCATGCAGCGTGACCGCTGCTCAGGCACCGTTCGAAAAAAGGGGACAAGTGTGCGGGCATGATGTTCCTTTTTTCTGCCTCTCTCCTGCGTCGGCAATTGAGCTGCTTTGGCCGTGGCATCGCCAATGTCGATGATTACCGCGCGATACTCGGTTCATCATTTACCCCATTTCGGGAAATCCTGAGTGAAACGCTGGTATGAATCCATTGGTCGATGCCCCGGCAAGTGCGCTCCGGCAAGGCCATCTGCATTGGCGTGATCCATGCGATAGCCCTTGCCAAGCTACTAGAAAGGAGTGGGGGAAAGAAAGAGGGGCCAGAAGATCCCGACACCATACCCCACTGCCCACCAGACACACATGACGTGTATTGGCCCCTGCCGGGAACCAGAGAATCATTCATTTGATTTCCCTCCTTTTGGACATCGCGGGCGCACCAGACGCACGTGTCGGATTTCGAGTTCCGGCAAAACCCTCGAGGTTCGAACACTGGGGTGCGCACGAAGATCTCTCCTCCCTCCAGCTCGCACGCTTCATGATCTCACGGTCTAGCTCGGCGAACCCAAAGAACAAGGGGACACAAGATTTATACTGGTTCGGGCCACCGATGTGGTGTAATACCCTACTCCAGTGTGGTGTGGTGGATTGCCTCTTGGGCTGAGGATGAACAGTACAAGGGAAGAACAACCTCCTGAGGAGAGGTGTTCCTGTGCTTGGTGAGTGTGTGGATCGAATGGATCTAGTCCAAGATGAGTTGCCTCCTACGGTGGTGGCTAGTCCTATTTCTAGAGGCCTTGGTCCTCTTCCCAAATATTGAGCGGGAAGGGATGCCACAACGGCCAATTTGAAGGGGACAACTAGTACAAGCTATCGACTAAAGGTGGTCTTAGCCTGCCAAAGGCTCTAGTGGTGGCGCCTGCCTTGGCTCCTGATGACCTCATCTGCCGTCCCCGCTAGTCTTGGTCTCGTTGCACCAATATGGAAACCTTTGCTGATGCCTCGGGACTCCTGCTTTGCTTGCCTCTTCAGCACCAAAGAGGAAACAAGCACTGTGGCTCACTTGGCGCCTACCGGCCTTGGTCATCATGGCTTCGTCTGGGGAACCTCGCGAGGTACCCCTTGCCTTGATCTCTCCACCCCTCATGAGCCGCCTGGTGAGGCTGCCCCGAGGAGGTCTTCGTCGTTAAGCCTCATGAGGCTTGGCCCCTCGAGGGTCCTAAGTGTTCTTTGGTAAAGATGGGTCATCTGGGGCCGCTAGTGGAGCCACGCCATGGCCGCAGGCGAGGAAAGTGCAGGGACCCCCATTCCCGAGCAGCCGAGTGAGCCCCTGGGCCCAAGGCATGCTCGGACTTGGCTTCGAGGCAAAGCCAATGGGCAAGTGCGGCTGCGCCTTGGGCCCCCAATAGCACAGGGCCTTGGTCGATGCATGGCGTCGATTGGGCGTGGGCGTCTCGCTTCCCCACGCTGCCTCGGCAGAATCGCCCGGTTGTGAGTCCCCGCTGCATGCGCAGAAATCATCATTACCTATGATCGTGGGGATCGCCGGTTGGCCTTCTCCTGCTATAAATGAGGAGGGGGCTGAGCCCCCATTGCTCATCTCCTCCTGCTCCGCTTGCTTCTTCTCCCTTGCCACATTGCTAGTAGCAACTCCCATGGTGCCGATTTGAAGGTTCTCGGCCGCGGAGAAGGGAAAAACCCCCCGCGACGAGCCCGGGTCACTTCCGCTAAAGAAGAGGCCGGTCCACCGCCGTGACGTAGTCGGGAGGCCGGAGGTGACAAGGCCTTGGTGCGAGCGGCCACCTCCCGGGAATCCGCTGCCTTTGTACGCCCAAGCCGAGGGCTCTGGAGGAAGAGGCGGTGAGCGGCGTTGCCCATGCCACAGCCATGGTCGTTGCATCGCGGTGTCACACGCCGTCACCCCAGGAGCCCACGCAGCGGACTCCTCGCGCGAACTCGCGATGTGGGCGGCGATGCCTCCGCGCACCTGGATCCTCTTCCCGCAATCCATCTTTGCCGAGATGCCGCCGAGGGGGCCCTCAAGCTTTAGCTGCAGCATGCCGACTATGACACCCCGGCAACTGGAACGGAGGTTGAAGTCGTTTCCCCGGGCAAGATCTTCATGACTCGCGGCTGGGGTGAGGTCACCCAGGTTTGCCGTACGGATGGCGCCCTCGCGATCCACTTCAAGTACGATGGCCCCTCCACGATGTTCTTCAAGGTCTTTGACGCGGAAGGTCGTCGCTTGGAGTGCTGCCATGGAGAGGGCCGCCTGGACGGCGCCGCGACAGGAGCCGGGCCTTCTGCCTGCCTCAGAAGCGGCTCATCCAGCAGCAGCGGCGTCGCTTGGGAGTCCAGCAACTCTCCTGAGCCCTACGAGACTCCGGAGACGAGCGACGACAGCTCCGTGCCCTTGAGCTCTCACTGTGCCCGGAGCAAGGCCGCAGCATCCGGCCGCCGCCGTCGCTGATCTGGATGGGGTTGGCACCGGCCTCCCGAGGCCCATTGTTGATGATGGCGTTGTCCGCGTCGGCGCGTGTAGATAGGATCCCTAGAAGCTCCCTTCCTTTGTTCCCTGCGAGGAATCAAGACGAACCCCGCGGGCGTGTAAAGGGTCTGTAATGTCTTTTCCTGATATTGTCCTCATTATGAGAATTTGCGAGTGCATGTCCTGTTCTGGCTCGGTCCCCCCTTTCCAACCCTGCGACGTCTTGGTGCTCTACGCTGACAGTTCCCGGTCCCGAGGCAGGCTACAGCTGTCGCTGGTATGCCAGGTCGTGATGCCATGGTCAGGCCGAGAGGTGGCGGCGAGGCCCAATAAAAGCTCTTGGTAGCGATGCTCGGAGGTCCCCTTTAGTGCATGGCGGCCACCAAGAGGTAAGAAAGGGAGGTGGCGTTGCCGCAGCGGGGCTGCACGACAAGTGAGAATCCTATGCGTGGCGATTGGTTGACCAGACACGAAACTTATCTTGGCAGTCGAGTCGGTTCCTTGTGATGCGCGGACTGCAAATGCGGGGGTCGTGAGCCAGCTAGGTCGGGACCGTCTGGCGTCCCCCTCTCCTCCACGCTCTTCTAGGTGCTCTACGTCCTCAGGTCCCGGCCCTCGAGCGAGCTCAGCCGCCGCAGGTATGCCAGGTCGCGGTGCCGTGGCAAGGCCAGGGGTGAGGGCTGGAGAGCCAGTAATAGCTCCTAAATCGCGATGTTCAGGAGCCCCCCTTTTAACGCGCAAGCAAATCGCATGGGGGAAGAGGGAGCCCGTGGTACCGCCTGCTGTTGTCCTCATGAGGTCCTTGCAGGTTAGCGTGAGGAGGGACATTGATTGCCACTATGATTGCCGGCCTACCACAGGTTGCTCCGCAAGAGGATGAAGGCACTGAGGGCCTGGTGAGGTGACGTGCGTTGGGTGTGCCACGAGTCAAAGCTCGACCACTCAGATTTGTCGGCATTGCAGGGACGAACCTGAGAACAAGCGTCGTGCCATCGTGAGTAGCCCCCCTGGTGGGTCATAAACAAGCAGGTGATAACCATAGATGGATTATGCATGAAAAGCAAACGAGCTTAGGTAATGCAAGAAGGATACATGCCACTGGGTCAGACCCGAGCGGCTTGGGGATGATGCAACCCGAGGGGCGCCCCCAGCAGAGTAAGCTAAAGATGCAAAAGGATACATGCTGTAGGGACAGGCCCACGCAGCCTGGGAATGATGCAGCCCGAGGGGTGCTCCTAGCTAAATAAACTTGGAAAATGTCACTGGTTCCGTTGTCGAAGGGGTGCTGGGGTAGCTGAAGACACGTGTCGAAGGGGTTGCTCCTCACGAGCCGCCGGGGCCCTGAGCCTCGGGAGGCTCTGGGGGTCCAGGCGGTTCCTTGAGGACCGTCTCCATCTCCTCTAGGACTGCGTGATGCCTGGCCTCCTGAGCCGCCAGGATGCTCCGCAAGTTGCACTGATAGGCGGCCACCATGATCAGTAGGCCGAATGGCATGCGGACGTAGCTGTGAGGCAGGCCCTCGCAACGCCCCACGCACGATGGCCAGAAAAGCTCCTGAGATGTGGCCCTGTTGAGCCACAGGATGTCGATCACGAGACCACGCAGCCCGCCATCCTCGCTGGATGGGGAGCTGCGCCGGTGGCGGTGCCATGCGCATGGCTCTGCTTCTTGAAGCTCTTGGGTAGTTTGGGTGATGAACTCTTGAGCACCAGGCACTCCTCGCCTGGTGCCCTCCTGAGGGAAACGTGTCTCAAAGCATGCCTCCATGTGGTGCCCGAGCGCCTCCCTCGTGATGTTGTCTAGGTCTGAGGCCCTCCAAAAGAGAGCCCCCGAGCCCTGCCCAAGGAGGGCGCTGGGCGCGCCTTCCTATGCACGGGAGGGAGGCGCCCCATCTAAGGGTGTAGGTCTTGAGGTGGTGCTGCTAGTGACGCCGCTCTCCTGAGGCCCTGTACGGAGTAGCTGCTTCTTCTTCTTGGGGATGGCCTCAGGAGGGTGTAGGATTCCTTTGTTGTCGGGGTCTTCGATTGCTGCGGCCTGGAAGGCGCGCTCAAGGGAGCACATTGCATCCTTCCCCTCACGGGCGACTGTGATGACACCACCAGTCACTGGCATGTTGAGGACGTTGTAGCCGTGATGGATCACTGCCATGAACTTGGCCAACGCTGGGTACCCGAGGATTGTGTTGTATGGCAGACGAATGTGGGCAACGTTGAAGTCGATGAGCTCGGTGTGGTATTTGTCGCGCCCACCAAAGGTGACAGGGAGGCGGACCTGCCCAATTGGGGTGGTGGAACCATCGGTCACTCCTGAGAAGGGCTTGGTCGGTTGCAGCTGATCATAGGGTACTTGAAGGCGATCGAACGTGTCGACGGACGTTAAGCCCCGCACCGCCATCAATGAGGGTCTTGGTGACTTGGACGTTGCTGATGACAGGCGAGCAGAGCATTGGGAGAGCACCGGCGGCCGTGTCGCACTTGAGCTGGTCCGCCGAGCTGAAAGGGATGGCGTACTTGGACCACCTGAGCAGGCGTGTGGCCTCGAGCTTGGGAAGAGCCGTGTTCACCTCGCGAAACAAGCCCAGTTGAAGATCTGTTGAGGCAATGGGGCTGAGCTCCGCCCAAGATGCAGGCGATAGCGTGCGGTTCCTGGAAGCCCCCAGCTCCTTCGTCTTAATGGTGGTCTTCGTTCCTTCTGGGTGGTGGAGGCAGCGGAGGAAGACCAGCGTTGCCCTGAGGGCGGTCCTTGCGAGGCTGATCCCTCCAGGCTTCCTCACGAGGCTGATCCTGCCAGCGGTCCTCGCGAGGCCGGTCGCGTAACTCCTGGCGTGGGCCGCGATCGTCCCAGCAACCTTTGCCTTGTCCTCCTCCTCTGTCGTAGCCCCGGTCGTTGCACTCGGGGTGTCGACCGAAGCGTCCATCTCAAATGGTCCTGAGCACCTGACAGTCATTGGTGTTGTGGCTGTGTACGTTGTGGAAGGTGCAGAACAGTTGGCTGCTCTTGGACGACTCGGGATGGTCCCGGCCGCTCTTTGTATCAGGCTCCGCCGCGAGTACGGCCACTCCTTTGCGCATCATGTCTTTGGCCTTGGCTTTCTTCTCCTGTGGGTCGGTAGCAGGGAGATCGAGGAGGGAAAGGTGCCCTTCCTCAGCTCTTGCGCACTTGGTCGCCAAGTTGAATAGCTCTAGAGCCATGCACAACTCCTCGTGGATGGCGAGCTCCTCCTTCATCTTGACGTCGCGGACGCCATCGTAAAACGCCGAAATGATGGCCTCGTCCGTCACCTTGGGGATCTTGAGACGAACGATGTTGAAGCACTGGATGTACTTCTGCAAGGTCTCTCTTGGCTGCTGCTTGATACGGCGCAGGTCACCCGCGGCCGGAGGGCGGTGTGAAGTGCCACGGAAGTTCTTGACAAGCGATCGTGCATCTCATCCTGAGAGGAGATCGAGCCACAGGGCAGGTTCATGAGCCATGGCGGGCACCGTCCTTGAAACCATGGGGAACCAGTTAGCGTGACCTTTTAAATCGCCGTTGGCCGCCTCGATGCTCAGCTCGTAGAGCTGCAAGAACTCCGCAGGGTCGGGGCTGCCGTCGTAGCGAGGAGGCAGATCCGGCTTGAACTTTCCCGGCTAGACGACGCCACGCAGCTCAGGACTGAAGGCGCGACAGCCGGCCGTGGCCACCGGGGCTCGTCATGGAGGCGGAGGTTGATATTGGCGTCCCCGTGCTGCCACGGCAAGTGGCGCGTGGTCCTGCCGTGGCAAGCGATCTTGACGTGGCGGTGCTGGGAGCGGTGGAGCATTTTCTTGCGGTCGGGGAACTTCTTGGCAGCTTCCTTCTTCCCGCGCGGGCGCCAGGCGCGGCGGGTCGTGCCGAGGGGCCGCGCGTCTTGGCGCCAGAGCGTCATCTTGGTGTAGAGGTGGCGGAGGTGCTCCGTGAGCTACATCTCCCGCAGCTGGTGGAGGGCGACGCAACAAGAGGGACAGTGTGGGGGAGCCCCCAGCGGCGCTGACGAGCTCAGTGATGCGGTCCAACCAGTCCTTGCAGAGGTCGTCGACCGGGCGGTAGCATAGGATCTCACGTGCCATGAGCAGCGCGGCCTGCACGTCCGTGGGAGTGCGACGAGCGTGAGATGACGAGCCGGCTGGGGTCAGCGACAGAGTGGCGGTGCGGCCATCCCGCCGCCTGAGAGGGAGTCGAGAAGGGCGCTTGCTGCTTGTTTCCCGCCGGACCGGTGGCCGCGTTGGCGGTGGGTGATAGAGAATGACGGGGAGGCCCGCCGATAGGGGCTATTTGAGCGAAACGGGTGGCGAGAGCGGCCCGGCGCTTAGCGCGGGCCTGGCGAGCGTCGGCCATGAACTTGATGGAGTGGCGAAACGCGGATCGCTGAGAGGAAAGCTTCAGCGGACCCCTACCTGGCGTGCCAAATGTCAGATTTCGGGTTCCGGCAAAACCCTCGAGGTTCGAACACTGGGGTGCGCACGAAGATCTCTCCTCCATCTAGCTCGCACGCATCATGATCTCATGGCCTAGCTCGGCGAACCCAAAGAACAAGGGGACACAATATTTATACCGGTTCGGGCCAGCGATTTGGTGTAATACCCTACTCAAGTGTGGTGTGGTGGATTGCCTCTTGGGCTGAGGATGAACAGTAAAAGGGAAGAACAGCCTCCTGAGGAGAGGTGTTCTTGTGCTTGGTGAGTGTGTGGATCGAATGGATATAGTCCAAGATGAGTTGCCTCCTACGGTGGTGGCTAGTCCTATTTCTAGAGGCCTTGGTCCTCTTCCCAAATATTGAGCGGGAAGGGATGCAAAAACGGCCAATTTGAAGGGGGGCAACTAGTACAAGCCATCCTGACTAAAGGTGGTCTTCGCCTGCCAAAGGCTCTGGTGGTGACGCCGTCTTGGGCTCCATGGTGACCTCCATCCTGCCGTCCTGCTGGTCTTGGTCTTGTTGCACCGATATGGAAACCTTTGCATGATGCCTCGGGACTCCTCGCCTGTGCTTGCCTCTTTAGCACCAAAGAGGAAACAAGAACACTGTGCTTGCTGGCGCCCGCCTGGCCTTGGTCTTCATGGCTTACGCTCGGGAACCTCATGAGGTACCCCTTGCCTTGATCTCTCCGCCCCTCATGAGCCAGCCTGGTGAGGCTGACCCCGAGGAGGTCTTGCGTCGTCCGCCTCGCGAGGCTTGGCCTCTCGCGAGGGTCTTGAGTGTTTGCTGGTGAAGATGGGTCGTACGGGGCCGCTAGTGGAGCCATGCCGCGGGCTGCAAGCAGGCAAGTCTGGGGACCCCCGTTCCCAGAACGCCGACAGCACGGGGCCCGGAGGGATGAAAAGGAACCAAAAACAAAAGCTAAGTACACGCCATCATTTCTTATTGATGCATCTCTAATTTTTGCGATCGTTTATCCCATAGCTTTAGTAAGTGTTTGTATTCTGAAAACCCTCATGTGATGGAACCTTGGCTAGCTTCTTTGACCGCACCATCGTTTTGTCTTGAGCCATGCTCGCAGAACGAGAAGCAGCGTCAAGAGCTACCTAGGAAAAAACTTGCCAGGATGCATCCACGCCAAAGATGAGTGCTAAGAGTCGGACCCTTATGACAATCGTAGCAATATGATACCGGCAAGCATCCAGAACATATATAAGGACTAATAGTATGAACAGAAGCGTATAAGCTCAAAGTGATAGGCCCGTAATTTAAAATTCTACAAAGGGTATCAGTTCCACACAAGCATAAATAGTACGGTACCTAAACACCAAGCATATGCCATGTCTTGTTACAGGATAACACGAGAGGAACAACGGCTCGTCAATTGGTCTGATGACTTTGTTAGGCCTTTGGGATGCGGAGGACCTTGGCGGCCCGAGAGGCAGCTGCGACGCCGGCATCCGTCGGCTTCTTCCTGAACCCGTCATCAAGGTCGAGATCTGGATGGCGGCAGGCGATGTTGCTCAAGACCATGAGGAGGGCGTCGTGGGCAAGCCTCCAAGACTCAACCTCGAAGCACTTGGCCCTCCCCTCCTCGTGTGCCTTCAGCTTGTCGATCAGCTCATTGAAAAATATTCCCAACCTGGCACTAGGAACCTCGTGCTTATTGATCGAGAAAACTGGCCCATCGATGCCCATCACTACAGTTTGGGCAGCAAGGTGCATGGCGATGTCAATCAGGCTCCTGATCCAGAGATTGACCTGCTCGGATTGAGATGCCAGTTGGTCTTCCGCCTCCTTCCAGAGACGCTTGGCATTGTCTAGATCTTTGGTCAGCAGCTACTGGCGGGCTTCAATGGATTCCGCTGAACTTTCCAAGGTGCCGATTCTGGCCTTCAGATCCATGATGGTGCCATTGGCAGTCTCGAGGTTCTGGATTTTGGAGGAGAGCTGCGATTGCACGTCGGTCAGGATAACCTCCGCCTTCCGTGCTTCTTCTGTGAGAGCATCCAGCTTTTTGGTGCTCTCAGCAAGGTCCTCTGCCAGCTTAGCCACCTGCTGGTCAAGTTCAATCTTGGCGGCAGACGCAGCAACCAGGTTTTTATGAGCTTCCTCAATTGAGCGGCAGAGTTAGTAGCAAGGGCATCCAAGGCAGTTCCGTGCTTGTCTTCCAGCTCCTTGGTACGCTGCCGCACAAGAGCCTCCAGATCATCATCCTTGGCGGAAAGGGTGGCCTCGAGCATCTCTTCTTGGAGGGAGATCTCTTGCTCTCTGGCGTCCAGGAGTGCCTTGCGGTCCGCCAGGCGCGTTTCGCGGGCCATGACATCTTCCTTTGTCATTAGGAGCGTCTCTTGATGCCTCATGAGCACCTTGAACTGCTTGTCATGCCATTCACGCTGCTCCAAGCATTTGTCCTTCAGTTTCTGGTCCACCTTGCTGGCGGACTCATGGCGCACCTTGAGCGCCTACCACTTCTAGTCGTGCCGGGCTTGCATCTCCTTGATACCCGTCGCCACGGACTCTCGGAAAGACAAATCCATTATGATGGCAGCTGAATCATCTGCCTCTCCAATTCCTTGGTACAATGGTGCCAGCAGGCATTGAAGCTCTTCATTGAGCTCCACGCCCGTCATCATAGACGGGCCGGGGGCTCCAGTCCCAGACTGCGCCAGCACCATTGCCAGCTGGTTCGAGAGGGGTGGCGGGGTCCCATAACGATCCCAGAGGAGGAAAGGGGATCCATGGTTTGGAGAGGAATTTTTCCCTCGAATACCGCTTCCTCCTCCGGGGCGTTCTCCAAAGAACGCTCCACCACCGTTGAGGCATCTTCAACACGCTCAGCAGCAAGTCCCTGCTCCTCCGTTGTGGAAATCTTGGCGGCCTCATCCACAACAGTCCTCCCTATGATGGCCACCTCTTCCGGCAGCTCTGGCTCTTCGGACTGGATGGCTACGGAGAAGAAAATAGGTGAATAACAGGGAGACAGAAGTTTTAGGTAAATGGGGATAAAAGGAGAAGTGATCGGAACAAGAAAGCAAAAAGAGTAAGAGTTGATTACCTGAAGAAGTCTGCCGGATAGAGACCTTAGTTCCCTCGGCAGCATCTGTTGTCGGGCCATGGACTCCACCCTCTGTCGCGACAGTCGCGGCAGCTCTCTGCGAGGTCTCGTCTGCGGGGCCCCCGTCGAAGGTTCTTCAGCTTGGTCAGCAGAGGGGACACGCTCCTCTATGAGGGGCTCGTCCTGCATCATCTCACCATACCATCCAACCGAGGGAGCAGGAAGGGCATCCCCATCACCTCCAACAGAAAATACCGGCCCCCAACTTCCGGGCCGGGGGCTGGACTGGGGCTCGGCGCGGGATCCTCCGTGTTGCTCCCCGCCAAGGTTGGGCTCTCCACAGTCTTCAGTGACCCGGCACGGCGGAGCCTCTTCCGTGGATGGTAGATGAGGGTTTCTGTCTCCTCCTCCACCTCACTGCCATCGATAGTGAAAAAGAAGGTCAGTTAGCAAACATATCAATCATGTCGAAGCTATTTACGACGGGGAAAATCTTCCTTACGCTTCCTCAATGAGCATGGAGTTCAAGTTAAACTCCATGGGAGGCGAGGGCTCCCTTCCTCTCTTCGGAGGTGAAGGGGCAGAACCCTCTGGCAACTCTGACACCAGACGAGGTGCCGGGGGCTCCGGTGGAGGTGAGCTCTATGAAGAACTCGAGCCGGAGTGGGGGCTGGAATCAACTTCCACATCCGCCGAATGCTTGGCGGGAGAAGCCTTGATCCCGGTAGGACGAGGGGATTGGCAGCACACCACGTCAGTCTTGGTGACCTTGGTGGTAGTCTTCTTCACCCTCTTGGCGGCAGCCGCTGAATTGGGAGCCATCGCCCCCTCCCCCCGGTTAGCAGCACGCCTACGAGGGCACTAATCCAAAATCGGCATGGGGGCTTGAGATCCAGCTGCTAGCCACTCTGCCTCGAGCTCCGCCACCTCGCCGATCTCCTCCTCCTCCTGGAGCTTCGTTGCCGCTGTGGCCAGAGCGTCAAGCCCGGAAAATTCATTCCCGGCAGGAACCTCCCCAGCAAGTTCTTCCCTAGCACCCTCTTCCGTGGCATTTGCCTTGCTTCCCCCATGGGAAGAACTCCCATCCTCAGCTTTCCCCTTGCCCTTCCCGGTCTTCGCGACCCTTGCCATTTCCGCAAGTCGGGCAGCTTTGTCCTCCTCAACCCTCCTCAAGATATACGCCACCTCCACGGAGGAGGTGCGTTTATACATCATAGTCTCAACCTTGGTGGCCTTCTCCACCATGGCACCGGACCACTCGAGCTCTTCGTCAAGAGTGGGCAGCCGCCAACCACTTGCCACTCCATGAGCGTTGGAGTCCTTTATCCATTTCAGTATCTGGTCCCGGGCTGAATTGATATTCAGAGGGATAATTGTTTCCGGGAGTTTGAACATCTCAAAGCGGCCAAACAACTGGTCACACAACCAAGCGTGACCATAAACTGACAAGTTGTTGGCCAACCCTGGGAGCAACCTCATCCAGTCCCCAGCATCACCATACAACTAGGCGAAGTTGTCCCTCTTCTGTAGCAGTGAGATGCGGCAGAGAAGAAAATCTGCCCCCACATGCTCGATGGTTAGCCTGACAGTCTTCAAACAGGTGATCATGTTTATTGCCGGGCGCAAGCTATCGTTGGTGAGGCCAAGAGAGCTCCACTCCTTGCTGCATTCCACGCATTCCATCCGCGCTTTGCAGAAATTTGGGGCTTCCTCATCATGAATCCAACACCAATCCCCTCTCCACTCGTCCCACCTCTCGCGCTGCCTACCAGGGAGATAATCCCAAAGCTTCCTCGCTACCCGTTGTATCCAGCTGATTGTTGGAAATATGCCCTAGAGGCAATAATAAATTGGTTATTATTATATTTCCTTGTTCATGATAATCGTTTATTATCCATGCTATAATTGTATTGATAGGAAACTCAGATACATGTGCGGATACATAGACAACACCATGTCCCTAGTAAGCCTCTAGTTGACTAGCTCGTTCATCAACAGATGGTTACGGTTTCCTGACCATGGACATTGGATGTCGTTGATAACGGGATCACATCATTTGGAGAATGATGTGATGGACAAGACCCAATCCTAAGCCTAGCACAAGGATCGTGTAGTTTGTATGCTAAAGCTTTTCTAATGTCAAGTATCTTTTCCTTAGACCATGAGATTGTGCAACACCCGGATACCGTAGGAATGCTTTAGGTGTACCAAACGTCACAACGTAACTAGGTGGCTATAAAGGTGCACTACAGGTATCTCCGAAAGTGTCATTGGGTTGGCACGAATCGAGATCGGATTTGTCACTCTGTGTAACGGAGAGGTATCTCTGGGCCCACTCGGTAGGACATCATCATAATGTGCACAATGTGACCAAGGGGTTGATCATGGGATGATGTGTTCGGAACGAGTAAAGAGACTTGCGGTAACGAGATTGAACAAGGTATCGATACCGACGATCGAATCTCGAGCAAGTACAATACCGTTAGACAAAGGGAAATGTATACGGGATCGATTGAGTCCTTGACATCGTGGTTCATCCGATGAGATCATCGTGGAACATGTAGGAGCCAACATGGGTATCCAGATCCCGCTGTTGGTTATTGACCGGAGAACGTCTCGGTCATGTTCATGGTTCCCGAACCCGTAGGGTCTACACATAAGGTTCGATGGCGCTAGGGTTATAGGGAATAGATATGCGTGGTTACCGAATGTTGTTGGAGTCCGGATGAGATCCCTGACGTCACGAGGAGTTCCGGAATGGTCCGGAGGTAAAGATTTATATATGGGAAGTCCTATTTTGGCCACCAGAAAATGTTCGGGATTTTTCGGTATTGTACCGGGAAGGTTCTAGAAGGTTCCGGAGTGGGGCCCACCTGCATGGGGGGACCCACATGAACGTGGGTAGTGGGGGCAAGGCCCCACATCCCTGGTCAAGGTGCACCAAGATCCCCCCTTAGAAGGAATAAGATCATATCCCGAAGGGATAAGATCAAGATCCCTAAAAAGGGGGATAACAATCGATGGGGAAAGGAAACGATGGGATTTCTTTCCTCCCACCTTGCCAACGCCCCAATGGACTTGGAGGGCAAGAAATAATCCCCTCCACCCCTATATATAGTGGGAGGCGCATGGGAGTGCACCCTTGCCTCGGCGCAGCCCTCCCTCTCCCAAGTCCTCCTCCTCTCCCATGGTGCTTGGCGAAGCCTGCAGGATTGCCACGCTCCTCCATCACCACCACACGTCGTGCTGCTGCTGGATGGAGTCTTCCCCAACCTCTCCCTCTCTCCTTGCTGGATCAAGGCATGGGAGACGCCACCGGGCTGTACGTGTGTTGAACGCGGAGGTGCCGTCCGCTCGCACTAGGATCTCCGGTGATTTGGATCACGACGAGTCGACTCCTTCAACCCCGTTCTCTTGAACGCTTCGCTTAGCGATCTACAAGGGTATGTAGATGCACTCTCCTTCCCTCGTTGCTAGTTTCTCCATAGATAGATCTTGGTGACACGTGGGAAAATCTTGAATTTCTGCTCGCTCCCCAACAGTGGCATCATGAGCTAGGTCTATTGCGTAGATTCTTTGCAGAGTAGAACACAAAGTAGTTGTGGGTGTTGATTTTGTTCAATATGCTTACCGTTACTAGTCCAATCTTGATTCGCGGCATTGTAGGATGAAGCGGCCGGACCGACCTTACACGTACACTTACGTGAGATGTGTTCCACCGATGACATGCACTTGTTGCATAAGGTGGCTAACGGGTGCCGCCTCTCCACTTTAGTCGGATCGGATTCGATGAAAAGGGTCCTTATGAAGGGTAAATAGCAATTGACATATCACGTTGTGGTTTTGCGTAGGTAAGAAACATTCTTGCTAGAAACCCATAGCAGCCACGTAAAACATGCAAACAACAATTAGAGGACGTCTAACTTGTTTTTGCAAGGTATGCTATGTGATGTGATATGGCCAAGAAGAATGTGATGAATGATATGTGATGTATGAGATTGATCATGTTCTTGTAATAGGAATCACGACTTGCATGTAATTACTTTACTTTATTGCTAACCGGTAGCCATAGTAGTAGAAGTAATAAGTTGGCGAGACAACTTCATGGAGACACGATGATGGAGATCATGATGATGGAGATCATGGTGTCATGCCAGTGACGATGATGATCGTGGAGCCACGAAGATGGAGATCAAAAGGAGCAATATGATATTGGCCATATCATGTCACTATTTGATTGCATGTGATGTTTGTCATGTTTATACATCTTATTTGCTTAGTACGACGGTAGTAAATAAGATGATCCCTCATTAAAATTTCAAGAAAGTGTTCCCCCTAACTGTGCACCGTTGCGAAAGTTCGTCGTTTCGAAGCACCATGTGATGATCGGTGTGATAGATTCTTACGTTCACATACAACGGGTGTATGCCAGATTTACACAAGCGAAACACTTAGGTTAACTTGACAAGCCTAGCATGTACGCATATGGCCTCGGAACACAAGAGACCGAAAGGTCGAGCATGAGTCGATATGGAGGATACGATCAACATGAAGATGTTCACCGATGATGACTAGTCCATCTCACGTGATGATCGGACACGGCCTAGTTGACTCGGATCATGTAATCACTTAGATGACTAGAGGATGTCTATCGAGTGGCAGTTCATGAGATGAACTTAATTATCCTGAACATAGTCAAAAGATCTTTGCAAATTATGTCGAAGCTCGCGCTTTAGTTCCACTGCTTAGATATGTTCCTAGAGAAAATATAGTTGAAAGTTGACAAGAGCGATTATGCGGACAGAAAAAGCTTATGTCCTTAATGCACGCGCGGTGTGCTGAACCCCAAACGTCGCTCTGTGGATGTTGCGAACATCGGACATACACGTTTTGATAACTACGTGATAGTTCGCTTAAGCGGTTTAGAGTTGAGGCACCAAAGACGTTTTTCGAAACGTCGCGGAACATATGAGATGTTTCGAGGGCTGAAATTGGGATTTCAGGCTCGTGCCCACGTCAAGAGGTATAAGACCTCCGACGATTTTCTTAGCCTGCAAACTAAGGGAGAAAAGCTCAATCGTTGAGCTTGTGCTCGATTGTCTCGAGTGCAACAATCACTTGAATCGAGTGGGAGTTGATCTTCCAGAGATAGTGATGTTTCTCCAAAGTCATTGCCACCAAGCTGCTAGAGCTTCGTGATGAACTATAACAAATTAGGGATAAATATGATGATCCTTGAGATATTCGCGATGTTTGACACCGCGAAAGTAGGAATCAAGAAGGAGCATCAATTGTTGATTGTTGGTGAAACCACTAGTTTCAAGAAGGGCAAGGGCAAGAAGGGAAACTTCATGAAACAGCAAATCAGATGCTGCTCTAATGAAGAAACCCAAGGTTGAACCCAAACCCGAGACTAAGTGCTTCTGTAATAAGGAGAACAACCACTGGAACAGAATTACCCTAGATACTTGGTAGATCAGAAGGCTGGCAAGGTCGATAGAAGTATATTGGATATACATTAAGTTATTGTGTACTTTACTAGTACTCCTAGTAGCACCAGGGTATTAGATACCGGTTCGGTTGCTAAGTGTTAGTAACTCGAAATAAAAGGCTACGGAATAAAGGAGACTAGCTAAAGGTGAGCTGACGATATGTGTTGGTAGTGTTTCCAAGTTTGATGTGATCAAACATCGCACGCTCCCTCTACCATCAAGATTAGTATTAAACCAGAATAATTGTCATTTGGTGTTTGCATTGAGCATAGACATGATTGGATTATGTCTATCGCAATACGGTTATTCATTTAAGGAGAATAATGGTTACTCTATTTATTTGAATAATACCTTCAATGGTCTTGCACCTAAAGGAATGGTTTATTGAATCTCGATAATAGTAATACACATTTTCATGCCAAAAGATATAAGATAGTAATGATGGTACCACTTACTTGTGGCAATCGCCATGTAAGTCATATTGGTATAAACGCATGAAGAAGCTCCATGTTGATGGATCTTTGGACTCACTCGTTTTTGAAAAGTTTGAGACATGCGAACCATGTCTATTGGTGTATACGCATGAAGAAACTCCATGCAGATGGATCGTTTGGACTCACTTGATTTTGAATCACTTGAGATATGAAAATCATACCACATGGGCAAAATGACTGAAAAGCCTCGGTTTCAGTAAGATGGAACAAGATAGCAACTTGTTGGAAGTAACACATTTTGATGTGTGTAGTCCAATGAGTGCCGAGGCATCAATGAATATCGTTATGTTCTTACTTCACGGATGATTTGAGTAGATACTGAGTGTATTTACTTGATGAAACACAAGTCTGAATTATTGAATGGTTCAAGTAATTTCAGAGTGAAGTTGAAGATCATCGTGACAAGAGGATAAAATGTCTATGATATGATCATAGAGATGAGTATCTGAGTTACGAGATTTGGCATGCAATTAAGACATTGTGGAAATTGTTTCACAATAAATACCGCCTGGAACACCATAGTGTGATGGTGTGTCCAAACATCATAGTTGCACCCTATTGGATATGATGCGTACCATGATGTCTCTTATCGAATTACCACTATCGTTCATGGGTTAGGCATTAGAGACAACCACACTCACTTTAATAGGGCACCACGTAATTCCGCTGAGACGACACCGTTTGAACTATGGTTTAGAGAAACCTAAATTGTCGTTTCTTAAAAGTTTGAGCTGCGAAGCTTATGTGAAAAAGTTTTAGGTTGATAAGCTCGAACACAAAGCGGATAAAATGCTTCTTCATAGGACACCCAAAACAGTTGGGTATACCTCCAGCCTCGATTCCGGAAGCAAAAGGATTGTTTCTAGAATTAGGTCCTTTCCCGAGAAAAGTTTCTCTCGAAAGAATTGAGTGGGAGGATGGTGGAGACTTGATGAGGTTATTGAACCGTCATTTCAACAAGTGTGTAGCAGGGCACATGAAGTTGTTCCTGTGGCGCCTACACCAATTGAAGTATAAGCTTATGATAGTGATCATGAAGTTTTGGATCAAGTCACTACCGTACCTCTTAGGGTGACAAGGATGCGTACTACTTCTGAGTGGTACATTAATCCTGTCTTGAAGGTCATGTTGCTAGACAACAATGAACCTACGAGCTATGAAGAAGCGATGGTGGGCCCGGATTCCGACAAATGGCTCAAGGCCATAACATCCGAGAGAGGATCCATGACTTTGGAAGAAATACTTGATGGTCGTAAGGAAGTTGGGTAAAGATGGATTTTAAAGGAAGATGATAATGATGGTAAGTATCACCATTAAGAAAGCTCGACTTGTCGTTAAAGGTGTTTTCCGACAAGTTCAAGGAGTTGACTACGGTGAGGCTTTCTCACTCGTAGCAATGCTAAGAGTCTGTTGGAATTGGATTAGCAATTACTGCATGATTGCTGAAATCTTGCAGATAGGATGTCAAAACATTGTTTCCTCGACGTTATACTTGAGGAAAGGTTGTATGTGATACAACCAGAAGGTTTTGTCAATCCTGAAAGATGCTAACAAGTATGCAAAGCTCCAGCAATCCTTCTAAGGACCGGAGTAAGCATCTCGGAGTTGGAATGTACGCTTTGATGAGATGATCAAAGATTTTGGGTTTATACAAAGTTTGTGAGAAACTTGTATTTCCAAAGAAGTGAGTGGGAGCACTATAGCATTTCTGATAAGTATATGTGAATGACATATTGTTGATCGGAAATGATGTAGAATTTCTGGAAAGCATATAGGGTTATTTGAAAAGTGTTTTTCAATAGAAAACCTGAATTAAGCTGCTTGAACATTGAGCATCAAGATCTATGAGGATAGATAAAAAACACTAAATGGTACTTTCAAATGAGCACATACCTTGACATAATCTTGAAGGTGTTCAAGATGGATCAGTCAAAGAAGGAGTTCTTGCCTGAGTTGTAAGGTATGAAGTTAAGAGTTAAAGCTCGACCACAGCAGAAGAGAGAGAAAGGACGAAGGTCGTCCCCTATGCTTCATACATAGGCTCTGTAGTATGCTATGCTATGTACGACACTGGAAGTGTGCCTTGCCATGAGTCTGGCAAGGGGGTACAAGACTGATCCAGGAATGGATCATTGGACAGCGGTCAAAATTGTCCTTGGAGTAAATAAGGACATGTTTCTCGATTATGGAGGTGATAAAGAGTTCGGCGTAAAGGGTTACATCGATGCAAGCTTTAACACATATCCGAGTGACTCTGAGTAGCAAACCGGATACGTATAGTGGAGCAACCATTTGGAGTAGCTCCAAGTGGAGCGTGGAAGCAGCATTTACAATATGACATAGAGATTTGCAAAGTACATACGGATCTGAATGTTGCGGACCGTTGACTAAAACCTCTCTCACAAGCAAAACATGATCAAACCCGTAACTCATTGAGTCTTAATCACATGATGATTTGAACTAGTTTAGTGACACTAGTAAACTCTTGGATGTTGGTCACATGGAGATGTGACCTATGAGTGTTGATCACATAGCGATGTGAACTAGATTATTGACTCTAGTGCAAGTGGGAGACTGTTGGAAATATGCCCTAGAGGCAATAATAAATTGGTTATTATTATATTTCCTTGTTCATGATAATCGTTTATTATCCATGCTATAATTGTATGATAGGAAACTCAGATACATGTGTGGATACATAGACAACACCATGTCCCTAGTAAGCCTCTAGTTGACTAGCTCGTTGATCAACAGATGGTTACGGTTTCTGACCATGGACATTGGATGTCGTTGATAACGGATCACATCATTTGGAGAATGATGTGATGGACAAGACCCAATCCTAAGCCTAGAACAAAGATCGTGTAGTTCAGTATGCTAAAGCTTTTCTAATGTCAAGTATCTTTTCCTTAGACCATGAGATTGTGCAACTCCGGATACCGTAGGAATGCTTTGGGTGTACCATACGTCACAACGTATCGGGTGGCTATAAAGGTGCACCAGGTATCTCCGAAAGTGTCTCATGGGTTGGTACGAATCGAGACTGGATTTGTCACTCTGTAAACGGAGAGGTATCTCTGGCCCACTCGGTAGGACATCATCATAATGTCCACAATGTGACCAAGGGGTTGATCACGGATGATGTGTTACGGAACGAGTAAAGAGACTTGCCGTAACGAGATTGAACAAGGTATCGGTATACCGACGATCGAATCTCGGGCAAGTACAATATTGTTGGACAAAGGGAATTGTATACGGGATCGATTGAGTCCTTGACATCGTGGTTCATCCGATGAGATCATCGTGGAACATGTAGGAGCCAACATGGGTATCCAGATCCGCTGTTGGTTATTGACCGAGAACGTCTCGGTCATGTTCATGGTTCCCGAACCCGTAGGGTCTACGCACTTAAGGTTCGATGACGCTAGGGTTATAGGGAATAGATATACGTGGTTACCGAATGTTGTTCGAGTCCGGATGAGATCCCTGACGTCACGAGGAGTTCGGAATGGTCCGGAGGTAAAGATTTATATATGGGAAGTCCTATTTTGGCCACCGGAAAATGTTCGGGATTTTTCGGTATTGTACCGGGAAGGTTCTAGAAGGTTCCGGAGTGGGGTCCACCTGCATGGGAGGACCCACATGAACGTGGGTAGTGGGGGCAAGGCCCCACATCCCTGGTCAAGGCGCACCAAGGTCCCCCCTTAGAAGGAATAAGATCATATCCCGAAGGGATAAGATCAAGATCCCTAAAAAGGGGGGATAACAATCGGTGGGGAAAGGAAAGGATGGGATTTCTTTCCTCCCACCTTTGCCAACGCCCCAATGGACTTGGAGGGCAAGAAATAATCCTCCTCCACCCCTATATATAGTGGGAGGCGCATGGGAGCTGCACCCTTGCCTCGGGCGCAGCCCTCCCCTCTCCCAAGTCCTCCTCCTCTCTGCGGTGCTTGGCGAAGCCTGCAGATTGCCACGCCCTCCATCACCACCACACCGTCGTGTTGCTGCTGGATGGAATCTTCCCCAACCTCTCCCTCTCTCCTTGCTGGATCAAGGCATGGGAGACGCCACCGGGCTGTACGTGTGTTGAACGCGGAGGTGCCGTCCGCTCGCACTAGGATCTCCGGTGATTTGGATCACGACAGTCGACTCCTTCAACCCCGTTCTCTTGAACGCTTTAAGCTTAGCGATCTACAAGGGTATGTAGATGCACTCTCCTTCCCCTCGTTGCTAGTTTCTCCATAGATAGATCTTGGTGACACGTAGGAAAATTTTGAATTTCTGCTACGTTCCCCAACACTGATGTTCCCGGAGCGACGGCCCTTGTTCTCCACTCGTGGAACAAAGTAATGCTAGGACAAATCCACATTGGGGGCGACTTCGACAAAATTCTCGCACAAGTGGGCAAAAATGGCCATGGTCGCCATTGCATTTGTCTTGAAGTCGAGGAGGTGGAATCCATAAATGGTCATGATCGCCTCAAAGAATTCAGAGAAAGGGGAACAGAGGTCGCAGATGGAATAAGAACAGAAGAATCGGTACGACTCTGGCGTATCTTCTTTCCCCTCTGCCAAAACTTTAGGCGCTCCATGCCCTTTCGGGACGGGCCTCCCCCACAGATACATGTACCTTGCTTGAAGAACTCGATCGTCCAGATTCGAGGAAGGAAGACAACGTCTCCCCTCCACTTCTTATTCGACTCCGCCGCCCTCTTGCTCCCCTCGGTGACCACCTCCTTCACCGCGGCCGTCTACTTCCCTTTTTCTACGGGTTTCTTCCCCATTCCCGTAGGCGGCGATGCGAATGGGGGAAGGAATCACTTCAAAAAAATATACTTCCGTGATGATACGTGTTTGTCACAATAGGTCACGTTTTCTGTCATGCATGTACATCCATGAAAAATTTATGACAGAATCAAGATAGTCATACCTGTGCTGTCATAGAAGTGTTCCATGACATTACCAAAATTATCATCACGGAAGTGTCCACTTCCATGACGATAAATCGCGCGTCATAGAAGTGTTTTCGTCAAGGGTAACCGACACGTGGCATCCACCGTAACGGAGCGCCGTTAAGCTATCGAGTCCGGTTTTGGATCCAATAACCCGTTAACAGCCCCGACCAATGGGGATTTTCCACGTGTAAAATCATCATTGGCTGGAGGAAACACGTGTCAGCTCACCGTTGGGACAGACGTGATCCACTCATTGGACCCAAAGCGCCTATGATACGTCGACATGTGGCACGGCCCAACAGAGGCCCATTCCTGTGAAAAGGCCGGCCCGTTTAACTTGGTCAAAAGGTGGCGGGCCGGCCCACGGCAAGCCTGTTAACGGCATGTTCGCATATAGCCCATTTACAGCCCGCTAACCCAGGGCCCATTTACGGCCTATCCGAATTAGGCCCAGTAGCGTCATTTGGGCCGTCCAATATAATTCCACCCCGTTTTAACTTCCTGCCCATTTATGGCCCATGACATCTTTTGGCCCATATGAGGCCCTTAGTAACCCTCGACCCATTAACGGCCCGTGGTAAAACTGGCCCATAATGAACAATGTATCACTTTATACCCATTAACGACCCATTATTCCGTTGGGCCGTTTCCGGCCCATGTTATCTTTCGGCCTTCTTAGGGCCCATTTATTCTTGGGCTCATTTCCAGCATTCGTTTACTTTCGGCCCGTTACTGTCATTTTCAGCTTGTGAGCCAAATACAGCCCGTGGTTACAGTCGGCCTGTTTGTGGCCCGTTAATACGTTGGGCCATTTTCATAGCATCATCAAATATGGCCTATTAACAACGGCCCGTTATGGTCGGCCCATGAACGGACGCTTTCAACTCTAGCCCATTTACGGCCATAATGTGGTCTGTTATTGGTCCATGTTTGGCCAACCGATCATACGGCCCGTAGAAGGCCCATTGATGATACGGCCCGTAGAAGGCCCATTGTGTCTACGCCCCGTAGAAAGCCCATTGTGTCTATGCCCCGTAGAAGGCCCATTGTGTCTACGGCCCTTTTAAGGCCCATTGTTTCTACGGCCCGTAGGAGGCCTATAGTAAATATGTAGCCCATTGTTAATGTGGCCTAGTTTAAAAAAATAGGTTATTCCGACCACTAGCAAACCGCGGAAAAAGAACTGCATTGACTACAAGAAAACAAATAAACAAGACAACGGAAATAAATAAGCAAGTAACTTACGCTAGGCTATCATGGCTATTACACATATTACATCCAATGGGCATCAAAGTTCGCCACCAGTGCAAATATAGGGAACAAAGCAGCATATAAACACCACAGCAAAACAAGTCCAGAACTGAAACCTCTTCAGAAGAGCTCACGAAATAATATCTTGTGTACCCATAATGCTGGCAAGATGCTTAGCAAGCTTATTAACTTTCTCTCGTTTGGCGCTTCAATCCTCCGGCACTTGTTGTTGCACCGAAAGTATGCATCTGAATTCTGCGGGACTTCTCGGTCCTTCGCTTCTCGTCGCATAACATCGATCGATGTCTTTCAACTTGAAGTTGAGACCCAAGAAGTTTAACTGATTCAGAAACGAGTACGAAGAGCTGGTGCCAGCAGTAGTAGCCAGTAACTCGAACACTACATCAAGACAGGACTTTGGGGTTGTCTCAGTGTCTTCAATATAGTTTTTACCAGCTTTCTTGGAGAACAATAGGGATGTCTCACTATCTTGAACCTGATCTGCATTACTTCCTTTACCATTGCATAACGGGGTACTCTTCTCCAATATTTTATCCGCGTTCTAAAGGAGAAACAAACAAACACATCACAGGTTTACAATGTAGTATATGAAACTCATTTTGGTAAACCAGTTCAAGTAGTAAGGTGGACGAGGATAACAGCATGAAACAAACATATATCTATGTAGTATGGTCACTGTATGGTCTATATCATTCTAGTTTATGTTGCCAAATCAAAATAGATACAGTTCGAATCATATCTATTTAAGTCAAAGCAGCATAGACAGAACATAAGTGTGGGAAACTACATAGCAATAACAACACTTGTAATGTGGATGGCATGAGAACATAACTGTTTATTCAATTGAAACTGAAATCAGCATAGAGCAAGTTACAACAGCAAACACGTTAAAGAAATAGGTTTAAAACATACCTGTTGCACCATTGGAGTTTCAATTGCATCCTTCAAATTTGAAATTAGGTGGTATGAGTAAATACAGTGATGCAAGAGCAAAGTAGTATGAACCATAGCTACGGAACCTGACCTGAGAACAATTCTTCTTCTGCTTTAAGCGTTGACTTGGGGTTCGGAGTGGTGGTCCTCGTGCTTTGGGCACTGCAGTTGCCTTACTAACTACTCGTGTTTGGGTGCTCTATGGTGGAGACGGTGCTGTGTCAACGGGAACTGGGTTACTATCTGCTGGGGTTGGGGTTAGAAGGGGTGTAGCTGGTTCTCTGTCGAACTGGGTAGGGGTACAATCTGCGTGAGTCTGGGTTATGTGTGGTGGGGGCTGGTTCTTGGGCAAGTACAACCGTGGTTCTATCTCCATCAACAGGTAGCACGATCTTTTCTGAAGACCGTGTTTTTACTCCCACGGATACTGCCATCACCCCCTCCAATTGAAATGGCTGATAAGAAAGAAAAGTAATTGAATGTACAGACATTGTAAGATAGACTGGTGCAATGGATAGTGGGGAAGAAAACAGGGCATGAAATAATTCACATTTATGTTGTCTAACCAAACAAAATAGTAGGACATAATTTCAAATATATGATGGTTAATTAAACAGGATAGCATGACACAATTTCACATGTATGATGGCTAACTAAACAGGATAGATTGACATACTTCAAAATATGATGACTATGTAAACAGGATGACATGATATAACTATACGAAGTGTCTATTAAAGTGGTTGGCATGCCATAAATCACAAAAATGCCGCCGATGGAAACATGATGGCATGATATAATTTACGGATAGAATGACATAATTCAAAATATGATGACTATGTGGACATGATGAGATGATATAACTATATTATGTCTTTAGAAAATGGGTTGGCATGCCATAATTCAGATACATGCTGTCTATGTAAACATCATGGCATGATATAATTCAAATATACGATTTATATACTAAGGAAGTGAGCAGAGGGCAATCGCATATATGATGTGTCAACTAATGAGATGGCATTCAACATCATGTATATGATGTAAAAACTAAGCATTGCAATACAACATATGCATGATATGAGTAATATAACCCTGCCAAGTTTGAGCATACACCTCAGGGGGATAATAGGACTGGTCATCTGCCTCTGAATCCTCCTTTGAAGAGCTATCTGTAATCAGCAACATATCTGCTTCACCGTGTAGCATTATGCGCTCTGAAGACCTTGTTTTCACTCCAGTTTCTCCATCACCAATTCAAATGGCTGATGCACAGGAAGAGCAGTTGAATATACAAACATTGTCGACAAAAGCAATGAGAAATACAAAAAAAGGACGGCATGATATAATTCACATATATGACGCTTGGCTAAACAGCATGGCATTGCATAATTCACATATATAATGACTTGCAACAAGATAGCATTGCATAATTCACATATATAATGTCTTGCAAAAAGATGGCATTGCATAATTCACATATATGGTAATTAGACACTAAACAGGTGGCATTCACACAAATCATGTCTAAACTAAGCAAATGACATAGCAATGCAAGATACCATGCGCAAGATATGAGCAACATAACCCTGCTAACACTACAACAAAAACCCTCCTATAGCAACACATATCTACCAACGATACGAAGACATTTGTTGTTTGTTCAACCTCCCACCTCCCGCACTTACAGCTAACCTCCCCCTACCCACCTATGCGTCAAAATATCAGGCACGAAACTGTAGAAAAAAACATAACTTTTCTATCCACCATCTCCTTCTCGCCTAATCCCCCCTCTCTCTCACCCAACCTCCATGACCACGACGCTGCCGCCGCCACCTCCAATATTTTTGATGACCGCCTACCGGCGCCGCCACCAGCCAGCCCCACAGCGAGTCTCCAATCTCCACGATGGCCGCTCAGCCGCCATGCTGAGACGAGCAGCCGACGCCGCCCGAACTGTCGCGACCAGATCTGGCCCCAATCCCACACGAGAGCAGCAGCTCCTGCACCACCGGCCATCGCCTCCACCTCTCTGCTGCAAGCAGGCACCACCGTCGGAGCCCCGGAGGGGCCACCCCGATGCCACAGCCGCCGTGAACCCCAGCGCACAAATCAACACCCGCCGCCACGAGGTCCCCCAACTTGTGAGCGCGACACTTGACTCCGGGAGAAACGAATCCTGCCGCCCGTCGGCTCTCATGAGATTTTCCCACCGGAGGCTGTCAAGGTGGCAAGAGGGAGGAGGAGGTGGAGCAGAAACATCATAGCGCCGGTAACAACACTCATCTTGATGAGACATGCACAATTCCTCTTAATTCTTGTATTCTAGCGTAATGTAAGATAGATGTTCCAAGATAGCTATTGCGGCATGCACTTTAACTGCTTATTCCTTAAGAGCACATTGTGTAGAAAAATTATCTGCATATCATAGGTTTGGTTGCCTTTGTCGATAACACATGTTCACCTTCAGTTCAAACCAATACAATGATAATGAACGGGTACTGTTGGTTGATTTGGAGCACACACGATGAATCGTGGTGCACACCATTGCGTGGTGTCAAAGTATGGATTGTAACTGTAGTACCATACGTTCCTGTTATATATGCACATGTGATTTATTCTTAACCCTAGTGCCACAGGTGGCCGGTGCTCTTCTCTCACCTATGGTTTGTAGACCCACTACCTTGTGTCAGCACACGCGTTGCTGCACACTCAGGCCTGATGGTGTTGTGCCTCCGGTGGTAGCTTGTGTCGACGGTTAATATGGACTACAGGTTGTATCTGAAACAAATTCCTTTATAGGCGCATATTGTAGCTATGATTCAGTTCTTGATGCTTTTCCACGTCGCGCCAGATGGTGCTGCGCCTCTCACTTCTACTTTCAAGAAAAACATGCATTGAACCTATGATGAACTCTGTTGACATCATCATCTCGGTTCAGTAGGATATGGAGGAGCTCGAGTTGCCTCAAAATTGGCTTCGGGTTGTCATACCATGAAATCTCCAAGCTCTGCAAATCACTTCGTCTTTGGAGTTGTACTACTCCATGACATGGAGGTTAGTAGCACAACTTTCCCGACCACCAATAAGATTTGTGTCGATTGTATCTAATTATATTTTCCACCAGATATCATCATGTGATTTTTTCCTTGAACCTTTTGTGCCTACTAGATGTCAGCTAACAACTTGCCGGTCTCTAAACACTTGCAATAGCCAAGATTTTGGTATGAAATTGTCCTACAGGTCAGGTTTCAAACGGTTGACAATAGACGAACAAATAAATAAGATTGTGTTAAGATCTTTAGCTTGCCTCGTCTGATTTGTAAGGCATTAACTTAATGTAATGGCGTGCAGCTTCAAGGTAGATGGATATGCACAACTTACTACATCATCAGAGAAAGTGAGGCAACCCATTTGCTTCCTTGATTAGGTATTTTGTACGCTCCCATATTTTCCCCAGCCCCATATTTTGTACATTCCTATAGGTATTGATGATCAGTTATTGAATGACATGACAAATAATACATGATCAGGAAGCTAAAAGGTCACAAAGATCAAATTCTCTTGATATATGATATGCCACATTGGCAGCGATGGCTTATGGGTAGTGTGTCTTACAACCGGACAAATCTTGAAAAAACTATTCAACCACTGGTCTGCGTTTATTCAGGACTATTCAGCCATTCATAGGTCACATCGATGCATTTTCATAAATATGTATTCAGCTTTTGTGCTGGGTTGGTCTTGAAGAATTAAATAGTGCACATCAATTTCGTTTTTTACGTAAACATCGTGGATCCCACCTACGTATAAAAAACTCCCTACTTTTTCCTAGAGAAGCCCAAACCAATTCACGTCCCCATCTATGGCGGCTGAGACCAGGGTCATGGCTCATCTCTCTAAATCTCCGTTTGTGGTTCATGTCCTCATTTCAGATCGGGTGGTGTTGTGGTTAAGAGGGAAACCAGCTAGACTTCCTATAGCAACTCAGTCTAGCATGGTAACTCCGATTTATCTTTCTCAATTTCTAATGAATTATTCTCTCATGTCCTCTCTTCTATACTAATTAGATCATGCTATCCTGCAAGGCCGAGTCAGGGGCTCAGGCTAGGCATGATGGCAAGCAGAGTGGATTAGAAAGCTGTCCCACAACTCCCCTTTTCCGTTTCATAGTTCATTATGCATGTCTTCTTTTTTTCTTCATGAGTTGACAGCACCAACTGTCCCAAGTCTAATGATGTGTTTCTTTTTGTTGTTGTTTCTTCTACAGGTTCTGAGAATGTTACTCAAGGATTGAAATATTGCAACATGTGACATTGTAGTTCTAAGGTAACTACAAAGTTTTATGTGATTGTTTTCGAGCTGCTGGCTTCGACATAGCATGCAAAACAAATTAATGCAGATTCCTTTGAAAGATGGAAATATCCAATTCTTTATAGTTGATATTATTGTTACCTACCTACCATTTAGTTGGTTGTTGAATTCATCTCATTGTTAATACAATACTCCCTCCGTTCCTGAATATAAGTCTTTTTGGAGATTCCAATGCGGTCTATGTACGAAGCAAAATGAGTGAATCTACACTAAAATATGTCTATATACATTTATATGTAGTCCTTATTGAAATCTCTTAAAAGACTTATATTTAGGAACGGAGGGAGTATAATTTTGGATAATTGTTAGTAGTAAATACATGATAATGGTTGTTCGTAATGAACTTCCACATCTGATTGATCAAAGATGCTTGGTGTTTTAATATGTACTATACTAAGTTATCTGTAAGACATGCATAAGCTTATGTCTTTTCTCCCAACCATCTTTTCTTGACACTTGAAAATTTTTATGTGGATGCTGTTTGTTACAATGCATAGTACGTATATTTTAAAACATCAAATTTATGGCTAAATAGTATTATGGTTTTTTCTTTGTAGGTTGAGGAGTTCAATACGGATTTATTACTTGAATCCTTGGATAATTAATGCTGATTTTTGGCACTTGGAGGAGAACGAAGACAATACATAGAATTTTAGAAATTTATATCCTGTAAAATGTTTTATTTTCTAAGAAATTGATGTACTCCTAATTGATGATACTTGCATTGCAATGTAACAGATTCTACCATTGAATCAATATATTAGTTTATACTCTATCAAATGTTACTGAAGTTGTACCTTGTACTGGGAGTTCAAAAAAAAAGATGGCATGTACTACCATAAGAACAAGCTATTGTTATAAATAATTATACATGGAGGTTTTTCTATTTTTACAAACAACAACACATAGAAGCGTTGGATTAATCTATTGTTAGCTTGCAGCGCATTATTCTTTAGAATACCAACGGATCTATATACGTTGTTGTTGACCTTTGCAACGCCACCAACGGCAACACATAATAATCCGTTGGTGTAGCCCCTAGCAACACATATATGTACATAAGGCAACACATCAATGCGTTGCTGTAGGGGGGTTCCTGTTGTAGTGCAAGTTAGAGCATGCACCTCGGGGATAGGACTGGTCATCTGTCTCTGAATCCTCCTCTGAGGAGCTATCCGTAACCAATGAGATATGCGCTTCGTCAGATAGCATAGTCTGCTCTAAAGACCTTGTTTTCACTCCAGAATTTTCCATCACCATGTCAAATGGCTGATGCACATGAAGAGTAGTTGAATGTACTAACATTGTTGACAAATGTAATACTTAATGAAAAAAGGATGGCCTGATATAATTCACATATAAGATGATTGGCTAAGCAGGATGGCATTGCAAAATTCACATATATGATGCCTGGCTAAACAAGATGACATTGCATAATTCACATAAATGATGAATAAATTAAACATATGGCATTCACACAAAGCATGTCTAAACTAAGCAGTTGACATATTTGATGTATAAAGTAAGCAATGCAAGGCACCATATGCATGATATAACCAACATCAGCATGCCAAGTTAGAGCGAAGACCTCATGGGGTAAATAGGAGTGGTCTTCTGCTTCTGAATCCCCCTCAGAACAACTATCTTCCTCTTGATTACGATCCAAAATGGGTGGAGGGGGGGCTGCCTTTGCGCCCACCATGGAGCGACGTCTGCATGAAATTTTATTGCCACGCAAGGCTCGTCTCTTTTGCTCTACATGTTCAGTTCCATCATGTACAATAACTGACATGCATAGGAATAAAACATAGTGAGATTATGTAAGGAGTGCATGCACAAATCCAGAGTGATGGTAGCAAAGTGTGGATAGACCCAAAACCAATGATAGCAGGCAGATAATAGCTTTAGTTAAAAAATACAGATAATGGCTCCTTTAATGTTTGTTTGCACCCAACATGAAACTCATAGTAGACACCCGAGATTATCCAGATAGTACTGATTGATGCCCCAATATGTACCCCACAACCATTTAAAAACTCAAGTTTCAGCATAAGTTTGAACCTGAGTCGGAGTCTAATAGGTGAACACGACGATAAAGTAGCATGTCATCATATTAAGCGATGCATAACGTAAGAAGACACGGAAGAGAGCGACCTCTCTTGCGGACCCGTGTAGTCCTCAAGGTCATCTGCTTAGTTGACGATGGTAATGCAGGTTGTCGGTGCCGACCGGCGGGAAGAAGATATGAGGCGGCGAAAGACGATGCGGAGAGCGGATCCTCGCTGTGGTGAACCCTTCCGTCGTTGGAGCAGCTGAGCTGGGTGGAACACAAGACCACAGAGCAGGACAAACCACACAAGGTTTTCTTTGACACATATCTGTAATGAAGTAATTGTGTAAGGGCTTGTTTGAATTTGAGGATTCTAACAATGCAGGATAGGAAATAGACAGAATAGGATAGGAATGCACGTGCAAAATGTAGAAATTTAAAAACACAGATTTCTGCTAACTGGGTGTTTGGTTCACAAGAATTGGAAGCTCACAGGATGCAAAGAAGTATGGTGAGATTAAGTCAAACCACAAGAAGTGTACAACCTCTTTGGCGAAGCCATGTCGATCTCAAAGTGATTGGGTTGGCGGTGAGGATGCTCCGGCTGACTTGGCTGTCGGAGGAGGGAAGAAGATCTTAGGCGTCTGGAGATGGAGGCTGAGGTACTTGCTCATTGTGATGGAGGGTTTCGCTCGTTGGAGCAGCTCCGGTGAGTTGTACGACGCTGAGGCTGAAGCAGGACAAGAGAGACAATGTTAACCTGAGTGGAATTCTAATATCATCTCCAATATATGACGTAAAATACATAACCACAAAGTGCTAGATGTATAAATCAGCCGCTTATATCTGAACTTAACTGTCGAAACTGAATTTAACAGTCAAAACTGAACTTAATTTTCGAAACTAAATTTTGTTGTCGAAACTAAATTTTACTGTAGAAACTGAATGCACTAGAGGTGAGGCTACATGTCAGTCGACTAACTTTTTCATCTCTGGTCAGTCGATTTTGCAGCCATTGGATACGAAATCAAGGGCCTGCAGTTCATCTTCAACCTCCACCCCCCTGAGCCGCCAGCCACCACTAGCCAAACAGCCCCCCCCCCCCGAAAACACTCCCTATCGTCGGTCTAACGCCACCCCGGCCATCCCTCTAGGCCCCCCCGTGCTGAGCTTTTTCTCCGGCGATCCCCAAGCCACCGCCCCACCACCGCCGGCGACCACCGCCCCCACCACCTCAACGAGCCCCCCCCCCTTGAAAATCGACTGACCCAAAAGTCGATTCAGTCGACTGAAGTGTAGCTAAATTGGAGCAGCATCGCAAGAAAGAGCAAGAGCGAGAGCAGCAGCGCGAGCAAGAGCAAGAGCAAGAGCAGACCAGGCAGGGGACCGAGAGCAAGAGCAGAGCAGCAGCACGAGCGAGAGCTAAAGCAGCAGCAGCTCCTACTGATGTGGACGTCGCCGCCAAGGGAGCAATGCCATGGAGGAAGTGGCCTGCGACGCCGCGGTGGATGGAGCCGCGCCGTGTCGGCTCGGGGCCGAGCGCCGGCAGCACCGTGAGATCGAATAGAGAAGAAAATGCGACGATTAGTGTACAACCTCTTTGGTGGCGCCAATTAGGCCGCAACTGCATCTGAGGAAACGGTGATGCTGATGCTCTTCTGGTGGTGTAGGTGAAGACGGAGGTGTGAGAATGGAGGTGGCACGAAAGATGAGGGGAACATTGGGGCAGCTCCTTGGAGGTGGAGGACGGGGTGGCTGAACCGGCGGGACGACCAGATCGACGACGGGTCCTCATCCAGTACGGTGGATGAGGGACGTCAAGGTGTTGCTGTGGACGACGTCGTCGGGGAAGAGGCTCCGGCTGGGTGGCGGATGGAGGAGGGTGTGGGGCTTCGCGGGTTTTCCCGGCCTTGGTGTACGAATGGGTGGGCGGATGGGATGGGAGTGGGGAACCATGGCTTAGGGACACGCTTGTCCGAAAGTACCCCCGCCAATTTGAGGCGGTTCTTTCGGTTCAGGGGTATCACGGGCATTTCGCGTGTCGGGATTTCACAGGAGGTGGGAGTTTTCGCGCGCGTTGTAATTTTGGAATAGCAAGGCGCGAGTTGAGATGGAGGGAGTTGTCGGAGCACAACGAGACAAAGATATATCTTAAATATTTCAGGCTAACAAGGCGCGGGTTGAAATTTCTGGACAAGCCTAACGTGTACTGTACCAAATTAATTCGCACTACAAATGTCATTCAAAACTTTGAGTTCATGTTATGTTCAATTAAAAATATTTCGCTACGTGTATAATGGATGCAACCTAGTACTCAAATGAACGTTTTAGTGCATTCCAAACGTATATACTACCGCGTCAATATGAACTAAATTTGAATTCGTTTCTCTATTTGAATAAGATCTACAATAATGATTGTTGTGAAGTCAAAGCGTTTGAATTCGTTTCTCTGGTTTAATAAGATCTACAATCGTCATTATTGTCAAGTTAAACCATCGTTTGTGTATTATCTTCACAGCACACCACATGATTAGTCTCGAGTTACATATGAACTATGTGTACTATATGAACTCGAACTCGATTTTTTGAATCCACTTTATGTTGATTTCAAATCATAGTACATTTCAAGCTCTAGCTAGATCTTCACAAACTAAACCATGTCTCATATGTATAATGTGTTTATCACATTATGTATGGTGCCCCGCCCCCTACGCCTACAAGTATTTAGATGTGATTTGCAAACACCACACATTACCAAAAATTCAAATAAAATGTGAGAATGTTCGATATATAGTATTGTTTAGATTGTTCGATTAGTTGTAAGCTGCAAACGCCACACATTGTCATAAATTCAAATAAAATGTGAGATTGTTCGATGTATAGTATGGTTTAGATTGTTCGACATTTAGCTGTGAGTTGCAAACGCCATGCATTATCACATTATGGTATAACATGTGCAAAACCACAACATGCGCATCACCGCTATATTCATGCATGCATATGTTTAAAACACTATGATCTCCTATTCAAATATATGAATCCACTTTCATATCAAATTATGATCTTTGTTAGTCTCTTACACCCACACAATCCTCTAACCTTTGTAGCTACCACTAACTTTCTCTCGTTCATGCACACGCCTCCTCGCCTCCCCTCCCTCAAAGATTCTATCCATCACACACATTCATTTTTTTCTTCTTTAGGTCGTTCTCCCACAGTCTCCACAACTCCTTTCCGACACACACCGATTGATAAACCTCTCCAGCGATGTCTACCTACAACATGCACATGCACCTTCAATCTCCTCCTTTATGTGTCCTTGCCTCGTGTCTCTCATACGGTCCCACTCACGTGTAAACTCTCGCCCCTCTTTTCATCGATCTCACAACCGCACACTCCTCCCCCTATCTAGCTAGTAGCTGGGCCTCTCGCACCACCTCCTAGCTCCATTCTCTCTGTTTATCCGTCTCGTCGGGCCTTATTTTCCTCTAACAAATGGACGTACACTGACCGATCTCCCGCTATACATATAGCTAGCTAGGTCCTTATAACTCGTTTTCCCCCACGCGTCGATCGATCTACCTCATTAATTATGTCTCTCCCTTCCTCCGACAAACAACAATTGATCTACCGATCTAGTTAGGTTTGCTTACCAAACACATGGTTCCCCTTCATCATCCATGGATGTGTCCCGACAGATCTATCACGCACAGTGCAGACACAGAAACACATCCCCACTCTTATTGATAATATTGCAGTTCCACCCTCAGTTTGTCTAGTAGGCCTCTCCCACCATCTTCGAGAAGCAACTCCATCACCCATCCAGCACTCTACCCCTCTCCCTCCCTCTCTCTCTCCTCTCTCTCTTTGTCCCATCCTATTTCCCATCCTTCAGTTATGTATGGATGTCGACCGATCTCCCGCAAGACATAGCTGGGTCTCTCCTTCTCAACACATATATGAGTCGTTCTACCTGTATAGTTAGGCCTCTGCCTACCCCTCCCCCCACCCCCTCGCACACACACACACACACACACACCGATACATCGAGCGCTCTAGTCATGTCTCCCTGCCACACACAAACTTGACATGTGCCCTCTGACGTTCCGGTAGCTAGGTCAGTCGCCCTATATCTTTGACTTGCACACACACACAATTTCGATGGCTCTCTTCATCGATCTCACACCCACCCACTTGATCCTCTCTTCGACTCTATCGATATCTATGACCCCTCCCTCTCTTCTCGTAGATCGCCCGACCCTCTATATATGATATGGATAGGCCTCCATTTTACACACATTGCCTGCAAAAATTTGTTTGAGATGTCATCGACAAATATTCCCACAAATACATTCACGAAATCAACCTCCCCCCCCCCCCCCCAAAAAAAACAAAAAACACTCACGAACGCACAAGCCATTTGTCTAGGTTTGTATCTCTCACACACACCCACGTAGGTGGGGGACGTGCACGAAGAGAAGAGGTGCACGCACGGCACACGTACTCCCGTCTCTTTCCCAACCACACCCGCGCGGGTACACGGTGGAGCTCATTTATGTACGAAAAGGCAGCCCACGTGGTAACTTGACACGTGTACTGGTTTTCCACTAGATGGAGGGAGGATCGTCTACCACGGGTGAACAAACAAATTGCGACTTGACACTTTATGTTAAAAAAGAGGCAAACCATGTGGGGCCTACCTTAGAGGCAAGGCTCTATACACTGGAGTACTTTTGATGTGTCCCGTCAACTCGTAGAACGAGGAGAAGCTTGCTTAGTACGTTGTCTGCCCCGCCCACGGGCGCGGTGGCTCGCAGGATGAGGTGAATCTTGCTTACTACGCCTTACGCCCGCTCCCTGGCCCACGCGCGCGGTGGCTCGCAGGACAAGGAGAAATTTTTACTAGTACTCCCTCCGTTTACTCCTCGTCCCTACTACCTTAGTGAGAGAGATTATCATATTGTTTGGAATATATGTCCTTTAGTAGATTTCAATATGAACTACTAGTACGTACTCCAAACACTGATGTATATAGACGTATTTTAGAGTGTAGATTCACTCATTTTGCTCCGTATATAGTCCATATTGAAACGGACGTAATAGTACGCACTCTCCCTCGCCCCTCGACCCTCGCCACGTGGTGGACGTGCAGCAATTCATTTGGTCTCATATAGCTACAATGATATATATTGCAGTACCATTATTGCTCGACTTCCCGAAGGGGCGACGAGCCAATCGCAAGGTTAATAGTTTGGAGATGCCAAGCGCAAAGTTTATAGGAGAACGAGTAGTAGGTGCCGCGTCATTTACAAATAAAGTTTTTTTATTCAGTGGCACATACGCAATATAAATAGGTTCATATGGAGAGAAAAGGAAACCGCTCCACTATATACATAGGCAGGACGAGCCTACACGGTTGCTTCCTGGGGTTGCTCTCTTCAGTTTTCACACTCTCTCGCACAAAACCACTGTGGCCACATCTCTAACATCCCAGTGGATCACGTCCGCTGGGGGAAGGGGTGGATGCTTAGTGTAGATGCGGTCGCCGTCGCCGATGGCGAAAACCCACTGTCGGCACGTCCCGATCAAGGGTCCCCGCCATTCTCTCTCACAAAGCCGGTAAGGTTGCCTTCGGCCATTGCTCACTGCCGCGACGTGGCTAGTTGCCTCCTCCCGCCGCCCTCCTCTAGGTTGAGCTACGTTCCGACATCCCTCTGGTACAACTCCCTCTACAGTCGGCTTGCACCACTGCTCCAGCTGCCCACATCACTCCATGTGGATATTTCTCTACTTCTTTGCCCCACACATACCTCTACTGGCTTCTACGTACTGTATTTGTGATGATTTTATGTCTCATCAACTAGTCCTAGTAATCTTATTCTAATCACGCTTCTTCAATTTCTTTGCCACAGGGATGCTCATCTCGATTTTGGTGAAACTGCACAAAATGAACCGATGGCCAAAGGGTTGCAAACTTCATTTCTTAGGAAGCGCCGATGTTGCCAGCAAATTAAAGCGTGGTTAGGGTTTACGGTTCAAGGGCTAGGGACTGCATGGATCTTTTTTTCTTTAGCTATCTCTATTTCAATGGCTAGGGACTGCATGAGTAGTAGTAGTATTGTACGCCTTACGCCCGCTCCCTCGCCCACGCGCGCGGTGGCTCGCGGGACGAGGAGAAAATTTTACTAGTACTCCCTCCGTTTACTCCTCGTCCCTACTACCTTGGTTAGAGAGATTATCATATTGTTTGGAATATATATGTCCTTTAGTAGAATTCAATATGAACTACTAGTACATACTCCAAACACTGATGTATATAGACGTATTTTAGAGTGTAGATTCACTCATTTTGCTCCGTATGTAGTATAAAGTTGAGACACTTATTTTGGAACGGAGGGAGTACATATTTGCTATGATCTGTCAATCATTGAGATGCAATAGCATGCATGTTAGTCTCCTTTGTATTTGATGAAATGTTGCAACGGCAACCTTGGACGAAGATACATGTAATGAAGTGGAAGCTTCATAGCATTGTACTATCTCACGATAAATTACAGTACGTACTATACAAGTAGTACTATGTAAAGAGTTAGGTGTCGCACGGTGTCCAGAAAATATGTTGATAGTGTGAGGTGGGCCATGTAATCACTGAGCCTGCCTGTTTTCACTTCTCTTGCACTCCTCCGCCGTAAGAATGGAGAAAATTATAATCTAGTAGTACCTCCTTTCACCGAAAGCGTGGGACATCCAGCAGTCCTACCACCTCAGTAATAATGACCAATGAGCCATCAAATCACATAGACCCAGCAGTAAGTTGGATTGACAAAGCAACCATCACTCTTGAATCCGCTTCTCCCTTCAACACAGGCGCCAGTGAGAGGTCGCGTCCGCTCTGCCCGGGCATGAATGCGGCACCGATTCTTTGGAGCGGCGCCGACGTTCAGGCGGGAAGCCTTGGCGATGGAGGGGATTTGGGTGGGCCAGGCTGGTCAGGAGCGGGCGTGGCAGCGGTCCGCCTGTCCCTGCCGGATGCCCGAAAACGAGAAGATGCACCGACTCTCGCGGCTAAAATCGTACAATACACACCATCTCTCTGTAGGAGTAGGTCGATATGTCGCTCTCTCTAACACACACATGCTGTTAAACGCACACACACACACGCACACACAGGTTCATAGAATTGGAAAATCGTGCGAGTGTGAAGCCATAGGAAGTGAGATACAAATGGAGTACGTACAAGAAGAGAAGAGGCATCTCTTAGTTGTTTGGATTAATTGTTGCGTTTAGAGACAGAAATCAGGGCTTTGATTGGAGGAATGACCGGTCAAGTTTCTCCTTCTCCTCCAATCTGCTTGCACCTTGGTCCCGCTGCACCTTCTAACGTGACTTATTACACCTAGAAAGAGGGAGTCGTACAAGATACGGTGGCACACTGACTTAGGTCGAATACAAGTGCCCAAAATTGTGTGCATGTTATAATAAGGATTCACTTAAAATGGTACGTGAGCGAACAGAGGGATCAATTGGACAGTGTTCCCGAGCAGTAGCGAGATGTGTGAGGTAAGATGCACCGCTGGCGCTTTTAATTTTTCTTATTAATTTGTTTGTTTCACCCTCTGACTGGTGGGACCCAACATACTACATGAAGAGAGGTAAGGTGACTAAGGCTGCATTATTTCTGCACCACTTTGGATAGTCTTACCACCAAAGCCACATGACACGATTATGATTTAAATCCCAATGATTCCCACACACAAAAAAAACACGGCATGCTTGTCACACGAATGTAGGAATGTATAAAAGGTTATTTTCCTCTCGTTGAACATAATGGGAGGGTTGTGTAGCTGGTTAGCCTATTGGCTCATCAAACTTGAGGTCTCGAGTTCGATAGCTACACTTGAGCATAATTCGTGCCAGGAGGATACTTTGACTGGTCAAAATGGATGGATACGGAGCTATACGATCTCGTAGTGACCATATAATCACCTCATCACGTATAAGCTGCAGCGTCGACGCTTGTTTTCTAGGGTTTGCAGTCTTCACACACTCTCTAGTATATATATACACGTTGGAGCCTCAGCGCTTGTAGTTGCTCTCTTCACACTCTCTCACCCTCTCTAGATCTAAACAAGACTTCGTTGGCCTCTCTCTGTCTCTCCCCTCACCGTTGGTCTGCTTGTAGTTGCTCTCTTCACACTCTCTCACCCTCTCCAGATCTAAACAAGACTTCGCTGGCCTCTCTCTCTCCCCTCACTGCTGGTCAAAGAGCCGTCCGCCGGGAAGGGAAGGAGGCTTAACACTGTCGCTGTCGGCGAGGGAGGGAATCCACTACCGACGCAGCTGTTCACTTTCACCCAGCGGCGGTGCGGGAGGGCCTCTGACCCCTTCTTCTTCGCCGCCGTACATAGTGTGGGTCGAACGGCCTCCGGTCTCCCACCGAACCACACCCCAAGAACCTTAAGGTATAATTTACTTATTCCACATGCATTACTCTAGCTGCATGTGGGCTTTTGCCGCTTCTGCACTCGAATCTAGGTGTTGGATCAAACAGGAAAGTAGTGGGGAAAGTTGTATACCATGAATTTAGGATGTGGTTCAAAGAGGAAAGGAATGGGGGAAAGTAGTGGGAAAAGTTGTATAGCATGAATCTAGGACGTGGTTCGAAAAGGAAAGGAAGGGTGAAAGTAGTTGGGAAAGTTGTATCGCATGAATCTAAGACGTGGTTCAAAGAGGACAGGAATGGGGGAAATTTGTGGGGAAAGTTGTATAGCATAAATCTAGGACGTGGTTCACAGTGGAAAGGAAGTGGGGAAAGTACTAGTACAGACTGGCCATCCAACACCTACGTTGGTCGAAAAGGGAAAACAATGACAAACGCAGATGCACATCTCAGAATCTAATGATCTTTTGTTTTGGGGACAAGGCTATAGAGTTTGAGCGGGACTAGATTTGCTGCGCACATAGGGAAAGGTGTCTAAAGATAACAAAACTAGGACCAACACAAATATGCTCCTTGGTTGTTTGTTCTTTGTTGCAACAGATCGCATCACCCCAAAGACATCGGTAGATGCACATGGTGCTGGTGCTTCCACTGTCCCGTGCAACTCTTTAGCTGTTGTTAATCTAAGGCCCTATTTGGTTAAAAACTCCCTAGTCCCTACCTGCTTGATTCTAGGGACTAAACATGGACTAAAGGTTATTAAATGACATGCTAAAAGACCATGTTACCCCTAGTAGTGAACTAATAGAGACAAGGTGTGATGCGTGGCAGGGGCAACTGTTGGAAAAAGTCCCAAAAAGACTCCCTCGGGGTCTTCTTTCTTTAGTCCTAGATGCCCACTTTTAGTCCCTAAAAGTCCCTCCTGTTTGGTTTAGATGAGACTGACATGGAGCTTTTTTAGTCCCTCCACCAAAATGTACCTGTAAACAAACACCCTCTAATAATGCCGCTGGAAAATTGATGCAATGCCGCAGTTAAAACTAAATTACATGTTTAACGAATTTTATTGTTAATGTAATCTCTCTGTTAATATTAATCAATGACACCATTTGAGAAATGCTACTGTCTTGCTTTATTTCCCATTTAGATAAGGTAGATGCTTCTTTTTGTTGGCTTCTGTGTCATCCACCGTTATTGACCACTAGTTGTTTCCTTTGCACCTCTGTGTAAACATGGTTATCTACTTCACCTCGTTGCCACTGTGACCTTTTGTTGCACTGCACAAAACACTTTTATTTTAAGAGTGTTTTGTGCAGTTCAACCAAAATGTCACACCAACAATGTTGCTTGATTGCTTGATTGCTGGAACTGCACAAGAGGAGATCTTACCTCCTATCCGTGTTGGCAAATTTGGTTCAGAACTTCTTCTTGTGAGTTGTTTGAATTCCGTGTCATGAGAGGTCAATACTAGCCTTTTTCACATGATTCTGCAGTGTGCTTTCATATGTTGTGCTACTTTTACGGTAATGTTGCTTGATTTTAGTGAACTACACAAATGGAGACAAGACTTCCAATCTGTATGTGCACCGTAATATCCCATTGAGGTAAGATAAGGGTATTTCACAACTGTTGGTCTGTATTTTGCCACTTCCATCAGAAAATTAATGTCATTGTTTAGTGTTATACTTGTGCAACCTAATTGACATGCCAAATCTTACATTGAAGGCGAAGCTTGTCTGTTATTGAACCAAGTGATGAAGGGGAAGAATAAGCGGAAGAAAAACAAAAATCAACTCCTGGTGCTGTAATGAAGCACTGGAACTGTGACGACACAAGTAATGATATAGTTTTGCATCTTAATCTATTGCTATGGCTGGAACGAGCAATTGATTTGCCACTGATTTGATGCCACTCTTAATGTAATACATAATTATCTCTACTTTTGCAAACAGGGATCTTCTTTGAAGATACCATATATTTTAGTGGAAGTGCACAAGAAGATTTTGGAAACATTAATCTAATCGAGGAGTATATAGTAAGCATGGCCACCACAGAGATAGCAACAGATGGTTCCGAGAAGTGCTTCATCCGTATGCTCTACACAATAAGCCTCCGACAAAGGTTGGTACTCGCCCACTGATTTCGTCCATATGATTGAGCTTTGTCATCTCTATTGGTGTTGTGCTACTGTTTAGATGCTGTCATCAAAAAGTGGTATTGTCCTTGAGAAGTGCTTCATTTGTGTTGTTTTAAATATTTCCTTTCCTTTTTTTTCGAGCAAACAGGGATGCTAGCATTTAGTTATCCTCTTGTCTTTGCACAACAGGATCCTCCTCCTCTGAAAAAGAATATGGAGTACGTGAAGTGACTAGTTCCGATTATGCCAGGGTGAAGAAGCCCTGCTATCTTCTCATCGAAGGAGCAGTTGAAGGATGGTTACATTACCCCCACAAGACCAAACTAACTTCAGCTCGGAAGGACCGACAAATCTCCATTTTCTTGATGTGCTTGCTTGAGTACAATGTTGTTCTAGTATTCTTTCCGTGAGTTCCATTTTGTAAAAGTGTGCTCTACATGGACCATGTAGGTGCCTGTTTAAACTGTCAATTCATAGTACAGTTTGCTTTATACTAATCACTTTTTTTGTATTTGTGCAAACAGGGGTGCTCAGCTTGATTTCAATGGGAACTGCACAAAATGTTCATGAATACATCGAATCATTCATTTCCACCACAAGAAAGAAGGTGCCGATAAGTTCAAGGCGTTGCAACATATAAGGGCGAAATCATACAAGCTACACGCGAATTTTGTTGATTTTGGTGGAACTGCACAAAAAGAACAGCTGGTTTATTTAGCACGAGGTGCCATTTCAATGTCCGAACTGATGGCAAACCCTGCCCATTCCACAATCGTAGGCATTTGATATTTTGGAATGGGAAAACCTTGTCAAATTTTGCTCATTGATTTTAGCAAGAAGACATGCGTTTGATATTTTCGAATGGGACGCCCTTTGCTGTCAGCAGCGTCGATCCATTTTTTTCTTTATTCTTTAGTTGTGAAGTAAATATTGGCTCTGACATGTGAATCACTGAGATGCATAATCATCGATTGTTTTGAATGTTCTCTATGACATGTGATTCGCTGTGATTGCAATGTACAGGAACGCTAAAAAGCTGCTCAAACTCTTTGTACTCCTTCTGTTCCTTTTCACTTTGCACATTGTCCGGTAGCATACAACTGAAGTGCTCAAGTTCTCTAGCAAATCACTGTATCTCATGAGCTTTCTCAACCACGGAACGCTCTTCAATCAGCCTGTAATCATAGAATTGCTCTTTGATGTACAACTCAGTGCCAGCAACCCGAGGGTAGCAGCGATGGCCTTACTTGGACCCGAGCGGCGGTGACCTACCGTGTTCTACTCTTCCTCATTTTCTGTGTGGCGCGGCCTCGTTGGCAACGGGGCGGGGCCTCGGCGGAGCCGGTGATGTCCTCTGTCTTATTGCCGGTGGGCGGCACCTCGGCGAAGCGGGGGAAAATCCTCCCCCTCGTTGCTGGTAGGGTGGGGCCTCGGCGGAGACGACGGTGTCCTCTGCCTCGTTGTTGGCGCCGCGGGGCCTCGGTGGAGCAGGGCCTCGTCAACGCCAGCGGAGCGGGGACTCGTCGGAGCCGGCATTGTCCTCTGCCTCATCCTCGGTCTCACCAAATAGTGCCTCAGCCGCTTCATCGCCCTCTTTGTAGGCGGCCGCAACCTCCGCCACCCGCATGCGGTACCGCCAGCGCTCGAGGCGGCCCTCGCGGGCGGAGCGGTACGAGTCGAGCAGCGCCTCCTGCTCCGCCTGCTCCGCGGCGATCTGCTCCTCCGCCTGCAGGTGCTCCTGGAGGAGATGGTGGTTGTAGGCGGCGTTGGCCTGCGCCTCCCGGAACTGCTCCTCACACTTCTGCCTCACCGTGTCCATATATTAGGCATGGGCCTCGCCGATGGTCATGGTGCAATGCACCGGCGAGGATGGCGCGGAGGAGGGGGTTGGCGCCGGATCGTCGACTACCATGTTCTCCATTGGGACGTCGTCGTCCTCCGGCTGCCTGCCGGCCAGCCAGTCGGCAGCAATGGCTGCCATCTCCTAGTGGTCCGTCGTTCGCCCGTCCTGAAGAGCGCTGGAGCACGAGGAAGCCATGGTGGGCAGTAGTGGTGTGGACAGGAGAATAGGAACGGATGCGGATGACTGCAGCTATGGCCAGCGCAGCAGTTTATATAGCAATGGTGGGCGGCAGAGGGACGGAGGTGTGGCGTCGGAGTAGCCGCCTCGGCAACCGCATATCCTTAATGTGGGAGGTAGAAGGACGGACGGACTGCACTTGTGTCGTTTGAAGGTGGAGCAATCACATGCACCGGGAAGCGGGCGGGCGGCGCTGACCGTTTCAGGCGGAAAGCGGGCGGGCGGCGCTGACCATTTCAGGCGGAAAGCGCGTGCGGGCGAGGGAGGCGGTTTGGGTTGGCGAGGCGGTCGACTTCGGCTTGCAGCAGCGGTCGGTCCAAAGAGCCGGACATGCTGGCTCGCTAGCTACCTCGCCGAGCTGAGCGACGACAATCAGACGATGGACGTAGCATCCGACCAGGAGCCGGCGCCACTGTCCAAGCCGGTTCATGCCGTGTTCACCATAGAGCAGGTGCGGCCGCACTTCGATGCCCGAATGGCGGAAGAGCTACCAGCGCAGGAAGACCTGTGCTGCAACCTCCATCTCCGCAACGAGCACCGGTGAACAAGCGAACGACAATGCCATCACGGACATCTGGCCCTATGATCCTGGCTTCCCGAATGAGCAGCGGGTGCTGTATCAGACCATCCGTAGGGCCCACGAGGCCCTCTCCGTCGTCCTTCGAGTTGTTGCGCTCGACGTGGCGCCGCCGCCTCATGTTGTCAACATGGTCAACGGACATGAGGATGAGGAGATGACTTTACTTGGAGAGGATGACAGCAAGTGCCTCGTTATTAGTATATAAAACTAAACTTTTTTGCTTCCTGCTGGTTTCCTGACATCACGGTCCCACACCATTGTGAACCTATGTAGTCAATAAACGAGAGAATTGCACAAGAAGCGGCTGATAGCTAGCCCAGATATTAATTTTTCTCCTCTGAACAACAACGAAAACATCGCTGCAGCTATTAACTGGGCGGGTTGTGGCCCGTCTAGCCCAGGCCAGATATCCAGCCCAGATATTAATTTTTTTCAAGCTGAAAATGGCTAGCCCAGCTATACGTTTTTTAGGAATACCCAGGCAAGGTCAAGTTGTTATTCTCTGCCTCGCTAGGCTGCAAATCTTTCCTAGGAGGGATGCATTAGGCTTAACAAGAAAATGGGCTTTAAGAAATAATAAATAGGATGTAATTATAAAAACTGGGCAGTAACTATAAAAAATGCACCAAACACGTAATTACTTTATAAAATAATATATTTGGATATTGAAAATTTTAATTTCATTAATTGTTGCGTGTGCAATTTTTCGTTGGATTTTTACGTAATATAAATTTATATTTAAATTGTATTTAATCTGACTAGAAATTTCGGGATAAAAATATTTCAGATCCCATCAAAATGTGGGAAATTTTATTGAATTCCGTTTTGAATGGTTGGTTGAAATGGGCTGTACTTTTAACAAACTATAAATGGGATGTAGTAGATTCCATTAGAATTCAAAAATTGGCTGCACATTCTTACAAATCACAAATGGGCTAGAAGTTCTCTGCCACACACTTGTGGCCTTACTAAGTTGACGCGCCCCCTAAAAAAAAGAGAGTTGACGCGTATGCAAGGCTTTGTCAACTTATAGTCAACACACGTTTCTAGCAGCAGTGGCAGTTGGATGTCCATCCAACGGATGCCGTGCTTCTTCTTCAATCTCGGCTATTCTAGCTTCACTCACCCAAAAATGATTCCTCCCCTTGACATCTGGGGCACACCATTTCGGAAGCTGACTTGTGGGCCTACTAAGTTGACGGGGACGGAGTGCTTTGTCAACTTAGTTAATATGAATGATTCTAGCTCCAGTGACCGTACGATGTCCATCCAACGGCCGTAGTGCTTCTTCAACCTCTGGTCTTGTTGCTCTAGCCGCCCAAAGCAGCGTCGGTCGTGCCGCATGCTCCTGCCTCCCGTGGCCGACTGTGCTACCACGGAGGCCTCACCGCCCCCTACTATTCCCACTGCTGGCCAGGCCCTGCGGCGACGGCAGCCTCACACTGCAGCCGAACCAGTGAACCCTCGTACTCCTCTCCACGTGGGCTTCCACTGCCGTGTCTTTCCCGGCTCCGCGTCGTCCCCTTCCTAGGCCTCGCCGTTGTCCACCGCCTTGGTGCTATCGGCACGGCGTGGTCAATGTGGTCAACGACCGACTTCCATCGGAAGTGTACTGTACGTGGAGAGGCTGACAGCTGGGTCCACGGCCGCAGCTGGGTCCACGGCCACAGCCCAGTTTTTTTGTGATTTTCCAAGTAAGTCTCTTTGTAAGGCCTGTTGGGCTGCAAATCTTTCAAGACGAGGAGAGCTTCATTCGCCTGGCCGAGAAAATGGCATATCAGTAATGAGAAATGGGTTGTACATTTTTAAAACACATCAAACCGGCAATTAGTTTCAAAACTTTTTTTCCTTTTGAGATTTTAAATTGCATTGTTTTTTATGCATGGACAATTTGTTGGATTTTATATTGATATACATTTATCTTTAAAATCAGTTTGAATGTGACTCAAAATTTTGGGATTAAAAACAGTTCGGACCGCACCGAAATATGCAAAATTTCATATAATTTTTTAACCATGGCCACAATATGGGCTGTAATGCTAACAAAAAGAATATGGGCACCCAAAAAACCTTAAGAATTAGCAAATGGGCTGTAAATTATTAGAAATAATGGCAGATGGGTTGTATGTTGTTTTCCATAGATTTGAGGCTTTCCTAAAAAAGGTTGACGCACAAGCAGTGACTGTTGGATTTCCATCCAACGGCCGTCGTGCTTCTTCAATCTCTGCTCTTCCTGCTCCAACCGCTCAAACAAGCGTCGGCGGGACTGCCTGCTCCCTCCTACCCGCAGCCGGCTGTGCTACCGCGCAGGACTCACCACCCCACCGTACTCCCATCGCTCGCCTAGCCATCCATCTACTCACCCACACCTGCTGTTATTCTCCAGCGACGGCAGACGAACCAGTAAACCCTCAGACAACAGATTCTCCCCTCAGCGGGAAACAACTGTCGAGTCTTCCCTGCCTCTGTGTCTTTCCCTTCCTAGGCCTCGCCGTCGTCCACCGCCCTGCTGCTCTCGGCGCGGCCTGGTCAACATGGTCAACGACCGACATGCATCTGAAGTGGATTGTACGTGGAGAGGCTGACAGCTGGGTCCACGGCCGCACGCAAGGAAATGCCTCGTTAATACGCGCAAAAAATGATTCCTCCACCTGACATCTGGGACCCACCGAAAGGGCCTCTGTATTTTGCGAAAAAAAGTTACCGCCGCTGACAGCTTGGACCCACCAGCTATATCTTCGCACGCAAGGAAGTGCCTCCTTATTACGCACGAACAAATGAATACTCCCCCTGCTAGCTGGGACCCAATATAGTGGCAGGCTGACTTGTGGGCCTACTAAGTTGACGGGGACGGAGGGCTTTGTCAACTTAGTCAATATGCACGATTCTAGCTCCAAAGGACTGTCGATGTCCATCCAACGGCAGTAGTGCTTCTTCAACCTCTGGTCTTCTTGCTCCAGCGCCCAAACCAAAGCCTCATGCTCCACGCCTCCGTGGTCGGGTTGTGATGCGGCGGAGGCCTCACCGCCCCTACTACTCCCACCGCTGGCCAGGCCATCCCTCTGCTCACCCACAACCCCTGTTATTCTGCGGTGACGGCAGCCTCACACCGCAGCGAACCAGTGAACCCTCGTACTCCTCTACGCGTGGGCATCCACTGCCGCGTCTTCCCCGGCTCCGCGTCCTCCCCTTCCTAGGCCTCGCCGTCGTCCACCGCCCTGGTGCTCTCGGCGCGGCGTGGTCAACGTTGTCGAGGAACGGCTTCCATCGGACATGGACTGTACGTGGAGAGGCTGACAGCTAGGTCCACAGACGTAGCAAGGAAGTGCCTCCTTATTACACGCAAAATAATTATTCCTCCACCTGACAGCGGGGACCCACCAGACAGGCCACCGTATTTCGCGAAAAAAACATTTCCCCCTGACTGTTGGTACCCACCAGCTACATCTTCGCAGGCAAGGAAGTGTGTCCGGGCAAAAAAAAACGATTCACCCCCTGACTGTTGGGACCCACCAGCTACATCTTCGCAGGCAAGGAAGTGCCTGACAGTCGGGACCCACCTGGTTGAAGCGTACGTAGCGTTGTCATTCTGGTCGTGAATGTGTACGTACATACTGGTCGTTGTAGAGGCGCGCATGTGTCATAGTAGAGGCGCGCACATAGCATGTACACGTACGTAACTCGGCCAGGGTGCAAGAAAGAAAATACGGCCACATACATACTGTCGGATTTCGGGTTCCGGCAGACCCTTGAGGTTCGAACACTGGGGTGCGCGCAGAGATCCAACCTTCCACCGTCTCGCACCTCACTGAATCGCTGGGACCTAAACTACTACCACGGAACAGCACAAGAGACACGAGATTTATACTGGTTCGGGCCACCATTGTGGTGTAATACCCTACTCCAGTGTGTGGTGTGGTGGACTGCCTCTTGGGCTGATGAGGAACAATACAAGGAAGAACAGCCTCGTGAGGGTCTGTTCTTGGCGGGTGCGATGAACTGCTAGGTGGTGTTCAGTCGCTCTAGCTACTAGTTTCTTGATGAGGATCCGGGTCTTAGGTCCGGATCTTCCCCTCGTCGTCGTCCTCCTCGCCCTGGGGGTGGCTACTCCTATTTATAGGCGAAGGCCCTGGGCCTCTTCCCAAATATTGAGCGGGAAGGGCGCCAACAATTGGCCATTTTGAAGGGGAACAGCGGGTACACTTATCCTGACTAAAGTTGGTCCTCGCCTGCCAAAGGCTCTGGTGATGACGCCTACTTGGGCTCCACGATGACTCCTTCCACCGTTGTTGGTCTTGGTCTTGTTGCACAAACGGATGCCTTTGCTTGATGCTCTCGCCTGTGCTTGCTCCTTTGCACCAAAGAGGAAAGGAGGACATCAAGCTTGCGGGCTGGCGCCTCGATCGGCGCCTTGGTCGTCATGGCTTATGTCATGGGCACCTCGCGAGGTACCCTGCCTTGAACTCTCCGCCTCCTCATGAGCCAGCTGGACGAGGCCGTGCTCGAGAAGCTCCTTGTGATCCGCCCATGAGGCTTGGCCCCTCGCGAGGGTCTTGAGCTTGTGTTGATGAAGATGGGCGTCTTTGGGCCTCCTTCGAGCCACGCCACAGCCGCAGTGAGCAAGTCTGGGACCCCTGCCCCCGAACGCCGACAGAGCCCCGGGCCCATGGCGCGCCCGAACTTGGCCGAGCATAGAGGCGAAGGGCAGTCTGAAGCGTCATGGGCCCTAACAGCTGCTGACCTTGGGCACCAGCGTGGCGGTTGATTGGACGCGTCGCCCTCAAGCAACAGCGTGAGTTGATAACAGAGCGGCATCTTCCTTGCCTCCTTTACTTTCTCCAGCTTGCTGCTCAGATCCCTTTCTTGCGCCTCTCTCTCGCTTCCAAGATCTTTAGATCCACTCACTGCGTGCCCTAGCCAGTCATGGCGCCTCGCCAAGCCCCGACCGGAGCTTGGTACTCTCCTGCCTTGGACCCGCCAAATGTGTCAGAGGCGAGCCTCGCCCTGGTGCGCCGGATGGCGGAGGCGCAGGGCGTCAACGGAACGGAGGCGTTCAAGGCCGGCTCTTCCGCCCCTGAGGGTCGGGGAGTACCTTCTACCCGCTCTTCGTGAGCGCCGTCATTGCTGGTCTGGTGCCTCCCTTTTCTGAGTTCTTCTTCTCCGTCCTCCGTCACTACAACATTCAAGCTCTGCACCTCCATCCCAACTCCGTCCTTCTTCTGGCAATCTTCGCCAACTATTGTGAGGCCCATGTTGGGGTGAAGCCCTCGGTGGCCTTGCTGCGCCATTATTTCTCCCTCCGAACCTCCCGTGGTTCCGCCTCCGGCGTCTTGTGAGCTTCATCGTGACACGGCGGAGCCATCGCAATTTCAAACCACAGGAAGAAGATTGAGGGCTTCAGAGCAGTGGGTCTTGGTGGATGCCGGGCGATCCACCTCGGCTAATCCTGCCCACGGAGTGCCCCATGAGCTCCGACGACAGGGTCCAGTGGAGCTTGGATCCCAGCCAAGCTGGTGCTAGAGAAGATGGACGCAGATCTGAAGCCGGCTAGCGTGGCGGCGGCGGTTGACTGCAAGGCCGCGGCCGAGGGAGTTCCTGGAGCATCAACTGGCTCCGCTTCACAAGATTGCTAAGCTTCCGATGTGGAGGCCTCACTCGAGCCCCGTGGTCCTGGCCGGCGAGGATCTGGCGACGGTCCTCCAGTCCTTGGTTGGGGGCGATGTGGCGAGACTGGAGGGCGCCCCCGCGCCCTTGTTCCTTCGCGAGGATTGGGAGCAGGTAGTGGGGCCCATGCCTGTCTTTAATGGGGATGGGCCCGTGCCCGTGGAGGCTCCGGAGGACCTGGTGGACGTGTCCTCTGCCGACTCCAGCGAAGAGGTGGAGGAAAGAGAGCCGGGAGAGGGGGTTGATTCGGGGGCGGAGTCAAGGGCTCCTCCCCTTCGGCGCAGGTCCCGCACTCTTCGCCTCCCCCAGAGTGACGACGACGAGGATGAGGATGGGCAGGGAGGCAGAAGCCTGCCCCCGATCCCGAAGAAGGACCAGACTGGGATGGTCCCCCGCGGGTCCGCCCCGGCCCCGGGGCGATCCGCAGACGCGTCTCCTGCTCCCGGTCTCCTTGAAGCTGATCCCTGCAGCCGGCTCTCGGGCTTCAAGTATGGTCGGAGGTTGCTCGAGCTCGTGAGCGATGACCAGTAAGTGCTTGATTCTTGTTTTATTCCTTGCTTTGTCGCTGAGGCTTGATATCTCAGATCTCTTGGCTAGGGCTGGCGCTGCGCGCGAAAGAAGTCAAGGAGCTCCCGAGGCTTCATCCGGGGCAGCGCCTCTGCCCGCGAAGGAAGGCGATGGCAAGACACGGGCTTCTCCTGCCCGGTCATCCTCGCGAGGCCTGGCGGAGCTGGCTGGGGCGAGCTCAGCCCCCATGGCCCAAGCGACTCCCGAGGTGTCCTTGCCTGATGCCGCCGCCATAGTTGTTGGGGCGCAGCAGGTCCCGCCTCACGATACTGCAATTACGCCGCCGTCCTCTCCTCATACTCCACCAACTGCTGTCTCTCCGACTCCTCCCACTGTCCTGGATCGTGCTGCTGCTGAATTGGACCGGCTGCGGCAAGATCTTCTGGGCGCCGACCCTCGCTTGGTGGCCGGGCGCTTGAGCTGGCCTCGGCTGGATTCGCCCGACGCTTCGATTCGGGCGGCGCTGGTTCAGCCTCGACGGCTTGCGGCGAGGAGAAGCGAGCTGTCCGTCAGCGTAAGATTGCCCGCGATGCTTGCCTCGGGGAGGCAGCTAGCATCCATGGTCACCGTGAGACACTGGAGAGCGAGCTGAAGGGCCTGCAAAACCAGCTTGCCGAGGGGGCCCGCCTCCGCCAGGAGCAGGAGGAAAGCATGAAGGCTCGTGAGGCGGCCGTCAAGGACCGGGAGGCCAGGCTCAAGAAGCGCCACCGCCTAGGCGTCTTTGGAGCAGGAGCTGGAGGCGAGGAAGGTCGAGATAGACGACAAGGCGCGGGTTCTTCAGAAGATCGCGTGGCCTTCATGGATATGGAGGTGAAGGCTCGCTCTTTGCTTTGAAGACGCTTTGGCAGCTGCTCGAGAGTCCGCTGGCCGGCGCCGAGGATGGTCCCGCCAAGCTGCTTCCCTTCCTGGTTCGTGCTCTTGAAGATGTCTCCCTTGGCCTTGGCCCCACGGCCGAGGCCGAGGCGCGTGTCTTGTCTTCTGCGGCACTGACGCGGGTCCTCACCCACATCTACCTTCGTGATCCCAAATACGACTGGACAGCTGCTTGGAGCCAATAGCGGCGACCATGCAGCTGCCGCTGCCAAGGTTGTGAAGGGTCGCGCGGAGGCTCTGTTGGGGAAGTTCCGGGCCTTCAGCACCAATCCGAAGCAAGGCGCTGCCGGCCCTGCTGCTCCACGAGGCGAACCCACTCCAGCTGCTCCCCGCCGACAAGTGACTCCGCCAGGCTCTCTGTCCCTTTTAATTTCTGCACTTGTATCATGCCTCGGGGAGGCGTTTAAACTTGCATTTGGTATTGCGATAACAGTGTGGACTGTAATATTTGCTTTTGAATTCCTTGAAATTTGCGCTTCCTACTTGCTTATGTTCTCTGGCCGAGCCCGCCCCGCCTCACAGATACCTCGGCCGCCGTTAGCCCCGACCGGAAACCAGGACGGGACCAAGGAGTGAGGGCTACGTGACAAGTTAGGCTCTGAGTCGTGATGCTCGAGTCCCCTTAGCGCCACTAACAACAATTAGGGAGGTGAGACGCGGGCGGATCCACCGTTCTACGTCTGCAGAGCCCGGCCCGCATACCCTCAACCGCCGTTAGCCTTTGGAACTAAGGGGTGAGGGGCTACGTGACGATTAGGCTCTGAGTCGCGATGCTCAGAGTCCCCTTGATGCTCAAACGGCATTCGTACCTTGGCTCCGCTCGGGGTGATGGCGTCGGACGAACCAGGCCCGGGGCTGGCTGGGTGGCGTGCGTCTGGCGTGACCCAGGCGCAGCCCCCGTGTCCAGCCCCCTCGTGCGGCGCTCCCGAGGGGAGGCGTTGCGATGAGGCCAGACACTGAGCTCTGGGCTCCCTAAGGTTGACGCGACCCGGAGGCCACCCTCAGTTGTTTATCACCAGCGCGGAGCATAGCGCTTCCGCATGCGTACGGGCATAGCCGCTCCTCGGCAGTGTCGTCAGCCAGCGCGGAGCATGGTGCTTCTACTGGTACATGGGAGGGGGCTCCCCTCCGGGAGGAGCCCCCGGGGCGTATACAGCCCCACCCTGACACGTGGCTGGCACGGTAGGGCTGGACGAGGTGTATCTGGGCACCCGTGAGCCAGCGCGGGACTCACGGGGCCCTACCTCAAGGCGGGTTGCGCCTGGCTCTGGGCCTTATCTTCGAGTGTGTTCCTGCAAATTTCGCCAGATGCCGGTGCTCTACGTCTTCGGGTCCCGGCTCTCGGGCTGGTCTCAGCCGTCCCTGGCAAACCAGATCGCGATGCCATGGACAAGACCAGAGGGTGAGAGTCGGAGAGCCGGTAGGAGCCCTGAGTCGCGATGCTCAGGCACCCCCCCTTTAATGCGCAAGCTGGGTTAGATGACGAAACTCTACGTCCTCGGGTCCCGGCTCTCTAAGTGTAATTAATTCTCCGTATTCTTTAGAATTGGAGCTTTGCATTTCTTTGTTCTTCTCAGATATTCAAATCCACTCAATCCTTCCTTCTAAGTTCTTTTCATTCAAATTCTTTCAATTCTTCCGGAGGCATTGCGTTGTTTATCTCGTCAAGTGTCATTCCATCTTCTGAAGCTCATGTTCTATTCTTTCCTTGTTCAACCGGTGTGCTGCCTAAATCTTTTCAGTCTTATCCGTTTCTTTTCTCATTCTAACCACTCCGGTTAGAACGAGTGGTTTCATAATCTATCCGATTCTGTGAGCTTTTGATTCACCTCATTCTCGCTGCCTCTCTTCTTCTCAAGTGCTCTCGATTCTTTGCTTCGTATCTTGAGTTCTTGTTTCACCTCATCCCTTTTCCCTTCCATCTCGGTCCTAAGATCTCGGGACGAGATCTCTTGTTAGTGGAGGAGTGTTGTAACGCCCCGGATCCGATGCGCCAGGTGTCTTCCAGTTATTCGCCGTCTTTGCCATGTCATGTGCTTGCGTGTCTCTCCTTGCCATGTCATCATCTGCATTTCATATCATGTCATCATGCGCGTCTCATTTTGCATACGTGTTCGTCTCATGCATCCGAGCATTTTCCCCGTTGTCCGTTTTGCAATCCGACACTCCTATGTCTCCCGGCGCCCCCTTTTACCTCTTTTCGTGTGCGGGCGTTAAACGTTCTCGGAATGACCCGAGGTTTGTCAAGCGGCCTTGGTATAGCACCGGTAGACCGCCTGTCAAGTTTCGTGCCATTTGGAGGTCGTTTGGTACTCCAACGGTTAACCGGGTAACCGCAAAGGCCTCTTTTATCTTGCAGCCCAACACCCCTCCATGTTCTCGGTCGTTCGATCACGATCGCGTGGCCGAAAACCGCACCTCATTTGGACTCTCCTAGCTCCCTCTACCTATAAATACACCCCTCCCCCGAAATTCGCGGATCAAATCCCGGTCTAACCCTAGCCCCTTCTTCCTCCGCGCGCCGGACACGTCCGCCCGGCGCCGGACGCGTCCACCTCCACCTCACCTGGCGAATCGGCTCCTGCCACGTCACCCTCGCCGCCGCCCCAGCCAACGGGAGGCCGCCACGTCGCCCTGGCCCTCCGCGCGCGCCGCCCGGCTTGTGTGGGGCCGAGGTCGCCCAGGCGCCTCGCCCGCCGCCGCCGCGCCCCTCGTCGAGCTCCGGCCGCCGCCGCCGTCTCCACCACCCCCGCGCCGCTGGCTCCTCCCGCCTTGGCGCGCCGCCTCATCTCCACCGGAGCATCGCCGCCGCCTGCCTCCTCCCCTCCGCCCGCTCCGCGCCTCCGGCCCGAGCTTCGCCCGGCCGCCTGTCGCCCAGAACCCGGCGCGGCCCCGCCACCTCGCCGGCCCCGAGCTCCCCGGTGCCCCTCCGTCGCCTCCCCGTCGCCTCCTTCGCCGGGATCCGGCCGGATCCGGCGAGATCCGGCCCGGACCCACCCGTCTCCGGCCAGCCCCCTCCTCTCCGGCGAGTTTCCGACGAAGTCCTCGCCGCGGTTGACTTTTACCCGAGGTTGAAATTCGTCTAAGTCCCGGGATTTTTGACATTATATGCTCATGTTCATCATGCCATAACCCTCTGCATATTGCTCCGTTTCATGCGTGTAAAATGTCAAATTGTTCGCCTCGGCAGTACATCATTTCATTCCATTGCGTAATTTTCATTTGAGCTCATCTTGATGCCCGAAATGCTGTTAGAAGAGGGCTATGTGATGTTAGTTTCAGATTCTTATCAGAACATGCACTTTTGTCATTTTTGCCATGATTGATGTGTGCATCCTATGAACTTGAGTCCTACATGTGTTTTGTAATATGCCATGCCATCTTTACAGGGGTGTATGCCATGTATTTTTGTGATCTCTGTGGTGACTAGCACAAGCATGCAAACTAGGCTTCATGATGTTGCTGATTTCAGCCCCTGTTTTGCTGATATTTTTATGCCATGTAAACTTGATGCTACCGAGAGATCCATGCTTATTTTGAGATACTTCAGTAAGGATGTTTTGAACATATGGTTATCCTCTATCCATCCATGCCCTTGTTTGCAATTATGGAGTGCCATAGCTTGAGTCAATCGAGCTCTACTTTTGCTATAAAATGTTTCCTGGCAGGTTGTTTACATGTTATTCAATTTTGCCAAGGTTGTTGTAGTTGATCCGTGTATGCTATGATGTTGTTCTTGCCATGTATAGCTTCTATGCCATGCCTTCTTACTGTTGGTTGCCTTGCCATGCCATGTATTGCTCTGTGGTGAGTGGTTCAAGCTCACCAACATGCCTACTTATTGTTGTTCCTCCCATGTATGAATCTGTAATATAACTTGCCATGTTTACATGGGTGCCATCATATCTTCTGATCCTTTTTGGCTCATGGACACTAAAGGACATTTGATCTATGCAATTAGTAGATTCATTGCATGCCTTTTTTTTCCATGATAAGTTCCTGTAGCATGTTGTTTCATAGCTCTAAACATTGCAACCTGATGTTATTTCTGCAAAGTCTGAAACTGTTATTATTTGCAATCTTGCCATGTCCTTTTGAGTGTGCTCTATATGAAACTTGCTTGATTTTGCATGTAGTTTCATATTATCATGTTGCATCCATGTTTTGAGGTGTTTGTTTGATGTTTGTATGCATTTTGCATCAATGCCATGTTTAACTTGTTTTGCTCATATCTTCTAGGCCGTAGCTCCGAATTAAATGAACTTTATATGTAACTTGACTAGAATTTCGTGTAGATCATCGTGGTGCATCTTAACTTTCTGTTTTACAACTTGAACATAAGTTTTATTCAGATCTGGACCAATTTTGAAATTTGCATATGAGGACTTACCGGAATTGTTTTATGTTGTTTCCGGCCTCATTTAAACTTGCCTTGATGTGTTGTTCTTGTTTGCATCTTCTCTTGCCATGAGTAGCCTCATCTAGATTTGTCATGCATCATGCTTGTTGTGCATCATGTCATGTTCATGTGTGGTGTGTTTACTTTGTTGTGTGCTTCTTCTTGTTAGTTCCTGTTTCGTTGCGATCGTGAGGATTTGTTCGTCACGCTTGGTTGGCTTCATCCGCTTCGTCTTCTTCATGGACTCGTTCTTCTTCCTAGCGGGATTTCAGGCAAGATGACCGCTACCCTGGATCTCACTACTATCATTGCTATGCTAGTTGCTTCGTTCTATCGCTATGCTGCGCTACCTATTACCTGTTTATCAAGCCATCCCAAATTGCCATGTCAGCCTCTAACCTTTGACACTTTTCCTAGCAAACCATTGTTTGGCTATGTTACCGCTTTGCTCAGCCCCTCTTATAGCGTTGTTAGTTGCAGGTGAAGATGAAGTTTGTTCCTTGTTGGAACATGGAGATGCCGTTCCTTGTTGGAACATGTTTACTTGTTGGGATATCATAATATATCTTATATTATTAATGCATCTATATACTTGGTAAAGGGTGGAAGGCTCGGCCTTATGCCTGGTGTTTTGTTCCACTCTTGCCGCCCTAGTTTCCGTCATATCGGTATTATGTTCCCGGATTTTGCGTCCCTAACGCGGTCGGGTGATTTATGGGACCCCTTGACAGTTCACTTTGAATAAGACTCCTCCAAAGAAGGCCCAACATTGGTTTTACCATTTGCCTCACCTACCCCTTTTTCCCTTGGGTTTCGGAGCCCAAGGGTCATCTTTATTTTAGCCCCGGGCGGTGCTCCTTCGAGTGTTGGTCCAAACGGGCATCATGGGGGCCACCATGGGGCAACTCGAGGGCTAGTTTTACTCGTAGGCTGACCTATCCGATGTGCCCCGAGACCGAGATATGTGCAGCTCCTATCGAGATTTGTCGGCACATCCGGCGGCTTTGCTGGTCTTGTTTTATTCTTTGTCGAAATGTCTTGTAGCCGGATTCCGAGACTGATCGGGTTTTCCGGGAGAAGGAATATCCTTCGTTGATCGAGAGAGCTTATCATGGGCTAAGTTGGGACACCCACAGGGTATAAACTTTCGAGAGCCTTGCCCGGTTATGTGGCGATGGGAATTTGTTAATATCCGGTTGTAGTAAACTTGAAGCAAACTCTTCTAAAATACACCAACCGTAAAGCGAACCGTGAGTGTCTCTTTTCGGGTTGATCGAGAGGAGAACACGGTTTCGGGTTATGTCGGACGTAAGTAGGAGTTCAGGATCACTTCTTGATCATTACTAGTTGACGACCGTTCCTTTGCTTCTCTTCTCGCTCTCATTTGCGTATGTTAGCCACCATATATGCTTAGTCGCTGCTGCAACCTCACCACTTTACCCCTTCCTTTCCCATTTAAGCTTTGCTAGTCTTGATACCCATGGTAATGGGATTGCTGAGTCCTCGTGGCTCACAGATTACTACACCACCAGTTGCAGGTATAGGTTTGCGATGATCTTGACACGAGAGTGATGTTTGCTTGTTTTGGAGTTCTTCTTCTGCTTCTTCGATCAGGGGATAGGTTCCAGGTCGGCAGCCTGGGCTAGCAGGGTGGATGTCGTTTGAGCCTCTGTTTATGTTTCATCCGTAGTCGGATGTTGATCTTCTATATGATGTTGATGTATTCTTGTGGCATTCGTGCCTTATGTATGTGTCCCCATCTATTATGTAATGTTGATGTAATGATATCCACCTTTGCAAAAGCGTTTCAATATGCGGGTCTATCCTTGGTGGGACCTTCGAGTTCCTTTTGGATAGGGTCGCATATTGGGCGTGACAAGTTGGTATCAGAGCCTCGACCGACCCTAGGAGCCCCCTTGATTGATCGTGTAGTTTGGCCGTTGTTGAGTCTAGAAGAAAACTATTTTTGGAGTCTAGTTATATCGGAGAGTAGGATTTCTTTTTACTCCTCAGCCCCTTCGTCGCTCTGGTAAGGAATCTTGACGTAGGTGTTTTGAATTACTTATCTTACCTTTCAAAATTTCTTTAGGTTCACGCAGTTGGTTTTTCGATCGTTGGTCCTCAGCTCTTTTCATCCGGTGCTTTTCTCGTCAAGTCGACTCGAACCTCTTTGTATTTCGTGAGATCAATCCTCAGTTCTTCCTCCGATGTCGTTGTTTTTCCTTGTACGAAGTCGTCCTTGTTTTTCCCACCTGCCCTCCCTTCTTCCTCTCGGAACCGGAGTCCGTAATTGAGTATCCATCCTACTCGTGCGAAGTCTTTGCTTTCTTTCCTCAATGATTTCAACCGGTGTTTTATCTTCAAGATACTCGTCGTTTCCCCTTCCAAGTTTCCTTTGTTTTTCCCGCCCTCCCACCCTTTTTCTTCCCGGAGTTTGAGTCTGTTTCGACCATCAATTTCTTTCGTGCGGAGTATCTTCAGTCTTTTCTCAATTGTTTCGACCGGTGAATTCTCATCTCGTTCGTGATTCTTCATCTCTTTTCTTCCCCGGTGGACTCAATTCAAGTTTTTCGTTGTCGATCATATTCTTTTCCTCGAAGTGTTCTCTTTGCTCGTTCGCCTCTCGCCAGTTTATCATTCCGGAGTTCGGAAGACATATCAGGAGATTCGTCTGTGTTCGAATTAATTCGAGGTTGTCACCTCAGTCAAATATTTCAGTTCTTCTGGTGCATCATCTATCTGTTCATCAATTCTTTCCAATGGTGTTTTCTCTTCAGTGGGCCCTAACCCACAGGTCTTTCCCAGGATCTTACCTGACTCTTCTAATTATTCCGGAGCCATTCTTAATTCTTTTCAAAGTTTGACGTAAGAATGAATATCATCAGTCACTTGCCTTTTCCAAGATCGATTTCGAATCATTTTCATTGTTGACTCAACGTCTTTGTTTTTCATTCTCCCGGAGCGTCTCAACAATTCTGCATGGTGGTTCTCATCGTCTTTCTCAAGATTTGAAGACCGTCATAGAGTTTTTTTCCTCTAAATCTTGCCCATTCTCTCGAAATTTCGTGGTTCTAGCTTCATGTTATCCTCGTGAATTATTTCATTTGTCAGATATTTTTTCATCCATCCGGAGTATGTCAAGAGTTGTTTTTCCATTTCTTTTCACCGGAGTCCATCGTTCCAGAAGAATTCTTTGTCCTCACATTTCAGCTACCGTTGTCCGATTATCCCGGTGCATCTTTCAAGTGTTATTTAATCAGCTCTTGATCTCTTTGTTATTTTGCATCTAAATCCCCTCGAGCATATTGGTTCTTCTAATTCTTCCCGGTGATTCATTCTCTTTCATCAGTCATTTTCGAATTCTTACGGTGGTTCGTGCAAGATTCTTTTTCCTTGATTATCATTTTATTCATTCGTTCTTTCGAATCCTACCGGTGGTTCATGAAGACCTTCTCAAGTTTGTGATATGTCACTTCTCAATCCTTTTCAAGAAGAATAAGTAGTATGCAAATCCATTGCTTGTCATCAATTTAATTTGATGAAGGATGAGCATACAATAAATCTTATTCTTATTTCATCCAAGCGATTAATCCCTTCCTTTGGAGTTTGTTCTTGAGGAATAAATTCTAGTTCCAAGTGTTCTCATCTTTTCTTTTGCGGAGTTCAATTTCTCCTCGGCCATGTCATCGGAACCTCCATCTAAATCACCGCAACGTTTTAATCTTATTCTTTCATCCTTCATTCTATCTCGCCATCCTTTTTGTTACCAGAGTTCTTCATGGTGGTTCTTCACGATTTAATTCTTTCTTCAAGAGTTTCATCAATATTTTTGGTGGAATTCAAATATCTTTTCTTCTTGCATCTCTAAGTGTAATTAATTCTCCGTATTCTTTAGAATTGGAGCTTTGCATTTCTTTGTTCTTCTCAGATATTCAAATCCACTCAATCCTTCCTTCTAAGTTCTTTTCATTCAAATTCTTTCAATTCTTCCGGAGGCATTGCGTTGTTTATCTCGTCAAGTGTCATTCCATCTTCTGAAGCTCATGTTCTATTCTTTCCTTGTTCAACCGGTGTGCTGCCTAAATCTTTTCAGTCTTATCCGTTTCTTTTCTCATTCTAACCACTCCGGTTAGAACGAGTGGTTTCATAGTCTATCTGATTCTGTGAGCTTTTGATTCACCTCATTCTCGTCGTTCCTCTCTTCTTCTCAAGTGCTCTCGATTCTTTGCTTCGTATCTTGAGTTCTTGTTTCACCTCATCCCTTTTCCCTTCCATCTCGGTCCTAAGATCTCGGGACGAGATCTCTTGTTAGTGGAGGAGTGTTGTAACGCCCCGGATCCGATGCGCCAGGTGTCTTCCAGTTATTCGCCGTCTTTGCCATGTCATGTGCTTGCGTGTCTCTCCTTGCCATGTCATCATCTGCATTTCATATCATGTCATCATGCGCGTCTCATTTTGCATACGTGTTCGCCTCATGCATCCGAGCATTTTCCCGTTGTCCGCTTTTGCAATCCGCACTCCTATGTCTCCGGCGCCCCTTTTACCTCTTTTTCGTGTGCGGGCGTTAACGTTCTCGAATGACCGAGGTTTGTCAAGCGGCCTTGGTATAGCACCGGTAGACCGCCTGTCAAGTTTCGTGCCATTTGGAGGTCGTTTGGTACTCCAACGGTTAACCGGGTAACCGCAAAGGCCTCTTTTATCTTGCAGCCCAACACCCGTTCCAAAGTGGCCCAAAACCCAGCAAACTCCCCTCCATGCTCTCGGTCGTTCGATCACGATCGCGTGGCCGAAAACCGCACCTCATTTGGACTCTCCTAGCTCCCTCTACCTATAAATACACCCCTCCCCTGAAATTCGCGGATCAAATCCCGGTCTAACCCTAGCCCCTTCTTCCTCCACGCGCCGGACACGTCCGCCCGGCGCGGGACGCGTCCACCTCCACCTCACCCCGGCGAATAGGCTCCTACCACGTCACCTCGCCGCCGCCCAGCCAACGGGAGGCCGCCACGTCGCCTGGCCCTCCCGCCCACCCGCCCGGCCGGGCCCGAGGCCGCCCGCCTGTCGTGATCTGGCCGCGCCGCGCCTCGCCCGCCGCCCGCCAGCGCCCCTCGTCGAAGCTCCGGCCGCCGCCGCCGTCTCCACCACCCAGCATGCGCGGCTCCTCCTGAGCCTGCCGCCGCTCTCGTCTCCACCGGAGCATCGCCGCCGCCTCCTCCTCCCGCCGCCCGCTCCGTGCCTCCCGGCCGAGCTTCGCCCGGCCGCCTCGTCGCCAGAACCCGGCGCGGCCCCGCCACTCGCCCGCCCCGAGCTCCCGGTGCCCTCCGTCGCCTCCCGTCGCCTCCTTCGCCGGGATCCGGCCGGATCCGGCGAGATCCGGCCCGGACCCACCCGTCTCCGGCCAGCCCCCTCCTCTCCGGCGAGTTTCCGACGAAGTCCTCGCCGCGGTTGACTTTTACCCGAGGTTGAAATTCGTCTAAGTCCCGGGATTTTTGACATTATATGCTCATGTTCATCATGCCATAACCCTCTGCATATTGCTCCGTTTCATGCGTGTAAAATGTCAAATTGTTCGCCTCGACGAGTACATCATTTCATTCCATTGCGTAATTTTCATTTGAGCTCATCTTGATGCCTGAAATGCTGTTAGAAGAGGGCTATGTGATGTTAGTTTCAGATTCTTATCAGAACATGCACTTTTGTCATTTTTGCCATGATTGATGTGTGCATCCTATGAACTTGAGTCCTACATGTGTTTTGTAATATGCCATGCCATCTTTACAGGGGTGTATGCCATGTATTTTTGTGATCTCTGTGGTGACTAGCACAAGCATGCAAACTAGGCTTCATGATGTTGCTGATTTCAGCCCCTGTTTTGCTGATATTTTTATGCCATGTAAACTTGATGCTACCGAGAGATCCATGCTTATTTTGAGATACTTCAGTAAGGATGTTTTGAACATATGGTTATCCTCTATCCATCCATGCCCTTGTTTGCAATTATGGAGTTCCATAGCTTGAGTCAATCGAGCTCTACTTTTGCTATAAAATGTTTCCTGGCAGGTTGTTTACATGTTATTCAATTTTGCTAAGGTTGTTGTAGTTGATCCGTGTATGCTATGATGTTGTTCTTGCCATGTATAGCTTCTATGCCATGCCTTCTTACTGTTGGTTGCCTTGCCATGCCATGTATTGCTCTGTGGTGAGTGGTTCAAGCTCACCAACATGCCTACTTATTGTTGTTCCTGCCATGTATGAATCTGTAATATAACTTGCCATGTTTACATGGGTGCCATCATATCTTATGATCCTTTTTGGCTCATGGACACTAAAGGACATTTGATCTATGCAATTAGTAGATTCATTCCATGCCTTTGTTTGCCATGATAAGTTCCTGTAGCATGTTGTTTCATAGCTCTAAACATTGCAACCTGATGTTATTTCTGCAAAGTCTGAAACTTTTATTATTTGCAATTTTGCCATGTCCTTTTGAGCATGTTCTAGTCATTTCTGGATATAGCTCAGTGTTCATGTTTTGTCATGCTTTACCTGTAAATCATTCCCATGCCTTTTGTTATTATGTTGAGATGCTGTAGCATAGTGTTTTGATTCTTGCAATATGCCTAGTTGCTGTTTTGGACAGATTGTTGCTATAACTTGTATAGTGTGTGTGTTGAACCGTTGCTCCGTTTCGAGTGTGCTCTATATAAAACTTGCTTGATTTTGCATGTAGTTTCATATTATCATGTTGCATCCATGTTTTGAGGTGTTTGTTTGATGTTTGTATGCATTTTGCATCAATGCCATGTTTAACTTGTTTTGCTCATATCTTCTAGGTCGTAGCTCCGAATTAAATGAACGTTATATGTAACTTGACTAGAATTTCGTGTAGATCATCGTGGTGCATCTTAACTTGCTGTTTAACAACTTGAACATAAGGTTTATTCAGATCTGGACCAATTTTGAAATTTGCATATGAGGACTTACCGGAATTGTTCTATGTTGTTTCCGGCCTCATTTAAACTTGCCTTGATGTGTTGTTCTTGTTTGCATCTTCTCTTGCCATGAGTAGCCTCATCTAGATTTGTCATGCATCATGCTTGTTGTGCATCATGTCATGTTCATGTGTGGTGTGTTTACTTTGTTGTGTGCTTCTTCTTGTTAGTTCTGTTTCGTTGCGATCGTGAGGATTCGCTCGTCTCACGCTTGGTTCGCTTCATCCGTTCGTCTTCTTCATGGACTCGTTCTTCTTCCTAGCGGGATTTCAGGCAAGATGACCGCTACCCTGGATCTCACTACTATCATTTCTATGCTAGTTGCTTCGTTCTATCGCTATGCTGCGCTACCTATTACCTGCTTATCAAGCCATCCCAAATTGCCATGTCAGCCTCTAACCTTTGACACTTTTCCTAGCAAACCATTGTTTGGCTATGTTACCGCTTTGCTCAGCCCTCTTATAGCGTTGTTAGTTGCAGGTGAAGATGAAGTTTGTTCCTTGTTGAACATGGAGATGCTTGTTCCTTGTTGGAACATGTTTACTTGTTGGGATATCACAATATATCTTATATTATTAATGCATCTATATACTTGATAAAGGGTGGAAGGCTCGGCCTTATGCCTGTGTTTTGTTCCACTCTTGCCGCCTAGTTTCCGTCATATCGGTATTATGTTCCCGGATTTTGCGTCCCTAACGCGGTCGGGTGATTTATGGGACCCCTTGACAGTTCGCTTTGAATAAGACTCCTCCAAAGAAGGCCCAACATTGGTTTTACCATTTGCCTCACCTACCCCTTTTTCCTTTGGGTTTCGGAGCCCAGGGTCATCTTTATTTTATCCCCGGGCGGTGCTCCTTCGAGTGTTGGTCCAAACGGGCAGATCAAGGGGCCACCAAGGGGCAACTCGAGGGCTGGTTTTACTCGAGGTGACCTATCCGGTGTGCCTCGAGACCGAGATATGTGCAGCTCCTATCGAGATTTGTCGGCACATCCGGGCGGCTTTGTTGGTCTTGTTTTATTGCTGTAGAAATGTCTTGTAGCCGGGATTCCGAGACTGATCGGGTCTTCCCGGGGAGAAGGAATATCCTTCGTTGATCGAGAGAGCTTATCATGGGCTAAGTTGGGACACCCTGCAGGTATAAACTTTCGTGAGCCGTGCCCGCGTTATGTGGCAGATGGGAATTTGTTAATATCCGTTGTAGTAAACTTGAAGCAAACTCTTCTAAAATACACCAACCGTAGCGTAACCGTGAGTGTCTCTTTTCGGGGTTGATCAAGAGGAGAACACGGTTTCGGGTTATGTCGACGTAAGTAGGAGTTCAGGATCACTTCTTGATCATTACTAGTTGACGACCGTTCCTTTGCTTCTCTTCTCGCTCTCATTTGCGTATGTTAGCCACCATACATGCTTAGTCGCTGCTGCAACCTCACCACTTTACCCCTTCCTTTCCCATTTAAGCTTTGCTAGTCTTGATACCCATGGTAATGGGATTGCTGAGTCCTCGTGGCTCACATATTACTACACCACCAGTTGCAGGTACAGGTTTGCGATGATCTTGACGCGAGAGCGATGCTTGCTTGTTTTGGAGTTCTTCTTCTGCTTCTTCGATCAGGGGATAGGTTCCAGGTCGGCAGCCTGGGCTAGCAGGGTGGATGTCGTTTGAGCCTCTGTTTATGTTTCATCCGTAGTCGGATGTTGATCTTGTATATGATGTTGATGTATTCTTGTGGCATTCGTGCCTTATGTATGTATCCCCATCTATTATGTAATGTTGATGTAATGATATCCACCTTGCAAAAGTGTTTCAATATGCGGGTCTATCCTTGGTGGGACCTTCGAGTTCCTTTTGGATAGGGTCGCATATTGGGCGTGACATCTCAGCCGTCACTGGCAAGCCAGGTCGCGATGCCATGGACAAGACCAGAGGGTGAGGGCGGAGCCGGTAGGAGCCTTGAGTCGCGATGCTCGGGCACCCCCTTTAACGCATAAGCTGGGTTAGATGATGAAACTCTCGTCCTCGGGTCCGGCTCTCGGGCTGGTCTCACCCGTCATTGGCAAGCCGGTCGCGATGCCATGGACAAGACCAGAGGGTGAGGGCGGAGAGCCGGTAGGAGCCACGAGTCGCGATGCTCGTGCACCCCCTTTAACGCACAAGCTGGGTTAGATGACAAAACTCTACGTCCTCGGGTCCCGGCTCTCGGGCTGGTCTCAGCCGTCGCTGGCAAGCCAGGTCGCGATGCCATGGACAAGACCAGAGGGTGAGGGCCGGAGAGCCGGTAGGAGCCCTGAGTCGCGATGCTCAGGCACCCCCCCTTTAACGTGCAAGATTCCGTCACCCAGGAAAAGGCACCAAATAACAAGCATGATGGAGCGAGAGCATAACCCTAAGGAAAACATAAGAAGGATACATGCCGCTGGGACAGGCCCGAGCGGCTTGGGGATGATGCAGCCCGAGGGGCGCCCCCAACAGGATAGGCTAATGACATGAAATAAAAGGGATACATGCCGCAGGGACGGACCCACGCGGCCTGGGAATAATGCGGCCCTGAAGGCGCTCCCAGCCGGGAATAAAACTTAAAGATGTCACCTGGTGATGTTGAGGACGAAGGGGTGTTGGTGTAGCAGACTCGGTGGGCTGCGGGAGCCGATCCTCACGAGCCCCCAGGCCCGGGGGCCTCGGGAGGATCCGGAGGCGCTGGCGGCTCCTCAGGGGCCATCTCCATCTCCGCCAGGGCTGTGGCGTGCTTGACCAATCGAGCCTCCAGGATGGCCCTCATGAGATGCTGGTGCGCAGCAGCCGCGTTTGGTAGGCCCTGAGGCATGCGCACGTAGCTATGGGGCGGGCCCTCGCAACGTCCCACTCGCGAGGGCCAGAGGCGCTCTTGAGATGCGGCTCGGTTGAGCCCTGGTATGTCGATGCAGACGCGCAGCCCACCATCCTCGCTTGGATGGGGGGCCACAGCGGGTAGGCGGCGGCTGCCCCTCATGACCCTTGACTCCTGTAGCTCCTGAATGGCCTTGCTGACGAACTCCTGAGGGTTCGGGCCTCTTTGCCTTGCTCCTGCTTGCGGGAAACGTGCTTCGAAGCACGCCTCCACGTGGTGCCCAAGCGCCTCCCTCGTGACCTTGGTGAGGTTGGCGACCCTCCAGGGGAGAGCCACCGAGCCCGGCCTGAGGAGGGCGCTGGGCGCGCTTTCCTATGCGATGGAAGGAGGCTCCCCCTGGCCTGGCGCGGGCCCTGAGGGGCCTGCCTCTTGAGGAGCCGGGTCGGTCGATGTCTTCTTCTTCTTGGGTGCGGCCTCGGGAGGCCTCCTGCTGCTGTGGTCTGGGTCTTCTAGCGATGCGGCCTAAAAGGCTCGCTCCAGGGCGCACACTGCGTCTCTCTCTTCACAAGGCACCGTGATGACCCCGCCGCTTCCTGGCATATTGAGGACGTTGTAGCCGTGGTGGGTTACGGCCATGAATTTGGCCAGCCGGTACCGAGGATGGCGTTGTCTGGCGGCGAATGTGGGCGACGTCGAAGTCGATGAGCACGGTGCGGTAGTTGTCGCGAGCCCCAAGGTGACAGGAAGGCGGACCTGCCCAATCGGGACCGTGGAGCCGTCGGTGACTCGGAGAAAGGCTTGGTTGGCTGAAGCTGATAGAAGGCACTTGAAGATTGTTGAATGTTTCCACGGACGGGGCGTTCAGTCCTGCCCGCCGTCGATGAGGGTCTTGGTGACCAGCACGTTGTCGATGATTGGGGAACAAAGCATCGGAGAACTCCGGCCGTGGCGCGCGACTTGAGCTGATCCGCTGAGCTGAGCGTGATGGCGCACGCCGACCACCGAGAGGGTGCGCGGCCTCGAGCTTGGGAGGACTGCATTCACTTCATGGGCGAACTGCTTGAAGATCTGCCGAGAGGCTGGGGCTTGAGCTCCGCCCAGGATGCTGAGCGATCGCCGCGGTTCTGAAGCCCCAGCCCCTCGTCCCGATGACGGTCCTCATTTCTCCTTGGCTGCGGCGGCAGCGGAGGGAGGCTGCGCGTCCCCATGGGGCGATCTCGCGAGGCTGATCCTCCAGCCTCCCTCGAGGCGGGTCTTGCCAATGGTCCTCGCGAGGTTGGTCGCGCCACCTGGCGCGGCGCGGTCTTCCCAGCGTCCTGCATTCCTTCCTCCTCGGCCATAGCCCCGGTCGCTGCGCTCGGGGCGTCTGCCGACCCTTCCTTCGCGTACGGCCCGGAGCTCTTGGCATTCATTGGTGTTGTGGGTGTGGAGGTCGTGGTACACGCAGTACCGACTGCCCTTGGAGGACTCAGGCAGATCTCTGCCTCGCTTGGTGTCTGGTTCGCCATGAGCACGGCAGCCCCTTGCGCCAAGCGTCCTTGGCCTTGGACTTCTTTTCTTTGGGATCCGCGGCAGGCAGCTCGAGGAGGGAGAGGCGCCCCTCCTCAGCCCTCGCGCACTTGGTCGCCAAGTTGAACAGATCCAAGGAGGTGCACAGATCTTCATGCATCGCCAGCTCCTCCTTCATCTTGACGTCGCGCACGCCGTCGGAGAAGGCAGAGATGATGGCCTCCTCCGTTACCACAGGGATCTGGAGCGCATTTTGAAGCGCTGGATGTACTTTTGCGGGGTTTCCCAGGCTGCTGCTTGATTCGGCGCATGTCGCTCACGGCGGGTGGCCGGTCGCGAGTACCCTGGAAGTTGGCGATGAAGCGGGTGTGCATCTCGGCCCAGAAGAGATTGTGCTGGGCCAGATTCAGGAGCCAGGTGCGGGCTCCGTCCTTGAGCGCCATGGGAAACCAGTTCGCCATGACCTTTTCGTCCCCGTTGGCAGCCTCGATGCCCAGCTCGTAGAGCTGGAGGAACTCCGTGGGGTCAGCTGTGCCGTCATAGCGAGGAGGCAGGTCTGGCTTGAACTTGGCGGGCTACGCGACGCTGCGCCTTCGGAGGTGAAGGCGCGGCAGCCCGCCGTGGCAGCGGGGGCCTCGGATGACGAGAGCTTGGTCTGCGGGCCTCCTTGCGCCCTGGGTGGGGGCAGCGCAGCTCTGGCGTCTTTGGGCGGGAGCGCTGGGCAGCTTCGTGGGCGAGAACTTCTTGACAGCTCTGCTCTTGCAGCGCGGCGCTGGCGGAGCAGGTTCCGCCAGGCCGCGCGCTTTGGGGCTGGGCGCTTTCTTGAGAGGAGAGGGCTGAGGCGCCCGAGAGTTTCATCGCCAGCGGGGCGGTGCGGTGCAGCGAGACGGACGGTGCGGGCGCCTCTGCGCGGACGAGCTTCGGCGACTTCGGTCGAGCCATTCTTCATAAACGTCGTCGGCGGGCGGTAGCGCAGGAGCTCGTTTTCGCGATAGCGCAGCTCGAGCCTCCATGGCGCGTGGGGCGCGCGTGACGAAGAACCAGCGGGTGGCGAAGGCGTGGCGGTGCGGCCGTCCCGCCTCATGGGCGGGTCTTTGGATGATGCTTGCTGCTCGTTCCCGTCGGGCGGTGGCAGCGTTTTGGCGGCGACGACGGGAACGATGAGGGCGCCCGCCGACGGAGCTGTCTGGGCAACATGGGAGGCGAGGGCTCGGCGCTTCGCGCGCTGGGCGGGCGTCGAACATGGTTGCGGTGGTCGGTGAAGAACGAGCCGATGAAAGGCGATTCGGCGCACCTACCGGGCGCGCAAATGTCGGATTCGGGTTCCGCAGACCCTTGAGGTTCGAACACTTTGGGGTGCGCGGAGATCCAACCTTCCACCGTCTCGCACCTCGCCAATCGCTGGGACCTAAACTACTAAGCGGAACAGCACAAGAGACACGAGATTTATACTGGTTCGGGCCACCATTGTGGTGTAATACCCTACTCCAGTGTGTGGTGTGGTGGATTGCCTCTTGGGCTGATGAGGAACAATGCAAGGAAGAACAGCCTCGTGAGGGTCTGTTCTTGGCGGGTGCGATGAACTGCTAGGTGGTGTTCAGTCGCTCTAGCTACTGGTTTCTTGATGAGGATCCGGATCTTCGGTCCGGATCTTCCCCTCGTCGTCGTCCTCCTTGCCCTGGGGGTGGATACTCCTATTTATAGGCGAAGGCCCTGGGCCTCTTCCCAAATATTGAGCGGGAAGGGCGCCAACAATTGGCCATTTTGAAGGGGAACAGCGGGTACACTTATCCCGACTAAAGTTGGTCCTCGCCGCCAAAGGCTCTGGTGATGGCCTTTGCTTGGGCTCCACGATGACTCCCTTCCAGCCGTTGGGCTGGTCTTGGTCTTGTTGCACCAAGCGGATGCCTTTGCTTGATGCTCTCGCTGCGCTTGCTCCTTTGCACCAAAGAGGAAAGGAGGACATTCAGCAGTTGGCGCTCGATGGCGCCCTTGGTTGTCATGGCTTGTGTCATGGGCACCTCGCGAGGTACCCTGCCTTGAACACTCCGCCTCCTCATGAGCCAGCCTGACGAGGCCGTGCCTGAGGAAGCTCCTTGTCGTCCGCCCCGCGAGGCTTGGCCCCTCGCGAGGGTCTTGAGCTTGTGTTGATGAAGATGGGTCATGCTGGGCCTCCTTCGAGCCACGCCGCAGGCCGCAGGCAGGCAAGTCTGGGGACCCCCGTTCCCAGAACGCCGACACATACATACGGGCAGGGTCTCAAACGCCTACTCATGCATACATACGGCCAGGGCTCGTGTACATGGCTGGGTCGGAACGGAGAAACAACATCGTTGTCATGTTCATGGGGAGCCAACCGGCTGGTCGGAACGGAATGCGTCGTCGTGTTCATCGGGAGGGCTCGGACGGAACAGCCGATGAAAACGAGGCCTGGCGTTTGACCGCAGAACGGAGGAAACGGCCTTGTGTTTGACCGGCCACGTTTGAAACGGGATCCTGTTCATCGGGAGGGGTCTGGCATACCGCAAAACGAAGGAAACGGACCTCCTACGGTCGAAACGTGGGTCCTGTTGATCGAGAGGGGTGTGGCGTACCGCAAAACGGAGGAAACGGACTTGTGTTGGAGCGCTACGGTCGAAACGGGGGTCCTGTTCATCGGGAGGGTGTGGCGTGCAAAACAGGACTCCAAGGGATACTGTTCATCTCCAACATCGACCCCCTCCAGCCTCCACGGGCTACTGTTCATCCACCGTCGACCTCCTCCAGCCTCCACCTATGACTGTTCATCCACGGGCTCCTGTTCATCCAGCCTCCACCGCGCGCTACTCCACCGGCAACTGTACAACCAGCCCTCTCCCCGGGCTCCTGTTCAACCACCCCTCCACGGGCTACTGTTCATCCTGCCCTCCATCATCTACTGTTCATCATGCCCTCACGAGGTGGTCCTATTCATCCTGCCCTCCACGGGGTCCTGTTCATCCAGCCCCAACCGACTCGAACGATCGGGGTCCTGTTCATCCACCCCCACCGGGAACTGTTCATCCAAACCCCCTAGCAACACTCACTGTTCATCCAGAGGCAACGCCACAGGGTCCTGTTCATCCACCCCCACCAGGAACTGTTCATCCAAACCCCCCAGCAACACTCACTGTTCATCTAGAGGCAGCATCTATCGGCTTCAGTTAGCAGCAGTAGCGAAGAATCGCTCGATCGGGTTCAGTTAACAGCCATCAATCGATCGCTCGTGTTCAGTAACGCGTAGCCTGTAGTGCAATCGCTCGGGTTCAGTTAGAGCCCAACGCCTCGCTCGGGTTCAGTTAGAGCCCAACGCCTCGCACACACACGCGTACGTACGAGAGAACCACGCATCGCTCGGCCCCCGACCACCCACCATAACCGGGGACTCCCTGATATTTTCCGCGCCCTCGCTTCTACCATGGTTTTTTCCATCATGTACGGCCCAAAGAATGTCATGCAGCTGCGTCTCCGGCCCGCCCAAGACGGAAAGCCCATTTTCTGTCATGATTTTTTGTCATAGAAGTAGGACCCCACCACATCTATGATGATACCGGGTTTTGTCACAATTATCGTCATAGAAGTGTCATAAGTATGACAGAAAAGATTTTCGTTCGGCCCAAAATGTCACGAATGTGTCTTTTTTTGTAGTGAATCCGGTGAGAAAGGCAGCGGCAGGCAAGAGAAAGTGGGAGGAGGAGCGGTGGTTGGGCTTGCAGAGGAAGATGATGGAAGGGCGAACAGGCGACAGGTGAACCGTGCCGCTCCGTGTTTTCCTATTTTTAAGGGGAAAGGCATGGATCGGAGGCGCGACGCTTCAGAAAGTTACCATTTTACCTTAACTGCAATAGTCCCACATCCCCACGACTCGCAGTAATTACGTGAAGTGGACGTTGGATTGACTAGTCATCATGGCAAAGCCGGCATAAGCAGCCTTCATCTGTCACGTGTCCGTGCACTGTTTGGGGCCCAACCCAAGGTGCCGCGCTACACGTATGGCTCTGGCCCGGGGGCTTATGTCAGGGAAAACAAACAAGGGCATCTATTTTCCCTTGACTCGTGCACGGACAGTGAAGACACATGCGCGAGTACAAGATTGTGAATCAAGATACAAGAGACCAAGATCTTCAAAGGACCAGCATGCAGATCAAGAGGACCAAGGCCAAGCCGGAGAAGTAAGAAGCTGCCAGGAGAAAAGCCTGCCTTGCCGGGCAGGCGAGCCCGGCGAGGACGGGGCCACCGCCGGAAGAAAACCCCCAAGACGCCCCGGCAGGGCCTGATGGGACTTGCAGAGGCGGAACCACCTCACTAAACGACCTCACCATGATGCACGTCGTCGATCAATGCGGTGTCAAGCCGCAAAGTGACTAAGTGGCAGCCATTTGCCACATGGAAGCCTCTTTCTATAGGAAAAACCTACAGGCGACATCCGTCCTGCAACGTGTCAAGCGAGCAGGCGCTAAGCTAGCAAAACAGCCCGGCAAGGCTTGCCGGGCAAGCGACAATGTGACGTTGAGCAGCGCATTTAATGCACCCTGTCAGCCTGCAAAGTTAGTGCATAATGATTGATTTTCCACTGTGGTGACCCCTTAGCCTATAAAAGGAGGCCCAAGGCAACCTTAGAAAGGGTTGGACCCTGGATCAGCAAATCCACCCCCTCATATCTCGTACGCTCGTAGCCGTTTCGCCCTTAGGTAACCCTGTCAAGCAAACGTGCTACGACCACCACCATTTTTCCACCATCAATCCACCAAAGCAGGAGTACGGTTTTACGCCTCACGGCAGCCTGAACCTGGGAAAAATTGCCCGTGTGATCTCTGTCGTGTTGCCCCACGTTCTTCTGCTCTTTGTGCAACGTGACATCCCCCCGCCGAACCAGCAAGGGACCTTTGGTCCCATAGGTGGTCGTGGTTTCCCGCGACACTAGATTGGCTCGAGGAGCTCAACTTTCATGCTAGACGTCTGAGCTCGCTCCCGCCGTCCGTGCTCCGCCTCGCACCCACGCTGCACCGCGCTACATTCAGGCAGTCCATTTTCCCCTGGATTGATGTTGCGCGCGCTCTTCATCTCCCTAAACTTAAGCACCTCGTTCTCATTGTCGTCCGCATCTCGAAGGAGGATTTGGAGCGCCTGCTCATCGGCTGTACATCGCTCGAGTACCTTCGTCTTCATGCGATGGATGGGTTTAGTAGCCTCCACATCACCTCGCCGAATGCCCGTGCGATTTATGTGCATTGCTGGTGTCGCCCAATGCTGTCAGCTGAGGTGTTTCATGATATGGTCATTGAGAATGCACCTTTCCTCGAGAGATTGTATGTACTTGATAAGTTACGTCCAGCAAGAATAAGGGTCGTTGACGCACCGAAATTGACAGTGTTGGGCTATCCATGTGCTGAATTCAACGAACTTGTTACCGGATCATTATATGTTCAGGTACAACAGTCTTCTTCTTCTCCTTATATATCATTGGACAACACATTTTATCTAATTTTTGTTGATCTATATGTTCTCCTGTGAACCAGAAAATGATTACCACAAGCTTGACCCGGCCTCTCCGCATAGTGGAGATCTTGGCACTACAACCTGTCGGCCCCGATCTGGATGAAGTTGTTAGATTCCTTAGATGCTTTCCTTGCATGGAGAAGCTATACATTGAGGTGATGCTCCTTTCCTTTTAATTGTTAACCACAATGGAGCTCAATTTGTTGTTACTTTTACCCACGATTACAAAGACAAAAGTAGAATGATTTCTAAAGGAAATTTGGAGGAAAGATTGAAGGTGGCATTTTTGTGTAGTTTAGAAATCCTACAAATCAAAGAGGCCCGAATTGTTCAAACCTGCAGCTACACACAAATATGTCGTCTTTGTTTGCAGATACTAGCAGGCCCGAAAGTAGAAAATGTTGGGGAATATAACAATCCCGTTGAATGCCTTGATCTTCATCTCATAGAAATTACTTTTAATGAGTACCGAGGCACCATACCAGAAATTAAATTCGCCAAGTTCTTTGTTGAGAAAGTGTAGGACCTTGAAGTATGTCTAGAGGGGGGGTGATTAGACTACTTGACCAATTAAAAACCTAACCTTTTCCCAATTTTAGACTTTGGCAGATTTCAGCTATCTTTGAACAAGTCAAGCAATCTTCACACAATTCAAGCAAGCATGCAAAGAGTATATAGGCAGCGGAAATTAAAGCATGCAACTTGCAAGAATGTAAAGGGAAGGGTTTGGAGGATTCAAACGCAATTGGAGACACGGATGTTTTTGTCGTGGTTCCGATAGGTGGTGCTATCGTACATCCACGTTGATGGAGACTTCAACCCATGAAGGGTAATGGTTGCGCGAGTCCACGGAGGGCTCCACCCACGAAGGGTCCACGAAGAAGCAACCTTGTCTATCCCACCATGGCCGTCGCCCACGAAGGACTTGCCTCACTGGCGGTAGATCTTCACAAAGTAGGCGATCTCCTTGCCCTTACAAACTCCTTGGTTCAACTCCACAATGTTGTCGGAGGCTCCCAAGTGACACCTAGCCAATCTAGGAGACACCACTCTCCAAGAAGTAACAAATGGTGTGTTGATGATGAACTCCTTGCTCTTGTGCTTCAAATGATAGTCTCCCCAACACTCAACTCTCTCTCACAGGATTTGGATTTGGTGGAAAGAAGATTTGAGTGGAAAGGAACTTGGGGAAGGCTAGAGATCAAGATTCATATGTTAGGAATGGAATATCTTGGCCTCAACACATGAGTATGTGGTTCTCTCTCAGAACTTATAAGTTGGAAGTGTAGGTTTGTTCTGATGGCTATCTTCACGAATGAAGAGGAGGTGGAGGGGTATATATAGCCTCCACACAAAATCTAACCGTTACACACAATTTATCAAACTCGGTGGGACCGAATCAACAAACTCGGTCTGACCGATTTAGTAAACATAGTGACCGTTAGGGTTTTCGGTGGGACCGATATGCAACTCGGTAGGACCGATATGGTTAGGGTTAGGGAATAACGTAATCTCGGTAAGACCGATTACACAAACTCGGTGAGACCGAATTTGGTAATTAGCTAACCAGAGAGTTGGTCAGGTAAACTCGGTGGGACCGATTCGCTCTTTCGGTGGGACCGAAAAGTTACGAAAGGGAAACAGAGAGTTTAGATTGCAATCTCGGTGGAACCGATCGCTCACCGTTAGACCGAAGCGTTACGAAGGGAAACGAGAGATTACAATCCCATCTCGGTGAGACCGAGATCCCTATTAGTGAGACCGATTTGCCTAGGGTTTGTGGCAGTGGCTATGACAATTGAACTTCGGTGGCGCGGATAGAAAGAATCGGTAGGGCGAGTTTGACTTTAGGTTTAGGTCATATGTGGATGTGAGAAAGTAGTGGAGGGTTTTGGAGCATATCACTAAGCACATGAAGCAAGAGGCTCATTAAGCAACACCTCATCCCTCCTTGATAGTATTGGCTTTTCCTATGGACTCAATGTGATCTTGGATCACTAAAATGTAAAATGTAGAGTCTTGAGCTTTTGAGCTTGAGCCAATCCTTTGTCCTTAATATTTTGAGGGATCCACTTTCATCATCCATGCCATGCCATTCATTGAGCTTTCCTGAAATATTTGTCTTGGAATAGCATTAGCTCAATGAGCTATATGTTGTTATGAATTACCAAAACCACCTAGGGATAGTTGCACTTTTAGAAAGCAAGGTCGCTCAAGGTAATGCGGTTTGCCCTATATTTACTGCACAGAAGTGAATGGATTGCTAAAGAGCATAGGCGTCTATAACTGAATGGAAGAGGCTCTACAGAAACTAAATTTCAGTTTGTAACTTCATATGACAGATTATTCAGAAGTCACTGTATCGAGCCGCTATATGACTTCTCGGTGGTGATCCTTTTGCAGAAATAATGCATGAAAAAGATTCTGAAGAAGATGAATTTTATTTGTCAGAATAGTCTGAACCTTGTAATCTTTGAATGTGGGCCTTGTAATGCTGGAATTTGAACCTTGAAATATTTATGGTATTTCTTATATAACATAATTGGATATTTAATTTGGTTTTGCAATCATGTACTATTAAAAGTATATTTATGGTATTTGTGATTGGAGTATGTTCTTCCGTAGACAGAGCATAGATGTTGTGCAAACGGAGCATATCACATCGCATGCAGAACACAGTAGGGAACCCATCGATGATGAATTCATCAATTGCAGATGCTTGTATGCCAGCAAGCGTTTGCCGACAACACACACGGCTTATTCCATCACAAACAACTCGGATGGATCAACTGTATGCCATGTATTGCACATGTAACTCTAATCTGAATCGTGCTTGATGTCTCCGCAATCGCTCGCACACTTTGTCTTATTTGCCACGTATCACTGTGCTGGCCTCTTCTCGTGTCCCTCGGCACGCTTTGCTCGTCGTTAGCTGCCGCAGCGCGCTCTGCTCACCATTAGGCGCCGCAGCGCGCTCTGCTAGTGTACCTACACGCGCTCGGCTTGTCGACAGTTTTTCCTTGCATGTTCAACTGCTATATGCATATATATGGTTGCTCTTCATTGCGTTGATGCGGCTGCGAGTGCTCTGCTCGTCCCTCCGCGCATGCTCTACCAGCAGTTGGGGACGGCACACGATCACGTTGGGGGGCCCATATGCATGCGGTTGCGCCGCGCGCGTCGCCACGATGCAGTTACGGGCGGCACGATGGAGTTACGCGCTGCAATTAGAACTGCCATCCGGGCGAGTCGATATTCCAGGCCGTCCGGCTTCCCTATTAATTCCCGCGGCCATTATAACCTTAGTCTCTTCAACCTTTCGGTCGCGCCCCACAACACAACAAGAACACCCACGATGACACATATAGAGAGGATATCTAGCGGCGCTCCAATGCAATTCGGCGAGCATAAAGTGGAGATCCATGCGAGGGAGACGGATATCTCGGTGGTGTACACCATCGACCCGACCGTGGTGGAGGACTACATCAACACCGTGGATCAGTTGCTTGATCGAGACAAGTACAAGGTGGTCGGCATCGACCTCCAGTACACCGGCGGTCATCCCGGCAAAGATCAGAAGGTTGTCATCGCCTAGTTGTGTGTGCGCCATCATGTCCTCATCTACCACTACTACATGGCCACAGAGCCTTGTGACCGTTTCGCCAGGTTTGTCAACAACACCGACTACAAGTTCGCTGATACGTCTCCAACGTATCTATAATTTTTTATGTATTCATGCCATGTTTATAATATTTTACATGATTTTGGTATGATATGGTTAGAACTAACCCGAACCGATGATGTTTTCAGCAGAACTACCGTGGTGTTGTTTTTGTGCAGAAATAAAAGTTCTCAGAATGCGCTGAAAATCAACGGAGATTTTTTCTAGAAAATATAAAAAATACTGGAATGAAGAGTTACCGGAGGGGAGTCCCATGGGCCCCACAAGGGTGGAAGGCGCGCCCCTGTGCCTCGTGGACTCTCCGTGGGGCCCCTGACTTGTTCTCGACGCCAACCTCTCCTATAAATCCCCAAACCTCCAGAAAATAACCTAGATCGGGAGTTCCGCCGCCGCAAGCCTCAGTAGCCACCAAAAACCAATCAAGACCCTGTTCCGGCACCCAGCCGGAGGGGGGGGTCCATCACCGGTGGCCATCTTCATCATCCGGCGTTCTCCATGACGAGGAGGGAGTAGTTCACCCTCGGGGCTGAGGGTATGTACCAGTAGCTATGTGTTTGATATCTCTCTCTCTCGTGTTCTTGATTCGGCACGATCTTGATGTATCGCGAGCTTTGCTATTATAGTTGGATCTTATGATGTTTCTCCCCCTCTACTCTCTTGTAATGGATTGAGTTTTCCCTTTGAAGTTATCTTATCGGATTGAGTCTTTAAGGATTTGAGAACACTTGATGTATGTCTTGCATGTGCTTATCTGTGGTAACAATGGGATATCATGTGATCTACTTGATGTATGTTTTGGTGATCAACTTGCGGGTTCACTAACCTTGTGAACTTATGCATAGGGGTTGGCACACGTTTTCGTCTTGACTCTCCGGTAGAAACTTTGGGGCACTTTTTGAAGTATTTTGTGTTGGTTGAATAGATAAATCTGAGATTGTGTGATGCATATCGTATAATCATACCCACGGATACTTGAGGTGACATTGGAGTATCTAGGTGACATTAGGGTTTTGGTTGATTTGTGTCTTAAGGTTTTATTCTAGTACGAACTCTAGGATAGATCTAACGAAAAGAATAGCTTCGTGTTATTTTACTACGGTCTCTTGAATAGATCGATCAGAAAGAATAACTTTGAGGTGGTTTTGTACCGTACAATAATCTCTTCATTTGTTCTCCGCTATTAGTGACTTTGGAGTGACTCTTTGTTGCATTGTTGAGGGATTGTTATATGATCTAATTATGCTATTATTGTTGAGAGAACTTGCACTAGTGTAAGTATGAACCCTAGGCCTTGTTTCCTAGAATTGCAATAACGTTTACGCTCACTTTACCACTTGTTACCTTGCTGTTTTTATAATTTCAGATTACAAAAATCCATATCTACTATCTATATGCACTTGTATCACCATCTCTTCGCTGAACTAGTGCACCTATACAATTTACCATTTTATTGGGTGTGTTGGGGACACAAGAGACTCTTTGTTATTTGGTTGCAGGGTTGCTTGAGAGAGACCATCTTCATCCTATGCCTCCCACTGATTGATAAACCTTAGGTCATCCACTTGAGGGAAATTTGCTACTGTCCTACAAACTTCTGCTCTTGGAGGCCCAACAATGTCTACAAGAAGAAGGTTTGTGTTGTAGACATCAAGATCTTTTCTGGCGCCGTTGCCTGGGAGGTTAGTGCTTGAAGGTATATCTTTAGATCTTGCAACCGAATCTTTTAGTTTCTTGTTTTATCACTAGTTTAGTTTATAAAATAAAACTATAAAAAATGGAATTGAGGGTGCCTCATATGCTTCACCTTTTTAATATCTTTCGTGAAAATGATGGAAAGGAAAATTGTGCCCAAGTGCTAGAAGAAGAATGCATTAAAATGTTTGGCACTAAATCTTTCAATGATGAGCATGATTGCAATGTTGTTAGTATGAACTCTCTGAATATCCATAGGAGTAATGATGATTGCACTAGTCATGATGAAAATGTCTCTTATAAGCATGTCAATTTTTGTGGAGTGCATAGAGTTTGCAAGTATACACCAAATAGGGAAGATAGATTTTGCAAGAGGCATAAGTATTCAGAAACTAAATGGTTGCAAGGGAGGCTAGATGCTTGTGCTGAAAATTTAAAATTTCTTTGCCATCCTTGTGAACTTTGCAATGAACGTGATAATTTAAATCTGCAATGCAAATTGTTTCATGATCGTATCGTGTCCAAAAATTGTGATGACTTGATTTCCCTTGCGCATCATAATGAACTTAGTTTGCTTGTGGGTTATGAAGAAATGAAACGTATAACTAATGATCTTCCAGAATTTGTCCTAGATAAAGTTCTTGATTTTGATCTAGAGGAAATTTATATGTATTTTGCAGTGAATTGCATTGAAAATCCTTATATTGCCAATTACATAAAGACAAGAAAACAAATAGAAGATGAAGAGAATACTAATGAAAGGGAAGAGATTTCCCAATATCCTCCTATTCTTTCTTATGATGAATCAGGTAATGAGGAAGAGCTTTCTATTCAACCAATCTCATTAATAAGGAGCTCCAAAAAGAGGATTAAACTCACACATGATGCGAAGAAGAAAAAAAAGACGTAGAAGCAAAGGTAAAAAGGTATCCCTCCCAAATGATGTTGCTCCTATTACTCATTGTGATGATGATAATTGCTATACTATTGGTGCTATCCATACTATGAATGATGAGAGTGATTATGCTTATGATATGAAATTGCCCAAGCTTGGGGATGCTATATTTGATGAGAATGGCATGTTTGAGAATTTATTTGCTGCAATTAATGTTTTTCCCAAGCTTGGGGATGCTATGTTTAATGAAGATGATATTTTAGTCTCCCAAGTTTTGATGAGCAAATTTATTATGATGATAGCATGCCCCTATTTATGATGATTATATTGATGAAAGTGGGTTTGGAAGAGTGTCAACTTTAGGAAGTAATGATCCCACTATTCTGGAGGATGTTGAATATTATTGTGATAATTATAAAAGTGGATTTGGAGAGGTCATGACTTTATTTAGTAATGATTCCACTATCTTGGAAGAGGTTTCAATTGATTATGATGAGAACAAAGTTGCTATTTATGATGATTATTGTGGTGATACTTATGCTATAAAAATTAGTGATGATTATATTTATAAAACTTGTCATGATTATGATTACCCTTTTTCTGAACATTACTCTTTTAATGTGGAAACAATTTATAGTATTCGAGTTTCTTATGATACTCCCACTATTCTGAATGAGAAGAATTTTGCTTATGTGGAGAGTAATAAAACTTATATGCTTGGGGATCATGAGAATAGTGCTTTATGTGATAGCTATATTGTTGAATTCATTCATGATGCTACTGAAAATTATTATGAGGGAGGAATATATGCTTGTAGGAATTGCAATAATATCAAGTTTCCTCTCTATGTGTTGAAAATCTTGAAGTTATGCTTGTTTTGCCTTCCTATGCTAGTTGATTATTGTTCCCATAAGTTGTTTGCTCACAAAATCCCTATGCATAGTAAGTGGGTTAGACTTAAATGTGCTAGTCATATTCTTCATGATGATCCCGCTATGTTACAATTCTTATCTTTTATGTGAATATCATTGGAATCATCATGCCTAGCTAGAAAGGGATTAAAGAAAAGCGCTTGTTGGGAGACAACCCAATATTCACCCCTACTATTTTTGTGCATTCACATGATTAAGCTACTGTTTTAATCATGTTTTATAGCTTTTGTTTCAATAAAGTGCCAAGTAGAACCTTTGGGAAGACTTGGGTGAAAGTTAATGCGATCTTGTTGTAAAAAACAGAAACTTTGCGCTCATGAGATTAGTTGTCCATTTTTACAGAAGAGTGCTTTTAAGTTGATTATTTTTTGCAGAAGATTAATAGAAAAATTCCTCAGGTCCACCAATTTATTTCAGAATTTCTGGAGTTACAGAAGTATTCGGGAGTTACAGATTACTACAGAATGTTCTGTTTTTGACAGATTCTGTTTTCTATGTGTTGTTTGCTTATCTTGATGAATCTATGAGTAGTATCGGAGGGTGTGAACCATAGAGAAGTTGGAATACATTATGTTTAATACAAATATAAATAAAGAATGAGTTCATTACAGTACCTTAAAGTGGTGGTTTATTTTCTTATACTAACGGAGCTCATGAGATTTTCTGTTGAAGTTTTGTGTTGGGAAGTTCTCAAGTTTTTGGGTAAAGATTTGATGGATTTTGGAATAAGGAGTGACAAGAGCCTAAGCTTGGGGATGCCCAAGGCAACCCAAGGTAAAATTCAATGACAACCAAAAGCCTAAGCTTGGGGATGCCCCGGAAGGCATCCCCTCTTTCATCTTCGTCTATCGGTAACTTTACTTGAGGCTATATTTTTATTCACCACATGATATGTGTTTTCCTTGGAGAGTAATTTATTTTGTTTTGTTTTGCTTGTTTTTTGAATAAAATCCCAAGATCTGAAATTCTTAAATGTTAGAGAGTCTTCACATAGTTACATAATTATTCAACTACTCATTGATCTTCACTTATATCTTTTGGAGTAGTTTGTCATTTTCTCTAGTGCTTCACTTATATCTTTTAGAGCATGACGGTAGTTTTATTTTGAAGAAATAGATGAACTCTCATGCTTCACTTATATTATTTTGAGAGTATTTTAGAACAGCATAGTAATTTTCTTTGGTTATAAAATTGTCCTAGTATGATGAGCATCCAAGATGAGTATAATAAAAACTTTCATATAAAGTGCATTGAATACTATGAAAAGTTTGATGCTTGATGATTGTTTTGAGATATGAAGATGGTGATATTAGAGTCATGCTAGTTGAGTAATTATTAATTTGATAAATACTTTTGTTGAGGTTTGCAAGTCCTGTAGCATGCACGTATGGTAACCGTTGTGTAACAAATTTGAAGCATGAGGTGTTTATTTGATTGTCTTCCTTATGGATGGCGGTCGGGGACGAGCGATGGTCTTTTCCTACCAATCTATCCCCCTAGGAGCATGCGTGTAGTGCTTGGTTTTGATGACTTGTAGATTTTTGCAATAAGTATGTGAGTTCTTTATGACTAATGTTGAGTCCATGGATTATACGCACTCTCACCCTTCCGCCATTGCTAGCCTCTCTAGTACCGCGCAACTTTCGCCGGTACCATAAACCCACCATTTACCTTCCTCAAAACAGCCACCATACCTACCTATCATGGCATTTCCATAGCCATTCCGAGATATATTGCCATGCAACTTCCACCGTTCCGTTTATTATGACACGCTCCATCATTGTCATATTGCTTTGCATGATCATGTAGTTGACATCGTATTTGTGGCAAAGCCACCTTCATAAATCTTTCATACATGTCACTCTTGATTCATTGCACATCCCAGTACACCGCCGGAGGCATTCATATAGAGTCATATTTTGTCCTAAGTATCGAGTTGTAATTCTTGAGTTCTAAATAAATAGAAGTGTGATGATCATCATTATTAGAGCATTGTCCCGTGTGAGGAAAACAAAGAGAAAGTCCAAAGAAGCCAATGAAAAAATAGGGAGAGGCCAAAGAAGCCAAACAAAAAAAGAGAGAGAAAAAGAGAAAAGGGACAATGCTACTATCCTTTTTCCACACTTGTGCTTCAAAGTAGCACCATGATCTTCATGATAGAGAGTCTCTTATTTTGTCACTTTCATATACTAGTGGGAATTTTCATTATAGAACTTGGCTTGTATATTACAATGATGGGCTTCCTCAAATGACCTAGGTCTTCATGAGCAAGCAAGTAGGATGCACACCCACTTAGTTTCTTTTGTTGAGCTTTCATACATTTATAGCCCTAGTGCATCCGTTGCATGGCAATCCCTACTCACTCACATTGATATCTATTGATGGGCATCTCCATAGCCCATTAATACGCCTAGTTGATGTGAGACCATCTTCCTCTCTTTTTTGTCTTCTCCACAACCACCATTCTGTTCCACCTATAGTGCTATGTCCATGGCTCACGCTCATGTATTGCGTGAAAGTTGAAAAAGTTTGAGAATACTAAAGTATGAAACAATTGCTTGGCTTGTCATCGGGGTTGTGCATGATTTGAACATTTTGTGTGACGAAGATGGAGCATAGCCAAACTATATGATTTTGTAGGGATAAACTTTCTTTGGCCATGTTATTTTGAGAAGACATGATTACTTTGTTAGTATGCTTGAAGTATTATTATTTTTATGTCAATATTAAACTTTTGTCTTGAATCTTATGAACCTGAATATTCTTGCCACAATAGAGAAGATTACATTGATAAATATGTTAAGTAGCATTCCACATCAAAAATTTTGTTTTATCATTTACCTACTCGAGGACGAGCGGGAATTAAGCTTGGGGATGCTGATACGTCTCCAACGTATCTATAATTTTTGATGTATTCATGCCATGTTTATAATATTTTTACATGATTTTGGTATGATTTGGTTAGAACTAACCCGGACTGACGTTGTTTTTCAGCAAAACTACCGTGGTGTTGTTTTTGTGCAGAAATAAAAGTTCTCGGAATGCGCTGAAAATCAATGGAGATTTTTTCTAGAAAATATAAAAAATACTGGAACGAAGAGTTACCGGAGGGGAATCCCGTGGGCCCCACGAGGGTGGAGGGCGCGCCCTCCCCCCTGGGGCGCGCCCCTATGCCTCGTGGACTCTCTGTGGGCCCCCCTGACTTGTTCTCGACGCCAACCTCTCCTATAAATCCCCAAACCTCCAGAAAATAGCCTAGATTGGGAGTTCTACCGCCGCAAGCCTCTGTAGCCACCAAAAACCAATCGGGACCCTGTTCCGACACCCTGCCAGAGGGGGGATCCATCACCGGTGGCCATCTTCATAATCCCAGAGCTCTCCATGACGAGGAGGGAGTAGTTCACCCTCGGGGCTGAGGGTATGTACCAGTAGCTATGTGTTTGATCTCTCTCTCTCTCTCTCTCTCTCTCTCTCTCTCTCTCTCTCTCTCTCTCTCTCTCTCTCGTGTTCTTGATTCGGCACGGTCTTGATGTATCGCGAGCTTTGCTATTATTGTTGGATCTTATGATGTTTCTCCCCCTCTACTCTCTTGTAATGGATTGAGTTTTCCCTTTGAAGTTATCTTATCGGATTGACTCTTTAAGGATTTGAGAACACTTGATGTATGTCTTGCATGTGCTTATCTGTGGTGACAATGGGATATTCACGTGATCTACTTGATGTAGGTTTTGATGATCAACTTGCGGGTTCAGTGACCTTGTGAACTTATGCATAGGGGTTGGCACACATTTTCGTCTTGACTCTCCGGTAGAAACTTTGGGGCACTTTTTGAAGTACTTTGTGTTGGTTGAATAGATGAATCTGAGATTGTGTGATGCATATCGTATAATCATACCCACGGATACTTGAGGTGACATTGGAGTATCTATGTGACATTAGGGTTTTGGTTGATTTGTGTCTTAAGGTGTTATTCTAGTACGAACTCTAGGATAGATCGAACGGAAAGAATAGCTTCATGTTATTTTACTACGGGCTCTTGAATAGATCGATCAGAAAGAATAACTTTGAGGTGGTTTCGTACCCTACAATAATCTCTTCATTTATTCTCTGCTATTAGTGACTTTGGAGTGACTCTTTGTTGCATTGTTCAGGGATTGTTATATTACCTAATTATGCTATTATTGTTGAGAGAACTTGCACTAGTGAAAGTATGAACCCTAGGCCTTGTTTCCTAGAATTGCAATACTGTTTACGCTCACTTTTACCACTTGTTACCTTGCTGTTTTTATAATTTCAGATTACAAAAATCCATATCTACTATCTATATTGCACTTGTATCACCATCTCTTCGCCGAACTAGTGCACCTATACAATTTACCATTGTATTGGGTGTGTTGGGGACACAAGAGACTCTTTGTTATTTGGTTGCAGGGTTGCTTGAGAGAGACCATCTTCATCCTACGGCTCCCATGGATTGATAAACCTTAGGTCATCCACTTGAGGGAAATTTTCTACTGTCCTACAAACCTCTGCTCTTGGAGGCCCAACAACGTCTACAAGAAGAAGGTTGCGTAGTAGACATCATTCGCTACGGTGGAAATCTCCAACAATGTAAAAGCGCTCATGGTTATGGGCTTGTCTTGCAAGAACCTTGTCGAAATCCGTGACCACTACAGGGTCTGGGGCAGCACGAAGGACTCCCTGGTTGAACTCGCCTCGGCCATCATCGACCCCTACTATGAAAAGATGAAGCATGATGCCAACAGAACAAATCTTGTATCCTGGCATGGGGCCTGGATGCGGCAACTGGATGAACCTCACCTCAGGTTCGCAGCCAAGAGTGTGTACACATGCTACGAGATGCACAGGCAGATCTTTGACATGAGGAAGTGCCTCGCTCCCAAAATCGACGAGGCCGGATTGAGCCACAAGCAGAGCAGTGGCGGCAAGCATCACAAGAAGTAGATGATGATCAGATGGTCGTTTATCCTAGTTAATTATGCATGTAATATATAGTTTACTTTGGTGTGTGGAAATGTCATGTGTGTAGTAGCCACCTATTATCCATGTAATAGTTTACTTTGGTGTGTGCTAATGTCATGTGTGTAGTAGCCACCTATGTAATTGGATGTTTAATTCGGTTATACAACCATGTCCTTATAAGTGTGTGTGTGTGTGTGTGTGTGTGTGTATGTGTGTGTGTATGTTGTTGTTCTTTATGCAATCACATCGCACAACACACACATCTTATTAGCAGGAATTGTCTGTGTTGTTATCGGTCTTCCCACACATGTCCGATTACAGACCTGTTTGCCGTGTATCACACACATCTTGTTAAGTTGAACCATTTCTGTTCTCTTGGCTTAATGCAAACAGTTCATCCGAGTGAACTATATGTCGTATATCGCACACACCTTCATCTGGTTGACTGTTTCTTTTGTGTTGCCAAATCACAAACAGTTCATCCGAGTGAACTGTATGCCGTATATCGCACACACCTTCATCCGGCTGCCCGTTTCTGTTGTTCCGCCTCATCACAAACAGTTCATCAGGGTGAACTATATGTCGTATATCACACACACCTTGATCTGGCTGCCCATTTCTGTTGTTCTGTCTAATCGCAAACAATTTTTATGGATCAACCGTATGCCCAGAATCGCACAAAAAACTAAAATATGAACCGTGTTTGATGTATCCGCCATCGCAAATGTTTTGCATCTTTTTTGATGATTTTTTACATCACCGTTTGCGATTAATGCATCGCGCACAGTTTCATCGAAGGGTCTCCGATTGTAGTGTTGCATTAGTAGCATCCTGCAGTAGTGATTGATACATTCATGAAACACACTCAATATTAGGTACATCCAATGCACAAGTATGACAATGGTGTTCCCTAGTTGGTGCTTTGTAAGAGAAGATGGAGACTCAAAATAAAAGTAAAAATTGCATAAAAGTAAATAGAAAGGCCCTTAGCAGAGGGAAGCAGAGATTTGCAGAGGTGTCGGATCTCAAGGCTTAAATTGGGAGATAAAATTATGTTGAGAGGCATGCTTTTCCTGTCAACAAAAATGACCAAGAATTCCCAATATCTTCCATGCTAGACACATTATAGGCGGAACCCAAACAGAAAAATATAGTTTATTTCCTTTCCAACATTCTTTCACGATCTATGGATAGTCGTATCCACGGGTGCCTTCCATACCAACACTTTCCAAGGAATTTATTATCATCATATTAAAAAATTTCATTTCGGGACTGGGCATCCCTATTACCTGCCACACTCTCGTGCAATGACTAGTGAATAAACACTAATCATGAGAATAACCCACCTAGCATGGAAAATATTGGCCACCCCCTGCTACTTCATGAGCAGTACGGGCACACAAAACGGAAAATTATTTTGAAAAATTAGAGTTGGCACATGCAAATTTACTTGGAACGGCATGGAAATACCGCATATAGGTAGGTATGGTGGACTCATTTGGCACAACTTTGGGTTTAAGGAATTGGATGCACAAGCAACATTCCCGCTTAGTACAAATGAAGGTTAGCAAATAGATTGAGAATCGACCAACCAAAAAACAAAAACGGTCATAAACATGCTCGTTGCATAACTATTGACTTTACATGCTTGCGCAGGGAATCACAAACCTTAACGCCAATATTATTACTAAACCACAATTACTCACTAACATGACTCACATATTATCATCCCCATATCAAAAACTATTACAATGAATCAAACTTATCATATCCAATGATCTTTTATGAAAGTTTTTATCATATCCCTCCTGAATATTCATCACTTCGGGACCAAATTCATATCTTGTGAAAATTAACATTACTATTATCAACTCTCAAAAAGATATAAGTGAAGCATGAGAGTGCAAATATTTCTTCAGAATTTATCAATTCTCAAAATAATATAAGTGAAGCATGAGAGTGTATGTACTTCTTTAAAATATAATCACCACCCTGCTCAAAAAGATTTAAGTGAGGCACTAGAGCAACTGCCTAGCTCAAAACATTTAAGTGAAGCACTTAGAGCATTCTAACAAATCATGATAAATGTGTGGCTCTCCCAAATAGGTGTGTCCAGCAAAGATGATTGTGACAAACTAAAAAGCAAATAAAGCAAAGACTCATATAATACACAACGCTCCAAGCAAAACTCATATCATGTGACGAATAAAAATATAGCTCCAAGTAAATTACCGATGGTCAGTAGAAGAAAGAGGGGATGCCTTCCAGGGCATCCCCAAGCTTAGTTGCTTGGGAGTCCTTGAATATTACCTTGGGGTGCCTCGGGCATCCCCAAGCTTAGGCTCTTGCCACTCCTTATTCCTTCATCCATCGTGATCTCACCCAAAACATGAAAACTTCAATCACACAAAACTCAACAAAACCTTTGTGAGATCCATTATAACAAAGCAAATCACTACTTTAGGTACTATTGCAAACCCATTCATATTTTATTATTGCATTATACCTACTGTAATCTAACTTCACCATGGCTTATACCCCCCGATACAATCCACCAACAAACACAAGCCATGGCTAACCGAATCCACGGGTGCCTTCGATACCAACAGAAGTCCCGGGGGAGTTTTGTTTAATTATTTGCAATTTTTTATTTCGGAACTGGGCATCCCTATTACTGGCCCCTCTCATGCAAGGACGAGTGAATAAACACTCATCATGAGAATAACCCCCTTAGCATGGAAGATACTGACTACCCCCGGTCGCTTCATGAGCGGTCCAGGCACACAAAAGAGATGTTCATTTGAATTTTTAGAGATGGCACATGGAAATTTACTTGGAACGGCAGGGAAATACCGCATATAGGTAGATATAGTGGACTCATCTGGGATAACTTTGGTTTAAGGATTTTGATGCACAAGTAGTATTCCCGCTTAGTACAGGCGAAGGCTAGCAAATAGGTTGAGAAGCGACCAACTAGAGAGTGAAAGCGGTCATGAACATGCATTAGGAATAATTTTTTTTGGAGAAACACACTAAAATATTTTTGGAGTTTTTGATTTTTTTTTCAAGAAAGCAAATCAAAGAAAGAAAGTTGAAAACAAGAAAAACTATTTACAGGGGAAAGCTCCCAACAAACAAAATAAGAAATGGGAAAACTTTTTGGGTGTTCTTTTAATACTACAACTAAATTTTACTAGTGGGAAAAAAGGAAAAGAAGCAAGAAATATTTTTGGATTTTCTAAAAGTTTTTCAAACACATAAGAAGAAAGCGAGAAAAAAAATCTAGCATGGATAATGCAATGAAAAAGTATGAACATCGACAACTGGAATGAAATGTGTGAACATGAATATAATGTCAGTGGAAATACGTACTCCCCCAAGCTTAGGCTTTTGAGCTAGGTTGGTAATCACCATCCGTGGCTTGGATAATAGTCAGGGTGATAGCTCACGGAGGTCCTTGCTGCAGCCACCGCAGCCCATTGAGCATCCTCGACCGCCGCGTTGTACTCGCGGGCCTCACTCTCAAGAATGTAATATCTTCTTTTGTTGTGATAATAAAAGAGAGCATGTGTATGCAAAATAACATGCACAATAGGGATTTTATTGAACATCAAGTTGTCAGTGTAGTTAGTGGTTGTGGCCTTAATGAACTTATGATGCTTCATTGCCTCAAAGTCTAAGTACTGAGTAGGTATAATGGGATCATTAGGCCAAGGTGACACACCCAGCTCCTTAGCTAAACGGGAGGCATAAATCCCGCCATAAAAGTGATCACTATCAGCGTTACATTGCAATCTTTGTGCAACGATCGCTCCAAGATTATAACGTTTAATTCCTATCAGAGCAGTGTGTATGATGCTCAAGTCAGGGGCACATCGTGTGCTGCTATCCTCTTTGCTCACAATGCATTTGCCATTAAAGAGTGCGAAGTAATGAATAGATGGGAAATGTATACTTTTTTATTCTACCTTGTGTTACTCCTCTATCCTCACCTTAACAGAGACTAGTCAAAAATGATTCATACTCAGATTTTTGTGGTTCATCCAGCGAACCCCAATATGGAATTTTACATACAACATAGAACGCTTCTAGAGGCATGGTGAAAGCATTATTATAAAGGCTAAATGAAATTCTAGACTCACGAGGATAAAATTTAAATTCCTTAGTGAACTTCTCTGTGAGGCTGAGGTGTTGGATGCACTTATCTGCAATGAAAGGATCAAGCTCGGTGTTGTGAACATATTGCTCAAATTCTTCCTGATACCTGCACCAATCATGAACTCGTTACATGGCCATAGGCACGATTTGGTGTCAGCGTCCCGCATCGAGCTTGCATTTGGCTCAACATAGGAATGTCGTATCGAGCTCCTACTCAAGGATGCCTCCAAGGACCTCCTCCTCGAAGAACTCCTAAAGAGGTGCATTTTATTCGCGAACAATTTTCTGAAATTTTTGGGTCACAAAATTTTGTCAACAACACTTCACAAGATTGATAGCAACTACTCATATGGATGCCTAGAGGCTATATTAAGCATTCGAACTACTTAGAACTCTACGAATTCAACATGCAATCCCATCTTCAGCAGCACCAAGAGTAGCTATTAAACCACTAGAACAAAAACTAATTGTAGCAATGGAGGAGTCACAACAAGAGTGATTTTTTTCCTGGAGTTAGGCGATGACTTGGGCTAAAGGGATAAGTGAGGTGGGCCACATGGGACCCACCACCCACCAGGGCGAGCCTGGGGTGGCGGGCGAGCCCTGGTGTCTTGTGGGCACCAGGGGCACCCCCTGGTGATGTTATTTGTGCCAAAAATTCTTAAATATTTGGAAAAAACCGTGTTAAGATTTTAGGTCATTCTGAGCACTTTTATTTTTGACCACTTTTTATTGCACGTAAAATCAAGAAAACACGGTAAACATGGCATTTCTATTTTATTTAACTAAGAATAACAGAAAACAAAAAGTAGGGATAGAATGTTGTGTTTACTAAATTCATCGACCACATGCCTCTCGAAAATAATCCATTAATAAGGTTGATCAAGTCTTATTAACAATCACTTTCAATTAATATGAAACCGAAGAACTTACGTAAAACAGTAAGTTACCTCAACGGGGATATGCATATCCCCAACAATAAGTATGTCATATTTCTTTTTGGCAGTAGGTAAAGGGAGTTGAAAACTTCCAATAGTAATTGTCGGAGATTTTTCAATAACATTAATACCATTCACTTGAAATTGTTTCTTCGAAAAGTGCACGTATGATCATTACCATTGATATGAAAAGTGACTTTTGCTTTTATTGCAATGAATAACAGCCCCTGTAGTATTCAAAAAAGAGTCTACCAAGGAAAATCGACATGTTGTTGTCCTCGGGCATCTCAAGTATAACAAAGTCTATTAAGATAGTAACATTTGCAACAACAACGGGCACATCCTCACAAATACCGATAGGCATGGCAGTTGATTTGCTAACCATTTACAATGATATTTTAGTAGGCGTGAGTTTATTCAAATTTAGTATTTTATATAAAGAAAAAGGCATAACACTAACACCATATCCTAAATCACATAAAGCAGTTTTAACATAATTTCCTTTAATAGAGCAAGGTATAGTTGGTATCCCCGCATATCCAAGTTTTTTAGGTACTCCGTCCTTAGAAGAATAATTAGCAAGCATGGTGGATATTTCAGCTTCAGGTATTTTTCTTTTATTAGTGACAATTTCTTTCATATATTTAGCATAAGGGGCATCCTTGAAATATCAGTCAAACGGGTACGTAAAAAGACTGGCCTAAGCATTTCAGCAAAGCGTTCAAATTTTTCATCATGGGTTCCTGAACCTATGGCTCTCTTATCATAACGTTTGTTTTTAGGTTGTGGGTTATCTAGGTCAACTGCACATTCTATCTCAACAACATTAACTGGTTCTTTTTCATTATGTGTCTGAGCATCTAAATGAACATCATCATTATCATTTTCATTATCACTAGACGAATGTTCATTACCAGAATGAGTTTCAGCATGTGAGATGGAGACATCATTATTATTTTCAGGAGGTTTTTCTATTTCAGGTTCACTAGAGGTATGCAAAGTCCTATCATTTTTCTTTATCTTTTCTTAGGAAGACTTTCAGGGTGTCCCTCAGAATAAAGTGGTTCCTAAGTCATTTTGCCTCCTCTAGTTGCTACTCTGACATCGTAATCATTCATATTATTGTTCCTTTCACTAAGAAATTCTCTTTGAGATTTAGCAACTTGTTCTAACTGAGTTTGAACCATAGAGACATGTTTTCCTGAATCTCTAACATCATTAGTGATTCTAAATAACAAGTCACTCAAGCGAGCAATCATATCATAATTTTCTTTCAATTATTTCATAACATTTGCATTGAGATGATCTTGCTTTCTAATGTAGTTATCAAATTCATATAAGCATTGACTAGGATGTTTATTGTAAGGGATATCGCCTTCATAAAACTTTAATAAAGAATTTACCTCTACCACCTATGGTGGTGATGTGTCAAGTCCATGTATTTATTTGATAGGTGGTAAATTCTTAACATCTTCAGCTTTAATAGCTTTTTCCTTCATACATTTCTTTGCCTCTTGCATATCTTCAGGACTGAGAAATAAGATACCCCTCTTCATCGGACTGGGTTTAGGTGGTGGTTCAGGAAGAGTCCAATCATCATAGTTCTTCAATATATTATTCAATAATTCCTCACCTTGTTCAACAGTTTGTTCCCTGAAAACACAACCAGCACAACTATCTAGGAAGTCCCTAGAAGCATCGGTTATTCCATTATAGAAGATATCAAGTATTTCATTTTTCTTAAGTGGATGATCAGGCAAAGCATTAAGCAACTGGAGAAACCTCCCTCAAGCTTGTGGGAGACTCTCTTCTTCAATTTGCACAAAGTTAAATATTTTCTTTAAGGCAGCTTGTTTCTTATGAGCAGGAAATTATTTTTCAGAGAAGTAATAAATCATATCCTGGGGACTACACACACAACCAGGAGCAAGAGTATTGTACCATATCTTAGCATCACCCTTTATTGAGAATGGAAATAACTTAAGAATATTGTCCCCCATAGTCCGATCACGGACAACGGAACAAACTTCACGGCCAAACAGGTCAAAGCATGGTGTAAGAAAATGGGCATCAAGCTCGACTACGCATCTGTCTACCACCCACAGTCTAATGGGCAAGTGGAGCAAGCCAATGGACTAATCCTTAGTGGTATCAAGCCAAGGCTCAGGCACTCCCTTAAAAAGCCGACTGCAAATTAGTCAAGGAACTCGATTCCGTCCTGTGGGGCTTGAGTAACACGCCAAATAGATCCACTGGATACATGCATTTTTATGGTGTATGGCGTCGAGGCAGTCCTCCGCTGTGACATCATACACTACGCACCTCGGGTACGCATGTATGAAGAGCTAAAGGCTGAGCTCGATTGTTAAGATGCCCAGGACGCTCTCGAAGAAAAGTGCAATGTCGCATGGGCAAGGTCCGCTATTTATCAACAGTTGGACCAGTGCTACCACAGCAGAGAGTTCTGCGCAAAGTACTTCAATGTTGGGGACCTCGTCATGAGGCTACATCCCGAAAAGCAGAAGCACAAGCCTTCCCTTGGATGGGATGAGCCGTTGATTATCGACCAAGTGCTAATCGGAGGAGCTTATAGAATTCGAGATCCAGAGGAAGGCCATCTAGAGCGCAACCCTTGGAACGCGGCGCTACTCCGACGCTTCTACGGCTGAAACCCCGCACACTCCCTACATAACTTACATCCTTTCTTTATTTTTTCTTTTTCTCATGTCTTTCACACCTCGGAACATTCTCACATGATCTCGGGGGATAATACAACATGTTCTTTTCATAACACGCATCTCTTATGCACTATCGTCTTTAAAGCCACTACATGCATCAATTTAACTTAAGATTTGACCAAGCTGGGTTGCCCGGCTCCTGCGCTTGCCCCTTACATTCCCGATATTTTGGCTAGGGGGCAAAGGGAGAACAACTGTTATTGTTACTCCTGGGTTAGCCGGCACAGTACCTTAGACGGACAAAGACGAAAGCTAGCATTCTTATAGATCAAATCATGTGGTGCCCCTCCTGATTACCACTGTAGCCAAACGGTCGCGGCACATACCAGCCCAGGAAATCACTCAGGCATGTGCGTTTACAACAAGTATCATGAACATAGGCATTTCTATTAATGTATATATAAGTCTTACATGATAGTTACAAAGGTGGTGGCAGCGGAAAAGTTCTATCTAGGGCAGCATGGTCTTGGTGCGGCTCCAATCCACAGGGATCTGACTGGGTTACTCTTCTAGCTCGTGAACGCTCTGGCTCCTCGACGATGGATCCTTATGTGAACCTGGCCACGTTAAAGGCCGCTGAGTACTTTTGAATGTACTTGCAAGCAAACCAAACTAGCATATACAGCAACCAAAGCAATCCATGGCATTCAAGCATGCATTAGTTATTAGGGCGATATAATTATCATGACATGGTATAACTAGCTAGCGATACTGATTATCATGCCATAGCAGGGTTATCTAGCAAGATAACTACTGAAGTAAATGTAGTAAGGCAGCGCATATTAGGTAAATATTCCATACTCTGAACATTCTTATAATCCAGTTTGAATCTGATCCAAATCCAATCCAAATCATGTGGCCGTCCGACCACTCATCTCATAGCCATCACATGGCTAACATATCATATTCCTGACATCATCTGATGTCTATGCATTTGCACTACAAGTCTGACAAACTTACTCTCTTCCGGGTTGCCTTAGAACCCTCAGAATACTCATGATCCACTGAGTACTTCAGGGCATAAGATGAGTTCTTCCATCATTATTATATTACGGTTATGGCTGACCAGCTAGTGAGGTTTGGACGAACTGTCCAATACCATGGATGCGGCTATTCGAATAAATCCTTACACTCTGCAGAGGTTGCGCAGTTTACCCACACCATGGAGCACCTGACCTCGTGATCCCATTCGGGTGGACCAGGGTTGCTCCAACGGAACCTGCCTAACCCGTGACTCTCCCATTGTACGATAGGCAATCATCCTCCCCCGGAGTCAAGCCTTGGGTGGCCCCTGTGTCACCTCGTGACACCTGCCACCGTCGTGGCCAACTAAACTGTCCCAAACGGGGACACCGACAAATAACTCAACTGGGCTCACAAGGTTATCGTCGCCCACCAGGACAAGGTAGCACGCATGCATAACCTTCCCTAGTTGGTGGTACCAATAAAAGAGCACGTGATCAGACCAAGTCCAGGCTGTCCCATACCGGCAAATGTGGCTGCACGGATAAGTCCGGACAGGTGACTCTGGATCAACTGACTAGGTTTAGTTTTAGCAAGTACTTAGCAAGCATGGCTGTCTATCACAACAAGTTGAGGTGGCAGCAAATATGCATTTTTAGCAAACTAATGCAAGTAATGTAAAAAGTAAGTGCAGTCTAAAAAAAGTTCAATTATTTCTATCACAGGCATAATCATTAATTAAACATGCAAGAATAACACAGAGCAATGCTTTAGGGCATGTATCAGATGGTCGGCTTGCCTGGGGGTCGAAGAATTGTAACATCCCAAATTTTCAATTTGGAATGTTATGCATTAGATCATCATTGCATATCATATTTTATTGCATTTTTGGTTGATCCTATAAATTCTACGCAACTCAAGGACCTACGGAGAGAGTTGGGGATTTCGTTATTTTCGTATTTGAGTTTTTCTCGAATTATGAAAAAAGGATCGTTTGGTCTTAATTATATTTCTTTGAAATATTTCTTTTATTAAAAATAAAAGAGAGAGGATAAAATGACTTCCTCAAAATAAAGAAATATCAGAGATTTAATATTAAAATCAAATAAGATTTTTATTCGGAGTTTTATCGCTATTTTATTTGAATTAGGAAAATTTGCATTTTTCAAAATTGCATTTTAGGCCCAAATAAATGTTCATCTTGTACGGCTTATTTTTAGAGGACAGGGAAAATTTATTTCGGCATTTTTGGAGTCCGTTTAGTATTTATTTTCTTTCTTTTTCTGCACGTCTGAATTATTTAAAAAAAAGTCAACCGACTTAGGGCCGTATTCGGCTAGGACTCTCTCGGGCCGGCCTTTAAAGCCCAAGACCCCGAGCCCCGAGCCGCCGCTAGCCCACCCGAAACCCTAACCGCCGCCGCCCTTCGTGCTGCCGCCCGATCCAGGGATGACACTTATACATAGAGATCAGACTGTTTGAGGTCTGATCGCTACAAAGATGGTATCAGAGCACACGCTGACTATAGTGCGCGACCACTAAGCTAAAGCCCTAGATCACTACTCTCTTCTCATTTCTGACTCCTCTCCATTTTCTACTCTTTAGGATGGCGGATGCAAGGATAAAGTTCATTCAACCGGATGAAGACACCCCTTTTGGACGCCACTTGAAGGAAGTTACTAGGTACCTGAACATTGGAATACCTAGCTTCACCGGGACCTACAATGCCACTTTACCAGAAGAGGAGCACTGGATGATTCAAGTTCAAGTTCCAGGAAGGACGTTCACGCCAGCCATTGAGCCCATAGTGTTTTCTTTCGATGCACCCACATGGAGTTTAGGAAAGAGTATGGCAGCTCACATCACCATGGGACGCATTGGAGAAGTCTACAACAACGATCTCAAGGACACTATCTACCAGATTTGTGGGCGCCGAGATGAGCAATGGGAGATGATCACCACCAGGACGGATAGATCGATTGCCCCTTTCATCCAGGAGTTAAACCAGCACATTCGACGCCAGGAGAACCAGATGTGCCCAGGCATGATGGATTTGAAGAAGGCAATGACAAGGATCACGGAACTGGAGGAAGAACTCAAAGCTACACGCAAAGATTATGAGGAGGAAATCGTCGTACTAGTGGAGAAGAATGACGACATGACCAGGAAGCTAGGAGTTTTCATGGGAGACCCTGCGCCAGGAGGAGAAGATGACAGTTCCACTTGCCCAGAGAACTACATCATCATCGCATTTACACCGACTCGGACCACGATTTATAGCGATGACGATTATGTTGATGAAGCTGGAGCAGATATCATGGAGTCTTCGACCGATCAATTTTTCTAGTAGACCACCAAATCAGTAGTAGTATTCCACCATGTATATAGCATAGTCCAAGCACTTTTGTAACAATAGTTCTAGACCGATTGTATGCTTTGTTTGATTGATTGAGTGATATGTTTGTGTTTGTCTCATGTGCATATGGGTAGTGTTTTTCCTCTAGACCTCATTCTATTCTGTCATCTCATCTTTTCTAAATCCAGCAGATGCCTCCTAGACGCGACAATGGATTTGCTTTCCCACCAGAGCTCACTCAGTTAATCCAGCAGCAGAATGCATTGATGCAGATACTAGTCCAGAATCAGAACCAGGGGAACAACAACAACAACCCACCACCACCCCCACAAGTTGACCACTTAGCCCGTTTTCTTAGGCTGAATCCGCCAGTGTTCTCCAGTAGCACCGAGCCGATTGTTGCAGATGATTGGCTCCGCAAGATTGAGAGGGAGTTGACTACTGCAGGATGCACAGATGCGGAGAGAGTGCGTTTTGTCGCACATCAGCTTGATGGACCCGCAGCATCTTGGTGGGAGAATTTCATAGTAACTTACCCTATTGACACTGTGACATGGGACCAGTTTCAGCAGGCTTTCCGCACTGCCCATGTTTCAGCAGGAGCTATGACCATGAAGAAGCGTGAGTTTTGCAACTTATGCCAAGGAGGGCGCATTGTTGGCCAATATGTGGATGAGTTTAGTAAGTTAGCACGTTATGCCCCAGATGACGTTGCTACAGATGCTGCTAAGAAGGAGAAGTTTTTGGAAGGACTGAATGATGAGCTGAGCATGCAGTTGATGGTGGAAAATTTCAATAACTAGCAGGAGTTGGTAGATAGAGGTCTCATGCTTGAAGGGAAGCAGCAGCAGATTGACAACCGCAAGAGGAAGTATGGACAAGGGAAGTATAATTCTGGAGCCCAGCAGAGACCCCGTTACACCCCGAACTCGGGAGGACTTGTTCATAACCATGGAGGCCACACTCATAATGGAGGAAGTTCACACAACCATAGTGGCCCCAAGAATGGAAATGGTAACGGAGGAAGTAGCGGACAGACCCGTTCCAACCCGGCAACACCCGCTAAGAAGGATCTAAGCCACGTTACTTGCTATAAGTACCAGAAGACCGGACATTATGCCAATGAATGTCCTGAAGCTAAGAATGGAAATGGCAATGGAAGCTCTGGGAAGAAGCCCAACCCTTTCAACATGGGACAAGTGAACCATGTTAATGTGGAGGAGGTTGAAGCTCAGCCAGATGAAGTAATAGGTAAGTTTTTGGTTAATTCATTTACTGCAGTCGTACTTTTCGATACTGCTGCATCACATTCATACATATCAAGGGGATTTGTGGATAAGTATAAGTTGCCCACTAGAGTTCTTAAGACACCCATGCTAGTAACCTCACCCAGAGCAGAGTATATGGCAAGCCATGGATGTTTTCAGATGCCATTAGCCATATGTAGGCATGTTTTCCCTTCCGATCTGATAATATTGGAGTCACAAGGTTGGGATGTGATTCTGGGTATGGATTGGTTGACGATGTATGGAGGAAACATCGATTGTGCCAGTAAGACGATTTTACTCACCACCCCAGAGGGAAGAAGGATCAAGTATGTATCACGGCATGTTCCGAAGAGGACTCAAGTAAATTCCTTATCAGGAGTTGTACAGGAGGAAGTACCAGTGGTAAAGGATTTTCCGGATGTATTTCCAGAAGAGTTGCCAGGCATGCCACTGGATAGAGACATTGAGTTTTTGATTGAGCTTTTGCCAGGCACAGGGCCAATATCTAAGAGATCATACAGAATGCCCACAAAGGATTTGGAGGAGATTAAGAAGGAAATTAAGGAGTTACTGGATAAGGGATATATTCGCGCAAGTTCGTCACCTTGGGGATCACCAGTACTTCTAGTAGAGAAGAAGGATGGATCGTTAAGGATGGTTGTTGATTATCGAGGACTGAATGAAGTGACGATCAAGAATAAGTACCCACTGCCGATGATCAATGATTTGTTTGACCAGTTGCAAGGAGCTAAAGTGTTTTCCAAGATCGATTTGCGATCGGGGTATCACCAGTTGAAGATTCGAGAGCAGGATATACCTAAGACAACTTTTACCACAAGGTATGGGCTGTATGACTATACCGTTATGTCATTTGGTCTGACTAACGCACCTGCCTATTTTATGAACATGATGAACAAAGTGTTTATGGAGTTTTTGGATAAGTTCGTCGTGGTGTTCATTGATGATATTCGGGTTTACTCGAAGAATGAAGAAGAACATAAAGAACATTTGCGTTTGGTACTTGGTAAGCTCAGGGAACACCAGTTATACGCCAAGTTCAGCAAGTGTGAGTTTTGGCTGAAGGAAGTTGGATTTCTTGGACATGTTATATCCGGAGAAGGAATAGCAGTAGACCCCACCAAGGTTGTCACCGTGACAAACTGGGAATCACTCACGACAGTTGGAGAGATCCGGAGTTTTCTTGGAGTCGCAGGATACTACCGGAGGTTCATTGAGAATTTCTCAAAGATTGCAAAACCTATGATGGAGTTGTTGAAGAAGGGCACCAAATTCAATTGGACTGAGGAATGTGAGGCCAATTTTCAGGAGTTGAAGAGACGCTTGGTTACATCACCAGTATTGATTCTGCCAGATCAACGCAAGGATTATGAAGTGTATTGCGACGCTTCTCATCGAGGACTTGGAGCCGTACTTATGCAGGAGGGAAGAGTTGTTTCATATGCCGCACGACAGCTTAAACCCCATGAGATAAACTATGCTACGCATGATTTGGAGTTAGCAGCCGTAGTGCATGCGTTGAAGACATGTAGACATTTTCTCATCGGAAACCATTGTGAGGTATACACGGATCACAAGAGTTTGAAGTATATCTTCACGCAGAAGGAGTTAAATCTCAGGCAGAGGAGATGGTTAGAACTCATTAAGGATTATGATATGAGATTGCATTATCATCCAGGAAAGGCTAACGTAGTAGCCGATGCGTTGAGCCGTAAGAGTCATGTAAATACTCTCATGACCGGAGAATTACCCAAGGAGTTAGCAGAAGACCCTCGCGAGCTATGTTTGGAGATAGTTCCGAGAGGCTATGTAGCAGCATTGGAAATTCAGTCTACCTTGATGGATAAGATCAGAGAAGCTCAGAAGACGGACAAGGAGAATGCCGAGATAAAGGATAGGATGAGTAAAGGAAAGGCCAAAGGATTTCGTGAGGATGAGCATGATACCTTATGGTTTGAGGACCGCGTATATGTGCCCAATGATCAGGAGATCATGAAGTTGATTCTGCAAGAGGACCATGATTTGCCATATTCGATTCACCCAGGAAATACCAAGATGTATCTGGATTTGAAGGACAGTTTATGGTGGACCGGTGTGAAGAAGGATATTGCGGAGTATGTAGCAGTTTGTGATGTATGTCAGAGAGTAAAGGCAGAACATCAGAAGCCAGCAGGATTGCTACAGCCATTGCCTATACCCGAATGGAAGTGGGATAAACTAGGCATGGATTTTATCAGTGGATTTCCCAGGACTCGTTCAGGCTATGACTCAATATGGGTTGTAGTCGATCGTTTGACGAAAGTAGCTCATTTGATCCCAGTGAAGACCACTTACACCAGTGCTAAGTTGGCAAAGATATATATGACCAGGATCGTATGTCTGCATGGAGTTCCGAGGACCATTGTATCAGATAGAGGAACCCAGTTTACTTCAAAATTTTGGAATCAATTGCATGAAACTTTGGGAACCAAAGCTAGAGTTCAATCTGACATTTCACCCATGAGCAGATGGACAGACTAAGAGAGTAAATCAGATTCTAGAGGACATGTTGAGAGCTTGTGCACTAGACTATGGATCTAGTTGGGATGAAAATTTTCCATATGCAGAGTTCTCATATAACAACAATTATTAAGCTAGTTTGAAGATGGCCCCTTTCGAAGCACTGTACGGAAGGAGGTGCAGAACACCGTTGTTGTGGGACAAAGTTGGAGACCGACAATTGTTTGGACCAGATTTGATTAAAGAGTCTGAAGAGAAGGTTAAGCTGATTCGCGATAGGCTCAAGGTAGCCCAATCCAGGCAGAAGAGTTATGCGGATTCTAAACGCAAGGACATAGTTTACGAAGTTGGAGACAGAGTGTATCTTCGTGTATCCCCACTTCGAGGAGTGAAGCGCTTTGGAGTTAAGGGAAAGTTAGCGCCACATTTTGTGGGACCATACAGAGTTTGGAATGTATGGTGGAAGTTGCTTACAAATTGGAATTACCCAAAGGATTGTCGGGAGTTCACGATGTGTTCCACATTTCTCAATTAAAGAAGTGCCACGCGGAGATGGCTGATATTCCTCTGAGAGATACAATGCCGCTTGAAGCGATACGGTTGGATAGTGAATTGACATATGAGGAGAAACCAGTCAAGATACTCGAGTTTGCCAGCCGAGTTATGCACAACAAGGTTATCAAGTTTTGCAAGGTTCAGTGGAGTCACCATACCAAGGATGAAGCCACTTGGGAACGAGAGGAAGACTTACGGAAGGATCACTCTCACCTATTTTCTAGCTAACCCGAATCTCGAGGGTGAGATTCACCTTAAGGGGGGTAGGTTTGTAACATCCCACATTTTCAATTTGGAATGTTATGCATTAGATCATCATTGCATATCATATTTTATTGCATTTTTGGTTGATCCTAGAAATTCTACGCAACTCAAGGACCTACGTAGAGAGTTGGGGATTTCGTTATTTTTGTATTTGAGTTTTTCTCGAATTATGAAAAAAGGATCGTATGGTTTTATTTATATTTCTCTGAAATATTTCTTTTATTAAAAATAAAAGAGAGAGGATAAAATGACTTCCTCAAAATAAAGAAATATCAGAGATTTAATATTAAAATCAAATAATATTTTTATTCGGAGTTTCATCGCTATTTTAATTGAATTAGGAAAAATATGCGTTTTTCAAAATTGCATTTTAGGCCCAAATAAATGTTCAACTTGTCCGGCTTATTTTTAGAGGACGGGGAAAATTTATTTCGGGATTTTTGGTGTCCAGTTCGTATTTCTTTTCTTTCTTTTTCTGCAGTTCCAAATTATTTAAAAAAAAGTCAACCGACTTAGGGCCGTATTCGGCCAGGACTCTCTCGGGCCGGCCTTTAAAGCCCGAGACCCAGAGCCCCGAGCCGCCGCCAGCCCACCCAAAAACCTAGCCGCCGCCGCCCTTCGCGCCGCCGCCCGATCCAGGGATGACACTTATACACAAAGATCAGACTGTTTGAGGTCTGGTCGCTACAAGCATACTGCGAGAGAAGTGCAGAGAATCCGTGGAAAGGATCGCTGGAAACCGTTATCCCTTGGAGGGCTGAATCGGAGTTCGGAGCAAAAAGTAATAAAGGGCTGAAGTGGAAGGACCTCTCTATAAATAATTTTTTTACTTCTGGGTCTACGAAAAGGAAAAATGGCACTGTTGATCCTGGGCTGCCTTGGGCCGGAAGTGCGGCGGCTGCTGCTGCTACTGGGCGCCAGCCAGGCCGCTGCTGCTGTTGGGCCGGCCCACCCACTCCGCTGCTTTTAAAGAACAGAGGGAGGGAGGGGATGCTGACAAGGGGGCCCCACTGGCAGGGCCGTCTCCATCCTTGCGCCCGCTCGCAAGATAAAGGAGGCAGCGCGTGCCGACGCTCGCCCGGATAGCTCCGGCCCACCCCGGTGGAGCTCGGACCACAGGCGGAGTCAGGAGGGAGCACCGCATCCGAAGGGGTACAAGGCGGCTGCCGGGAAGCACCGAGCCGGGCGAGGCATCGGCCGCGGTGGACAGCAGCTACGGGCGTCGGTGGCTCATGGCCAGAAGGCACCGGAGGAAGGGTGCGGGTGCGGGAAGGCTCGTCGGGACACGAGGAAGCTATTGGTGGTGGAAAGAGGAGAAGAGGGACCCGAGCTCGCCGAAATTTAGGCGAGGCCGAACTGCGGCCGTGCCGGCAATGGGCGGCGACGAGGGCCTCCAGCAACAACTAGACAGGTCGGAGAGGGCACTGGGAGAGAGGCGGGAGGTTGAGGGGCTAGGGAGGCTCGGGCCGTGGCTTATATAGCCGGCCGGAACGAGCAGATAGGCTCGGCCGTTGTGGCGGCGTTATTGCCGCACTGGAGCCCGGGGAAGATGTGGCTGGACGCTTGCGAGCTTCGGGGGGCTTCGCGTGGAGTGGAGAGACCTCGGGCGCGCTCGAGAGGGATCAGGGAGGAAAAATGATGACGTTCACGGGCGGCACAGTGCTGCGGCGCCTACTGCCGTGGCGCAAGGAGGAAGGGATAGGAGGGGGAAGCTGCTGGAGGGGGTCGGTGTGGACGTCGTAGAGCCACTAGACATGCCCGGACAAGCGAAGGCTGACCGAAGGTGACCGAACGGGGCTGACAAAGTGTAGAGCGCCATTTTGGCATGCTCTCTGTGTGGTCACTCCGGGCACTGCGTGTCCAGGCTACCCATGAGCTGTCAGACCTTGTCCAACAGGTGTATCACTGCTCATATAGATAAGATATGGCTTGGGATAGACCAGGAAGGGTCTGGGTTGATCGAGGGACTCCAAAATAGTTTTTGGATAAGATCTTGCAGTAGTTACTGAGATGAAATGGCTTGGTAAATGGGACTGGTATGTTTTCAAGTTGAAATGTGGTAGGAAGGAGTAGATGCTGGAAAATTTTGAAGGCATTTGGACCTCATATGCCTATACTTCCTTTGTAAGGCCAAAGTTGGTCCAGAAATTAGAATTTGATTGTGGGATCAGATGGCTAGATGGATTTGGCTCAAATTTGGTGGAGAGTGATGATTTGAATATATGAAGGTACTGGAAAAGTTTCAGCTCATTTGGAACTGCCAAGGTGGTACTTCCTTCACAGAGGTTCCAAATGGACAGAAACTTAGGAAAATTGTTGGGGAATGTCTGATTTCGGGTTCCGGCAGACCCTCTTGATTCAAACACTGGGGTGCGCGTGGAGATCTCGCCCTCTACCTACCTGTACCTCGCCACCTCGCTGGGATCTAAACTCTGAAAGGAACAACACAAGAGACACAAGGTTTATACTAGTTCGGGCCACCATTGTGGTGTAATACCCTACTCTAGTTTGTGGTGTGGTGGATTGCCTCTTGGGCTGGTGATGAACAATACAAGGAAGAACAGCCTCGCGAGGGTCTATTCTTGGCTGGTGCGATGAACTGCTAGGGGGAGTTCAGTCGCTTTCTCTCTCTCTCTCTATGCGATCTCCAAGATTTCTAGATGCCTCTACCCTATGGGTGGCTAGTCCTATTTATAGGCAAGGGCCCTGGGCCTCTTCCCAAATATCGAGCGGGAAGGGCGCCAACAATTGGCCATTTTGAAGAGGAACATCTAGTACACTTATCCTGACTAAAGTTGGTCCTCGCCTGTCAAAGGCTCTAGTGGTGACGCTGGCTTGGGCTCCACGATGACTTCCTTCCTGCCGTTGCGACGGTCTTGGTCTTGTTGCACCGAAATGGATGCCTTTGCTTGATACCCTTGCCTGCGCTTGCTCCCTTTGCACCAAAGAGGAAAGGAGGACACCGCGCGGGCTGGTGCCCGACTGGCGCCCTTGGTCGTCATGGCTTGCGTCATGGGCACCTCATGAGGTACCCCGCCTTGATCTCTCCGCCTCCTCGCGAGCCAGCCTGACGAGGCCGTGCCTGAGGAAGCTCCCCGTCGTCCGCCCCACGAGGCTTGGCCCCTCGCGAGGGTCTTGAGCTTGTGCTGATGGAGATGGGCCTTGATGGGCCACCCCTTGAGCCACGCCGCAGGCCGCAGGCAGGCAAGTCTGGGTACCCCCGTTCCCGGAACACCGACATGGAAGAATGGATGGATGGATTGAGATGGTTTTGGTTTCCATGAGTGATTTGTTAATGCTAATCACCATGAAAAATTTCAGCTCAAATAGATCAAGGGTTCAAGCACTTCCTTTGCACACTGGAAATCTGGACAGAATTTGCAAATGGATGTTGTGCTCAAACTTTGAACAATGGAACTTGGGTTCTTAATGGAAATGGTGAAGATATGGATAGGAGAAGCTCCACAATTTATTTGGGATTTTCCCCTGGCTACCAAAATGGTAGTTCCTTTAGAAAGGGCCCAAAATGCAATATTGGCTTCAAATAAGAAAATGCAATTTCCCCAATTTAATTATGGCCAATATTTTTGTGAGAGCTCAATATGATCACAAAGAATATCTCCACAAGTTTTCATCAACTTTGGAGATGGACAAGCATTTTCCTTGATTTAATACCTTTAACTGGTATAAGAAAGGATTTAATTATAAATGAAAAATATTGCAAATGAGTTGGCAATATTTTTGCATATCCAGGGTCTCCAAAGATAGGGTGACCACTGGGAGAAGTTTGGGAGTCAGCAGATCATAGGAAATTGGGGTTCCTTTGTAATAGAAGAGATTAGGGTTTCCCTTCAGGCAACTCGGAAGGTAGGGTTTCGATGGCAAGGTTCTGAGAATATACCTTGGGTGGCAAGGTTGGACTGGAGATAATTCTCTGGTTGGATAGGAAAGGTGGGACTAAATGACCATCTTCATATACCTAGGAGCTAGAGAAAATCCAATAACACCGAGAAAAATACGGGAGTCAAATCCCGCGAAAGAAAAAACAGGAGCGAAAACCAGGGTGTTACAAACCTAGCCTTAAGAAAATCTCTTCCTCGAGATTACCGGGCTTACCTCCCCGGGAATAGGGACTTACCAGTGTGCGAATTGGATCCATCATTTGTCTTGTCTTCGTTGGGTTCACTGACCTTTTAGTTGCCTCTTCTGATGGACCATGTGTTTTTTTCACACAGCTTCCTTGATTCCTTCTCTTTCCTGTCAGATGTACCTTTGTCCTGGTAGTGGTGTTGCTGGGTGGGGTAGCGGGTAATACCAACAGATAGCTTGATTTACATGGCCTGGAAGTGACTTCTCTGGGTTTTATTGCGATGCTTCGTACTAACTATTACGGGCAAGACATCATTTCCTTGTACCAGGCTCACGTGCTCGTATGGTCATCAGTGATGTAACGCCCCAGATTTGATGCACCAGGTGTCTGCCAGTTTTTCGCCGTCGTTGCCATGTCATGTGCTTGCGTGTCTCTCTTTGCCATGTCATCATCTGCATTTTTATCATGTCGTCATGTGCATTTCATTTTGCATATGTGTTCGTCTCATGCATCCGAGCATTTTCCCCGTTGTCCGTTTTGCAATCCGGCACTCCTATGTCTCCCGGCGCTCCCTTTTACCTCTTTTCATGTGCGGGTGTTAAACGGTCTCGGAATGGACCGAGGTTTGTCAAGCGGCCTTGGTATACCACCGGTGAACCGCTGTCAAGTTCGTGCCATTTGGAGGTCGTTTGGTACTCCAACAGTTAACCGGTAAATCAGTAAACCCCTCTTTCTCTTTGCAGCCCAACACCCTTCCAAAGTGGCCCAAAACCCAGCAAACTCCCCTCCATGCTCTCGGTCGTTCGATCAAGATCGCGTGGCCGAAAACCGCACCTCATTTGGAGTCTCCTAGCTCCCTCTACCTATAAATATGTGTCTCCTCCAAATTTCGGTCTAACCCTAGCTTCTTCCTCCTCCCGCCGACGGACACGTCCCACCGCCGCCGGACATGTCCACGGACACCTCACCCGACCAATCATGGGCGCCACGTCATCGCCGCCGCCGTCTCAGCCAACCAAGCGCGCGCCACCTCACCGCCTCCTCTCTCCTCCAGCCGCGCCCGCCTGCGGCCGGCCCGGCCCCATGGGCCAGCCGCCCACCACCCACCAGAGGCGCGCCGCCTAGCTCCGCCGCCGTCGAGCTCCGCCCGCCGAGCTCCGCGGCGCTCACGCCCGAGCCGGCCGCCACCTCCGCCGCTCCTCTCACGGCGCCGCCCGCTTCCCGCCGCCTCCTTGCCGCGCGACCGCTGCCGCCGCGCCGCCGTTTCCAGCGCGGCGCCGCCAAGGAACTTGGCGAGATCCGTTGCCGGATCCATGGTCGTCGCGCCGCCCCGGCGTCCCCGCGCCTCCTCGGGTCGGCCCCATCTCCGGCGAGCCCCTGGCCGGCCCCCTCCTCTCCGTCTCCGGCGATCCCCCTCCTCTCCGGCCGAACTCCGGCGAGATCCGCGAGGTTGACTTTCTCCCCCCCCCCCCTCCGTTTTCTGCTAAGTCCCGTAGTTTTGCCTATTTTGTTGCATTTTCATCGCATCATAACTCTGTCATCGTTGCTCCGTTTTGCGCGTGTAATATGTCAAAATGTTCGACTCGACGAGTACATCATTTCATCTCATTGCATCATTTTCATTTCAGCTCATCTTGATGCCCGAAATGCTGTTGGAAGAGTGCTATGTGATGTTAGTTTCGCTTCTTAACGTAACATGCACTTTTGTCATTTTGCCATGATTGATGTGTGCATCCTATGGTCTTGAGTCCTACATGTGTTTTGTAATATGCCATGCCATCTTTCCAGGGTGTATGCCATGTATTTTTGTGATCATTGTGGTGACTAGCACAAGCATGCAAACTAGGTGTCTGATGTTGCTGATTTCAGCCTGTTTTCTTGATATTTTTATGCCATGTTAACTTGATGCTACCGAGAGATCTATGCATATTTTGAGATACTTCAGTAAGGATGTTTTGTTATACATGTCTTGCTCTATCCATCCATGCCCTTGTTTGCAATTATGGAGTGCCATAGCTTGAGTCAATCGAGCTCTACTTTTGCTATAAAATGTTCCTGGCAGATTGTTTAAATGTTATTCAATTTTGCCAAGGTTGTTGTAGTTGATCCTTGCATGCTATGTTGTTGTTCTTGCCATGTATAGATTCTATGACATGTCTTCTTACTGTTGGTAGCCTTGCCATGCCATGTATTGCTCCGTAGTGAGTGATTCAAGCTCACCAACATGCCTACTTATCGTTGTTCCTGCCATGTATGAATCTGTAATATAACTTGCTATGTTTACATGGGTGCCATCATATTTTCTGATCCTTTTTGGCTCATGGTCAGTAAGGGACTTTTGTTCTATGCTTTGAGTAGATTCATGCCATGCCTTTGTTTGCCATGTTAAGTTCCTGTAGCAGGTTGTTTGATAGCTCTAAACATTGCAACCTGATGTTATTTCTGCTAAAGTCTGAAACTGTTATTATTTGCAATCTTGCCATGTCTTTTTGAGCATGTTCTAGTGATTTCTGGAGATAGCTCAGTGTTCATGTTTTGTAATGCTTTACCTGTACAACATGCCCATGACTTTTGTTATTATGTTGAGGTCCTGTAGCATGTTGTTTTGATGCTTGCAATATGCCTAGTTGCTGTTTTGGACAGATTGTTGTCATGTCTTGTTTCATGTGTATGTGTTGAACCGTTGCTCCGTTTTGAGTGTGCTCTATGTGAAACTTGTTTGATTTTGCATGTAGTTTCATATTATCATGTTGCATCCTTGTTTTGAGGTGTTTGCTTGATGTTTGTATGCATTTTGCATCAATGCCATGTTTAACTTGTTTTGCTCATATCTTCTAGGCCGTAGCTCCGAATCTAATGAACTTTATATGTAACTTGACTAGAATTTCGTGTAGATCATCGTGGTGCATCTTAACTTGCTGTTTAACAACTTGAACATAAGGTTTATTCAGATCTGGAACAATTTCGAAATTTGCATATGAGGACTTACCGGAATTGCTATATGTTGTTCCCGGCCTCATTTAAACTTGCTTTGATGTGTTGCTCTTGTTTGCATCATCTCTTGCCATGAGTAGCCTCATCTAGATTTATCATGCATCATGCTTGGTTGTGCATCATGCCTTGTTCATGTGTGGTGTGTTTACTATGTTGTGTGCTTCTTCTTGTTAGTTCCTGTTTCGTTGCGATCGTGAGGATTCGTTCATCTACGCTTGGTTCGGCTTCATCCGTTCGTCTTCTTCATGGACTCGTTCTTCTTCCTTGCGGGATTTCAGGCAAGATGACCGCTACCCTGGATCTCACTACTATCATTGCGATGCTAGTTGCTTCGTTCTATCGCTATCTGCGCTACCTATCACTTGCTTTGCTCAAGCCTACCTAATTGCCATGTCGCCTCTAACCTTTTGCAACCTTCCTAGCAAACCGTTGTTTGGCTATGTTACCGCTTTGCTCAGCCCTCTTATAGCATTGTTAGTTGCGGTGAAGATGAAGTTTGTTCCTTGTTGGAACATGGAGATGTTGTCCTTGTTGGAACATGTTTACTTGTTGGGATATCACAATATATCTTATTTAATTAATGCATCTATATATTTGGTAAAGGGTGGAAGGCTCGGCCTTATGCCTGTGTTTTGTTCCACTCTTGCCGCCCTAGTTTCCGTCATATCGGTATTATGTTCCCGGATTTTGCGTCCCTAACACGGTCGGGTGATTTATGGGACCCCTTGACATTCGCTTTGAATAAGACTTTTCCAAAGAAGGCCCAACATTGGTTTTACATTTGCCTCACCTAGCCTTTTTTCCCTTGGGAGTCGCGCATCCCGAGGGTCATCTTTATTTACCCCGGGCGGTGCTTGTCTAGCGTTGGTCCAAACTAGAGCACCGTCTGGGACCATCCCTTGGCAACTTGGGTTACGTCGGTACTGTCGCTTAGCTTATCCGGTTGTGGCTCGAGACGAGATCTGCGCGCTACTATCGGGATGTCGACGCCGGAGGTCTTGCTGGTCTTGTTTTATTCTTGTCGGAATGTCTTGTAGCCGGATTCCGAGACCGATCGGGTCTTCCCGGGAGAAGGAATATCCTTCGTTGATCGCGAGAGCTTATCATGGGCTAAGTTGGGACACCCTGCAGGTTTGAACTTTCGAAAGTCGTGCCCGCGGTTATGTGGCGATGGGAATTTGTTAATATCCGGTTGTAGTAAACTTGAAGCAAACTCTTCTAAAATACACCAACCGTAATGCGTAACTGTGAGTGTCTCTTTTCGGGTTGATCGAGAGGAGAACACGGTTTCGGGTTATGTTATGGCGTAAGTAGGAGTTTAGGATCACTTCTTGATCATTACTAGTTGACGACCGTTCCTTTGTTTCTCTCCTCGCTCTCATTTGCGTATGTTAGCCACCATATATGCTTAGCCTGCTGCAACCTCACCACTTTACCCCTTCCTTTCCCTTTAAGCTTTGCTAGTCTTGATACCCATGGTAATGGGATTGCTTTGAGTCCTCGTGGCTCACTGATTTCTACACCACCGATTGCGGTATAGGTTTCACGATGATCATGACGTGAGAGCGATGTTTGCTTGTGTTGGAGTTCTTCTTCCGCTTCTTCTTTGATCGGGGATAGGTTCGGTCGGTCGGCACTGGGCTAGCAGGGTGGATATTGTTTGAGTTTCTGTTTATGTTTCATCCGTAGTCGGATGTGGATCTTGTATTGTGATGTTGATGTATTCTTGTGGCATTGTATGCCTTATGTATGTATCCCCAGCTATTATGTAATGTTGATGTAATGATATCCACCTTGCAAAAGCGTTTCAATATGCGGGTCTATCCTTGGTGGGACCGTCGAGTTCCTTTTGGATAGGGTCGCATATTGGGCGTGACAAGTGACTAGGGGTGGCTTTCTTTTTTCTGTGTCAGAATGCTCAGTCTGGTTGCGGATTCTGTACTAAAATATCCTTTTGTCTTCAGCATTCTGTCTTTGTCCGTACGTGATCCACAATTGAAGGAACAACATGACCGAGCTATTGTTGTTATATCCCCAACTGAAATGTCAGGCATGGTCACAAAGTAATCATAGACAATAATCTCTTATTCCAATGGTGTCATGACGTCTACAAGTGGTTGATGCTGATGTGCTTTGAGCCATTCTATCTGAATGTCTTGTTTCAAACTTTGTCTCTCGTGGAGATGGCTCTGTCATATATAGCCTATGTAGTCCTTGTTATGACAACTGAGCTGAGCATAGTATGGCTATCATCTGGTGTATCCTTCGGATCATTGCCTTTTATCTTGGTTGATGGCCCATATTTAGGATGAGTACGACATGTTGGCTGCATTGTTGTGGCCGTATATGCAGGAGTCTGACGAGGATTGGTAATAATACCTTATATGTGAAGCGGTATCTTGTTGACCGTCATGAAGGTTGTTCATCCATAACTTCTTTGTTCTCGTGGATTCCTTCGATGGACCTGTCATGACTTGCCAACACGGCTCCTTGATTGTTTTCTTAGTTTGTCGGGCTTGTTCTCACAACTTACTCTTGCATATCTCGTGGGGATTGTTGTGCTCAGATTCTTCTTTTCAACATGGGGCCAATTCTTCTCTGAACACAGTCATTCCCGGGTACGACTGGCTCGCTTGAACTGATCCACTGGACTGCATACTCACAATGCATACAGGTGTAGGATAAATCCTTTCATAAACACTCAGTTCTGAGGCAGACGGGTGTCTGTGCTAGTTCGTGCTTCTGACAGAATTGTCGTGGGCATGGGGTGTGTTGAAGAAGGCTAAATTCCTTATGCTCGAAGCTTCTGTCAGGGTAGTGTCCTGCAGAAGGCTGGGTATCGTACCTTAAAAGTTTTTTCCCTCATGTGGCTTGTTGTGGAAGGTCAGGTGCCTTATGCTGGAAGTCTTCCGTGGTAGCACGCTGAAAAAGATTGGAGTGTCGTATCACAGAAGATGTTCTCACCAAGTGGCGTACCGAGGAAGATTGGTAGTCTGGTAACTTGCGGAGCAAGGCAGGGTTTCTTATACCAGAAGCCTTTCACTATGTACGCAGTCAGATTTATGGACGATTCTAACTTCCTTCCAAAGTATCCAGAATTTTTCCCATAGCGGAGCCAAGACTTGGTATAGGCCATACCTTGACTGAAGATATCCTACACACCACTTGTCCTTCTGCTGGTCTGATCATTGTAGCTGTAAAGGTCGCAAGACTGGCGAAGACCTCATCTTGTTAATTAATTCGGAATACCCTTTGTATTCAAACTATGTGTTGTCGATAATAACTGGTTGACGGATAATTCCATTCGGTTCAGCTGAGCTTCCAAGCATGTGAAGTTCTCATTGATTCTGGGCAACCTAGAACCTGTCCATATTCCTTGCAAACCTTGTTCACAGTGCCCGGAAAATTTTGTATTTGCACCGATGAACTCCAAGATATGCTTTAAAATTTGTATCTTCGCACCAGAGTTTGGTTGTTGCTCTTGGCGCCTTCACATTCTCGAAATATGTCTTCGGTGGGTAATAAATGATTCTTGGGTCCATTGAGAAAAGACTCGGTTCACCTCGCTGACTAAAATAATCCTTGTATGGCAGACGGAATACTTCGTCCTTACAGGTGTTCATTCTTGGTAGCTCATCTGGCTGCTCCTTAGGTATGATCTATTCTGAGGTAAACTCTCTCAGGTATGTTCTGGCCTTGGCTATTGCACACAGATTTTGCTTCTAACCCATCCTTTATTCTTGACAGATCCAGTGATAATATTCTGAATATCAGGCAGTTGCCTTGGCTTGACTCTTACTAGATTGGGACTATTGGGTATTATCCAAGTTGCATGCTGATCTTCCTAGGCAGCTCTTGCGGATGGATCCAGTCAGAGCAAAGAAACGGAACCAAAAAAAGAAACAAAAACCGTGAAAACCAAAAAGCAAATAAAGCTCAAATATTTGCGGACCTTACACATGTGGCCGAAGATCCACTAGTATAACTATCCTAGCTCACTCAATGCACCTCTAAGGACTTAGAAGCAAAACCACACAATGCTCCTGGTAGCAATTGGTGTCAAGCTTTTACTACTTCCTTAGGGAACATCAAACTTGACGCACGACCATAGCCAAAGTGGCTTAGTCAATGATCCTAGGGTTGTCAGGGAAAAGATAGAATTTATAGGCGTTTCCCAAAGGAAACTAGAGCTAAGGAGAGAAATGCCATGGTTAGCAAGCAGGGTAAGGATATCAAGTTTACCTAGAGGTTAATGGCTCACGGGTCGTTGTCGGGTGCGAGCATTTCACACCGGAGGCAAAGGCCACAAGAGTTGAGGTTTGATGGAGCCAAAAACCTATGGGGTTGCCTCATGCTCAATAGTAGCCATGCCAGTTGGCAAAGATGGCTGAAATCCATTTGGGCTTTCTATTAATCCCAAGACAATGAAGTCCCGACTAGGGTAGCCTATGGTTAGCATGGCTGCTCTGATACCATCCATTGTGGCGCCCCACCTGATTACCGTTGTAACTAGACGGTCGCCACGCATGCCAGCCCAGGAAATCACTCTGGCATGCGCGTTTACAACAAGTATCATGAACACATGCATTTCTATTAATGGATATATAAGGCTTACAGGATAGTTACAAAGGTGGTGGCAGCGGAAAAGCTCTATCAAGGGCAGCATGGTCTTGGTGCGGCTCCAATCCACAGGGATCTGACTGGGTTACTCTTCTAGCTCACGAATGCTCCGGATCCTCGATGATGGATCCTTATGTGAACCTGGCCACATTAAAGGCTTCTGAGTACTTTTGAATGTACTCGCAAGCAAACCAAACTAATATATACACCAAGCAAAGAAATCCATGGCATTCAATCATGCATTAGTTATTAGAGCAATATTAATTATCATGACATGGCATAATAGCTAGCAATATTGATTATCATGCCATAGCAGGGTTATCTAGCAAGATAACTACTGAAGTAAATGTGGTAAGGTAGCGCATATTAGGTAAATATTCCATACTCCGAACATTCTTATAACCCAGTCTGAATCTGATCCAAATCCAATCCAAATCATGTGGTCGTCCGACCACTCATCTCATAGCCATCACATGGCTAACATATCATATTCCTGACATCATCTGATGTCTATGCATTTGCACTACAATTCTGACAAACTTACTCTCTTCTGGGTTGCCTTAGAACCCTCAGAATACTCACGACCCGCTCAGTACTTCAGGGCATAAGACGAGTTCTTCCATCATTATTATATTACGGTTATGGTTGACCACCTAGTGAGGTCTGGACGGACTGTCCAATACCATGGACGCGGCTATTTGAATAGATGCTTACACTCTGCAGAGGTTGCGCACTTTACCCACACCATGGAGCACCTGACCTTGTGATCCCATTCGGGTGGACCAGGGTTGCTCCAACAAACCTGCCTAACCCGTGACTCTCCCATCGTACCACAGGCAATCATCCTCCCCCGGAGTCAAGCCCTGGGTGGCCCCTGTGTCACCTCGTGACACCTGCCATCGTCGTGGCCAACTAAACTGTCCCAAATGGGGACACCGGCAAATTACTCAAGTGGGCTCACAAGGTTATCGTCGCCCACCAGGCCAAGGTAGCACGCACGCACAACCTTACCTAGTTGGTGGTACCAATAAAAGAGCACGCAATCAGACCAAGTCTCGGCCGTCGCATATCGGCAAATGTGGCTGTATGGATAAGTCCGGATAGGTGACTCTGGATCAACTGACTAGGTTTAGTTTTAGCAAGTACTTAGCAAGCATGGCTGTCTATCACAACAAGTTGAGGTGGCCGCAAATATGCATTTTCAGCAAATTAATGCAAGTAATGTAAATTGCAAGTGTAGTCTAACAAAAGTTCAATTATTTATATCATAGGCATAATCATTAATTAAACACGCAAGAATAACACAGAGCAATGCTTTAGGGCATGTATCAGATGGTCGGCTTGCTTGGAGGTCGAAGAATACACAGGGAGAAGTGTGGAGAATACGCGGAAAGGATCGCCGGAAACCGTTCTCCCTCGGAAGGCTGAATCGGAGTTGGGAGCGAAAAGTTATAAATGGCTGAAGTGGAAGGACCTCTCTATAAATAAATATTTACTTCTGGGTCCCTAGCTGCTTTTTCTGCGAAAAGGAAAAATGGCACTATTGATCCTCGGCTTCCTCGGGCCGGAAGTACGGCGGCTGCTGCTGCTACTGGGTGCCAGCTAGGCCGCTGCTGCTGGGCTGGCACGCCCGCTCCGCTGCTTTCAAAAACCGGAGGGAGGGAGGGGATGTTGACGAGGGGGCCTGCTGGTAGGTCCGTCTCCATCCTCGCACCCGCTCGCAAGACAGAGGAGGCGGCACGTGCCAGCGCTCGCCTGGACAGGTCCGGCCCTCCCCGGTGGAGCTCGAACCACCGGCAGAGTCAGGAGGGAGCACCGCATCCAATGGCATACAAGGCGGCTGCTGGGACGCACCGAGCCGGGCGAGGCATCGGCCGCGGCGGACGGCAGCTACGGGCGCCGGTGGCTCATGGCCAGAACCCACCGGAGGAAGGGTGCGGGTGCGGGAAGGCTCGCCGGGACACGATGAAGCTATTGGTGGTGGAAAGAGGAGGAGAGGGACCCGAGCTCGCCGAAATTTAGGCGACGCCGAACTGCGGCCGTGCCGGCAATGGGCAGCGAGGAGGGCCTCCAGCGACGACTCGACAGGTCGGGGAGGGCACTGGGAGAGAGGGGGGAGGTTGAGGGGCTCGAGAGGCTCGGGTCGCGGCTTATATAGCCGGCCGGAATGAGCGGATAAGCTTGGCCGTCGTGGCGGCGTTATTGCCGCACTAGAGCCCGGGGAAGACATGGCTGGACGCTTGCGAGCTTTGGGGGGCTTCACATGGAGTGGAGAGACCTCGGACGCGCTCGAGAGGGCTCGGGGAGGAAAACGACGACGTTCACGGGCGGCACAGTGCCGCGGCGCCTACTGCCGTGGCGCGAGGAGGAAGGGATAGGAGGGGGAAGCTGCTGGAGGGGGGTCGGTGTGGACGTCGCAGAGCCACCGGACATGCCCGGACAAGCGAAGGCAGTCCAGAGGTGACCGAATGGGTCTGACAAAGTGCAGAGCACCATTTTGGCACGCTTTCTGTGTGGTCACCCCGGGCACCGCGTGTCCAGGCTGCCCATGAGCTGTCACACCATGTCTAACAGGTGTATCACTGCTCATATAGATAAGATATGGCACTGGATAGACCAGGAAGGGTCTGGGTTGATCGAGGGAGTCCAAAACAGTTTCTGGATAAGATCTTGCAGTAGTTACTGAGATGAAATGGCTTGGTAAATGGGACTGGTATGTTGTCAAGTTGAAATGTGGTAGTAAGGAGTAGATGCTGGAAAATTTTGAAGGCATTTGGACCTCATATGCCTATAGTTCCTTTGTAAGGCCAAAGTTGGTCCAGAAATTAGAATTTGATGCTGGGATCAAATGGCTAGCTGGATTTGGCTCAAATTTGGTGGAGAGTGATGATTTGAATATATGAAGGTACTGGAAAAGTTTCAGCTCATTTGGAACTGCCAAGGTGGTACTTCCTTCACAGAGGTTCCAAATGGACAGAAACTTAGGAAAATTGTTGGGGAAGAATGGATGGATGGATTGAGATGGTTTTTGGTTTCCATGAGTGATTTGTCAATGTTAATCGCCATGAAAAATTTCAGCTCAAATAGATCATGGGTTCAAGCACTTCCTTTGCACACTGGAAATCTAGACAGAATTTGCAAATGGATGCTGTGCTCAAACTTTGAACTATGGAACTTGGGTTCTTGATGGAAATGGTGAAGATATGGATAGGAGAAGCTCCACAATTTATTTGGGATTTTCCCCTAGCTACCAAAATGGTAGTTCCTTTAGAAAGGGCCCAAAATGCAATATTGGCTTTAAATAGGAAAATGCAATTTCCCCTATTTAATTATGGCCAATATTTTTGTGAGAGCTCAATATGATCACAAATAATATCTCCACAAGTTTTCATCAACTTTGGAGATGGATAGGCATTTTCGTGGATCTAATCCCTTTAACTGGCAGAAAAAAGGAATTAATTATAAATGAAAAATATTGCAAATGACTTTTTTTTGCATATCCAGGGTTTGCAAAGATAGGGTGACCAGTGGGAGAAGTTTGGGAGTCAACGGATCAAAGGAAATTGGGGTTCCTTTGTAACGGAAGAGATTAGGGTTTCCCTTCTGGCAACTCGGAAGGTAGGGTTTTGATGGCAAAGTTCTAAGAATATACCTTTCGTGGCAAGGTTGGACTGGAGAGAATTCTCTGGTTGGATAGGAAAGTCAAGTACCCAGGAGCTAGAGAAAATCCAATAACACCGAGAAAAAGACGGGAGTCAAATCCCGCGAAAGACAAAAAGAGGAGCTAAAACTAGGGAGTTACAAACCTACCCCACTTAAGAAAATCTCGTCCTCGAGATTTCCGGGCTTACCTCCCAGGGAAGAGGGACTTACCTGCGTGCGACTTGGATCCATCATTTGTCTTGTCTTTGTTGGGTTCACTGACCTTTTAGCTGCCTCTTTTGATGGACCATGTGTTTTGTTTCACACAGCTTCCTTGATTCCTTCTCTTTCCTGTCAGGTGTACCTTTGTCCCGGCAATGGTGTTGCTGGGTGGGTAGCGGGTAATACCAACATACAACTTGATTTACTTGGCCTGGAAGTGACTACTTCGGGTTTTATTGCAATTCTTCATACCCTGACTGTTACGGGCAAGACATCATTTCCTTGTACCAGGCTCACGTGCTAGTATGGTCTTGAGTGACTAGGGGTGGCTTTCTTTTTGTTGTGTCAGAATGCTCAGTCTGGTTGTGGATTCCGTACTGACATTTCCTTTTGTCTTCAGCATTCTGACTTTGTCCTTAGGTGATCCACAATTGAAGGAACAACACGACCGAGCTATTGCTGTTATATCCCCAACTGAAATGTCAAGCATGATCACAAAGTAATCATTGACAATAATCTCTTATTCCAATGATGTCATGACGTCTACGAGCGGTTGATGATGATGTGCTTTGAGCCATTCTATCTGAATGTCTTGTTTCAAACTCTATCTCTCATGGAGATGGCTTTGTCATATATAGCCTCCATAGTCCTTGTTAGTACAACTGAGCTGAGCATAGTATGGATATCATCTGGTGTATCCTTCAGATCATAGCCTTTTATCTTGGTTGATGGCCCATATTTAGGATGAGTATGACATGCTGGCTGCACTGTTGTGGCCATATATGCAGGATTCTGATGAGGATTTGTAATAATACCTTACATGTAAAGTGGTATCTTGTTGACCGTCACGGAGGTTGTTCGTCCACAACTTCTTTGTTCTTGTGCATTCCTTTGATAGACATGCCATGACCTGCCAACATGGCTCCTTGATAGTTTTCTTAGTCTGTCAGGCTTGTTCTCACAACTTACTCTTGCATATCTCGTAGGGATTGCTGTGCTCAGATTCTTGTTTTCAACATGGGGCCAATTTTCTCTGAACATAGTCATTCCCGGAATGAGTGGCTCGCATGAACTAATCCACTGGACTACATGCTCACAACATACACAGTTGTAGTATAAATCCTTACATAACCACTGAGTTCTGAGGCGGACGGGTGTCTGGGCTAGTTCGTGCTTCTGACAGAATTTTCATGGGCACGGGGTGTGTTGAAGAAGGTTAAATTCCATATGCTCGAAGCTTCTGTCAGGGTAGTGAGCTGCAGAAGGCTGGGTATCATACCTTAAAAAAAATTCCCTCATGTGGTTTGCTGTGGAAAGTCAGGTGCCTTATGCTGGAAGTCTTCTGTGGTAGCACACTGAAAAAGATTGGAGTGTTGTATCACAGAAGATTTTCTCACCAAGTGGCGTACCGAGGAATATTGGCCGTCTGGTAACTTGCGGAGGAAGGCTGGGTTTCTTATACCAGAAGCCTTTCACTGTGTATGCTGTCAGATTTAAGGCCGATTCTGACTTCCTTCCGAAGTACCCGGAATTTTTCCCATAGCGGAGCCAAGACTTGGTATAGGCCATACTTTGACTGAAGATATTCCGCACACCACTTGTCCTTCTGCTAGTCTGATCATTGTTGCTGTAAAGGTTGCAAGACTGGCGTAAACCTCATGTTGTTAATTAATTCGGAATACCCTTTGTATTCAAACTAAGTGTTGCCGATAATAAGCGGTTGACGGATAATTCCATTCGGTTCAGCTGAGCTTCCAAGCATGTGAAGTTCTCATTGATTCTGGGCAACCACGAACCTATCCATATTGCTTGCAAACCTTGTTCATAGTGCCTGGAAAATTTTGTATTTGCACTGATGAACTCCAAGACATGCTTTAAAATTTGTATCTTCGCACCAGAGTTTTGTTGTTGCTCTTGGCGCCTTCACATTCTCGAAATATGTCTTCGGTGGGTAATAAATGATTCTTCGGTCCATTGAGAAAAGACTCGGTTCACCTCGCTGACTGAAATAATCCTTGTATCACGGACGGAATACTTTGGCCTTACTGGTGTTCATTCTTGGTAGCTCATGTGACTGCTCCTTAGGTATGATCTATTCTGAGGCAAACTCTCTCAGGTATGTTCTGGCCGTGGCTGTTGCACACAAATTTTGCTTCAACCCATCCTTTATTCTTAACAGATACAGTGATAATATTCTGAATATCAGGAAGTTGCCTTGGCTTGACTCTTACTAGATTGGGAATATTGGGTATTATCCAAGTTGCATGCTGATCTTCCTAGGCAGCTCTTGCGGATGGATCCAGTCGGAGCAAAGAAACGGAACCGACAAAATAAAGAAAAACCGCGAAAACCAAAAAGCAAATAAAGCTCAAATATTTGCGGACCTTACACATGTGGCCAAAGATCCACTAGTATAACTAGCCTAGCGCACTCGATGCACCTCTAAGGACTTAGAAGCAAAACCACACAATGCTCTTGGTAGCAATTGGTGTCAAGCTTCTATTACTTCCTTAGGGAACATCAAACTTGACGCACGACCATAGCCAAAGTGGCTTAGTCAACGATCCTAGGGTTGTCAGGGAAAAGATAGAATTTATAGGTGTTTCCCAAAGGAAACTAGAGTTAAGGAGAGAAATGCCATGGTTAGCAAGCAGGGTAAGGATATCTAGTTTACCTAGATGTTAAGGGCTCACGGGTCATTTTCGGGTGCGAGCATTTCACACCGGAGGCAAAGGCCACGAGAGTTGAGGTCTGGTGGAGCCAAAAACCTATGGGGTTGCCTTATGATCAATAGTAGCCATGCCAGTTCGCAAAGATGGCTGAAATCCATCTGGGCTTTCTACTAATCACAAGACAATGAAGTCTGACTAGGGTAACCTATGCTTAGCATGGCTGCTCTTATACCATCCGTTGTGGCGCCCCGCCTGATTACCACTTTAGCCAGACGGTCGCCACGCATGCCAGCCCAGGAAATCACTGTAGCATGCGTGTTTACAACAAGTATTATGAACACATGCATTTCTATTAATGGATATATAAGTCTCACATGATAGTTACAAATGTGGTGGCAGCGGAAAAGCTCTATCTAGGCCAGCATGGTCTTGGTGCGGCTCCAATCCATGGGGATCTGACTCGGTTACTCTTCTAGCTCGCGAACGCTCCGGCTCCTCGACGATGGATCCTTATGTGAACCTGTCCATATTAAAGGCCGCTGAGTACTTTTGAATGTACTCGCAAGCAAACCAAACTAACATATACACCAAGCAAAGCAATCCATGGCATTCAAGCATGCATTAGTTATTAGAGAAATATAATTATCATGACATGGCATAACTAGCTAGCAATATTGATTATCATGCCATAGCAGGGTTATCTAGCAAGATAACTACTGAAGTAAATGTACTAAGGTAGCGCATATTAGGTAAATATTCCATACTCCGGACATTCTTATGATCCAATCTAAATCTGATCTAAATCCAATCCAAATCATGTGGTCGTCCGACCACTCATCTTATAGCCATCCCATGGCTAACATATCATATTCCTGACATTATCTGTTATCTCTGCATTTGCACTACAAGTCTGACAAACTTACTCTGTTCCAGGTTGCCTTACAACCCTCAGAATACTCACGATCTGCTGAGTACTTCAGGGCGTAAGGAGGGTTCTTCCATCATTATTACTTAACTATTATGGTTGACCACCTAGTGAGGTCTAAACGGACTATACAATACCATGGACATGACTATTCAAACAGATTCTTACACTCTGCAAAGGTTGCGCACTTTGCCCACACCATGGAGCACCTGACCTCGTGATGCCATTCGGGTGGACCAGGGTTGCTCCAACGAGACCTGCCTAACCCGTGACTCTCCCATCGTACCACCGGCAATCATCCTTCCCCGGAGTCAATCCATGGGTGGCCCCTGTGTCACCTCGTGACACCTGCCACCGTCGTGTCCAACTAAACTGTCCCAAACGGGGACACCGGCAAATAATTCAACTTGGCTCACAAGGTTATCGTCGCCCACCGGGCCAGGGTAGCACACACACATAACCTTCCCTAGTTGGTGGTACCGATAAAAGAGCACGCGATCAGACCAAGTCAAGGTCGTCCCATACTGAAAAATGTGGTTGCGCGGATAAGTCCGGACAGGTGACTCTGGATCAACCGGCTAGGATTAGTTTTAGCAAGAACTTAGCAAGCATGGTTGTCTATCACAACAAGTTGAGATGGCAGAAACTATGCATTTTTAGCAAACTAATACAAGTAATGTAAACAGTAAGTGCAGTCTAACAAAATTTTAATTATTTCTATCACATGCATGATCATTAATTAAACACGCAAGAATAACACAGAGCAATGCTTTAGGGCATGTATCTGATGGTCGGCTTGCCTGGGGGTCGAAGAATACTCGGGAAGAAGTGCGGAGAGTCCACGAAAAGGATCGCCAGAAACGGTTCTCCCTCGAAGGGCTGAATCGGAGTTGGGAGCGAAAAGTTATAAAGGGTTGAAGTGGAAGGACCTCTCTGTAAATAAATATATACTTCCGGGTCCTTGGCTGCTTTTTCTGCATAAAGGAAAAATGGCACTGTTGATCCTGGGCTGCCTCGGGCCGGAGGTGCGGCGACTCTTCTTGCTCTTGGGCGCCACCAGCCAGCAGTGCAGTCTTCTTGGGCAGCCCACCCACTCCGCTTCTTTTAAAAGAATAGAGGAAGGGAGGGGACGCTGATCAGGGGGGCCCGCTGGCAGGGTTGTCTCCCTCCTTGTGCCTGCCCGCATGACAGAGGAGGTGGCGCGCGCCGGCGCTTGCCTGGACAGCTCCGGCCCTCCCTAGTGGAGCTCGGGCCACCGGCAGAGTCAGGAGGGAGTGCCGCATCTGACGTGGTACGAGGCAGCTACCGGGAAGCACCGAGCCGGGCGAGGCATCGGCCGCGGCGAACGACAGCTACAGGCGTCGGTCGCTCATGGCCAGAAGCCACCGGAGGAAGGGTGCGGGTGCGGGAAGGCTCGTCGGGACACGGTGAAGCTAATGGTGGTGGAAAGAGGAGGAGAGGGACCCGGGCTCGCCGGAATTTAGGTGAGGCCGAGCTGCGGCCGTGGCAGCAATGGGCGGCGAGGAGGGCCTCCGGCTACGACTAGAGAGGTTTGGGAGGGTGTCGGTGTCAAAACCGGCGGATCTCGGGTAGGGGGTCCCGAACTGTGCGTCTAGGCGGATGGTAACAGGAGACAAGGGACACGATGTTTTTACCCAGGTTCGGGCCCTCTCGATGGAGGTAATACCCTACTCCTTCTTGATTAATATTGATGATATGGGTAGTACAAGAGTAGATCTACCACGAGATCAAGGAGGCTAAACCTAGAAGCTAGCCTATTGTATGATTGTTGTTAGTCCTCACGGACTAAAACCCTCCGGTTTATATAGACACGGATAGGTTAGGGTTACACAAAGTCGGTTACAATGGTAGGAGATCTACATATCCGTATCGCCAAGCTTGCCTTCCGCCAAGGAAAGTCCCATCCGGACACGGGGCGAAGTCTTCAATCTTGTATCTTCATAGTCCGAGTCCGCCAGCGGTAAGAGTTCGGCTATCTGGACACCCCTAGTCAGGACTCCTCGGTAGCCCCGAACCAGGCTTCAATGGCGATGAGTCCGGTAGCGTTGATTGTCTTGACATTGCGGTAGGTTCTTCTCCAAATTCCATATACTTGTCGAATAGTGTCCGGCTTCTGATAAATGCTGCGCTCCTCGGCTTCTGCGCCCAATAATGGCCATCTTCCACGTGTTTGAATGAATGTGAAAAGCCATGGTATTTTTAAAATTACCCCTAGCCGCGCAAATGAGCCGCTTATAAAAGGGGCAAGGATCTAGATCTGAGTCACACCATTCCCCCTTTGCGAGCTTTCATCGGAGCGCCTCTGACCAAAGCCCATTCCATCATGGACAGTCGACGCGGCTCCTCTTCTCGCGCACCCAGCCCTCAGCCAGGAAATTGGGAGAGATGCTCAGTCCCGCATAGCAAGCTAGTTATACTCCAAGCCAAGGGACTTCTCCCTTCGGCCTTCATGGTTCCGGTTCGAGACGGACTTGCCACCTACAAGGGCGGAAAGCAAGCGGAGAGTGTCCCCGATCCCTCTAAAGGAGAGCGGGTGTGCTTCATCTCTTATCTAGTAAGAGGACTCGGATTTCCAGTCCATCCGTTTCTCCGGGGCCTCTTGGAGTTCTACAGCCTCCAACTGCACCATCTTACTCCTGCCTCCATCTTGCACATCGCGGGATTCGTGGCCCTTTGCGAACTATTCTTGGGCGTCGAGGCTCATTTCGGGCTGTGGAAGAGAATATTCTGCCTAGTACACCGCTCTCATGAGGGGTTAATATATCAAGTGGGTGGAGCCGAGCTATGGCGCATCGCCGGGACCGGATACCTATCCGGAACCCCAAAGAAGGCGTCCGAAGACTGGCCTTGAATGGTTTTACATGGAGGATGTCCGCTGCGGATCCTGTTCGGATCGGCCTTCCGGAGTTTAGCAATGCTCCTCAAGAAGCGCCTAAGTTGGCGCCCTCGGAGCCCGGAGAGAAGATGACCGGGACGTCCGTTATTTGATGAGCGAATAAGGTTCTTGGCTCATGCGGATTGACCATGACAGGAGTCATGGCAATCTCCATTATGAGGGGAGTGCAGCCGCGCATGTCTGAGGCCACCCATGTGGGGCATCAGCGGGAGGGCGATGCCACCCGTCATGGCCGCAAAGGGCAGGATCGGTCACCGAACGGGTGAAGATCTTGTGCGCCATGTACAAAGGAGAGGAGGAGGATTTCCTCGCGTCAACCCTCTGAAGGAGTTTTCTTGAATAATCCTCGAGCTGGGTAAGCAAACATCCTTGTGACCTGTCTATCCATGTTCCCCTAGTTAAATATCTCATTTCATGGTTTTGTGCAGAACTGCTACGGGACTATGGAGAAGATACACAGCCCGCCCCCACAACCCGAGGATCGGGCGATCCCTCGATCCGACCTCCAAGAGGATCCGGATATAACGATGGAGTTGATCGACGGGTGTTCTACCAACTTAGCATCGACAATGCTTTGGTAGCCATTACGACCGATTACCGGAATACTTCCAGCCCGCAGTAATGGCGAGACCGAGATCCCAAAACCACGATAACGACCCATCCATGCTTATTTTTATCATCAGTATACCAATGGTGCTTTGCGGGGTACCTTTGAGGCGGGAAGCCGAGCCAGCGGGCGGCCGCCAACAAAGGCGATCTTGCCCATGAGCTAAAAAGAAGTGCGGTCGGATCGAAACTCCGCCGCAACAGTATGGCATGTCACCATTCTTCGAGATTGATTCTGGAAGGCGTACTAACGTTGATGCTCTTTTCAGAAAAAGCGCTCGCGGACTAAGTCCGGAGGCTGCCGACCGAACCTTCACCGGACAAGCTTCAAAGCGGGTCCGGAGGCTGAAGCGAGCCGAAGCGTCGTCGGATGCTCCTCCGACGAGAGGATGCCGACAGGTTGTCCGCCACCAACTCCGAGGTGGAGAGCGCCTTGAATCATAGGCGCCCGGACAGTTCTTCATGGCGTGTTTCTCCCAAGAGGCCTTGAATGCCTTTGATTCGGAGATGCACACCTCCATGCTGCTCAAGATGGTCTAGCGAGCCACGGAGCGGTATGTGAAGGACATATGGGTAAGAAATTTGACGATTATATATGCCAAGAGCCCCGAGACTTAAAATAGTTAGAATAACTGATTTAGGATCATTTTGTTATCTGAGATCTTCGAGAAAAGAATACCCGATTGTCCCGGAGCTGGAAGAGTGCAGGGCCCAACTTGAGGCCGCACTAGCCACGAGACCCCCTCTCGTAATATCGCTTGAAGATAAATAATTTATGAAGTCGGCGGGTGTGTAAATCGACATAAACATTGCGGATGGCGCGGACTAGATCCGGACAAGCAACAGCTCTTCGCGCCATTAAAGGCGGCGAGGCGTGCTTACGAGTGCGGCGGGAGAAGAATAACCTCCAAGGCGCCAACACCAAGCTGGGTGAGGAACTAAAGGCGTTCGTGCCCAGTTAGTTGACCCGTAAAGGAGAATCGGCGGCTTGTCCGCGGCATTTTTAGTAAGTGCTTGAGCGAACTTTGAAAAGAGTTCGGCGAGGAAGGCCACTAACATAAACATGTTTGTAGGTTTGCTTACAGGTCGTCCTGAGGAGGAGATGCCTGGTTCTTCGGGTGGTCTTCTTCCCGAATTGCGCCAGCTGCACGAACGAGTCCGGCAGGTGATGAAAGGCATCGGCCAAGCCTTGTGGCCATCTATCTCCCTGCCCGAAGGCATTAGGGAGCTGGCGGACCAGCTTCAAGGAGCACGGCGGCGCTTCCGGCTATGGAAGATATCGTCCTGCCGTCAAGGCGCCAGGGAGGCCTGGGCCATGGTGAAGACGCGGTACACGAAGGCTGACCCAAACCACATGACCGAGGTCGGACCTATGGGGTCGGATGGGATGGAGATCCCTGTAAGCTTAGTGTCTGGCCAAGTAGAATTGGCATAAGTATTCCAACAAGATTGTAAATTAGATAGCCTATTAGATGGCATTGAGGAGGAATACAATGAGTCGAGTTGACTATGTAAAAATAGGACATGAAAGAATGTCTTCTAGCGGATTGTAGATCGTTTGTCATAGCGGACCTTTTAAGCCGACCTCCGGACCCAATAGTCCGGAGTGTGTCCGAATACCTGTGTGGTTATATAAGAACCGTGGTATGCATGGAGACCAGGCGTAGGGGTCATTGTTGTTGTGTCGGACAAGTGCCCAAATAGTTATGTTATATTACATGGGTAGTAAGAAACATCTTCGGGAGAATAGTTCCGTTAGGGGTTCCTTTATTTGGGATGCATGCCCTAAAGTGCATGTCAAAGCTACTATAAAAGCAGAAAATCATCACAGGGGCAGATGTGTAAATAGTTAAAATCATCTTTCAATTCACCGACCGAATATTCCCTTAAGAACGCTAGCTTTGGCTTCACCCGTCTGAGGTACACATCCGGTGACCCGGCGAAGAACAATCGCAGAGGTGCTCCTTTACCTCCTAGCCGAACAATAGGGAGCGTGGGGGTAAGCACAGAGCCGGTAACCCAGCTTGGCCAAAACTTAAGTCATATCGATGCATATAATGGTGAATAAAAGGTACATGCGGAAGTTTAACGCATGTGTTGGGCATGAAAGCCCGTATACATAAGCTTCTGTTAAAGAAGCCCCCAGGTATAATGAGTGCGGACAGCGCGTCAAGTGTGTGCGAAAAAAGCACAAACGAGCCTCTAGAGGCTACAAGAAGAAGAAGAGGGAAGGAGAGAAATAAAAGACAGCAAAAAGAAAAAATAAAGAATGCGGACGGAGGAAGGAGACGAACTTGGAGTCCGGCACTTAGGCGTAGAATCTTCGTAGACGGGCTGCGTTCCATGGGTTCGGCTCGAGTCGGTTATCCGATGCGTTTCGCATTCGGTATGCTCCGCCGGTCAGGACCTGGTCGATGATGAAGGGACCTTCCCATTTGGGCTTGAGTTTGTCCTTTTTCTTGTCCGTGAGCGTAGAACTAGTTAAGCCAACGTTATAAGCTTTGGCCCGTGCTTCCTGCTTTGATATCTTGAGCTCTCTGTTGATAGAATGCGGAGCGAGCCTTTGCCACGTCGCGCTCCTCCTCCAATGCGTCCAAACTGTCCTGCCGATCGAGCTCGGCTTCTCTTTCTTCATACATGCGTACGCGAGGTGAGTCATGTATTATGTCGCAGGGCAAGACTGCCTCTGCGCCGTACACCATGAAGAATGGTGTGAATTCGGTAGTACGATTTGGTGTGGTCCGCAGCCCCCAGAGTACGGAGTCGAGCTCCTCGACCCAATGCGTGTTAGATTCCTTGAGGGACCGCACTAGTCTTGGTTTAATGCCGCTCATGATTAGACCGTTTGCCCGTTCGACTTGGCCGTTGGTTTGAGGGTGATAGACTGAGGCGTAATCGAGCTTGATGCCCATGTTTTTGCACCATGATTTGACCTCATCGGCCGTGAAGTTGGTGCCATTGTCGATGAATGATCTTTGGGGGACACCGTAACGGTGCACTACCCCTGATATGAAGTCTATCACTGGTCCGGATTCGGCCGTTTTAACTGGTTTGGCCTCTATCCATTTGGTGAATTTGTCCACCATGACCAATAGGTATTTTTGCTTGTGGGTTCCTCCTTGAGGGTCCAACCATGTCAAGCCCCAGACCATGAACGCCGGGTAATGGGTATAGTTTTAAGGGCGGTGGGTGGCATGTGGCTTTGGTTAGCAAAAAGTTGGCAACCGACGAATTGTTGGACTAAGTCCTGCGCATCTGCCCGGGCCGTCGGCCAATAGAATCCTGTACGGAAGGCCTTGCCTACAAGGGCCCGGGCTGCGGCGTGGTGCCCACCCAGTCCGGCATGAATTTCAGCCAGAGGTTTCGCCCTTCCTCTTGGAGATACACCTTTGAAGGACTCGGTAGTGCTTTTCTTATAAAGCTCTCCTCATGGACTTTATAGGCTTTAGGCGCCGTACTATGCAGCGAGCCTCATTTTGGTCTTCGGGAGTTCCTGCCTAGTTAGGTAAGCTAGGAATGGTTCCGTCCGCAGGCGATAACCGCCATTATTTAGTGAGCGAGAGGGTGTTATCTGGGGCGGAGCCTCGGTTGTGTCGAGTGTTGGCGTCGGTGGTGCGGTTGGGTCCGGATTGTTATTCGGACTCCCCTTCCCATAATACGGATGGCTTGAACAGCCATTCCAAAAGATATTGGGTGGGGCGGCATCGCGTTTTGCACCGATCTTGGCGTAATATATCTGTCGCTGGTTGTTATCCGGGCTACATGATGAATTCGAGCCCTTGAACCGTCTTTGACATTTTAGGACCGCATTGCGGTATGCTGTCATTTTCAGATCTTTGGCGTCAAAGTCTCCGTTTATTTGAGATATTGCGAGGTTTGAAACCCCGCGCACCTCTAGGCGTTGAATGCCCATGGAGACTGTCATCCGGAGGCCGTGCAGAAGGGCCTCATATTCGGCTGCGTTGTTGGAGTCCGTATACATTATCTGAAGGACGTATTGGACTGTGTCCCCGGTTGGGGACGTCAGGACGACGCCAGCCCCCAGGCCAGCCAACATTTTGGAGCCGTCAAAGTGCATGATCCAATTGGAGTATGCGCCATACTCTTTAGGGAGTTCGGCTTCAGTCCATTCGGCCACGAAGTTGGCCAAAACCTGCGACTTAATAGCTCGTTGTGGCTTATAAATTATGTCGAATGGGAGGAGCTCTATGGCCCATTTAGCAATCCGGCCCATCGCGTTGCGGTTGTTTATAATGTCATTAAGAGGTACTTCGGAGGCTACCATTATCGAACACTCTTGAAAGTAGTGTCGCAGCTTCCGGGATGCCATGAACACCGCGTATGCTATCTTTTGATAGTGTGGGTGGGACTTGCATGGAGTTAGGATAGTGGACACATAATAAACCGGTTTTTGAATAGGGAACCGGTGTCCGTCCGTTTCTCGTTCGACAATGAGCACCGCGCTGACAACTTGATGTGTTGCGGCGATGTATAATAGCATTGGTTCGCCCACGTTGGGCGCGGCCAGGACCGGATTTGTTGCCAAGATGGCTTTTATTTCTTCGAGTCTGGCCATGGCGGCATCTGTCCACTCGAAGTGTTCGGTGCGGCGGAGGAGGCGGTAAAGAGGTAATGCCTTTTCTCCTAAACGGGAGATAAATCGGCTTAGAGCCGCTACGCATCCCGTCAATTTTTGTATTTGTTTGAGGTCTTTTGGAATATCCAATTGTGACAGAGCTTGAATTTTGGCTGGGTTTGCTTCAATTCCTCTACCGGACACGATGAAGCCGCATTTTTCCGGATTGAGCTTGATGTCATATTTTCGAAGATTGTCGAATGTGAGCCTCAAGTCGTCTACTAGAGTTTCGACGTGCTTGGTTTTGACGACCACGTCATCTACATATGCTTCCACCGTTTTGCCGATCTGGTTTGCCAGACATGTCTGAATCATGCGCTGATATGTTGCGCCGGTGTTTTTGAGCCCAAAGGGCATTGTGTTGAAGCAGAATGGGCTGTATGGAGTGATGAATGCTGTTGCAGCATGGTCTGGCTCCGCCATCTTGATTTGGTGGTAGCCGGAGTACGCGTCGAGGAAGCACAATGAGTCATGTCCTGCTGTAGCGTCAATGATTTGATCAATTCGAGGGAGGGGGAAGGGATCCTTTGGGCAAGCCTTATTTAGGTCTTTGAAATCAATACATAGGCGCCAGGATTTATCCTTCTTTGGTACCATCACCAGGTTCGCTAGCCAGTCCGGATGTTTTATATCTCTGATGAATCCGGCCTCCAAAAGTTTGGCTAGCTCCTCTCCCATGGTCTGCCTCTTGGGTTCGGAAAAGCGCCAAGAGCTGTGTGATGGTAGCTTGGATCCTTTTAGGATATTTAGGCTGTGCTCGGCCAGTGGCGTGGGATTCTGGCATGTCCAAAGGGTGCGAGCAAAGATGTCCCAGCTCTTGTAGAAACTCTCGTGGTCTGGCGTCTGCATCGGGGTTTAATTGTGCCCGATGGAGGCCGTCTTTGCGAGTCCGTTGGGTGGACTTGGAATTTGACTATTTCATCCGCAGGTTTAAAAGAGGTGGACTTGGATCTTTTATCAAGTATCACATCGTCCCTATTCACCGTGGAGCGCGTCGCGGTGAGTTCCTCGGCCGCTTCTGACCGGATAGTGCCTCGAGGGCTAGTGTGGCTGTCTTATTTTCGGTGCGGAGTGCTATGTTCGGATCACTAGCGAGAGTGATGATTCCGTTGGGACCGGGCATTTTAAGCTTCATGTACCCATAATGGGGTATAGCTTGAAAAATTGTGAATGCCTCTCGTCCTAATAAAGCATGATATCCGCTGTTGAACGGGGCCACTTGAAATGTGACCTCCTCGGACCTGTAATTGTCCGGCGAGCCAAACACTACGTCCAGCGTGATTTTTCCTGTGCAGCATGCTTCCCGGCTGGGGATTATTCCTCTAAAGGTTGTGCTGCTTCGCTCAATGCGGTTCCAGTCTATTTCCATTTTTCGGAGGGTTTCCTCATAGATGAGGTTTAGTCCGTTTCCGCCATCCATGAGTACCTTAGTAAGGCGAAAGCCGTCTACTATGGGGCTGAGGACCAATGCGGCTGGTGCCCGGGCAGTTCGGAATTTAGGTTCGTCACTGGCATTGAAGGTAATAGCCGTGTCACTCCATGGATTTATTGTTGCTACTTGGTAGACTTTGGCAAGGTTGTGGAGTTGTCATTTTCGCATGTTGTTTGATGCGAAAGTCTCGAAGACTGTTAACACCGTACTGGTGTTGCTGGGCTGGGATTCTGAAGCTAGAAGCTCTTAGCCACTTTTGGCCACCTGTAGTATCCAACATGCTCAAGGCTATGAGTTGGAGTGGCGCCCTCTGTGCTATGAATTTTGCGTGGTCCGTTTAGCCAACCCTCCATGACGGTTCCGTACCCTTTAGGGGTTTTGGTTTTTGGTATTCAACCCGGTGCTTGATAATGATGCACCCTTTTGTTCCGGACTAGGGATGTATTGGGGCGGATTATCCCAAAATATACTTTCGGTTTTCAGCGCTCTCCATCGCACAGATACTTTTGTGCGATGGTCACCAAGTCGACAAAGCGTGTAATTTCGCGACGACTTATGGCGTTTAGGATTCCTTGTCCGTGCAATTATTGCAGAAGATTGGTATTGCGTCCTCCTCTCGGCGATCCTTTATCCTGTTCATAACCGGGAGGAATCGGCTCGATAATTATGTCTTTGTTTGGCGGGCTCTTGCGAATTCGAAAGAGATCGCTAATGTTTGGGTGGGCGGGTGGCACTAAATCCGGAACCCCGTCCAATTTAGGACTCAAGGGCCGGGAAGTTTCCGAACTTGGAAATTTGGATTTTTGAGTGCTATCCAATGAGTCCGTCCCGCCGCCTGACTTTAAGTTCAGGGCTTGATCGACATCCGTCCCTCCGTAGGAATCCGGCATGGAGGGATCGGGAATTCGGACGCAGCTAGTCCTTAAGATGGGAGAAGAGTCGCCGCATTGCTCCTCTATCACAGCAACATGATGGGTAGCCTGGGGAGAGTTGATCTCTCTCAGATCGGTTTTAGGCCCGATCCGGTCGTAATCTGTGGCGACTCCCATGGCGGCGATGCGATCCAGGAGCTCGTTTACGGAGGAGAGCTCGACCTGATCTAACTGTTCGGCAAGTTCCGAACTAACATGGAGATTGGTTTCGATGACTCGAGAGGACATCGTCGGCGCGACGGCCGAACTAGCGGTCATGAGAAAACCGCCTAGCCGAAGAGTCTGACCAGTGGCCAAGGCTTCTTTGGCGATGGTATCGTCTTTAAAGACGAGATGAGGCATCCTACCTGATGGCGACGGCACAGAGGAACTCTCAATGAAAGCACCAATGTCGGTGTCAAAACCGTTGGATCTCGGGTAGGGGGTCCCGAACTGTGCGTCTAGGCGGATGGTAACAGGAGACAAGGGACACGATGTTTTTACCCAGGTTCGGGCCCTCTCGATGGAGGTAATACCCTACTCCTGCTTGATTAATATTGATGATATGGGTAGTACAAGAGTAGATCTACCACGAGATCAAGGAGGCTAAACCCTAGAAGCTAGCCTATGGTATGATTGTTGTTCATCCTACGGACTAAAACCCTCCGGTTTATATAGACACCGGATAGGTTAGGGTTACACAGAGTCGGTTACTATGGTAGGAGATCTACATATCCGTATCGCGAAGCTTGCCTTCCACGCCAAGGAAAGTCCCATCCGGACACGGGACGAAGTCTTCAATCTTGTATCTTCATAGTCCAGGAGTCCGGCCAACGGTAAGAGTTCGGCTAACCGGACACCCCCTAGTCCGGGACTCCCTCAGAGGGCTCTGGGAGAGAGGGGAGGAGGTTGAGGGGCTCTAGGAGTCTCGGGCCACGGCTTATATAGCCGGCCGGGATGAGCAGATAAGCTCGGCCGTCGTGGCGGCATTATCACCGCACTGGAGCCCGGGGAAGACATGGTTGGACGCTTGCGAGCTTCGGGGGGCTTCACATGGAGTAGAGAGACCTCGGGCACGCTCGAGAGGACTCGGGCAGGAAAAAAAGGACGTTCACGGGCGGCACAGTGCCGCAGCGGCGACTGCCGTGGCGCGAGGAGGTAGGGATAGGAGGGGGAAGCTGTTGGAGGGGGTTGGCGTGGACATCACGGAACCACCAGACATGCCCGGAAGAGCGAAGTCTGGCCAGAGGTGACCGAGCAGGGCTGACAAAGTGCAGAGCGCCATTTTGGCACGCTCTCTGCGTGGTCACTCCGGGCACCACGTGTCCAGGCAGCCCAATAGCTGTCACACATTGTCCAACAGGTGTGTCACTGCTCATTGAAGGAAATGTGCCCTAGAGGCAATAATAAAGTTGTTATTTATATTTCCTTATATGATGATAAATGTTTATTATTCATGCTAGAATTGTATTAACCGGAAACTTAGTACATGTGTGAATACATAGACAAATAGAGTGTCCCTAGTATGCCTCTACTTGACTAGCTTGTTTATCAAAGATGGTTATGTTTCCTAGCCATAGACATGTGTTGTCATTTGATGAATGGGATCACATCATTAGAGAATGATGTGATGGACAAGACTCATCCGTTAGCTTAGCACTATGATCGTTTAGTTTATTGCTATTGCTTTCTTCATGACTTATACATGTTCCTATAACTATGAGATTATGCAACTCCCAAATACCGGAGGAACACTTAGTGTGCTATCAAATGTCACAACTTAACTGGGTGATTATAAAGATGCCCTACAGGTGTCTCCGATGGTGTTTGTTGAGTTGGCATAGATCGAGATTAGGATTTGTCACTCCGATTGTCGGAGATGTATCTCTGGGCCCTCTCGGTAATGTGACTAATGAGTTAGTTGCGGGATGATCCATTACGGAACGAGTAAAGAGACTTGCTGGTAACGAGATTGAACTAGGTGTGGTGATACCGACGATCGAATCTCGGGCAAGTAACATACCGATGACAACGGGAACAACGTATGTTGTTATGCGGTTTGACCGATAAAGATCTTCGTAGAATATGTAGGATCCAATATGACCATCTAGGTTCCGCTATTGGTTATTGACCGGAGATGTTTCTCGGTCATGTCTACATAGTTCTCGAACCCGTAGGGTCCGCACGCTTAACTTTCGATGATGATTCGTATTATGAGTTTATGTGATTTGATGTACCAAAGGTTGTTTGGAGTCCCGGATGAGATCATGGACATGACGAGGAGTCTCGAAATGGTCGAGACATAAATATTGATATATTGGACCATGTTATTCGGACACCGTAAGTGTTCTGGATGGTTTCGGATAAAACCGGAGTGTCGGAGGGGTTACCGAAACCCCCCGGGGAAGTAATGGGCCTTATGGGAGAGAGAGGGCAGCAGCCAGGAGGTGCCCCCCCCGCAAGAGGAGTCCAAATAGGACTAGGGGAGGGGGCGCGGACCCTCTTTCCCTGTCCCTCTCCCTCTCCTTCCTTCTTCTCCTACTTGGACTAGGAAAGGGGGGCGATTCCTACTTGGAGTAGGACTCCCCCCTTGGGCGCGCCCTCTAAGGCCGGCCGGCCTCCTCCCTCCCTCCTTTATATACGGGGGAGGGGGCACCCCATAGACACACAAGTTGATCTTTAACCGTGTGCGGTGCCCCCCTCCACAGTTTTACACCTCGGTCATATCGTCGTAGTGCCTAGGCGAAGCCCTGCGCTGGTAACTTCATCATCACCGTCACCATGCCATCGTGCTGACGGAACTCTCCCGCATCCTCAACTGGATCAAGAGTTCGAGGGACGTGGCCGAGCTGAACATGTGCAGATCGTGGAGGTGTCGTGCGTTCGGTACTTGGATCGTTTGAATCGCGAAGACGTTCGACAACATCAACCACATTACTAAACGCTTCCGCTTTCAGTCTACGAGGGTACGTGGACACACTCTCCCCGCTCGCTGCTATGCTTCTCCTAGATAGATCTTGCGTGATCGTAGGAAAATTTTGAAATACCACATTCCCCAACAGTGGCATCAGAGCCAGGTCCATGCGTAGATGTTATATGCACGAGTAGAACACAAAGAGTTGTGGGCGACAATAGTCATACTGCTTACCAGCATGTCATACTTTGATTCGGCGGTATTGTTGGATGAAGCAGCCCAGACAGACATTACATGACCGCATTCATGAGACTAGTTCTACCGCCGTGCTTCGCACACAGGTGGCTAGTGGGTGTCTGTTTCTCCAACTTTAGTTGAGTCGAGAGTGACTACGCTCGGTCCTTGTTGAAGGTTAAAACAGGACACTTAACAAAAAATCGTTGTGGTTTTATGCGTAGGTAAGAACGGTTCTTGCTAAGCCCGTAGCAGCCACGTAAAACTTGCAACAACAAGTAGAGGACGTCTAACTTGTTTTTGCAGGGCTTGCTGTGATGTGATATGGTCAAGACGTGATGATATATAAATTGTTGTATGAGATGATCATGTTTTGTAATAGTTATCGGCAACTGGCAGGAGCCATTTGGCTGTCGCTTTATTGTATGAAATACAATCGCCATGTAATTGCTTTACTTTGTCACTAAGCGGTAGCAATAGTCGTAGAAGCAATAGCTGATGAGATGACAATGATGCTTCGATGGAGATCAAGGTGTCTAGCCAGTGACGATAGTGATCATGACGGTGCTTTGGAGATGGAGATCAAAGGCACAAGATGATGATGGCCATATCATATCACTTATCACTACAAAAAAATACACTTCTTTGCTGATACGTGTTTGTCACAGTAGGTCGCGTTTTTTGTCATGCATGTACATCCATGACAAAATTATGACAGAATCAAGATAGTCATACCAGTCGTCGAGAAGTGTTCCATGACATTACCAAAATTATCATCACGGAAGTGTCCACTTCCATGACGATAAATCGCGCGTCACAGAAGTGCTTTCGTCAAGGGTGACCGACACGTGGCATCCACCGTAACGGAACGCCGTTAAGCTATCGGGTCGGGTTTTCGATCCGATAACCCGTTAACAGCCCCGACCAATGGGGATTTTCTACGTGTAAAATCATCATTGGCTGGAGAAAACACGTGTCGGCTCACCGTTGGGACAGATGTCATCCGCTCATTGGACCGAAGGCGCCTATGATACGGTGACACGTGGCACGGCCCAACAGAGGCCCATTCCGGTGAAAAGGCTGCCCGTTTGACTTGGTCAAAATGTGGCGGGCCGGCCCATGGAAAGCCTGTTAACGGCATGTTCGCATATGGCCCATTTACAGCCCGCTAACCCAAGGCCCGTTACGCCCTATCCGAATTAGGCCCAGTAGCGTCATCTGGGCCACCCAATATGATTCCAGCCCGTTTTCACTTCTGGCCCATGTATGGCCCATGATGTCTTTCGGCCCATATGAGGCCCTATGTAACTCTTGGCCAATTAACGGCCCATGGTGAAACTGGCCCGTAATGAACAGGGTATCACTTTACACCCATTAACGGCCCGTGGTGAAACTGGCCCGTAATGAACAGTGTATCACTTTATACCCATTAACGGACCGTTATTCCGTTGGGCCGTTTCCAGCCCATGTTATCTTTCGGCCTTCTCGGAGCCCATTTATTCTTGGGCTCATTTCCAGCATTCGTTTACTTACGGCCCGTTACTGTCATTTTCTGCTTGTGGGCCAAATTCAGCCCGTGGTTACACTCGGACCGTTGTGGTCCGTTAATATGTTGGGTCGTTTTCATAGCATCATGAAATACGGCCTATTGATGGCCCGTTATGGTCGGCCCATGAACGGACGATTCCAACTCTAGCCCGTTTACGGCCATAATGCGGCCTGTTATTGGCCCATGTTATCATACTGCCCGTATAAGGCCCATTGATGATACGGCCCGTAGAAAGCCCATTGTTTCTATGGCCCTTAGAAGGCCCATTGTTTCTACGGCCCGTAGAAGGCCCACTATTTCTACGGCCCGTAGGAGGCCCAGTGTCACTACAGTAAATATTAGCCCATGGTTATTGTAGCCTAGTTTTAAAAAATAGGTTATTGCAGCCACTAGCAAACCGCGGAAAAAGAACTGCAATGACTACAAGCAAACAAATAAACAAGACAACAAGGAAATAAATAAGCAAGCAACTTACGCTAGGCTATCACGCCTATCACATATTACATCCACTGGGCATCAAAGTTCGCCACCAGTGCAAATAAACGCGCCGACAAAAGAATATACAAAACTGAGAGCACTTCAGAATGCATTAGGCCTGGCGAGGAAGGGCCCCCCAAACAGCTAAAGAAGCTGAGTAGACCTCAGTTGTGTCAACGATAGATGCATCAACAGTAGATTTAAGGCTTGATGGTGCACACGGCAGTCCTCTGACATCTTCAGTGCATCTTTGACTTCAAGTCGGAGCTGAGCTGAAGTAAGCCTTTCCGCTTTAAGTTGAGACTGAAGAAGTCGAATCTGATTGAGGCAGCGATCGCACAGAGGTTGTCTCACACCTGCTGGTGAGTAGCTTCAACTCACTGTCTTCATCAAGACAGACCTTGGGGTCATCTCGCTGCCCACAAGATGGTTTGGCTCACTATCTTCCCTAAAGTTCTGCTCAAGTAAGAGATATGACTCGAAAGATAAACAAGGAGACACGTAACAGGTTTCACAATTATATAAGCAAATAAATGGATTTGTTCTGCATAAGGAACATGTTTCTACAACTTCAACTTGAAACTGGTAGTTGTTGCAAACATCCAATCAGATGTAAATAGCAAAGCAAACAACAGTGGAGGAAATGATGCCTATCCAAATCTATACTAGAACAAAGTTTGAAGGCTTGAGAAGGATGAACTTACATTACATGTTAACACGGGCTGGACAAAGCCCTTCTCCATGTTGATGGAAGGATAATTCAATAAATTCCCAAAGAAAATTCTTTATAAGCGTTGCCATTATTCTACATTTTGCAAAGAGTAAATATAGATCAAATAATATTGGAAGAAACAGAGGATAATGAAGCTCAGTGCGGTCGATGATACATAATCAAATAGCAATTAATTAAGTGCAGCGTTACAAGGCAAAAGGAGAGAGGTATTGACAAGAGCAATGCAGAGCCCATTATTGTTTTGAGATCGTATGATCCTTTGAGCAAGGAGATTCATCTGAAATTAGTTTTCATACAAGAGAGAAGGTAAGGCACAAGCAGAAATTTAGGAGTTCAAATTTTGAATTGATATCATAGACAAGACTGACGCTGGGCTCCCAGCAGTTCTAATAGGGTTTGGCCACCGGAGTAGGGGTAAAGTGTGGTACAGTTGGGCCTGTGTTTTCTGTGGCTGCTGATCTATCTGATTTAACAGTATCACTACCTTTTCCAAATACATAGTTTGTACTCCTTGAGGATCTGCACTCACCCTCTTCCTTTTGGACATCTATTACGAAAGAACAACATTTGATCGAAAAAGATAGTGTGACGACACATGGAATAGGTACGAGAAAATGGATAGGTATGGCATATAATCATATATGATGCTTAAACTAAGCGAGATGGTGTAACAAAGTAGAAGTAATGCAAGAGGTCGATGCAAAATATGTGCGACCAATACAACTTTGCAAAGCTAGAGCAAGCACCTTGATGGGTGAATAAGATAGGCCATCCTCCACCATGCCAAGTTTGTTAGCCAAAGGATCATTCCATAATATTCCTCTCGTCGCCCATTCTCATATTCATTTTGATAATGTTCAATATCCGACATGCATGAAAACATAAAAACAAGTGAGATTTTCTTTGTAATGCAGAAGTGATTCTAATCCAATACTGCCTCCCTGTAAACCCCTTTGTGCTATCTCTGTAATTCTTTTAAAAGATGCCATGCATGCTGTAATTTGTTGTGTGCATTAATATAATGTGGCCTACTACTCAAAATATGAGAGCTCCGTAGTGATGACACTTCAGATGATAGCTTCAACATATAGTAAAGAAGAACAAGTCGACTTCGACCGACAGATTCAAAATATACTAAGGAGAACAACTCGACTGACCAGTCGACCGCAAGAGAAGAGTATCATCTTAAAGAAGAGCAGAAGAGCAAGCGGATTGAAGATATTACAAATCTTTCAATACAATGTCGGTTGGCCACCCATGATGAACCAGAGCGCACAGAGAAATAATATTCTTTCCGGTCTCTCCATATGTGGCTCACATGCATTTCGAAACTAAACTAGGAACATTTAGCTCACCAATTAAACATATCTCAATTTTACTAATATCAGCAATAATATCAGATATGAAGTTGTACAACTAAGCTTGTTTAGCTCGATGGGTGGAGAAGTGCTATTACGACACAAACCATGTAGGCTTATTGTGGTCATCATAAAATGGGGAAAACATAAGCATGATGAGTACAGTGTTGACCGTGGCAGTGGGATGGCAGATCTGAAGCTGCAAACCACGCAAAGGGTAGTTAGCAACCGATGTTTGCTTTGAAATAACAACTAAGATTTGGTATGGACAAGAAAGTACGGTCAACAAGTGACAAAGAAATGCAATTATGATATCTCTCTATATGTCGCGACCTGCATTTGGAAACTCAAGTGGGACCTTTAGCTAACCAATTAAATGTGTCGGTTAACTAATATCAGTATCATATCACAATCATATTTGAACAACTAAGCTTTTGAATTCTGAGTGTTGTGTTGTTTAGCTTGAAGGGTGGAGTAATGCCAGTACGACAGAAAGCACCTACGCAGATCATAGTAGAGTAGATAAAAGGGGAAAACCCTAAGCATCAAGAGAAAAATCGGGAAAGTGAAACTAGCTGGACCAGTGGGTGGCGCACATGCTTTTTGAAACAAATATAGGAACATTAGGTGACCAATTAAACATTCTCTGTTTTAGTGATATGAGCATCATATCAGATTCGTATTTCAACACGTAAGCTTTGGGTTGAGGTCTTGACGAGCAGTGCTAGCACGACACGAAGCACCTACGATGATGGTAGTGAATATAAAGGGGGGAAACCATAAGCTTTACGAGTATAGTGCCCGTGCCATGGCGGATCTGAAGGTGCAAACCGGACAAAGCTACTTCGCAACCAATGTTTGCTTTCAACTAGCCACTACGATTTGGTACGGACAAGAAAAGTACAGTAAACAAATTACGATCTATTTTCCGGGTGAGATCAATAACTTGAGCACATATGGAAGAGTACCACCTCTCTTGCGACGCCGTGTAGGCCTATGCTGATACGTTGAGGGTGCTGCGGGTGCGATGGCTGTCGGTAGCGGGGAAGAAGACTTTAGACAGCAGACGGCCGGGTCGGGGGATATATCCTATTGCCGTGGACGAGGCGGTCGTAGGAGCGGCAACGGCAAGGTGGACGACGGCACCGATGAAGCGAGAGGAGGCGATGAAAGGATCCTGGTACAGCGTCGTGGATGAGAGACGTCCATCTCTTGCAGTGGACGACGGGGTAGGGGTAGCGGCTCCGGCAAGGTGGAGGATGGGGTGGCGGACGGAGGAGGCTGGCCGATCAAAGGCGGAGGTTGTCGGTCGCCGACGGTGTATGAATGGGGAAATGGAGGGGGGGATCTCAAACTTTGGGACGCTTCTCTGAAATGGGGGAAAGTTACGAACTTATCCCCCGTTTAAAATTTCGGACATCGCGTCGGTTGGGGATAGGACGGTAATCTCGCATATCCCAAATATTTGCCGGTAACTATTTCGGGCGAGGAGAGGGTGTTTTGCCACCCATGGTTGGCGCCCACGGTGTATGAATGGGGCTGACAGGTAGGGCGGTTGTGTCAACGTCTGATGGAAGTTACACATCTGCCCCTATTTAAAATATTAGCCTATATCGATTTCGGACGAGGAGAGTTTGTTTTGCCGCCCAACGTGTATGAATGGGGAAATGGAGGAAGAGACACATGTCTTTCGGACGAGCTTGAATCAAATGTGTTTTGCCGCCCACGTTTGGCACCCACCGTCTCTGAATGGGCTCAGAGGCCGTCGTGTCACGTCTGATTGAAGTTACTAGTCTACCCCTATCGATAGCAGTGTAAATCCGGTCGATAAGATGTACTCAGTGTCAGGGGTAGACAGTAATTTCCATCTCGCAAACACTTGCTTCGGGCAGCCCACAAATTATAGTGGGTGTTTAGCCGCTTCGTTCAAAACTTGGGAGAATTAGCATTCACGTTTGCCCTGGGACCTGGCAAACTAAATTCAAATCCAATTTGTATTCGATTACGAATATCCACAGATAATTATACGTTTTGTTATTTATTTCTTCAACACCACAACAAAGATTTATTCCACCTTTATATATGATTATGATTTAGAAATGCCGTGATATTCGAATTCAGTAGGTTGGATACAATCTGATTCAAACAGTTATTTCATCCAATACAATATGCTCACACGAAAAACAGCTCACCTTATGTCAATCATACAAGTACTGAGGATTACCTCGCCTAAAAAATTCGGATCATTACAACACATGGATAACATGGAATTCCGGACAACATAGGGGGTCTTGCAACATAATCCATTCAGAGACATGACACAACATGCAAGTACAATAATATAATGACAATTTCAACTGGTATCTAAAGAAGAACCGGGATTACCTTGGGCTTCAGATAGCAGAAATAGCAGGACCTCCTCCATCTTCAAATGCAACATTCATACTTCCTCCAATTATTGGGTTGCTTGCATAATGCGTGCCGCTAATTCCGTAATTTCCAGCCTCAAGATAAAGATTACCTCATTCATGGCAGCCACACCATCTCTTTCTGCCTCTAGTAGAGCCTCAAGCACTATAATATCTGTGCTCGATCTGCTCTCCGCGGTGTTGCCTCTGAATCGACCATCTGGTAACATGGATGGCGACTTGCTTCCACAAATAGATTACGGGGTTGTACATTGTGTCCTAGTGTGAACGGCATCCTGAAAGGTTTCACTGGACATAAGTAAGAGATAGTTATCGTATGATCCAGCAAGAAGCTTACATGGTAAACGACAGACTAATTATTGCGAGCATGGCAAACTATATTTGAATGGTTCGAAGCAGCATCAGTCAAAAAGAAATTAAAATGATAAGATGAAACTAGGGATGTAAGTGGCAAATAAACGACATCCGCCAGTCCCATCTAGTTAGTTTTTGCTACCTCCCTAGTTCATTTTCCTCAAAAAAACAAAACTCTTCGAACTATCATACCACTAGTGGACTTAAATCGGGATTAAACGGGACCCAGTTGACATCCCTAGTTGAAAGGGAGTGTACAACCGCTATATTTAAGTTGCCAAGGCATCTAAGCAGTTGAAATAATCTGAGAAAGCACTTAATAGTGTGGCCTCATATAAACTATGAAGACAGTCTTGTGATGAAGTTGAGGGGAAAAGTTAAGGACTCAAATGAAATAGGCATGCATTTCTTTACGATAGTACAAAGAGCCTTCACGACATATTGGCCAACTCAGGTATAGCGTAACAAACAACAAGCATTCGAATCAAGCAATACAGCAAAGCAGACAACTGAACTATTTGTAATTCGGTAGGATTACACGTTGAGGGCACAAGCCAAGAAAGCAGCACACACGCATTACATTTCACATGTACTAAAACACATTGGCTTACCATATGTTGCTGTGAATCCTAGCTGCTATTGCAATGTTCTTTGAAAATATCGTCACCATCCCGTGGTTGGAAATCTAGTTGTTGTAGTTTATTCTGCACCATCTATTTAGGTAAAATTAATTTTAATCGCATGCATTGGTCCGAATTGATCATCAATGGTTCATCTAAACTAATGAAAGAAGGGTGTGTGCATACACGACAATATATCTGCTTCCCTCTATTTTTATGCTTGTTCGAGGTGCCGGCCCCAAAAGAACAAATATTTTGCTTGATGGGGTTGGCAGCTCCATAATTAATAGAAGCATCAAATTAGTCATGCAACTTGGGAAGATCAAGAACACACAAACAAGTAATGAACAGAGGCTCGGAGTAGTGATGTAATAGCTAGCATCAGAAAATGTAGGGTAAAACAAACAAAAAGCAGCGGAACCAACATGCTAGTTTGTTGATGTGTAATTAAGCATAGAGAACATTAACCAGCCTGATGGAACCAACAGGTGGCATCAGAACAAAACTAAAGCATATTAACTATATGTGCACTGGTATGTAATTTAGCACATGTAACATGTTCACTGCCAGAAGTATGGCCCTACAGGTGCAAGCAGAATAACGCATCTCATGAAAAATTGATGATGCCATGAAGAAATTCAAAGGTGCGGTGCTTATGCTAGGAAAGTGAACGTAGGCGCCGGCCGTTGGATGATAGCATTTGATTCTCGGCGGCGTATGGGTATCGTTGTCATACTTGATAGCTAAGGATCGTCGATGGTGCTCGTGTTGCGGTTGAGTTTGGGTCGGCTGTCGCCGTCGCTGAAGCCGCTCCGATGCTACGGTTGTGGCGCCTGTCGACATACAAGAAAGCTCATCTGTGGTAAGTGAACAGTTGCACGATAAAGAGAAAAACCGAAGGAGTACAAATCAAAATAACCTGATGAGGCTACGGCGTCGGTAAAGCAGGGCTGTGGAGTTGAATATGGCATCCGTGGGCGGGTCGGTCAGATGGACGAAGGCTTCGGCGGGCGCGTTATCTGATGCTTTGGTGAGGCGGATCTGCTGCCGAGGGCGAGGGCTTGTATGAAGGGCCAGCGAAGGGGCGGACTAGGGAGTCAGTGAAGGGCCTACGCTGTGGTGGACGAGGCGCCGGTTAAGCAGATCCGGTGCGGTGGACCATGATGGCGGTCAAGGAGATCTGGAGCGGTGGACAAGCCAGTTCGCTGAAGCGGCTCCGGTGAAGTGTGAGTTGGCAGTTGGGGGTTCCAAGGTGCGGAAGGTAGATCCGGCGGGGTGTGAGGTCCACCGCTGCGGCGGAGGACTAGATTCGCGGCTTGCCATGGTTGGGGGTCGGGGGGAAGGGAGGGCTGGGAAGAATGTTGGGGGCAAAGAGGGGAAAACAATGGAGTTACCAAATCAGCCCTTTTCCGTTCATGTGGCAGGGGTAAAACAGGAATATCGCAGGGCTAAACTTTCGGGCGCGTGATATTTCGATGTGAGCGGGAAGTTTGAAAGCTTTTGGCGCCTAAAATTATAAGTATTCTGCTCTCTACGGCCGACTATGATATCATGGCCGACAATTTGTTTGTTTTGCACACATAAAAATGTGCAAGTTTTGAAAATCAATGTCTCCAACTCGAAACTTAGATTGTCCATTCAACTCAAATATGGATCATTGAGCTACCACAAGCAAATACCATCATACGGTCCAATTCAAATGAATTTCCAAATGTGTTTATCCTAAATATGATGACAAAAGCAAAAATGTGTATGTGTATGAATAAAGTGAATGATTATAAAGTTTGAACATGCTCGTATGTGTATATCTCTAGGTTTGATATATGAATTTGGAATTACGAAATTCTGGCTTAAAAAATGTACCTCCGTTTAAATGAATTACAAAAGTTAATGATGGAGTCGAATTCCAAAATTCCAAACTTAGGTTTGTAATTCTTGTACATCAAGGTATATCACGCATGTTCAAAAGTATCGTTATCTCATAGTACAAACTGTGAAACAAATTGATCAACCATGAGTGCACAATATCTCAATTACGCTAAAGTCCCTCAAATATAGACACCTCACTCTTTATCTGAAGTCACCCCCCCAACCACCACCACACACACACACACATAGAGAAGTCGTTCTCTCCCCCAGACACCAACACACGAGCACATTAACACCCCTCTCTCTTGTAAACTCCGGACCCCAACATAGGTCTCTATCACTTTGTCTCCCGGGCATGCACACATCCCTTCCCTCACTCTCTAGGTCTCCCGCTGTCTCTCTTACCCAAGCACACGCACTATGTAGAGTGTATATTTCCCATACACACAATACGTCGCCCCAAACGTCTATCTCCCTAGTTATGTGGTTCTCGCGCACTCACCTCACACACCACCCCCACTGCAAACAAGCACACTTTGTCTCCTTGTGCACCACTCTCCTCTTTCTATCTCTCCCACATGCGGACCCGCCCCAGCTCCTTCCCTGTATACATATATGTCGTGACTCTTTGCGTAGCTCCCTAATGTATAATCGTTCTCGATTTTGCACATTGTTCTCTACACCATCTATTCTAGATATCTCATGAAGTCCCTATCACACACACGATGACTCGCTTCCCGTGCGTCTCCGTTCATAGGCCAATTTCGGACAACATCAACATTGTCTCCCTATCTATACGCCATTTATGGACACAATCGACCCCTCTCTCGCCCCCTCTCTTCCTCTATCTCTCTCTTTCTCTCTCTCTCTCTCTCTCTCTCTCTCTCTCTCTCTCTCTCTCTCTCTCTCTCTCTCTCTCTCTCTCTCTTTCTCTCGCTCTCACACCTCTCCCACACACACACTCGATGTCTCTTCCAAATAGTCTGCTCCCCCTGCACCTTGGTGCTATCTCGCTACTACACATGTCACACCATTCCCCTTCCCTTATACTAGGTTTAGATCATCAGTGGTCTCTCTCCACATACACTCTCTCCTCACACACACAAACGCGTGCACAAACACACACAGACACGCACAAACACCCATTTATCTGGATCCTCATCTCTCCCCATGTCCGCATGTGTATCTCACACGCTCACTCTCTAATTATGTATATGTGTCTCCACGTTACACAACACAAAGCCCCATGTACATGTCTCTCTCTCTATCCTCCACACACATAGACACAAACAATATGTTATCATTGCCTCAGTCTCTAACATATCGCACACGCACACTGTCTCTCTCTCTCTCTCTCTCTCTCGCAAACACGCTCAACAATGAATAACTTACCGTCTACTCATCAACAATGTGGCGATCTGGCGAACACGAGACGTGAAAAGAATAAATCTACACGTGCTTAGACCACCTAGTATGACTACTAGGACTAGAGCAAGCCAAAAGCGCCACTCATTGTCACCCCCTCCTTGTCGGCGACGAGAAAATCTTTGTTTTACACAGTCGAGAAGTCATTGTGCTAAGGCCCCACATGCCGAGGCGTTGAATAGAATGTAGATGCTAGTTTACGGAAGCAAGTATCGATAATACGTTTGTATCTCCATACTTATATTTCTTCTTTTACAAAAAACTGAGTTGGTGATGATGGTATGTGTGCCATCTTGCAATATAGACCGTCTGATCTATACCTGACGGATGGAAATTAAACTAAAAGATACCTGCACCCCTCTCCACATTTGCAGACAAGGCCTTCCCTCGTTCATCCTTATCTCCAACAAACCTCATTGTTGAGCAATTAAGAAAGAAAGCCTCTGGAACAAACTGGCCTAGTGGCCGCTGCCGACGTCGTCAATCCCCATGCCTCCGCTCAGTCCGACCACCAACCACCACCACACCCAACTCCTCTTCACCTTATCTCATATTTCTCGAGATATGATTAGTTTTTACACATGGGATTACTCCCGCAAGGGTCAATCACAACAAGTGTTTTTATAAAAAAAAATGCATCTTGATGTTCCATTAATGCACAGATCTTGCTAGTACTCCTACACAAGACTAAGTTGGTGATGCTGGTGTGTCTGCCATCCGTCGTTTCTGACCATTAGATCTACATCTAACGATTGTGAGGTAAGTTATTGCCTTTTCTCACCAACATCCCACTTGTCTACCAATTTGCAGAAAAACCCATAATTAGTATCTTAAAACGAACCACATCCCTCCCTGACCTCACCAAAACAGCCCAAGGAATATATTATAATTGAAACAATCTCTAGGGCTAGACACAAAGAGGAGAGCCGGTTTACGGCGACTCCCTCATGATGATAATGAAACCTAGCCTCAAACAGCATGTAGGGTTATTACCGGATGATGTTCCCGGGGCCCGAAGCTGTCTAAATCCCTGTCTTGTGTTGCGTCTCTCGATTCCGCTCAACCCCTCTCAAGCTACCACACAGATGCGTTGGCCTCACGACTAAGTCCTCACCCTAGGACATCTACCGTGACAATTCCACGACAGTAATTGTGAACGGTAGCGCTGTGAATATATGTAGACTAGTCGTGCACAAATTTATCACATGAATTGGAGATGAACTTGTGTGGCATACTGGCATTTTTCCTTTAGAATTTATTACTAGTAAATGTGTCATGTGTACGTGCAACTTGTGTGGTTGTTGCACGGACTCCAACACGCTCTTTGAGAAAAAAGGTGGCACAGCTTTGGATATCCGTGACGTGGCGGCATCATATAGTAGCATCATTCGCTATAGTTGTAGTACACTCCTACTAGGATGACAACTCCTATAAAACCTTGCGCTTGGCTCTTTGCCTCTTCGGGAGGTTCAACAGTTCGTACTCGTGTGAACCTTGCACTTGCCTCTTCGCCTCTTCGGAAGGTCCAACAATGATGATACTACAGTACAATATGCGTCTGGCAATATAACACCGATTGAACTGTGCATGTCCACCGCGAGGGCGAGGGCGAGGGCGAGGGAGAGGAAGAGGGAGAGGGCGTTGTAGTCAAAACCCTCTCTCGTCCTCCGTGAACCACCGCGTGCGTGCGTGGAGGGAGATGCGTAGTAAGCAAGCTTCTCCTCGTTCGGCGAGTTGATTCGGACACATCAAAGCAGTACTAGTACTAGTAGTAGTCCATACTACGTCCTTTCCGATTAATATGGCTTAATTTGAAACGAGAAAAATACCTTTGGCGGTCAATGTATGTAACAATCGCTCTTTACGGTCACTATATATAGTTTTAAATCGATTATCGATCACTAGCTCATTGTAGAGCACCGTATTGCACCCTACTGACCGGCCACATAGTTGACGTGGCACTTTGTTGACTGGTTAAATTGTCATCTGGTTTCTGGGTCCCACCTGTCAGTTGGCGGAGCAAAGAAATCAGTTAAACAAAACTTTACGCAGGCGCCACACGAGTTCAACCCTTGCGCCCGAACCGCCCTGGCTGTGTATGTGAGTGCATGCACGTGTTCTCCCTCGGCCTTCCAACAAAGAGTGTACATCGTCTATAAAACAAAGAGTGTAGTAGTACATGATGTACATCTACACTTCAAATGCATTTAGCCTTTAATCTAAATCGATATTGATTAATTGATGCACCAACTTGTGCTGTAGGTATAGGCTACATGTCTATCCTTAATTACAGCATGCAACTGCCTTCATTTAATCTTCTTATCTCAATGGTCGCATGCACACATAAGTCTGCTACTTTTGGGCGTTAATTATACCCTGGTCAATGTGTAAATCTCTAAATGTACAGTCTTTCACGGACGTAGGGAGTAGGTTGAGCACTTGAGCGTGAGCGTGTGTGGTGCGTCATGTGATGTGTGCTGCATGGGGTGCGTGAGTGTTGCGTGCGTCCATGTGGAGTACGTGTGAGTGTTGCATGTTGCATGCATGCATGCATGCATGGGGCTTACTCCCTCCCATTGACATGTTCATATTTCAAACTTCCTCTGTTCCCTCCATATGGTGATACTCCCTCTGTTCCCAAATACTCCAGTACGGAGTAAAAGCCTCCCTCTGTTCCCAAATACGGAGTATTTGTCTTTCTACAGATTTCAACAAGTGACTAGGTACGGAGCAAAATGAGTGAAGTGAGCGTAGAGGCATAGGGATACTGTAGAAAGGTAATCCTCGCGATCCATCATTCCCCATCTCGGTCAGAGAGAACTATTCAACTAGTCTTCGCAGTGAAGTGACAATACACGCTGCAGCAGATGGGACACGTAATTAATAAGCTGAACCAGCGTGTTGGTGTTACTAAATCAGCCTTACCCAAGATCTGCCATCATGTTTGCACAAGAGAGCACGCTCAAGAATACGCCTACGCACTGTGTCCTCCATTAATCGGCATATGGGCCCTCTTGTGGTAGACCCACATGTCATTGGTGTAACTATTTACACTCGGAGGACGGTGCCTATATCCCGGTAGTAGTACTAGTAGAATTGAGATTTAATGCACTTTCTTCCCGTCTTCCACTCTTCTTCCTCCTCTCTTCTTCTTCCTCCTCTCTTCCCCATCGTCGGCCAGACACCATTTACTCCCGCCACCGCTTGCTCGCCTGCGCCATCTTCCTTGGTAGCTCGCGTGTACCATATCCCCCGCCACCTTTGCTTTCGCCACACGAGGAGAAGCTTCTTTGCTCGCCTACCAATCCACTTCCCACTGCTCGCAGGCACCGAAAACCCCAATGGCAGAACCGACTGACACGCAGAGCCGCGATTGGAATTCCCTCCCTGATGTTCTCTTGGAGCAGATCTGTAGTTGTATGGACCTACTCAGCTCCGTCCATCTAGCCGCATGCTCGGTATCTTTGTACCGTCTACTCGTCTGCAACCGGCCGGCTCTTTTCAAGACACCTTGCTTGCTGATGCCCGATCCTCGCAGGTGGCCCAGACACCGACTTGACGATCCTACGGAGGTTGTCGTGGTGCCCCTCGACATGCTACCACTACCCGTCCACCTGTCCTTCATGCGCAACCACTACTGGGCGGGCATGAAGGCCAACTAGATCGTTCTCATCCACCACACCGGTAGTCCGTGGCGTCTCGTGGATATCTACACCCAGCAAGAGATCACCCTTCCATCGTTGGATACCGCCGACATCGAGCCTCACGGCCCGCCGGACACTCTTGCCTACTATGCACGAGACGCGTCAAGCTTTTGGCTCGACCTCTGTTTGCAGAAAGTTGTAATCTGCGAAGTGCCCACACCATCAGAAGACTACATGGATTACAAGCTCATTGCCTTGTCCAACATGGGATTAGTCTATCTGGAATCGGGTCGCCATACATGGTTATGGCTCATCATCAATCCTGTTGAGGCAACATTTCTGTCTGATGCTATAGTGCATGATGGCATCGTTTACGCGATCGGCCGCAGATTGGCTGCATATCTTGGTGGAATCTATCGTCGTGTAATTGTTCTATCTCATCTCATCTTTACCTTATGAATACGATTGCCTGTTCATTTGTTACAAATTTAGAATGCATAGCATGTCTATAACCACATCATTGCTATATGTTCCTCTCATTTCCTAGATTTTTATGACCACACATGTTATTGTTAGAGTTGATATGACAACAATTGGCATCTAATGATTGTTAGAATACATATTATGAGCATAACATCATGATTGCTATATGTGTCGGCGTTCGGGAGCGGGGTCCCAGACTTGCACACTGCGGCCTCAAGCGTGGCTCAAAGGAGGCCTAGGGCGGCCCATCTTCATCAACACAAGCTCAAGACCTCGCGAGGGGCCAAGCCTCATGGGCGGACGACAAGGAGCTTCCTCGAGCACGGCCTCATCAGTGCTGGCTCACGAGGAGGCGGAGAGTTCAAGGCAGGGTACCTCGCGAGGTGCCCGTGGCGCAAGCCATGACGACCATGGGCGCCATCGAGGCGCCCGGCCGTGCAGCGTCCTCCTTTCCACTTTGGTGCAAAGGGAGCAAGCGCGGCGAGAGCATCAAGCAAAGGCATCCGTTTGGTGCAACAAGACCAAGACCAGCCCCAACGGCCGAAGGGAGTCATCGTGGAGCCCAAGCAAAGGCGTCATCACTGAGAGCCTTTGGCGGCGAGGACCAACTTTAGTCAGGATAAGTGTACCCGCTGTTCCCCTTCAAAATGGCCAATTGTTGGCACCCTTCCCGCTCAATATTTGGGAAGAGGCCCAGGGCCTTCGTCTATATAAGTAGAGCTAGCCACCATAGTAGAGCCTCTCTCCCCCCGGGCTGGCATTTTGGAATCCAGAGAGAGAGATAGAGACCCGATCCTCAAGCTAGAGCGATGGGACACCACTTAGCAGTTCATCGCTTCCACCAAGAACAGACCATCGCGAGGCTGTTCTTCTCTGTACTGTTCCTCAATAGCCCCAGAGGAAATCCACCACACCACAAACTAGAGTAGGGTATTACACCACAACGGTGGCCCGAACTAGTATAAATCTTGCGTCTCTTGTGCTATTCTTGCTAGTAGTTTAGGTCCCTGCGATTCGGCAAGGTACGAGACGGTGGAGGGTTACATCTCCGCGCGCACCCTAGAGTTCAAACCTTAAGGGTCTGCCGGAACCCGAAATCTGACAATATGTTACTCTCGTTTACTAGATTTTTATAACAACGCATGTTATTGCTTAGAGTTGATATGAGAATAGTAGTAGTAAGTGCTATGGTAGAATATGAGTAGGCGTTGTCATAGTTGTTTTCCTCTCATCATTACATGATGTTTGAACCATGACATGTTGCTAGAATATGAAAGCCATTGGCTTATTTTTTTAACTTGGGGTATGATTTTGACCACGGCATTGCAATTCTCTGTCTATGATATGTGTCACTGTTATAATAATCTTAATTCCACACATACTCTGAACATGATTGTTTATTTTTGTCCTTTTGGTCTCCAATTTGAATTGTTGCAGCAGACGCAAATGCGTTGGCCTTCATGATTCCAGGACCTAGAATCATACCAGCCGATGGGTGCTGGTTTATCGCTCGTTCAGCTGACGGCGGTCATTTGATGCTCATTCGCACATACCAAATTGACAAACCATTACATCAAACCACATGCAGTACAATGCGTGGGGCGTTCGTGACATTGATGGCTATGGCTGCTTCGTGTTCGAGAAAGATCCCAGCTCTGTTGGGCCAGGTGTATTCAACTGGAGGCGGGTTTACAGCCTCAGCAACCACTCCTTGTTCCTCGGGCTCAATTATCCGATCATCCAACCAATCATCGATCATATCACCGGCAATGATTACTGTGCTACGCAACTTCCATTCGCGAGGGGGGGCTATGTTTACACATCATACCATGGGTTTCATGAATCACCATATCCAGAGATTCGTCGACACAGCTTGTTGCCAGGTAATCTTCAGTGTGTGAAAGGCATCAAGCTTCCATGCGATGGATGGCTTTTGCAAACCCGACATGCGGCGATGTGGTTCATGCCAACAGCAAATATGCACAACTTGATTCGTGCGATATCTAGATCGAGCCATGTATTCTGCTGTCAGTAGCGCGACCCTCTTTGTTGGATATTATGTATTGTTGTTAGTTTGAAGCACTCCTCTGGTTTGAAGGATAGATACCTTCCTCGGATCAAGTGCATCCTAACTCACCTGCGTAGGATGTACCGATAATGATGATGGAGATGTTGTGCGAAGCCATATATATACATAGTATATCGCTTAGGCTTCAAGTGCGTATTTGTTAGTTAAACCAATGTATAAATTGTGACACTAAATCGACTACTAAGTAGTACAATAGCAGATACTAGTATACGCCGGTCAAATTATTCATCATGTCCACACATTGAATTGATGTGACAACACGCTGCGCGTGAGGTGACACAAGAATCCCGGCGGCGTGTTCGGGTATTCCGGACTTCAGATTTGGAGTACCACTTATCTGTCGAAATCTTTTTTTCGAAACGGAGGCAAAAGATTTGCCTCATCCATTAAATAAGAGGAGAATAAAGTTTATAGTTTTTACAAGCGCCCTTGCAAAACGGCATGGCAATTACTCTCGTACAACTGTTGAAGAAGCGCGAGTTTTTACTCTGTCGAAATCTTTCATCATTCACTTAAAACAGTCGATTTGTCATACATTGAGTACCATATAACCGGAATTACTGATGCAAGTCGAAGAAGGATTGGCGGTGCTGCGGTGGCGTCAAGTTCGATCCCACGGATCAGAGCTGATCGAGCACCTTGAGGCCAAAGTGAGTGTTGATAGGTAGCGAGATTTCAGTCTCTCATCGATTTGTCCATACCAACCATCGACAATGAAGCACGGCATATGCTACACCCAACCCGAGAAACTTCCGGGTAAGACACAGATCGGTCGTCTACTTGCACAAACATATTCCTTTGTTTATAGCTCTATTTTTCTTTTTAGACGCAGACCGGTGAAACAATTACAATTTGACAGCTTAATAAAAGTGAAACAAGTGACTGCAACATGCCAAAGATGTTATGAAAATGCCAACTAGGTACACTAAAACCTGTATTCCACAATACTGCAGTATCACATCGAGTGGCCTAAGGAAGCATTTCTTCCAAAGTATAATTCCAGGGCATTCAAAAGGCACGTGGATGCGTCGCAAGATACAATCGGAGTGCGGCACGCACGCGATGTGGCACAAGACCGCAATACCTTGCCGTGATGGTCAATGGCCGGTAGACGGGCAGCAAAAAAGGTTCTGGTGCTGCACACCAACAAGAACTTCGACCAGCAGAGGACCAAATGGGTGATGCACCAGCACCACATCGGGGACCCGGAGCAAGAGAAGGAGCGGAGCTGGTCCTCTCGCAAGATTTTCTACCGATTTAACACTAGGGCCGGGAGTAGTTTGGTATTGGTAGTTGTACTACCTTGTCGCCCGCAAGTTGGTATTGTTGTTAATGATCTTTTGGTATGAACTTGCATTTGCTTCCAACCATCATGCCGAGGGTCGACGTGGATATAAAGCTGAATCATTTGTTTCGAAACGAATTCTCAGGCACCTGATTTTTATTTGATGGGTAGCATAAGCACCCGCCGTTCAATTCCCAGCTCAGTAGTTTTTTCAAACAAGTGCATGCACTTATTATCACGATAAAAAACAATATCGATGCTGCATCCCGCTTATCGATGCGTGCTTGCAGAATTCTCTCGCTTATTGAGCACGATATTGTTTTTTCAGGTCGAGCAAGTTTCAACTAGGCTGTAGACTGACCAGGGTTGGTTTTGTTTTTAACAGGCCCAGCCCATGACGACAACGGGGCACAAAGATCCAGCAGGTATCTACTGGCCTCTGGCCCTCCAGCGTTAGTTATATTTTGTCTTACAACATCCGCGGGCCGTTTTGTTACTGAATCAAACACACAGCCCAGTTCTATTTTCCTCTTGAAACGCATGTCCTACATCTGTTTTCTAATCTCTACCTATAGTTTTACTAGTTCATATACACATATCATTATATTGAAAACACATAAAATTCCCTTTTCATATTTACATCCTTATTTTTGTTGTTTTTTCCCACCCAGCGTTGACTTTTTTACCACTGGTTTCCCTTAAACCAACTCAATTGTCCCACGTCTTATTTGCTTACAAAAACAAAACGATTTTTTTGGCAAATCAATAAGTTCTTAAAAAATGTTTATCATTTCGGGATTACACTAGTTTGGACTCCACCGAAATATGCAAAATAAGGTTGAACTTTTTGACCGTGGTCCTGGGCAGAAAATGGGCTGTAATAAATTACTTAAGAATTAGCAAATGGGCTGCAAATTATAAAAAATAGCAAATGGGCTGCAAATTGTAAAAAATAGCAAATGGGCTTTATGTTGCCTGCCACAGATTTGGAGGCTGACTTGTGGGCCTACTAAGTTCATGCATACACAAGGTTTCTTAAAAACGAAACTTAGTCAACAATCGACTCTACCAGCGTCAGACCGTTAGATGTCAATCTAACGGCAATCGTGCTTCTTCAGTCGCTGATCTTCCTGCCCCAGCCGCCCAAACCAGCGCCGTCGGAACCGCCTGCTCCCTCCTCCCGTGGCCGGTAGTGCTGTCGGGCAGGCCTCACGGCCCCATCATACTCGCATCCATGGCCTGTCTATCCCTCTACTCACCCACACCTCCTGTTATTTTCCGGCGACGGCAGCCAAACCAGTCAACCCTCGTACTCTCCACCGCGTGGGCAGCCAAAGCCGTGTCTTCGCCGGCTCCCTGTTGTTCCCTTCGTAGGCCTCGCCATCGTCCACCGCCCTGGTGCTCTCAGCGCGGCGTGGTCAACGATGTCCATCCAACTGCCATAGTGCTTCTTCAACCTCTGGTCTTCTTGCTCCAGCCGCCCAAACCAGCGCCGGTCGTGCCGCGTGCTCTTGCCTCCCGTGGCCGGCTGTGATGCCGCGGAGGCCTCACCGCCAGACTACTCCCACCGCTGGCGAGGCCATCCTCTACTCACCCACACCCTCGTTATTCTGCGGCGGCGACGGCAACAACCATGAACCTCATACTCCTCTCCGCGCGGGCTACCACTGCTGCGTCTTCCCGGCTCCGTCGTCCCCTTCCTAGGCCTCGCCGTCGTCCAGACCACCGCTCTGGTGCTCTCGGCGTGGCGTGGTTAACGTGGTCAACGACCGACTTCCATCGGAAGAGTATCAGACATGGACAGTGACAATACCGGGTCCAGCGCCCGCAAGGAAGTGCCTCCTTATTACGCGCAAAAATAATTATTCCTCCACCGAAGCAGGGACCCACCGTGACGGGCCACCTTATTTCACGAAAAAAATGTTTCCCCCCTGACTGCTGGGACCCACCGGACGGGCCAGCGTATTTCGCAAATAAACATTCCCCGCGCTGTCATCTCGGACCCACCGGAAGTGCCTCCTTATTACGCACAAAAAAAATGAATACTCCCCCTGCTAGCTAGGACCCACCATGGTGGGAGGCTGACTTGTGGGCCTACTAAGTTGATCGACGGGGCCTTTGTCAACTTTAGTCAATATGAACGATTCTAGCTCCAAAGGACCATACGATGGCCATCCAACGGTCATAGTGCTTCTTCAACCTCTGGTGTTCTTGCTCCACCACCCAAAGCAAAGGCCGGGTCGTGCCGCATGCTCCTGCCTCCCGTGGGTCGGGTCAGGTTGCCGCAGAGGCCTCACCGCCTCTACTATTCCCACCATCGCCAGGCCCTACGGCGACGGCAGCCTCACACCGCAACCAACCAAGTGAACCTCAGATTCTCTCCGCTGGGCTTCCACTGCCGCACCTTCCCTGGCTCCCTGTCGTCCCCTTCCTAGGCCTCGCCGTCGTCCACCGCTGTGGTGCTCTCGACGCGGCGTGGTCAATGTGGTCAACGACCGACTTCCATCGAAAGAGTATTATACGTGGAGAGGATGACAGCTGGGTCCATGACAGTCGCAAGGAAGTGCCTCCTTGTTACGCGGAAAATATTTATTCCTCCACCTGACAGCAGGGACCCACCGGACGGGTCACCAAGATTTCATAAAAACGCTTCCCGACTACTCTGGGACCCACAGGATGGGCCACCGTATTCGCGAAAAAACGTCCCCCCACTGTCAGCTCGGACCCACCGAAGTGCCTCCTTATTACGCACAAAAATGAAAACCCCCGCTAGCCGGGACCAACCTTGGTGGAGGCTGACTTGTGGGCCTACTAAGTTAATCGGGACGGAGGCCTTTGTCAACTTTAGTCAATATATGAACGATTCTAGCTCCAAAGGACCAGTACAATGTCCATCCAACGGCCGTAGTGCTTCTTCAACCTCTAGTCTTCTTGCTCCAAATACCAAAGCAGCGCCGGTCGTGTCGCCGCTCCTGCCTCCCGTGGCGGGTCAGGTTGCCGTGGAGGCCTCACCGCCCCCTACTACTCCCACCGCTGGCCAGGCCATCCCTCTACGCACCCACACCCCCTGTTATTCTGCGGCGACGGCAGCCTCACACCGCAGCCGAACGAGTGAACCCTCCTACTCCTCTACGCGTGGGCATCCACTACCGCGTCTTCCCCGGCTCCGCGTCGTCCCCTTCCTAGGCCTCGTCGTCGTCCACCGCCCTGGTGCTCTCGGCGCGACGTGGTCAACGTGGTCAAGGAATGGCTTCCATCGGACGTGGACTATACGTGAAGAGGCTGACAGTTGGGTCCATGACCGCAGCAAGGAAGTGCCTCCTTATTACGCGCAAAATAATTATTCCTCCACCTGACAGTGGGGACCCACCGGACGGGCCACCGTATTTAGCGAAAAAAATGTTTCCGCTTGTCTGCTGGGACCCACCAATTACATCTTCGCACGCAAGGAAGTGCGTCCGAAAAAACAACGATTCGCCCCCTTGACTGCTGGTACCAACCAGCTACATCGTCGCACGCAAGGAAGTGCCTGGCAGTCGGGACCCACCTGGTCGAAGCGTACGTAGCGTTGTCATTCTGGTCGCGAACGTGTACGTTCATATATACTGGTGGATATAGAGGCGCGCACGTGTCGTAGTAGAGGCGCGCACGTAGCATGTACACGTACATACAGTGGCGAGGGTGCAAGAAAGAAAATACGGCCACGTACGTACATACGGGCAGGGTCTCTAACGCCTATCGCGCATACGTACATGGCTGGGTCGAAACAGAGAAACAACGTCGTCGTCGTGTTCATGGGGAGCTAACCTGTTGGGTTGGAATGGAATGTGTGGTCGTGTTCATCGGGAGGGCTTGGACGGAACAGGCGATGGAAACGAGGCTCGCATACCGCTGTGGAGGAAACGGCCTTGTGTTCGACCGCCATGTTCAAACGGGGTCCTGTTGATAGGGAGGGGCCTGGCGTACCGCAAAACGGAGGAAACGGACCTCCTACGGTCGAAACGGGGGTCCTCTTGATCGGGAGGGCTGTGGCGTACCGCAAAACGGAGGAAACGGACCTCCTACGGTCGAAACGGGGATCCTGTTGATCGGGAGGGGTGTGGCGTACCACAAAACGGACGAAACGGACTTGTGTTGGAGCGCTACGGTCGAAACGGGAGGGTGTGGCGCATCGCAAAACGGACTCCACGGATACCGCTCATCTCCACCGTCGACCTCCTCCACCTCCACGGGCTCCTGCTCATCCAGCCTCCACCGTGGCGCTTACTCCACCGCTCATCGCTCAACCACCCTCCACACGGGCACCCTCCACGGCCACCCTCCACCGCTCATCTGCTCATCCAGCCCTCCACAACACGGGTTCCTATTCATCCGGAGGCAACGCCACCGCCACTCGCTCATCCAAACACCCCAACGCCATCGCTCATCCCAGCAGGCAGCATCGATTGGCTTCGCTTAGTAGCGATAGCGGCGAATCGCCCATCGGGTTCGCTTAACAGCCATCGATCGATCGCCGGGTTCGAGAACGCGTAGCTCGCAAAGGTAATCGCCGGGTTCGCGAGAGCCCAACGCCTCACACACGCCAGCACGTCACGAGAGAAACGCGATCGCTCGCCCCGACCTCCCACCGTAACCGGCAACTCCCCGGAATTTTCCTCCCCCTCGCTTCTACCATGGTTTTTTCCGTCATGGACGGCCCAAAGAATGTCATGCAGCTGCGTCTCCGGCCCGCCCAGGACGAAAGGCCCATTTTCTGTCGTGATTTTTTTTCATAGAAGTAGGAGCCCACCACATCTATGATGATACCGGGTTTTGTCACAATTATCGTCATAGAAGTGTCATATGTATGACAGAAAAAAAATTCGTTCGGCCCAAAATGTCACGGATGTGTCTTTTTTTTGTAGTGTATATTGATTGCATGTGATGTTTATCCTTTATGCATCTTATTTTTCTTAGTTCAGCGATAGCATTATAAGATGATCTCTCACTAAATTTCAAGGTACAAGTGTTCTCCCTGAGTATGCACCGTTGCTACAGTTCGTCGTCCTGAGACACCACGTGATGATCGGGTGTGATAAGCTCTACGTTCACATACAATGGGTGCAAGCCAGTTTTGCACACACAGAATACTCGGGTTAAACTTGACGAGCCTAGCATATGCAGATATGGCCTCGGAACACTGAGACCGAAAGGTCGAGTGTGAATCATATAGTAGATATGATCAACATAGTGATGTTCACCATTGAAAACTACTCCATCTCATGTGATGATCGGACATGGTTTAGTTGATATGGTTCACAGGATCACTTATATGATTAGAGGGATGTCTATCTAAGTGGGAGTTCTTAAGTAATATGATTAATTGAACTTTAATTTATCATGAACTTAGTACCCGATAGTTTTTGCATGTCTATGTTGTTGTAGATAAATGGCCCGTGCTACTGTTCCGTTGAATTTTAATGCGTTCCTAGAGAAAGCTAAGTTGAAGGATGATGGTAGCAACTACACGAACTGGGTCCGTAACTTGAGGATTATCCTCATTGTTGCACATAAGAATTAAGTCCTGGAAGCACCGCTTGGTGCAACACCCGCTGCAGGAGCAACACCAGACGTTGTGAACGCCTGGCAGAGCAAAGTTGATGACTACTCGGTAGTTCAGTGTACCATGCTTTACGGCTTAGAACCGGGACTTCAACGACGTTTTGATCGTCATGGAGCATATGAGATGTTCCAGGAGCTGAAGTTAATATTTTAAGCAAATGCCCGGATTGAGAGATATGAAGTCTCCAATAAGTTCTACAGCTGCAAAATGGAGGAGAATAGTTCTGTTAGTGAACATATACTCAAAATGTATGGGTACCACAATCACTTGACTCAACTGGGAGTTAATCTTCCGGTTGATAGTGTCATTGACAGAGTTCTTCAATCACTGCCACCAAGCTACAAAAGCTTCGTGATGAACTATAATATGCAAGGGATGGATAAGACAATTCCCGAGCTCTGCGCAATGCTAAAGGCTGCGGAGGTAGAAATCAAGAAGGAGCATCAAGTGTTGTTGGTTAACAAGACCACTAGTTTCAAGAAAAAGGGCAAAGGGAAGAAGGGGAACTTCAAGAAGAATGGCAAGCAAGTTGCTGCTCAACTGAAGAAACCCAAGTCTGGACCTAAGCTTGAGACTGAGTGCTTCTACTTCAAAGGGACTGGTCACTCGAAGCGGAACTGCCCCAAGTATTTGGCGGATAAGAAGGATGGCAAAGTGAAAGGTATATCTGATATACATGTTATTGATGTATACCTTACTAATGCTCGTAGTAGCGCCTAGGTATTTGATGTCTACTACACAACCTTCTTCTTGTAGACGTTGTTGGGCCTGCAAGTGCACAGGTTTGTAGGACAATAGCAAATTTCCCTCAAGTGGATGACCTAAGGTTTATCAATCCGTGGGAGGCGTAGGATGAAGATGGTCTCTCTCAAACAACCCTGAAACCAAATAACAAAGAGTCTCTTGTGTCACCAACACACCCAATACAATGGTAAATTGTATAGGTGCACTAGTTCGGTAAAGAGATGGTGATACAAGTGCAATATGGATGGTAGATATAGGTTTTTGTAATCTGAAAATATAAAAACATCAAGGTAACTAATGATAAAAGTGAGCATAAACGGTATTGCAATGATAGGAAACAAGGCCTAGGGTTCATACTTTCACTAGTGAAAGTTCTCTCAACAATAATAACATAGATAGATCATATAACAATCCCTCAACATGCAACAGAGAGTCACTCCAAAGCCACTAATAGCGGAGAACAAACGTAGAGATTATGGTAGGGTACGAAACCACCTCAAAGTTATTCTTTCGGATCGATCTATTAAAGAGTTCGTACTAGAATAACACCTTAAGACACAAATCAACCAAAACCCTAATGTCACCTAGATACTCCATTGTCACCTCAAGTATCCGTGGGCATGATTATACGATATGCATCACACAATCTCAGATTCATCCAACCAACACAAAGTACTTCAAAGAGTGCCCCAAAGTTTCTATCGGAGAGTCAAGAAAATGTGTGCCTACCCCTATGCATAGGTTCATGGGCGAAACTCGAAAGTTGGTCACCAAAACATTCATCAAGAGGCACGTGAAATCCCATTGTCACCACAGATAAGCACGGCAAGACATACATCAAGTGTTCTCAAATCAAAGACTCAATCCGATAAGATAACTTCAAAGGGGAAACTCAATTCATCACAAGAGAGTAGAGGGGGAGAAACATCATAAGATCCAACTATAATAGCAAAGCTCGTGATACATCAAGATCGTGTCATAGAGAGAACACGAGAGAGAGAGAGAGAGAGATCAAACACATAGCTACTGGTACATACCCTCAGCCCCGAGGGTGAACTACTCCCTCCTCGTCATGGAGAGCGTCGGGATGATGAAGATGGCCACCGGTGATGGATTCCCCCTCCGGCAGGGTGCCGGAACGGGCTCCCAAGAGGTTTTTGGTGGCTACAGAGGCTTGCGGCGGCGGAACTCCCGATCTATCTTCTCCGTGGATGTTTTTAGGGTATGTGGGACTATATAGGCGAAAGAAGTCGGTCGGGGGGTGCTTGAGGGGTCCACGAGACAGGGGGCCGTGCCTGTAGGGGGGGCGCCCTCCTATCTCGTGGAGTCCTCGGGGATCTTCTGACGTGAACTCCAAGTCTTCAGGATCATATTCTTCCCAAAAATAACGCTGCCGAAGGTTTCATTCGGTTTGGACTCAGTTTGATATTCCTTTTCTTGGAAATACTGAAACAGGCAATAAAACAGCAATAAGGGTTGGGCCTCCGGTTAATTGGTTAGTCCCAAAAGTAATATAAAAGTGTATAATGAAGCCCATAATCATTCAAAACAGGTAATATAATAGCATGGAACAATCAAAAATTATAGATACGTTGGAGACGTATCGAGCATCCCCAAGCTTAATTCCTGCTCGTCCTCGAGTAGGTAAATGATAAAAACCAGAATTTTTGATGTGGAATGCTACCTAGCATGATTCTCAAAGTAATTTTCTTTATTGTGGCATGAATGTTCAGATCCAAATGATTCAAAATAAAAGTTCATATAGATAAAATAAATAGTAACACTTCAAGCATACTAATCAAAGTAATCATGTCTTCTCAAAATAGCATGGCAAAAGAAAGTTCATCCCTACATAATCATATAGTTAGGCTATGCTACATTTTCGTCACACAAAGATGTTCCCAACTTCTATACCCCCGATGACAAGCCAAGCAATTGTTTCATACTTAAATAATCTCAAACTTTTTCAACCTTCACGCAATACATGAGCGTGAGCCATGGATATAGCACTATGGGTGGAATAGAATATGATGATGGGGATTGTGTGGAGAAGACAAAAAAGGAGAAAGTCTCACATTGACGAGGATAATTAACGGGCTATGGAGATGCCCATCAATTGATGTCAACATGAGGAGTAGGGATTCCCATGCAACGGATGCACTAGAGTTATAAATGAATGATCAACAAAAGAAAACTAGTGGGTGTGCATCCAACTTGCTTGCTCACGAAGACCTAGGGCATTTGAAGAAGCCCATCGTAGGAATATACAAGCCAATTTCTATAATGAATAATTCCCACTAGTATATGAAAGTGACAACATATGAGACTCACTATATGAAAGACATGGTGCTACTTTGAAGCACAAGTGTGGAAAAAGAGATAGTAGCATTGCCCCTTTTTATTTATTTTCTTTTTTTTATTTTTATTTTCTTGTTTTTCTTTGGGCCTTCTTTTCTCTTTTGGCCTTTCTTCTTCTTTTTTTATTTTTCTTTTTTTTCTTTTTGGGTAATGCTCTAATAATGATGATCATCACACTTCCATTGATTACAACATATGAATTACAACTCAAAACTAGAACACAATATGACTCTATATGAATGCCTCCGGCGGTGTACCCCGGGATGGTGCAATGAATCAAGAGTGACATGTATGAAAAATAATGCATGGTGGCTTTGCCACAAATACGATGTCAACTACATGATCATGCAATGGCAATATGACAAAAGTAATGCATGTCATAATGATGATAAACGGAACGGTGGAAAGTTGCATGGCAATATATCTCAGAATGGCTATGGAAATGCCATAAATAGGTAGGTATGGTGGCTGTTTTGAGGAAAATATAATGAGGCTTATGAGTGATAGAGCGTATCATATCACGGGGTTTGGATGCACCCGCGAAGTTTGCACCAACTCTCAAGGTGAGAAAGGGCAATGCACGATACCGACGAGGCTAGCAATGGTGGAAAGGTAAAAGTGCGTATAATCCATGGACTCAACATTAGTCAAAATAACTCATATACTTACTGCAAAAATTTGGAAGTCATCAAAAATCAAGCACTACGTGCATGCTCCTTGGGAGATAGATTGGTAGGAAAAAGACCATCGCTCGTCCCTGACCGCCACTCATAAGGATGCACAAGCCAGGTACACTTCATATTTCAAATTTGTTACACAACTTTAACCATACGTGCATGCTACGGGACTTGCTAACTTCAACGCAAGCATTCTTTAAATTCATAATCACCCAACTAGCATGACTTTAATATCACTACCTCCATATCTCAAAACAATTATCAAGTATCAAATTGATCATAGCATCCAGTTCACCTCCTATGAAAGTTTTCGTTCAAATTACCATGCTGTTTAAGACTCTCAAAATAATATAAGTGAAGCATGAGAGTTCATTAATTTCTACAAAATAAAACCACCGCCATCCTCTAAAAGATATAAGTGAAGCACTAGAGCAAACGACAAACTACTCCAACAAGATATAAGTGAAGATCAATGAGTAGTTAAATAATTGTGCAACTATGTGAAGACTCTCTAACATTAAGGAATTTCATATCTTGGTATTGTATTCAAACAGCAAGCAAAACAAAATAAAATAGCATTGCAAGGATAGCACAACTCATGTAAAGAAGCAAGGCCTAGGGTTCACACTTTCACTAGTGCAAGTTCTCTCAACAATAATAACATAGATAGATCATCTAACAATCCCTCAACATGCAACAAAGAGTCACTCCAAAGCCACTAATAGCGGAGAACAAACGTAGAGATTATGGTAGGGTACGAAACCACCTCAAAGTTATTCTTTCGGATTGATCTATTAAAGAGTTCGTACTAGAATAACACCTTAAGACACAAATCAACCAAAACCCTAATTTCACCTAGATACTCCATTGTCACCTCAAGTATCACACATCCAACCAACACAAAGTACTTCAAAGAGTGCCCCAAAGTTTCTATCGGAGAGTCAAGAAAATGTGTGCCTACCCCTATGCATAGGTTCATGGGCGGAACCCGCAAGTTGGTCACCAAAACATACATCAAGAGGCACGTGAAATCCCATTGTCACCACAGATAAGCACGGCAAGACATACATCAAGTGTTCTCAAATCAAAGACTCAATCTGATAAGATAACTTCAAAGGGGAAACTCAATTCATCACAAGAGAGTAGAGGGGGAGAAACATCATAAGATCCAACTATAATAGCAAAGCTCGCGATACATCAAGATCGTGTCATAGAGAGAACACGAGAGAGAGAGATCAAACGCATAGCTACTGGTACATACCCTCAGCCCCGAGGGTGAACTACTCCCTCCTCGTCATGGAGAGCGTCGGGATGATGAAGATGGCCACTGGTGATGGATTCCCCCTCCGGCAGGGTGCCGGAACGGGCTCCCGAGAGGTTTTTGGTGGCTACAGAGGCTTGCGGCGGCGGAACTCCTGATCTATCTTCTCCGTGGATGTTTTTAGGGTACGTGGGACTATATAGGCGAAAGAAGTTGGTCAGGGGGTGCTCGAGGGGTCCACGAGATAGGGGGTCGCGCCCTGTAGGGGGGCACCCTCCTATCTCGTGGAGTCCTCGGGGATCTTCTAACGTGAACTCCAACTCTCCAGGATCATATTCTTCCCAAAAATAACGCTGCCGAAGGTTTCATTCCATTTGGACTCCGTTTGATATTCCTTTTCTTCGAAATACTGAAACAGGCAATAAAACAAGAATATGGGCTGGGCCTCCGGTTAATAGGTTAGTCCCAAAAGTAATATAAAAGTGTATAATAAAGCCCATAATCATTCAAAACAGGTAATATAATAGCATGGAACAATCAAAAATTATAGATACGTGGAGACATATCAGTATTTGATACTGGTTCTGTTGCTCATATTTCCAACTCGAAACAGGGGCTACGGATTAAGAAAAGATTGGCTAAGGACGAGGTGACGATGCACGTGGGAAATGGTTCCAAAGTCGATGTGATCGCCGTCGGCACGCTACCTCTACATCTACCTTTGGGATTAGTTTTAGACCTGAATAATTGTTATTTGCTGCCAGCGATAAGCATGAACATTGTATCTGGATCTTGTTTGATGCGAGATGGTTATTCATTTAAATCAGAAATAATGGTTGTTCTATTTATATGAGTAATATCTTTTATGGTCATGCAACCTTGATGAGTTGTCTATTTTTATTGAATCTCGATAGTAGTGTTACACATTTTCATAGTATTGAAGCCAAAAGATATAAGTTTAATAATGATAGTGCAACTTATTTGTGGCACTGCCGTTTAGGTCATATTGATGTAAAGCACATGAAGAAACTCCATGCTGATGGGCTTTTGGAATCACTTGATTATGAATCACTTGATGCTTGCGAAACATGCCTCATGGGCAAGATAACTAAGACTCCGTTCTCCGGAAAAATGGAGCGAGCAACAGACTTGTTGAAAAAAATACATACTGATGTATGCGGTCCGATGAGTGTTGAGGCTCGCGGCGAGTATCGTTATTTTATGACCTTCACAGATGATTTGAGCAGATATGGGTATATCTACTTGATGAAACATAAGTCTGAAACATTTGAAAAGTTCAAAGAATTTCAGAGTGAAGTGGAAAATCATCGTAACAAGAAAATAAAGTTTCTACGATCTGATGGTGGAGGTGAATATTTGAGCTACAAGTTTGGTGTTCATTTGAAACAATGCAGAATAGTTTCGCAACTCATGCCACCTGGAACACCACAGCGTAATGGTGTGCCCGAACGTCATAACCGCACTTTATTAGATATAGTGTGATCTATGGTGTCTCTTACTGATTTACCACTATCGTTTTGCAGTTATGCTTTAGAGACGGCTGCATTGACGTTAAATAGGGCACCATCTAAATCCGTTGAGACGAGACCATATGAACTGTGGTTTGGCAAGAAACCCAAGTTGTCATTTCTTAAAGTCTGGGGCTGCGATGCTTATGTGAAAAAGCTTCAACCTGATAAGCTCGAACCCAAATCGGAGAAATTTGTCTTCATAGGATACCCAAAGGAAACTATTGGGTACAACTTCTATCACAGATCCGAAGGCAAGATATTCGTTGCTAAGAATGGATCCTCTCTAGAGAAGGAGTTTCTCTCGAAAGAAGTGAGTGGGAGGAAAGTAGAACTTGATGAGGTAATTGTACCTGCTCCCTCATTGGAAAGTAGTTCATCACAGAAATCAGTTCCAGTGATTCCTACACCAATTAGTGAGGAAGTTAATGATAATGATCATGAAGCTTCTGATCAAGTTACTACCGAACCTCGTAGGTCAACCGGAGTAAGATCCGCACCAGAGTGGTACGGTAATCCTGTTCTGGATGTCATGTTACTGGACCATGACGAACCTATGAACTATGAGGAAGTGATGATGAGCCCAGATTCCATGAAATGGCTTGAGGCCATAAAATCTGAGATGGGATCCATGTACGAGAACAAAGTGTGGAATTTGGTTGACTTGCCCGATGATCGGCAAGCCATAGAGAATAAATGGATTTTCAAGAAGAAGACTGACGCTGACGGTAATGTTACTGTCTACAAAGCTCGACTTGTTGCAAAAGGTTTTCGACAAGTTCAAGGGGTTGACTACGATGAGACTTTCTCACCCGTAGCAATTCTTTAGTCTGGTTGAATCATGTTAGCAATTGCCGCATTTTATGATTATGAAATTTGGCAAATGGACGTCAAAACTGCATTCTTGAATGGATTTCTAGAAGAAGAGTTGTATATGATGCAACCAGAAGGTTTTGTCGATCCAAAGGGTGCTAACAAAGTGTGCAAACTCCAGCGATCCATTTATGGACTGGTGCAAGCCTCTCGGAGTTGGAATAAACATTTTGATAGTGTGATCAAAGCATATGGTTTTATACAGACTTTTGGAGAAGTCTGTATTTACAAGAAAGTGAGTAGGAGCTCTGTAGCATTTCTAATATTATATGTGGATGACATATTGCTGATTGGAAATGATATAGAATTTCTGGATAGCATAAAAGGATACTTGAATAAGAGTTTTTCTATGAAAGACCTCGGTGAGCTGCTTACATATTGGGCATCAAGATCTATAGAGATAGATCAAGACGCCTAATTGGACTTTCACAAAGCACATACCTTTGATAAGATTTTGAAGAAGTTCAAAATAGATCAGTCAAAGAAAGGGTTCTTGCCTGTGTTACAAGGTGTGAAGTTGAGTGAAACTCATTGCCCGACCACTGCAGAAGATAGAGAGAAAATGAAAGTCATTCCCTATGCTTCGGCCATAGGTTCTATCATGTATGCAATGTTGTGTACCAGACTTGATGTGTGCCTTGCTATAAGTATTGTAGGGAGGTACCAAAGTAATCCAGGAGTGGATCAATTGACAACGGTCAAGAACATCCTGAAATACGTGAAAAGGACTAAGGATATGTTTCTCATTTATGGAGGTGACAAAGAGCTCGTCGTAAATGGTTACGTCGATGCAAGCTTTGACACTGATCCAGATGACTCTAAGTCACAAACCGGATAAGTGTTTATATTGAATGGTGCGGTAGTCAGTTGGTGCAGTTCCAAACAGAGCGTCGTGGCAGGATCTACGTGTGAAGCGGAGTACATAGCTGCTTCGGAAGCAGTGGATGAAGGAGTTCATATCCATCTAGGTGTCATACCTAGTGCATCGGTTCCAATGAAAATCTTTTGTGACAATAATGGTGCAATTGCCTTGGCAAAGGAATCCAGATTTCACAAGAAGACCAAGCACATCAAGAGACTGTAACACTCCAAAAAATTTGATTTGGTTTTTATTAAATTCTTTATTTGATTTAAAGGAGGTTATTTGAATTTTTCTAAAAGAGGGACTCTCATTCTCAAATCTTTTTATGACAAATATTTCTTTAAAAAAAAGGTCCTTCTCAACCTTGATTTTTGGTTTTAAGGGTTTTTCATATTGTGTTGGCTCAACACAAATAATATTGGAAGGTTTTACAATCCTTTCTGTTAAAAAGAAATCCTATGGATTATGGATTTTTTTCCCATTTAAAAATTTCTCTTTTGCCATGACACATGTTGATATCTTTCTTCGAAAACCCACTCCCTACTTTGGGTCAAGTCAAACACCCAATTCCAGCAAGTTTTAACCTCTTTTAGATTTTCTTTCTATTTATTTTATCCTCAAATCATTTTTTGTCATTTATTTGGACCTTGGTGGCTTACAAAGGAACTGCCAGATTTATTTTGAGTTTTGGTCCCAAATAAACTCCTATGGCTAGTCCTTAGTACCCTCAACCTACATCCATCAAGATCTGCTAGTACACAGTTCAAATTTTTCAAAATATGCTTGCTGCAAGTTTGAACCAGATTTGCCATTTTTGGTAAAATTCATTCTTTTTCTTTTCCTAAAAATCTGAGATAAATCAGGCAGCCTCTAGATGCATCAAGAGATCACCTCACCAAGGATCAGCTCAAGAAAAAATTTCGACATTCCCAAAACATTTCATCGAACAGCTGGCGTGCAATCGCTTCGCCAAAGTTCGAGTTCGTGTCCAGCTTACATCGTCGATGTCGTTTCTTGAGAGCGTCGTCAATCTCGCCAGTGCTCGCTCTGGCTTCTTGCTCCCTGATCCTCCTTCTTATCCATCGCGCTGCACGGTCGTTTGGACGGGCGCGAGCGTTGGTGGCGACGTGTCTCGCCAACGCCGGAGTCTTCCGCGGTGGTAGAACCGCCCGTGGCGGCCAACAGGGACCAGCTCTGCCATACGGCGCCGTCCAGCACCACCCACACCACCAGAAGCCTACGCGTGGCCGTCTTCTCCCTCGTGCGTGCTGCAGCACAGTCACCGTGGCCTGAGAGGCACAGAGTGCTCTCTGCCACCGACGTGCCCGTGAGGCCGTTCCGTCGAGAGACTTGGAGTATCGCCCAAGTATACCAAGATTAGGCATTGGATGAAGCCAGTGGACCAACACAAAGCTCCCCAGTCACCTAACCTTCCGTTCAACCTCTTCCTCGCGGTAATTGCTCGCCGGAGATACCCCGTTCTTGGCAACCGCCTCGGACCGGCTATAAAAGGGGGCCTCGAGCTCGTTCTCGACCCAGCACTACCCCCCCCCCCCACACACACACACACACACACCTCGCCAGAACTGCGCCCGGCCACTAGGAGGACCTCGAGGAGGCCTTCTTCCTCGACTCCGGCCGCCCCGATCCGCTTCGGGCTCCAGCAAGATCCTCTCTGGTGAGAGCAACCCCGCCTCCCAAACCTTGTCGGCAACCTCCTAGTGCACCCACTCTTCTAACCCGAGCCCCAATTTGACGTTTGCAGCCCTCCTCAGCAAGATCCATCACCGCCCGAACCACCGTCCGCCGAAGTGGAGGCCGCCGTCGATGTGGTGCTCGCCGACGACCAACTCCACCACCCACAAACGCGGGAGAGCTCCGTGATTCCGTAGGTACCATCCACTCGCCCTACTTCGCCGTGGATCGACACCGGCGACCACCGCGAGCCTCAGGCGCCGGTGAACTCTGTTTTAAAATTTTAAACCTGACATGCGGGACCCCCTTGTGAGCCTCTCTCTTTTTATTCGAAACGTTTTCTGAAAAAAAAAGCCTTCGGGCAAAGTACGTGTTCCCTTTGGGTTGGCGTATTGTCAACCGAAGCGTTTTTTTGTTTTTCTAAACTAGCCCCTGAAAGGTTTCTGTTTCATCACAGATTAATCCCTGGACTAAAACCTTTATAACTTTTAAACAAAAGATGATTTTGAGTTGATTCTTTTTCTGTCATCTTTATTTTTCTGTCTAGTTTTTTATCATATTTATTTGAAAAATATTTGGAACAATTTTGTTGGACGCACGGTATTTACGTTAGTATTCGATTTTCTTTATAACATAGATACCGAAGGGGGTGACGGAACCGCAAACTTCGCCGAGCTAGACTCCGAATACTTCGAACCAGGCAAGCATGTTTGAACCTTTGATATGATGAGTGTATTGCATGTTTACTTGAGTAGTTTTCTCATGGCATGTTCATATAAGCATTAGTGAAGGTTATATTTCACGCAAAATAAGCTGCGAGTGAGCTTCGATATTGATGTGTTCTTATGATGGTGACATAGCCTGATATTGTGGTGACATGATAGGTTGCAAGATGGTATTGTTGAAGCATGCCAGTTTATGTCAACCGTTTAACTCCAGTATTAACGTGGGTCAAGTCATGCTCCCGTTCGTCCTCTTTTCGTGCTGCCACATGTCTTCTGCAAAGAATGCGGTCTGATGCCTACTACGTAACCTTCTTCTTGTAGACGTTGTTGGGCCTGCAAGTGCACAGGTTTGTAGGACTGTAGCAAATTTCCCTCAAGTGGATGACCTAAGGTTTATCAATCCGTGGGAGGCGTAGGAGGAAGATGGTCTCTCTCAAGAAACCCTGCAACCAAATAAAAAAGAGTCTCTTGTGTCCCCAACACACCCAATACAATGGTAAATTGTATAGGTGCACTAGTTCGGCGAAGAGATGAAGATACAAGTGCAATATGGATGGTAGATATAGGTTTTTGTAATCTGAAATAATAAAAACAGCAAGGTAACAAGTGATAAACGTGAGCGTAAACAGTATTGCAATGACAGGAAACAAGGCCTAGGTTTCATACTTTCACTAGTGCAAGTTCTCTCAACAATAATAACATAGATAGATCATATAACAAGCCCTCAACATGCAAAAAAGAGTCACTCCGAAGCCACTAATAGCGAAGAACGAACGTAGAGATTATGGTAGGGTACGAAACCACCTCAAAGTTATTCGTTCGGATCGATCTATAAAAGAGTTCGTACTAGAATAACACCTTAAGACACAAATCAACCAAAACCCTAATGTCACCTAGATACTCCATTGTCACCTCAAGTATCCGTGGGCATGATTATACGATTTGCATCACACAATCTCAGATTCATCCAACCAACATAAAAGTACTTCTAAGAGTGCCCCAAAGTTTCTACCAGAGAATCAAGAAAACGTGTGCCAACCCCTATGCATAGGTTCCCAATGTCCTTAGCGTGAGGACTTAGTCGCAAGGCCAACGCATCTATGCGGTAGCTTGAGAGGGGTTGGGTGGAATCGAGAGACACAACACAAGAGAAGGATTTAGACAGCTTCGGGCCCCGGGAAACATCATCCGGTAATAGCCCTACATGCTGTTTGTGGCTAGGTCTCATTATGATCATGAGGGAATCGCCGGTAAGCCGGCTCTTTGTGTCTAGCCCTAGAGATTGTTTCTTCTTACTCGTCCCTCTTTGGGGAGCCCTGCCCCTCCTTATATAAGTTGAAGGGGCGGGTTACATGACTAGTTCTAGTAGGATTACAATTACTCTATTACAAGTGGAGTCCTAGTCTTGCTTCCTTTGTAGGAGAATATTCCTTATGCCTTTTCTCTTAAGCCGGCCCACCATAGCATGAGCCGCCTTCCGGCCTTGGGCCTTGTCTTCTCTCGACTCGCCGTCAGGTTATCCGTGAGTCGCCAGCTCATGAGTCATCGCACCAGTGAGCCGTCAGACTGCGTGATCGCCATCCTCCGGCGAGTTACCAATGAATGCCAAGCCCGCCGGGTCATACTTCCGCCGGGTCATACCGCTGGTATATCCTCGACATTAGCCCCAGCTTAATTTGGATTTATCCATGTTAAACTGATCTGTAAAACAAACACAAGAACAAATTTGATGATTGTGTTCCGGTTAAAATTCTTGTAAGCCGCACTGATCATCCTTAATTCCTTGTGCTCGGGTTAAATATTCTCCGAGCCGGACCTGATTATCCTTAAGTCCAATTGTCATTTCCTTCATCTAGAAAATCCGGGTCAATAAGCTAGCTTCATACTCAATTTGTCGATGTTGGTTTCTCACGTAAAAATATTGTGAAGAATAATCCACTTGAGTCGGCTTCCAAGGCACCGCTTAATAAACATATTGACTCAAGATTCATCCGGTGATCCGCCGGTTTAAAGATGTAGAGGTCAAGCGAAAAAATTGCCGCCTTGTAAATATTGGTAACACCGGTCATAACTATTCTCGATGCGAGTTAATCTTATGATGACGCCGGTCATAAACTTTGCAGATTTCTCGATAATAATATAATATCTGATTTGCTCAAACTGATAATTTGAAGTTATTCCTCCCTTATATGCATATCACCCGTAGTCCCCAAGTGTCGGGTTGTCATGCTTGCAGCAACTGGACTCAGAATTGCCTTATGCTCATAAAGATTTCAACCAGTAGCCCCCAAGGGCCGGGTCATTATGCAATAATGAGCAGGAATTTGTAAATATGATCATGTAAACTTGAGCAACAACGTAGCCCCCAAGGGCCGCTCAATAAGATATTACCGAGCTGGGACTTTGTATATGATTCATCGATAATACCATCAAATGATGTAATCTCCACCATGGGGCTTGAACCCACGCCCACAAGGTTAAGAGTTTTGTACTCTACCAACTGAATAATGGGTCTTTCAATATAATGGATTAAGGCTTGTGTACCTTGAATTTCCGACAGAGCAATTGGTAGCCCCCAAGGGCGGCTCATTTAAAATGTGATGAGTCGGGTCTTCAATAAGTTGAGCAAAAATGACTTTGCATTAGCCCCAAGTGCCATGGTGCATCTTTGGCAAAGACATGGTACTTGTATATTCGATGTAATCTCGATTTGAACAATGTAGCCCCCAAGTGCCGGGTCGAAGCTTCTGCAGCGACTCTGGACTATTTCCTCCATTGTAAAATAAATCATGCCCATTGATAAAAATAATAGCCGTTGCGCTAAAGCGACTTTCAAAACCTCAATCATAACACTGGTTATTGATAATTACAATAGAAATGCAGCCATGTTGGCTATTCAAGATTTGAATAATATAATCCGGTATGAAAACCTCAATCATTCAATATCATCATGAAAATCCAAACAGTTTTGGCAATTAAAGATTTGAATACCTCATCGGTTGACAAGTAAATCCGGAGTTTAAATACCTGGCGGCTCTTGGCCGATGACGACTTAATGCGCATTCATTGTAAACCAGAATTTTTGTAACCCGGTGGCCTATAGCCCTTGAAAAAATCAATAATTGATAACCCTTTTGAGACACCAATTTCAGTGATGAGCTTGGACTGAAGCACTTATATAAGTCATAGTTCTGCAAATCCTGCATGTAGTTTAAACAACATATGCCCCGGCGACTTAACGTCAAGAGCCGTATGGTAACCACCCAAATGTTGTCTTACCCTGCACACAAGTAGATCACAAGAACCCTTGGCGGTTTGCCGCAGATCGGTCATAATACCTCACATATAACCACTGTGATATTGAATTTGTACGGCGGTTTACATGACTCAGGCAAGAAGGGTGACAACCCAATCCTTAGAAGCCAATGCTTCCACATAGATGATGATTGTCATAAGTCGGCGACTTATAGTCAAAAGTCAAGCCGGGTTAAGCATAAAACACTTATATGCATTTGAGATATAATCCAAAAGATCTCAAGTCAAACCCAAAATTGTTCGCAAAAAGACTTTAAAAAATTAAGGCTTCTGATTCGTATACGATCAGAAAACCGTTCCAAAGGGGTTGAGCTAAGATTCGAATACGATCATATAGCCCCCAGTGGCTTTGGCGTTGCCGATCAAGAGGGTACCGACGGCTATGTTCTCTTTGGTTCGAATACGACCTATGTTTGAACAGGAAGCCCCCAAATGACCTTGAGAGTTGTTTAACGACGCTGATTCGAATACGATCCACGTCGGACCCAAAAGAGGTTAAGCTATGATTCAGATACGATCAAGAAGCCCCCTAGTGAGTTTGGCAGTGTGCCGATCAAAAGGGTTTCGACAGCTATGTTCTCTTTGGTTCGAATACGACCTATGTTTGAACAGGAAGCCCCCAAGTGACCATATATTAGCATTGCACCGATCAAGAGGGTACCGACAGCTATGCTCGATGAGCAGAAGCCCCAAGTGACCATAATAAGATAAGCCGTAAGGCAGGATACCTATGTTTGAACCGCGATCATGGCAGCAAGTTCTTTTTGGCAACCTTTAATTTTTCTTAGAACTCGAACTTGCGAGAGATTAATTCTTTTTGAACCGAAACTTTAAACCGGATTTGAAAGCTTCAAAAATTTGTGAGGGACAAATTTACCTTGAGCCGGATTTTGAACCTGATTTGAGAGCTTCAAAAATTTGTGAGGGACAAATTTACCCTGGGCTGGCTTTTGAACCGGATTTGAGAGCTTCAGTGCCTTGTGGGAGAAAGATGTCTCTTGAACCGGATTTTAAACCAGAGTCCTTATTTTGAGCCGGAAATCTTCTGACAGCTTTTAAATTTTCATCGATCTAGCAGTAATCTCCGGGGCCCGGGTTATTTTTCCCTTCAATGACTCGGAGTTCTTGAATTCATTGAAACCGGCTAATTTTGCCGAGTCATACCATTGTAGCCCCCGAGTCTCAAGACGACTCGAGGAGTTGGCTTGAGATTCTTCATATTTGACCATAGCAGAAGGTATACATCATTGGGGTTGATAGCGCGATGTGAATCCACAGAAGGTTGAGGTGACTGCGACGGGTTATAAATGATCCCGTATGAGCCGTGTCAGCAACTCGGCCAGTGGTTCCTTCCAACTGGATGTTTGAAGTTAACCAAAATGTAGTGGCGGCGACTTGTGCACCTGCCCATTGAACCATCCAGTGCAGACGGCGGCTGATAATATATGATAATTTGCCTCTAATTTGTTGGAAGAAAACCGGGCTTCCCAAGTAGTGACTTGCTCATACTCAATAAACAGCTCATCCAGACAAGTGCGGCCCGGTGTGTCGATGTAGACCAGGCCGTGAGAGACGGACGGTAAAGACGACCGTAACATCAGAGGTGGCATAGACAGATGAACCGGCCGTGGCGTTATAAGCTAGTGCGGACGGGCAAGTTGTCCTCCTTGTTGTAAGCCAGCATGGTCGCAAGAGACGGCCACGGAGTTGTAAGCCGGTGCGGGAGTCCGTTGAGTAACGACGACCACCTGTGCCAAAAGATGTTGGCGTGCCTCCATCTCCGCGGTATAATATCACTTTTTGTCATAAATAATTGCCCTGCATAAATAATATTGCAGACCAAGGCAAAAATAAACTTGTTCTTTGACAAAAACAACATGTGCTAATAAAATAAACTTAGATGGATATCACCTATTTTGTTCGGATGATGGATGATCCATTCAACGTGACTGGGGCAGCTCAACGCAGCGGGGGCGGCTCACATATGTCCATTGGACAGCTTGCGTGAGTAGACATGGCTTTGATTTGTTCATATATATGTCGGAGTCAACCTGCGACATTTAGAAGATGAAGCGGACGCGTGAGTCGGCCGTGACATTGTAAGCCGTGTGGACAAACGAGCTGGTCATGCGCGCGGACGGTTGAGTTGGCGTGGGCACGGTCAGATGAACCGACTGCAGGTGTGGTCCCGGTGAGTTATTGTAACCCAGACCACGGGGGCAGCGGCTCATACACATGTCCTTCAAGTAGCAAGGCACAGACGAATGCCGGTGCAAAAAGTTGCTAACACGTGCTGCGCCCCCGTGGTTTAACACCAGCAGAGTTGTTGTTTCACAAAAAATTTAACATGCACTGATAAAAAATAAATTGAAAGGATATCATCTGGTATTTTTGTTAACCAAAAAAGATAGCAGATGCTCAGTTGATCTGATGATGTGCGTTCCCTTCAGTCCTTATTAGTCTAGAACAGCACTAATAGTGCTCAAGTTGTTTCGTGCATGTTGACTTTTTCTTCTGGCCGGCTTGTCCATACTAGAAAACTTGCATTGAAGCTTCTTGTGTGACACTAGTTCAGAAAACGGCTCAAGCAAAGGCGTGGCGATGCCGGGTCAGTTCAACACAGCTGAGCTACGGCGGGCATGACGGAGGCGGCGCAGGTGAAGCCGTAGGAGCCTGCTCCAGGGCGGCTCAGAGCGAAACAGAAGGTGGCCGCGGCCACAGGCGGGGCCACTCAGCGACTCTGAGCAAAGGTATAGCGGCTTAAAACGGAGGTATGGCTAGGTGTTTGGCCGCTGTGGTGGAGACGGGTCAACGGGAAAACGACTCGGAGGCGACTCAAAGGCGGCTGACGGTGGTTCACAGGCAGGGCGCGACTCGACGGTAGCAGCGAGCCGGTCTGGTGAGTGGATCGCAGACAGAGACAGTGGAATCCGGGTCGCAGTCAGCTATGCTTCTGCGTCTTGGCCCTCTTCTTCTTTTCTTTTCAACTCCATATCCTACTGTTCATCCTTGCGTATGCGTGAACCTTCCACGCCTCAGCCCAGTACAATAATATCTGGTTCAGCAATTTGTCTTCACTTCAGTTGCGGCCGGCTTGCTGTGATGTGAACATTTGCAGTTGATTTTGCCCACTGGTTTTGACTGACAAAGCACCTCCTTGTGCACAGATTTGCTTTAGTAAGGATTCGTAAAATAGTACTCCTGGGAGCTTGTGCATGTACGTGGCGATGTATACTGGCCCTGGCAGATTATTTTTATTCTTTCTTTTAAACGAACTTGACGCGGAGGCCGCGTGCACCAGCTGCAACTTCCATCAATCAGACAAAAGTACGGCGACCACACAATTTTTGCTGTTAACAGATAACTCCTCAGGACTTGAAACGAATCTGCGTATGTTGCCTGCCATGGATGTAATCTGTTTCACGTAATCCATACTAGTAGTAACTACTACTAGTTGAAGTAGGAGTAGTACATGATGTTTCCTTGGATTTGACCCGGTCTGCCAAAATATTAGCGCCGAGTCACGGAAGCTGTCGGACGCTGGGTGGCTAGTATTTTGAGCCAATGTGCTACTGCTCGAGCAAAAAAGGCTTCTGGCTATCATCAAACTTTATACGCGCCATTGAGTGAGCGTAGCAGAGGATCACACTGATGCGGTGTAGGTCTCGGCGACTTGTCCCTTGCATCAACTGATTTCGGATGCGAGACTTCAACCTACAGCGGCAACGGAAATTAACCCGGCCTCGACGGATCATCTGATCACGTGCGCTAGCACAAAAACGCAACCCTAACTTTATCTTGATCTTAAATCTTGTATATCTCATCTTAACTGTTCGTCGATGATATTATTATTCTACGCCGGCTCTTTTTCATCCGGCACATCAATAGCTTCTCGATCCCTGAAGAAATCCCTCCAAGAACTCAACACCACCGTGCGCGAGCCCCACGGTGGGCGCCAACTGTCGTGGAATTGTCACGGCAGATGTCCTTAGCGTGAGGACTTAGTCGCGAGGCCAACGCATCTATGCGGTAGCTTGAGAGGGGTTGGGCGGAATCGAGAGACGCAACACAAGACAAGGATTTAGACAGCTTCGGGCCTCGGGAAACATCATCCGGTAATAGCCCTACATGATGTTTGTGGCTAGATCTCATTATGATCATGAGGGAATAGCCGGTAAGCCGGCTCTTTGTGTCTAGCCCTAGAGATTGTTTCTTCTTGCTCGTCCCTCTTTGGGGAGCCCTACCCCTCCTTATATAAGTTGAAGGGGCGGGTTACATGACTAGTCCTAGTAGGATTACGATTACTCTATTACAAGTGGAGTCCTAGTCTTGCTTCCTTTGTAGGAGAATATTCCTTATGCCTTTTCTCTTAAGCCGGCCCACCATAGCATGAGCCGGCCTTCTGGGCCTTGGGCCTTGTCTTCTATCTGACTCGCCGTCAGGGCCATCCGTGAGTCACCAGGCTCATGAGTCATCAGACCAGTGAGCCGTCAGACTCGTGAGTCGCCAGTCCTCTAGCGAGTTACCAATGAAAATGCCAAGCCCGGCCGGGTCATACTTTCGGCCGGGTCATACCGCGGGGTATATCCCTGACACCTATGCATAGGTTCCCAATGTCACGAAACCCACAAGTTGATCACCAAGACATACATCAAGTGTTCTCATAAAAGACTCAATCCTATAAGATAACTTCAAAGGGGAAACTCAATTCATCACAAGAGAGTAGAGGGGGAAAACATCATAAGATCCAACTACAATAGCAAAGCTCGGGATACATCAAGATCGTGCCATAGATGGAACACGAGAGAGAACACGAGAGAGAGAGAGAGAGAGAGAGATCAAACACATAGCTACTGGTACATACCCTCAGCCCCGAGGGTGAACTACTCCCTCCTCGTCATGGATAGCGCCGGGATGATGAAGATGGCCACCGGAGATGGATCCCCCCTCCGGCAGGGTACCGGAAAGGGGTCTCGATTGGTTTTTCGTGGCTCTGGAGGCTTGCGGCGGCGGAACTCCCGATCTAGGTTTTGTTCTGGAAGTTTTAGGGTACGTAGGTATATATGGGTGAAAGGAGTACGTCGGTGGAGCTACGGGGCCCCACGAGGCGGGGCGCGCCTGGGGTGTGTGCGCCCCACCTCGTGAGCACCTCCCGTATCTTCCGACGTGGGGTCCAAGTCCATCGGTGGGTTTCCTTCCAAAATAACTTCTCCAGCTTGATTTCGTTCCGTTTGACTCCGTCTGATATTCCTTTTCCTCGAAACACTGAAATAGGCATAAAACAGCAAATTTAGGTTGGGCCTCCGGTTAATAGGTTAGTCCCAAAAATAATATAAAAGTGGAAAATAAAGCCCAATATTGCCTCAAACAGTAGATAAATTAGCATGGAGCAATCAAAAATTATAGATACGTTGGAGACGTATCAAGCATCCCCAAGCTTAATTCCTGCTCGTCCTCGAGTAGGTAAATGATAAAAAAGAATTTTTGATGCGGAGTGATACTTTGGCATAATTTCTATATAAATCTTCTTACTTGTGATATGAATATTCAGATCCGAAAGATTCAAGACAAAAGTTCATATTGACATAAAAATAATAATACTTCAGGCATACTAATCAAAGTAATCATGTCTTCTCAAAATAGCATGGTAAAAGAAAGTTCATCCCTACAAAATCATATAGTTAGGCTATGCTTCATTTTCGTCACACAAAGATGTTCCCAACTTCTATACCCCCGATGTCAAGCCAAGCGATTGTTTCATACTTAAATAATCTCAAACTTTTTCAACCTTCACGCAATACATGAGCGTGAGCCATGGATATAGCACTATGGGTGGAATAGAATATGATGATGGGGATTGTGTGGAGAAGACAAAAAAGGAGAAAGTCTCACATTGACAAGGATAATCAACGGGCTATGGAGATGCCCATCAATTGATGTCAACATGAGGAGTAGGGATTGCCATGCAACGGATGCACTAGAGCTATGAATGCTCAACAAAAGAAAACTAGTGGGTGTGCATCCAACTTGCTTGCTCATGAAGACCTAGGGCATTTGAGGAAGCCCATCGTTGGAATATACAAGCCAAGTTCTATAATGAAAAATTCCCACTAGTACGAACAAGACAACTTATGAGACTCACTATATGAAAAACAAGGTGCTACTTTGAAGCACAATATATGAGACTCACTACATGAAGAACAAGGTGCTACTTTGAAGCACAAGTGTGGAAAAAGAGATAGTAGCATTGCCCTTTTTATTTTATTTTTTTATTTTTTTTTGGCCTTTCCTTTTTTTTGGGCCTTTTCTTTTTTTGGGCAATGCTCTAATAATGATGATCATCACACTTCTATTGATTACAACATAAGGATTACAACTCGAAACTAGAACAAGATATGACTCTATATGAATGCCTCCGTGTGTACCGGATGGTGCAATGAATCAAGAGTGACATGTATGAAAAATAATGCATGGTGGCTTTGCCACAAATACGATTTCAACTACATGATCATGCAATGGCAATATGACAAAAGTAAAGTATGTCATGATGATGATGATGGAAGTTGCATGGCAATATATCTCGGAATGGCTATGGAAATGCCATAAATAGGTAGGTATGGTGGCTGTTTTGAGGAATATATAATGAGGCTTATGTGTGATAGAGTGTATCGTATCACGGGGTTTAGATGCACCGGCGAAGTTTGCACCAACTCTCAAGGTGAGAAAGGGCAATGCACGGTACCGAAGAGGCTAGCAAAGGCGGAAAGGTAAAAGTGTGTATAACCCATGGACTCAACATTAGTCAAAAGAACTCATATACTTATTGCAAAAATTTAGAAGTCATCAAAAATCAAGTACTACGCGCATGCTCCTAGGGGGATAGATTGGTAGGAAAAGACCATCGCTCGTCCCCGACCGCCACTCATAAGGATGCACAAGCCAGGTACACTTCATGTTTCAAATTTGTTACACAACTTTAACCATACATGCATGCTACGGGACTTGCTAACTTAAACACAAGCATTCTTTAAATTCATAATCACCCAACTAGCATGACTTTAATATCACTACATCCATATCTCAAAACAATTATCAAGCATCAAACTTCTCATAGTATTCAACACACTTATAAGAATTCTTACAAATCTTGTATGCCTAGCATATTGGGATTATTTAAGCAAAATACCATGCTATTTAAGACTCTCAAAATAATATAAGTGAATCATGAGAGTTCATATATTTCTTCAAAATAAAACTACCACCGTGCTCTAAAAGATATAAGTGAAGCACTAGAGCAAACAACAAACTACTCTGAATGATATGAGTGAAGGTCAATGAGTAGTCGAATAATTATACAACCATGTGAAGACTCTCCCATTTAATAATTTCAGATCTTGGTACTTTATTCAAACAGCAAGAAAAGCTAAAGAAAATTACATTGCAAGGATAGCACAACTCATGTGAAGAAGCAAAAACTTAGGCTCAACCGATACTAACCGATAGTTATTGAAGAAGAAAGGTGGGATGCCAACGGGGGGCATCCCCAAGCTTAGATGCTTGAGACTTCTTGAAATATTATGTTGGGTTGCCTTGGGCATCCCCAAGCTTGAACTTTTTTGTCTCCTTAATTCCTCTCATATCATGGTTTCTCTTTTTATCAAAAGCTTCATTCACAACAAACTCAACAAGAACTGGTGAGATAGGTTAGTATAAACCAATGCAAAACCTTATCATTTCCTACTGTAAAAAATCACTAAAATTATTATTCAACATTTCATACTAAATGCCTCTGCATATTTAATACTCCTATCCTCAAATAGAATCATTAAACAAGCAAACATATGCAAACAATGCAAACATAACAGCAATCTGTCAAAACAGTATAGTCTGTAAAGAATGGAAGATTCATCATACTTCCCTAACTCCAAAAATTATGAACTAAAATTACCACTGTAATAAATTTATCATAGCTCAATATGCAAAAATATTTAACATTATAACACTCTCTGACTTTTCTAGGGAATTTTTGCAACAGCGGTAAACTTTCTGTTTTCAAACAGCAACATGCATACTTGCAAAATAAGCATGGCAAAAGCTATCCTTGACATTTTTATTGAAACTAAAGATGCAGAACATTATTCTAACCAACAGCAAGAAAAACAAAACAAAATGACATGATGCTCCAAGCAAAACACATATAATGTGGTGAATAAAAATATAGCTCCAAGTAAAGTTACCGATGAACGAAGACGAAAGAGGGGATGCCTTCCGGGGCATCCCCAAGCTTAGGCTCTTGGTTATCCTTGAATATTACCTTGGGGTGCCTTGGGCATCCCCAATATTAGGCTCTTGCCACTCCTTATTCCATAGTCCATCGAATCTTTACCCAAAACTTGAAAACTTCACAACACAAAACTTAACAGAAAACTCGTGAGCTCCGTTAACGAAAGAAAACAAAACACCACTTCAAGGTACTGTAATGAACTAATTCTTTATTTATATTGGTGTTAAACCTACTGTATTCCAACTTCTCTATGGTGTATAAACTATTTTACTAGCCATAGATTCATCAAAATAAGCAAACAACACAATGAAAACAGAATCTGTCAAAAACAGAACAGTTTGTAGTAATCTGTAGCTAACGCAAACTTCTGGAACTCCAGAAATTCTAAAATAAATTGCTGGACCTGTGGAATTTGTCTAGTAATCATCTGCAAAAAGAATCAACTAAATAGCACTCTCCAGTAAAAAGTTCTAGCTAATCTCGTGAGCGCTAAAGTTTCTTCTTTTTACAGCATGATCATAAAGACTTCACCCAAGTCTTCCCAAAGGTTCTACTTGGCACAAACACTAATTAAAACATAAAACCACATCTAAACAGAAGCTAGATGGATTATTTATTCCTAAACAGAACCAAAAAGTAAGAAACTAAAATAAAATTGGGTTGCCTCCCAACAAGCGCTATCGTTTAACGCCCCTAGCTAGGCATTATGATTTCAATGATGCTCACATAAGAGATAAGAATTGAAACATAAAGAGAGCATCATGAAGAATATGACTAGCACATTTAAGTCTAACCCACTTCCTATGCATAGGGATTTTGTGAGCAAACAACTTATGGGAACAATAATCAACTTGCATAGGAAGGTAAAACAAGCATAACTTCAAAACTTTAAGCACATAGAGAGGAAACTTGATATTATTGCAATTCCTACAAGCATATGTTCCTCCCTCATAATAATTTTCAGTAGCATCTTGAATGAATTCAACAATATAACCAGCACCTAAAGCATTCTTTTCATGATGGTGATATAGCCTGATCATGTGGTGGCATGATAGGTTGCAAGCTGGTATCGTTGAAGCATGCCAGTTTATGGGAACCGTTTAACTCCAGTATTAACGTGGGTCAAGTCATGCTCCCGTTCGTCCCCTTTTCGTGCTGCCACATGTATTCTTCAAAGAATGCGGTCTGATGTCTACTACGCAACCTTCTTCTTGTAGACGTTGTTGGGCCTGCAAGTGCACAGGTTTGTAGGACAGTAGCAAATTTCCCTCAAGTGGATGACCTAAGGTTTATCAATCCGTGGGAGGCGTAGGAGGAAGATGGTCTCTCTCAAGCAACCCTGCAACCAAATAACAAAGAGTCTCTTGTGTCCCCAACACACCCAATACAATGGTAAATTGTATAGGTGCACTAGTTCGGCGAAGAGATGAAGATACAAGTGCAATATGGATGGTAGATATAGGTTTTTGTAATCTGAAATAATAAAAACAGCAAGGTAACAAGTGATAAACGTGATCGTAAACAGTATTGCAATGATAGGAAACAAGGCCTAGGTTTCATACTTTCACTAGTGCAAGTTCTCTCAACAATAATAACATAGATAGATCATATAACAAGCCCTCAACATGCAACAAAAAGTCACTCCGAAGCCACTAATAGCGAAGAACAAACGTAGAGATTATGGTAGGGTACGAAACCACCTCAAAGTTATTCGTTCGGATCGATCTATAAAAGAGTTTGTACTAGAATAACACCTTAAGACACAAATCAACCAAAACCCTAATGTCACCTAGATACTCCATTGTCACCTCAAGTATCCGTGGGCATGATTATACGATTTGCATCACACAATCTCAGATTCATCCAACCAACATAAAAGTACTTCTAAGAGTGCCCCAAAGTTTCTACCGGAGAATCAAGAAAACGTGTGCCAACCCCTATGCATAGGTTCCCAATGTCACAAAACCCGCAAGTTGATCACCAAGACATACATCAAGTGTTCTCATAAAAGACTCAATCCGATAAGATAACTTCAAAGGGGAAACTCAATTCATCACAATAGAGTAGAGGGGGAGAAACATCATAAGATCCAACTACAATAGCAAAGCTCGGGATACATCAAGATCGTGCCATAGATGGAACACGAGAGAGAGAGATCAAACACATAGCTACTGGTACATACCCTCAGCCCCGAGGGTGAACTACTCCCTCCTCGTCATGGATAGCGCCGGGATGATGAAGATGGCCACCGGAGATGGATCCTCCCTCCGGCAGGGTACCGGAAAGGGGTCCCGATTGGTTTTTCATGGCTCTGGAGGCTTGCGGCGGCGGAACTCCCGATCTAGGTTTTGTTCTGGAAGTTTTAGGGTATGTAGGTATATATGGGTGAAAGGAGTACGTCGGTGGAGCTACGGGGGCCCCACGAGGCAGGCGCCCCCCCACCCTCGTCTTGGTCTTTTAAAGGGGGTTTCTAATAAAGTTTTATGGCCGGTTAGCCTTGGGGGAGGTGTGTGGAAGCCACTGGTGGATCACTAATCGGTTTTCGTCTTAAGTTTTTTCCATTTGCAAATGTAAATTTTCTTTGGTCTCTAAATTTATGAGACTATTCTTTTGCTCCTTTGAATGGTGGCCCGGGTTGAGTCAAATTTGCCAAGTCAAGGCTTTAAAGTTCTCGTCTCCATTTCAAGGTCGCGATTGGGCCTCGGCCGTCGGAGTTCCATCTCCGGGCCGATCCACAATTGTTACCAGGAGCGGTGAATTCGGGAGGGCTTAACCCCCTTAATTTTAAAGGGATCCTTGGAGGGAAATCCATGCGAGATGGTGCCCTAGGGATGTCGCTCGGGTGCTCTTCCCGTAAACTTGTACCCTAATATGCCACGTCCATTTGTCACTTGATTCTTGCCCTAGGGGATGGTGAGGCTATTAGATCTTGTTATTTAAACTTTGAAACTTTTGTAATTGTGGGCGCCGTGGCTCTGTATACTTTGTTAAGGCTTTTAAGGGGCTCCTCCATCCACCTTTATTTCTTTCCAATTAACCTGATCTTAGCCACCTTTTGTATTTAGGGTTTAAATCATTGCCCTATGGTGTCGCCCACCTGCGGCCCGCCCAATCCTCCGTCTTGGCCGGACCTATTATAGGAGGAGGTTAGCTACTCCTTTTTTACCCTGGGGCAAATTTATTATTATGTGCCTAAGCCGTCATGTCCACTTGTTGATTGTTTATATTATTAGGTTTGGTAAAGTATTTGTTGATCATGTGGAACTTTGGAAAGTCATGCCAAATAACGTGAGAAGGTGTCGCCATCTGATGATGTATTTATAATTCACTCCTTTAAGATATGTCTTGGCAGTCCCTCCATGCAAACAATTTTTCATGGAAAAAAATTTATTCTTTTCTGCCTTTGAAAATTATTTATTTTGCCACTCAGTTTTCTCATATTATAAAAATACCCCAGTGGAAAATCCTCTCCCGGCTGTTCCATAAGTTTGGAAAGAAAATTATGGTACGTCAAGAACCACAGGGGTCAAATCGGAAAGCGTAAGGCATTTTCTCAAATGTAGCCTTTTACAAAGGCACAAAAATGATGAATCATTTTCAATTGGAAATACCGTGAACCATATCGAGCTTCAAATTTCCCGAATCAAAGGGCCCGCCCCAAGTTCTCTCCACGGATAGACCTCTTGAGGCCGTGATTGGGGTTAAAGGAAGTTAATTTTGACAATGTTGGGACCTGAGAGGTACATGCCCTCCACCTCCCGGAGCGCTGCATCATGGTGGGAAAATTTCCTACATACCCCAAGAAAATAACATAAGGGAAGAATTTAAAAAGGTTTTAGTGGGCGACTCCCGAAAGCTTATGAAGATCAAGAAAGGTTTGTGACCTCAAGCAAAAGATGCTGTTGGTTAAAGAGTTTACTCAATTTCTCGTTTGCCACGAAACATATGACTGAAAATAAAAGGAGGAAAAATTTTCGCCGGGCACCCCACAAATCCCCTTTGGTGTCACACCTTCATTAAAACACTTGTAAAGGTTTAATTGGTAAATGGGGGTTGGAGGATTTTGCAAGAAAAGGGACAAGACTACTCCCTGAAAACCCGAAAAAGGGGTTTTGAAATTGGGCGAAAAAACTACCAACTTCCATGCCCAAACAAAAAATTCATGAAAAAAAAGATTTTTTAAATCGCCCATTTATTGCTGGGCTTGAAGGCAATACAGTGAAAACCAAACCGGCCCCAAGCGGGAAAAATAGTCCCAAAGCAACAATTCAACCCCAATAACAACCACAAGAAGGGTACTTGAACCAGGACCAAGGAAAGGAAGCATAGGATCCCCGGAACCATCCACTTCCTGTCAACACAAACCTCCCACGGTTTTGTTTGATTGAGCCCATGTTCATTTAAAGAAATTTGCTTTGCAACATGATTTTTCGAGCTTCCTTGGAAAATCCTACATCAACCCGGAAAAAATCACCAAAGTTAAAAAGGTTAATTGAATAGAGAAATTAAAGTTTCAGGAAATTTGATTGGAAAATAAGGAAGGATGTTATCCGGAATGGACTTTAACCACCAACAAGGGCATTGCTTAATGGTGAATTCTTAATATCCGGGAACTAAATGCGTGAAAGACCTTCCGGCAAAATTGAACAAGGTACATTTGGTTAAAAAAGCCAGGGAGGATTCCGGACGACAAGAACTACCATGCCATAACCGGAAAAGGTTAAATTGAACAACCCAACCACCCCATTTACAAAAATTACAGAAGGCACCCTCCGAGTTGGAGAAAAAGAAGCAAAAAAAGAATTCTTGGACAAGGTTTATAGCCCCAGCTCCTCACCATTCACCCGGTATTATTTGCCAAGAAAAGGATGGGACCGGATTAATAGCTTCACCTAACATGGTTTGGGGTTGGATTGGGGGTTCTCACTCCTCATCAGAATTCTTTGCACTATTCATCCCGGATCCAAGATATAAGTCGATTAAGATTCACCCTTCCGGTGGGATTTTTGGGTGGAAGGCAACTTGATTGGAATGAGATTCCTAATTGTAACCACCAGAACCCTGCCCTCTCGGTGTCTAATAAACCGGAGGCTTTAGTCCGTGGGAAACAATCCCAACCCTTACAATCATAATAGGCTAGTTCGGGTTTAGCCTCCGATCTCGGGTAGATCCACCTTGAAACATCCACAATTCAAAAATCAAGGGGGCTGGGTTTAATAAAGGGCCCAAACGGTAAACACGTTCCCTTGTTCCTTTAATTGCCAGGGGTTGGGACCCCAGAGATGGGGTTTGACACCACATTGGTCTTTCATTAGGTTCCTCGTACCTCACGTAAACATCCTCTTAATCAACAACGCCGACTTAGACCTTTTCCCGGAAGACTTAATGGGCCCGCTGGGGCCAACCCTTGGCCATCTGGAGGATCCTTGCCCCCCTCAGTCAGGTTTAAAACAAACTTCCGGCCAATCCCAACTTATCTCATGGTCCAAGCCTGGCCGGGTGCCCTGTACATCCCATACCAACTCGCCCGGGGCAGCCCTTGGAGGGCCCACGAAATCGTCCCTTGTCGACCCATCGCCGGCAGGGCGGTGGGGACCCCCTCGAGGCGCTTCCACGGCATGGGCAACCTTTGTCCCATAAAGCCCATACCAGGTCGGTGAACCTTCCCCCCAAATCTCCGATTGGCGCCGTCTGGAACACCCTGGGCTCCGGACTTCGCCCGGCGTTCATAAATTTTGAAGCTCTCCGCTATCGGGAGCCCTAGCAACCGGCCGGGGCGGTTGGGGCGCGGATGGAAGAAATTCGCCCCCACCCACCCTGCCGCATCCGGCTTTAAACCCATATACCGCTCGAAGCATGGCGGATGGGCGGCGATGCGAACTACCGCCCCGTGCCTCGAGGGTTTGGAAACCACCCGCTAAAAAACATTGGCCCCCAAAAATCGGCGGAACTGGAGGCGATTCCTTAAAAAAAGCCCCTCTGGCCCGCCTCAATCCCGCCCGGGCGGTGGGATTCGAGGGAGATAATAACACCCAAATCAAACAACTCCCTCCGGCCCCGATCCAGAGCGGGAGGCGAAGCAAGCCCTCGGGAAGGGGCGGGCGAAGTCGGCAATTCTTACCCCCTGGGAGCAGGAAGCCTGGCACCCAAATCGTCGTGCTGAGGATCCCGTCAACAAAATTTTAGCGCGGGCTAATGCCCGGCAAACAGCCTAAAGAAAAAGCAACAAACTTCAAGCTGATCAAGACCTCTTGGCACGGATGGACCGAGGTCCCGGGCGAAGAGTTGAACTCGACGCCCCTCAAAAGTTACCCAAAGCAAGTTGCTCCCCGATTAGAGGAGGCACACAGCGCCAATATGGCGAACCGACCACCTCGTGGCGCGATAGAAGGGCGTGCAAGCCCTCCAAAAACCGTACCCGGCATCGCTTAAAGGGGAAGCCCCGGGGACGCGCCCTTCGAGATATATTGGAGGACAAGGCAAGACAATCCAGATCTATCTATGGATCACGTGGGCCCCGACCCCGGCGTCCGTCGGGAACAACTACTCGGCGGGCGAACCGCACGCCTCTCGAGCTCGTCGCGATATTGCTCAATCTGGGCGCGCACCCCCTATGCTTCGCGAAGTAATGGATCATCAAATCACGAAGGGTTCAAACCGTTAATATCGAATCCTCGATGGCCAGACCCGGCGGATTGAGATTATCTCCTCCTAACACATGGCCCGGGTGGGATCTTCGCCATCAAATATCTCCCGCTCAAGCTTAAAGGACCAGCTCGGCATTGGCTTCAGCCTGCCCGGAATCAATTGGATCTTTGGGAAGACCGGGCCGCGTTCTCGACAACTTCGCGCGTATTGCACCAGGTCGAGCACTGTGCCTTCAAATATAACATCATGACGGTGGCTGGCCCGGCACCTGGGGCGGAAAGCGAAATCCGGCAACCCTCCATCCCTCATGACCCCCTGCGGAGAGGATACTTTCGCTCGCGTAACAACCTAAAAGCGGGGTCCGGATACCAAGGACCGCAATGGCGGTTGCGTCGAAACAAAAACAACGCCGCGTGCGGCGGCGCAATGAGGATCGGCGGTCAATGCGGTTCGAGGCTCAAACCGGTCGGGAAGAATCCATTCAAAAGAACCCTCCGGGCCGTCAATTTGGACCGAATACTGACCTCTTATCAAATACATGGAACCCGAAAACCAGCTAACCATACCAGAAGGTTGTTGGGTATTCAAGGAGAGCAAATGTCGCCCAAACAGTGACAAGGGGCTACAAGCGATGGAGAAGACCCCCCGAACAACGAAGACAAAAAGGATTCCCCCTCAAATTGGACGTTAACATGATATCCGCATATTCCCAAGAGGGCGAGCGTGCACTAAAGGGGCTATTGGATGGAGCGATGCCCCAAAATTCAACCCATGGTCCTCTTGCCCGATCACTTTGATCGAGAGATCATCCACCATTATCCGCCATGGCGATTCGCCGATTGGTTTTAACCCAATCGTTGATGGATTTCACCTCACGAGGTCGATGGGCGGCGGCTGAACCCTTTATCGGGTCGGTCGCAAGATGGGCATAGACCCTTCAAGTTAAACCTACGACGACCTTCAAAGGCGTCATACCGTCAGGCCAATTATGCAGGCTCGTTACCTTTGGAAGTGGTCTTGATTCCGGATAATTTCCGAGCGAGGTTAATCCGACATAGTCCCGTTCCGGCTATCACGCTCCTTTCGAACCGTTTAAAATTCAGCGTTGTGCCGCATTACATACCTTAAGCTCAAGATGCAGGCCCTGGGGTCATCACGGTCAATGGAAACACGGGGCCCCTCCTAACGGAGGAACATCGGGCTCCGCGGTAGGTCTGAGCAGCCTTTTAAACAATTCTCAAGTCCGTGTTAACCGGACAATCCGTCCCGGAAAAACACCAAGACCACCTGCACGTTCCGTGCTGTACAATCCCAACCCCAGCCCTCGCAAAATTGCAAGACAAAATCTCCGTACATTATTATGCCTGGAGATACCATGGGCATGGGGAAGGCACAACCACAACAGGCCAGTGCGGTTCGACCACCTAGGGGCCCCAAGTGTTGCTCTTTTTCTTTTATTTTCTCTTTTTCAGAACTCGTCCGGCGAACCCAACTCATGATCAACACCAGGGAAGGACAGGGCGCGACAAACACTGGTGGTCTCCATCACGAGCATTAAATTTGTTACAATACAACATTCCGGCCTACCCACGGAGAAGCGCCTTTAATTTCAATCCCTTGCTTTCGCACTATTTATCATTCCCAATGCATATCTTCTCGAATAAAATGCAGCACTTTTTGCCTATAATTGCATTACTTTATATATATTGTTCATTTCGACATGTTGCACCGTGCATCTTGATGGACCAAACACACGGGGCTTATATCCTCCGCTTTATGGTGTTATAAAGTCCGCACACTTTCACAATGGCACCCGAACTTATAGCATTATATGAATCAGCTCGAATCATGCCTTGGGTCAATAGTTGGGTTTGCCCGGCTCCCATGTTGGCACCTTACGTTCGTTCTTCGGCTAAGGTATGGGAGAACCTTTGCGATTGCGCCCGGTTGAGCAGGTTAACGCCTCGTGGAAAGCTAAAACTGACCAGCATGATAAGGGAAGGTGATCTGTTAGAGGTCCTTTCAGGTCCTTAAAGACCTCGCCGCGCAAGTTCGGTTATGTCCGATGAAGGGTGGATAGCGCCCCAATTCGGTCTTCGAATAGTAGGGCCGCCAAAATTTAAAATTATAAATTCTATGGCTAAGTGAGAGTGTTCAAGCACTATAAGTCTGGTTGCCTTGTTTTGGTGTTGGCGCCTCCTAGATGGACCCAAAATGGGAACAAGAGTGCTCAAGTTTATCCGAACCCCCTTTTTCGTGGCATGGGGGCTGAACCGCGACTTGCCATCTCATTTAATAAGCGGCCGCCGAAGGTAATTTTTAAATTAAACAAGCTTTGCTTAGCGCATATGAACAAGGTTTTAGCGCGGGATAACACATTCAATTCACTCAATAATTACATCCCGGGCACTCATCCGCAATCTTGCGGGCACCCTTAACAGCCTTATAGTAAATTTGATGATGCTCCTTGCCCTTGGCGCGTCGTGATTATTCCCGCATCCACTTGCCCCAATGCACCTTTGGCGGGAAGGGCCCGGACACCTTCAACAGCGGGCGGCATAACCTCCACCCAGGCGCATCCACCCCGTGCGAGGCGAAGTAGCTCCGGGCATGGCCTCTCGGGCCACCCGGACTATGGGCCCCTTCAGCCTTCGGCCACCCAGCTCAACCTTGCTTTTGGTCACTAAGAAACCGGATGGCGGCCTCGCATCTTGAGACGAAGACCTTCTCCGTTGAGCTCCCTCCTCGGCTCGGTAGAATCTGGCGGCATCGGACCGCTGGAGGCGATCTGCAAAGCCCACAAGAGCTCGAATTCGGGTAAGTAACACGTAATTTACATTCAATGCTTGCTTTGCATGAAAAATGCCTTACCGCCGCTATCTTCCTCATCACCTCAACCTCTTGAAGGACTTATGGGCCTCGGCCTTGGCGGTTTTAACTTTGAGGCGAGAAGCTCGGCCTCAGTCTTTGAGTCACGCTCAACCTCTCATGCTTTTCCATGAGCACGGCTCTTCTCCACCCCCCCCGCCTCTTGCTTTTCCGCTCTCCCCTTCCATGGCTGCATTGCGTTCGGCGCGGACCGGCCTCCTTGACCGCCACCTGGGTTCGTGGCCCTGCGGTAATTATCCTTGTTATTTTTTGCAACCTAAATCCTTTTACATGAGTACAAATTCAAGCGGTGTTACTCACCTTCTTTGTCTTGGGCTGCTTCTGGTGGACCGAGCTCTTGCGGACCCTCAGCTCCTTCAAGCAACCCCTTGATAAGGTCGGGAGAGGTCAGCGCCGCAACCCATATTGACATAATTTTTGCAACCCTGCTATATCTTTTTAAGATCCTCGGTCGGCTTTTCTTTCCGAACACGAACCAGCATCGGGGCTCTTGTCTATCGGTATTACATTGCATATTTTAACTTCTTACCTCAAAGCGATAGAAGGCTTTAGGCTTGGTCAGCCCGCCTTTGGCGGCTGCCCGAATCACCGCCTCATAATAGTGCGGTGTTCTTCCCGATGGGGCTCTGCAGCGCCTCAACAAGTGCCCGGCGCCTCCGGTTGGGCCGGCCGCGGCGTCGTCTTGCCCCTTTGAAGGGTGCTGGGACTCGGAACCCCGCGGTTATGTTGTGGAGTCGGGCAAATCCAGGGCCTTGGCCCTCCGGGCCTCCCCGATGGGTCCCAGGGATCCCACCTTGGCGTCTTGGCGTCGCGAGGGGGGCGGGGGGGGAATCCCGGGCAAAACCCCCCTTGAGGGGGATCTTACTCGGGTTCGGATTGAATGACACTTTGGGCGGAAAAAGAAATTATATATCATTAGGAATCCGGATACTTACGATCTCGGGAGGCTGGCCCTTGACCATTCTTCCTCCCAAATTTTTAAATTTCGAAAAAGTCCTTCCCCTCTTGGACCCTTCGGCCTCCCAGGAAAGCCTTCCTCTTCCTCTCTCCCTCCTATGGGAAGGTCCTCTTCCTCCTCCTCATTTTGGGAGAGAGTGCCCAGTCGTCGGACACACAGCGGGCACTCTTCGAGCCCCGTGGCCTCCTTCTTGGCCTTCTTCTCGGCACCACGTGGGGGGAACCAAAGGCCTCGCTAGGCGGCGTCTCTTGGATTTTACGGCATAGGGCGGGCGGGTTCTCTCCCTTCTTCATGTCAGAAAGGAAAAAATTTAAACCGCAAGGTCAAACTATGAAAACAAGTGTCTCGTAAAGGGGTAGAATCACTTACCTAACGGCCCTTGGCGAAATCCCGCGATCACTAGGTTTAATTTTAATTTCTTTTTCGCGCACTGAGTGTCCTTTTGATCTTTTTCCGGCGGGAGTCCCCGCTTCATAATTTTCCCAGGGCTCCACCCCGCCTACCCGGGCCCGGGACGGGACCCAAAGGACCCTCGGGGGCTGGGCCCCGGCGCCCTCCGGACTTTTGGCGGTTAAAGAACCGTGGAAATCCGGGGACCCGCGGGGAAAGGTGGGGCGGCTTCCTCCAAGGGGCCCGGGAAATTTGGGCCGGGGAAATGGAAAAAGCACTTTTAAAGCGGGTTTGGCCTTGCCGGGCTAAAATTAATAGCCTTTTAAGGCTTTGAGGGAATTTTGAAGAAAAGCTGGGGGACCCAAATTTTGGGGTTTGGAAAAAAAGCAAGGGTTTTTTATTGCAAAAATTAGTCTTGGGGCGGCGCGGCCCGGGCCCGCCGCCAAGCAGGGTGGTTAAGCGAATGGCTCGGGAAAAAGGGCGCAAAAAACCAAGAAAAAAGGTGGCACCGTTTGAATTTTCCCTGAAAAGAAAGGTTGGACAAAAAATAACAAGGAAAAGGAGGCGGGGGCCCCGTGGGTGGGGCCCCAAGGACCCGGGTCTTGGGAAACTGGAGGGGGGAACAAAGCGAAAGCGGGTGGCTGGTTCGAAAGTTCCCTTAGGAAAACATAGGGTTGGGGGTGATTGGAGGAAGTTGCCCGTTTGAAATTTTAAAACGCAGGTAATTTTTTGGGGGTTTTAAAAATGGGGGGGCTTTTTATGAAAGCAAATGGTTAAATTAGGTTTACAAAATTCAAATTTTAATTTGGGAAGCCCCTAGAAAACCGGGGGGCCCCCGCCTTCATCGGAAAATGGTTCCCGGCGGGTAAGGCTTTAAGGCGAAGGTCCCATGCTTTCCCGTTAAGGGGCTTTTAGTTTTCCCAGGGGCGAACCCCTACGGGGCAATCGGTGTTCTATCTATGGGTAGGGGGCGTAAAGTTTAAACATGGGGGAAAACCCCTTTGCCCAAGGCAGATTGAACTGTTATAAATGATAATTAATTTGAAATTTTGGATTTTCATGGGAGGATAAACCTTGGTTTGGTAAAATTGCGGGCAAAGTGTAAATAAATTTTAAAAGTAATGAATTATAGGCAAAAAATTTTTTTAAGAAGAACACGGTGTAATATACTGTCCCAAAGGGTTTTAAAGGGTCTTAGGGGAAGGGAATTTTAAAAAAAAGCATGGGACCCCGGTGTTTGTGGGCCTTTGTCCCGGTGTTGCAATTGAGGGCGGGTTGGGGGGTTTATATAAAAAGAAAATAAAAAAAAGGAAAATTGGGGCCCGGTGGGTGCCGTACCTGGGCGGGGTTTGTTCCCCTTGATTTCTGAGGGAAGTTGGGATTTGAAAATTTTCGGGCTGGGGTTGGGGGCTTGTCCGGCGTCCCGGGGTAGTGGTTTGGGAGTTTGGAATTTGGGTTTCCGGTTTAACCGGACTGGTGTAAAAAGGGGATAGGCCCGGGCAGTTCCCCTTTGGAGGGGCTTCCGGACCATGACTCCATGACTGGCATCTTAGCGGTTGCTAATGCGGCCGCGTTAAATTTTAAACCTTCGCCAAACTGACCCCTGGGGGGACATTTGAAGAAATCCCCGGGAAAAAGGGGCAAGCCACTTCGGGCACCTTCAATTGGCCTCACACCCTTTGGCCCGAATGGTTGTGGAATCCTTGAAGGGTCTTGCCCATTTTTGTTCTAAAAGAAGGATTGGAAAACGGGCCTCTGAGTTCCATCAACATTGGGCTAAAACCAAGGGCAAACCTTGGACTTGGGGAGGTCCTTTCATAAATGATGGAAGAGGACCAGGGTTGTTTTGGCCCGGGGCCCATCGGCGAGTTTTGGGTCGCTCCCCGGGAAATTTACGTAACATGTTTAGGAACCGGGAATTTTTGTCCTTTTTGGGGGTTCTCCTCTCTATTTGGGTACCCTTTTTTTTGGGAAATTTGCCCGTAATACCCAAAATTGTTGGAGGGGGTTTTAAACCAGATTTGAAAAGGGGTATTGGCCAAATTGGGCCCGGGCCGGATGGTTTTGAAGGCCCCGGAGGGTTTGGACCCGGAATGGGTGCCGACCTCACTTTGCCGAATTTGGTTCCGGGGAACCTGCCATTGGGTTTGGTTCCGGTGCCCCCGGAGGACTGAGAGGGTTTCCTCTCCCCACTATGGGGATGTGACTGGATTTTTTCCTAGGGGTTGGGGAACTCCCATTTTGTTTGGGGAAAATCCTATGGTAGGGGATTTGATTTTTCTTTTGGGAACCTTCAAATGCCCTTTTTAAAGGCCTTTTGGGATTTTGGTTAGGGTTTTTTGGTTTGCCAAACCCAAAATTTGGAAGGTTCCTCTTCCCAAAAAATTCTTGGGGAAGTTTCCAATAAATTCCTTTTTTGGGCAATTTGATCTTTAAAATTCCCGGGGGCCATGTTTAAATGGAAGTAACCTCTAGAACCCATTTTTTCCATTATTCAATTTTTTGAACCCCGGGTTTTTCCAAACGCGGTTAGTGGGGTCCCCCTGATTTAAATACCCCTGACGTTGCCGTTTCCATATTTGGTGCCGGGTTTAAAGTGGGCTTGGGTCCATTCCTAAAATCTGGATTTTTCCGCCTCAATTAATCAGGTCCCTTCCCGGGTTCCTTTTTAACAAACTTTTATGGATTGGCCTCCTTATGCCCCAAGGTGGTTGTGTGTCTTTTTGGGATGTCCTCCTCTTCGGAAAACTTCGTTTGGGTCTTTCTTCTTCATCCTTGAGGAGGACCCGGACGCGGCGATGGGCTTTCCTTGAACTTTGGTTTCAGGCGTTTGGTGGCCAAACGCCTAAGCCTCTTTCCCGGGGCCTCGGCCCAAAACGAGCCGGGCTTGCCCCCGGGGGGGTTTTGCCCCGACCCTTAAAGCCGCCCTCTCCCCGGGGCTTGCCTGCTTCCCTTTATTGGATCCTTTAAAGGGTTGCTTATAGGGTGAACCGTGCGGAATCCCTTTTCCCTCGGGTTAAACGCCCGGCGGGTGGCGCTTGTTTCTTTGAACGGCCTCCGGCCCGGCCATCCCACTGGGGTTCCACCAGATACATGGGAGGGGCCCATTGGAACCTGGTTCTTTGCTCGGCCGTCGTCCCCGGTTTTTCTGGAGACGGTTAAATTGCCTCGAATTTTGGGGGACAATTTCTTGCTCCGGGAAGTCCTCCCGGGAGGCCGGGTTGAAAGCGGGTGCTTTTTTGAAAACCCAACAGCGAAAAGATTGGGGAATTCCGTGGCTTCATTTTGGGGGGGGTTGGTCGGGGAGCCGGCACCGCATGGGCTTTCGCGGGACAATAAATTTTACCCTTGGCAGCCTCGGCGGGCCACCTCCTCCTATAAAACGTCCCAAAAAGCGGGCATTGTGTCTTTTGGGGTTCCCGGGGGTTAATTCCCCCGTACCAGTTGGGGAGACCTAATAACCCAATGATTGAAGTTTACTTAAACTCCCCCTATTATCCTTTAATGGAAATTCCCTTTTAGCCCGAATTAATTTAAATTCCCAAGAGGTGGTTATTAAGCCTGACCTATCTCACAAGGAACTTTAAACCCAAATATGGTGTCCCGGGGACTAGTGGGGTCCCAGCGTCTCTAAGCATTAGGGAGGAACACTGTTTTAGGTTGGGCCCCTTGATATAAAATGTTCTTGATTGATATTATATTGTGGATGTTTCAAGGGGTTGGGAGGGGGTAAACCGGCTCCAGGTATAAAGGGGTTGTTTGTTGTTGTCCCTGGGCTGCCAGGTTTAAAGAAGGGGGGCTAGGGTTTAACTTCTGGTAAAACAATAACCATAAGTTCCTTAACCAAAAAGCCCATCCGGCCGGGTGGTTTCTTTGACCAACTTGGGTGGTGATATATGTCCCGGGAATGATGTTCGGTTGATTTGGGCTTCAGGAAAACCCCCGGGGATATTCCGTAGGGTCCTAATTTAAACCCCCCCAGGCCAAACAAACTGGGTTAACCAAATTTGGAATTTTAAACATTGGTTTACCATGGAAAGTTGGGAAAAACTTCCCCCGGATTAGATAAACCGTTCCGCCGGCTGGCCCTTTGGCCTTATAAATTTTGTAATTAAATTGGTGGCGGGATGTATCTTGGGGACAACCAAAGGGGGAAAGTTGATAATCGGGGATATAAACCCAGCCGGGAATTAGTAAAAACTGTTTGTGCCGGGAATTGTGATTCATTTCTTAAGGGGCCTAAAAGATTCGTTTGGAAATTACACCATTTTTGGACCCTTAATTTTTTAAAACGCCCTGGCTGATACCTAAATTGGGGCTTTGAGTGTTCCCGATTCCGTTGAAATTGTAAAACCGGAAAAGCTTATTAGGCTTGGCTCAACAACCTCATAACCCAATAAAAAATTTGGAGGATTAAAAGGCCCAAAACTTGTTTTCAATTGTGGGAAATTCAAATAAGCCAAATGGGGGAAGGCCTTTTTGGCATACCCAATATTTGGGATGCGAAACTGGGGGGATTTTTTTGGGTTTGGGGGTTTAACCCCTTTTATTTTTTTTAAAATTTTTATTTGATTTAAAGGAGGTTATTTGAATTTTTCTGGGATTCTTTCAAACTTTTTTGACAATTTTTTAAAAAGGTCCTTCCCCTTGTTTTTGGAGGGTTTTTCATTTGTGGGTCAAAAAAAATTGGAAGGTTTAAATCCTTTCATTAAAAGAAATCCTTGGAATGGATTTTTTTCTTCCCCATTTAAAATTTCTCGCCTACCGTTGATATTTTTTAATTTTGGGTCATGTCAAACACCCTTGACAATTTCAACCCTTTTAATTTTCTTTCATTTTTTATTCAAACATTTACTCTTTATTTTGGCCTTTGGTTAAAAGGCGGTTTTTTATTTTGGCCCAAATAAACCCTTGGTATCCTTAGTATCAATAACCCATCAAGATTGCTATAGGTTAAAATTTTAAAATAGTTGTGAAGTTTGAACCGTTTCCATTTTGGTAAAATTACTTTTCCTTTCCAAAATTGAATTGGCGTTGAGCCAAGTTACCGGATAGTAGAAATTCCGATGAGTTGTAAGATTTTGGAGTCATGTCACCCACTTCACTGTGACATATCCACCACCACTTTTATTACGAGTCAGTAGTTATGTCACCATACCTCTTGTGTCATACCCGCCTTTATGTATAATATCGGCGTACTTGTAATAAATTGTTGAGCATGCCTCAGCTCAACCTTGTACAATATTTAGTACTTCTGGATTTCTGTATCAAGGATTTGTCTACCATTAAGGGGGATTGAGGGAGTCCTGGACTAGGGGGTGTCCGGATAGCCGGATTATCGTCACGGCCGGCCTCCAAGACTATGAAGATACAAGATTGAAGACTTTGTCCCGTGTCCGGATGGGACTTTCCTTGGCGTGGAAGGCAAGCTTGGTGATACGGATATGTAGATCTCCTACCATTGTAATCGACTGTAACCCTAACCTATCCGTGTCTATATAAACCGGAGGGTTTTAGTCCGTGGGGCTAACAACAATCATACCATAGGCTAGCTTCTAGGGTTTAGCCTCCTTGATCTCGTGGTAGATCTACTCTTGTACTACCCATATCATCAATATTAATCAAGCAGGAGTAGGGTATTACCTCCATCGAGAGGGCCCGAACCTGGGTAAAAACATCGTGTCCCTTGTCTCCTGTTACCATCCGCCTAGATGCATAGTCCGGGACCCCCTACCCGAGATCCGCCGGTTTTGACACCGACATTGGTGCTTTCATTGAGAGTTCGTCTATGTCGTCACCGATAGGCCCGATGGCTCCTTCGATCAACAACGACGCGGTCCAGGGTGAGACTTTTCTCCCCGGATAGATCTTCGATTCGGGCGGCTTTGCCATCGCGGGCCAATTCGCTGGCCATCCGGAGCATATCGAAGTTACGCCCCTGGCCATCGGTCAGATTTGAAGTCTGAACTATACGGCCGATATCCGCGGGACTTGATCTTCGACGAATTCGAAGTCGCAGCCAAGCGCGCCGACTGCTTTCGATGGGCATGATCTAGCTCGCAGCTTAACGGTGTCCCGAGGCCGCACTAAAGACCCGCCCGCCCCTTGATCCGAGCGGATTCCCCGATCGAGGACGAGTGGTTGGACACCGCCGGGGCTACGATCTCTATGACGATTGAGCCAACTCCATCCTGTCATTTGCGAAGACTCGACTCCAAGGTGCCGACTCCTCTCCGGACTCAACCCCCGTGCCCTCGCTAATCGAATCTGATTGGGCGCTATGGAGTTCACTTGCATGACATCTTCCAAAGACTCGCCTTTGGCGATATTCTGAATTCACTAAAGTCTCTCCTTTATCCGGAGAGCCCTGGCCGGATTATGGACAGGAAGGTTGGGATGCGGACGACGAAGAAATTCAACGCCCACCCACCACCCACTTTGTAGCCACTTGCCGATGATCTAACCGACATGCTAGACTACTTAACCAAGACATCGACGGTATGGACCACGATGCGGAGATGACCAAGACCCAAAGGCTCTACAGGCAATCGGAAGGCCACCTCGCCATATGACATATATATGGTGGACATCCCAAAAGATGGGAACGGCGATGGAACAACGGAGGATGACCCCTCTGAGGGAGTTCCGGACTAGGGGGTGTCCGGATAGCCGAACTATCATCATCGGCCGGACTCCAAGACTATGAAGATACAAGATTGAAGACTTCGTCCCGTGTCCGGATGGGACTTTCCTTGGCGTGGAAGGCAAGCTTGGCGATACGGATATGTAGATCTCCTACCATTGTAACCGACTCTGTGTAACCCTAACCCTATCCGGTGTCTATATAAACCGGAGGGTTTTAGTCCGTAGGACGGACAACAATCATACCATAGGCTAGCTTCTAGGGTTTAGCCTCTTTGATCTCGTGGTAGATCCACTCTTGTAACACATATCATCAATATTAATCTAGCAGGATGTAGGGTTTTACCTCCATCGAGAGGGCCCGAACCTGGGTAAAACATCGTGTCCCTTGTCTCCTGTTACCATCCGCCTAGACGCACAGTTCGGGGCCCCCTACCCGAGATCCGCCGGTTTTGACACCGACATTGGTGCTTTCATTGAGAGTTCCTCGTGTCGCCACCGATAGGCTCGATGGCTCCTTTGATCATCAACAACGACGCGTCCAGGTGAGACTTTTTCCCCGACAGATCTTCGTGTTCGGCGGCTTTGCATCGCGGGCCAATTCGCTGGCCATCCGGAGCAGATCGAAGCTACGCCCGCCGCCGTCAGTCAAATTTGAAGCCTAAACTATACGGCCGATATCCGCGAAACTTGATCTTCGACGGCTTCGAGCCCCAGCCAAGCGCGCCAAGACTGCTCTCGATGGGCATGATCTAGCTCGCGAACCGAGCAAAGGCCACGAGGCCGCACGAGAATCCGCCCGACCCTTAATCCGGAGCCGGATTCCGCGATCGAGGACGCAGTGGTTGGACACCGCCTCGGGGCTTTAATCTCTACGGTGATCAAGCCAACTCCATCCCTGTCCTTTATGAAGACCTCGACCTGTGGTGCCGGACTCCCATCCGGACCAACCCCCTGCGCCTACCAATCGAATCCGATTGGGCGCCCGTTATGGAGTTCACGCCGCAGACATCTTTCAAAGACTCGCCTTTGGCGACATCCTGAGTTCACTAAAGTCTCTCTCTTTATCCGGAGAGCCCTGGCCGGATTACGGTCAGGAAGGTTGGGATGCGGACGACGAAGAAATTCAACGCCCACCCACCACCCACTTTGTAGCCACTGTCGATGATTTAACCGACATGCTAGACTACGACTCCGAAGACATCGACGGTATGGACGACGATGCCGGAGACGACCAAGACCCAGCGCCTATAGGGCACTGGAAGGCCACCTCGTCATATGACATATATATGGTGGACATCCCAAAAGATGGGAACGGCGAGGGAACAACGGAGGATGACCCCTCCAAGAAGCAACCCAAGCGCCAAGGCGCCGGGCGCCGCCTAAATCCCGCCACAAAGAAGAATGAAGATTCCGCACCGGAGATAATAATACACCGGACAACGCCGAAGACAATCCACTCCAAAGAAGATCCATCGCAGAGGATGAAGACGCCAGCCCTCAAGAGAGAGCGCGTAAGAAGAGGTAGAGGATTATATGCCTCCTCCAAGACGGCGAGCCTCGACGACAATCAATTCGTCGTGCCTGAGAATCCCGTCGAACAAGAGCGCTTTAGACGCAGGCTTATGGCCACGGCGAACAGCCTAAAGAAAAGCAGCAACAGCTTAGAGCTGATCAGATCTGCTAGCCGACAGATGGACCAAGTCCTCGCGTCAAGAGCATGAGCTCAATGCCCTCCAAAGCTACCCTAAACGCAAGCTGCTCCCCGATTAGAGGAGGAGGCTTACGAACCCGCATCACCAGGAGACAATACGGTTGACCGACCACCCGTGGATCATGACAGAGAGGCCTCTAGGCCCTTCACTAAAACCGCACTCGCATCGCCAAAAAGCACATGGCCAAAGGGGAACGCCCGACCTGCGAGATATATTGAGGACAAGGCAAGACAATCAAGATCGATCTATGGATCGCGTGGGCCCCACGGCACGTGACGACAACCATCGCGCAGACACAGTAAGTCCGCCGGGCCGAACAAAATAGACCAAGTTTTTGAGCTCCGGCCATGATATCGCCCGATGCAGGCGCCAAGACACCCACTATGCTTCACAGACGAAGTAATGGATCATCAAATCCCGAAGGGTTTAAACCCATCAATATTGAATCCTATGATGGAACAACAGATCCCGCGGTTTGGATCAAGACTATCTCCTTCACATCCACATGGCCCGCGTGACGATCTTCACGCCATCAAATACCTCCCCTCAAGCTCAAAGGACCAGCCCGGCATTGGCTCGACAGCTTGCCAAGAGAGTCAATTGGGAGCTGGGAGGACCTGAAACCGCATTCTCGATAACTTCCGTGGCACTTATGTGCGACCACCGAGGCGCCGATGACCTAAGCCACATAATTCAGCAGCCAGATGAATCGCCGGACAATTCGACACGGTTCTTAACCAAGAAAACCAAATCGCCGATCGTCCGGATGCGGAGGCCCTCGCGCCTTCAAGCATAACATCCGCGACGAGTGGCTTGCCCGGCACCTAGGACAGGAAAAGCCAAATCCATGGCAGCCCTCACATCACTCATGACCCGCTCATGCTGGTGAGGACAGCTGGCTAGCACGCAGCAACAACCTCAGCAAAAAATTCTAGCAGTCCGGACTTCAAGGACCGAAATGGCAGGCCGCATCGTAACAAAAACAAATGCCGCGTTAACGGCGACAATATTGAGGATACGGCAGTCAATGCCGGATTCAGAGGCTCTAAACCCGGTTAGCGGGAAAAGCCATTCAAACGAACTACTCCGGTTCCGTCCAATTTGGACCAAATACTCGACCGCTTGTGCCAGATACACGGCACCCCCGAAAAGCCAGCTAACCACACCAACAGGGACTGTTGGGTGTTCAAGCAGGCAGGCAAGTTAATTGCCGAAAACAATGACAAGGGGCTGCATAGCGATGACGAGGACGAGACCCAACCGCCAATAATAGAGGATGAAGGGTTTCCCCACAAAGCGGACGGTGAACATGATATACGCAATGCACATACCCAAAAGGGAGCGGAAGCGTGCTCTCGTGGATGTCTACGCGATGGAGCCAGCTTGCCCAAGTTCAATCCATGGTCCTCCCGCCCGATCACTTTTGACCGAAGGACCACCCCACCAAAGATCCGCCATTGGGGATTCGCCAGACTGGTCTTAGACCCAATCGTCGATGGATTTCACCTAACCGTAGTCCCGATGGATTTGGCGGCAAAGAAATGAACCTGCTTTACCGTGATACAAGGCGCAAGATGGGCATAGACCCTCAAGGATTAAACCTACCAAAACGACCTTTAAAGGCGCCATACCGTGTAGAATCCAATTATGCAGTGCTCAATTACACCGAAGTGGTCTTCGATCCCGGATAACTTCCGGCGAGGAGTTAATCTTCGACATAGTCCCGCTCCGCAGCGGCTATCATGCCTTGCTCGGACGCATCGCGCTTGCAAAGTTCAACGCGGTGCCGCACTACGCATACCTCAAGCTCAAGATGCCAGCCCTCGAGCAGTCATTACGGTCAACGGAAACATCAACGCTCTCTCCGCACGGAGGAACATACAGCCGGATCTCGCGGCGTAAGTGCAATGCAGCCTCTTAAGGCAATTCTCGAGTCCGCCGTTAAGCGGCGGACACAGCTAAGCGCCGCCGAGTAACTTACAACAAGACCACAGCACGCTCAGAGCACGCCAGAGCGATCGTCCCCAACCCCAGCCCCGCGAAGCGTCAGCAGGTCCTTCGCGTACACCATTACGCCCAAGATACCATGGGCATGGGGAGAGGGCACGACCACGATAAACCCGGATGCGGCTCAACCACACCAGGGGGCTCTCAAGTGTGTCGCTCCTTTTCTTTTCTTTTACCTTTTACTTTTTACACACAGACTCCGTTTGTCGAAAGCCCCGTCCGGCAGCAGACCTGCCAACTCACGATGCAACAGCAGGAAGGATAAAGGCTACAACGAATATACAGGTGGTCTCCATTACGAGCATTTTCATACACCAATCTGCGGCCTACCCCGGAGGGGGACATGTTTAATAGCCTCATACCTTGCTTATCGCACTATTTGTATCGCTCGCATTCGTAGCAGCACTTAATGAATAAACCAATGCAGCACCTTTTGCTTATAATTGCATTTCTTTTCATACATATGTTCATTCACGACATGTTACATCCGTACACTTTAGTACGACTAATATACACCAGGGGCTTATGTTTCCAGCGTTATGGTGTGATGAGTCCTAACACTTTCACAAGTGCGGCACCCGAACTTATAGTACTATATGCATCGGCTCGAATCATGTCTTGGGTCAATAGTTGGGTTTGCCTGCTCCGTGTTTTGGTACCTTACGCCCGTTATATCGCTAAGGTAGCACCGGAGAACCATCATGATTCCGCCCCAGCCTCGGCTGGGTTAATGCCTCGATGGAAAGCTAAAACTGACCGTCATGATGAGGCGAGAGACCGGTCGCTGTTCGAGAGGTTTTCATGAGTCCTTAAAGACTTATGCCGCTTAGAGCGAGGAGCCGATATCGTCCGGCCAAGGCGTGATAGCGCCCAAATTGACCTTCCAAGACTAGGGGCTTCACGAAATTTAAAATTATAGAATTCTATGGCTAAGGAGAGTGTTCAAGCATTATAAGTCCGGTTGCCTTGTTCGTTGTGTTGAGCGCCTCCTAGATGGACCCAAAATGGGAACAAGAGCACTCAAGTTTATCCCAACACCCCAAAGACTGTGGCATGGGGGTGAAGCCGACGACTTGCCATCTCTCAGATTTGTTAAACAGCCGCACAGAAGGTAATATTTTAAATTAACAAGCGATGCTTAGCTCATTTGAACTAAGTTTTCAGCGCACAGGATAACAAAATGTGAGTCTATTCAAATATTACATCTTTGGAGCACTCACCCGTAATAGTGCGGGCGCCCTTCAGCACATTCTTATAATACATCTCGGGCGTGCGATGCTCCTTGCCCTCTGGTGGCGGGTCCGTCACGAGCTTACGGGCATCCATCTTTCCCAAAGGCACCTTTGCGCTGGCAAGGCCCGACGGGCACCTCGATACAAGCGGAATGCTTGATAACTTCAACCCACGGCACGCATCCACCAGCCGCCGCACCAGGCCGGTAGCTCTCGGCATGGCCTCCTTAGGCCACAGCCAACTATGAGGCCCTTCATGGCCTGTTCGCCGCCTTGTGGAGCTCGACCAACTGCTTCACTGGTCGCTAAGGGGCACTGATGTCCGGCCTCAAAGATACCGAGACCGAAGACCTTCTCCGTTGAGCTCCCTCCTCGGCCCGGTAGAATGCAGCAGCATCGGACACGCTGCGAGGAAGATCTGCGAACGCCCCTGGAGAGCTCCGAATTCGGGTAAGCAACAGGTAATTAACACTCACATGCTTACTCTGCATGAAAAATGCCTTACCCGCTGCAATTTTCTTCACCGCCTCAATCTCCTGGAGGGCCTTGTAGACTTCGGCCTTAGCGGCTTTGGCACTCTCAAGAGCCGTTGCAAGCTCAGACTCTCGAGTCTTCGAGTCACGCTCCAAGTTCTCATGTTTTTTCACGCCCCTACCATACCCACGTTATCCTTGTCATTTTTCTTGCAACCAAATCCTTTTCTGTAAGGTACAATTTTCATAAGGTATTACTCACCTTCTTTTTCCTCGAGCTGCTTCTTGGCATGACCGAGCTTGTTCTCGGACCGCCGAGGTTTTTCTTCAAATTATTGACCTCTGCGGTCGAAGACGGCGGAGGTCAGCAGAGACAGCCTCCAATCCCATATTGACATATTTTTATGACTCCTGCGTTTATCTTTCTAAAGATCCTCATCCGCTTTTCTTTCCAACACGAACCAAGCATCAAGGGCTACCGCCTATGCGGTACCATTTTACATATATTAAAATTTCTTACCTCAAAGCCCGATAGAAGGCTGGTATAAGCTTCGTCAGCCCGCTCTTGGCGGATCGAATCTGTCCGGATCACCGCACTCATAACAAAGTGTGGTGCTCCTCCTCGATGGAGCGCCGTTGAGTGCCTCCAAGAAGCTATCCGTGCCTCCGTTGGGCGAAGGACACGGCGTCTTACCCTTCTTGCGAAGGGATCGTTTGCGGACTCGAACCACTGAAGGTTCCGGCATTGAGTCCGACAAGGCCGGCCTTAGAGCCCCCGGGGTCTTGCCCCCACGCGCTCGAGTCCGGGGGTTGCCTTGTGGCACCTCCTGCGCCACCTCCTCGGGACCAAGCCCCTTTGGGGCCCGCCACAAGTTATCCGCAAAGATGAGGCGCAGGAGGCGGTCGGAAGCGGCACTCTCCATTTCCGACGAGCCTAGGGACCCGCCGATGAATCGCGAGCTCGCCTTTGGGCGGGCTGCACGATTGTTCGACATTAGAGAACACTCTGCAATAATAAAACGCCATGGGTATCCGGATACTTACGATCTCGCCAGGGCTTGGCCTTGTAGGCCAATCCCCTCGCCGTCGCCGACGCTGGTGGAGAAGTCCGGAGGAAGGGTTCTTCCTTCTTGGACCCTCCGCCTCCCGGTTAGGCGGCCTTCCTTTCCTCTCCTCTCCCGGGGAGAGGCTTCTTCTTCTCCTCCTCGCGTCTTGGAGAAGATTCGCTTGAATCCGACAAGAATCTGGCGTCGGTGCTCCTTCGAGTTCCATAGCCTCCTCCTTGGCCTTCTTCTTCAAGACTACATGGGGTGCGGAGCCAGCAGCCCGTCAATCAGGCGTCCGCTGGGTCTTCGGCAAAGGAGCCGACAGTTAATCTGTCCGACGCCTTCAACCAGACTCTGCCAAGAATAGGGAGTTTTCAGATCCCACGTAGAGTCAATCTATGGAAAAGGAGTCCCGTAAAGGGTAAAATAACTTACCTCGCTGGCTTGACGCCGCGAGCTGTATCCGCGATCTTTGTTAGCGGATGCGGGGGCTTCGGCGCCCTTGAACAGCACCTTCCAGGCATCTTTGTACGTGGTATCAAAGAGCCGGCTCAAGGTTCGGTGTTGTGCCGGATCGAACTCCCACAAATTGAAGGCCCGTTGTTGGCATGGGAGAATCCGGCGGATGAGCATCACCTGGATTACGTCGACAAGCCTGCGATTCTTGTCCACTAGGTTCCGGACACGTGTTTGGAGTCCGGATAGCTCGTCCGAATCCCCCCACTTCAGGCCCGTCTTTTTCCATGACGAGAGCCGTGTGGGGAATCCAGATCTGAATTCGGGGGCCGCCACCCATTAAGGGTCGCGTGGCTCAGTGATGTAGAACCACCCCGATTGCCACCCCTTTATTGTCTCCACAAAGGAGCCCTCGAGCCATAGGACTTTGGCCATCTTGCCGACCATGGCGCCTCCGCACTCCACTTGGCTGCCCTTCACAACCTTCGGCTTGACACTGAAGGTCTTGAGCCACAAGCCGAAGTGGGGCTGGATGCAGAGGAAAGCCTCGCACACGACGATAAACGCCGAGACGTTGAGGACGAAATTCGGGGCCAGGTCATGGAAGTCCAGGCCATAGTAGAACATGAGCCCCCGGACAAATGGGTGAAGTGGAAAACCTAGTCCGCCGGAGGAAGTGGGGGAGAAATACCACCCTCTCATGGGGACTGGGGGTTGGAACAAGCTGCCCCGCGTCGGGCAGCCTGTGCGCGATATCACCGGACAAGTATCCGGCCTCCCGCAGTCTTGTGATGTGCCCCTCCGTGATGGAGGAGGCCATCCATCCGCCTCCCGCCTCGACATGGTTGGAGAAGGTTGAGGAGGAAAGTGCGGACTTGGGCGCTAGAGCTCGAGTGCACGGGAATGGATGAGAAAAGGAGGAAGAAGGCGTAGGTGAAAGGATGGATCCTTATCCCCTTATATGGGCGGACAAAAACATGTGTCCCCACCGGCCTGGTAAAACTCGCTTATCCCCCAAGCGCCACAATCAATGGCACGGTTGGGTTACCCACGTCCGTATTGATGGGAATCCCGGAATAAGGGGAACACGATCTCTGCCTCGACAAGACGTGCCAAGGAAACCCGCTAAACGCGCTGAGGTGGAACAGTAAAAACAATTTGAATAAAGGCTTGGTAGTGGTGCGACGTCACGCCACAAAATATGTCAGCGGATTGATCTTGTGTGATATTATTCTCTCTACGGTGGTATGTGGAAATTATTTTTGCAGAGCCGGACACTATCCTGGTGTTCACAATCTTCTATAAATTATTCGGAGGAAGAACCCGCCTTGCAATGCCGAAGACAACATGCGCGCCGGAGTCGTCGTCATTGAAGCCTGGTTCGTGGGCTACTTGAGGAGTTCCGGACTAGGGGTGTTCGGATAGCGAACTATCATCATCGGCGGACTCCAAGACTATGAAGATACAAGATTGAAGACTTCGTCCCGTGCTTCGGATGGGACTTGCCTTGGCGTGGAAGGCAAGATTACGATACGGATATGTAGATCTCCTACCATTGTAACCGACTCAGTAACCCTAACCCTATCCGTGTCTATATAAACCGGAGGGTTTTAGTCCGTGGGGACGGACAACAATCATACCATAGGCTAGCTTCTAGGGTTTAGCCTCTTTGATCTCGTGGTAGATCCACTCTTGTAACACATATCATCAATATTAATCTAGCAGGACGTAGGGTTTTACCTCCATCGAGAGGGCCCGAACCTGGGTAAAACATCGTGTCCCTTGTCTCCTGTTACCATCCGCCTAGACGCACAGTTCGGGACCCCCTACCCGAGATCCGCCGGTTTTGACACCGACACCCTCAAGAAACAGCCGAAGCGCCGACGTCAGCGGCGCCGCTCTAAATCCCGCCACAATAAAATGGTGATTCCGGCACGGAGATAATAACACCGGACACGGTCAAGAGAACCCCTCAAAGAGGACTCGGCAGCAGGAGGAGGAGAAGCAAGCCCTCACGATAGTGCGGCAGAAAGAGAGGTTGAGGACGATAATTATGTGCCTCCCTCCGAAGATGAGGCAAGCCTCGACGACGACGAATTTTTCATGCCTGAGGATCCCGCCGAACAGGAGCGTTTCAAACGCAGGCTTATAGCCACGGCAAGCAGCCTCAAGAAAAAGCAGCAACAGCTTAGAGCTGATCAAGACCTGCTAGCTGACAGATGGACTAAAGTCCTTGCAGACGAAGAGTATGAACTCGAACGCCCCTCCAAAAGCTACCCCAAACGTAGGCCGTTGCCTCGACTAGAGGAGGACGCACCCAAGTCACCGGCGCACGACATGGCAGACCGGCCACCTCGTGGCCGCGACAGAGAAGCCTCTCGGCCCTCCGCTCAAGCCACACCCCGACGCCGCTCAAAAAGTACCAAAGCATGGGAAAACGCGCCGGACTTGCGAGATATATTGGAGGATAAGGCAAAACATACAAGATCGATCTACGGATCGCGTGGGCGCCCAACAATGCGGGATGATTACCGTCGCGCCGGATACAGCAAAACCGGCCGGGCCGAACACAGTAGACAAAGCTCATATGAGCTACGTCGTGATATATCCCAACACAGAGGCGCCGCACACCCACTATGCTTCACAGATGAAGTAATGGATCATCAAATCCCCGAGGGCTTCAAGCCCGTAAACATCAAATCATACGATGGTACCACAGATCCTGCGGTCTGGATCGAGGATTATCTCCTCCATATCCACATGGCCCGCGGTGATGATCTACATGCCATCAAATACCTCCCACTCAAGCTTAAAGGACCAGCTCGACATTGGCTCAATAGCTTGCCAGCAGAATCAATTGGTTGTTGGGAGGACCTGGAAGCCGCATTCCTTGATAACTTCCAGGGCACATACGTGCGACCACCAGACGCCGATGACCTTAGCCACATAATTCAGCAGCCAGATGAATCGGCCAGACAATTCTGGACTCGGTTCCTAACAAAGAAAAATCAAATCGTTGACTGTCCGGATGCAGAGGCCCTTGCAGCCTTCAAACATAACATCCGCGACGAGTGGCTTGCCCGGCACCTAGGACAGGAAAAGCCGAAATCTATGGCAGCCCTCACAACCCTCATGACTCGCTTTTGTGCGGGAGAGGACAGCTAGCTAGCTCGAAGCAACAACTTGGCCAAACATCCTGATAGTCCGGATACCAAGGACAGCAATGGCAGGTCGCGTCGCAACAAGAACAAGCGCCGCATCAACGGCGATAATACTGAAGATACGGCCGTCAATGTCGGATCCAGAGGCTCTAAACCCGGTCAGCGGAAGAATCCATTCAAAAGAAATACCCAGGGCCCGTCCAACTTGGACCGCATACTCGATCGCTTGTGCCAAATACATGGCACCCTCGAAAAACCAGCCAATCACGCCAACAGGGATTGTTGGGTGTTCAAGCAAGCAGGCAAGTTAAGTGCCGAACTCAATGACAAGGGGCTGCATAGCGATGATGAGGAAGAGCCCGGCAGCCACGAACAATAAAGGACGAAGGTTTTCCCACACAAGTGCGGACGGTGAACATGATATACGCAACCCACATACCCAAAAGGGAGCGGAAGCATGCACTACGGGGCGTATATGCGATGGAGCCACGCCCCAAAGTTCAACCCATGGTCTTCCTGCCCGATCACCTTTGATCAAAGGACCACCCACTAGCATCCGTCCACGGCGGCTTCGCCGCATTGGTTCTTGACCCAATTATTGACGGATTTCACCTCACCGAGTCCCGATGGACGGCGGTAGCAACCTGAACCTGCTTTATCGAGGATACGGTCGCAAAATGGGCATAGACCCTCAAGGATTAAACCTACAAAGACGACCTTTAAAGGCATCATACCGGGTGTAGAGGCCAATTGTACAGGCTCACCACACTCGAAGTGGTCTTGGATCTCCGGATAACTTCCGGCGAAGAGTTAATCTTCGACATCGTCCCGTTCATGCGGCTATCACGCGATCGCTCGACGAACCGCATTTGCAAAGTTCAATGCGGTGCCGCACCACGATACCTCAAGCTCAAGATGCCAGCCCTCGAGGAGTAATCACGGTCAATGGAAACACCGAACGCTCTCTCCGAACGGAGGAGCATACGGCGGCCCTCGCGGCGGAGGTGCAAAGCAGCCTCTCATGGCAATTCTCGAGTCCGGCCACTAAGCGTCCGGACACCGCCAAGCGCGCCCGGAGTAACCTGCAACAAAACCACCTGGCACGATTCAAGCACGAGTAGCAATCCGGCCCCAACCCCAGCCCTCGCGAAATTGCGAAGCTAGTATTACGCATACATAATTACGCTCTGGAGATACTGAAGGAAATATGCCCTAGAGGCAATAATAAAGTTATTATTTATTTCCTTATATCATGATAAATGTTTATTATTCATGCTAGAATTGTATTAACCGGAAACATAATACATGTGTGAATACATAGACAAACAGAGTGTCACTAGTATGCCTCTACTTGACTAGCTCGTTAATCGAAGATGGTTATGTTTCCTAACCATAGACATGAGTTGTCATTTGATTAACGGGATCACATCATTAGGAGAATGATGTGATTGACATGACCCATTCCGTTAGCCTAGCACTTGATCGCTTAGTATGTTGCTATTGCTTTCTTCATGACTTATACATGTTCCCGTAACTATGAGATTATGCAACTCCGCTTACGGAGGAACACTTTGGGTGCTACCAAACGTCACAACGTAACTGGTTGATTATAAAGGAGTACTACAGGTGTCTCCAAAGGTACATGTTGGGTTGGCGTATTTGAGATTAGGTTTTGTCACTCCGATTGCCGGAGAGGTATCTCTGGCCCTCTCGGTAATGCACATCACTATAAGCCTTGCAAGCAATGTAGCTAATGAGTTAGTTACGGAATGATGCATTACGTAACGAGTAAAGAGACTTGCCAGTAACGAGATTGGACTAGGTATTGGATACCGACGATCGAATCTCGGGCAAGTAACATACCGATGACAAAGGGAACAACGTATGTTGTTATGCGGTTTGACCGATAAAGATCTTCGTAGAATATGTAGGAGCCAATATGGGCATCCAGGTTCCGCTATTGGTTATTGACCGAGAATAGTTCTAGGTCATGTCTACATAGTTCTTGAACCCGTAGGGTCCGCACGCTTAACGTTACGATGACAGTTATATTATGAGTTTTGATGTACCGAAGGAGTTCGGAGTCCCGGATGAGATCGGGGACATGACGAGGAGTCTCGAAATGGTCGAGACGTAAAGATCGATATATTGGATGACTATATTCGGAGTTCGGAAAGGTTCTGAGTGATTCGGGTATTTTTCGGAGTACCGGAGAGTTACGGGAATTCGCCGGGAAGTATATGGGCCTTATTGGGCCATACGGGAATAGAGGAGAGAGGCCAAAAGGAAGGAGGCCTGCGCCCCCCTCTGGTCCGAATTGGACAAGGGGCGCAGCCCCCCTTTCCTTCTCCCTCTCCCCCTCTTTCCCCTTCTCCTACTCCAACAAGGAGGTGGAATCCTACTAGGACTAGGGAGTCCTAGTAGGACTCCACACTTGGCGCGCCCCCTCCTAGGGCCGGCCTCCTCCCCCCTTGCTCCTTTATATCACGGGGCAGGAGCACCCCACAACAACACAAGTTGATCTACGGATCGTTCCTTAGCCGTGTCGGTGCCCCCTCCACCATATTCCACCTCGGTCATATCGTCGCGAGTTTAGGCGAAGCCTGCATCGGTGGAGCATCATCATCGCCACCACGCCATCGTCTTGACGGAACTCATCCCGACACTTTTGCTGGATCGAGTCCGGGATCGCCATCGAGCTGAACGTGTGCTGAACTCGGAGGTGCCGTGACGTTCGGTGCTTGGATCGGTCGGATCGTGAAGACGTGCGACTACATCAACCGCGTTGTCATAACGCTTCCGCTTCTGGTCTCACGAGGGCGTGGACAATACTCTCCCTCTCGTTGCTATGCCATCACCATGATCTTGCGTGTGCGTAGGAAATTTTTGAAATTACTCGTTCCCCAACAAAGTGGCATCCGAGCCTGGTTTTATCGTTGATGTTATATGCACGAGTAGAACACAAGTGAGTTGTGGGCGATATAAGTCATACTGCTTACCAAAGATGTCATACTTTGGTTCAGCGGTATTGTGAGATGAAGCGGCCGGACCGACATTACAGCGTGACGCTTCGCGAGACTGGTTTCACCACCGCGAGCACTCGCTTTCTTAAAGGTGATGGCGGGTGTCTGCTCTCTCACTTTAGTTGAACCGAGTGTGGCTACACCGGTCCTTGCAAAGGTTAAAACAGCACCAACTTGACAAACTATCGTTGTGGTTTTGATGCGTGGTAAGAATGGTTCTTGCTCAGCCCGTAGTAGCCACGTAAAACTTGCAACAACAAAGTAGAGGACGCCTAACTTGTTTTTGTAGGGCATGTTGTGATGTGATATGGTCAAGACGTGATGCTATATTTTATTGTATGAGATGATCATGTTTTGTAACCGAAGTTATCGACGGCAACTGGCGCAGGAGCCATATGGTTGTCGCTTATTGTACGAAATGCAAAAGCCATGTAATTGCTTTACTTTATCACTAAGCGGTAGCGATAGTCGTAGAAGCAATAGTTGGCGAGACAACAACGATGCTACGATGGAGATCAAGGTGTCGCGCCGGTGACGATGGTGATCACGACGGTGCTTTGGAGATGGAGATCACAAGCACAAGATGATGATGGCCATATCATATCACTTATATTGATTGCATGTGATGTTTATCCTTTATGCATCTTATCTTGCTTTGATTGACGGTAGCATTTTAAGATGATCTCTCACTAAAAATTATCAAGACGTGTTCTCCCTGAGTATGCACCATTGCCAAAGTTCGTCGTGCCCAGACACCACGTGATGACCGGGTGTGATAAGCTCTACGTCCATCTACAACGGGTGCAAGCCAGTTTTGCACACGCAGAATACTCAGGTTAAACTTGACGAGCCTAGCATATGCAGATATGGCCTCGGAACACGGAGACCGAAAGGTCGAGCGTGAATCATATAGTAGATATGATCAACATAGTGATGTTCACCATTGAAAACTACTCCATCTCACGTGATGATCGGTTATGGTTTAGTTGATTTGGATCACGTGATCACTTAGATGACTAGAGAGATGTCTGTCTAAGTGGGAGTTCTAAAGTAATATGATTAATTGAACTTAAATTTATCATGAACTTAGTCCTGGTAGTATTTTGCAAATTATGTTGTAGATCAATAGCTCGCGTTGTTGCTTCCCTATGTTTGTTGCTTTCAAATGTTTATTTTGATATGTTCCTAGAGAAAATTGTGTTGAAAGATGTTAGTAGCAATGATGCGGATTGGATCCGTGATCTGAGGTTTATCCTCATTGCTGCACAGAAGAATTATGTCCTTAATGCACCGCTAGGTGACAGACCTATTGCAGGAGCAGATGCAGACGTTATGAACGTTTGGCTAGCTCAATATGAGCAGATGCAGACGTTATGAACATTTGGCTAGCTCAATATAATGACTACTTGATAGTTTAGTGCACCATCCTTGACGGCTTAGAATCGGGACTTCAAAGATGTTTTGAACATCATGGACCATATAAGTGAAGGAAATATGCCCTAGAGGCAATAATAAAGTTATTATTTATTTCCTTATTTCATGATAAATGTTTATTATTCATGCTAGAATTGTATTAACCGGAAACATAATACATGTGTGAATACATAGACAAACATATAGTCACTAGTATGCCTCTACTTGACTAGCTCATTAATCAAAGATGGTTATGTTTCCTAACCATAGACATGTGTTGTTATTTGATTAATGGGATCACATCATTAGGAGAATGATGTGATTGACTTGACCCATTCCGTTAGCTTAGCACTTGATCGCTTAGTATGTTGCTATTGCTTTCTTCATGACTTATACATGTTCCTGTAACTATGAGATTATGCAACTCCGCTTACGGAGGAACACTTTGGTACTACCAAACGTCACAACGAATCGGGTGATTATAAAGGAGTACTACAGGTGTCTCCAAAGGTACATGTTGAGTTGGCGATTTGAGATTAGGTTTTGTCACTCCGATTGTCGGAGAGGTATCTCTGGGCCCTCTCGGTAATGCACATCATTATAAGCCTTGCAAGCAATGTGACCAATGAGTTAGTTACGGGATGATGCATTACGAGCGAGTAAAGAGACTTGCGGTGACGAGATTGAACTAGGTATTGGATACCGACGATCGAATCTCGGGCAAGTAACATACCGATGACAAAGGGAACAACGATGTTGTTATGCGGTTTGACCGATAAAGATCTTCGTAGAATATGTAGGAGCCAATATGGGCATCCAGGTCCCGCTATTGGTTATTGACCGAGAATAGTTCTAGGTCATGTCTACATAGTTCTCGAACCCGTAGGGTCCGCACGCTTAAGGTTTCGATGACGGTTATATTATGAGTTTATGAGTTTTGATGTACCAAGGAGTTCGGAGTCCCGGATGAGATCGGGACATGACGAGGAGTCTCGAAATGGTCGAGACGTAAAGATCGATATATTGGACGACTATATTCGAGTTCGGAAAGGTTCGAATGATTCGGTATTTTTCGAGTACCGGAGAGTTACGGGAATTCGCCGGGAGAAGTATTGGGCCTTATTGGGCCCTGCGGAAGAGAGAGGGGGCTGCCTAGGGCAGGCCGCGCCCCCATGGCCTAGTCCGAATTGACTAGGGAGGGGCCGCACCCTCCTTCCTTCCTTCTCTCTTCCCTTCCTTGTCTCCTACTCCCGATACATGGAAGGACTCCTAGTTGGACTAGGAAAGGGGAATCCTACTCGGTGGGAGTAGGACTCCCCATGGCGCCCCTCCTAGGGCCGCCTCCTCCTCCCTCCCTCCTTTATATACGGGGCAGGGGCACCCCATGGACACACAAGTTGATCTACGGATCGTTCCTTAGCCGTGTCGCGTGCCCCCTCCACCATATTCCACTTCGGTCATATCGTCATGAGCTTAGGCGAAGCCCTGCGCCGGTAGAGCATCATCATCGTCACCATGCCGTCGTGCTGACGGAACTCATCCCCGACACCCTGCTGGATCGGAGTCCGGGGATCGTCATCGAGCTGAACGTGTGCTGAACACGGAGGTGCCGTACGTTCGGTACTTGGATCGGTCGGATCGTGAAGACGTACGACTACATCAACCGCGTTGTCATAACGCTTCCGCTTTCGGTCTACGAGGGTACGTGGACACACTCTCCCCTCTCGTTGCTATGCCATCACCATGATCTTGCGTGTGCGTAGGAAATTTTTTGAAATTACTACGTTCCCCAACAGTGGCATCCGAGCCTGGTTTTATGCGTTGATGTCATATGCACGAGTAGAACACAAGTGAGTTGTGGGCGATATAAGTCATACTGCTTACCAGCATGTCATACTTTGGTTCGGCGGTGCCCGGACCGACATTACGCGTACGCTTACGCGAGACAGGTTTCACCGCTTCGAGCACTCGTTGCTTAAAGGTGACCGGCGGGTGTCTGTTTCTCTCACTTTAGTTGAACCGAGTGTGGCTACGCCCGGTCCTTGCGAAGGTTAAAACAGCACCAACTTGACAAACTATCGTTGTGGTTTTGATGCGTAGGTAAGAACGGTTCTTGCTCAGCCCGTAGCAGCCACGTAAAACTTGCAACAACAAAGTAGAGGACGTCTAACTTGTTTTTGCAGGGCATGTTGTGATGTGATATGGTCAAGACGTGATGCTATATTTTATTGTATGAGATGATCATGTTTTGTAACCAGGTTATCGGCAACTGGCAGGAGCCATATGGTTGTCGCTTTATTGTATGAAATGCAAACGCCATGTAATTGCTTTACTTTATCACTAAGCGGTAGCGATAGTCGTAGAAGCAATAGTTGGCGAGACAACAACGATGCTACGATGGAGATCAAGGTGTCGCGCCGGTGACGATGGTGATCATGATGGTGCTTCGGAGATGGAGATCACAAGCACAAGATGATGATGGCCATATCATATCACTTATATTGATTGCATGTGATGTTTATCCTTTATGCATCTTATCTTGCTTTGATTGACGGTAGCATTTTAAGATGATCTCTCACTAAAATTATCAAGAAGTGTTCTCCACAGTATGCACCGTTGCTAAAGTTCAGAGTGCCCGGACACCACGTGATGATCGGGTGTGATAAGCTCTCGTCCATCTACAACGGGTGCAAGCCAGTTTTGCACACGCGAATACTCAAGTTAAACTTGACGAGCCTAGCATATGCAGATATGGCCTCGAACACGGAGACCGAAAGGTCGAGCGTGAATCATATAGTAGATATGATCAACATAGTGATGTTCACCATTGAAAACTACTCCATCTCACGTGATGATCGGTTATGGTTTAGTTGATTTGGATCACGTGATCACTTAGATGACTAGAGAGATGTCTGTCTAAGTGGGAGTTCTAAAGTAATATGATTAACTGAACTTAAATTTATCATGAACTTAGTCCTGGTAGTATTTTGCAAATTATGTTGTAGATCAATAGCTCGCGTTGTTGCTTTCATATGTTTGTTTTGATATGTTCCTAGAGAAACTGTGTTGAAAGATGTTAGTAGCAATGATGCGGATTGGATCCGTGATCTGAGGTTTATCCTCATTGCTGCACAGAAGAAATATGTCCTTGATGCACCGCTAGGTGACAGACCTATTGCAGGAGCAGATGCAGACGTTATGAACGTTTGGCTAGCTCAATATGATGACTCCTTGATAGTTTAGTGCACCATACTTAACAGCTTAGAATCGGGACTTCAAAGACGTTTTGAACTCATGGTCCATATGAGATGTTCCAGGAATTGAAGTTAATATTTCAAGAAAATACCCGAGTTGAGAGATATGAAGTCTCCAACAAGTTCTATAGCTAAAAGATGGAGGAGAATCGCTCAACTAGTGAGCATGTGCTCAGATTGTCTGGGTACTTCAATCGCTTGAATCAAGTGGGAGTTAATCTTCCAGATAAGATAGTGATTGACAGAATTCTCTAGTCACCATCACCAAGTTAGTAGAACTTCGTAATGAACTATAATATGCAAGGGATGACAAAAGTAATTCCCAAGCTCTTCGTGATGCTGAAATCGACGAAGGTAGAAATCAAGAAAAGAGCATCAAGTGTTGATGATTGACAAGACCACTAGTTTCAAGAAAAGGGCAAAGGGAAAGAAAGGGAACTTCAAGTAGAATGACAAGCAAGTTGTCGCTCCCGCGAAGAAGCCCAAAACTGGACCAAAGCCTGAAACTAAGTGCTTCTACTGCAAAGGAAATGGTCACTGGAAACGGAAATGCCCTGAATATTTGGTGGATAAGAAGGATGGCAAAGTGAACAAGAGTATATTTGATATACAGGTTATTGATGTGTGCCTTACTAGTGTTTATAGTAGCCCCTGAGTATTTGATACTCGTTCGGTTGCTAAGATTAGTAACTCAAACAGGAGTTCTGAATAAGCAGAGACTAGTTGAAGGGAAGTGACGATGAGTGTTGGAAGTAGTTCCAAGATTGATATGATCATCATCGCACACTCCATATACTTTCGGGATTAGTGTTGAACCTAAATAAATGTTATTTAGCGTTTGCGTTGAGCATGAATATGATTTGATCATGTTTATTGCAATACGGTTATTCATTTAAGTTAGAGAATAATTATTGTTCTGCTTACATGAATAAAACCTTCTATGGTCATACACCCAATGAAAATGGTTTGTTGGATCTCGATCGTGTGATACACATATTCATAATATTGAAACCAAAAGATGTAAAGTTAATAATGATAGTGCAACTTATTTGTGGCAATCGCAGTTTAGGTCATATTGGTGTAAAGTGCATGAAGAAACTCCATACCGATGGGCTTTTGGAATCACTTGATTATGAATCATTTGATGCTTGCGAACCGTGCCTTTTGGGCAAGATGACTAAAACTCCATTCTCGGAACAATGGAACGAGCTCTTGACTTGTTGGAAATAATACATACCGATGTATGCGATCCAATGAGTGTTGATGCTCGTGGCAAGTATCATTATTTTCTGACCTTCACAGATGATTTGAGCAGATATGCGTATATCTTCTTGATGAAACATAAGTCTGAAATTGTTGAAAAGTTCAAAGAATTTCAGAGTGAAGTAGAAAATCATCGTAACAAGAAAATAAATTTTTCGCGATCTGATCGTGGAGATGAATATTTGAGTTACGAGTTTGGTCTTCAATTAAAACAAAGTGGAATAGTTTCACAGCTCACGCCACCTGGAACACCACAACGTTATGGTGTGTCCGAACGTCGTAACCATACTTTATTTTGATATGGTGCGATCAATGATGTCTCTTACCGATTTACCAATATCGTTTTGGGGTTATGCATTAGAGACAGCTGCATTCACGTTTAATAGGGCACCATCTAAATCCGTTGAGACGACACCGTATGAACTATGGTTTAACAGTAAACCTAAGCTGTCGTTTCTTAAAAGTTTGGAGTTGTGATGCTTATGTGAAAAACTTTTCACCTAATAAGCTCGAACCCAAATCGGAGAAGTGCGTCTTCATAGAATACCCAAAGGTAACTATTGGGTACACCTTCTATCACAGATCCGAAGGCAAGTTTTTCGTTGCTAAGATGGATCCTTTATAGAGAAGAAGTTTCTCTCGAAAGAAGAGAGTGGGAGGAAAGTAGAACTTGATGAGGTAATTGTACCTTCTCCCTTATTGGAAAGTAGTTCATCACGAAATCAGTTCGATGATTCCTACACCAATTAGTGAGGAAGTTAATGATGATGATCATGAAACTTTAGATCAAGTTGCTACCAAACCTCGTAGGTCTTCCAGAGTAAGATCCGCACTGTGAGTGGTACGGTAATCATGTTCGGAAGTCATGTTACTAGACCATGATGAACCTACGAACTATGAGGAAGCGATGATGAGCCCAGATTCGCGAAATGGCTTGAGGCCATGAAATCTGAGATAGGATCCATGTATGAGAACAAAGTATGGACTTTGATTGACTTGCTCGATGATCAGCAAGCCATGTTAAATAAATGGATCTTCAAGAGGAAGACGGACACCGATAGTAGTGTTACTATCTACAAAGCTCGACTTGTCACAAAAGGTTTTCGACAAGTTCAAGGTGTTGACTACAATGAGATTTTCTCAAGCAGTAGCGATGCTTAAGTCTGTCGAATCATGTTAGAAATTGCCACATTTTATGAAATCGGCAAATGGATGTCAAAACTACATTCTTTAATGGATTTATTAAAGAAGAGTTGTATATGATGCAACCGTAAGGTTTTGTCAATCCTAAAGGAGCTAACAAAATGTGCAAGCTTCACGATCCATCTATGGACTGGTGCAAGCATCTCGGAGTTGGAATAAGCGCTTTGATAGTGTGATCAAAGCATATGGTTTTATACAGACTTTTGGAGAAGCCTGTATTTACAAGAAAGTGAGTGGGAGCACTACAGCATTTCTAATAAGTATATGTGAATGACATATTGTTGATCGGAAATAATGTAGAATTATTCGCAAAGCATAAAGGAGTATTTGAAAGGAGTTTTTCAAAGAAAGACCTCGGTAAAACTACTTACATATTGAGCATCAAGATCTATTGAGATCAAGACGCTTGATAAGTTTTTTCAATAAGTACATACCTTGTCAAGATTTTGAAGTAGTTCAAAATGGAACAGTCAAAGAAAAGTTCTTGTCTGTGGTTGCAAAGGTGTGAAATTGAGTAAGACTCAAATCCCGACCACGGCAGAAAATAGAAAAGAGAATGAAAGTCATTCCCTATACCTCACCATAGGTTCTATAAAGTATGCTATGCTATGTACCGGACCTATTGTATACCTTGCTCTGAATTTGGAAAAGAGTACAATAGTGATCTAGGAGTAGATCATTGGACATTGGTCAAGAACATCCTTAGTGAGGACTAAGGAAATATTTCTCGATTATGGAGGTGATAAAAGAGCCCGTCGTAAAGAGTTACATCGATGCAAGCTTTTTACACTGATCCAGATGACTCTAAGTCTCAATCTGGATACATATTGAAAGTGGGAGCAATTAGCTAGAGTAGCTCCGTGCAGAGCATTGTAGACATAGAATATTTGCAAAATACATACGGCTCTTAATGTGACAGACCCGTTGACTAAGCTTCTCTCACGAGCAAAACATGATCATACCTTAGTACTCTTTGGGTGTTAATCACATAGCGATGTGAACTAGATTATTGACTCTAGTAAACCCTTTGGGTGTTGGTCACATGACGATGTGAACTATGGGTGTTAATCACATACGATGTGAATATTAGTGTTGAATCACATGATGATGTGAACTAGATTATTGACTCTAGTGCAAGTGGGAGATGAAGGAAATATGCCCTAGAGGCAATAATAAAGTTATTATTTATTTCCTTATTTCATGATAAATGTTTATTATTCATGCTAGAATTGTATTAACCGGAAACATAATACATGTGTGAAGACATAGACAAACATATAGTCACTAGTATGCCTCTACTTGACTAGCTCATTAATCAAAGATGGTTATGTTTCCTAACCATAGACATGTGTTGTTATTTGATTAATGGGATCACATCATTAGGAGAATGATGTGATTGACTTGACCCATTTCGTTAGCTTAGCACTTGATCGTTTAGTATGTTGCTATTGCTTTCTTCATGACTTATACATGTTCCTGTAACTATGAGATTATGCAACTCCGTTTACGGAGGAACACTTTGGTACTACCAAGCGTCACAACGTAATCGGGTGATTATAAAGGAGTACTACAGGTGTCTCCAAAGGTACATGTTGAGTTGGCGTATTTGAGATTAGGTTTTGTCACTCCGATTGTCGGAGAGGTATCTCTGGCCCTCTCGGTAATGCACATCATTATAAGCCTTGCAAGCAATGTGACCAATGAGTTAGTTACGGGATGATGCATTACGAGCGAGTAAAGAGACTTGCCGATGACGAGATTGAACTAGGTATTGGATACCGACGATCGAATCTCGGGCAAGTAACATACCGATGACAAAGGGAACAACGTATGTTGTTATGCGGTTTGACCGATAAAGATCTTCGTAGAATATGTAGGAACCAATATGGGCATCCAGGTCCCGCTATTGGTTATTGACCGAGAATAGTTCTAGGTCATGTCTACATAGTTCTCGAACCGTAGGGTCCGCACGCTTAAGGTTTCGATGACAGTTATATTATGAGTTTATGAGTTTTGATGTACCGAAAGAGTTCGGAGTCCCGGATGAGATCGGGGACATGACGAGGAGTCTCGAAATGGTCGAGACGTAAAGATCGATATATTGGACGACTATATTCGGAGTTCGGAAAGGTTCGAATGATTCGGATATTTTTCGAGTACCGGAGAGTTACGGAATTCGCGGGGAGAAGTATTGGGCCTTATTGGGCCCTGCGGAAAGAGAGAGGGCTGCCTAGGGCAGGCGCGCGCCCCATGGCCTAGTCCGAATTGGACTAGGGGAGGCCGCACCCCTCCTTCCTTCCTTCTCTCTTCCCTTCCTTGTCTCCTACTCTCGATACATGGAAGGACTCCTAGTTGGACTAGGAAGGGGAATCCTACTCCCGGTGGGAGTAGGACTCCCCATGGCGCGCCCCTCCTAGGGCCGGCCTCCTCCTCCCTCCCTCCATTATATACGGGGACAGGGGGCACCCCATGGACACACAAGTTGATCTACGGATCGTTCCTTAGCCGTGTGCGGTGCCCCCCTCCACCATATTCCACTGCGGTCATATCGTCGCGGAGCTTAGGCGAAGCCCTGCGCCGGTGGAGCATCATCATCGTCACCACGCCGTCGTGCTTACGGAACTCATCCCCGACACCCTGCTAGATCGGAGTCCGGGGATCGTCATCGAGCTGAACGTGTGCTGAACACGGAGGTGCCATACGTTCGGTACTTGAATCGGTCGGATCGTGAAGACGTACGACTACATCAACCGCGTTGTCATAACGCTTCGCTTCGGTCTCACGAGGGTGCGTGGACACACTCTCCCTCTCGTTGCTATGCCATCACCATGATCTTGCGTGTGCGTAGGAAATTTTTGAAATTACTCGTTCCCCAACAAAGGCATCCGAGCCTGGTTTTATGCGTTGATGTCATATGCATGAGTAGAACACAAGTGAGTTGTGGGCGATATAAGTCATACTTGCTTACCAGCATGTCATACTTTGGTTGGCGGTATTGTGAGATGAAGCGCCCGGACCGACATTACGCCAGACGCTTACGCGAGACAGGTTTCACCGCTTGAGCACTCGTTGCTTAAAGGTGACCGGCGGTGTCTGTTTCTCTCACTTTAGTTGAACCGAGTGTGGCTACGCCCGGTCCTTGCGAAGGTTAAAACAGCACCAACTTGACAAACTATCGTTGTGGTTTTGATGCGTAGGTAAGAACGGTTCTTGCTCAGCCCGTAGCAGCCACGTAAAACTTGCAACAACAAAGTAGAGGACGTCTAACTTGTTTTTGCAGGGCATGTTGTGATGTGATATGGTCAAGACGTGATGCTATATTTTATTGTATGAGATGATCATGTTTTGTAACCAGGTTATCGGCAATCGGCGAGAGCCATATGGTTGTCGCTTATTGTATGATTTGCAACGCCATGTAATTGCTTTACTTTGTCACTAAGCGGTAGCGATAGTCGAGAAGCAATAGTTGGCGAGACAACAACGATGCTACGATGGAGATCAAGGTGTCGCGCGGTGACGATGGTGATCATGATGGTGCTTGGAGATGGAGATCACAAGCACAAGATGATGATGGCCATATCATATCACTTATATTGATTGCATGTGATGTTTATCCTTTATGCATCTTATCTTGCTTTGATTGACGGTAGCATTTTAAGATGATCTCTCACTAAAATTATCAAGAAGTGTTCTCCTGAGTATGCACCGTTGCTAAAGTTCAGAGTGCCCGGACACCACGTGATGATCGGGTGTGATAAGCTCTCGTCCATCTACAACGGGTGCAAGCCAGTTTTGCACACGCGAAATACTCAGGTTAAACTTGACGAGCCTAGCATATGCAGATATGGCCTCGGAACACGGATACCGAAAGGTCGAGCGTGAATCATATAGTAGATATGATCAACATAGTGATGTTCACCATTGAAAACTACTCCATCTCACGTGATGATCGGTTATGGTTTAGTTGATTTGGATCACGTGATCACTTAGATGACTAGAGAGATGTCTGTCTAAGTGGGAGTTCTAAAGTAATATGATTAACTGAACTTAAATTTATCATGAACTTAGTCCCGGTAGTATTTTGCAAATTATGTTGTAGATCAATAGCTCGCGTTGTTGCTTTCATATGTTTGTTTTGATATGTTCCTAGAGAAACTGTGTTGAAAGATGTTAGTAGCAATGATGCGGATTGGATCCGTGATCTGAGGTTTATCCTCATTGCTGCACGTAAGAAATATGTCCTTGATGCACCGCTAGGTGACGACCTATTGCAGGAGCGGATGCGGGCGTTATGAGCGTTTGGCTAGCTCAATATGATGACTACTTGATAGTTTAGTGCACCATACTTAACAGCTTAGAATCGGGACTTCAAAGGCGTTTTGAGCGTCATGGTCCATATGAGATGTTCCAGGAATTGAAGTTAATATTTCAAGAAAATACCGAGTTGAGAGATATGAAGTCTCCAACAAGTTCTATAGCTAAAAGATGGAGGAGAATCGCTCAACTAGTGAGCATGTGCTCAGATTATCCAGGTACTTCAATCGCTTGAATCAAGTGGGAGTTAATCTTCCGGATAAGATAGTGATTGGCAGAATTCTCTAGTCACCATCACCAAGTTAGTAGAACTTCGTAATGAACTATAATATGCAAGGGATGACAAAAGTAATTCCCAAGCTCTTCGTGATGCTGAAATCGACGAAGGTAGAAATCAAGAAAAGAGCATCAAGTGTTGATGATTGACAAGACCACTAGTTTCAAGAAAAGGGCAAAGGGAAAGAAAGGAACTTCAAGTAGAATGACAAGCAAGTTGTCGCTCCGCCAAGAAGCCCAAAACTGGACCAAAGCCTGAAACTAAGTGCTTCTACCGCAAAGGAAATGGTCCTTTGAAGCGGAAATGCCCTGAATATTTGGTGGATAAGAAGGATGGCAAAGTGAACAAGAGTATATTTGATATACAGTTATTGATGTGTGCCTTACTAGTGTTTATAGTAGCCCCTGAGTATTTGATACTCGTTCGGTTGCTAAGATTAGTAACTCGAAGCAGGAGTTACGAATAAAACAGAGACTAGTTGAAGGGAAGTGACGATGAGTGTTGGAAGTAGTTCCAAGATTGATATGATCATCATCGCACACTCCATGTACTCTCGGGATTAGTGTTGAACCTAAATAAATGTTATTTAGCGTTTATGTTGAGCATCAATATGATTTGATCATGTTTATTGCAATCTGATTATTCATGTAAGTTAGAGAATAATTATTGTTCTGTTTACATGAATAAAACCTTCTATGGTCATACACCCAATGAAAATGGTTTGTTGGATCTCGATCGTGTGATACACATATTCATAATATTGAAACCAAAAGATGTAAAGTTAATAATGATAGTGCAACTTATTTGTGGCACTGCAGTTTAGGTCATATTGGTGTAAAGCGCATGAAGAAACTCCATACTGATGGGCTTTTGGAATCACTTGATTATGAGCATATGCTTATATCATGATAAATGTTATTATTTATTTCCTTATATCATGATAAATGTTTATTATTCATGCTAGAATTGTATTAACCGGAAACATAATACATGTGTGAATACATAGACAAACATATAGTCACTAGTATGCCTCTACTTGACTAGCTCGTTAATCAAAGATGGTTATGTTTCCTAACCATAGACATGTGTTGTTATTTGATTAATGGGATCACATCATTAGGAGAATGATGTGATTGACATGACCCATTCCGTTAGCCTAGCACTTGATCGTTTAGTATGTTGCTATTGCTTTCTTCATGACTTATACATGTTCCTGTAACTATGAGATTATGCAACTCCGTTTACGGAGGAACACTTTGGGTGCTACCAAGCGTCACAACGAATCGGGTGATTATAAAGGAGTACTACAGGTGTCTCCAAAGGTACATGTTGGGTTGGCGTATTTGAGATTAGGTTTTGTCACTCGATTGTCGGAGAGGTATCTCCGGCCCTCTCGGTAATGCACATCACTATAAGCCTTGCAAGCAATGTAGCTAATGAGTTAGTTACGGAATGATGCATTACATAGCGAGTAAAGAGACTTGCCGATAACGAGATTGAACTAGGTATTGGATACCGACGATCGAATCTCGGGCAAGTAACATACCGATGACAAAGGGAACAACGTTATGTTGTTATGCGGTTTGACCGATAAAGATCTTCGTAGAATATGTAGGAGCCAATATGGGCATCCAGGTTCCGCTATTGGTTATTGACCGAGAATAGTTCTAGGTCATGTCTACATAGTTCTCGAACCCGTAGGGTCCGCACGCTTAACGTTACGATGACAGTTATATTATGAGTTTATGAGTTTTGATGTACCGAAGGAGTTCGGAGTCCCGGATGAGATTGGGGACATGACGAGGAGTCTCGAAATGGTCGAGACGTAAAGATCGATATATTGGACGACTATATTCAGAGTTTGGAAAGGTTCCGAGTGATTCGGGTATTTTTCGGAGTACCGGAGAGTTACGGGAATTCGCCGGGGAGTATATGGGCCTTATTGGGCCATACGGGAATAGAGGAGAGAGGCCAAAAGGAAGGAGACCTGCGCCCCCCCCCCCTCTGATCCGAATTGGACAAGGGGCGCAGCCCCCCTTTACTTCTCCCTCTCCCCCTCTTTCCCCTTCTCGTACTCCAACAAGGGAGGTGGAATCCTACTAGGACTAGGGAGTCCTAGTAGGACTCCACACTTGGTGTGCCACCTCCTAGGGCCGGCCTCCTCCCCCCTTGCTCCTTTATATACGGGGGTAGGGGGGCACCCCACAACAACACAAGTTGATCTACGGATCGTTCCTTAGCCGTGTGCGGTGCCCCCCTCCACCATATTCCACCTCGGTCATATCGTCGCGGAGTTTAGGCGAAGCCCTACGTCGGGGGAGCATCATCATCGTCACCACGCCGTCGTCTTGTGGAACTCATCCCGACACTTTGCTGGATCGGAGTCCGGGATCGTCATCGAGCTGAGCGTGTGCTGAACTTCGGAGGTGCCGTGCGTTCGGTGCTTGGATCGGTCGGATCGTGAAGGCGTCGACTACATCATCACAGCGTTGTCATAACGCTTCGCTTCGGTCTCGAGGGTACATGGACAATACTCTCCCCTCTCGTTGCTATGCCATCACCATGATCTTGCGTGTGCGTAGGAAATTTTTTGAAATTACTACGTTCCCCAACAGATACCATGGGCATATGGGGAGGGGCAAGACAACGGCACGCCAAGAATGCGGCTCGACCGCACCAGGGGCTCCCGTTTGTGTCATTTCCTTTTTCTTTTTCCTTTTTTCTTCCTTTTTTTTTACTTTCAGGACTCCGTCTTTGAGAAGTCATGTCCGGCACTTGCATCGCCGAACTCACGATGCAACAGCCAGGGAAGCGGAAAGCCACGTCGAGTGTTCAGGTGGTCTCTATTACGAGCATTATACCTGTTTTACATATCATCCAGCAGCTTACCCCTGGAGGGGGACATGTTAGATAGTCCCATCTCTTGCTTATCGCACTATTTGTATCGTTCTGCTTCCATTGTAGTACCTTTTCAAATAAACAATACATAGCTTTTTCTTATTATTGATCTACTTCCTTTATATATACATATGTTCATTTCACGACATGTTCCAACCGTACACTTTGGTACGGCCAATACACCAGGGGCTTAAGTATCCCAAAATTATGTTGTGATAAGTCCGAACACTTTCACAAGTGCGGCACCCCGAACTTATAGCATTATATGAATTGGCTCCGAATCATGTCTTGGGTCAATAGTTGGGTTTGCCCGGCTCCCGTGTTTTGGTACCTTATGTTCCGCTATATCGGCTAAGGTAGCACCGGGAGAACCACTGCGATTGTGCACCAGTTATGCTGGGTCGAGCACCTCAGTGGAGAAAGCTAAAACTGACCGTCATGATAGGGCGAGAGCGATCGCTGTTCGAGAGGTTTTGGGTCCCTAAAGACTTATGCCGCTTAGAGCGAGGAACCGAATTGTTCGGCCAAGGCGTGGATAGCGCCCGAACTCGGTCTTCGAATACTAGGGGCTTCACCCGAAATTTAAAATTATAGAATTCTATGGCTAAGTGAGAGTGTTCAAGCATTATAAGTCCGGTTGCCTTGTTAGTTGTGTTGAGCACCTCCTAGATGGACCCAAGAATGGGAACAAGAGTGCTCAAGTTTATCCGAACACCCCAAAGACTTCGTGGCATGGGGCTGAAACCAACGACTTGCCATCTCTCAAATTTGATAAGCGGCCGCATGAAGGTAATATTTTAAATTAATAAGCGTTGCTTAGCGGATATGAACAAGTTTTCAGCGTCTGGGATAACAAATGCGAGTTTATTCAAAATTTACATCTTTGGAGCACTCATCCGCTATTCATGGGCACCCTTCAGAGGCCCTCATAGTACATTTCGGCGTCACGATGCTCATGGCCCTTGGTGGCCCGTCCGTCACAAGCCTCACGCATCCAGCTTGCCCCAGTGCACTTTAGCACGGGCAAGGGCCCGACGGACACCTTCAATGCAGACGGGCGCTTGATGACTTCAAGCCACGGACGAGCATCCACCACCCGCTGCACCAAGCGAAGTAGCTCCGGGAATGGCCTCCAATGGCCACAGCCGCTATAAGGCCCTTCATGGCCTGTTCGGCGACCTTATGGAGCTCGACCAGCTGCTTCACTGGTCGCTCGAAAACACGGATGGCGGCCTCGGCATCTTTGAGACCAGAATACCTTTTCCGTCGAGCTCCCTCCTTGGCGCGGTAGAATGCGGCAGCATCAGACACACTATGGGGCAAATCTGCGAATGCTCCTGGAGAGCTCCGAATCTGGGTAAGTAATAGGTAATTCACTTTCACATGCTTGCTTTGCATAAAGAATGCCTTACCCGCCGCTATCTTCTTTAAAGACTCAATTTCTTGGAGGGCTTTTGGGCCTCGGCCTTAGCAGCTTTGGCACTCTCAAGAGCGAAGCGAGCTCGGACTCTCGAGTCTTGAGTCACGCTCCAAACTCTCGTGTTTTCCACGAGCTTGGAGCTCTTGCCGCTCTGGCCCAGCTCGCCTCCCCTTCTCTCGCTCGATCGTTCCTGCAGCCGCTTTGTTTTGACCATGGACACCGCTTCCTTGAGGTCGCCACCTCGTTCGTGGCCCTACAGTACCCAAGTTATTCCTATTATTTTTGCAACCAAAACCTTCTCTATAAGGTATTTCTTTAATAAGGTATTACTTACCTTCCTTGTCCTCGAGCTCCTTCTTGGCTTGTCCGAGCTCGTTCTCGGACCGCCGAGGTTACCTTCAATGCATTGACCTCCAGCATAAGTGCGGCAGAGGTCGGCAGCGCAGCCTGCATTCCCATATTGACATACTTATGTTAAACTCCTGCGTATATCTTTTAGATCCTTAGTCCGGCTTTTCTTTCCGAACACGAACTAAGCATCGAGGGCTACCGTCTATGCGGTAATATTTTTACATGTTTCAAACTTACCTCAAAGCACATTAGAAGGCTGGTACGAGCTTGTCATCCGCTCTTGGCGGATCTGAATTGTCCGGATCACCACACTCATAACGGTGTGGTGCTCCTCCTGATGGGCGCGTTGGCGCCTCGATGCTATCCGGTGCCTCGGTTGGGCGGAGGACACGGCGTCTTACCCTTCTTGCGAAGGATCCGCTGTCCGGACTTGAACCGCTGATGGTTCGGCATGGAGTCCGGACGAGGGTCGGGCTTAGAGCCCCGGGGGTCTTGCCCCTGCACGCTGAGTCCGGAGGTCGCCTTGTGGCACCTCCTGCGCTACCTCCTCTTAACCAAGCCCCTTGGGGCCCCACCATGGCGTCGTCCATAGCGTGAAAGCGAGGAGGTCGGGCGAAGTACTCTCCATTTCCGACGAGCCCAGGGACCCGCTCGATGAATCGGCGAACTCGCCCTTGGGCGGGCTACACGGTTGTTCGACATTAGAGAACACTCTGCAATAATAAAAAGCCATGGGTATCCGGACACTTACGATCTCGCCAGGGGCTTGGCCCTCATAGGCCAATCCTCCTCCTCGTCGTCGACGTTGGTGGAGAAGTCCGGAGGAAGGGTTCTTCCCTTCTTGGACCCTCCGGCCTCCCCAGTCGGGGCGGCCTTCCTTTTCTTCTCCTCCCCCGCTGGGGGAGGAGCTTCTTCTTCTTCCTCCTCATCTTCAAGAGAAAATTCCGCTTCAAAATCTGACAGCACCTGGCGTCGGGAGCTCCTTCGAGTTCCCGTGGCCTCCTTCTTGGCCTTCTTCTCCGGCACCACATGGGGTGCCGGAGCCGCAGCCCCGTCAATCGGGCGTCCGCTGGGTCTTCTGGCAAAGGAGCCGGACAGTTAATCTGTCCGGACATCTTCAACCGATCCTGTCATAGATTAGGGAGTTTTAGATCCCACGTAGAGTCAATCTATGAAAAAAGAGTCCCGTAAATGGTAGAATAACTTACCTCGCCGGCTTGATGCTGCGAGCTGTATCCGCGATCTTTGGTAGCGGATGCTGGGGCTTCGGCGCCCTTGAACAGCACCTTCCAGGCGTCCTCGTATGTAGTGTCGAAGAGCCTGCTCAAGGTTTGGTGCTGTGCCGGATCGAACTCCCACAAGTTGAAGGCCCGTTGTTGGCATGGGAGAATCCGGCGGATGAGCATCACCTGGATTACGTCGACAAGCCTAAGGTTCTTGGCCACCAGGTTTCGGACGCATGTTTGAAGTCTGGATGTCTCGTCTGAATTCCCCCACATCAGGCCCGTCTCTTTCCATGACGAGAGCCGTGCGGGGAAGCCAGATCTGAATTCGGGGGCCGCCACCCATTAGGTGTTGCGGGGCTCGGTGATGTAGAACCACCCCGATTGCCACCCCTTTATTGTCTCCACAAAGGCGCCTTCGAGCCATGGGACTTTGGCCATCTTGCCAACCATGGCGCCTCCGACTCCGCTTGATGGCGCCCACTACCTTGGCGGACGTTGAAGATCTTCAGCCATAAGCGAAGTGGGGCTGGATGAGAGGAAATCCTCGCACCTGACGATAAACGCCGAGATGTTGAGGATGAAATTGGGGCCAGTCGTGGAAGTCCAGGCCGTAGTAGAACATGAGCCCCGGACAAATGGGTGAAGAGGAAAACCTAGTCCACGGAGGAAGTGGGGAGGAACACCACCCTCTCATGGGGCCGGGGTGGAATGAGCTTCCCTCGTCGGGAAGCTCATGCGTGATGTTGCGGACAAGTATCCGGCCTCCGCATCTTTGATGTGCCCCTCCGTGACGGAGGAGGCCATCCACCGCCTCCGCTCGACATGGTTGGAGAAGGTTGAGGTGGGATGTGCGAACTTAGGCGCTGGAGCTCGAGTCTTGGAAATGGATAAACAAAGGAGGAAGAAGGCGTGGGTGAAAAGGTGGATCCTTATCCCTTATATAGACAGACGAAGCTATCGTCCCCACCAGCTGGTAAAACTCGCTTATTTCCCAAGCGCCGTAATCAATGGCGCGGATGGGTTACCCACGTCCGTATTGATGAGAATCCCGGAATAAGGGGCACGATCTATGTTTTGATAAGGCGTGCCAAGGAAACCCTCGCTAAACGCTACTGAGGTGGAGCAGTAAAAACGATTCGTATGAAGGCCTGGCCGTGGTGTGATGTCACGCCGTGGAATACGTCGGCAGATCTGTGCAAAATTATTCTCTCTAAGGTGTTATGTGGAACTTGTTTTGCGAGCGGACACTATCCTCGTGTTCAAAACCTTCTATGAAGTATTCGGAGGAGGAACCCGCCTCATAATGCGAAGACAATCAACGCGGACTCGTCGTCATTGAAGCCTGGTTCGGGACTCTTGAGGAGTCCGGACTAGGGGTGTCCGGATAGCGGACTATCGTCACGGCGGACTCCAAGACTATGAAGATACAAGATTGAAGACTTCGTCCCGTGTCCGGATGGGACTTTCCTTGGCGTGGAAGGCAAGCTTGGCGATCGGATATGTAGATCTCCTACCATTGTAACCGGCTCTGTGTAACCCTAACCTATCCGGTGTCTATATAAACCGGAGGTTTTAGTCCGTAATCTGAACAACAATCATACCATAGGCTAGCTTCTAGGGTTTAGCCTCCTTGATCTCGTGGTAGATCTACTCTTGTACTACCCATATCATCAATATTAATCAAGCAGGAGTAGGGTATTACCTCCATCGAGAGGGCCCGAACCTGGGTAAAAACATCGTGTCCCTTGTCTCCTGTTACCATCCACCTAGGCGCACATCAGGACCCCTACCGAGATCCGCGGTTTGACACGACAGGGGATCCTTCTATACTGGTCTTATATAAAGGACGGTTTCTCAATAAATGTTTTATTGGAAAACCGATCCTGACAGAGACGCTTCAATTCCATCCGTCATCAAGTGTCAGAAGGGGACATAGGGATTTGCAAGATACATACGGATCTGAATGTTGCAGACCCATTGACTAAGCCTCTCTCACGAGCAAAACATGATAAGCACCAAGACTCCATGGGTGTTAGAATCATTACTATGTAATCTAGATTATTGACTCTAGTGCAAGTGGGAGACTGAAGGAAATGTGCCCTAGAGGCAATAATAAAGTTGTTATTTATATTTCCTTATATCATAATAAATGTTTATTATTCATGCTAGAATTGTATTAACCGGAAACTTAGTACATGTGTGAATACATAGACAAACAGAGTGTCCCTAGTATGCCTCTACTTGACTAGCTTGTTTATCAAAGATGGTTATGTTTCCTAGCCATAGACATGTGTTGTCATTTGATGAACGGGATCACATCATTATAGAATGATGTGATGGACAAGACCCATCCGTTAGCTTAGCACTATGACCGTTTAGTTTATTGTTATTGCTTTCGTCATGACTTATACATGTTCCTCTGACTATGAGATTATGCAACTCCCGAATACCGTAGGAACACATAGTGTGCTATCAAACGTCACAACATAACTAGGTGATTATAAAGATGCTCTACAGGTGTCTCTGATGGTGTTTGTTGAGTTGGCATAGATCGAGATTAGGATTTGTCACTCCGATTGTCGGAGAGGTATCTTTGGGCCCTCTCGGTAATGCACATCACAAAAAACCTTGCAAGCATTGTGACTAATGAGTTAGTTGCGGGATGATGCATTATGGAACGAGTAAAGAGACTTGCCGGTAACGAGATTGAACTAGGTATGGTGATACCGACGATCGAATCTCGGGCAAGTAACATACCGATGACAATAGGAACAACGTATGTTGTTATGTGGTTTGACCGATAAATATCTTCATAGAATATGTAGGAACCAATATGAGCATCCAGGTTCCGCTATTGGTTATTGACCGGAGATGTGTCTCGGTCATGTCTACATAGTTCTCGAACCCGTAGGGTCCGCACGCTTTACGTTCGATGGCGATTCATATTATGAGTTTATGTGATTTGATGTACCGAAGGTTGTTCGGAGTCTCGGGTGAGATCACGGACATGACGAGGAGTCTCGAAATGGCCGAGACATAAAGATTGGTATATTGGACCATGTTATTCGGACACCGGAAGTGTTCCGGATGGTTTTGGATAAAACCGGAGTGCCTGAGGGGTTACCAGAACCCCCCTGGGGAAGTAATGGGCCTTAGTGGGCCTTAGGGGAGACAGAGGGCAGCAGCCAAGAGGTGCCCCCCCAAGAGGAGTCCGAATAGGACTAGGGGAGGGGGGCGCGGCCCCACTTTCCCTCTCCCTCTCCCTCTCCTTCCTTCTTCTCCTACTTGGACTAGTAAAGGGGGTGCTATTGCTACTTGGAGTAGGACTCCCCCCCTTGGGCGTGCCCTCTAGGGCCGGTCGGCCTCCTCCCTCCCTCCTTTATATACGGGGGACGGGGCACCCCATAGACACACAAGTTGATCTTTAACCGTGTGTGGTGCCCCCCCCCCTCCATAGTTTTACACCTCGGTCATATCGTCGTAGTGCTTAGGCGAAGCCCTGCGCCGGTAACTTCATCATTGTCGTCGTCCTGACGGAACTCTCCCTCGGCCTCAACTGGATCAAGAGTTTGAGGGACGTCACCGAGCTGAACGTGTGCAGATCGCGGAGGTGCCATGCGTTCGGTACTTGGATCGGTTGAATCGCGAAGACGTTCGACTACATCAAGCGTGTTACTAAACGCTTCCAGTTTTGTTCTACGAGGGTACGTGGACACACTCTCCCCGCTCGTTTCTATGCTTCTCCTAGATAGATCTTGCGTGATCGTAGGAAAATTTTGAAATACTACATTGCCCAACACTCATATAGATAAGATATGGCTCTGGATAGACTAGGAAGGGTCTGGGTTGATCAAGGGCGTCCAAAACAGTTTCTGGATAAGATCTTGCAGTAGTTACTGAGATGAAATGGCTTAGTAAATGGGACTCGTATGTTGTCAAGTTGAAATGTGGTAGGAATGAGTAGATGCTGGAAAATTTTGAAGGCATTTGGACCTCATATGCCTATACTTCCTTTGTAAGGCCAAAGTTGGTCCAGAAATTAGAATTTGATGCTGGGATGAAATGGCTAGATGGATTTGGCTCAAATTTGGTGGAGAGTGATGATTTGAATATATGAAGGTACTGGAAAAGCTTCAGCTCATTTGGAACTGCCAAGGTGGTACTTCCTTCACAGAGGTACCAAATGGACAGAAACTTAGGAAAATTGCTGGGGAAGAATGGATGGATGGATTGAGCTGGTTTTTGGTTTCCATGAGTGGTTTGTCAATGTTAATCACCATGAAAAATTTCAGCTCAAATAGATCAAGGGTTCAAGCACTTCCTTTGCAAACTAGAAATCTGGACAGAATTTGCAAATGGATGTTGTGCTCCAACTTTGAACTATGGAACTTGGGTTCTTGATGGAAATGGTGAAGATATGGATAGGAGAAGCTCCACAATTTATTTGGGATTTTCCCCTGGCTACCAAAATGGTAGTTCCTTTAGAAAGGGCCCAAAATGCAATATTGGCTTTAAATAGGAAAATGCAATTTGCCCTATTTAATTATGGCCAATATTTTTGTGAGAGCTCAGTATGATCACAAAGAATATCTCCACAAGTTTTCATCAACTTTGGAGATGGATAGGTATTTTCCTGGATTTAATCCCTTTAACTGACAGAAAAAAGGAATTAATTATAAATGAAAAATATTGCAAATGACTTGGCAATATTTTTGCATATCCAGGGTTTGCAAAGATAGGGTGGCCACTGGGAGAAGTTTGGGAGTCATCAGATCAAAGGAAATTGGGGTTCCTTTGTAACGGAAGAGATTAGGGTTTCCCTTCCGGTAACTCGGAAGGTAGGGTTTCGATGGCAAAGTTTTGAGAATATACCTTGGGTGGCAAGGTTGGACTGGAGAGAATTCTCTGGTTTGATAGGAAAGTCAAGACTAAATGACCATCTTCATATACCCAGGAGCTAGAGAAAATCCAATAACACCGATAAAAGACGGGGGTCAAATCCCGTGAAAAAAAACAGGAGCGAAAACATGGGTGTTACAAATCGGTCGGCCATGAAATAGGGTTAACGTGGAGGGGGTCTTTTCAAACCCCGACCAGGGGCTATACCGCCGAGGTCACCCGTCTTTGGACCGATGTGTTCGACATAACCACCCGAAGAAAGGAACTGTTGGAAGAACTATTTTTCTCGGAACTTGTTTCTTACGTTAAATAGTAATATAACATAAATTTCGTCACCCTCTTGTCTTTTGAGCCGCTTAGCCTGATTGCCTTGTCACCTGAAGCACCTAGTCTGATGACTTCGGCCAGTAGTACAGGACACTCCCCAACCATTAGCCGAGGAGGCAGAAGCCGATGGCTGGCTGACAGAGTTTGGATGTATGGTCTTATAACTGACATAAAGTACTTCGATACATAAAGTCATACAAAATTATTACACGCGGTCTAGTCCATCTATTAAGGTGACCAACGCGCAATCTTTCTGCGAGAACCGCGCAGCAGGCATTACACTATCATATGCATTGCTAGTGGGGATTTCCTCCCTGTCAGACCCCATGGGTCCTACTGTTGGGGAACGTAGTAATTTCAAAAAAATTCCTACGTACACGCAAGACCATGGTGATGGCATAGCAACGAGAGGGAGAGTGTCGTCCATCGCCCTCGTGAGACCGTGGCGAAGCGTTATAACAACGCGGTTGATGTAGTCGTGCGTCTTCACGATCCGACCGATCCAAGTACCGAACGTCGGCACCTCCGTGTTCAGACACGTTCAGCTCGATGGCGATCCCGGGCTCCGATCCAGAAAGCGTCTCATGCGCCCGATGCGGCTATATCTCCCGTGTGTCGAGGCACGACTTAGAGGCATAACCGCATTGAAAGCAATGTCGCAAGTGAGGTAATCTTCACACAACCCATGTAATAAATAAGGAAAGAGATACATAGTTGGCTTACGATCGCCACTTCACACAAGACATAAATAAACATCCATCATTGAGTACACTCAAGGTCCGACTACGGAACCAAAATAAAAGAAGATACCCCAAATGCTACACAGATCCCGAATCGTCCCAACTGGGCACCACTACGATCATCAGGAAAAGACACATAATAACGACCACGCTCCTCGTCGAACTCCCACGTGAGCTCGGTTGCGTCACCTGCACTGGCATCGTCGGCACTGCAACTGTTTTGGAAGTATCTGTGAGTCACGGGGACTCAGCAATCTCACACCCGCGAGATCAAGACTATTTAAGCTTATAGGAAGGACAGGGTAGTAAAGTGGAGCTGCAGCAAGCGACTAGCGTATATGGTGGCTACATCGCAAAAGAGAGCGAGAAGAGGAGCAGAGCACGGTCGTGAAGCTAGTAGCGATCAAGAAGTGATCCCGAACTACTTACGTCGACATAACTCCAACACCGTGTTCACTTCCGGACTCCGAGAAGAGACCATCACGGTTACACACGCGTTGATGTGTATTTTATTGAGGTCAACTTTGGGTTTTCTACAACCGGACATTAACAAATTCCCATCTGCCTCATAACCGCGGGCACGGCTTTGAAAGATATTACCTGCAGGGTGTCCCAACTTAGCCCATTATAAGCTCTCACGGTCAACGAAGGATATTCCTTCTACCGGAAGACCGATCAATCTCGGAATCCCGGACTACAAGACATTTCGACAAAGAATAAAACAAGACCAGCAAAGCCGCCCGATTGTGCCGACAAATCCCGATAGGAGCTGCACATATCTCGTTCTCGAGGCACATCCGGATGAGACTAGCTACGAGTAAAACCAAGCCTCGAGTTTCCCGTGGTGGCCCCATGAGTAGCTCGATTCGGGCCAGCACTCGAAGGAGCACCGGTCCGGGGTTAAAATAAAGATGACCCTCGGGCTCGCGAAAACCGGGGAAAAAAGGCTTAGGTGGCAAATGGTAAAACCAATGTTGGGCCTTGCTGGGCGAGTCTTATTCAAAGCGAACTGTCAAGGGGTCCCATAAATCACCCAACCGTAAGGAACGCATAAAATCAAGGAACATAACACCGTATGACGAAAACTAGGGTGGCAAGAGTGGAACAAAACACCGGGCATAAGGCCGAGCCTTCCACCCTTTACCAAGTATATAGATGTATTAATTATAGCAGATATATATTGTGATATCCCCAACAAGTAAACATGTTCCAAAGAGGAACAACATCTCCATGTTCAACAAGGAACAAACTTCACTTCACGCAACTAGCAACGCTATAAGAGGGCCGAGCAAAGCGGTAACATAGCCAATCAGCGGTTTGCTAGGAAAAGGATGGTTAGGGATGACATGGCAATATGGGTGGCATGATATAGCAAGTGGTAGGCATCGCAGCATAGGCATAGCAACAGAGCGAGCAACTAGCATAGCAAAGATAGAAGTGATTTCGAGGGTATGGTCATCTTGCCTGCAATGTTCTCAGAGTTGTCGAAAGCTTGATCCTCGTAAGCGTTCTCAACAGGTTCCTCGTTCACGTACTCGTCTCCCGACTCTACCCAAAGCAACAACACAAACAAAGGAACCACAATAAATCACGGTGCAATGCACAATCAACATGATGCAAAACATGACATGATATGCGAGATGTGATATGCAATGCTTATGTGCGCTCCGGAAGGTAAATGATGAACCAGGCATCAACTTGGAAAACCAAGTATGCCACTGGAAAGATGAGATGATTTCGGTTGAAATCGATATAAAGATCACCGTAATCGGATGCACGGTTTGGAAATGACAAGCAAAACAAGAATGGCACAAATCTGCCATTAACAGCATGATGCCACTTAGCAAGCAACAAATAATTAAGCTACTGCACCCAAACATACCAACAAAGTATATGGCAGCGATCTACACAAGATGCTCGACAAAAGATGAGCACTGAGCTACGGCTAGTTCACATCATAACGGGTTCAAACAAGCATGGCAAAAGTGCACAAAATATCAGGCTGGACATGGCAAAAACAGCAACAGGTTGCAATGTTCAGAGCAACAAAACTACATCCTACAGGAACTTAAAATAGCAAAACATGGCATTGCATGAATCTACTCAAAGCATAGAACAAAAATCCCTTACTGACCATAAGCCAAAAAGGATCAGAAAATATAGTAACACCCATGTCAATATTGAAAGTTTCGTTAACAGATTCAGCAACATGGCATGTCAAAAACTGATAACAAGTAGGCATGTTTACGAGCTCAATGCACTCACTACAGAGCCTTATATGAAAAACTAAGCATACATACATCAAGAAGACATGGCATAGAAGACATACATGGCAAGAACAATAACATAGCATACATGGGCAAACCACAACAACCTAGACAAAATTGAATAACATGTATACAATCTGCCAGGAAACATTTGATAGCAAAAGTAGAGCTCGATTGACTCAAGCTATGGCACTCCATAATTGCAAACAAGGGCATGGATGGATAGAGAAAGACATTTTTTACAAAACATCCTTAGTGAAGTATCTCAAAATATGCATGGATCTCTCGGTATCATCAAGTTAACATGGCATCAAAATCAGCTAAAATAGGGCTGAAATCAGCAACATCAGGACACCTACTTTGCATGCTTGTGCTAGTCAACACATAGATCACAAAAATACATGGCATACACCACTGGAAAGATGGAATGGCATTTTACAAAACACATGTAGGACTCGAAATCATAGGGTGCACACAATAATCATGGCAAAAATAACAAAAGTGCAAGTTCTGTTAAGAAACAGAAACTAACATCACATAGCACTCTTCCAACAGCATTTCGGGCATCAAGATGAGCTCAAATGAAAATGATGCAATGAGATGAAATGATCTACTCTTCGAGACGAACATTTTGACATATTATACGCGCAAAATGGAGCTACGATGACAAAGTTACACCACGTTGAAAATGCAACAAAATAACAATAGATGCAAAATAACTTAGAGAAAATTAGGAGGGGGAAGAGAAGTCAACGGGATCGGATCCGGATCGGGCCGATCCGGATCGAGCGGGCGGCGGCGGTGGTTCATGGGCTCGCGGGAGAAGGCGGCCGCGAGGTCGGGTGAGGGCAGCCGGCGGGCGGGCGGTGGCCGCCGTGCGAGGCGGCGCGGCGTCCGCGGCGGGCGGCGGTTCGCGGGTCCGGCGGCGGCGGCGGCCGTGTGGCGGCGGCGGCGGCGAGCGCCGCTGCCAGGTGCCAAGGGCGGCGGCGAAGCGGGCGGGCGAGGCGCGGTCGGCGGATCGGACGGCCGGGCGGCCAGGCTGGGCTCATGGCGGCCATGTGTGCGGTGCCACGTGTCGCGGCCCCGAGTCCGAGTGGCGGCGGCTGGCGGGCGGACGTGTCCGGGCGGATGGACGCTTCGTCCGGGCGCGAGGTAGGGGAAGGCTAGGGTTAGACCCAGATTTGGAGGGTTTGCTTAAATAGGCATAGAGGAGCTAGGAGAGTCCAAATGAGGTGTAGTTTTCGCCCACGATCGTGATCGAACGACGGAGAGCATGGAAGTGACTTAGATGGGTTATTGGGCTGTTTTGAAGGGTGTTGGGCTGCAACTTAAAAGAGGCCTTTGCGAGAGTGCGGTTAACCGTTGGAGTACCAAACGAGCTCAAATGACCAAAACTTGACCGGTGGTCTCGGGTGGTATACCAAGGCCACTAGACAAACCTCGGTCCATTTCGAGAAGGTTTAGTACCCTTTGCGGAAAAAGCGTAAAAGGGCCGCGGGGAAGATAGGAGTCTTGGATTGCAAAGCGGACAACGGAAAAATGCTCGGAATCATGAGGCGAACACGTATGCAAATGCGATGCACATGACGGCATGATATAAAATGCATGACATGAACAAAATGCAAAAGAGGAAAACCCAACCACGAAGGGAATATCATATCACAATGCCGAAAATGGCAAGAGTTGGAGTTACAGATATGGAAAGTTACTTCCGGTGTTACAATCGGGATGAGTTCCACAAGACGACGGCGTGGTGGACGATGATGATGCTCCACCGACGCAGGGCTTCGCCTAAGCTCATGACGATATGACTTCACCGACGCGAGGGCTTCGCCTAAGCTCCGCGACGATATGACCAAGTGGAATATGGTGGAGGGGCACCTCACACGGCTAAGGAACGATCCGTAGATCAACTTGTGTGTCATGGGGTGCCCCTGCCTCAGATATAAAGGAGCAAGGGGTGCGGCCAGCCAAGAAGCGGCGCTGAGGAGTCCTACTCCCACGGAGTAGGACTCCCCCTTCCTAGTTGGATTAGGATTGGGGGAGGGAAGAGGGAAGGCGCCCCCCCCTCTCCTTGTCCTATTCGGACTAGAGGGGAGGGGCGCGGCCTGCCTGGTCGGCCCTTTCCTCTTCTCCCTATGGCCCATCAAGGCCCATAGACCCCGGGGTTCCGTAACCCCTGTTCCGGTAACTTCTGTTTTCATCCGGAACCTTCCAAGTCCAAACATAGGCTTCCAATATATCAATCTTTATGTCTCGACCATTTCGAGACTCCTCGTCATGTCCGTGATCACATCCGGACTCGAACAACCTTCGTACATCAATACTTATAAACTCATAATAAATCATCATCGAAGCGTTAAGCGTGCGGACCCTACGGGTTCGAGAACTATGTAGACATGACCTAGAACCATTCTCGGTCAATAACCAATAGCGGAACCTGGATGCCCATATTGGTTCCTACATATTCTACGAAGATCTTTATCGGTCAAACCGCATAACGACATCGTTGTTCCCTTTGTCATCGGTATGTTACTTACCCGAGATTCGATCGTTGGTATCCAATACCTAGTTCAATCTAGTTACAATGAAGTCTCTTTACTCGTTCCGTAATACATCATCTCACAACTAACTCATTAGTTGCAATGCTTGCAAGGCTTATGTGATGTGTATTACCGAGAAGGCCCAGAGATACCTCTCCGACAATCGGAGTGACAAAACCTAATCTCGATTCATGCCAACTCAACATATACTTTTGGAGACACCAGAGAGTACCTTTATAATCACTCATTTACGTTGTGACGTTTGGTAGCACACAAAGTGTTCCTCCGTAAACGGAGTTGCATAATCTCATAGTTGCAGGAACTTTGTATAAGTCATGAAGAAAGCATAAGCAACATACTAAACGATCAAGTGCTAAGCTAACGAAATGGGTCATGTCAATCACATCATTCTCCTAATGATGTGATCCCATTAATCAAATGACAACACATGTCTATGGTTAGGAAACATAACCATCTTCGATTAATGAGCTAGTCTAGTAGAGGCATACTAGTGACTATCTGTTTGTCTATGTATTCACACATGTATTATGTTTCCGGTTAATACAATTCTAGCATGAATAATAAACATTTATCATGATATAAGGAAATAAATAATAACTTTATTATTGCCTCTAGGGCATATTTCCTTCACCTACCTCTGTCAGCTTCGTCGTCTTCAGACCGGTATAGTGGGTCTTCACCATGGCCCATTCCTCCCTTGCACCTTCTCAGAAGGCGGATACTTTCCAAGCATGTACAGTGCCGAGCACTCTTTAACCGATCGGCCTAGATGGCCATGTCTTCGGGGACCTGCTCCACCTCAGGCCATAAAGCCTGGTAGACATCCTTCATTGGTTTCCGTGCTCTTTCATGCACCACAGATAGATTATTCGCCATCTCCTCGGGCATCGGACCTCGGGCATTAGGGGGTAAGCCGAACAAAGAAGTTGCCACTGAAACGACGTCAGTCTATTCATCACCTCGGCCAAACTACATGACAAGCACATTCTTCGAAAAAAAGTGACTTACCAAAAATCATGTCATTAGTTCGCCAATTCTTTGATTCTGCGGTAGCCAGCCAAGCTTTTAAGCTCTCAATCTCCTGGGCTTGTCGAGCGTTCTCAGCCCTGAGCGCATTAACACCGTCCACCCTTTGGCTAACCACATGATGGTTCACTTGACGCTGCCACTCTGCATACAACAGATCTTCGTGGGCCTGCTTCAGGTCTCTTTCAAGATGACCCAGGGCTTCCGCTGCTACAAGGGATGCTGGCATTAGGGCTATCTCATTCCCTCCATAGTACAAATAAAAGTCAGTAGGAGCACTTACCGTGCGCCTCCCTGGTAAATTTCTTCACCTGCTCCACCCCGGCTAGAGCGGCGTCTAGCTTCCCCTTTGTTTGGGCCAGCGCCTCGGTCAACTGATCATTCTTCCGTCGAGCCTCCTATTAAAAGGCAGCTGGCAATGATTATTATTCAAGTCGTGGTACGGTCCCAGGGGCCCACACCAAGCCTTAGGGGCTACTACCGTAATTGGTAGTCCTATTTGTCCTCGAACAAATACGCGAAATCTCAAAGTACGAAGAATTCATGTAAATTCTTACCTGCAAGCCCCGTGACAAGACGTCCATCGATTGATCAAAGGCACCTCGGGCTGCCCCGAGATAAGCATCTACCATGCGTAGGGCATTGAACTCCTGACCCAAGAAGGATGGATTCCTTAAAGAAATTTTTCGTCGACGGTAATTCACGGCACATTGGATCTCGGATGGGGTAGCCAAGCTGGTCACCAAGTCCTCGGGTTGAGGGGCCCCGGATGCGATATCTGCATAGGCACGAGCTTTTGCCTCCCTGGACAAGGCCGTAGCTCCCTCGACTCTCGCACTTGTTGCTGAGGGTTGTCTGCAAGATGATTGGGTAAGTTAATATCCAAAATATCTTTGCACTGGTAGTAAATCAAAAATTACCTGGTAATTGATGGGGCACTTTCGCCCGCCCCTGTGACCTCGGCTCAAGCTTCTTGCACCTCTTGCGGGGGCCTTTCTTGCGGAGCCGTTTCTATGTTAAATTTCTTCACCTGTGCCACCTCGGCCAGAGCGGCTTCTAGCTTACCCTTTGGGGGAGAAGTGAGACGACTCTGGGATGGAGGACGAGTGGCCCTCTTTCGATTAGAGGAAGGGAGCATTATCGATGAAGTTGGCCTCATCCCCGACGTGTTAGGGGTAATGGCTACCATTGAGCCGTCAAGGCTCTCCAGGAAAAACTTTCTCCCTTCGTAAATAAGGGCTAGATCTTCGTCCTCATTGAATAGCGGATCCTCTGCTCGATAATGCGGCTCTGGCTCTGGCGCCGGACTGCTTACGCCCTCAAGCCAACGCCTCCACCTCTGCTCAAAGAGCCAGTACACGGCTGGTCAGATACTAAGATAAACTCGGGGAAAACGAGGAGGTCAGGAATGAACTTAATATTTCGGCGGGATTGTAATAAGACAGTCCATCGCGAAACTGTCGCCGAGCGAAGTCCTCGCCGTCCCTTGATAGATCCTGGCCAGCGCTGTGCCAAAGGCTGCTTGGTCGTAGAAACTTTCTTGAATGGTTTGTGAAGAATCATCGGTTCAATGCTCACACATCAAGTGGGGGCACTGCCGAAGTGGTTGGACTCTTCATTCTATCGTCGTGGATGTTACGTCAATAATGGTTAGACCGGTGCGCGTTAGTTGTGCCACTTGAGCCGCCAGTTTGGTTAACTCGACACTTTCCTCTGAGGCCGGGATCTTTGGCCTCTTGTTGTACCGCCTCTTCGGGGGCTCCATAGAGAACAGGAGGAGTCCTGGCCGAATTGGCTCCATGAGAGGGACGTCGTCTATATAAAACCATTCGGTTGGCCAGACGTCGGTATCATCCCGAGGTGAGTCGGGCGGGTATTCTATCTCCTCGATGCGACGGACTCCGGCAGCCCCGGCCTCATATAACTTCTCGGTTGGAGAGCAAGGCATTATGCAGAAATACCTCCGCCACAGCTCAAAGTGTGCCTTGCATCCGAGGTGCATCTCACAGAGGGCAAGGTACCCCGCAATATGTAATAGAATAGCATTGAGGGTGAGGTGATGAAGCTACAACCCGTAAAACTCTAACAGACCCCGGAGGAAGGGGTGAATAGGAAACCCTAATCCATGCAGTAAAAAGGACACGAAACATACCCTCTCGCCCTCTCGAGGGGACGGGTGATTCTCTATGTGTACTTGACCGTTCATGGATGTCAATCCTGCACGGGTCGTAGTCAGATCTGAATCTGGCAGATAACCTTGCTTGGCTAATCGCTCCAGATGAAGGCGCGAGACTGCGCAACTGCCCCAATTGCCTCTAATAGGGCCGTGAGGGCGCCTTGAGGAGCCTGCATCACTCGCCATGAGAACTCTAGAGGATGGACTTGAGAGAAGGGGACGCTGGTGCGATTGGCTCGGAAAGAAAGGGTTGGGCTGGTGCGGTAAATCGACGCAACTAGCCCATGAATATAAAGGGAAGAGACCGACGCTTCGATGTTTTACCATAAAGCGACGCGTTTCCCCGTAAAGGCGTGATTTCCAAGGTCAGGGAGTAGAGGCACGAGCGGCTGGTCCGGATCCACCTAGCAGGACCATTGATGTTTGAAGACCCCTTAGAGGGGAACTTGCCTGTCGAGCCAAAGTCCATCGAAGTTTTCTTTGGCATCGAAGACCTATTCAAGGGCTACTGACGGTGTCCTGGATAAGGGGGTACTAACCTAGCTAGTCGCCCCATGATCCTCGGGTTGGGCCAACGAGCCCTCATTCGTGATCAAGATGGACTCCGGAGGCCGTACACAGGAGGCATGATCAAAACTGCCTCCACCGAAGACTTGACGTCTACTCTAAGATTTCTCCTACCGCCTTGTTCCTAGATACCAACCTTGTAACCCTAGATACCCTCCCTGGCGTGTATATAAGCCATAGGGTTTAGCCCGTAGAGGGGACATCAACACAATATCATTCACATAGCCCTAGAGTTCGACCATACATTACGATCTCGAGTAGATCAACTCCGTATTCGATACATCTTCATCAATATAAACAAAGGCATGACATAGGGTTTTACCGTCATTGAGAGGGCCTGGACCTAGGTAAATATTGTCTCCTTCGTTCCTGTTACCCTCGATCCGAGATCCACAGCTCAGGACATCCTACCCCGAGGTTTGTTGGTTTTTACACTGACAACAAGGAGGCAAATTATTGCAGCAATAATGTCCCCCTTTTTGGATGATTGTTGAAAAAAAACATCGAAGTGAGGATAGATAAGTGAATAGTAGTGGACGAAAGTGAACACATATTACCTGTCTTGAAGATAAATGCCCCCCCTAAATATATGCATGGATATAAGAGTTGAAGTTCAAGTTCATGTATGTGTTAGAAGAGAATCGATGGAGAGACATTTCAAATCTTCAAGAATAATGAATTTGCGCTGAAGAAATATCCATTAATAGTGCAATCATTTGTAACTTCTGATAAAAATTCCACCTGCAAAATAGATTCTAGAAAGACTTAATGCAGATGGGGGTGTTATTAATATTACAACACGTCAAGAAATCATAACGAAAGGCAAGTGTTGCAAACTCGATAGAAAACACAACCAAACAAAATAGTCAAGCAAATATATCAGAACTTGATGTAATTCTCCCCCTTTTTGTCAACAAGTGGCAAAAAGGTGTCGAACGGCAAGAGCTAAGCAGGAGGCGCAGATGAATCAGAGGCGTTGCCCGAAGTGTCTTCACTAGAGCTGTTAGATTCATAAGCAAGTTCTTCATCTTCAGAGGTGATTGGTGGTTCAAGAATTTCTCCATCATTAGCAGCATGGGCTTGATTTTCGTGAGGAATAGGGTGTGGCTGAGTAGAAGATCCGGGCACATTTGTGAAAGCAACGGGATCGACTGGAGGCACATAATTTCCTTCAGTTGGCTTGATTGTTGGGGAAGTGGCTTCAGATTCTTTGAGCAGTTTCTTGAGTTTGAGCCAAAGCAGATCAGTAGATGGAGTACGTGCTGGCAAAGGAGGTGTACTGCGCTCTTGAAAATCTTCAACCTGAAATCCCTTATCAATATAATAATAGATTTCTTTGATATCGGTGTTGGTGAGTTTCTTCTCGGTGAAAAACTTCCGAAGCAATTCTCCATAAGTGTTTCTTGTTTTCATCAGTGATAAGATGAAACATCCGAGTGTGATTATGAAGCGCATTGAGTTCAGAGGCCAAGTGCTCTTTCTCTTGTGGATCTTCGGTGATGTGCTACATAAGAAGTTGTTGCGTGTGCATGCTAACTTCAAGTTGAGTTGGGGGCATAGGCTTGAACATTCTTTCTCGCTGAGGAATTTGAGGCCCATCAAATGCGCGATGATATTGCAGAGGGCTTGATGCTCAAGATTTCCCCTAAGAAGATTCTTTGCATTACTTGCACTGTGTCACGAACCAGAGGAACGAAGGATTTATGGCTCTTCTTGGCCAAATAAATAGTGCGCATACTGTGATCGATAACCTTCTGGATCCAAGGTGTGAACGCTTGCAAGCTGAAGGGAAACTATGTCGAATCTTTCAGTATATGAAGAAACATATCTTCAACATAAAAAGTATATCTCCCCACAATGATCAGACAATATTTATTTCGATAACCATGTCTCAAGCAGGTATTTATAAGCAAATCGTGGAAGGGCATGAGAGAAGCTTAACCTACCAGGATCGATCTTTTCACGTGAGCAAAAATGTTGTCAACTTTATTCACATGGATAGGATATAGACACATTCTCGCGCTCAAAGCTAGTGCCCAAATCCTATTGACTAGTCATGGGTAAGACTGAAAGCACAAGTGCTCCCTGGGTGATTTTGGTAATTAATGTCAACGTATCTCTTGTTGGACTAATGCTTCTACCTAGTATGTTTCAGATAAGTTCAACAATGGAGTGGCATGGACAAGAGGATGTGGAACCCCTTCAAGATGATAAGGACAAAGGATTGGCTCAAGCTCATAGCTCAGGACTCTACATTTTCTATTTTAGTGATCCAAGATCACATTGAGTCCATAGGAAAGCCAATACTACTAGTAGAACGCACGTGCGTTGCCACGGGCTTTTGAAGAAACAAAATGACAAGCACTAAAATAACCGAGAACAATGCACATCTTAACTAACACACATTTTTTTTACAATCATCTAACACACATCATACTATCAAACACAATAATATGTTATTGACACTCAAAAATTGTTGCTGGAACCAAGCAACCAGTAGTTGAATGCAAAACGATTCAACTCGGCCGACCGGTCACGCCGCGTGTCGTTTCATGTTGGACCACACACCACCGATGTTTCTTTCTTTTTTACTAACCTTATCCCTAGTACTAATGGAGCCACTCATTCTTATCCCTAGTACTCCCTCCATCTCAGTTTACACGTCTTACACGTGTACCTAGGTCATTAATATGACCAACTTAATAAGAGGCATACATTACAAAAAGTATATCATTAGAAACTTTAGATATTTGATTTTCTAATGATATAATTTTTATGTTAAACAATTTATTTTATATAAGTTAAATTGATGACCTAGATACACGTGCAAGACTTATAAACAGCGATGGAGGGAGTAAAAATGTTTGAATTCATCCACACCCTTACATGCTGTATTTTTCTTATCACATCACACATTTGGTCAATATAGGCTTAAATACAAATACGTGCCAAGATTGTGAAAAATTTCGCAGTCTACCAAACCATCTATAAAATTACCATCTAGATACATCCCTTGTAACAAGGATGAGTGGATGCTACACCTCAGAATATACAGAACAATAATAGCTCAAGATTGCATATTAGCCTGTAAATTCATGGAGCCAACTTCAATCAAGAATATTTTTTTTTGCAAGTCTATGAATCCCTAAGCTGGAGTTGAATACGAAGTTTTGAATACCAACATTTTCATTTATTTTGGCTTTAACCTTTTTGTATGGTAAGAATCCCATTTATTCTGCTTTTGTCAAATGCAAAAGCTATTTGATATAGAACCACACTTGCATGCCGTTATTTGAATTCAGTAAATCAACTATGGTTTCGCTCTTTAGGAAAAATATCCGTAGATCTGGCAGTAATTCTGATAAGAAATCGCATAGTTTCCAAGTCATGCATGCTTTTCTTTTGCAGAAAAATATTCGCTAATCTCAATTCTGCTTGAAACATCACACATAATTGTGAAGTGCTTCACTTTTTAAATTGGAGTGCCAAAATTTATAGTATAAAATTATACAGAGATATAGACAATTAATTCCATAGGACACAAAAACTTCAACTGAATCATCATTTTGTTAGTTTTCGTATTGTAATCAGTAAAATCAACACCTTTTATACTTCAACAAATACCATGAGCGACACAAGCAAACTCGGGAGGCTAATTTTGACAATTACCTCTAGACAAGTAATGTTGAACTCACATGACACTCTCTGAAATATTGAGAAAAATAGAGGATAATATAGTAAGAACAACTATACATTAATTGCTTTAAAAGGAAGTAAATATTTTATAATTAACAAGTTTTCTATGGCTAAATGGAGGGTCAACTACAGATAATCCAAGTGAGTTAAGTGAATCCATGCACTGATGATTTAATCAGAGTTGGGGAAGCAAATAATGTTTTGTTCACGATAGAGAATAATCCACTTCTGTAACTTCATATGCTTTTCTTCCATACATCAGCATATATTGAATTTTGTTCCGACCTGAACCCTACAATACAAACGACAGAATAAAAAACAATCGCTGACGTGCTCTCTATCAGGAAAGCTTAACGGGTCCTCAAGTAAGTTGATTGACTCAACAACAACCAATGGAGAAGTCTTGTGTACATGCTACCTAATGGCCTTGTACCATATAAGTCCATCCAGCCTACCGGTAGCATTAGATGTCAACCGATAAATACATTATAATCTTCAAGCTCTTGTCATGGTATTTGCTTCAAGGACATCAAACAAATCAGGTGAGATCCAACAAAAGGAAGGCAATTTCACAAATCCATTCAGAAATTGAGAGAATGTTAGCATTTTATTTATGTGATGACTGCCTCAACCAAAATCCATATATCTTGGGAGACGTAAGGCACCAACCAGAACCATATTAAAGCAGCGGACAGAGTGGTCCGAGAAGAACAAATAAATGCAAGAACAGAAATAGGGGAAAGGAAAGGGAAAGTGAGGTGTATTGATGCCTCAACGAACATGTGACCTCTATTGACCAACATGTGACCTCTATACATCAAGTTTATATCATCTCAGAACAAAACCAACATGTTAATTACTCTATTGACCAACATGACCCAAGCAGTTTAAACATTTGTCATATAACCCAAATTATCGGGGTTCCAGCCGTTGGGTTATCTGAAGTGTAGGTAACTTGTAAAGGTCAAAGGCATGGACATCGTTCCAATTTGAGGCACGAGAAAAACATGTCACAATGCAAGTATTCAGGTCATGTATCCCGTTGTTTCTGCTTCTGCAATGAATATGTTAAGAGTTGAGTTACCTGTTACGGAGAGACTCGACTCTTAAGTGCAGCAGATGAAATCAGTGTATCCTCTTTCTGCTAACCCTTTGTATCTTTGAAATCTTCAAGCTCTTGTCATGGTATTTGCTTCAAGGACATCAAACAAATCAGGTGAGATCCAACAAAAGGAAGGCAATTTCACAAATCCATTCAGAAATTGAGAGAATGTTAGCATTTTATTTATGTGATGACTGCCTCAACTAAAATCCATATATCTTGGGAGACGTAAGGCACCAATCAGAACCATATTAAAGCAACGGACAGAGAGGTCCGAGAAGAACAAATAAATGCAAGAACAGAAATAGGGGAAAGGAAAGGGAAAGTGAGGTGTATTGATGCCTCAACGAACATGTGACCTCGGCCCCTTAGCACCTACAGTGCAACACAGAGGAATGAGGAAGCAACTTGTAGCCTCAAGACTAATGGTGGTTTCTACATTGTTGAACCTTTAGATGCATTGGTAAGTGCATATATAATGAAACTGCAACAATACGAAGCTAAATAGATTCTTATAAAAGGATTAAATAATCAACTCAAGGCATGTCTGAAGATGAAACTTATTTGCACAAGACCCATCGGAAGTAGCTTGTGCCATGTAGTTATGAGCTTAAGTTAAGCATTTACTCATCGATGAAAAGCATCGAGCAACATTAGCTATAAAACAAACTACATTTTCCTAAAAAGATGACAAAGGCATGAAATACCCAAGAAGCAGTCATGACAAAGGCCATCTGGGCAGCCATGGTGCATGGGGTCGAGGCAGAGGCGGAGCCGACAATGGAGTCCGGCCAGAGATAGAGAGGCGACCGGTGACGAGCATGAGTACGACAGAATAAGGCGTCCCTGGCGAGCAGGGGCGAGGCCAACCGTGCAGAGAATCAAACCATAGTTAATTGCCCATATATTGCAATGGGGCCACAAATATTCTCTTGTTGAAAAGAAACTGTTAAACATATATAACAAAATTTCCTCTTCAATAACTCAAGTTATATTGTTATCAGGTACACTCTAGTTATATAGTTATACAACTGTACGTTATGTGTCTGACCGATTTCATCTTGGTTGACGAGCAAAAGTTCAGGAGTAGACGACCCATAATTTATACTTCAACACCAATCTCGACAAGGTGCACAATATCTATATACTTAATGTAAGATGCCATATTTTCTATCCATGCCTACAAAAAAACCAATATTTTCAAAATGTGCAGTGGACAAACATAAATGAGACATAGAAGTTCCCAAAAATAAAACTGCAATAAGGACCTAGAGCGTATCGTCTGATGGATTTGAAGGGCAGCACGACTCGACGATCATCGCCCAGTTAAGAATGGTAGGATCGTCTTTGTAGGCCTTGTTTGTGATTGCTTTTACTCATGAAAAAACAGGCTAAGAAAAGGAAACATATGCACAATATTGAAACTCTTGTATAACAGGAAAACACGACTACAAAATTCAGAGTTGGTAAACTAAAATTAGCAGTAATTGTTTGCTGGTAGCATTTCATATAGCTATGCATATAATGATATCCATTGGTCACCAAGCATGACGGATAACAGGAATCCATTTCTGATGGCCATTTAAGCTAGAAATTTACCTGAACAAAAGCTTTGTAGTAGCTTCTGAAAAAAAAGTTTTGTAGTAGCTTCCTAAAAAAAGCTTTGTAGTAGCTCTTAAGTGTTGCATCATATATAAAGTCGTCATGAGAAGCCAGCCTCCTTGCCCCATCTTACATATTGTCCCTTCCCTCTGTAATCTTCCCAGTTATTGCATTGTGATAGTATTAACCACGTAATCTAGTGCATGGCAAAATGAGATGAAAAAAAAATCAGACACCATAACCTGAAGAAACTACTGTTGTGCAGAGATCAGCCTTTTATACAGAGACATCCCTTAGGCATGCAAATTTCTTCATGAAATACATGATGAGCATCCAGTTTAATATGTTTCCATTTTCTTGTTACTTTTTTTGCTAGTGGATCAGTGTGGGATGTGAATGAGATAGCAATTTCAGAAAATAAACATGGTATAAAATGTAAGATCCAGATTTTTATGACTATCTAACAAGAAAAGCGCTACTCAGGAATGCATTTCGTCAAGCAGGTAACCATCTTCACATAATGCTCACCGGAACACATCCTCGTCATAGCAGAATGGCATGGTCTATAGCACGTGAAAGAACCGCCCCCAGGCGGCCGGGGGCTGTGTCATCACTCTTGGTCACTGCCTGCGCCGCACTCGTGTCTCCCGCTCGCAGGAGCGCCGTCAACTGCGGCCATCGGCCACCACGCAGGAGGAGAGGAAGGCGGGGGCCTCTCCCACTGGGGATCGACAGTGATGAGTACCTGGATCTCAGACACATGGGGGCGCAGGCAGAGGAGTTGTGGTGGAGGCGGGCGTAATGACCGGCGGCGCAAGGAGCTATGCGGGCAACGTATCCGAGGCGCCGGCAGCGCCGGCATTCTCGTGATCCACGACGGCCGCGTCTGCCCGGATAGGCAGATCAGCGGCAGCGGCTGCGCTGCCCGGATCGGCAGATCGGCTGTGGCGGCTGCGCTGCCCGGATTGGCAGATCGGCGGCGGCGGCGTATCCACGGGAGAGGGGGAGGAACGGATCGGGACCTCGTTCGGGGAGGAGCGCTATGTCTCGAGGGGATCGATGGGAGTGGATTTTTGCCGGGTGTTTTTTTTTTTGGCTGCGTGCGTGGGTAGGGTGGGGAAGGGACGAAAAAAAACCAGCAAAAGTGGTGGGACGAAAATAAACCGCGTGGTTTATTCACCAACTGCTCCATTAGGAGTAAAAGATTAAGAAGGGATGAGGTGTTGCTTAATGGCTTGCTTGCTCACAGTGCTTAGTGATATGCTCCAAAGCCCTCAACCACTTTCTCACTTCCACATATGTCCTAATCCAAAAGTCCAACTCGCCCCACCGATTCTTTCTATCCGAGCCACCGAGTTCGATTAACATAGCCAACGCCGAAACCCTAATCGCTTAAGTCTCACTGATGGGATCTCGGTCTCACCGAGATGGGCTTGCAAACTCTCATTGTTTGTTGCAATAGTTTTGGTCCCACCGAGATTTGCAACCGCCCCACCGAAGTTTGCTTGGCCAACATTCATTTCACTTATTACCCAAATCGGTCCCACCGAGTTTGAGTAATCGGTCAAACCGAGTTTTGGATTTACCCTAACCCTAGCACATCGGTCCCATCGAGTTGATCAAGTCGGCCCCACCAAAATGCCTAACGGTCACATTATGAACCAAATCGATCCGAGCGAGTTCTCTGAATCGGTCCCACCGAGTTTGTTGTGTGTAACGGTTAGATTCTGTGTGGAGGCTATATATACCCCTCCACCCACTCTTCATTCATGAAGAGAGCCATCAAAACATGCCTACACTTCCAATACATATTTTCTGAGAGAGAACCACCTACACTTGTGTTGAGGTCAAGATATTCCATTCCAACCACATAAATCTTAATCTCTAGCCTTCCCCAAGTTGCTTTCCACTCAAATCTTCTTTCTACCAAATCCAATCCTATGAGAGAGAGTTGAGTGTTGGGGAGACTATCATTTGAAGCACAAGAGCAAGGAGTTCATCATCAACACACCATTTGTTACTTCTTAGAGAGTGGTGTCTCCTAGATTGGCTAGGTGTCACTTGGGAGCCTCCGACAAGATTGTGGAGTTGAACCAAGGAGTTTGTAAGGGCAAGGAGACCGCCTACTTCGTGAAGATCTACCCTAGTGAGGCAAGTCCTTCATGGGCGACGGCCATGGTGGGATAGACAAGGTTGCTTCTTCGTGGACCCTTCGTGGGTGGAGCCCTCCGTGGACTCGCGCAACCGTTACCCTTCGTGGGTTGAAGTCTCCATCAACGTGGATGTACGATAGCACCACCTATCGGAACCACGGATAAAAAATCTCCGTGTCTCCAAATTGCGTTGGCACACTCCAATCCCATCTCTTTACATTCTTGCAACTTGCATGCTTTACTTTCCTCTACTCATACACTCTTTGTATGCTTGCATGTTTGCTTGATATGTATTGTGAAAGTTTAAACTTGTGCTCAAACTCCACATCAACTAAAGGAAATTAAAAACTGCAACTTTTTTTGATTAGAGTCTATTCAACCCCCTCTAGACACCTCTTCTCGATCCTTTTAATTGGTATCAGAGCTTTGGTCTCCATTGCCTTGGTTTAAACACCTTTGGAGGAAGATGGATGTGTCTACTTTGGGGAGTCTTAGACGTAGAGTGCCTATTCTTGATGGAGAATATTTTCATGAGTGGAAAAATGAAATGCTTGAGATTTTCAATGAATATCATTTTAACAAGTACATTACTAGCCCTTGTGCACCTCATATTGATCCTTTGCATCCTACACCCGAAGAGGATCTTGACATGATTCACAACCTTAGAACCATAAATCTTATCATTAGAGGATTGCCCAAAAATTTGATTGCTAGTTTACCTACTCTTGATTGTGCCTATACCATATGGAGATTTCTTGAGGAACGATTTCCAAATTATTCCTTGAAAAATTTAGACGAAATTCTCCATAAGTCTATTGCCTTGAGTAAAATGAATTCAAGTGATCCTAGCTTTGGTGATTGTTTATTTGAGCTTACCAATCTCATGTGTGCCATAGGAGATGTTGGGATCATTAGCAATATTTTTTCCGAAGCTATTAGAATTCATAAGATAACCATAAAAATGATCATTTGTCTAATGAATTACCCTCTCTAGGAATTGATCAATCACAAGATGATGTTGAACATGGATACTATGATAAGGATGATGATAGTGACTATGATCTTGATGATGCGGTGAGACACTTTGGTCTTATGGCAAATCTTCGCGACTACATGGCCGGAGGAAAGGAATGGGTCCTTGATAGTGGATGTACTGATCATATGACCGGAGATAAAGATATGTTCTGTGAGCTTCTTTGAAACGCGGCCCTCGAAAATATGTCACTTTTGGTGATAACTCAAAGGGTAAGGTGGTTGGCCTCGGTAAGGTGGCCATCTCACATGATAGCTCCATACAAAATGTCATTCTCGTTGAATCTCTTGGGTACAATTTACTTTCAGTTTCTAGACTTGCTGATTTCGGTTTCAATGTCCTATTCACTGAAGTAGATTGCCAAGTGTTTCGTAGAGACAATCGTAAAATGGTCTTTACCGTATACGTAGAGGTGATCTTTACATTGTTGATTTCACTAAAAAGGCTCAACCTAGAACTTGCTTAATTGCTAAATCTTCTAAGGGTTGGTTGTGGCATAGAAGGCTAGGTCATGTGGGTATGCAAAATCTTGATAAACTTATTAAAGGTGATCATATCCTTGGAGTAAAAGATGTCATATTTGACAAGGATAGACTTTGTAGTGCTTGTCAGGCAGGGAAACAAGTTGGAGGAAGTCATCGCGCGAAGAACATCATGACCACGAGAAGACCACTCGAGCTACTTCACATGGATCTCTTTGGTCCAAATGCCTACAAGAGTCTCGGTGGTAACTCGTTTGGACTAGTCATAGTTGATGATTTTTCAAGATTTACGTGGGTGTTCTTTCTTGATGACAAATCGTAGGTCCAAAAGATCTTCAAAAACTTCGCTAGAAAGGCCCAAAATCAATTTGACGTGAAGATCAAGACGGTTCGGAGCAACAACGGAACGGAGTTCAAGAACGCAAATGTGGATACCTTTCTTGACGAAGAAGGGATTTCACATGAGTTCTCGGCTACGTACACACCTCAAAAAAATGGAGTCGTTGAGAGGAAGAACCGGACTCTTATTGAGATGGCAAGAACGATGCTTGATGAGTACAAGACTCCAAAACACTTTTGGGCAGAAGCGGTTGAGACAGCTTGTCATGCAACAAATCGCTTGTATCTTCACAAGCTACTCGGCAAGGCGACATCTGAGCTCCTCACCGTAACAAACCCCAAGTTGGATACTTTCGAGTATTTGGCTCAAAATGCTACATTCTTGATAAGCATCATCGTTCTTAATTTGCTCCTAAATCTCATGAAGGTTTCCTACTTGGTTATGGCTCAAACTCTCACACTTACCGTGTCTACAACAATTTCACCCGAAAGGTTGAAGAGACGGTAGATGTGAAGTTTGATGAATCTAACGGCTCGCAAGTAGATCAATTGACAATTGATGTAGGGGACAAAGACCCTTCGGAAGCAATCCAAGACTTGTCTATTGGCAAGATTCGTCCAACGGAGGTGAAGGAGAGTACCTCGTCCGTCCAAGTGGAAGCTTCTACCTCACGACAAGGTGAACCAAGAATTGATACGGAAGCATCCACAAGTGGGACACACCAAGACGAAGAAAACGAGGAAGCACACCAAGATGAACATCAACAACCTCCTTCTCCACCACGACAAGAGAATGAAAACGTCAACAATGAAGAAGGCCAAGAAGAAGAACAAGATGAAGAAGATGTTCCACCCCGAGCCAAGCCAAAGCTCCCACGAGTTCGAGCAAGAATCACCAAAGATCATTCGGTCGAGCAAATCTACAATGATATCCAAACCGGGAGAATCACTCGCTCTAAAACTCGTTTAGCTAACTTTTGTGAACATTACTCATTCATCTCTAGCATTGAACCTATGAAGGTTGAAGAAGCATTGGAAGATCCGGATTGGATTAACGCTATGCATGAAGAGCTACACAACTTTGAGAGAAATCAAGTATGGACATTGGTCGAGAAGCCCAACAACAACCACAACATCATTGGTACCAAATGGGTGTTTCGCAACAAGCAAGATGGAGATGGTCAAGTCGTCCGCAACAAAGCACGCCTAGTCGCCCAAGGCTACACTCAAGTCGAAGGTATGGACTATGGTGAGACATATGCTCCCGTTGCTAGACTCGAGTCCATTCGCATCTTACTTGCTTATGCTAATCACCATGATATCACCTTGTACCAAATGGACATTAAAAGTGCTTTTCTAAATGGTGAAATTGAGGAGGAAGTTTATGTTAAGCAACCTCCCGGCTTTGTCAATCCTAAGAAACCTAATCATGTCTACAAACTTCACAAAGCCCTTTATGGTCTTAAACAAGCTCCTAGAGCGTGGTATAAATGCTTGACCAAGTTCCTTATTGAAAAAGGCTTTGAAATTGGTAAAATTGATTCTACCTTTTTTATTAAAAGGGTCAATGGAGAGTTATTTGTGTGCCAAATTTATGTTGATGATATTATATTTGGTTCGACTAACCCTCATTTTAGTGAGAAGTTTGGAAAGCTAATGTCGGAGAAGTTTGAGATGTCTATGATAGTGAACTCAAATTCTTTCTCGGTTTGCAAATCAAGCAAACTAAGGAAGGTACCTTTATCTCTCAAACAAAGCACACCAAGGACTTATTCAAGAAGTTCAATATGCAAGAATGCAAAGGTATGACTACACCCATACCTACTAGTGGACGTCTTGATTTGACCAAAGATGGTGAACCGGTTGATCAAAAAGTTTACCGCTCTATGATTGGTTCATTGTTGTATCTATGTGCCTCTCGTCCCGATATTATGCTAAGTGTGTGCATGTGTGCACGATATCAAGCAGCACCTAAAGAATGTCATCTTAAGGCCGTGAAAAGGATAGTGAGATACTTAATACATACACCAAATTTTGGCATTTGGTATCCTAAGAGGTCTTCTTTTGATCTTGTTGGCTACTCCGATTCGGACTATGCCGGAGACAAGGTTGATAGAAAGTCCACTTCGGGTACTTGTCAATTTCTTGGTAGATCTCTTGTGTCTTGGTCCTCCAAGAAACAAAACTCGGTATCCTTATCCATCGCCGAAGTGGAATACATTGCCGATGGTTCATGTTGTGCTCAATTACTTTGGATGACCCAAACTCTTAAAGATTATGGGATATATGTGAAACATGTTCCATTGTTGTGTGACAATGAAAGTGCTATTAAGATTGCTCATAATCTCGTGCAACATTATCGAATTAAACATATTGAAGTTCGTCATCATTTCATTCGAGACCATGTTGCCAAAGGGGACATTAATCTTAAGCATGTTCGCACCGATAAGCAATTAGCGGATATATTTACAAAACCGCCTGATGAGAAAGTCTTTTGTCGTTTGAGAGGTGAATTGAACATCATTGATGCTTCAAACTTGGAGTAGGAATTCCATTTGGATACACGCAAGGCATGAGTCTTTGACTAATCCTTGATATTTCTTTCATGATGCTGTCTATGTCTTGGATACTTTTGCACCCTTGTATCCTATCTAACCCTTGTAGGTACTTGGATGAAACTAAATCCATGAGATTGAAACTCACTCACATCTTGAGCAATCTCTACATCATCAAGTCTCTATACTATGGTGGTTGAAGTCAAGGAAGCACAAAACCCCTCAAATATATCCTTTGACTCATTCTATGTTAAATTGTATGATTGTCATTTTGGATACACAAGTGCTCTTCCTTGCAAAGCTAACCCATGTAGGAAGATGAACTCAAACTCCAAGTGATGCTCCCAACTCTTGATGAGCTACATCAACCTTGAGCAACCCACACAAGTTCGACTACATGATCAAGATCGACACCACTACCACCCAAGGTATGTTATTCCATCTTAGAGAAACTTTACTCCAAGTCATGGGATAAAGCAACTCAACAAGATGTGAATACATCAATAAGCTTAAACGAAAAATGGTGACCCCATTTTGAGCTTAAACGATGAGTATGACCAAAGATCAAGTGATCTCACTTGACTCCTAAGTCAATATACTCTAACATAGGTGACTTTGTCACCGCCCACTTCTAGATGAAGTTCTCTTGTGTTTCCTTTTGCATTTGTCTCTTGCATATTTGTTCTTCATCTAGATCTTTTCATTTCTTCTTCTTCTACATTTTCTGCATCCAATTCATTGCAAATCTTTCAGCTAATTCCTTGCAAATCCTTGTGAGATCTTAAAGTGCCTAGTGAGCTGAGGTGAAAAGTATTTTACTGTGATGAACTCGGTCACATCGGTCTGTTTTCTTCGGCCCAACCGAACTCTCTCGGTGCCACCGAAGCACACAACTCGGTGCTACCGATTTCACTACAGGAAAGACAACTTGCCACTTATTCCTGCAGTCCTTTTTCTCCAGCTCCACTCAATGATTCTTGTCCTCTACCAGCATCACATTCAACTTGCTTTGTGACTCAAGGACCAAACCCTTCGCAATAACACAAAATCCGTAAGATCCCTTCTTGGAAATTGATGTCAAAGGGGAGAGAGAGATCACATCAAAGCTCTATGCTTAATCATTTCTATAGGGGGAGAGGATACTCAGGGGGAGTGTGTAAGAAACCCCAGATGCTTGGTGTTCAAGAGGAGAGAAGTTACATGTCTTTAAGAGGGGAAAGACATGTTCATATTTGATCATATTTGATTGCTTGCATTAAGCTCAAGCTCTGTTATTTTTTTCTTTTGCTCTGATTTTCTGTTCCCTATCTTCTCCCAATATCCCAATGCAAGATTCAGGGGGAGCAAGACATCTAAGGGGGGGAAATCTCTGATTTTATTGCACATGTTTACTTTTGGGGACATGTCTATATCAAACAGAGTACTCAGTACTCACTCTCTACATGTCATCCCAGTCTTGGTACTCTTGTGACTTCTTTTGTTTGCTTTGGCTAGTAGATGTATCTGTGTTATCTAACCTTGTTTACCCAGGTTCATTTCTTCCTAAGCCAACTCAAGATCACAAGGTAAGTATATGCATCAAAGTCATGTGTATGAGGATTTCTTGCTAATGTACATACTGTTTGCAAGAAGGACTCATGGGCATGAAGGTACATTTCCTATATTCACATCATTTGCTCTGATGCACATAGCCAAGATACATGTAACACATGGATTACTCTGTCATGCTTATGCATTCACATGCTCCTATGTTTCATATTTATATGATTGCATACATGTAGGGGGAGCCTATGCATGTTACATGTCTTTCCAAAGCTTTACTTGTTGCTCTCTATATTTTTATCTAAAGCTTTGATGTATGTTGTCATCAATTACCAAAAAGGGGGAGATTGAAAGCACAAGTGCCCCCTGGGTGATTTTGGTAATTAATGTCAACATATCTCTTGTTGGACTAATGCTTCTACCTAGTATGTTTCAGATAAGTTCAACAATGGAGTGGCATGGACAAGAGGATGTGGAACCCCTTCAAGATGCTAAGAACAAAGGATTGGCTCAAGCTCATAGCTCAGGATTCTACATTTTCTATTTTAGTGATCCAAGATCACATTGAGTCCATAGGAAAGCCAATACTATTAAGAAGGGATGTGGTGTTGCTTAATGGCTTGCTTGCTCAAAGTGCTTAGTGATATGCTCCAAAGCCCTCAACCACTTTCTCACTTCCACATATGTCCTAATCCAAAAAGTCCAACTCGGCCCCACCGATTCTTTCTATCCGGAGTCACGGAGTTCAGTTGACATAGCCACTGCCAGAAACCCTAATCAGTTCGGTCTCACCGATGGGATCTCGGTCTCACCGAGATGGGCTTGCAAACTCTCATTATGCATTGCAATAGTTTCGTCCCACCGAGATTTGCAACCGGCCCCACCGAGTTTGCTTGGCCAACATTTTGTTTCACTTATTACCCAAATCGGTCCCATCGAGTTTGAGTAATCGGTCAAACCGAGTTTTGGATTTACCCTAACCCTAGCACATCGGTCCCACCGAGTTGATCAAGTCGGTCCCACCGAAATGCCTAACGGTCACATTATGAACCAAAACGATCCGACCGAGTTCTCTGAATTGGTCCCACCGAGTTTGGTGATTTGTGTGTAACGGTTACATTTTGTGTGGAGGCTATATATACCCCTCCACCCACTCTTCATTCATGGAGAGAGCCATCAGAACATGCCTACACTTCCAATACATATTTTCTGAGAGAGAACCACCTACACTTGTATTGAGGTCAAGATATTCCGTTCCAACCACATAAATCTTGATCTCTAGCCTTCCCCAAGTTGCTTTCCACTCAAATCTTCTTTCTACCAAATCCAATCCTATGAGAGAGAGTTGAGTGTTGGTGAGACTATCATTTGAAGCACAAGAGCAAGGAGTTCATCATCAACACACCATTTGTTACTTCTTGGAGAGTGGTGTCTCCTAGATTGGCTAGGTGTCACTTGGGAGCCTCAGACAAGATTGTGGAGTTGAACCAAGGAGTTTGTAAGGGCAAGGAGATCGCCTACTTGTGAAGATCTACCCTAGTGAGGCAAGTCCTTCGTGGGCGGCGACCATGGTGGGATAGACAAGGTTGCTTCTTCATGGACCCTTCGTGGGTGGAGCCCTCCGTGGACTCGCGCAACCGTTACCCTTCGTGGGTTGAAGTCTCCATCAACGTGGATGTACGATAGCACCACCTATCGGAACCACGGATAAAAAATCTCCGTGTCTCCAAATTGCGTTTGCACACTCCAATCCCATCTCTTTACATTCTTGCAACTTGCATGCTTTACTTTTCGCTGCTCATATACTCTTTGTATGCTTGCATGTTTGCTTGATATGTATTGTGAATGTTTAAACTTGTGCTCAAACTCCAGATCAACTAAAGGAAATTAAAAAGTGAAACTTTTCTTGATTAGTCTATTCACCCCCCCTCTAGACACCTCTTCTCGATCCTTTGAAAAACATAAGTACAATTATGTATCTATGGATATAATGACGTGCTAAAAGTTAGAATTAGTGATGTCCTCTCCAGCAGCAGGAGCAAGTATTTTTAGCTCCTCATCTTGCTGATCCCAAAATCAGAACGTATTCTGTAAGTATAACGACACATTCAAAAATATATACATATATGTATGTAGAAAACAACAATAAAATACAAACATATTAGTGTAGCTAATCCAACTTATGTGATGTCGCTTGACATCATATACAACATTGTGGCACCACTAGCATGGATACGTGCGAACCCTACCAAATTACTCCCTTTATTCACTATAATAAAATGTTATATTCTTTTTCCTAAATCAGATGTACATGAACGCTTTCAAGCGTGTTTGCTCACTCATTTCACTCTGTATATAGTCTATATTAAAATACTCAAACAATCTTATAACAAACGAAGGGAGAAAGTATTTTATAGGTGGGCCATATGTCCATGATTATGCTAGTCCTTCAATTAGTTTGCCCAACAACCAAAGAGGCACATCCGAAGCATCTACAGAGTATTTCAAGATTAAGTGTGTGTGATATGTGCTGCATCATATAGATTTCTTCTCGTTTTCTTCCCTGTTCTTAGACGGGTAGGGCAAACTTTTTCCTTAGACTTCACTAGCGAGCTTATGGATTCGCCTCCTCTCTTCTTGCCGCTCGACGGTGAGTGGCGGGGAGGAGAATCCTAGTGCCTCCATTCTGGTTAGTAGTTTAGGTTAGAGTTTTTCAGTTCTCGCATCAGCGTTTAGGTGGATGGCTTCACTTCTTCTTTGAGTTTGTCTCCCGGACTTCAATTCTCCCCGAGTTTGTCCATTTGGACGTAGTCGACCAAGCTCTGGTGTAGATTCCTGCCGTCTTGTTGGGACGATGAGGTTAGGTATTCTTGTCATGTGCTGAGATTTGGTGTTAGGTGGTTCAAATCTCTACTCCTAATGTCTCAGTTGGTAGGTCGCGTTCCACGTTTTATTTTCGTCCCATCTAATTTGGTATTTTTTGATACTTCTTTGGTACTTCCTCCCACCTCCACCTCAGCCGCGAAAAATCAAGGAAAACCCCGCATTCGAGTCCCACACCTGCCCCACGCGCCTAACCTCCCGTCGCACCCATCTGTCACGAACGAAAAGAAACCAGCGAAAATAAACCGCGAAAATTAACCAGCGAAAAAAATCACAAACCAACCACCCGCACGTACGACCGAGGTCTCTTGCCCTCGAGCGAGAAACAGTCGCCCAACTCTGTGCCCTCGTTCGCCGCCGCCGCCCTTCGTCCCCTCACCACCACCGCTAGATCCCTTCGCCGCCGCTCGGTGCCGCCAGCCCCCGACCTCCTCCCCGGCTCCCGGCGCCGCCCGCCCCCCATCTGCTCCCCCGATCCCGGCGTCGCCCGGCCCCCACCTTTTCTCTCACTCTCGGCGGCGATCCCCGTGGTGTCCCCGGACCGGAGGCCGTCGAGGATGTAGAGCGCCGGGAGCGCGGCACCGATGAGGAACCCCCCACGATGTGCGCGGCGAGGAGGAGGCGCTCGGGGCCGAGGAAGACGGGCGCGGACGGGTTGGGCTTCCTGGGGCGCTGCGGGAAGGTGAGCCTGGCTAGGAGGAGTAGGTAGGGAAAGGACGGCGGCTCGCCGGCAGGTCACCGGCGCCGGGAGGCGGCGAGGTCGTCTCTCTCGCTCGCCTCTCCCCTTCTCCCCATCTCGCATCTCCTTCTTGCACCGTCGGTGCTGCCGTCCAGTACAGATTACCTCCGCTGCTGATTGGCGCTGCCACAGCACAACCAGATCCGGCTCTTCCATTCGTCTCTTCCCCTTTTCCATGTCCACAGATGCATCGTTGTGCCACCCCAGCGCGCGGCCGCCCCGGCTAAGCCGCCTCTGTCTCCGATGATAACTCGACGCGGCGCTCTCCCTGTTTGGCTGCCCAAATCCCTCTGCCTCGTTGTCACGGAAGTGGACGATGACGCCTCCTTGAACCAACGCCGAGGAGGTCTATGACGCAGGTTTGAAGGCGCCTGACAAGCCCATCGTCGCGCCGCCGACCTGCTGAAATTCGAGGTCGGCACCCGTGCGAACTCAGGTAACCTTGGTCGTGCTCGACAGGTATTGTCACATCATCTCAGTTTCTTCATTTTATCAAAAAAAAACTCAGTTTCTTCAGATTGACATGGCCAGCCATGTACTAAAAATGTGATGTTATTTCTGTAGTTAGCCTTTTAAATAGCAAGTGGGGTGTGTGTGTGTTGCATCTGATGTGCGCGAGCTCAACCTGGCGAGCTCCTGGGAGAAGAAAAAAGGAGCCACAACAGCCCTGGTGAGCTCGAGATGACGACGGTGCCACAGGTGGTGTGGGAGAGGAGATGGTCTCCATCAAAGGTCCGAGGACCAGCCATTACGTCGAGCTGCTGCAGCTTGGAGTCACGAGGGTATTCGCACCCTGGCGTGTCCCACTACGTGCTTTGGAAGAGACATGCATCAATCTCAACAGACCCTGATGCGTCCACATTATTTGTTTCTGAAACAAATAGCAGCTCTCCGATGTAGTAAGAAGAAACCAAGAATGACAGAGCATCCTCGTGTCAAACTCAACACACCCTAGCATTTCTCCATTGTTTGATCCAGAAACAGGCAGAAACAACTGCTATATATCTCTGAATTTATTTAAGGTTGTTTCTCTTATTTCTATTCTGATGTGCATGCATCTTCCCTTGCTATCTTCCATACACATATGTGCTACAACCATGCCATTTTGTACTGTAAGTGGAACAAAGTAGTCTTCATGTGCGAAGAAACAAAGGGCTTTTATGAGGCTATGCAATCATGCTACATGTTAGTTGGAAGTCCAATCTCGGCTTGATTACCGCTCTTTAAGCAAAATTATTAGTAACAGATCTTATCCTAGATGATTCTTGCTTGAACGATTTTAGAAGCACAACTATCAGTATGTGCACTTTATAAATGCAAGTCAGAATGCAGATGCTGAAAAAATATTTTGGAAATTATACATTATTCAGTCTCCCAGTTTGTGATTTGCTTTTTGTTTATGTTGTCCAGAAATGTACAAAGGACTGACATGTGTCATCTATAGCATGTCCCCTTTGTCTGAATGTTCAACTAGAAGAGTTTCATCTCATTTGGCAAGGAGCACTGCAATAATACATGCAACTCTTCACAGCTACTAGCATGAAGTTGCACTCAGTCTCTCGCATGGACTAAAGAGTTCTTGTCGGTATGTATCACTGTTTAATTTTTACAGTCTATAGGTTTATTTATATGGCAACTATTGATCTCAAGGACAACATTGCTGTAACTACTGTCACCCATTCAAAAATTTCTTTAGAGGAACTACAGGTATTTTGCTGACCTGAGCATTGAAATAATGAGTACAAAAGGTTCAGGGCATATGCGAATAATTGAAGTTTTATATTTGCGGACAAGGGAGAAACGCTTAAATTAGAAGGCAGAGTAGAATTTTATACTCTGTTGTTGCAGTGTGGCTTTTGGGAATCCTTAGCACGATTATCCCAGAGGTGAAGCTTAGACACCACCGTGGATTTGTCTGGCTATGAATCATGGTCATGAAATACGTTCATGTTGTTCCCTTTCTCGATTCCCTTTTATGTCATAGTTCATACTACAACACACATATACTGCAGCCTCTTAAATTATAAAATTATTGTCTCTTAGATTATAAAATTTCATGATATCAAATTGTACGTACTGCAAAATTTCTCCTTTTTACTGCCTGCTTGATTGTATAGATAGAATAACTAGATAATGATGCTCCATGCATTACTAGAGCTGTTGATAGCTTGTTCACCTAGATTATTTTACACTCCCTTCTTGGGAGAATTTAGCTTAGATATTTAGGTGCAACGCATGTACTGCGAAGCGAGATATTTAGTTTGTTTTTCTTGGGTAAACCATACTCTCGACATTTCAAAACCTCTACTACTAAAGGTACAATTTGCTTATAAAAAAACTATGCATCCGCTATTTTATACATTTAGGTTATGCCATGGTAGTACCATATGCACCAGAGTAATTTAAATTACAGTTTTTCTATGAGCTGTACTATTTTGCAATAATAGTACAGAAATAGATTGCAGGCATCCATGGCCGGATTTGTGATTTCTTATTCAAATAAGTTTTTTTTTTCTAAAACCAATCTATTATTCAAGGAGTCTGAATTCATATTATATTGTATTACTAAATAATGCCTAACTGTAAAATACCAGTAGCAGTTTTTCAAAAAAACATGGGTTACTAAGATATTATCAATGTGTTTATTCAAGCCAAATACTGCATGTCCATGGTCCATAGAGACTGCATGTCCATGGTCGCAGGGATGAGGGTAGCCGGTCTGCTCTTCGAGCATGCACTTAAGATGGAGCTTAAATCTCTGCACATGTGGTGCCTTTTTCGGTATGCTGGAAGATTGGATGAAAGCAGTACTGATCCTTTAGGTATTTCCAAATTATAGACGATGGAAAGTTGGGGCTCCATACGCATACAACATTGCCGACCATGGCCTGGATGTGAGTTGTTTTCCGGACCATCGAAGATTGGTAATTCACCTTCTTCGCCTGCAGTGATGATAATAATTTGATATGTATCTGATCTATATTTCTCTCCTGTTCAAAACTGCAACTCTACAATACAGTTTGCTTTTGATAATTATTGCTGGTGGATTCTAAGTTCTAACTCGAGACTAAATTCACGTATTCCCCACTTGGAAGATGGAAAGATGGGATGCTCCATGGAGTCCGCCGGCTTCCACCATCTGTTAATCACAATCCTGCTACCAACAACTCTTTCCTGTTTTAGTAGCTCTGTCCTTTTGAAGACCCCAGCAAAGACAAAGAGGGTAAATAATTTTTGTTAATGCTGTAAGAGATAGAGAATTTGTTTTATAATGAAGCAATACTTGCTATTGATGCCCTTCTAAAGTAAAGTGGGCTTGGTAGAGTGATTATTAGATGCTGGAATATTTGGACCCATATAAATGATAAGATCTTCATAAATGTTGCTCCTTATATTCCAAGATGGTGCAGAAATCTCAAGGAATGCTTCAAGATCACAGAATATAGATAAAAACATCACCTCTACTGTAAAAATTGATGCAAAAATCTATTTCCTGTTGTAATGCAGATGATGTTATCTGTGTTTTCTGGCTGATTCTTCCATGATTTTACTACTATGCTTCATTTATTCAAAATTAAAATTCTTCTGACTTTGGTACATGGCCTACTTGCATGGAAGATTAATCCAGTACTGCATTGGCGACAAAATATACTTTATATAGCAGGTCACGTCTCATGTCAATATGAAGTCACATGTACTTAGTTTGTGCTCTGCAGTTTCTGAATGAGTTAGCATTATTGGAGTTTTACTTAACTTAAATAACGTAGCCGTTCTGTAACGAAAATATTTCTTATTCCCGTGGATTTGCAGAAAACTCATGGTGAAACCTCATCTTTCATTGATATACTAATTACGGACTCCCCATAAATTTCAAATGTTAATCAAAGTAAATAAGACCACCAGTCCATCGTGCAGGATCCAAGTTCTAAGGTACGTACAGATTATTCCTATTGCCTGCCAAAGAAATTGTTCTTTCTCTATTTATCATCTCCTTATAATAGTTCTTTTGATCTTCCCTGTCTTTTTTCACTACAAAAAGTCGTGCATCTTCCCCATCTTTTTTTGTTCCAACCAACCTCCAAGTCCATAGTTTTCGTCAACATGATATACTTTTATTGGATCCGTGTGCCTAAGGAATGGTAAGCCTGGAGGATGTTGTTGAGGCATGACTTGGTCAGAGAGTCTGCCGGAGCTAAGAAGCAGAGGTACTTTTTTCTTTGTTATTTCTGATTCGTTTTTCCTAGATACTTTTGTTATGTTTCTCATGTTCTAGGCTTTAATCCCACTTGATTTATTTCATGGATCCTAACTATAATTCATATTTCTCACAATGTACTGTTTCTATACTGAACAAACATTTCATCTATATATGGCACTTGAATCTTTCACACTGAATCTGAAGCCATTATATATGTAGAAAGTATTTCCGGATGATTATGGATAAATGAGAGCTTGGTTGCACAAACCAATTCAAGTATTCCTCATAGATTACCAGCACCGTCACTGTCCACATCCACTGCTGTTTATGGAGCACATAATTAAGATATGACGGCCTAACACCATTGAGTTTCCTCGATCCTGAACACTCCTTTCCAGCTCGCAGCGGGGTAGTCGAACTTGACAAAAAACACTGACGATATTTTTAGCCAGGTACTTCTTACCAAGCTAAACCTGGGAAGGATGTCACCTCCACCGTCTTGCACCACGCCGTCGTCTCCACCCAGGAGTCCAGGCAGTTTCACTTGCAAGCACACGCTGCTGAGCCCTGTGACGTCGCTGGACCTTCCGGGCTCCCCTGCCCAGCCGGCAGAAAAGATCAGGCGCCCTGGCGTTGCACCCGCTGGAATATGGAAGATGAAGATCTCGCAGCTGACAGAGCAGACCAAGCAAGACAATCTCGCTGTCCTGGAGATCCCAGCCTGAGCAGGCCGAGCCGGCTGCTCTGTAATAGGTAGGCTTTATGATCTTTGGTCTGTAGTAATGTGCACCTTTTTCCTTTTCTTTCCTGAACTTGCTTTGCATGATGTTTGACTCCTGCACTCTGGTTTCGTTATTCGATAATGGAACACGCGGGGGGGGTTGGCCTTCCTATTGTTCTAATCTCACAATAGGAACACCGTCACTATATGTGAATTTTCATTCTTCTCTTTCAAAATGCATTCCTTTTGCATGCGAATTGAGGGGATCATACGATGGCATATACCTGAACGACGAGGAATTTATTAGCCACTGATATGGAATTTCTTGACAAAGATATGCCAAAAGGCAACAGAAGTCATAAAAATTGTTGAATGTATTAGCATGTGATAAGGTAATCGTTGATATAGAGGTGGTTGTAGGAAAAATCTCAGTTTTATCATGTGTTGCGGTAACCATAAATATCTTCTTATTACCTTATAATTGTTGCAGCACACTTTGATACAATGAACATCAAGTAAGTAAACTTAGGTTCTTCATGCAAGAAACAATAGTGAACATGTCAGCAATTTCAAGGAAAGTGGAATAAGGGATGTACTCACACTCACATTCCAATGAGTTGGCCTCTTGGCCGTATTTGATGAAACACATGAATTACAAGTTAGTGTATAGCTAAATTATCAACAGTATTATGCCTTTCACTTTTGTTTTCATTGTGTTATAGTTCTAATCAAATTGGGAAGTCGTGTCCTTCTGTCGTAAAAATAATTAATTTGCACAACTGTTGTACGTACCTACAATTTATAGTCCCCAGTACAAAGTGACTTGAAATTGGTGGCATGCTAATCTTCTCGCCATTACTTTTGTGTTCTCTTACCAGCCTCAATTAGTCCAAAGGTTTTAAAAAACATTCTCTCCTTCATAATATCTAGAACCATTGGGATATACCTTATTATTTGTTTAGAGATGGAGATTGCATTTCCTAATGCTATTCTTTTCTTATCTACAAAGTTGTTTCATATCAAGTTCTATGTTTAAGGAATACTCCACACATTTTGTTCGAAGTTATGATTTAAATCAAGTGTATAGATTAATTACCAATGGTCCTTATATAATTTATAATTGAACTTCGAAAACCAATTACTGGAAGCCCAACTAATGGATTCCATTCGGTCAATTTACTTTTCCCATAAAACTTCTCCCGTTTGAATTAGATAGATCTGGCATGTTTCATTGCATGCTACTGTTAAGCTGCAGATTTCTCTTTTTTTTTTGAATCAGATCTCTCTGTTTTCTGAATGGTATATATCAAAATTACTATATTTGTTAACCATGTCCTCAATCAATTTTTTTTGTAGAGCTGGGTTGCAATTTCTATAGACTACCGACTATTTAATATGATTGTCATTTCATATTATAAGAACTACAAATACAATGTAGAGGGTAACATGCTATTATAGAAGTAGCCCGTGCGGTGAAAAACCAAGCATGTGCATGAAACGAATGTAGAGGGTATACAATGTGTATTATAATTATTATTTCAAACTTTATTTTTTAGAAATATTGCATGGAACCAATATTAATGAAATTATAGCTCACAAACATCTATCGAAATATTGACAAGCCCGTACGGACGCACGGGTTGACGACTATACTGGAAGATGTAATTATTTCTCTCAGTTCGTAGTGCTTGACTAGATGGCGTCTTCCTACGTATAGCTTGAATAGATGCAACCATGGACGTTTAATTATAATATGCAACGCTAGATAGAAAATTAAGGTCCAGTGTAGATTAGTAGTATTCTACCACATGAAAATATATGCACGTCTATTATTTTTATGTTCTTGTGACAATCACAGAACCTTTACTGGAATGCATCATTTATGTGAACATTATAATGCTTATTTGTAATGATGATCTAATTCCGCATGATGATCACGAAAAGGTAGCAGCTGGCGTCATAGCCATTTATGTTGCTTCTATTAGGTGTGGCTGACAAAGACGGGGGCGATTTGTGCACGCGAAAGTCCCTTAAAATCGAGACAAATCCTTCGTTGGAACCATCTCGATGTTCTTCGCCAGCTTCGTCGCATCGAGCCTGTGTATATACTATTGGATCTTGAAGCCCGAAGTCATTTTCTATTCCCATGATTATTTAGCAAATGCAAAAAACATTGTCGATTATATTATATGTATATTGTTGGGTAGTAGTTTTTCCCACTAGATCTGAATATTAGGAAGGATATATCTTGTAGCTGGTCAGATTCAGAATCATGTCGTGATTTCTTTTCTTAAGGGCCTAATGATTGTTGTTGTTGTTTCCTTTCAAAAATTGAAACTCCTAGGTGATTATTGTAACTATCATAATTGTACTAGACAGATTATCAGAATAACTAAGCAACTATTTTAGACTCACCTTCTATGCCAAGCTGGAAAATTGACATGTCTTATGATTATATATGCATCCAGTATTTTTCTTTGAAATGCCAGTGGCAACGCATCCATTACATGTTTTAAGTGATTTAAGATCTTCGGCATGAAACTTTCATTACATATATTGTTTGTGTAGGATGGGTATGAGTTAAGGACGCGATTTTCATTATACTTGCTAAAACATCGTGGGAATGAAGCTAAAGGCAACTTTCTTGATATTGCGAAAGAATTTCTTAAGTGCATCATCTAGATATTGATAGTTTTGTAATACATATTTAGTTGGAACATCGCTCAGTTTGTTACATGAACATGTCGTTAATCTTTCTTTTTGTTATCAATTTACATTGCAAAAATGGACTTCAATTATTCAATAATTGTGTTTGTGTTATATTGTTTGTACATGTGATTTAACATGTAACTCTTGCATACTATTTCAAGAGCCCGTGGCAACGCACGGTCACTCTACTAGTTTAGTAAAGGGTTCAACGACGACGATTGCGGCTCCAGGATGCTGTCCTAAGGGGCACGTGCACGAAGACTTTCCGACTATCATGCGGTAGGAGAGCAGCGACACCGGCGTGTTCTGACGGCAGTAGAGGTCATCCGATGGTCTTAAAATTTTGATGTGATTTTTATTATGTTTGAGATGCTTTGTACTGTTGATGAATTTTTATAAAATATCTTTCAAAAAAGAAAAGATTAAGTGTGTGCGGATGAATAGATTGGGGAGGGAGGAAGAGGGAAGAGACCCACGAAAGCACTCTTAGAAGGAAAACCATGTCTCACAATTTGGGACAAATCAGACATGACCCTCGTGAAATCCCTAGGCAAAGAAAGAGAGGACAGCAGCTCGTGACCATATTCTATCCGTGCTCGTCTTGCAGGTCGAATGCTTCATCGGAAGAGAGAACTTTATTCTCCCAATTCCCAAACCTTCCCCCAAAACTACGCCTTGTACCGTTTACGGAATACCGAATCTATCACAAACCGTAACACCGATGCGCCCTTCCTGGTACAGCCGCTCGCAAAATCTCTTTCCACGAAGAGGCACCCCGCCGCCACCTCCCCCTCCCGAATGCCCGCGTCACGGCAGCTGCCCCTCCTCCTGAAGATCGCCGCCGCTTCGGCCGCCGGCGCATTGGCGATTGTCGCGGCGGCGCGCCTGCTGCGGGATGACGCGGTCTCCTCCCTCCGCCGGGACATCCGCGAGGCCGTCGCCGCCCTCGTCTCCAGTAACGAGGACGGCGGCGACGAGCAGGAGGACGAGGACGCGCCGCCGCCGTCCATCCTGATCACGGGGTTCCGGGCCCACGGGAAGAGCTCGCTCGTGAACACGGCGTGCCGCGCGCTCGCCGCCGAGGTGGGCCCGCTGCTGCTGCGCGCGGAGGCGTCGCCGCCGGGCGGCGGGTCCGACAGCACGAGGAAGCGGCTGAAGGTGAAGGCGGTGGTCTCCGGCGCGGACGGGGAAATGGGGGCGGAGGAGGCGGTGGTGGAGCTGCTGGACGCGCCGCCGCTCCCTGACGCCGCGAGGCTGACGAGGGATGCGATCGACGACGCGATCAGCGGGAACCCGGAGTGCGTGGTGCTGGTGCTGCGATGCGACGCGCCCGCCAAGGAGCGGAATGCGGCCATCAAGCGCCTGCCGGAGATCTCTGCCGCCGCGAGGGCGAAAGGTCAGTTGGTTTCTAGAAGGTTCTAGAACTTTTCGCGTGACTGTTCTTTTTTCTTTTCTTTTTTTTGAGACGGAGAGAATTCGCGTGACTGGTTTGTCGTACCGTTTATATATGGGCCCTTGAGCCCGTGCGGGAACGGGTGGGGAATTCCCTGCTTGCAATTGCGGCCCAACCTATATTTATAGTAGCATTCAATCCACGGATCAATCGAGTATATCATGCGGATTAACAAGAGCTGTGATCTAGAATTACTTCTGTAACCGCCAAATTAATCAACATGGATTCTCTGCTACTCCACGACGAGTAATTTGGAACGGAGGGAGTAAATGTTATGGTCTACTTCTCACTTTCTCAGTAAGATTTATGGAAAACACTTTCCATCATATCGTCTGATACAAGAAACTTGTCAGACCAGTCATGTGCCGTTCGTTTCTGGTTCATCCCAAGATTTATGTGGAGCTCTCAAAAAGAGATTTATGTGGAGTTAAGTGTGGGTGATGATCCATTTTAATCGGTTGGATGTTACAAACAACATAAACTAAATAGCTTATTATTGTTTTCCTTGTGTTATATTCTTAAATCAAGGATTTGCAATGATTTGGAATGCTCACTTTTTCTTGCATTTGCATGTATATGAATCATGGTGGTTTGAGATACAACCTTTATTGGTGATCAAAAGATTGACTGTTTGATGATAAGCTTTGTACTAATAAATCACATGGATGCTCTGATATATGCTAGTTCATTTGTTCCATATTAGTGTCCTGGCACAACAATAATTATGGAACGGAGGGAGTATTTAATTCACTATGCTCCTTAATTTTGGAGCCCTCCCATTCAATTGAGGTGTTTAATTTTGGATTTGGTTCATGATTTTGACCGGGTCAACTATTTCTTGACGAGCTCTCATTCAGTTGAGGTATTTAATTTTGGATTTGATTCACTATTTTTCGACGGTTTCACAATTCAATCGGTAACAACCAGCCTGTAAAAACACATCAGTCATGTGCACCCTCTCACCATCTAAAAAAAGCACCAACATGTGACATTGTAGCACTAATATAGTACATGCAACCACCAAGGCAAGAAACTTACCCACCTAAATATTGGTGGATTAGCAGATAACACAGAATCACACCACCAAGAAAGCCCACTAAAACACCGCATTGTAAAAAAAACACTTAATCATATTCCCCGTGCGCCAAACCAACTTTTACCTTTGTGATATCTCAACAACACCAGCGGTGCAGCGAAGCACGCCCAATCCTTCTAGTATCCTATATTTGAACGTCCTAGTTAGATTTGTTTGGAGTTAAGGGTGATGATAATCCAAGTTATCAGTTAGGCTGGATGTTGCAAACAACATATATAACTATTTCATTTCATATGTTAGCGAGGTTTAGTCTAATTGTTACTTAACATCTGTTTACAGGGCTTAATTTGATTATTGCATTGACTTTTAAGAAGTCCGTGAGTTCAGTAAGGCAAGCTGAAGAGCTTCTAAGAGAGGTTTCGTTCAGGGCAAGGACGGATTGTGTATACTTCATCGAGAACTACACCTGGAGCAACAGCGGCTCCAACCTCCTCCACCCCCCTGTCATCAAGAATGACTTTGGGACAGATTTCACCGTGCTGACAATCATTCGACAGTGTCTTGAGTTCATCAAGCTAAATAGGAGTCAAGAGGATAAGAAAGACCCCAAGCAGGCAGACACACAGGCAGATGCTAAAACAGCCCCTAAAGTTTAGTGACACAAATGTAAGGCATTTCTATAGTTGTGCACATACAAGATCATCACTGATTTGCACAGGTATGATCTTCTGCGGTATGATGTATGTTGACACTGACAGTCTGACAAGCTGTACAAAATGTACCTTCATTATGTATATAATGTTATAGGCCTGTTTATCTGCCTCTGTTGTGTAGCTATTGAGCTGGGTTTGTCATTTTCTGGATACATAAAGCAAAGTAGAAAGCCTCTTATACTATATATCATTGCTCTTAAATATGACTCATACAACTCTTGATCACCAATATTATACTCAATCCCACCATACATAAGTCCAAAGATAATTAGACATACGTACTACGGATGGAATATGACCAAACCAACATCAGTGCGCCGGCCCTGCCTTGTTCTCTTTAGCTCATCATCAGTCTAGGGGTCCAGGCACCAGCAGTAGTAGTCTGATCCTGAGAGTGCCTGGAGTTCTTCTGGGCTCATCCTCTCCATCTCCCTCTGCCTCCAGGCCGGGTAGTTATTCTGCACCTCCCCTGAACCGGAGGCATAGTCTCTCGGGTGAGCCTGTGATCTCATCCTGATATATAGCCTCATCGCCGCGACGCAGTCCTCGTATGGATCCTGAATGCCAGTATGGACATCATACCTACAACGGGATAGAAGGGCAATCCCTTGAGCATTAGGCAATGGCCAAAGGGTTCAGAGAGTTTGCTTTATAGCTCAGTTGTCAGGTGACATACCCAAGATATGCTTGTGTGAGGTACTTCAGGGTATTGCTCAGCTTGCTGGTTTTCATCAGCGGCGGGTACTTTGCGGTGTCCCTGCACGTCCATGGATAAATTATGTTAAGAACATAGTAAAATTTCGAGGCAATTAAGGAAGAGATAGTAGGAACAAACTATAGCTCACTGAACAATGATCTGTACCTGATCATGAATGCTGGGTAGTCCAAACCTAGGCGCTCGAGGTCATGGTCCACGATATGCCCAACAAGGATCCTTGCCCTTCCATAGCTTCTTGGCCGTATCTTCCACAGCGGCTCCCCGTTGCACAGGATGTCCTGGATCCTCCTCTGCACAAGTTTCAGTGGCATTGCGTCCCTCAGGTACTCGGGCCTTATCCCAGTCACCTCATACCTGAAGAATCAAATGGTCAGCTTCATCCTTTGCACTTCAGAAAACAATCCATCTAGTTGATCCTTGTCTAGCTAGTAAGCAGGACTGGTAATGGATTCCAAGGTGAGCTACCTGTAGTTTGTGACCGGAGCTGTAGGTTTTACATAGGTCTGGAAGATGATGTTCTCATCTTCTCCAATAAGACACACTCTTGCGCAGAGGTCCACCGAGCCGTCGCTCCCTCCTCCGACCATCTTGCAGGCCATGGCAACCGCGCGCCCACCTGCGCCACCCTTTGGCATCTGGGAAAAAAGAAGACAAAAGAAGTGAGTGAAAAGTTGGCCGGGAGCTCTGGCATCCATGTTAAGAAGAGGTCGATGGTGGCGATTGAACGGAGTGGAGAACATCAAATTACCGGAGCAGCGCGGGAGTACTGGCAGGCTTGACGGTGATATCTGGCGGCGGCGGGGCTGTCGAAGATGTTGAGGCAGATGCCGCAGCCCCGGGCGCTGAAGACGCGCGCGCATTCCGCCTTGGGCAGCGGGCCTTCATTGGCAAGATCAAGATCACAAGGAGCGGCGTTCAGTTCAGCTGCTGTTGATGCCGTAGCTAGAGAGATATGAACTTGGTAGCTTACCGATGAGGTGCTCCCTGAGTGACTCGAAGGAGCGGCAGTGCTTCCTGCAGGCGCCGCACTTGGGCTCGTGGACCGAGTGATACGACACCTTCATGTGCTCCACAAGGTGCTCCATCTTGTTGTACTGCCGGAAGCACGCCGAGCACTTGTTCCTGGTACACACACACATGCATGCTTCAGTTAGGCAAGCATCGAAAATGGACTTAAACTGGGGTTATCAACGAAGTTACCACAAGAAAAAATGGCGTTTCTCAACGTCTTGTTACCTCAGGGTCTCCGCGGACTCCCTTCTGCTGTCCATCGCGCTCCACAGATTCTTCGTGCAGGTCGATCAAGATCTCTCAGATCTCGAGGTTGGCGAGGATGAACGGTATGGGAACGACTATTTATAGGCCAGACTCGTCGAGAGATGGAACCTTCACGAGAAAAGGCCTCTATGACTGTCATTGCTCCATTCTGAATGAAGAGTTAATAACTAAACCTGCATGCAGGCGTTGTTAGTACTACCATCAAATGATATAAGAGACTCAAATCCCTACGTGACTCCCAGTGCGCAACAGCACAAGCATCTAAATATCTCATATCCGATCAGGGCATGACAAGACGGTGTTCTCTTATACGTTCCGTGTCATCTAGAAACTATTAACGCTCCAAGGCATGTACAAATACGTGATGATTTTAATTAATTAAGATAAGATGTGATGAAAAGATTCTCGCAAAAAAGAAGATGCAATGAAAAGATAACATCTCGTACAATGACGTGAATTGTCTTGTCTTTCATTTGAAGAGATCATCTCTCTTAGCTAAGAGAAAGCAAATAACTTACTTTTTTTGTCTATGTCTCTTCCACATCATGCATCGATCGTCATACAATGTACTCCCTCTCTAAAGAAATATAAGATCGTTTAGATCACTAATACAGAGGGAGCATGGGGCATTGCTAAGTTAGCACCATTGCAACGTAAAAAAAAAGAATAAAGATAACACCATCATACATGCCATACAAGTCTACAAGACATGTTTCCTTTCCTTTCAAACAAACCTTGTATGTGGATGTAAGGAATTATATGTCTTACTAACCTGCAAAATTCGTGAAAAATATAATCAGACACCTCGTGTAGAAAGGACAGGAGATAAATAAATAAAGAATGAACTTACGCCACTACAACGCGGCATCTATATTGCGCAACGTTGCAGGAAGTCGCAATATGAGATTATGGGGAGAACGTTCGTTCTCTTATGATTTTCGATAAATGACAACATTGCCGTAAAACCGGTATTTATCCGACATTTGGAAGCACTAGAGTGTTCTCATCTCAACTCAGGCTTTTTGTTTGAGTTGTTAAACTATGTCATGTGGAAAAATATTAGTTGTTGTAGAAAAGTAACTGCAGACATATCGGCACTTTGTTTGGCTGCAAACTATGACCTAACTGACTACTAACCAAAAGGATTACACATACCACAATGTATTTTTTTATGTTTGTTTGTTAGCTAAGATACGTCTTATGATTGAATCATGAGGATTGAGAATAAATCATGCGTTCAGCGCCAGGGAAGCAGAGACATTTTTGGTACACCAAAGGACCTATGTATGGCGGACAAGGCCAGTTGAGACTTGAACATGAAAATGCTGCCTATCACTTCTCAGGGAGGGAACAACAATAATGCACCACACGGACACACTGCCGACCAGTTAACCACGATTCAGCGGGTGTTTCAACGTCAAAAAACCAATGCACCACATACTGGCAGGAACCCTTTAACATCATCGGAAATATGCCCTACACTGCCGACCAGATAACCCTAATTCAACGGATGTCTCAACGTCAAGAAATAATGGCGCCATACAGCAGCAGCAGCAAAACCCTTTTAACATCCCGGCCCAGGTGCGCGCGCGTGTCATTTTGACCAAGAATATGCAGGTTTGTGCAACTTTTGAGCTTCAAAACCAGAGGGGTTTTGGGCCTCTAGATGGGCTAAAGTCGGGAACAATGGTTAATGTCCGAGAATGGTCTGCTATAGCTTATAAGCAACGCTGGCTTTAGATCCTGCGTCTCTGGAGCTCACGTCCTCCAAGGCACCTGATTGGCCCCGTGCTGGTAGATCGCCATGCAGTTGACCGCTAATGGCGCATCTGATCTACACCTGGAGCTGGCTAGCTAGTGGACAGGTTACCGGGAAAGAAGAGGAGAGGATGAGCCGTACGTGCATGCGAGAAAGCACACGAGCATATAGGCATAGTATATCGATATCGATCGGTCGACCTGGACAGCTCTGGGTCCGGCCGTAGCTGCTAGAGTGGTGCTCTTTGGGACGGTCGTAGGGATCGGGGATATATATTCCCGGTCAAAAAGATGGGCGTGGAAAGACGGAGCGGGGGATCGGGACGGACGTGCCATCGACGGCGACGGCGACGGCGAGGGTATTACCGGCCGGTATCCCGCCCGTCGGAGAAGCCGCGCTGTGGCATATCATGGGCCAAGCTAGTCAAAGGAATTATGAGCTTCTTGACGGCGACGGCGGCGGATTCCTGTCCTGTCCCGCAGGCGACACCGTGCGCTCGCTCGCACGCTGGCCATCTTAATCGAAACATCTCTTGTTTTATCGTCTACTCATGCGCGCTCATGTCAACGATCAATCGATGGATACTCGGTAGGACCTCATTTTTCAGTCAAGAGGTTAGTCTAAGAGTTCACTTCCCGAAGTGAGGTGCGTGCATATGCATGTGTATTGTATGCACATGATTTTATTTTATTTTGCATAAGCTTTTCATACATCCAAAATGTATCTAGTTTTCTGATTACTTTGTTTTTATATACTCAAACAAATTCTCTCATGAATAAGTATTGCTAACGTCGTTTTTCACAGAAAAATTACTCTATTTTTTGTGCACAAATGAGTCTAGTAAGTAAAAAAGATATTAGACGAAAAGATAAGCATAATGGATCAAACCCATCGAAGAAGAGCCAGGAGGGCCAACTGTAGCTACATCTCAAACGTTTCTATCATCTTTTGCGTGCATGTTGTTTTTCTACAACAAAAATAAATATTTTTCAGAACCAGAAAAATCATCAAAAATCACTTTATCGGAAAGGACCTAGGGGGGCAAAAGTGGGCCTGAGGGTAATCCCCCCCCCCCCCCCCCCCGGCACAGACCCCTAAGCCTAGGACGCGCAAACAGGGCATGTGGAGCCCATAGGCCTACCCTTTGCACTTCTTAGTTACGACGCTTTATAGACCCTCCCCCAATGTCTCACCCTAAAAATATGATATATTTTTTTCGCATCGGCGATTATGTGTGAACCGAGGCAATCCAGTCTAGAGGTCTTCCTCGGTACTCTACGATAGGGGTCAATAGCTCCTGTGCGACGTTTTTGATGTGAATTGGAAGGAGCGCGACGTTGTTGGAATGAATGGCTGTGATGCGACACATTTGAGCGTGTAAATAGCCCAGGGCCACATGGGGTGTTAAATGTGGTTAAATTGGTCGTCAACCAAGCCCGCCCCGTTTATGTTAGGACATGTGGGTCCAAGTTAATTGTTCCTCAAAACAGCTGACCGTGCCCTGCCGCCCGACCGTGCCGGGCCCGCCACTCTGCCCCCCTTCTTCTCCGGTGGCGGCGGATCTTGCGTTCTCGATGGTGGCGGCGGAGCCCTCGTTCTCAACGGCGGCGGAGCCTTCGTCCTCAGAAAATGGTGAGTGAATTCAAACCCTAGTCGCCCTCCCGTTCCTCTCTCGGGCCCGTAGATCTCAGCTCATTTCCTCTGTTTTCGCTTGTTGAATCGATAGGTTGTGAGGGGAGCCCGTGGGCATACTGAGATGGAGCCGCCAGATTCAACTTCGAATAGGTAATGCACCTCTCTCCGATCCAATTTTGCATGCAATTAGGGCCTCGTCTGCTCTTTCTCACGGGCTCACACTGTCCGCCACTGACAGAGGGGATGCTGCCACTCGGACCTTCGAATTGACAGTCAATTTCTTTCCATCAAAGGCAAAATTAGTTGATGGTAACATACAGAACATTGAGAGAGACACAATTGTTAAATGGGAGGTTGAGTTTACAGAGATTGATCCACAAGTTCTACAGAACATGGGAGAGACGGCAGTGAAGAAATGGGTGGAAAAAATTGGGGAGAATATTGTTTGGGGTCCAGAGCAAGAAGTATCACTGTTGCGGTTTGATGATTAGAAAGGAGAGTATGTGAGAATAGAAGATGGTGAACAGATCGGACAAGCAAACGGGCTAATTTTTTTGCTGAGCTCGTTAATCTGAATATTTTTTTCGAAGGTTGGATATGTGCCATCACAAATGGCTGCGCAGATGGTAGATGATGATTGGGCTACACAGAGGCCATTGATTCTCATGTGTCTTGAACTTACAAGAATAGCCAAGAGGGACGGTGGTGGAACTGAAACTGAAACTGCAGCAATGTTGATTGGAATGTAGTTGAATTAGATGAGCCTACTGATTTGGTCATTGCACCAATGCGACATTGAGATGGCCAAACTTTTGGCATTCCATCGATGACAGAGATAAGCGTGAGAGGGCGAATCTAGTTTGCTGCTAATGCCGATGAAGAAGTAGATGGACAATTGATGGAACAAGTTGCAGATGAAGTAGATGATGCACATGATGATGAGTTGGTGCATGTGTATGACAAAGAAAACCCTGTCATTGAAGTAGGCAAGTTGTTCCCAAGCATGAAGGAGTTTAGGATGTGTTTCAAGACTTATGCAGTGAAACATGAGTTTGATGCCAAGACTGTTTGGACTGATAGAAAGAAGTTTTATGTGAGGTAGAGGATTTGATGGTAGTGTGAAGCCTTGCAAGTGGTACATATCTGCTAGACTGCAACCTGATGGAAGTACTGTCAGGGTTAACCAAATCCCCAATCAACATACTTGTATTACAAGTTCATAGAGAGTATCAACCATGACATCACAACTTTGGGTTGCTGAAAAGATCACCCCAATTTTAGCCAAAACACCAAACACTATTGCCAAGAAACTCAAAGTAGACTTGGAAAAGATGTACCCCATTAAACTGAAATATACCACAATGTGGAAGGCAAAACAAAGGGCAATGAAAAATTTATATGGTGATTGGGCAAATACATTTAGGATGCTTTACAACTTCAAAGCAGAGGTGGAAAAGAGGTCACCTGGCAGTGTTGTGGAGATAGATACAGAGGTATCAGCCGAAGGTGAAGTCAAGTTCTCCAAGTTTTTTATGGCTTTGAAGCCTTGCATCGATGGGTTCAAATCAGTGTGACGTCCATATTTGAGCATAGACTCATCATTTCTGACAGGCAAGTGGAATGGTCAGTTGGCAGCATGCAATGCTCTAGATGGACACAACTGGATGTTTCCTATTGCTGTTGGCTTGTTTCATCGAACAGAGGCTTCATGAACATGGTTCATGATCCAGATTGAAAAGATGCCTAGGGCCAGTGTCACCTTTGGCTATACACATAGATGCATGTAAGGGGCTTGAAAATTCAGTGAAAATGTTTTCCCACATGCTGAAAGCAGGGAGTGCTTGGTCATTTGTGGATGAATTTGATCAAAAATTTAGAGGAGAAGAATTTGGGCGCATGTGGCCAGCAGCAAGATCTTACACTAGACAGACACACAAATATCATCTTGATAAGATAATGGCAGCATGTGATGAGTTTGGTCCATGGATGAACACATACCATTCTTTGTTATGGTGCAAGTCAGCATTCAACACTGCCATCAAGTGTGACCACATCAACAACAATTTGGCAGAGAGTTTCAACAAAAGGTGAAGGAGTTAAAAGATTTGCCTGTGCATGACATGGTTGACCAAATCAGGATCATGCTCATGCGGTTGTGGGAATTGAGAAGAAGGATAGGTGATTGTCTGCAAGGTGATAAGCTTCCAGCAGTGATACAGCAGGTGGTCAATAGGAGCAGATGTCTTTCACATTTGTTTGTTGAAAAATCTTCACCTTGGGGTGCTGAAGTTTGAGATAGCAAAACTGGAAGGAGACATGTTGTTAACACTGAATTGCATGATTGCACTTGCCTTGAGTGGCAACACACTGGTAAACCATGTGAGCATGCCATTCTCTTCTTAGCATCCCAACCAAAGATAAACATGCACCCATATTTGCATGAATATTATTCGGTAGCAAGATTCAAAGCTGCATATGCTACTCCAATCCAGCACTTACAGATCAGTCTCAGTGGCCTGAAGTGGACATTGAATTTTCCATGTGTCCTCCCTTGACGAAAAGAAAGGCTGGCAGGCCTAAATAGAGTAGATTCAAGGCATGGTTTGAGAAAGATGGGAGTAGTAAGAAGGGAAAGAAAGATGGAAAGCCAAAAAGGGCCCAAAAAGGTAACAAAAACAGATGCAAGTTGTGCCAGGAACTTGGGCATAGAGTGGGATCTGTCAAATGTTGTTACACTCCTGATAAGCCAAAGTATGTTCTTGTTTATTTTTCTGTGTTTTGATTTGGTGTTTTTTCCAATTACTATATCTATAACATTTTCCCAATGGCCAGGAGGAAGCGAGCAAGTCAGCCCCTTGTTGTTGAACAGTGTTGGCCAACAACAAAAAAAGCAAGAGTCAATGACGGTAGAAAGAAGAGAAGTGTGCCTGAGCCTGAGCAGACTGAAGAAAATCCTGCTGCAGTCAACATTCAGACTGAAGAAACTGATGTGGAGGTGCACACCGAAGAAACTGAAATTGCAGTCAACATTCAGATGAAGAAACTGCTCGAGGTTGAAACTGAACTGAGCGTGTCGAGGTTCAGACTGAAGAAACCCATGTTGAGGTACACACCGAAGAAACTGAAATTGCTGTCAACATTGAGACTGAAGACACTGATCACGAGGGTGTTAGCGAGGTGTTGAAAAGACTAGTGAAGAAAACCAAGATGATCAGTGAACTTGTGTGTGTAGTAGAACCGAAAACAAGAAGTGCTAAGGCGAAGAAGGGCACACAACGTGGTAGGAAGAGGTAGAACATAGAACAGTTTGGAAATTTGGGGTATGTAATAATATTTGTAACTTGGTGCGTACTGGTAGTCACTATGTGTCCCCGTATTTCTATTCGAACTTGTTTGTTGGTACCTTGTCTAAACCAGCCAAATAAAATTCGAATTTAAATTCAAATTTGGGCTCAAATTTGAATTAGGGATGGGGTATTGATGTTTTAATGCTATCTAAAGTACCTCAACTGAAATATATTTTCTTGCTGATCATTCCGAGCCCTTTTGGTAAGTTGAACTCATAGTCATGAAAAGTGTGTCTCAAATGACCTCCAAAGGTAGGGTAAACGGCCTCATATTTAAGCAAGTTTTTTTGGCACCTTGTCTAAACCAGCCAAATAATTTTTCTACACATCTATTCTACCTATATAGTGTAAATCTAAAGTCTCACTATTTATTGAATTAATTTTCTATTATTTTCTTTTATTTTTGAAAAAACAAGGTTTAATAGAAAATTATATATATAACAAGTTTAAAACGTGAAAATGAGAAAAGTAAGTTAAGATATTTCTTAGTCAATCCAAAATGAAGTTTTGGTGAGGTTTTCACACTTTTCATTTTCAAAACCCCACCTACTCTCGGGTGCCTACTACTCTCTCCCTTGAACTCCATACTACATTGTTCGAGGAATGACAATTTTGTGATGGATTTTTCGTAAAAATGTATGTAAACCATATTTATATTTTTTTCTCGTTACTATACGACAGAATAAGACTATGTGCGCAAATTTTATATTTTTTTGATTTTTTTGAATTAGTTATGCTCAACCCTAATTAGTCAAAACCCCTCGAAACCCCGCACACTACCGGGTCGTCGATCGTTGTGCGTGGACGGTTGAGATCAGGCGCTAGGGTTAGCTACAGTGTGCATCGATGCGCATGAGACGTGCTGATTTGTTGAATCAGTGTGCATCGATCCGCATGAGACGCGCTGATTGGTTGAATCGGTGGGGTTTGGATCAGCCTCTCTCATTGGGGCATCAGGAGCGTTCATTTGAATCCAACGGCAAGAGTTGACGCGGTGTATGGACCAAGCCTACGCAGTGCCCTTTCCATCGTTACATGTGTGCCCGTGCCTACCCGCAGCATGCATGCCCACCCGCAGAACTGCGCCCGTGCGTTGCAATGCATGCCCTCGACGTAGCCCTACTCCGCCACCCCTATCGACGCAGTAAGTTGTCGCATGCCTACCATTAGAACCAATGCAGCATCGCATCAAAGCATGCACTTGGCCACAATGCAGCAGCCCGATGAAAACAAGCAAAAAGCCAACACTGCATGGCGTGCTGTACATGGCGTGCTCCTCTTTGAGGACGCAATACTGGCATGGGGTATCGATGTGGGTATCAATGCAATTCAAACGGCGTGCTGCCCGTTACAAGATGGGCAAATGAAGGCGTCCATTATTGTCACGTCTCCCATCGACCGAACGTTGCCCTCTAGTCAGGCCCTAGCAAGATGGGCAAATTAATGGGCTACGGCATGAATGCGCGGGCGGCACACGCAGAGGACCCCGGGCAGGTGTGTCCCCTTGACCCACGACGGCACAGACGCGTGGGTTAGCCCGTCCCCCTTGACTCGCGACCGGTGGCGCAGAAGGATCGCAACCCGTTTCCCACGCTCGTGTACACACTTTCATGGGGCACCACCAAACGCCGCCCGCCCATTAATTCTACGGGGTGAAACCACGTCGCACTTGGGCTATTTAAGCCGGGCACTATCGTCTTCCTCTCCCTCCTCATCCACACCCCATCATCTGCCTCCTCTGCCCTCCTTCTTCCTTCTTCTCCATCAAACCCGATCGAGCCCTCGAGCCACCCCGCCACCATGCAGTACAACGCCCCCACCTACCTGATAGGTGGGAACCCGATGAACGAGTTCACGCCCGAGGGTGGCCCGATCTTCACGTCGTAGGATCGAATCGGGAGGGATAACTAGCTGCAAGCAGCCGGGATAACTAGCTTTATACCTGTGAAGGTTGGATGCAACCCGTACGTTGGGGATGGCTGACCGAAGCTACAAGAACTCTAACCCGCTGTCCGAACAATCGCAGAACCACAAACCGGGACTAATCCACACAAAACGGCCGGAACCGTAGAGCATGAACTAGGGGGACCAGAGGCTCCTTCTAGCGAATCCAAATGAACTCACAAGAGCAAAGGTAGCAAGATCTCTCGGATCTCTCTAGCAGTCTTGCTGCATAAGCTTGTAGCTGAATGGTTTGACAAAAGGTTGTCTAGAGGATGGGGGAGATGGGGTTTTTATATCAGGGACAACCCCCCTTAGCTAGGTGTGAAAATGGTTTCAAAAGTAAGCAGGTTTGCATGACTTCCTTGGGTGAATAAGCAGTCAACTTTGGGAGTTGTTGCAGAGCTCCTCGGAAATTCGCGAAGTCTTAACAGTCTGGACACCTTCCACGAGAATGACTAGAACTTTTGACTCACAACTCCAAATGATGTAAGGTTTTTTGCATTGGAAAGATAATTTGATGTGGCTTCTGTTGATGTACCCCTATGGCCCCGTCTCTCCATCATATGGGCGTGCCACACCAAAATATCAAAGGTAAAAACTGACAGCATTAGCTTCACATGAAACTTGTTTTCTCCAAACTTGTTCGTCCAAAGTGGTTGCTTCAAGAGCTCATAGGTTGTTGGATTGCTTCCATGTTATACCTAAGTTCAACCAACAACAATGGAGATGAAAGCATAGTTGAGTCATCAAGGTTACAAGGTAAACTTAAGTTAGCGTTTACCTGGTCACTTATTTGTTTGGCGCGACTTCTTGTGATTGGACCTATAATTGTTGGAGACCCCTCTTGAAGAGGAGTCGTCCTCGACTCTGATGGTACAAAGTATGGAGAGAGGTCGGACACATTGAAAGTTGGACTAACACCATAATCCATGGGAAGGTCAATCTTGTAGGCATTGTCATTGATCTTTGCAAGAACTTTGAATGGACCATCTCCACGTGGCTGCAACTTGCATTTGCGTTGATCTGGGAAACGATCCTTCCGTAGGTGTACCCACACAAGATCACCTTCTTCAAACAACACCTTCTTTCTTCCCTTGTTTGCTCGTTTTGCATATTATTCAGTCATCTTCTCAATATTTTCCTTGGTCTTCTCATGAATTTTCTTCATGAAGTCAGCACGCTTACTTGCATCAAGATTGGTTCGCTCCTGCAATGGTAAAGGCAAAAGATCTATGGGAGCAGCAGGTTTGAAACCATAAACAATTTCAAAAGGACAAAATTTAGTGGTCGAATGTACTGCCCTGTTGTATGCAAACTCCACGTGGGGGAGACATTCTTCCCACATCTTCAAATTTTTCTTTAAAACTGCTCTCAGCATCATGGATAGCGTGCGGTTGACAACTTCAGTTTGTCCATCCGTTTGTGGGTGGCATGTAGTGGAAAAGAGAAGCTTTATCCCTAGCTTTGCCCACAACGTTTTCCAAAAATAGCTCAGAAACTTGGTGTCACGATCTGAAACAATAGTGCATGGTACTCCATGTAGCCGCAAGATTTCCCTGAAAAACAAATCAGCAATGTGTGAAGCATCATCGCTCGTATGACACGGGATAAAATGAGCCACCTTGCTAAACCTATCAACCACCACAAAAACTGAATCACTCCCCCTCTTAGTGCGTGGTAATCCAATAACAAAATCCATAGAAATATCTTCCCAAGGTGTACTAGGAATGGATAAGGGCGTATAAAGTCCATGGGGTTTAAACGTGACTTAGCTTTGCGGCAAATCTCATAACGTAGTATGTAGCGCTCAACATCACGCCTCATCCTTGGCCAAAAGAAATGGTCAATCAGCACACTCTCAGTTTTCTTTGCTCCAAAGTATCCCATGAGACCACCAGCATGAGCCTCCTGCAAAAGCAACAAACGAACAGAGCAATCTGGGATGCACAATTTGTTAGCTCGAAACAAGAATCCATCATGCAAGTGAAACTTTTCCCAACCTTTCCCCTCACTACACTTTGAGTGTGGTTCAGCAAAATATGGGTCATTGGCATACAATTCTTTGATGCTTTGTAGCCCAAGAATTTTAGTATCAAGTTGTGAGAGTAAAATATGGCGTCTAGACAAAGCATCGACAACAACATTATCCTTTCCTTTCTTGTACTTGACAATATAGGGAAAATATTCTATGAATTCACTCCATTTTGCATGTCTACGGTTCAGTTTTTGTTGACCCCTAAGGTGCTTTAAAGATTCATGGTCGGAATGTATCACAAACTCTTTAGGCCACAAATAATGTTGCCATGTTTCTAAAGATCTGACAAGTGCATATAATTCTTTGTCATAAACTGAATAATTTAGAGTTGGACCACTTAGCTTCTCACTCAAATATGCAATAGGCCTACCTTCTTGCATTAGTACGCCTCCAATACCCACACCACTTGCATCACATTCAATCTCAAAAGTCTTACCAAAATTGGGTAGTGCAAGCAATGGTGTAGATGTCAATTTTTCTTTCAGCTCTTGGAAGGCCTTCTCTTGTGCATTTGCCCACTTGAAGGGAACATCTTTCTTGGTTAGCTCATTCATTGGGGCAACAATGGTGCTGAAGTCCTTCACAAACCGATGGTAGAAACCAGCAAGGCCAAGAAAGCTTCGTACTTGGCTTACATTTTGTGGAGGCATCCACTCACGGATGGCCTTGACCTTCTCCTCATCTACCTCCACACCTTGACCTGAAACAACAAAGCCAAGAAACACAACTTTTTCTATGCAAAATGTGCACTTCTCCTTGTTAGCATATAATTTCTCCTCTCTTAGAACAGCAAGCACACACCGAATGTGTTCAACATGTTAATCCAAAGTTTTGCTATAAATAAGGATGTTATCAAAGTAAACAACCACAAACTTGCCAATGAATATTCTAAGCACATGATTCATCAATCTCATGAAGGTACTAGGTGCATTTGTCAATCCAAATGGCATAACTAACCACTCATACAAACCAGATTTTGTTTTGAAAGCAGTTTTCCATTCATCACCCTCTCTCATTCTTATTTGGTGGTAGCCACTTCGCAAGTCAATTTTAGAAAAGATGGTGGCACCACTAAGTTCATCAAGCATATCATCAAGCCTAGGTATTGGGTGCCTATACCTCACGGTGATGTTGTTAATAGGCCTACAATCACAACACATTCGGAAGATCCATCTTTCTTTGGTACTAAAAGAACGGGTACAGACAAGGAGAGAGACTTTCCTTACATAACCTTTGTTTAGTAGGCCTTCAACTTGTCATTGAATCTCCTTGGTTTCCTCCGGGTTTGTGCGGTATGGTGGTCGGTTCGGCAATGGGGCTCCTGGTACCAAATCAATTTGGTGCTCAATGCCTCTTTGTGGTGGCAGCCCTGGTGGTATCTCCTCGGGGAACACATCTTCATACCCCTGCAACATTTCAACAACAACAGTAGGAGTGGTGGAGGTTAATTCATTAGTAGAAAGAAAATTGTCCTTGTACAAAAGTACAAAGAACACGGAACTGGGTTCTCTCAACTCTCTCATGTTCCTTTTCCTAGCCATCATAACTAATCCCTGTTTTTCCCATGTCTTGGTCAATTTAAGCTGTGGGGTTTTATTTGGCTTTGGATTCTCTCGCTCACTATGTTGGTGGATGCCACTCAAGTGTTTCTCGCTCACTCTCTCTTTCTTTTTCAGATCATCCATCAATATTTCTTCGAGTGTCAAAGGGAGCAAAGATATGCGCTCTCCCTCGTATTGGAATGATAGACGATTAGTACGGCCGCTGATTTGCACATCATGATCATACAACCAAGGTCTTCCCAACAGCAATTGGCATGCTTGCATTGGCACCACGTCACATTCCACTTGATCTCGGTACTTCCCAATGGAAAACTGAACGGTGACAATGTTGCTTACTCGAAGTGTACCACAATCATTGAGCCATTGCATCTTATATGGACTTGGGCGCCTTCTTTGTTTCAGTCCCAACTTCTCTACCAAATCTGAACTTGCAATGTTGTTGCAACTGCCATTGTCAACAATAATTCTGCAAACCTTGTCCTTGATGGTGCCACGAGTGTGAAAAATATTATGTCGCTGCCCTTTCTCTTCTCTAGCTGCATTAACACTAAGCACACAACGAGAAACAAAGCAATCTCCCATGTCGGCCTGAATATCACAACCACTCTTCTCGCCCTCTTCATCCTCATGATCACCCAATGCTCCATTGTCTTCATGCTCACTCTCAGATTCCCATTCACCTTGTTCATTCACAAAGAGAACTCTCTTGTTTCGACATTCAGAAGAAATGTGACCATGCCCTTTGCACTTCCAACACTCAATATCTCGGCTTCGAGATGATGGTACAGCCGTGGGGTTAGAAGTACTTCCAGCAGCAGAAGGAGCACGCTTGTCAACATTCCTAGGAGACGGTGATGATGCCGATGAAGCCGCTGTTCACCGGGTGGTGGTAGGGTGCGAAGTATGCTGAAACTGAGAACCACCATGAGAGGCACTTGGCTGCGACCTTTGCCATGGTGTGGTGGTGCGGCTATGAGATATCTGTCCATGACCACCCCTCCGCACCTTCCTCTCCGTGCGCTTTGCTTGCTCCAAAATATCTTGTGGAGTGTTATAGGGAAACATCTCCACAAAATCTGAAATTTCATTGTTGAGACCATGCAGAAATCTTGCCATCTTTGACTCCCGATCTTCATGAATACGAGCACGAACCAGCAACAATTCCATCTCTTTGTAGTACTCATCCACCGTGCACGTACCTTGGTGCACGTACCTTGGCTGAGGCGTTGTAATCTATTTCGGAGATCTCTTTGATATTGCGAAGGAACAAACCTTCGCCTCATGGCTTGTTTCATCTCTTCCCAAGTGTCAATGTGGTCACGGCCTAGCAGCAGCTGATTTTCTTGGAGTTGGTTCCACCAAGTGAGTGCGTAACCAGAAAACTCAACACAAGCAAGGTTGACTCTCTTTGGACCGGCAAGGTTATGGATACGAAAAATCTGATCACACTGTTTTTCCCAATCAAAATATGCATCGGGGTCTTCCTTTCCTGTGAACTTGGGGACGTGCAACTTGATTCTTGCCATGTCATCTCGATCATGACGTTCTGCACGACGCCCATCTTCAGCAGCACGACGGTATGGGACACCATCATAATCATCAAAATCATCTCCATGACCACGAGCAACACGCTCATGAGGGTCATAGTAGTGCCCACGAGGACCATGGCCTCGCCCTCGAAGTTGTCCTCCTCGCTGCCCTCCATGAGCAGCAGCACCACGCCCATGAGCAGCAGCCACATGTCCACCATGGCTGTTGTTATCATCCTCCAAGTCACCATCCACAGCAGCATGCACGAAATTCTCATCGCCAACTTCCTCAAGTGGATCAATAGGGTGTTGTCGGTGTCGAACCCTATCACCACCTGCTGGAGGACGCCCATGAAGCATCCTTTCCATGGCTTGGAGTAAGTTGTTCTCGAGTCGCTGCAGCTCGGCACGTGTGACCGAGGCATCTTCTTCCCCATGGTTTTCTCCATGAACACTCGATCTAGACCCTGCCATGTTAGTAAGGCCAAAAGTGGAATAGGATAATTTTGTGGAATCACACAACCTCACCTCTTACTCACCAAATTTCTTATGAGTTCACATCAGATTGTGCTTCTCCCGGATGTGTTAAAGCGATTGAAAGACACGGATCAAAGAACTAGCTTCAGTTTTTGGTGGAGCTCGGTGGGGTAAACAAAAAGGGGCTTGTGATGAAATCAAGCTGATGCAAACCAAGAAAATATGGGGATAGATCTGCTGCACCTTTGCACCAAGATTGAAAAACACACAACACACAAGCTTCTGAATTTTTTTTCTACCAAGCTGAAACTTTTGGATCTTGCACAACACTTTCTTTTTCTCTCTTGACTTTTTTTTGCCACTCTTTTTTTTCTCTCTTTGATTTTTTTTGCCACTTTTTTTCTCTCTTTTTCCAAAGCACAACAACCAAATCTGAAAACAACTATGAAGATGAACTTGGTGCAGATCTAAAAGATGAAGAACATGCAAGGTATGCAACAACAAGATCTCAGCACCAACAAGGCTTGGATTTATTTTTGGTGGGGCTTTGGACTTCTAGGACAGAAAATATAGCATGAAAAACACTCGATCTAAAGGGATGATAGCAAGATAAACTCGAATAACAGATCCTACCATGTCAACGAAGGCTCTGATCCCAGATGATAGGTGGGAACCCGATGAACGAGTTCACGCCCGAGGGTGGCCCGATCTTCACGTCGTAGGATAACTAGCTGCAAGCAGCCGGGATAACTAGCTTTATACCTGCCAAGTTTGGATGCAACCCGTACGTTGGGGATGGCTGACCGAAGCTACAAGAACTCCAACCCGCTGTCCAAACAATCGCAGAACCACAAACCGGGACTAATCCACACAAAACGGCCGGAACCGTAGAGCACAAACTAGGGGGAACCAGAAGCTCCTTCTCGCGAATCCAAATGAACTCACAAGAGCAAAGGTAGCAAGATCTTTCGGATCTCTCTAGCAGTCTTGCTGCATAAGCTTGTAGCTGAATGGTTTGACAAAAGGTTGTCTAGAGGATGGGGGAGATGGGGTTTTTATATCAGGGACAACCCCCCTTAGCTAGGTGTGAAAATGGTTTCAAAAGTAAGCAGGTTTGCATGGCTTCCTTGGGTGAATAAGCAGTCAACTTTGGGAGTTGTTGCAGAGCTCCTCGGAAATTCGCAAAGTCTTAATAGCCTGGACACCTTCCACGAGAATGACTAGAACTTTTGACTCACAACTCCAAATGACGTGAGGTTTTTTGCATTGGAAAGATAATTTGATGTGGCTTCTGTTGATGTACCCCTATGGCCCCGTCTCTCCATCATATGGGTGTGCCACACCAAAACATCAGAGGTAAAAACTGACAGCATCACCTTCACTTGAAACTTGTTTTCTCCAAACTTGTTCGTCCAAAGTGGTTGCTTCAAGAGCTCATAGGTTGTTGGATTGCTTCCATGTTATACCTAAGTTCAACCAACAACAATGGAGATGAAAGAATAGTTGAGTCATCAAGGTTACAAGGTAAACTTAAGTTAGCGTTTACCTGGTCACTTATTTGCTTGGCGCGACTTCTTGTGATTGGACCTATAATTGTTGGAGACTTGTCGATGGTTGTGGTGTCCTCATCACTACCGCTTCCCCCCAACCATGCCGGAAAGGCTCTACCCGGCCGGAGTGTATGTAGAGAGAACCCTTAGGGTTTGGGCGATCTCGAGGTGGAGGGGCGCAAGGGAGTTAACGGAGTTCTTCCTTGCGGACGGCTTCCGCCACCTCCCCCGCGGCTCTCCTCGGATGTACCATCTTGAGGAGGTCAACCACAACGGCGTTGTGGTTGGGCTCCTCGCCACGTTCACTAACCCTTCCGATGCTTTTCATCTCCTCGGGCGAGCGTATTGGGTTGGTTGTGAGTTCATAGCTTTCACAACCTACAATATCTTCACCGACTTCAACGGCATCTTCCCCAACAATGGTGTTATGCACACGCTCCCGTACCCCATCAACAGTGTGGAGGAGTGAAGGGCGGCGCCCGGAGGAGCGAGGTTGCCCCGAAGGAGGAGGAGAAGAAGAACCCGAAGAAGAACCCGCGTTTGGTGCCCCCCGATCTATCTAGCTTGCTATAGATCTATCGTATTAGTTTTTTTAAGTTCTAATCGTTATGCTACTATTATTAAGTTTTATTAGTGCTTTAAGTTGTAAGGCTATCATGGAGTTGTAAGGCTATAGTGGAACTATGGGTTGCAATCGTTATGCTTCTATATAATCGTTATGCTACTATATATATTGTGTGTTTCGTGCTATTATTTGTGGATTGCTATGGGTTGTTCTTGCTTATTATTCGTGTATTGCTATGGGTTGCTATGGGCCCGGGTTGCTACACCCCAATCACACACACACCATCTTCAAAATATTGGCCAAACCATGGACATGCAACTAGGAGCCCTATGCAAACCCACTATGGACATGGGTGCAACTAGGAAATGCAAACTAATTTACTTTGGGCACTTCATGCAAGCATGCAACTCATTTAGTTCATGGAACCGTAGACATGCATAAAAACAATTAACATTTAGTTTTAGTGCATCAAAAAATGATCCATCACAAAATTTGGTGCAAGAAAAAGGCCAAAATAAAAACAAGTAACATTTTATTGGGCCCCATTTATTTGCCGAAGTTATAGGTGGGCTGGTGCCCCTACGCGGGTGGGCTGGTCTTGGGCATGGTTATTTTCTCAGGGCCCATTTTCTCATGGCCCAACATCTATTCGGCAGCCCAGTTTTGTTTTTTACTAGAAACTGAATTTGGGTGTGTACTCTGTTAACTGAAGAACAAAAACAGAGGAAACAGAGCATGAACACTGAATAGGGTCCCTGAGAATATCATTACAATAATTCAAGCAAGTTTTGCTTCACACTAATTCAAATTCATCTAACAAATGATCCTCGCTAACTCAAACCATCGGGCACCCACAAACTAGTTGACACACTAACTGAAACTCTAACAAATTCTAGCGATTGATGAACATCATGTAAAATAAACCCATAGCAATGACACAACCATAAAATGCTCCAGCCATCATATTTGCTTGCTGCTTCAAATCGATCAGATGCTTTAGTTGCTTGCCAATTTTCTTCAATTCACACTTCAGTTCTGCACTGTGCATCATCGGATCAGCTCTGCCCGCCAAATTGGGGGCTTGTTCCACGGCAAGACGCCCCCCAAAATTGAGCTCTTGGGTTCCGGTTGATCCCTCCAATTTTAACCTTTCAACATAGTCATCGAGCCACTCAAAATGCCCACATTTCTTCAGAACCTGAAAAACAGGGGGCCGGCGGCGCATGAATCCTAGATCCACCACCCAGATCCACCGCCCTAATTCGAGGAAAAAAGAAAAAATCGGGAGAAATTAGACCATAGGATTGGTCAAGAACACAGATCTAACCTGCCCCGGCTGTGGCTTGCTCAAGCATTTCACAAACTCGTGCCCACGGTTGCCATTTTCTTCCCTCACACAAGTCAAACGCTTCAGAGGCTCCATGCGCGGGCAATCGGGGCATCTTGTCAACGACAGTGGACCGTCTCAAGGCCCATGATTGGTGGGAGGTCAAGTCGAAGCTACATCACTCGCCGGCGGCGCGCTTCGTTGCCGGAGCAGAGGAAGAAGAAGGTGGGAAAGGAAGGGGCAGGGCAAGCAATGGAGGGTGGGGGTGGGCTGGCTCGGGTCGGGGCACGCTGATGAGCACGGGCATGCTTGCGTGGATAAGTTGTGGGTCCCACCCGCATGCGAGTAACTGCTAGGTCTCGCGTGTCATAACTCGAATCACTAACCCCTCGTGTTTTTCATTTCATGGTTAAACAGAGCCATGTCGCATTGGAGCTATTGTTTGCTTCTAAAACGTCGCATCACAGCCATTCATTCCAACAACGACGCCTCCTTCCAATTCGCATGAAAAACGTCGCACAGGAGCTATTGACCCCTACGATAGGGAGGAATTGCAGACGGAGCTATCTTCATCGATGTTGCTGCTGCGATGACCATGGGTGAGTAGTCCCGCTTAGTCCATGAGTACATAACAATAGCTATGTGGCATCTACTCTCTCTTGTTCTTTAATATAAAGATCGCATGAGCTTCTTGTTGAAGTGACATGGGCCCGGTCCATGCTCACTTAGGCCCATAGGGCCCAGCCCATGTGCTAGACCTAGAGGCAGAGGGGATGTGCATTATCTACTCAGGGGCGGCGCCACACACACACAAGCACGCGGGGGGCAAACACGGTTTCGTCTCTTGATTCAACATGAGACGGGGCCTGATGGGAATGCGATGGCAGGGACTCCTATTTATCCCTATCGCGGTTGTGCAGTAGCTAGCCTCTCACGGCTGGCGGGGAGCTATGCCAGCGGCTGCGCACGAGCAAGGGAGACGAGGAGGCGGCGTGCCAGTTGTGTGGCGAGGCTAAGCGAGAGAACACGGTGTGGCCTGGTCAGAGGAAGATGGAGGTGGTGCTGGTAGGTACTATTGCTACTGGAGATTTCTGCTGGTGTTATGTGGCTAGGATTCTGCTACTACTAAGTGGAAAGGGAAGGGGAGGCAACATTGAGGGTACTACTGGAACTACTGCGGAGGTCTTAACCTTGCAAGTAATCTATCCCAGTGACAAGGCTTATTGTGTGTTATTGTCACTGAGGGTAAAAAGATAGTTGCCTAGTTGTCTCGATAATGAATTGGAAGTAAATAGAAATATAGAATACACTATCAACATTATGTCATCTTACTTAATGCATTCCCGCCATAAAAATCCCCCGCAAAAGAATCTTGCTTAACGCAATGCTTTGATTTTACTTGATACTTTGGGATGCATATTCGATAGTGGTTTCGGAGTGGAATATTAGCTATAGATGCAGTTGGATAATAGCCTATAGATATATAAGGATGTAATGTCTATGTGCAATCATGACATGTATGATCAAATATAAAACTGCGATTAATCAATATGCAACTGTAATTTGTTCACCACACATATGCTGCTTTGGAGAGATGCCACTGGTGAAATTATGGATCAGTGTCCTTTATTCCTCATAAATACAACCTCGTCTACTTTATTTTATGCTCCTTAAAATTACAAATTTTAATTTACTTTGCAAACAAAAAAATCATTTCCAACGACTAAATACATTAATTCTTGTAACTAGCAAAGCTAGTGAGATTAGCAATCGCACTAGACTAAGTTGGGGACCAAAAGAAGTTCTCTAGTTGTGTGCAAGGCCGGTCATTGGCTTGTAGGGGGTATTCACGGATTTGATACTTGGTTCTCGAATACCGACGGAGGATCTTATGATACTACAAACCCTTGATTTCGAGGGCCCAACAAATATTCATCTAATAGGCACATCATATTAGCTGGGGATGTTAGGAAGAAATCACAGCCCAACAGGATTTCTGTTGGAACTTAATTATAAGGAATATCCGCAGAAATTTTATAATTATTAATCTAAGTGTTCACATTTCATACAACTAAATCCCATTTAAATATATTGCAACCAATTCTCACATCAACAGTATCATCTATTATTATAACTAAATAGTTAACCCCCACTACTTCTATTTCTGTCAACATACACACATGCCACATTTTTTTTCTTTTCGAAAAGGGGAAACTCCCCGGCCTCTGCATCATCATGATGCACACATCCAAAACACATGCCACATAGGCCTCAACATCATTAGGTACATTCAATCCTTTCATATTCCTTTTTCCAGGACATGCTATCAAGCACAGGAAAAGCCCCCACCATCACCATTTTTTCCAACAGCAAATCATTGCCCCCAAGAAAGAAGGTCATCATGAACTATAACATGCAAGCCAACCTCCATTTGCTGCTAGGTCTACTACCATTGGGCGGTTATTTTGAGTTTTCCCCTCCCGCAAGGCTAGGGTTTCCCTTCCTCTCGGGCGACTCCGTCGCCCCTGAGTCTCCCATCCCGATCGATCCTCCTCCCCGCGAGTGGAACCTCGATTGGCCAGCCCTCGATCCTCCCCCCTCCTAGGTACCGATGAACCCTCTCGCGGATGCCCTGTCGGGCACCAGCGCTGGCGGCAGCTCCCTCGGAACACCGGACCTTGGAGATTTCATGGAACAACTCAACCTGGATGAGGAAGATTTTGATGATCTGATGATAGATGAGGCTGATCCGGAGATCAATCACAGCCTGAGATAGCTCGCGCTGGCTAGGGTTCATACTGATAAATCCTTCAGCCAATCGGCCTTCTACAAGGATATGCGTGCGGCTTGGAACCCTGCGCAGCCGGTAAGGTTTCGCCCGGTTGGTCCGAAGCTTTTTGTTGTGCAAGCGTCATGCTTGGGAGATTGGGAACGCATGATGTATCAAGGGCCTTGGCTCTTCAGGAAATTGCTTGTGTTGATGGTTCCATATGATGGGTTCACCAAGGAAGAGGAGGTGCCCATGGTGTTTATGCCAATTTGGATACAGATTCACAAGATTCCAGAGGGTTTCTGCAGGAAGAACATTGTAGAAAATCTGCTAAAAAACTCAAGTGAGATCTTGGAGTTGAGACTAAACGGAAATACCCGTGGTGACTACATTAGGGTTAGGGTTCGGCATGACATTCACCGGCCTCTCACCAAGTATGTCAGTATTGTAAGGGGGAAAGAGCGCCAAGTCTATTTGGTGCGCTATGAGAAATTGGCGCGCTTCTGAAGTGTATGTGGGCTCATTGGTCATGACTGCAAAGAGTGCGGATCAGGTGTGCATGAGGAGAAGGACAAGAAGTATGGCTCTTGGCTCTATGCGGATGGATTGAATAAACCCCCGTCCAATGATAGCTTTGGCCGGGGAAGGGGTCAGAAGCAACCTACACCTCAATCTCAACAGCAGAAGTCGCCTCGAAAGACAGTGGTCGATCCGGACATCCTAGATACGGCTACAAGCCCAGCCAAGGAAGGACACATATCCAAGCATGGAGACCCGGCAGCTCGCAAAAGACTCTCTATGGATGATGTAGCACCAGGAGCCAATGCCTTGGCAAGGCCGAGTGGTCTGTTGACGCTCACACAGGGAAAGGGTGAGGATGGAGAACATGCCTCGCGTACCAGTAGCACTAGCAGCAAGAGGGCTCGTGTTGACTCAAGCGGTGTGTCAGGTGATAGATCAGCGGCCTCCTTTGAGGAGGACCGCCGGATGCAATGGATTTCCTAGTTTGGAACTGCCGGGGGGGACCGCTGGACAGTTCGTGAGGTGTTGGCCCTCTCTAAAGCCAATTCCCCGGGGCTTGTTTTTCTCTCGGAAACAAGACAGGCCTCTCCGAAGATGGAGAAACTAAAGTGGAGATTGCAGATGAAGGGTTTTGCTGGTGTCTCGAGTGATGGTATTAGTGGAGGACTGGCGCTCTTTTGGGATGAGAAGTTGCAAGTGACAGTGTTGGATTCCTGTACATGGTACATTGACGTGCGGATTGTAGATGTGGCAAGTGACAAGAATTGGAGAACAACGTTTGTTTATGGTGAACCTCGGGTTGAAAACCGTCATCTCATGTGGAGTTCACTCTCCCAGCTCTGTGCGCTCTCGTCGGAGCAGTGGTTAGTGTGTGGCGACTTCAACGAGGCGATGTGGCAGCATGAGCATATGTCTAGATCCCAGCGCTCTAAAAATCAGATGGGGCTATTCCGTGACTGTTTGTTGGCATGCGAACTGTGGGACCTCGGTTTCTCGGGGTATCCTTTTACATATGACAATGGACAGCTTGGTGAGAGGAACGTGCGAGTTCGCCTTGACCGAGCATGTGCGGATGAGAGTTGGAGGGAGCTTTTCCCGGCCGCGCAAGTTGTTCACCTGGCATCTTCATGTTCTGACCATTGCCCAATCTTGGTTCAGCTTGCTCTCGTGGATTCGAGGAGGACTAGATCCTCTCCTCGGTATGAGATTATGTGGGAACGCCACCCGGCGCTGTCAGAGGTGGTGGCGAGTAGATGGAGGAAGAGTAAACCAGCTGGCAATCTGGCGGCCGTGCGGGACGCCCTGCATGAAATGATGAATGGCCTTAGGGAATGGAGTAAGGAGAACTTCGGTCATGTTGCTACAGAATTGGAGAAGTTAAGGGCCGAGCTTGCTGATTTACAACTAAAAGATGCGGACAGAACGTTGATCCGTCAGAAGATGTTTCAGCTTGATGAGCTGCTATACAGGGAAGAGATGATGTGGTTACAGAGATCGTGCATTACGTAGCTGAAGGAAGGAGAAAGGAACACGGCATACTTGCATAGGCGAAATTTGTGGCGTGCGCGAAGGAATTACGTACAGAGACTACGGTGCATTGCTGGATTGTGGTGCTCCTCTCCATCGGACATGGAACGCATGGCCACTTCCTACTTCAAGGAAGTTTACACCAAAGATCCTACTCTCACACCTGATGTCGTGCTTGAGGCTATTGAACCTAAGGTAACTGAACAGATGAACGCCCTGTTGAGCGCGCCGTTTTCTGAGGAGGAAGTGTCGAACGCCCTATTTCAAATTGGCCCGCTCAAAGCTCCGGGCACGGATGGCTTCCCGGCAAGGTTCTATCAACGGAATTGGGCAACTCTAAAATCCGAAATCATAGCTGCAGTGTTGGAGTTCTTTGTCTCTGGCTCCATGCCAGAAGGGGTAAATGATACAGTGATCGTCCTCATTCCAAAAGTCCCTCATCCGAAGGAGCTCAAGAACTTCAGGCCGATCAGCTTATGCAATGTAATTTACAAACTGGTTTCTAAATGTTTGGTTAATCGTCTCCATCCCTGTCTGTCGGAGCTGATCTCTGAGAACCAAAGTGCTTTTATTCCGGGCCGGCTCATCTCCGATAATTCTATTATTGCTTTCGAGTGCATCCATCACATACAGCTCAAGAGTAATGATCGGGCGGCTCATGCAGGCATAAACTCGATCTCTCAAGGCGTCGATCGAGTCGACCGACTTTCTGGAGAAGGCGCTTAGCATATGGGGTTTTTCGGAGCAGTGGATTGCCTGGATAATGACTTGTGTTAAATCAGTCCGATATTCGGTTAAACTTAATGGGAAGCTTTTGGAAGTTTTTTCACCATCGAGAGGCCTTCGACAAGGTGACCCATTGTCTCTGTTTTTGTTTCTCTTTGTTGTTGATGCGTTATCTGCTCTCCTGTCTAAGTCAGTGAATGAAGGAAGCTTAAACGGGGTGAGCATTTGTCGGGGTGCACCGGAGATATCTCACCTCCTCTTTATGGATGACACCTTGCTATTTTTTGTAGCTTCAGGCCAGCAGGCGAATGTTGTTAAAGTCTTGTTGAACACTTATTCCTCGGCAACAGGTCAACTTATAAACCACGAGAAGTGTTCCATCCTTTTTTTGACAATTGCATTGGGTCAGTTGCGGACGAGATCAAGAATATATTGGAGGTAACACAACAGGTGTTTGAACCAAAATACCTTGGACTTCCGGTTCCTGAAGGAAGAGTTCATAAGGGGAAATTTGAGACGCTGCAAGATAGATTGAGGAAAAGACTTATTGATTGGAGTGAACAATACGTTTCGGTTGGAAATAAAGAGATTCTTATTAAAGTCGTGGCTCAGGCGATAGCCACCTATGTTATGAGTGTGTTCAAACTACCGGCCTCAGTGTGTGATGGTCTAACCAAGATGATGAGGCAATATTGGTGGGGGGTGGAAAATGGCAAGAGGAAGATGGCATGGCTAAGCTGGGAGAGGATGATGTTACCCAAGGCCACGGGGGGCATGGGATTCCGAGACATGAGGGCTTTTAATCAAGCTTTGCTTGCCAAGCAGGCCTGGCGCCTACTGGATAGCCCAGATAGCTTATGCGAGATTATTGAAGGCTAAATATTACCCAAGGGGAAATTTGCTTGACATTGTTTTTTCATCTAATAGTTCGGCGGTGTGGAAAGGTATTGTTCATGGACTTGAGCTGGTGAAGAAAGGCATTATATGGCGCGTTGGCAATGGCACAATGATAAAGACTTGGAGAGATGCTTGGATTCCTCGTGGACACAATTTCAGGCCGGTCACTCCTAAAAGGAATTGTCGTTACAATTGGGTGGCTGATTTCTTGAATGAGCATGGTGCATGGAATGTGGAACGGCTTCGGGAGCATTTTTGGGACATGGATGTTAGGGAGATCTTGAAGATTCGCACATCTCCAAGGATGTAAGTGCATCTAGTGCCCCTTAGTGATTTTTGTGTATTGAAGACTTATAGGTTAAGGGACTAATGCGTTTGTGAGTGTACACAGGTCTATAAGTCTATGAGGAGCTTGATATTTACAGAGAAAGTTGACCCCTAAAAATGAAGTTCTTCGACTGAAGACTTTGGATTTCTGAAGACTTTGAAAGTGAAGAAATTGGTGTGACCTTGAAGACTTGGTATTCAATTGAGGAACATGAAGCGTGAAGACTTTTGTTTTCGTAGTTTCATTTTCTCTTTCTTGAGTCATAGGAAACACCGACTGTTAAAGGGGGTCGAGGAAATACTAAGGAAAAATTTCCATGTGATGCTCAACTCAAAATCCTACAGCTATCAATCCCTTCGTGTGAAGCCATTGGAAATCTCATACAGTTCAGTCAATTTCTTCAGTGACAGAGACGAAGTTCTTCTGGTCGCTAAGGAATTTGTTCTAACTGAGGAGTTAGGAATTCGCCAGTGCGGATTGCCTACACAAAGAGGAACATGATAGCCCGAGGAATTTGAACCTCAAATTTCCGACCGTTCTTTGTGCTCTGCCACCTGTCCCAAAATATCTTATCCACCTAACGGTCATATCATTAAAGGGCATTTATGTCTTATCATGTCGGGCTGCTCCCTAGGCTATAAACAGCCGCCCCCTACAACCACTTGCTGGTTGGCTGCTCTGAGAGAAACTGACACTTGTCATTAGAGAGCATCCCATCCTCCGAGGACTTTGAGAGAAAATCATCAAGTGAGGAAAACCCAAACCCAAACACCTACAAACCCAAAGTGATTGAGCATCATCAAGAGATTGATCTGCGTGGATCCGACGCTTGTTACCTTTGAAGATCAGCTTCTTCCAGACGGTTAGGCGTCATGGTCTAGAGCATCCAAGAGGAATTGTGGATCGCCGAGTGACCGAGTTTGTGAATGTTCGAAAGTCACCTGAAGACTTACCCCAAGTGATTGGGCGAGGTCTGTGTGACCTTAGTTCAAGGAGAATACGGTGAGGATTGTGTGTCCTCGGGTTTAAATACCTAGCCGCTCCAACCAGATGTACAATCGAGACAAAGCAGTTGAACTGGTCTACCAAATCATTGTCTTCACCAAGCCAATCGGTTCTATTTCCTCAACTCCTTCATTTCCTCATTCTTGTGTTGAGTGTCTCATCATATCTGTGTTTGAAGACTTTGATCAATACTTTCTCAATTTCCTCAGTTCAATTTCTTCATCTATTTGTCTTCATCCTGTTATCCTATGATTACGCTTTACAGACTCTGTGCTCGTCTTCATTTCATCATGATGACTATGCTTGTATTCTGTTGTGTTTACTTTTGAGTACTTATTCCGCTGCAAGTAGTTCTTCGCAAAGGGATTTCCTCACCGGCAAATTCCTCAGTGAAGAATTCATAAAAATTGCCTATTCACCCCCCTCAGACGATATAACGCACTTTCAATTGGTATCAGAGCAAGGTACTCCCTTGTTCTGTGTGATTTTGGTTTAACCGTCTGGAGTTTTAGTTATGTCGACCGCAGGTATGATCAAGGTCTCTGCTGGCTATCCTACCTTCGATGGGACAGACTACCCCTACTGGAAGAATAAGATGCGAATGCATCTTGAGGCAATTGATAACGATCTCTGGTATGTTGGTGATCCCTCTGTCTCACCCTCACTGAATGCTACCGATGTGAAGAGATTCAAGCAACTCGATTCTCAAGCGAAGAATATCATATGTGGCCATCTGAGCAAAGGATAGTATGGAAGATTGAGTGCTTTGGAAACTGCTAAGCTTATCTGGGATAGGCTGTCCAAAGTGAATGAAGGAGTTTCAACTCAGTGTGACTCTTGAGTTGATGTTCTTCGCAATCTCTTCAACCGCTTCAAAAGACTCGACAATGAAAATGTTCAACAAACCTTCGATCATCTCACTGACATCTCAAATGAGCTTCAAGCGCTTGGTGCCACTGATATCACCAACCATGAGGTGGTTAAGAAATTTTTGAGATCGCTTGATTCCTCATTTGATACTCTGGCATTGATGATATAAGAACGAGCTGATTACAAGTCACTTGATCCCGCTGATATCCTCGAGAGGCTAAATACTCATGAGTTCCAGCTTGTTTGAAAGAGATCTCTATGGTTCGAGCTATGGCAGATCACGTGCCTTCAAGGCCAAGGCAGTTTCGAAGTGCGAAGATGAAGACTCGCAGCAGCCTTCGTGATCTGAAGAACTGAGCCATGAACTAGCATTGCTCGTGAAGAAATTCCAGAAGTTCTCAAGACGTGGCCGCTTTGGAAGACCCTCAAGGAGCAATGATTCCTCATCCAGTGACTTCAAGAAGAGGCTTTGTCACAAATGCAAGAAACCTGGACACTACATTCAAGATTGTCCTCAGTGGGAAAAGGAATCAAAGAAGAATAAATACAAGGAGTACAATTCTGATGATGCGAAGAAAAAGAAGAAATCCTCAAAATCTTCATCATCAAAATCCTCAAAGTCTTCATCTCACAAGAAGAGCAGCTCCTAGAAGGCTCGGGCATTCATTGGCAAGGAAATGGACTCTGAGGCTGAATCTAAAGAAAATGAGGAAGAGGAGGCATCTGAGGAGTCCGAATCTGGCGTGGCAAGCCTAGCCCTCGCTACTGCATTCATTAGCAAGTCTATCTTCAACACTGAAGAAAATGACCTCACCAACAAGGCTGATGAAGGCAATGATGACTACGCTCCCACCTATTGATTCATGGCAAAGGGTGCCAAGGTACTCAAATATACCTCCTATGAATCAAGTGAGAATGAATCTGATGAAAATCTTAAGCCCAGCTATTCTAAACTGACTAGGATTGTTGTGAAACAACAAAGGGATTTTGAAAAGGTTCAAAAAATGCTAGACAAAAGTGATGATATGTTGAGTGAAGAAATGGATCGCACCAAAACCTTGACTGAAAATCTTCAGAGACTTCAGACCAGGTTTGACAACCTTCAAGGTCATCATAACACTCTCTTCTCTGCTCATGAGAAGCTTTCTTATGAATTTCTTCAAAGAAAGCAAGATCTTGAAAAGCTAAGAGTGAGTTATGAAGATCTTCAGAAGGAGCATGATTCATTACTTGCTCAACAAATCAGCGCTGCTCAGGAAGAATTTGTTCCTCCATGTTTGAAATGCATTGAACGTGAATCTGCTAATTCTTCACCTGAATGTTCAAATGCTTCTAATGTTACAAATTCTTCACCTGCCTCTGCTATCACTAATTCCTCATCTGAGGACATTGCTAGTATCACTGACGATGCAGGGCTGAAGGAATTGTACATGACACGCATGTACAAAAGCCTCAAAGGGCATCCGACTCTTTGTGATGTGCTTAAAAAGCAGATTCTCAACAGGAACCCTAAGAAAGAGGGTATTGCCTTTGAGAGGAAATTCAATGCTGATGGTACATATTGGAAGCTTGAGCAGTACCCCAAAACCTCACGGGTTGCTGCAAAGGGACCTCCAGTTGATCCATCTAATCTATCTGGCTTTACATGTGAATTTCCTCATTCTTCTAATGAGTCATTTGACTCCAACTATAAACTGTTCAAGAATCAGAATGGTGAAGTATTTGCTAGATATGTTGACACTAACTGCAGGAACGGTTCCCCTATGAAGAAAATCTGGGTTCCCAAAAGGTGCCTTGAAAGTCTTCAGGTGAATGTCCTCATGACACCACCTGTGAAGAATAGGAACCCCAGATCAAATTCTTCATATGGACCAAATTCTTCATATGGATCCAAGTCCTCATACAGACCAAATTCCTCACGTGGATCAAATTCCTCAAAAGGATCAAATTCCTCATATGAATATCATCGTGCTAACAACTCTATTTCGCAGGGAAGAGCTAAGGGCTATGAATATGAGCATTATTCTTCTAATCATTATGTTCATAAGTCCTCGAAGAATTTCTCTGCTTATTCATATGCTTACCCTAACTCCTCTCATGTGAAACAAAATGGATTGGCTTCTATGCCACCTTTCTCATATGGAGCTCGCAGAGTGATGAACTCTTTGCCACCCCTTCAGATGTGGGTGGTGAAGAAAAAGAACTAATCTCTTCTGCAGGGTCAGTTCCCCAGACGTGCGTGAAAGTCTGAAGAATTTGCTGGAGACCTGAAAAAGTGCCTGAAAGGATGCAGGCTAATCATGAAGAAATGAACTTTCATTTCTCACGTCCTCATACTGATTTATCTGTTCTATTACTTGATGAAATTGATCTGATGAATTGATGTCATATTCTTCACTGATGAAGTATATGAGTTCGTAAGCTGCACTAATTCATCTGCAGGATGATCAACCCAAAGCCACTGAGTGGGTCCTCGATAGTGGATGTACAAATCACATGACTGGTGACAAGAATCTATTGATGGATGCTCCCTTATCACCATCGCATCAAGCATATCATCTTCACGACAAAGGCAAAAGTCAGGTATTGGGTCTAGGTAAGGTTGCGATCACAAAGGATCGACACATGGACAAAGTCATGCTTGTCGAGTCCTTAGGATACAACCTCATGTCTGTCTCAATGCTTTGCGATCTTGATATGGTTGTTGTCTTTGGCAAGTATCGTTGTGTTGTGGTTATGGAAGCTGACAATTCCAAAGTCTACGAAGGCTTTAGGAGAGGAGACTTGTATATTGTTGATTTCTCTACAGGACCACAACTAACCGTGTGCCTACTCGCAAAAGCTTTAGAAGGCTGACTATGGCATCGACGACTTGGTCATGCAGGCATGAGGAATTTGCACACGCTTGCGAAGAAGAAGCACATCATTGGCATTGAGAATGTCAAATTCCTCAAGGATCACTTATGTGGAGCCTGTGAAGCTGGAAAGATGACCAAGGCTAAGAATCCAGCGAAGACTATCATGATCACCACTCGACCATTTGAATTGCTTCATATGGATCTCTTCGGTCCTAATCATTACTCAGCAGTCACTAATGATGCATCTCTATATGGTCTTGTTATTGTTGATGATTACTCTCGTTACACATGGGTACACATTGTTACTTACAAACATGAAGTGCAGGAAGTCTTCAAACGATTTTCCTCAAGGGCTTCAACCAACTTTGGTGTGAAGATCAAGCACATCAGAAGTGACAATGGAACCGAGTTCAAGAATTCTGGTCTTGATGACTATCTTGATGAACTTGGTATTACTCATGAGTTATCTGCTCCCTATACTCCTCAGCAAAATGGCGTCGTGGAGCACAAGAACAGAACTCTTGTTGAGATGGCTTGCACTATGCTTGATGAATACAAAATGCCTCGTCGTTTTTGGATTGATGCAATTGATACCGTGTGCCACATCATCAATAGAGTATATCTTCACAAATTCTTCAAGAAGACTGCCTATGAACTCCTCACTGACAAGAAACCCAATGTGAGTTATTTCAAAGTCTTCGGGGCTAAATGTTGGATTAGAGATCCTCATCACAATGCTAAATTTGCACCGAAAGCACATGAAGGTTTTATGCTTGGTTATGGAAAGGACTCGCACACCTACAGAGTCTTCAACAACGTTCTTCACAAGGTTGTTGAAACTATAGATGTGCGGTTCGATGAAACTAATGGCTCGCAAAGAGAGCACCTACCTTCTGTGATAGATGAACCAGCACCTGAGGATTCTATCAAGTTCCAGGCTACTGAGGATGTCATTCCTACCGAAGAATCTGCTGAAGAATTCATTCCAGAACGTGAAGAACATCGAGCTGATGCACCTGAAGAAAACACTGAAGAAAAGGGTGCTGAAGAAAATGCTGATCAAATTCCTCGACGACAACCAGCTCATCCTCGCGTTGCAAAAGAAGTGCAAGTGGAGAAGATCATCGATGACATTAAAGCACCAGGTCCTCTTACACGCTCAAAAGCTTCACACTTATCTAACTTTTGTGGGCACTATGCTTTTGTCTCTATCTCAGAGCCCACTAAGGTAGATGAAGCATTTCTGGAGCCTGAGTGGATTCAGGCCATGCAAGAAGAATTACATCAGTTCGAGCTCAACAACGTCTGGGAACTGGTCAAGCGTCCAGATCCTCGCAAGCACAATATCATTGGCACAAAGTGGATCTACCGCAACAAGCAAGATGAAAATGGCCTTGTGGTGAGGAATAAGGCACGGCTTGTAGCTCAAGGCTACACACAGGTTGAAGGAATTGATTTCGATGAAACTTTTGCACCTGTTGCTTGACTTGAGGCTATTCGCATATTACTTGCTTATGCTAACCATCATGATATCACTCTATATCAAATGGATGTGAAAAGTGCGTTCCTCAATGGTAAGCTTGAGGAAGAAGTATATGTTGCTCAACCCCCAGGTTTTGAAGATCCTAAGCATCCTAACAAAGTCTACAGACTCAACAAGGCCCTCTATGGCCTCAAGCAGGCCCGTCGGGCGTGGTATGATACTTTGAAGGAATTCCTCATGAAGAAAGGCTTCAAACCCGGTTCACTCGACCCTACTCTTTTCACTAAATCTTATGATGGTGAACTGTTTGTGTGCCAAATATATGTTGATGATATTATCTTTGGCTGTACTGACCAACGTTATAGTGATGAATTTGCCTATATGATGAGTGAAGAATATCAAATGTCTATGATGGGAGAATTGAAATTCTTCTTAGGTCTTCAAATTAAATCAACAAATAAGAATGGCATATTCATATCTCAGAGAAATACCTCAAGGATGTACTTGAGGAAATTCGCATGCAAGATTGCAAAGGCGTCAAAATTCCTATGCCCACAAATGGCCATCTGTAATCGATGAAAATGGTATTGACTTCGATCATAAGGTATACCGCTCCATGATTGGTTCTTTATTGTACTTATGTGCATCTAGGCCAGATATAATGCTTAGTGTTTGCATGTGTGCATGATTTCAAGCTACACCGAAGGAATCACACCATAAGGCTGTGAAGCATATTCTTCGATATCTAGCTCACACACCAACACTTGGATTATGGTACCCCAAGGGCTCGCCTTTTTGATCTCATTAGATATTCTGACTCTGACTATGCTGGTGATCGTGTGGACCGCAAGTCAACATCTGGTACATGTCATTTCCTCGGACGATCTTTGGTCTGTTGGTCCTCGGCAATGTAATGCGTATCACCGTCTACTCATGAAGCTGAGTACATTGCTGCTGGTTCTTGCTGTGCTCAATTGCTATGGATGAAGCAAACTCTCAAGGACTACGGCGTCAATGTGAAGAATGCGCCTCTCCTCTGTGACAATGAGAGTGCCATCAAGATTGCTCACAACCCAGTTCAGCACTCGAAGACAAAGCACATTCAGATTCGTCATCATTTTCTTCGTGATCATGTGTTGAAGGGCGACATTTCTATTGAGCATGTGAAGACTGAAGAACTGCTAGCCGATATCTTCACAAAGCCCTTGGATGAGAAGAGATTTAGCAAGTTGCGGTGTGAGCTAAATATCTTAGAATCTTCGAATGTTCTTTGAAAAGGACACTCATCCTAACACTTATGCAAAATTGATGACTTAGATGTGCAACACATGAAAAAATGTTTTTCTTCAATCAATGAAGAATAACACTCTAAGTGTGAAGAATTTGATTCTCAGAACCCTACGACAATTGTACGCGGTGTCTGAAATCATCATTCTTATACGGTGGGTCATGCCACCACAAAAAGTTGAAAATCTTCAATTTGAGTTTTTCCTCAGTTTTGAAATTCCTCGGTTGTTCAAATTCTTCAACTTTGCAAAATCTTCACTGTTTCCGTTGTTTTTCTTCATTGGCTAAATATATATGTATATTAGTTTATGTCCTCTACAGCATTCACTTATGGCTAATTCTTCAAGTTGCTTTTTCTGCTAAGTGAATGTGATCGGACCCTTCCCCCTCTATGCTAAACTCAACCCAATCTATTCACAAATTCTTCATGTGCGTTCTATTTGAAACTCATTCAAAATCTTCACTGTGTCCTTGTAAGCTGAAGAATTTGCGAACAGAACTTAAAACTTATCTTATCCAAAATTTTCGGCTTTGCCGCTCAAACCGTTCCGCATCCCACGATAGACTTATCTATTCACCCACGATCTAACACGATCTCCACTTCTCAGTACGTGGGTGACACATGTCAAGCGAATGAGAAGGGTCAGGGGCACGTTTGTCCAAAATCTTCGGGCGAACAGTTTTTCACCGTGGCTATAAATACCCCCTCTCCCCTTCCTCACTTCCTTTACTCTACTCGACCTCTCTCTCCCGCTCGAGCTTCTCAAACCCTAGCGCCGCCGCTACTTCATCGTTGCCGGTGAGGAAGAGTTTCACTGCCTCGACCTCGTCGCCGTCGTACTCGCGCCGGCCGCGGAAATCTTCACTCCGCCGCCGTCGTAGCTGTCTTCCTCCACCGAGTTAGGGCGGCGTGGAAGATCTGCACAGACGAACTTCACTTCTCCGCCTCACTGTTTGTCGTGTTCTTCGTTCAGGGTAATTAAAAGTTACTTTTGCTGCACTCTTTGATTCAAATGTTTACTACAAAATCTGCAAAGGTGTTTTTCTTCAAAATCCTCACACACTAAACACCTCACATGTCATCTGTTCTTGATTCTTTTCTCTAAGCATCATTTTTCTTCAAGATTCCTCAATTGTGTGGATCTTCGATCTATACAACTCTGGAATCTAAGACAAAGAACGCTTAGTGAAATTCTTCAAGACTCATCTGGTCAAATTCCTCAAACTTGTTGTTTTGAAAAACCTTCGAGAACGATATATGACCTCTCCAAATTCCTCGCAACTATACTCTGTTCACAGGTACTCATGTCCGCTGCTGAATCACTAGGTTCTCATCAACTTAACTCATTTGCAGCGTTCCTCGAAGAAAAGTTGCATACTTCTTCAGAGAATTCAATTGTTCATATTCCTCAGCTGAAGAAAATGGCTGATGGAAAGAAGCCACAGAAATGAGGAAAGAGGCCTGAAATCGACACTGCCTTTGAGATCCCTGATGACATATACAAATACTATTGCACTCCTGATGAGGCCAAGTTTGGTAAGGAGAAAAAAAATCAGCGCAAGGTGCGCATCCAGAGGATAGAAAGGAGATGGGCAAGAGAGTGGAGGGAGTACAGGTATGTAACTCCAAAGTACATGAAGAAATTCGCTCTAAATCCTCCATGCCCAAGACCTCCATTGGCACCTGGCCAAGAAGCGGATCCCACCAGCCTCAAGCGCGGTGAGGACTATCCTGATGAATGGGCCAAGCGCCATGCCAAGCTGGCTAGACAAGCCAGAGAAGTAGTGAGGAAATTCAATGAAGACTCTGCTCCTGCTGCCGCTGAGGCCTCTGTCAAGCCAAAGAAATCCATGGCAAAGAAGCCTGCACGTAAGCCAAGTGCTTCACCATCAATGCCCTCAAGGCCAAGTTCCTCAGCTATGCCCTCACGGCCAGAATCTTCAAAGCCCTCAAGGCCAATTCCTCATGTTGCTCCTGCTTCTCCAAAGTCCTCAGCTGCTCCGGCAAAGTCCTCAGCACCTGTGCATCTTGCCACGTGCCAAAGGACTACAGGCATCTCTATTGCCTCAGGAGTCTCAGCTAGTTCCTCAGCTGCACCAAATTTTTCAACGGAACCCTCTCTGCTGAAGACAAAGGCCACTGCTGGACGAGGTCCTCGCCCTAGTCCTCAGAAGAAGCAGGTCGCCTTCCAAGTGTTGTTTGAAGAAGACGAAGCTGATGATGATGAACTTGCAGAGATCATCAGAGATAGGCAAGTAAGGGCCGCTAGAGCCAAAGGCACAAATGTGCCACTGCTTTTGGATCCAAGGTTGATCCTCGACTATATTGATCTCTGGCACAAGGACCCAAACACTCATATGCCTGATTTCAATTTGACTCCTGGCCAAAGTCACATGCTGACCCGTTTCATCCAAGAAGAAAAATGGAAATATGATAAGGCCAGGCAGATCAAGAAAGCACAGTATGTGAAAGTAAAATTTCGGAAGAACAACGCTGTCTCTATGACAACTGATGAACTTGTAAAGATCCAGTCTGAAATCAAAACCCTCAGCGATGACTTCAATGCTTACTATGCTGATTGGCAAGGAGCCAAAGTCAGGTTTGTTAAACTGACTAAGAAGTTCACCTCCAATGCTGCAGCTCCAACGCAACAGGAAATTCCTCGGTGAAGTATCTCGCTCAATGAATCGAAGAACATGCCAAGACCGGCCGATGATTTTCATACTGCTGAAGAAAATGCTAGTTCCAGGGCTGATGACTGCATTCCAGCCGCTGAAGAAATTGCCAGGGCAACTGCATCAAAGTGAAGAGGTCAGGGAAACTGCATTACTAGTGGTGCACCTGAAGAAAATGAAGAGGTCAGGGCAACTGCATCAGTTGTGCCTGAAGAAAATCAACCAGATTCCTCTGCTCCTCCTGCGCCTACCCCAACTCCAATCCTTCCATCTGCATCAGATGTGAAGAAGACCAAGGCTGCAGAGCGTGCAGCAGTGAAGAAAAGGAAAGCATCAGCTACTTCAAATTCTTCAGCTCCGAAGAAAATGAAGCATGTGACCAGCTCGTTTGCAAACCCCGTTGATGTTGTTCCGATCTCAACCATGCCATCAAAGGACCTTGTTCCTTTTGATGAAGAATATGTGATCCCTAGCGGATCTAATGAAGAAAATCCTTCTACTGCTTCGTCAGAGCAGATGGATGAAATCCCTTCAACACTAGTTGTCTCCTCGCCTATGCCTTAGTTCACAGCTGAAGAGGCCGGCGTTGAAGAATTAGATGAACGCAATTATGACGTGGACATTAGGCGTACTACTCCATTGATGAATGATGACTTTTGGGAAAGTCAGCATCCCAACTCTCCATTGTTCACGCCTTTACAAAGAAATCCCTCGCCTCCTGCACAAACTGTTCAAATGGGCTCAAGAAACTCACCCCACTTCATCTCAGACGTGAAGAAATTCCAGCCACTAGTGTCAAGAAACTGCTTCTTCTGAACATCTCAAGACGCAGATCGCCATCAAGAGGAACCAGAAATTCCTCAGCCTGAAGAACCTGAGATTGCGATTCCTGAGGTTGTGATGCAACTCACTGACACTCCTCTGCCCAAGCCGAAGGATCCATTCTCAAGGAAGCAAAAATTCAAGGCTGATGATTTCTTCGAAGAGCATGTATTCTTCACAGACTACAACCCCTATGACTCTGCTCGCATTAGGAAGAGGCGTTTCTGGACTGCCAGTCAGGCAAATTTCTATTCCTCAGTGTTGTTCAACAAAGACAAAGTCTTTGATCATGAGCACATTCCTCACGTGGATATGGAATCTCTGTCGTGCTTCGTGCCAGTCCTCAGTGTTCTTCACGACGCTGGACTATTAAATTTCTGCACTAACATCTGTGATTGGAATGAAGAACTCATTCTTCAGTTTTATGCGACGCTGCACATCACCGGAGATTCTGAAGATGTGAATTCATGGGTGCTGGACTGGATGTCTGAAAACACTCACTACAAGGCACCAACTACTGAATTGCTTCGTGCCTTACCACTCGGTCCTCTCCTTGAAGCTGCCCGTTGCGTCTACAGTGAACCTGAGCTTACAAATCATTACATGCAAGTGCTGATGAAGCCATTGAAGCCAGGGCAGGCTCCATGAACCAAATTCCTCGTGAAGGAATTACTATATGTGCCTCGGACTGTCTATCGCATTTTGACAAAGACATTGAGTCCAATCAAGGGCCACGACTCAAATGAAGAAGAAGTCGTTGGCATCATGAAGAATCTGCTTTTCAGTATCATTCATGGCGTTCCTGTCAACTTCCATGATTTCTTCACGAAGACTCTGGCCAATGTCGCTATGTCACTGTTTGAGCTGAAGCCTTATGCGCCTTGGATTATGAGATTCATCAGGACAAGGTCTTCACTCAACTACAAAGCTGATACACTGAACCATTGCAGCTTCTTTCCTCCGATTGAAGTCCTCAAACGGACATTTTCCTCAGCTGATGACAAGGGCAAGGTCGCTGCTGTTATAGATGAAGGCATTCGTCCATTGGATGGTCAATTTCGCAAGGCTGCATCCTACTCAACCAATGACGACTCTGCCACCCTTGACTCTGCCGCCAACACAACCAAGCAAAATCCTCAAGGCACAGCACCCAGGGTGATGACTGATCGTGAGCTTCTCCTCAGTCTTCATCAGAAGGTTGATCGCAATCATAAATGGGTCAAACGTCAGTTTGGTTCAATTCTTCACAACATGACTGCGACCCACAATGCAGTGAAGAAAAACCACTACTACCTCCATGAAACCTTCAACCGTACCTGGGTTGTTCTGTCTCATGTCTATAGCGCAGAAGATCTGAACAAAATGGGTCTCAAGGAAGACTTTGACTGGTATGCACCTCCTCCGAAGAAATACAAGAAGGTCAAGGTTCCTTCCTTGGTGGCCAGCTCCTATTCTTCATCGCGCGACACCGACGAGCATGAAGACTTGGACGGCACTGCGGCAGGCCCAACATCAACAACCGACCCCAACAACGCTGGCACTCCTTCCTCAACCTGATATTCTTCAGGGGCGTTAGTCCTCAATTTCGATCCTTTTGGTCATTCGATGACAAAGGGGGAGAAATTTGAGTTAGTCTTCAAGAAGGTCTATTATATGGGCATTTTTCTAAGTTACAACTCTCGTTCTTCTGATGACTTTGCTGGATCGAGTTGTAAACTTAAACTCTATGGTGGCCTGGTACATTTGCTGTGATTCTCTGCATGCTTATTCCTCGTTTATATTAATGCACGCATGCTGAATTACATCAGTCACCATATTTCATCATGCATTTCAAATTCTTCATATTATATGTCAAATGCGTGTATGAATTACAAGATATAGGGGGAGATCTCCATGATTCAACTCTTCAAGTGTGCATTGCTTCAAAAGAAAATTCCTCATTATGCACATCTTCAGGGGGAGTTCTTCTATATCTTGCAATCAAATTCCTCAATTTCAGTATTTACACTTCATATGTTTATCCCCGTTGAAAACTTAACCTATATTGTCATCAATCACCAAAAAGGGAGAGATTGTAAGTGCATCTAGTGCCCCTTAGTGATTTTGGTGTATTGAAGACTTATAGGTTAAGGGACTAATGCTTTTGTGAGTGTACACAGGTCTATAAGTGTAACGCCCCGGTTTCGATGCGCCAGGTGTCCGTCAGTTATTCGCCGTCTTTGCCATGTCATTTGCTTGCGTGTTGCATTTTGCCATGTCATCATCTGCATTTTATCATGTCATCATGTGCATCGCATTTGCATACGTGTTCGTCTCATGCATCCGAGCATTTTCCCCGTTGTCCGTTTTGCAATCCGGCACTCCTATGTCTCCCGGCGCCCCCTTTTACCTTTTTTCGTGTGTGGGTATTAAACGGTCTCAGAATGGACCGAGGTTTGCCAAGCGGCCTTGGTATAGCACCGGTAGACCGCCTGTCAAGTTTCGGGTCATTTGGAGGTCGTTTGGTACTCCAACGGTTAACCGGGTAACCGCAAAAGCCTCCTTCTCTTTGCAGCCCAACACCCCCTCCAAAGTGGCCCAAAACCCAGCAAACTCCTCTCCATGCTCTCGGTCGTTCGATCACGATCGTGTGGGCGAAAACCGCACCTCATTTGGACTCTCCTAGCTCCCTCTACCTATAAATATGTGTCCCTCCCCGTCCAAATCGCAGACGAAACCCTAGAAATCTCCCTCGCCGCCTCCGGACATGTCCGGCGCCCGCCGGACGTCCTGCGCCGCCGCCCCGAGCCAGTGGCATCGTGCCACGTGGCCCTCCGCCTCCCACCCACTGCCACCCGGGGCCATATCCGCCCGCCCGGGCCGAACCGACCACGTCGGGCCCGTGGCGCCACACACCACCACCCACCGGGCCGCCGCCTCCGCCGTCCGCCTCCCACGGCCGCCGCCCGCCCGCCCGCCGCCGTGTGCCAAGCTCGCCTCCTCACCCAGGCCAGCCCAGCCAGGGGCCAGCGCCTCGCCGCCCAGGCCCTCTCAAGCCTCCCTCGCCGCCGACGCCGATCCGGCCGCCGCCTCCCCCGCCACCGAGTCCGCCGCCTCCCGACCACGCCACCGGAGTCCGCCGCCTCTCCCCGACGCCGTCCCCGTCCCCGGCGACCTTCCCCGGACCGGATCCGCTCTCCCCCGACCTCTCCGGCGAGCTTTTCTCCCACTCCGGCTGTCGTCCCCGTCGTCTCCGGCGAGGTTCCGGCCAACCTCGAAATCCGCGCCCGGGTCAACCCCAGATCCGGAGGTAATTTTTCCCAAAGTCCCCAGATTTCTTGCATTTTTATGTCCACTTTGACCTGTCATATCTCTGCATCTGTAGCTCCGTTTTGTGCGTGTAATATGTCGAATTGTTCGCCTCGAAGAGTACATCATTTCATCACATTGCATCATTTTCATTTGAGCTCATGTTGATGCCCGAAATGCTATTAGAAGAGGGCTATGTGATGTTAGTTTCAGATTTTTATCAGAACATGCACTTTTGTCATTTTTGCCATGATTGATGTGTGCACCCTATGAACTTGAGTCCTACATGTGTTTTGTAATATGCCATGCCATCTTTACAGGGGTGTATGTCATGTATTTTTGTGATCTCTGTGGTGACTAGCACAAGCATGCAAACTAGGCTTCATGATGTTGCTGATTTCAGTCCCTGTTTTGCTGATATTTTTATGCCATGTTAACTTGATGCTACCGAGAGATCCATGCTTATTTTGAGATACTTCAGTAAGGATGTTTTGAACATATGGTTATTATCTATCCATCCATGCCCTTGTTTGCAATTATGGAGTGCCATAGCTTGAGTCAATCGAGCTCTACTTTTGCTATAAAATGTTTCCTGGCAGGTTGTTTACATGTTATTCAATTTTGCCAAGGTTGTTGTAGTTGATCCGTGTATGCTATGATGTTGTTCTTGCCATGTATAGCTTATATGCCATGTCTTCTTACTGTTGGTTGCCTTGCCATGCCATGTATTGCTCTGTGGTGAGTGGTTCAAGCTCATCTACATGCCTACTTATTGTTGTTCCTGCCATGTATGAATCTGTCATATAACTTGCCATGTTTACATGGGTGCCATCATATCTTCTGATCCTTTTTGGCTCATGGTCACTAAAGGACTTTTGTTCTATGCAATTAGTAGATTCCTGACATGCCTTTGTTTGCCATGATAAGTTCCTGTAACATGTTGTTTCATAGCTCTAAACATGTTAACCTGATGTTATTTCCTGATAAGACTGAAACTGTTATTATTTGCAATCTTGCCATGTGTGTTTGAGCATGTTCTAGTGATTTATGGAGATAGCTCAGTGTTCATGTTTTGTAATGCTTTACCTGTACATCATGCCCATGCCTTTTGTTATTATGTTGAGATGTTGTAGCTTGTTGTTTAGGTGCTTGCAATATGCCTACTTGTTGTTATGGACAGATTGTTGTTATGCCTTGTATAGAGTGTATGTGTTGAACCGTTGCTCCGTTTTGAGTGTGCTCTATATGAAACTTGCTTGTTTTTGCATGTAGCTTCATATTATCATGTTGCATCCTTGTTTTGAGGTGTTTGCTTGATGTTTGTATGCATTTTGCATCAATGCCATTCTTAACTTGTTTTGCTCATATCTTCTAGGCCGTAGCTCCGAATCTAATGAACTTTATATGTAACTTGACTAGAATCTCGTGTAGATCATCGTGGTGCATCTTAACTTGCTGTTTAACAACTTGAACATAAGGTTTATTCAGATCTGGACCAATTTCGAAATTTGCATATGAGGACTTACCGGAATTGTTCTATGTTGTTCCCGGCCTCATTTAAACTTGCCTTGTTGCGTTGCTCTTGTATGCATCGTCTCTTGCCATGAGTAGCTTCATGTAGCTTGTCATGCATCATGCTTGATTGTGCATCATGTCTTGTTCATGTGTGGAGTGTTTACCATGTTGTGTGCTTCTTCTTGTTAGTTCCTGTTTCGTTGCGATCGTGAGGATTCATTCGTCTACGCTTGGTTCGTCTTCGTGGCTTCTTCTTTTTCATGGACTCGTTCTTCTTCCTTGCGGGATTTCAGGCAAGATGACCGCTACCCTGGATCTCACTACTATCATTGCTATGCTAGTTGTTTCGTTCTATCGCTATGATGCGCTACCTATCACTTGTTCCTCAAGCCTCCCAAATTGCCATGTGAACCTCTAACCTTTTGCACCCTTCCTATGCAAACCGTTGTTTGGCTATGTTACCGCTTTGCTCAGCCCCTCTTATAGCGTTGTTAGTTGCAGGTGAAGATGAAGTTTGTTCCTTGTTGGAACATGGAGATGTTGTTCCTTGTTGAAACATGTTTACTTGTTGGGATATCACAATATATCTTATATTATTAATGCATCTATATACTTGGTAAAGGGTGGAAGGCTCGGCCTTATGCCCGTGTTTTGTTCCACTCTTGCCGCCTAGTTTCCGTCATATCGGTATTATGTTCCCGGATTTTGCGTCCCTAACGCGGTCGGGTGATTTATGGGACCCCTTGACAGTTCGCTTTGAATAAGACTTTTCCAAAGAAGGCCCAACATTGGTTTTACCATTTGCCTCACCTAGCCCTTTTTCCCTTGGGTTTCGGAGCCCAAGGGTCATCTTTATTTTAGCCCCCGGCCGTTGCTTCTCTAAGTCTTGGCTCGAACCGAGCTGCTGTGGGGCCCCCTCGAGCAACTCGAGGTTTGGTTTTACTCGTAGCTAGTCTCATCCGGTGTTGCCACGAGAACGAGATATTTGCAGCTCCTATCGGGATTGTCGGCGATCGGGCGGCTTTGCTGGTCTTGTTTTATTGTTGTCAAAATGTCTTGTAGCCGGATTCCGAGACGATCGAGTCTTCCCGAGGAGAAGGAATATCCTTCGTTGATCGCGAGAGCTTATCATGGGCTAAGTTGGGACACCCTGCAGGTATAAACTTTCGAGAGCCGTGCCGCGGTTATGTGGCGATGGAATTTGTTAATATCCGGTTGTAGTAAACTTGAAGCAAACTCTTCTAAAATACACCAACCGTGTAAGCGTGAATCGTGAGTGTCTCTCTTGGGGTTGATCGAGAGGAGAACACGGTTTCTGGGTTATGTCTGACGTAAGTAGGAGTTTAGGATCACTTCTTGATCATTACTAGTTGGCGACGTTCCTTTGTTTCTCTTCTCGCTCTCATTTGCGTATGTTAGCCACCATATATGCTTAGCCGCTGCTGCAACCTCACCACTTTATCCCTTCCTTTCCTACTTAAGCTTTGCTAGTCTTGATACCCATGGTAATGGGATTGCTAAGTACTCGTGGCTCACAGATTACTACACCACCAGTTGCAGGTACAGGTTCATGTGATGGTCATGACGCGAGAGCGATGTTTGCTTGTTTTGGAGTTCTTCTTCTGCTTCTTCTTCGATCAGGGGATAGGTTCCAGGTCGGCAGCCTGGGCTAGCAGGGTGGATATTGTTTGAGTTTCTGTTTATGTTCCATCCGTAGTCGGATGTTGATCTCTTGTATATGATGTTGATGTATTCTTGTGGCATTTGTGCCTTATGTATGTATCCCTATGTATTATGTAATGTTGATGTAATGATATCCACCTTGCAAAAGCGTTTCAATATGCGGGTCTATCCTTGGTGGGACCTTCGAGTTCCTTTTGGATAGGGTCGCATATTGGGCGTGACAATAAGTCTATGAGGAGCTTGATATTTACAGAGAAAGTCGACCCCTAAAAATGAAGTTCTTCGACTGAAGACTTTGGATTTCTGAAGACTTTGAAAGTGAAGAAATTGGTGTGACCTTGAAGACTTGGTATTCAATTGAGGAACATGAAGCGTGAAGACTTTTGTTTTCGTAGTTTCATTTTCTCTTTCTTGAGTCATAGGAAACACCGTACTATTAAAGGGGGTCGAGGAAATACTAAGGAAAATTTTCCATGTGATGCTCAAATCAAAATCCTACACCTACCAATCCCTTCGAGTGAAGCCATTGGAAATCTCATACAGTTCAGTCAATTTCTTCAGTGACAGAGACGAAGTTCTTCTGGTCGCTGAGGAATTTGTTCTGACTGAGAAGTTAGGAATTCGCCAATACGGATTACCTACACAGTGAGGAACATGATAGCCCTGAGGAATTTGAACCTCAAATTTACGACCGTTGCTGTGCTACGCGCCAGTTGTCCCAAAATATCTTATCCACCTAACGGTCATATCATTGAAGAGCATTTATGTCTTATCATGTCGGGCTGCTCCCTAGGCTATAAATAGCCGCCCCCTACAACCACTTGCTGGTTGGCTGCTCTGAGAGAAATTGACACTTGTCATTAGAGAGCATACCATCCTCCGAGGACTTTGAGCGAAAATCATCAAGTGAGGAAAAACCCAAACCCAAACACCTACAAACCCAAAGTGATTGAGCATCACTGAAGAGATTGATCATGCGTGGATCCGACGCTTGTCACCTTTGAAGATTGTGCTCTTCCAGACGGTTAGGCGTCATGGTCTAGAGCATCCAAGAGGAATTGTGGATCGCCGAGTGACCGAGTTTGTGAAGGTTCGGAAGTCACCTGAAGACTTACCACGAGTGATTGGGCGAGGTCTGTGTGACCTTAGTTCAAGGAGAATACGGTGAGGACTGTGTGTCCGGGACCATGTGTCCTTGGGTTTAAATACCTAGCCGCTCCAACCAGATGTACAACTGAGACAGCAGTTGGAACTGGTCTATCAAATCATTGTCTTCACCAAGCCAACTGGCTCTATTTTTTCAACTCTTTCATTTCCTCATTACTGTGTTGAGTGCCTGTCATATCTGTGTTTGAAGACTTTGACTGAAGACTTTCTCAATTTCCTCAGTTCAATTTCTTCAGTTTGTTTGTCTTCATCCTGTGTTATCCTATGATTACGCTTTCTGTACTCTGTGCCTGTCTTCATTTCATCATGATGACTAGGCTTGTATTCTGTTGTGTTTACTTTTGAGTACTTATTCCGCTGCAAGTAGTTCTTCGCTAAGGGATTTCTTCGCCGGCAAATTCCTCAGTGAAGAATTCATAAAAATCGCCTATTCATCCCCCCCCCCCTCTAGTCGATATAACGCACTTTCAAAGGAACGGGCAGGATTTCCTCGCTTGGTCTCCGGAGCGGTCTGGACAATTCACTGTCCGTAGCGCATATCATCTAGCTACGGAGGTCCAGTACTCAATGCGACTCAGCTCGTCAAGTAGCAACTCTTCAGGTCAAAGGCCCATTTGGCAGCGGATCTGGAGCGCTCAAGTACCTCTGAAGATGAGAATTATGGCATGGAAGGCTGTCTCGGGGGCTCTCGCTACAAATGAGTGCAAGAAATACCGGCACATCTCTACTAGAGATGGTTGTCCGGGGTGCGGCCGAGAAAAGGAGACTAGCTTTCATGCTCTAGTATCCTGTGAGCACGCGAGGAGGATATGGGCTCAGATGAGAACAGTTTGGCGACTGTCGAGCCAAGAGTTTCTTCATGATATAGGGAAGGAGTGGCTCTTAAACGTCCTAGCAAACTGCGATGATCACATGCGGGATTGCACGATTATGTTGATATGGAGGATCTGGTCTCTACGATCGGACCTTACACACGGGAAGGATGCTCCTCCCGTAACGGCAACGACGGACTACCTTCAAAGCTATATAAATTCCTTGTACCTATGTAGCAGATTCTCCACGGAAGAAATTCTCAAAGGGAAAATGCCAATGGTCTGGGAAGCAACCGTTGAGGTCCCTAACCCTCGAACCCTTCTTCACTGGCCGCGGCCGCCGATGGACTGGGCTGCGCTCTCGGTGGATGGGGCTTTCATGCAAGAGGACTGATCGGCGACGGCGGGTATGATACTACGGTGTCATGATGGTAATGTGATCTTCGCGGCGTACAGGTGCATCTTCAACTGTAACGACGCGTTGGAGGCGGAACTACATGCAATAATGCAGGGTATGGCCTTGGCCCTGCAGCATTCGTCCTTGCCAATTGTAGTTCAGTCAGACTCATCCATGGCACTAGCTGCAATGACCGGGGACAGCTTGTCCAGGTCTGCTTATGGGCATTTGGTAGCAGAGATCAGGCTTCATCTAGAGGCTCGAGAGTTTGTTCCATCAAAAATCAAGCGTGAGCAAAATAGGGTAGCACATCGGTTGGCATTGTATAGTCGTACAGAGTCTACTATTGATGTATGGCTGGGGAGGAGCCCACCTTGTATTGAGGATTTGGTGCCTCTCGGTTGTAATCCTATGCATATGGAATAAAACTATCTTTCTAATGCAAAAAAAAAAAGGTCAAACACCATTGTATATGTCGAGAATGTGAAGGGCAATATTCTAATTTTATTCTTAGTAAATTTATTGCTATAAATTCTCACATGACGGCACATGGTATTAACTACTCCCTTCATTCACAAATATAAGATGTTTTAGATATTTTAATATGGACTATATACGGACTGAAATGAGTGAACAACACACTAAAACATGTCTATATACATCTGATTCAGGAAAAAAAGTTAGAACATCTTATATTTGTGAACGGACGGAGTAGTTTATAAAAATAAATAGGTTTTTTCTTGAGCACTTATGATAATTTCTATGAAAATGTGTCTAAATAAGCACTTGCTCTAAATAAGTGCCTACACCAGAGCAAAAACCTGATTTATTGTTCTAAGTGTCTTACATTGTAGATTGCAAGCCTCTGGTAGCCACATGTGATAATTTCCCAGTTCCACCATTGTGCTACTATGCTCGTGGTGATTCAAAAGCAGACTTGAAATAAGTATCTCTGGAGACAATATGATATATAAAGAGCGCGGGGGAGCAGAACAGGAGATGGCTCATGAGAGTGATACTTATGCTCTGATCAATAGTTTTATAATGTATAATTATTTTATGCAAAACAAGATGTTTGTAGAGAAACTGACTTGAAGATTGTGTCAATGTCCTAGAAGACATAAATTTTGGAATGGGTGAGGTAGAGGACAAGTCGTTGGGTCCAAGTCCAACTGAATCGATTCCAAATGTTGTTGCAATGTGCAATTTGATGTCTGTGCAACTTCTTTTTATCGGATGTTCCCAAAGGGCGAATATCCGTGCAACTTGCTTCGGTACGGATGGTGTGTACTGTAATTAAGGTAAACTGTTGTTTGACAAGTGGCTAGTGTGCTCCCTGCGTGACCACACGTGGAACTAGTCGACGTTATTGCATTGTAGCCTTCAATATTATTTATGTATATGCCAACTTGAGATGGTACCTTGTAAAGCAAAAAAGATCGAAATATAGGTCAAGCTTGATCATCTATCTAGATTTTATTGCTCACTGTATTTTCTTATGTTTATTAAGCATTGTGGGGTCCAATCGAGCCAATGTCAAAGGTTGTCGCAAAGTTTAGTTTGGTGTTTCTGTAACTTTTTATTTATCGAATGCTCCCGAATAGGACCGATGTTTCCACAGCTCGATTCAATTTGAGTGGTGCAAACCGTAACCTACTCCTTATCAGCTGATGTTTTACCAAGTGATTGACGTGAACACACGTGGGTCTAGTCGACGTTACTGCATTGCGACCTTCAGTGTACATGTGCTAACTTTGAGATGATTCCTTTGTAAAGCAGAGGATCCATAATCTAGTAGATATGCAAAGCGCGAGTGAATGAGATTCCCGGTACACCCTTCAAAGTGGCGTTTCGCTTATCCTGTTTATTTATCCCTAGCTAAAGGATTGCCATTGCTACTTGCGCACGCAAATTTACCTCGGATAAGATAGGAATCGTGCCTTGTGGTGATTGATAATCCTGCCAGCCTGAGGTACTGCTACCATATTATCTTTGCTCACTGTGCACACAAATTTACCTCTTGGATAATAATCGTATCTATTGTTGACATCGAGCGGTACACACTCTTTTTTTCTTTTCTTTTTTTGGCAAGAAAACTTTCAATCTATTCATGAACTGTCAAGGTAGTACAAAGAACACTGGAAGTAAAATTTACATCTAGGTCCGTAGGTCACCTAGCGACGACTAGAAACACTAAAGCGAGCCGAAGACACGTAGCCGTTATCGCCCCTCCCTCGTTAGAGTCGGGCAAACATTGTTATGGTAAATAGTCAGGAAGTCCTAACTGCAGGAGGTTAAACTCTTAGATTTTGTGTGGGTTTAGTTGTTTTGCAAGTCTCTAGCTCACAGCAGGAGAGCATGGAGCACATGTGATCCGTTGCTAGGAGAAAGGTGGTCAATGGGAATCACCCGGCCGCTTTCTCCCCTCCCTTCATTCCCCGTCACATTCTCTGGTACCATCCCTGTCCTGTGCGGAAAACTTGTCCGTCCGACACATGAATGAATATCCAGAGGTATCCGTTCTCGCCGGTGCTATGCTGTTGCGAGATGGCAAAAAGAATTCCGTATACACCACCAGGTTATTAACCATGCATTTTGATTATGTGGTTCGGATGATGCATCCAACGAAAGGCACAGCGTCCTGTAGCCACATTCCACAGCACTGGTCCCCGTTGTCACGTCTGACTACGAGGCAATAGTGTTTGGGACGACACATTGACCTACCACCACAGAATCACACAGAATCACGGATCAGATTTTATTTTTCATTTTTAAGATTTGAGAATCACGGATCAGATATACTCCATAATTAAGAACCATTGCAAATTGATTTCCTTCTTTTCAGGTCCACAAATCCATAATTACAGTGCATAACAATTTCCGAAAACAGGCACCGCAACATAAGCAAAACTCCATGACCAACAGTCTCACTAACAAGTACAGACTCTTTGCTTCAACTTCGATGATGGGAGCTCAAGAGCAGTAAAAATTGAATGAAGATATTTTACAAAGACGCTGAATTCTCGCCTATGGAAATGAAGCCTGAATCACTCTAATTTCGGGCTGCTTCTAACAAATCGTCAGTTAAGCATGATGTTCCCATGACTAAAATCAATGCTATGGTGTACCTAGTGTCACTGCTGTGAGAGTCCTATATCACAAACACTACTTGGTGGCGGCATGCAGAATGAGACCCTACCCCTGCACTCAATTGGTTGCATCAAGAATGAGGATCCTGCCTCTGCATTCAAGCTCTAGGAAAAACAATGTTAATAGTTGCCAAGTGATCACCATTCTATGAGCTTCTGAAGATGCGCTACAAGCAATGGATCATTCCTTTTATTTTCTCACCCTGCAAACTCAATAAACACGGCCTCGGCAATTCTGAGCTCCACAATGGCAGGGACAGCCATCACCGGATTGCAGCTTCCATTGATAATCGAAGGACAATTCTTCTCCAACAACAATCTGGAGAAAAACAGTAGCAACAATTAGCAAAAACAAAGATTTTACAGCTCATCATTTATGTTGAAATAGTACAGCTAAAATATTCTTACATCTTGACTGGCAAACAAGCCAACATGAGCAAGTTGGCAATCTTTGCTTTCCACCAGAACTAAGCGGACACTGAGGTTAGGCGAACAACTGTAATGAAGAAACACACAAATGAGCATTGCTTCAGAATTAGTTTGCTCCAGTGGTATAGATGCTCCTAAAATACATAAAATAGTCCAATTACCTATGATTAATAAAGCGGGACACATTCCCATATCTTGTAGCATCAATCATGTATGCCGTAGTCCCTAAAGTCTTAACTCTTTCCCGATCAATATGCGAAGCGATATCAAGAAGGTAGCTGCACCCACTTTTTGACTCACTGGAATTCAGGTACTTTCTTGTCAGTTTTCTAGAAGGAAAAAAAAACGATTCCACAAGAACATAAAACATCGACAATTCCTAGAGTATAGGAAATGGCATGACATTGTTCTGCAATTGAAGTCGGATTTTTGCGGGATGAGAATTCATACGATGAAAATTGTGCATGAAAATACCAATTGGATTCAAGATTGGAGAACAAGAGTAATCATAATCAAGTACCAGACAGTGGATATCAAACTAAACATGAAATTTTCAATGATGCCCATGTTCTCTACTTCTGTACATCTGATAACTACAGTAAGGCATGAGAAAGAATTAACAGACCTTTCTGCGTTTGTCATGGTTTCATCATCCTTCACAACCTCCCCAACATACTCGCACACAAAAGTACCTTGTGGAATAGGTTCTGTAGCTCGAACAGCCCAACCCTGAACCATTCAAAAACATTACAGTATGACTTGTGAAGCATGTTTAATAATAACAGCAAAGGACTGTGAGCAGGGTTCAGGGAAACCAAAGCCAGGTTGCAAGTGTTTCACCTTATTGTCAGTTCTGAAGAGTTCCAATTTGACCAGCAGCCCTTGCTGCAAAACTTTATTTTTACAGGATGCATCACAGGTACATAGTGAATTGCACTCGTATATCGGATATCCTTCCTGCCAATTCGACAAAACATGCACACGCATCAAACTATATACAATATCAGGGATGAAAATAATACTAGAGGATGGAAATGTGACATTTTTTAAATAGAAGAACTCAGTGGAACAAGATTTACACGCAGACACACAGAGCACCTCTACATCGTTCAGGCCTCAAGCCATGAGTCAGGCACATCAAATTTGACATTTGCCGAAAGTTTCAAACGAATCAAATAAGTCGCTAAAAAGCACATGGGACGATAATGATATGCTCTCATGGTTCAAAAATAGTCGCCATGGATGTAAGAAACAGTAAATGGTGGTCTCCAAGGACCTGTATAGAATTGTTTGAGCAGCTCACAACGTATGGAGGACAAAAGCAAGCCTTTGAGTCTTGACACAATTACAACCTTACGTGACACAGATGAGATTGCTTTGACAATAAAAAGCAGTTTAGGTATGCAGAATGATCATTGTGGATGCTACACTGTACAAGAGTGCGTGAAAATATACACATGGACATGGTAGCAGACACAACCACAAACCTTTTTAGACTCATAAAGATAACAAACTACATTGCCTTTCTAGACTCATAAAGATAACAAATTATATTGCCTGCTGATCACATATCATGATATCAACCACCCTATCAATGGCATACTAAGTGCAGAATAATCACGATATAACAGACAGTTGTTTACTTATTTAGTGTGCTTTTTTTCCAACTCTTACATTACATATATAATAAAATGTGTCAATGTCAACAATTAGTACCTGCAAAATGATTTTGCCATTTTCATCGTACGCAAATCTGCCATGCATCGGCATAGCATACATATCCACAAGGTTCTCATAAACACTGTCAAAGAGGTTCACATGATCACATTTCTCAGGAGAGCAATGGGCATGAGAACACGCACAGCCAACCATGTAACTCTGCAGGTACATAATTTATTAGAAAACTGATTTGATAAATAAACCAAATTTACATAGATGGGAAGGAAAACAAAGGAAGAAGACAAAGCCCCCTTTGTGGAATTCATATGCTTCCATTTAAAGATGACAATCGGTTCCAAAAGAGTACCTCTGAATCAACAAGAGATGAATCCATCAAACGAGTTGTGACGTAGTGAAAACCCTGCCATGGCACAGAACTGCAATGCTGCAATAATTCTTCAGGTTTCATATGGAGAGATTCTTTCGTATCAACATCAATTGCACAGACAATTGGAACTTTCTCCCTGCCAAAGCTTACATCTTCACAAAGAACAACCCTCTCATTTTTAAGCTTCCACATGAAGTGCTCTGAATCAAGAACATAATGGTATTCTTCCATGCCCCACGTTCCATCATTTTCTGGAGGATTCATCACAGAAGCTACTAGGGGGAAATCAACATGGGTAAGCTGTAAAGGTGGCAGGGTATTTGAAGTATATCCAGATTTGCATCCCTTAGGGCAAGTGAATTCCTCTTGATGCCAATTGATTGGGATGCCAATGTCACTACAAAGCTTTGCAGCTTTCACAAATATGTTTTCAGGCATGGTTCCATATTTCAATTCCAATGCAGCAAGAAGACTTGTCTTACAGCATACAGAACGGGCCACGGATAAAATATCAAGGTTACTTGGATGGGGTCTTGTCTTTTGGATCTTTGAAAATAAAGTTTGCGCCACATCTGAGCATTGGAAATCCACTAACTTACCAAGGTTAGCTGTTTCAGGTTCCGCAACTTGCGATGTTATCATAGATAGATCAGAGCTTGAAATATCAAAATATTTCTCAATCCCTGAGCTACTCCTCTTCTTTAATGAACCTGATGGTCGTAGGTTTTTCTTGAATGCAGAATAGTAGTGTCGACCACGGTTAAGTTGATATTTCCCACGTCCTGGTGGAATGTGGCCAACGGTACCTTGGTCCATATGAGCAACTTGATTGTGGCGGCCAAGATCTGCCAGTAGATCAAATCTCAACCCACATAGTCTACAGGTCAACTTTTGTGAGCCATCATCTTTCCCAAGGTCATGGTTATCATAGAGGGCCTTGAAACTTGTCCCTTCTGTTCTTACAGATTGACCTTTAGGTCGTTGTGGGGCATCAAGAAGCCCGAACTCGTGGGCATGATCTGAAACAATATGTTGCCATAGCAGATCCATGTTCAAGAAGTTGCTGTCACATGACATACATCGGAAGAGAATCGAATATTGGAGATATTGAGCACCATGTTTTTCTTGTACATGTTTTTCAAGAACTTTTCTGTTGGTAAATGGGTCCATGCAAACAGCACAAGAATACCCTCTGAACAGCCATCGGGTCTCCTTCCGGTGAACTTCTGTCCAATGTAACGCAAGACACTGATCATCAGAGAACTCCTGGGCACATATTTTGCACTTCAAACCAGCTGAATGATTAGTTTTCTCTTCTTGCAACACTATCATAGATCCCTCTTGGTTATCAGGACTTATTTGCTGAGATCCATTTGTACCAAAGCCCCAAAGATTTGTGAGTTTTTCTCTTTCACTAGAGATTAACTTTAACAAAAATTCTCCAACATCAGTATCCTTGGACACTTCAGCTAGAATCTGAGGCATATAGTCGTTACCAAGACCAGATTGTTGACGAGAGAAGTTGTTTCTCAAGAACCAATAAAGAAACTCACATGCCCGGTGTAAACATATTTTTTCTTGCCTTGATGCACAGCCCTTCAATAGATTGATAAAAACATCTTTAGATATGAGTCGACTCTTTCCGTTCCTGGCACGTTTAAGGAATTTTGGAAGGTGCTTCTCGCAGTAAAGAGTGTGTCGCTTAGCATAATCCTGGCATTCAACAATATTGTCATGAGAAAGAATTCCAATGCAAAGATCAGTATCTGAATTAGCTTTTGCCATGGAAGTTGACATGGGGTAGAACATATCAGGGTTCTCCAATCCACAAGCTTTATCACCTGAAATCTCTGCAGCCATGGTCGAGGTCAATTGCATTTGAAGAGGAACTTGGGAACTACTGGCCCTTTCTGCATCCACGATGCATATTGCACTTGAGTTGGAATTCTTTTCCATTCCTTTTGGAGCCTCTTCCCTTTTATGGAGACCCCCAGATGAACTGAATAAATTATCAGAGCTTAAAGTATCCAGGCTTGTCTGGGAACGGTGTTTTTTGCAGAAAACAGAACCATGCTGGGCTCGATGCTTGCATTGTCTACCCAAATTAGTCATACCACTACAGACTAAAGCATCACCACTAAGTCCCCTGTCCTCCCTAGAATAACGGTCATGCATGCTTTGATGCACACAGCAATAAATATCACCGTCATTAGCCCACCTGCCGCACTGTCTTCCTTTTGTTTCTATGTATGCAGAACACTGCCGAGAATTCTTTAAGGAATCAAACTCATGTCTGGAATTCTGTAAAGCTGGGTTGATGTGGCCTGATTCTGCAATCTCATGGGGGCCAGAATTACTGCAGAAGGTGACAGTGTTATTCTGATCCACTGATGTTAACACTTCCATATGTCCATCAGTTATAGGTCTACTAGGGAAGTTATTACCGTTCAGGCCCTCGCTGAGAATGCTGCAGTTAGCATCATTCACGTGAGAAAAATGTGGTTCTCCTCTGCGCACTTCAAGTTTGGGACGCTTTCTGCGAGCTTGTTGATCCATACCTGGATCATCATAGCTACTGCTTTGATCAAAGTTGCCCGTATTACCTATAGCATGTGATGAAAAGAACTGTTTCATGACTTCTTGTTTCCATGTTTTCCACTCTGGTACTAATTCAGGCTGCATTGGTGCATTCCACAACTCATCAACCTTGTCCCAAAGAACAGATTGCCTAAGTTCCTGCGTTAAAAGGAAAGAATTAACGAGGTTGGCCAAGTTTTAACAAGCCTAAGAAATAGTAGCATATGCCAAATCTAACAAAGGGAGTAATCCATATACGCCAAGAGAAGTAGCGTACAAAATCTTAAATTTCTTTTTTGCAATTTTTATTGGTAAAGCAACAACAGAGGCCTATATTTTTGCTGCAAAGAGACTTTAATAGTGTAACAGCAATGACATCATTGACAAACTTGATGCTGCACAGAGCTCAAGTTAAAGCATGAAATTTAACAGCCTTCTATTCTTTTATTAGCATAGCTTATTCAGTAAGAGGTGATCTACTTCATTTTGGAAAGAGCAGGCATTTGTACAAGTTAATACATGATCAACACAATACTTCCACTGATTCAATGCAAATGAGTATATTTTATGTGATGTTTCCGCTCTCTACCCCTAATTTAGTGCTTCGGAAGAAATGGTTGATGGTTGAAGCATGCCATTTAACAGGGGTATGCATGTCATTTCTCATTAACTGTTTCAGATTTAGTGTTTCCATACTGGGCTGGGATGATGAAAATTAGCTAATCCAAACAAGTTACCGAGCTAGGCTGGGATGGTGAAAATTAGCTAATCCAAACAAATTACTGGGCTGGGATGGGATGATGAAATTAGCTAATCCAAACAAATTACTGGGCTGGGCTGGGATGATGAAAATTAGCTAATCCAAACAAATTACTGAGCTCTAGGGAATAACATGAAAACGAAGTAGTCATTAACAAGAGTAATGACATGCATACCCCTGTTAAATTATGTACACGAGAGTACACTTCCTACTGGGTTTATCCATCTTAAATGTAATGTATAAGATCAGATGGATATAGACAGGAAAGTGGAGTACAAGTACAAACTGGCTCAAAAAACTCGTGACATGTATTTCAAATACCATTTCATCCACTAAATCTAACAAGGTAACAGTTGCCAGAGTATCTTCTGGTACGCAAGAAATGATGATGGAAACATCTGCTTTGAAGTCATTGTACAATAATTTACAATTAGCCAGGCTTGGTTCCTGCCATGGGATGGGGTAAAGACTAGAAGTGGTGAATCACGGCAAACTGGATGGCTAGGCATCCAGTGGCGAGTCAGCTGGATTTGCGACTTGAAAATCTTCGATGTTCACACAAGTGAAGCCCAAATAGCTGACACATGGACACCACCATAAATATTGCAGCTGAATACATGGGAGCAAGTTTAACTATAAGCCACAGAAGCATCCTATATTGTGAGAGTAGAACTGGGCTAGCTAGACCATAGAAATGATTATTTACGATCTTTCCATCCAAATCTATGCAGCTTGCGCAAGGAACTCAAGAAATTATTGATAGTCAACTCTTAAATACAGAACACATTCTCCAAAAAGTAACCGCAACTCAAGAACAAGGTTAACACCATATACATAGGGTTATCTGTACAATTATATTAAAATATTTATTTAAGTTCGACGGAAACGAGAATGAACATAAGAAAACAAGTAAATTGAGGTTTTGTAAGCAGGCAACCTGGTCACAAACTGAAAAAACTGCATGACTATTATTTCATACAAATTTAATCACACTCCAAAAAATTTGACCTAAAGGCGAATAGATTCCACATTACCTCGGCAAGAATTTCAACAGTCTCAGCGTCATGAGCAATATTACACTTCTGGCCCCACAAGTCCGAAGAATTTTGGAGCCAATGACAGCTTGTGTAGTCTGGAAGAATCATCTGAAATCAAACAACTAAGGTGAAACAATGCTTCCTCGCAAAGAAAAGGTGAAATAATGCCAAGAAACGCCGGGAAGAGGCTACTTCAAGCATTTATATTATTTTTGCAGCATCAGCAGTGAATGTTGGGTGAAGCATAGATGGACATAATGAACAACTTGCTGCTCAGCTGTGCTTTTAAAAAAAATACAACACCGATAAATTGGATGATGTATTGACCTCATGCAATAAAAAACTATGTTTATCTGTCTTATTTCTATATGACCATAGCTGCAATGGACCTTGAGCAACTTGCCACGTATAATATGTCTTTCATTACAATTACTTTAAAGCATAGAAAGAAACCTTCAGGCTTTAGCAGTGTCCAAATCAACTGCTAATAATGCTGATTTAGCCTTTCGTATAAATATTGCAAAGCTATATCCAAAAACTGCTGCATAGAAGAGCTATTTTTCAAGACTTGACAGAGTTGTGGCAATTACACTAGAACCACGATAGGAACATTTTGGATCCTCGGTCAAATAGAGGAATAAGGCACACAACAATTAGTGTCACTCACCAGGAGAACACACAAAGTTATTTACCATATAAAATGCCTTGGAAACAAAGTACCAAAATACTGTAGGTGATGCGTACACACATAATGTGGTGAACGAATATACAAATATAACAGTTACGGAGATCTTTCCATTGCACGATGAGTAAAAATGAGAGGGAAAATGCTTAGGTGATTGCCTCAAGAAAAAAAAACATTAGGAGAATATATATATAACAAGAGTATGAAACTCGCTGGGTGAAAATTAGCAAAGGCACCGTGACATATGCATATGGAATAAGGTCCTTGGAATTACCTTTTGAAGTTTGACAAGCATCTTCCCAAGATCAGTGTAATCTCTACAGCATGATGCTTCCCGAGCAAATTCTTTCCAAGCTGCTGCCTTCCGAGCATTCTCAATTATGGCCTATTCAACATATAAACAGTGTCAAGAGCAATGATACCACATGAATACAAATACTGCAAGGGAAGAGCATACCTCAGTGTGAAGTTCATCACTAAAGTTTAGCATTGAGATAGCAAGCTTCTGCATGATGAATCGTCGAGGAACACTCAAATCCTTCACCATCTTTCGCCATTTGCGATGAGTTCCATTCACAAGTGGCACAGGATATTCATCAATTGGAAGGACTAGTAGCATGTCCACCCAAGAATAAGTCCTTGTTTGTGGGAAGAAAACAACAATATAGGTCTTCCTGTCAATAGTTGGTTTTGCCTTGAGAGTGGACAAAGGACAGTCCGCTCTAGAGCATCGAATTCCTGTTCGCCATTTTCCTCTCCACTGTTTTCAAATGAAAAAGTAAAATGATAGTTCAGGGTGGAGCCATTAGAGATGAAGGAAGCGGCCAACATGAAAAAAAATAGAAAGTAGGACATAGCCACCAGGGAAATCAAAGAGCTTGGGCTCCATGGTGGTGTTCTGAATAGTCAGATAAAATCACCTCGTTTGCATTTTCTGCGATCAATATATAGTTTTGCTTCAATTCAGGAAACCCCATTGGTAACTTGAATGGTCCAGTAATAATAAACTAATGGATGGAGTAAACAGAACAAAATATTTAACTATGTTTAGAAATTTGAAGGCAGATTATATATCACAAATCTTAGATAAGGCCATAAAATAAAGACCTGCCTTTGTATAGTTTATAGATTTATAGATGCATCTAGTAAGAAATAGGAACATTTAAGTAGGAATCGAAGAACATACCACAATTCTTCAAGAAAATTTAGATGGGATAGATCTAGATGTATCTCTCATATACATAGATGGTCAGAGTATAGGGGTGTAAGTTGAAATACTTCAGAGGTGGATTTCCAAAAAACATGGTGAATTGGTGCCTACTCCAAGACATGTAGTGTATACATTGAACAACCACAACTTTTCCAGGGCTAGTTTCTCATTGTAAGTTCACAACTTGACATATAATTTCAATATCAGGAACTAATACAACGACGTTCACAGCCACAATCACCTAGTCCTAAATAGACATACCTTTACCCAAAGTGCCACGGCATGAAAATCTTCTTCTTCGATACTTCTGGTATCCATCTCTCCGCCAACATCATTAGTATTGCCATTACAACTGTTGTTATGAACAAGCATATCCATGCCGTTTTTAGGTGAGACAGATGTCTCATTCTCTTCCTGAGAAAATACTTTACTTACTTGAAGTGGGCACGACAACTCCTTCTGGGCATCATGAGATCCTGCCATATCATTGCCAACTTCCTTGTTTACCAAGTCAGTCCCAACTCCCTTACTTGCAATGTCAGTCCCAAATCCCTTACTTTCTGCATCAACATTGATGTTATATTTGAGTTCTACTTCTGTCATTTTCTTGCCTTTGGAAGGAAGGACATCTCCATTTGACTGGCATGACCTAAGTCCAGTTACTATATTGGACGGTGAACACATCTCCTGCTGGGAATGATGTAAATCCTCCTTACTGATGCAGTGCTTGCTGCAGTTGACATCCCCTGGGGAGCCATTATTTTCCAAGCTTGCATTCAACTGAAACCTTACATCATTGAAGTAAGCATCCTGGACGTTCTTTTCTTTATGTGGTACAAAAAAGTTCACCTCTGATAAACCGTCCAAGCTAACAGAAGACTTTTCAGAGGAACCATCTACTTTCTCATCTGTGCTCGAGCCAGAAGAATTGTTAACTTCAACAGGGTTACAACTTATCGCGGCATTTGTCTGATGAACGTCGGAGGCTTGCCACCCATGGTCATTACATGATAAGGTATGTTTCCTATCATAAGAAATAGATGCTATTTTCTCCACGTCATTCTGTAATTGGCAATCCGCTTGCATAACAGGTGGATCCATCAGCATTTCTTTGATAAGTTCTGATCTGTCAATCCACCGTGAAATAAAGCAGGATTTCTAAAAGCAGTGCAGGAAAAATCCTCTACTGGCTTGAAGTCCATAAACACTTATGACTTATTCAACACCTAGAAACAAAAGTGCGGTTAGGAATGTAGAAAATTCATATGAAAACAAATGTATGGCAGAACAAACAAAAATAAACTTACTGAACAGATAATGGAGCTCCATCTTAAACAGAAAATGGTAAAAATGATTAAAGTTCAGCTTTATGGTCATATGTGAAGTTACCACTTTATTGACTATATATGCATAAAGACTTGCAGTTCCATTTGATTCACCAAGAAAATTTCTTGCCAATAAACACAAAGCATTTGCACTCATGTACTCAACAAATCTTGGTTTTGCAATCAGCTACATAACATTTTAAATAAGAAACGTAATACGCTATTATGCGACAGTTGCAGTACATACTACATACAACTTCTTAGCCACAGGAATTCAAGACTAGGGATATGACAATGATACTGAGACTGATACCAAGACACAGCAGATGTCCCTTTGGATAAAATACGCAAATACACCATGAAGCAAAAATTTGGAATACATGGGAGCAATCAAGTTTACATGAATCATATGAGTGCAACGCACTCCCAAAAAAATTACGGAATATCGTTATGGCAAAAGCACATGAGGACTGTTATTGTTTATACGTACATTACTGGCACAGAGAGATGGCATTGGCGTACTGGAATCGGTACCATTAATTATTTGTACTATCAAAACCCTAACGACCCGCTTCAATGCCTATGAAAAACTCCCGTGGTAGGACGAACTCATGCCACGAATTAATGACCCATAGGATCCACTCTGAAAGCATCAGGATCCTCAGGAGTCCCGCGACGGAGTTTAGATTTCTATTTCCTAAGGGCGCATGTATCTGGGCGCCCAACGATTCAAATCCCGGAATAAGAGGAATGGAGCCGATCCTTGAAACGGAGGGGATGCGAGAGCAAATTACCCTTCTCGACGAGGCACCGTGGTGGCATCGGCGGGTGTCAAAGACGGCGGCGCGGGCAGGAGCACCCGCAGATGTCTCGGCGGAGGCAGGAGGATGCGGCGGAGGCAGCGGGAGGGCGTGCTTCGACGGGGCCGCGGCGGGCGGGAGACCAGGGCGGCGCCGACCGGGGGAGGGGGGCGGGCTGGTGCGGGGTCGCCGCGAGAGGAGGAGGAGGCGGTGGTGGCGACACAGGGTTTGCGACGTGAGGGGGAGAGATGCGGGAGGTGGGCGGCGTGCTCGCGATACCCCACAGGTAAAAAAAGGGTAAACGAAATAAAATAACTCCCCCACCCAATTTCTTACTTCCCCGGAATAACCGTTCGGGCTTCAGGCCGACTTGACAGAGTATTTAGGCGGACCAGGTATGCTGAGTTGGGCTACAAGCGGAATTTCTATGAGATTAGGCCCAGTTATTTCGTCCATACGTTTTCAAAAAGAAAGTTAGTTCGTCCGTACAGGGTCCAGTAGTAGTTAGGACTACCTGCATGGCTTTTTGCCCATTTGCGTACTTGTCTCTGTTGGGCTTGGCTGAGCAAATGCAGGTCAAAAATCAACATCTGCACTCGTGCATGTCATCTCCCTGCATCATAAAGATGTCTCTATGCACCGCGTTTGGTTGCTTGTATGTGCTTACACGGGTGCACGTTGTTTGGTTACATACGAGCATAGAGTTGTGCTCACCTTATATCCTACGCGGTGAGCTTACCAACACCTTACACACGATCATAACGAGCACACCAACGCCACATCACTGCTATGACGACAAACTGGACGAAGATGATGAAATTCTTCAGCCCTAACGGTCGATCCACCTTCTTGCCAACCTCAACCTTGCTGCATGAATGCTCTCGCACATACTTAGAGTAAGCATCTTCTGCTGCCTGCCTAGTCTTAAACCCTCCTCTATGGTTGTTGTTGTTCTACCCTGAAACTTGTTTGTTGCAAGCTTCTCATAAACTGTAAACCCCTGGAACCTTACCTTTGAACACCACATACCACTTGCCATGGCAGTGCAAACGAGCAATAAGTTCAAGCAACAAGCATTGGAACACACAAATAGCAAGCAATAAAGAACTCTAGGAGCAAGCAATGGAGCAGAAGAGCATTAGTAAGCATGCATGATCATAACAAGTTCAACCTAGCATTACTTTGGTGTCATCCTCCCGCCACATCCAAAAGAGGGTGTCATCCTACCACCGCAAGTTTGTGATCACCGTGAGGGGTTAGTATATACCACCTCACCAAAATATACACACCATAAGATTGTTTTCAAGCCCTAACTACACAAAATATGTGTTGTCATCGTCGTCCTCGTCCTTGTCGCCATCGCCGTCGAGGATCATGCACGTCGTCGCCACCATCAGAAGCAGAACTAGTAGTAGTAGTGCTTGCCCAGCCAGGTCCTCGGCCAGAGCACCATGTGCTCTTCTCCCATGGCAACAAACCCAACACCCTGGGCTTTGTTGTCCAGCAGGTGGCTAAGAGCCACCATGAGAGCCTCTGGGCTGAAGCCAATCTGATCCATGACGGCGTTGTAGAGCTTAGGGTGGACGTCCACACTCTTACTCTCCCTGATGGCGGTGGCCACCCCCTTCACTGCCTTGGTCATGCTGGTGAAGACGCTCAGCTCCTCCTCCATGAAGCATGCCCGCTTCCTCTTCCTATCAAGCACAGGAACGTGCTCAGCATCCTTCTCAGGAGCATCAACGTTGATGGTGTCTGACTCCTAGGTGTCTGGATACTCCGACATCGATGAGCCAAGCGGATGACCAGAGCCCATGGCATGCTTGCCGGTTGCCAGCCCGAAGGAGAAGATCTGTTGCATCTGGTGGTAGTTCTGGATAGGGGTGTTGAGAAACTCAGCGTCCTTGGGGGTGAGCCTAAGAAGAAACATGGCAGAGAGGTTAGTTAGTATGGCAATGTTTCACAGGCTTCAACTGTTGGTCTGTTAGAATGGCATGGTTTGTGAGCTAACCGTGATGTGGCCTTGGTAGTGCTCTAACTCCAGAAGGATCAAGCAGGTGTCCTCATCCCATGAAGCACCGCTAAGGTCTCTGATCTTGGACACTTGGATCCATCGAGCTCTCCACTTTCTCACGTGGTTGTACACCTGGGTCGGGGTGATCTCCTGTCCACAGAAGTCGAACACCTGCTTTGCAACAAGGTTCAAGCGCACCTCCTTGAAGCCCTTGTCAGTCCTCACCCCACTAGCTATGATCTCACACATCTTGTTAAGCACAAAAGTGGAGAGGAATGGCTGCCATTTCATGTTGTTCCCCCTTCCATCCTTCTTCTCCTTTGTTGCTGCCTTTAGAGCGGCAGCAAGAGCAACAGCATTGGGCTGAGCCAACACAAATGGAGGAACCGTAGGCGGCACCTCGGAAACCTCTGAATCAAGAGGCATCTGTTCTAGAGGAGGCTGGGAGTCCTCGACGTACGACGGCGAGAACTGGCTCTCGGACAGCGTGAGGGCCTGACTAAACTCTTGTGTGGTCATGTCCTACAAACATAAGTGTCATCAACACCACAAGACACTACACATGGACAGTATGAACTAGCAGTACAACATGGACAGATCGAACTAGCAGTACATCTGGGACAGTTCGAACTAGCATTACATCTTGGACAGATCAAACTAGCAGTAACACATGCACAAGCATACCACAGCATAACAGAGCATTAATCATGGAGAGCATAGCACTAATCATGGACACATGGATGATCTTGTTCAACACTTGCACACTAGCACACCACCGATTCATCCATGACCACTAACTACCAACGCTTGCCCACATGGAAACAACCCCTAGCATGCTCCAAATCCATCACAACTAGCTACTACACCATCACAGTCAAACAGATCGGACGGACTAACCTTAGCACATGGACAGATCTAGCTAGAACTAGAAGAGAGGAGGTGGTGATTGAACTTACAAAGGCCATCGAAACGGCTGCGAAGGAGGTGCCTGGCACGTCGAAGAGGAGGAGGAGTCGACCCGCCGGCGCAGTCAACCGGTCGCCGGAGTAGATGTGCCGGTTACCTCATCGTCAAAGTGGATCTGCGCCAGAGGGAAAGCTCGAGAGGGGGGAAATGGTGGCGGGAGTTTTGTCGTGACGGTGACCCTCGATATATAGGGCGACCGAATCAGCGGGCAGTGAGTCGAATTCGTCCCGTCACTTTTTCGTAGATGCGCCATCGCTCCCGCCATCTCCCTCCCCTGCTCGGTGTGGCGCGGCATTCCCCTCCCCTGCATTGCTCGAGCCTGGCTTGCTGGAAACGGCCGACTCGGCCGTTCCTAGCAGGCCAGGCTGAGGGTGCTTTGAGGTTCGTGCTATGCGGGCCAAACAGTAAACATAGGCATCCAAACAGCCCAAAAACATCCCGTGCGGGCCTGGTTGGGCCTAATGCAGGCTACCAAACACGTCCTTAGTATCGCCAGGTCCATCGCTTCCGCATGCAAAGATGCATGTAGATGCAGCTGTTACACTACAAAAAAATACACTTCCGTGATGATACATGTTTGTCATAGTAGGTAACATTTTCTGTCATGCATGTACATCCATGACGATTTTATGACAGAATCAAGATAGTCATACCTGTGTTGTCGTAGAAGTGTTCCATAACAATACCAAAACTATCATCACAGAAGTGTTCACTTCCATGACGATAAATAACGCGTCATGGAAGTGATTTCGTCAAGGGTAACCGACACGTGGCATCCACCATAACGGGTCGCCGTTTATCTATCGGGTCCGGTTTTGGATCTGATAACCCGTTAACAGCAACGACTAATGGCGATTTTCCACGTATAAAATTCTCATTGGCTGGAGGAAACACGTGTCAGCTCGGCATTGGGTCAGATACGCGTCTATGATGTGTCGACGCGTGTGACGGCCCAACACTGGCCCATTTAGATTACAAAGGCCGCCCCGTTTGACTTCGTCAAAAGATAGCGGGCCGACCATGAAAAGCCTGTTAACGATATGTTCGCATATAGCCCATTTTACGGCCTGGTAACTCACGACCATTCCCGAAATCGGCCCAACAGCGTCATGTGGGCCGTCCAGTATAATACCAGCCCATTTCATTTTCGGCCCACGTATGGCCCATGACGTCTTTCGGACCATACAAGGTCTTTCGTATCTTTGGGCCCTTTAATGGGCCGCGGTGACTCTGAACCATAATAAACAGTAAATTTCTTTATGCCCAGTAACGGCCCATGATTCACATGGGTCGTTTCCAGCCCGTGTTAGCTTTCGGCCTACTAACGGCCCATACATTCTTGGGCTCCTTTCCGGCCCTCGATTACTTCTGGCCCGTTACTGTCCTATTCCCTAATGGGCCAAATTTGACCCGTGGTTAGAATCGGCCCGTTTGTGGCATGTTAACCCGTTGCGTCGTTTCCAGCCCGTCCTATATTCTGGTGTTGGGGAACGTAGTCATTTCAAAAAAATCCTACGCACACGCAAGATCATGGTGATGCATAGCAACGAGAGGGGGGAGTGTTGTCTACGTACCCTCGTAGACCGTAAGCGGAAGCGTTTTATCAACGGGTTGATGTAGTCGTACGTCTTCACGATCCGACCGATCCAAGTACCGAATGCACAGCACCTCCGAGTTCTGCACACGTTCAGCTCGATGACGTCCTCGCCTTTCTTGATCCAGCAAGAGGGGTGAAGTAGTAGATGAGTTCCGGCGGCACGACGGCGTGGTGACGGTGTTGGTGAAGAACAATCTCTGTAGGGCTTCGCCTAAGCACTACGAAAACTATGACGGAGGATAAACTAGAGGGGACGGGGTTGCCGACACACGGCTTGGTGTTTCTTGATGTGTCTTGGGTGCTAGCCCTACCCCTCTATTTATATGTTGAGCCTTGGGGTCGAAACTTGGAGTAAAAGCCTCCACAAAGTCGGTTTCACCCGAAAGGCACGAGTCCTTCTCGGACTCTAGGGCCAGACGCCAGGGTTCCCGGCATCTGGACCCAGACGCCAGGGACCCTGGCGTCGCCTCGACTCATAAAACTTCCTTTTGCGCTTTCCAAAAACATCGTGGGCTTTCCCCTTTGGCCCAGATAAAGTGTTCTCGTGCCCAAACATTTCGAGAAACATCCGGAACCCCTTCCGATGGGTTTCGGAACCCTTTCGGAGATCAAACACTACTATCCACATATCAATCTTTACTTCCGGACCATTCCAGAGTTCCTCGTCATATCCGTGATCTCATCCAAAACTCCGAACAACATCCGGTCACCAACATACATAACTCATAGTACTATATCGTCAACGAACGTTAAGCGTGCGGACCCTACGGGTTCGAGAACTATGTAGATATGATCGAGACACCTCTCTGGTCAATAACCAATAGCGGGACCTGGATGCCCATATTGGCTCCTACATATTCTACGAAGATCTTTATCGGTCAGACCGCATAACAACATACGTTGTTCCCTTTGTCATCGGTATGTTACTTGCCCGAGATTCGATCGTCGGTATCTCAATACCTAGTTCAATCTCGTTACCGGCAAGTCTCTTTACTCGTTCCGTAATACATCATCCCGCAACTAACTCATTAGTTACAATGCTTGCAAGGCTTATAGTGATGTGCATTATCGAGTGGGCCCAGAGATACCTCTCCAACAATCGGAGTGACAAATCCTAATCTCGAAATACGCCAACCCAACAAGTACCTTCGGAGACACTTGTAGAGCACCTTTATAATCACCCAGTTACGTTGTGACGTTTGGTAGCACACAAACTGTTCCTCCGGTAAACGGGAGTTGCATAATCTCATAGTCATAGGAACATGTATAAGTCATGAAGAAAGCAATAGCAGAATACTAAACGATCAAGTGCTGAGCTAACAGAATGGGTCAAGTCAATCACATCATTCTCCTAATGATGTGATCCCATTAATCAAATGGCAACTCATGTCTATGGCTAGGAAACATAACCATCTTTGATTAACGAGCTAGTCAAGTAGAGGCATACTAGTGACACTCTGTTTGTCTATGTATTCACGCAAGTATTATGTTTCCGGTTAATACAATTCTAGCATGAATAATAAACATTTATCATGATATAAGGAAATAAATAATAACTTTATTATTGTCTCTAGGGCATATTTCCTTCAGTCTCCCACTTGCACTAGAGTCAATAATCTAGTTCACATCGCCGTGTGATTTAACACCAATAGTTCACATCTTCATGTGACCAACACCCAAAGGCTTTACTAGAGTCAATAATCTAGTTCACATCGCTATGTGATTAACACCCAAAGAGTACTAAGGTGTAAACATGTTTTGCTTGTGAGATAAGTTTAGTCTACGGGTCTGCCACATTTAGATCCGTATGTATTTTGCAAATTTCTATGTCAACAATGCTCTGCACGGAGCTACTCTAGCTAATTGCTCCCACTTTCAATGTGTATCCAGATTGAGACTTAGATTCATCTGGATCAGTGTCAAAATTTGCATCGACGTAACCCTTTATGAGGAACCTTTTGTCACCTCCATAATCGAGAAACATATCCTTATTCCACTAAGGATAATTTTGACCGTTGTCCAGTGATCTACTCCTAGATCACTATTGTACTCCTTGCTAAAATCAAGTAGGGTATACAATAGATCTGGTACACAAAGATGGCATACTTTATAGAAACTATGGCTGAGGCATAGGGAATGACTTTCATTCTCTTTCTATCTTCTGCCATGGTCGGGCTTTTAGCCTTACCCAATTTCACACCTTGTAACACAGGTAAGAACTCTTTCTTTGACTGTTCCATTTTGAACTACTTCAAAATCTTGTCAAGGTATGTACTCATTGAAAAAACTTTTCAAATGTCTTGATCTATCTCTATAGATCTTGATGCTCATATGTAAGCAGCTTCACCGAGGTCTTTATTTGAAAAATTCCTTTCAAGTACTCCTTTATGCTTTCCAGAAAAATCTACATTATTTCCGATCAACAATATGTTATTCATATATACTTATCAGAAATGTTGTAGTGCTCCCACTCACTTTCTTGTAAGTACAGGCTTCATCGCAAGTCTGTATAAAACTATATGCTTTGATCAACTCATCAAAGCGTATATTCCAACTGCGAGATGCGTGCACCAGTCCATAGATGGATCGCTGGAGCTTGCACATTTTATTAGCACCTTTAGGATTAACAAAACCTTATGGTTGCATCATATACAACTCTTCTTTAATAAATCCATTAAGGATTGCAGTTTTGTTATCCATTTGCCAGATTTCATAAAATGTGGCAATTTGCTAATATGATTCGGACAGACTTAAGCATCGCTACGAGTGAGAAAATCTCATCGTAGTCAACACATTGAACTTTGTCAAAAACCATTTTCGACAAGTCTAGCTTTGTAGATAGAAACACTACTATCAGCGTCCGTCTTCCTCTTGAAGATCCATTTATTTTTATGGCTTGCCGATCATCGGGCAAGTCAACTAAAGTCCACACTTTGTTCTCATACATGGATCCCATCTCAGATTTCATGGCCTCAAGCCATTTCGCGGAATCTGGGCTCATCATCGCTTCCTCATAGTTCGTAGGTTCGTCATGGTCAAGTAACATGACCTCCAGAACAGGATTACCATACCACTCTGGTGCGGATCTCACTCTAGTAGACCTACGAGGTTCGGTAGTAACTCGATCTGAAGTTACATGATCATCATCATTAGCTTCCTCACAAATTGGTGTAGGAGTCACGGGAACAGATTTCTGTGATGAATTACTTTCCAATAAAGGAGCAGGTACAATTACCTCATCAAGTTCTACTTTCCTCCCACTCACTTCTTTCGAGAGAAACTCCTTCCCTAGAAAGGATCCATTATTAGCAACGAATGTCTTGCCTTCGGATCTGTGATTGAAAGTGCGTTATATCGACTAGAGGGGGGTGAATAGGCGATTTTTATGAAATCTTCACTGAGGAATTTGCTGGTGAGGAAATTCCTAAGTGAAGAACTGCTTGCAACGGAATAAGTACTCAGAAGTAAGCATAACAGAATGCGTGCATGGTCATCATGATGAAATGAAGACAATCACATAGTACAGAAAGCGTAAACACAGGATAACACAAGATGAAGACAAACAGATGAAGAAATTGAACTGAGGAAATTGAGAAAGTCTTGATCAAAGTCTTCAAACACAGATATGAACAAACACTCAACACAATGAATGAGGAAATGAAAGAGTTGAGGAAATAGAACCAAGATAAGGTTGGTGAAGACAATGATTTGGTAAACCAGTTCCAACTGTTGTCTCGGTTATGCGTCTGGTTGGAGCGGCCGAGTATTTAAACTCGAGGACACACATCCGGACACCCGGTCGGCTGAGCACACAGCTCAGACACCAAGTCCTCACCAGTATTCTCCTTGAACTAAGGTCACACAGACCTCGTCCAATCACTCGTGGTAAGTCTTGAGCGACTTCCAAACCTTCACAGACTTCGGTCACTCGGCGATCCACAATTCTTCTTGGATGCTCTAGACCATGACGCCTAACCATCTGGAAGAAGCACAGTCTTCAAAGGTAACAAGCGTCGGATCCACGCAGGATCAATCTCTTGATGATGCTCAATCACTTTGGGTTTGTAGGGTTTGGTTTTGGGGTTTTCCTCACTCGATGATTTTCGCTCAAAGTCCTCGGAGGATGGGTTGCTCTCAAATGACAAGTGTCAAGTTCTCTCGGAGCAGCCAACCAGCTAGTGGTTGTAGGGGCGGCTATTTATAGCCTAGGGAGCAGCCCGACATGATAAGACATAAATGCCCTTCAATGATATGACCGTTAGGTGGATAAGATATTTTGGAACAATGGCGCCAAGAAGACGAAGAATAGTCGGAAATTTGACTCTCAAATTCCTCGGGGCTATCATGTTCCTCATTTGTGTAGGCAATCCGATTGGCGAATTCCTAACTCCTCGGTCGAACAAATTCCTCGCCGTAAGAACTTTGTCTCATTCTTTGAAGAAATTGATGAATCTGTATGAGATTTCCAAAGGCTTCACTCGAAGGGATTGGTAGGTGTAGGATTCTGAGTTGAGCACCACATGGAAATTTTTCCTTAGTATTTCCTCGACCCCCTTTAACAGTACGGTGTTTCCTATGACTCAAGAAAGAGAAAACGAAACTACAAAAATAAAAGTCTTCTCGCTTCATGTTCCTCAAATGAATACCAAGTCTTCAAGGTCACACCAATTTCTTCACTTTCAAAGTCTACAGAATACCAAAGTCTTCAGTCGAAGAACTTCATTTTTAGCGGTCGACTTTCTCTGTAAATATCAAACTCCGCATAGACTTATAGACCTGTGTACACTCATAAACACATTAGTCCCTTAACCTATAAGTCTTCAATACACCAAAATCACTAAGGGGCACTAGATGCACTTACAATCTCCCGCTTTTTGGTGATTGATGACAATATAGGTTAAGTTTTCAACGGGGATAAACATATGAAGTGTAAATACTGATATTGAGGAATTTGATTGCAAGATATAGAAGAACTCCCCTAAGATGTGCATAGTGAGGAATTTGCTTTTGAGGCAATGCACATTTGAAGAGTTGAATCATGGAGATCTCCCCTATATCTTGTGATTCATACACATTTGACATATAATATGAAGAATTTGAAATGCATGATGAAATATGGTGGTGATGTAATTCAAATGCGTGTATTAACATATAACAAGGAATAAGCATGCAGAGGAACACATCAAAAGTATCAGAGCACCATCGGGTTTAAGATTAGAACTCGATCCAATAAAAGTTTCAGAAGAACGAGAGTTGTAACTTAGCAAAAAAACGCCCATATAATAGACCCACTTGAAGACTAACTCAACTTTCTCCCCCTTTGTCATCGAATGACCAAAAGGATCGAAACTGAGGACTAACGCCCCTGAAGAAAATCAAGTTGATGGAGGAGCGCCAGCGTGTCGGGGTCGGTTGTCGTAGTAGGGCCTGCCGCAGTGTCGTCCAAGTCTTCATTTTCATCAGTGTCGCGCGATGAAGAATAGGAGCTGGCCACCAAGGAAGGAACCTTGACCTCCTTGAATTTCTTCGGTGGAGGTGCAGACCAGTCAAATTCTTCCTTGAGACCCATGTTCTTCAGATCTTCTGCGCTGTAGAGATGACATAGAATAGCCCAGGTACGGTTGAAGGTTTCATGGAGGTAGTATTGGTTTATCTTCACTGCATTGTGTGTTGAGGTCATGTTGTGAAGAATTGAACCAAACTGACGCTTGACCCATTTATGATTGTGATCAACCTTCCGAAAGGCGAGGAGTAACTCACGATCACCATCACCACAGGTCTTTGTGGCTTGAGGATTTTGCTTGGTGAGGTATTGGCGGCGAGTCATGTGTGGCGAGTCATCATTGGTGGAGTAGGATGCAGCCTTGCGAAATTGACCATCAATGGACGAATGCCTTCATCTATCTGTGAGTTGCCTTGCCTTTGTCATCACCGAGGAAAATGTCCGTTTGAGGACTTCAATTGGAGGCAAGTAGCTGCGATGGTTCATAGTATCGCCTTGTAATTGAGTGAAGACCGTGACTGATGAACCTCATAATCCATGGTGCATAAGGCTTCACTCAAAAGGTGACATAGCAATGTTTGCGAGTCCCGATGAAGAAATCATGGAAGTTGACGGAACGCCATGAATGATATTGAAAAGCATATTCTTCATGATGCCAACGACTTCTTCATCATTTGAGTCGTGGCCTTTGATTGGACTCATTGTCTTTGTCGAATCGATAGACAGTCAAGAGGCACATATAGTAATTCCTTGACGAAGAATTTGGTTCATGGGGCCTGCCACAGCTTCAAAGGCTTCATAAAACTTGCATGTAGTGATTTGTAAGCTCAGTTCATTGTAGATGCAACGAGCACCATCTAGGGGAGGACCGAGTGGGAGGGCATGAAGCAATTCAGTTCTTTGGTGCCTTGTAGTGAGTATTTTCCGTCATATAGTCCAAGACCCATGAGTTCACATCTTCGAATATCCGGTGATGTGCGGCGTCGCATAGAATTGAAGAATGAGTTCTTCATTCCAATCACGAGATGTCGGTCAGAAATTCAGCAATCCAAAGATCGTGAAGAACACCGAGGACCTCGAAGCTGGCGGCAGAGATTCCATGTCCACGTGAGGAATATGTGCATGATCGAAGACTTTGTCGTTGTTGAATAGCACAGAGGAATAGAAGTTGGCTTGACTAGCAGTCCAGAAACTCCTCTTCCTTATGCGAGCAGAGTCATATGGGTTGTAGTCAGTGAAGAATACATGCTCGCCAAGTAATCTTCACCTTGAACTTTTGCTTCGTTGAGAATGGATTCTTTGGCTTTGGCAATGGAGTGTCGATGAGTTGCATCACTACCTCGTGAATCGCAATCTCGTGTTCTTGGCCGAGGATTTTCTCGTTCCTCTTCATATGCAGATCCGTGTGTTCATAGGATCGCAGAAGAGTTCTTGACACTAGTGGCTGGAATTTCTTCATGCACGACGAGGTGGGATGAGTTTCTTCAGAGCCCATTTGAACCGTTGGTGCAGGGGACTGAGGAATTTGTTGGATTGGGGTGAAGAGTGGAGAATTGGGATGCTGACTTTCCCAAAAGTCATCATTCATTACATGCGTGGTGCATCAAATATCCACGTCTTCTTCTTCAATTTCCTCAACACCAGCCTCTTCAGCTGTGAACTGAGGCATAGGCGAGGAAATGATTGGTGTTGAAGGGATTGCTTCCACTTCAATTTCTTCATCAATCTGCTCTGACGGAGTAGCAGAATGATTTTCTTCATCAGATCCGCTTGGGATCTCATATTCTTCACCAAAAGGAACAAGGTCCTTTGATGGTATGGAGGAAATTGGAACATCATCGATTGGATTTTCAAAAGAGCTTGTCATAGGCTTCATTTTCTTCGGGGCTGAAGAATTTGAAGCAACTGATGCTTTCCTTTTCTTCACTGCAGCTCGCTCTGCAGCCTTGGTCTTCTTTACATCTGATGCAGATGGAAGGATAGGAGTTGGTGTAGGCGCAGGAGGAGCCGAGGAATCTGTTTGAATTTCCTCGGTATGGCGATGCGATTGCCTGACTTCTTCGATTTCTTGAGCGCACCACTAGTGGATGCCACAGCAATTTCATCGGTGGCTGGAATGGAGTCATCAGCCTGGAACTAGCATTGTCTTCAAAGAGTTGAAAATCATCAGTGATCTTGGCATGTTCTTCAAAGAGGCTGAGCGGAGGCTCCACTGAGGAATTTCTTGTTGCGATGGGGCTGCAACATTTGTGAACTTCTTTGTCAGTTGACAAATCGACTTTGGCTCCTTGCCAATCAGCATAATAGGCATCAAAGTCATCACCGAGGGCTTTGATTTGAGCTGGATCTTGAGGAGTTCCTCGGTTGTCATTCGACAACGTTTTCCTCGTGAACTTCTCTTTCTGAATTGAGCTTTCTTGATCTGCCTAGCCTTTTCAAATTTCCATTTCTCTTCAGAGATGAAATGGGTCAGCATGTGACTTTGTCCAGGAGTCAAATGAAAATCAGGCATAGGTGTCTCTGGATCCTTGTGCCATAGATCAATGTATTCAAGGATCGCCTTGGATCCAAAAGCGATGTACAGTGTGCCTTTGGCTCTAGCGGCCCTAACTTGTCGGTCTCGATGATTTCGCAAGTTCATCATCATCGACTTCATCGTCGATGGTACTTGGAAGGCAACCTGTTTCTTCTTGGACTTGGCCGAGGACCTCGTCCAATGAGTTGCCTTTTTCTTCAAAGAGTGGGGCCTGATGAAGAATTTTGGTGCAGCTGAGGAACTTGCTGAGGCACCAGAGGCAATAGAGATGCCTGCAGTCTTTTGGCACGTGGCCAGATGCACTGGTGCTGAGGACTTTGGAGGAGCTGCTGAGGACTTTGGAGGAGGAGCTGACGATTTGGGAGGAGCAGGAGCAGCATGAGGAACTGGCCGTGAGGGCATTGAAGATTCTAGCCGTGAGGGCATTCTTGAGGATTTTGGCCGTGAGGGCACTTGTTGGTGAAGCACTTGGCTTGTCTGCCGGCTTCTTTGCCATTGATTTTCGGGCTTGATAGGGGCCTCGGTGGCAGCGATGGCGAGTCTTCATTGAATTTCCTCACTTTGCTTCTTTGGCTTGTCTTGCCAACTTGGCTTGGCGCTTGGCCCATTCTTGGGAAAGTCCTCACCACGCTTGATCTTTGGTGGGGTCACCTTCTTGGCAGTGCCAATGGAGCTCTTGGGCATGGAGGATTCGGTCTGAATTTCTTCATGTACTTTGGAGTAACATACCTGTACTCCTCCATTCCCTTGCCCATCTCCTTTCAATCCTCTGAATCGCACCTTGCGCTGATTTTTGTTTTCCTTGCCAAACTTGGCTTCATCAGTGTGCAATAGTCGGCATATATGTCCTCGGGTATTTCAAAAGCCATCATGACCTCGGGCCTCTTTCCTCCTTTATGTGGCTTCTTTCCTTCGCCATATTCTTGGTGAGGAATTTGAACAATCGAATTATCTCAAGAAGTGTGCAAGTTTTCTTGAGGAACGCGCAAATGAGTTAAGTTGATGAGAACCTAGTGATTCAAAGAATGGACATGAGTACTGTGAGCAGTATAGTTGCGAGGAATTTGGAGAGGTCATATCGCGTTCTCGGAAGGTTTTCAAAAGAACTAGTTTGAGGAATTTGACGGATGAGCCTTGAAGAATTTCACTAAGCGATCTTTGTCTTAGGTTCGAGTTGTATAGATCGAGGATCCACACAATTGAGGAATCTTGAAGAAAATCATTGCTTAAAGAAACGAATCAAGAGCGTATTTCGTTTGAGGTGTTCATATGTGTGAAGATTTGAAGAATAAACACCTTTGAAGATTTTCGGAAGGTTTGAGAATCAAAGCGAGTAATAAAAGTAACTTTTAATTACGAATCAAGAACACGACGAACCGAGAAGTGTAGATTAGAAGTTCGTCGATTCAGATCTCGCCCCTAACTCGGCGGAGGAAGACAACTTCTGGCGGCGGAGTGAAGATTTCATGCGGTCGGCGCGAAATCTGACAATGACGAGGTCAAGGCGGTGAAGCTCTTCCTCACCGGCGACGATGGAGTAGCGGCGCTAGGGTTTGAAAGCTCGGCGAGAGAGAGAGAGCGGACGAGCGGAGTAAAGGAAGTGAGGAAGGGAGAGGGGTATATATAGCCACGGTGAAAAACTGTCCTTAAGAAGATTTTGGACTGACGTGCCTGACCCTTCTCATTAAACTGACATGTGTCACCCACGTACTGAAAAGTGGAGATCGTGTTAGATCGTGGGTGAATAGATAAGTCTAACATAGGTAGCGGAACGGATTAAGCGGCAAACCCGAAATTTTTGATAAGATAAGTTAAAAGTTCCGTTTGCAATTTCTTCAGCTGACAAGGACACAGTGAAGATTTTGAACGAGTTTCAAGTAGAACACACATTAAGAATTTGTGAATAGATTGGGTTGAGTATAGCATAGAGGGGGAAGGGTCCGATCACATTCACTTAGCAGAAAAATGCAACTTGAGGAAATAGCCATAAGTGAATGTTGTAGAGGACATAAGCCCATATATATATTTATATAGCCAGTGAAGAAAGATAACGGAAATAGTGAAGATTTTGCAAAGTTGAAGAATTTGTAAAACGGAAGAATTTCAAAACTGAAAAAAAACTCAAATTGAAGATTTTCAACTTTGGTGGTGGCGTGACCCATCGTATAAGAATGATGATTTCAGACACCGCGTACAATTGTCGTAGGGTTCTGAGAATCAAATTCTTCATTAATTTCTTCACACTTAGAGTGTTATTCTTCATTGATTGAAGAAAAACGTTTCTTCATGTGTTGCACATCTAGGTCATCAATTTTGCATAACTGTCAGGATGTGTGTCCTTTTCAAAGAACATTTGAAGATTCTAAGATATTTAGCTCACACCGCAACTTGCTAAATCTCTTCTCATCCAAGGGCTTTATGAAGATATCGGCTAGCTGTTCTTGATCTTCACATGATCAATAAAGATGTCGCCCCTTCAACACATGATCGCGAAGAAAATGATGACGAATCTGAATGTGCTTTGTCTTGAGTCTGAATCGGGTTGTGAGAATCTTGATGGCACTCTCATTGTCACGAGAGAGGCACATTCTTCACGTTGATGACGTAGTCCTTGAGAGTTTGCTTCATCCACAAAGAATCGAGCACAAAGAAACAAAGACAATGTACTCAACCTGCGATGAGACGGTGATCGCAGATTCTGTTTCTTCGAGGACCAACGGACCAAAGATCGTCCGAGAAATGACAAGTACCAGATGTTGACTTGCGGTCCACACGATCACCAGCATAGTCGAGTCGTAATATCAATGAGATCAAAAGTAGAGCCCTTGGGGTACCATAATCCTAGTGTTGGTGTGTGAGCTAGATATCGAAGAATATGCTTCACACCCTTATGGTGTGATTCCTTGGTATAGCTTGAAATCGGGCACACATGCAAACACTAAGCATTATATCTAGCCTAGATGCACATAAGTACAATAAAGAACCAATCATGGGCGGTATACCTTGTGATCAAGTCAATACCATTTTCATCGATGCATAGATGGCTATTTGTGGGCATAGGAATTTTGGCGCCTTTGCAATCTTGCATGCGAATTTCTTCGAACATCTTTGAGGTATTTCTCTGAGATATGAATATGCCATTGTGTTGTCGATTAATTTGAAGACCTAGAAAGAATTTCAACTCTCCCATCATAGACATTTGATATTCTTCACTCATCATATAGGCAAATTCATCACTATAACGTTGGTCGATCAGACCAAAGATAATATCATCAACGTATATTTGGCACACAAACATTTCACCATCATAAGATTTAGTAAAGAGAGTAGGGTCGAGTGAACCGTGTGTGAAGCCATTCTTCACGAAGAATCCCTTCAAAGTATCATACCACGCCCGTGGGGCCTGTTTGAGGCCACAGAGGGCCTTGTTGAGTCTGAAGACTTTGTCGGGATTCTTTGGATCTTCAAAACCCGGGGGTTGAGCAACATATACTTCTTCCTCAAGCTTACCATTGAGGAATGCACTTTTCACATCCATTTGATATAAAGTGATATTATGATGGTTAGCATAAGCAAGCAATATCTAATAGCCTCAAGTCTAGCAACAGTGCAAAAGTTTCATAGAAATCAATTCCTTCAACTTTGTGTAGCCTTGAGCTACAAGTCGTGCCTTATTCCTCACCACAAGGCCATTTTCATCTTGCTTGTTGCGGTAGATCCACTTTGTGCCAATGATATTATGCTTTCGAGGATCTGGGCGTTTGACCAGCTCCTAGGCGTTGTTGAGCTTGAACGATGTAATTCTTCTTGCATGGCTGAATCCACTCGGGCTCGAAATGCTTCATCTACCTTAGTGGGCTCAGAATAGAGACAAAAGCATAGTGCCCACAAAAGTTAGATAAATGTGAAGCTTTTGGCGTGTGAGAGGACACGGTGCTTCAATGTCATCGATGATCTTGTCAAATTGCACTTCTTTTGCAACACGAGGATGAGCTGGTTGTCGTCGAGGAATTTGATCAAGCATTTTCTTGACACCATTTTCTTGACATTATCTTTAGGTGCATCATTTCGGCGTTCTTTGCGTTCGGAATGAATTCTTCATTGATTCTTTAGTAGGAATGACATCCTCATTTGCCTTGAACTTGATAGATTCCTCGGTGTTGGTTCATCTATCACAGAAGGTAGGTGCTCGCGAGCCATTAGTTTCATCGAACCGCACATCTACAATTTCAACAATCTTGTAAAGAACATTGTTGAAGACTCTATAGGTGTGCGAGTCCTTTCCATAACCAAGCATAAAACCTTCATGTGCTTTCGGTGCAAATTAAGCATTGTGATGAGGATCTCTAATCCAAAGATTTAGCATCAAGACTTTGAAATAACTCACATTGGGTTTCTTGTCAGTGAGGAGTTCATAGGCAGTCTTCTTGAAGAATTTGTGAAGATATACTCTATTGATGATGTGGCACGCGGTATCAATTGCATCAATCCAAAAACGACGAGGCATTTTGTATTCATCAAGCATAGTGCAAGCCATCTCAACAAGAGTTCTGTTCTTGTGCTCCACGACGCCATTTTGCTGAGGAGTATAGGGAGCAGATAACTCATGAGTAATACCAAGTTCATCAAGATAGTCATCTAGACCAGAATTCTTGAACTTAGTTCCATTGTCACTCCTGATGTGCCTAATCTTCACACCAAAGTTGGTTGAAGCCCTCGAGGAAAATCGTTTGAAGACTTCCTGCACTTCATGTTTGTAAGTGACAATGTGTACCCATGTGTAACAAGAGTAATCATCAACAATAACAAAGCCATATAGAGATGCATCATTAGTGATTTCTTGAGTAATGATTAGGACCAAAGAGGTCCATGTGAAGCAATTCAATGGACGAGTAGTGGTCATGATAGTCTTATTTGGATGCTTGGCCTTGGTCATTTTTCGACTTCACGGGCTCCACACAAGTGATCCTTAAGGAATTTGACATTTTCAATGCCAATGACATGCTTCTTCTTCGCATGCGTGTGCAAATTCCTCATGCTGCGTGACCAAGTCGTCGATGCCATAGCCAGCCTTACGAAGCTTTTGCAAGTAGACACACGGCTGGTTGTGGTCTGTAGAGAAATCAACAATATACAAGTCTCCTCTCCTAAAGCCTTCGAAGACTTTGGAATTGTCAGCTTCCATAATCACAACACAACGATACTTGCCAAAGACAACAACCATATCAAGATCACAAAGCATTGAGACCGACATGAGGTTGTATCCTAAGGACTCAACAAGCATGACTTTGTCCATGTGTATGTCCTTAGAGATCGCAACCTTACCAAGACCCAATACCTGACTTTTGCCTTTGTCAGCAAAGATGATATGCTTCAGATGTGATGGTGATAAGGGAGCATCCATCAATAGGTTCTTGTCACCAGTCATGTGTTTTGTACATCCACTATCGAGGACCCACTCATTGGCTTTGGGTTGATCATCCTGTAGATGAATTAGTGCAACTTACGATCTCATATACTTCATCAATGAAGAATATGATATCAATTTCATTAGATGAATTTCATCAAGCGATAAAAGCAGATATAGCGAGATGAGGGCGTGTGAAATGAAAGTTCATTTCTTCATGATTAGCATCGTCCTTTCGAGCAATGTTGTCGGGTCCCAACAAATTCTTGAGACGTTAAAGCACGTCCGGAGACCTGACCCTACAGAAAAGATTAGTTCTTTTCTTCACCACCCACATCTGAAGGGATGGCAAAGAGTTCATCACTCTCTGAGCTCCATATGAGAATGGTGGCATAGAAGCCAATCCATTTCGTTTCACATAAGAGAGGTTAGGGTAAGCATATGAATAAGCGGAGAAATTCTTGAGGACTTATGAACATATTGGTTTGAAGAATAATGCACATATTCATAGCCCTTAGCTCTACCTGCGAAAAAGAGTTGTTAGCACGATGATAATCATATGAGGACTTTGATCCTTTTGAGAATTTGATCCACGTGAGGAATTTGGTCCGTGTGAGGACTTGGATCCATATGAAGAGTTTGGTCCATATGAAGAGTTTGATCTGGGGTTCCTATTCTTCACGGTGGTGTCATGAGGACATTCACTGAAGACTTTCAAGGCACTTCTTGGGAACCCAGTTTTCTCCATAGGAGAACCGTTCTGCGATTAGTGCCAACATATCTAGCAAATACTTCACCATTCTGATTTTTGAACAGTTTATAGTTGAGTCAAATGACTCATCGGAAGAATGAGGAGATTCACATGTAAAGCCAGATAAGTTAGATGGATCAACTGGAGGTCCCTTTGCAACAACCCATGAGGTTTTGGGTACTTGCTTTCGGGCTTCAATATGTTCCATCGGCATTGAGTTTCCTCTCAAAGGCAATACCCTCTTTCCTAGGGTTCTGTTGAGGATCTGCTTTTAAGCACATCACAAAGAGTCGATGCCCTTTGAGGCTTTTGTACATGCTGTCATGTACAATTCCTTCAACCTGCATCGTCGGTGATACTAGCAATGTCCTCGGATGAGGAATTAGTGAAAGCGAGACAGGTGAAGAATTTGTAACAGTTGAAGCATTTGAACATTCGGTGAAGAATAGCGATTCACGTTCAATGCACTTTAAGCATGGAGGAACAAATTCTTCACGAGAAGCGCTGATTTGTTGAGCTAGCAATGAATCGCGCTCCTTCGAAGATCTTCATAACTCACTCTTAGCTTCTCAAGATCTTGCTTTCTTTGAAGAAATTCATAAGAAAGCTTCTCATGATCGAGACAAGAGAGTGTTATGATGACCTTGAAGGCTATCAAACCTAGGCCAAGTCTCTGAAGATTTTCAGCCGGGGCTTTAGTGCGATCCATTTCTTCACCCAAAGATATCATCACTTTTATCTAGCATGTTTTGAACCTTTTCAAAAGCCCTTTGTTGTTTTACACAATCTTAGCAAGTTTAGAGTAGCTGGGCTTGAGATCTTCATCGATTCATTTTCACTAGATTCGGAGGAGGTATATTTGAGTACCTTGGCACCCTTTGCCATGAAGCAATAGGTGGGGCGTAGTCATCACTATCTTCATCGGCTTTGTTGATGAGGTCATTTTCTTGAGTTGAAGATGGACTTGCGATGAATGCGATGGCGAGAGCGGACTCGCCACACTAGACTCGGACTCCTCTGATGCCTCCTCTTCCTCATGTTCCTCAGATTCAGCTTCAGAGTCCATTTCCTTGCCAATGAATGCCCGAGCCTTCTTGGAGCTGCTCTTCTTGTGAGATGAACACTTGGAGGATTTTGATGATGAAGATTTCGATGATTTCTTCTTCTTCTTAGCGTCATCAGAACTGTAATCCTTGTATTTCTTCTTCTTTAATTCCTTTTCCCACTGAGGACAATCATGAATGTAGTGACCAGGTTTCTTGCATTTGTGGCATAGCCTTCTCTTATAGTCCTTTGGATGAGGAATCACTGCTCCTTGAGGATTTTCCAGCGACCACGTCTTGAGAACTTGGAACTTCTTCACGAGCGGTGCTAGCTCTGGCTCAATTCTTGAGGTCACCAAGGCTACTACGAGTCTTCACAATCAGATTGAGACCTGCCTTGGCCTTGAGGCACGTGATTTGCCATAGCTAGAACCATAGAGATCTCTCTTTTCAAGAAGTCGAACTCATGAGTATTTAGCCTCTCGAGGATATCAATTTGATCAAGTGACTTGTAGTCGTACGTTCTTGTATCATCAGTGCCAGAGTATCAAATGAGGAATCAAGCGATCTCAACAATTTCTTCACCACCTCATGGTCGGTGATGTCAGTGGCACCAAGCGCTTGAAAGCTCATTTGAGATGTCAGTGAGGCGATCGAAGGTTTGTTGAACATTTTCATTGCCGAGTCTTTTGAAGCGGTTGAAGAGATTGCGAAGAACATCAAATCGAGAGTCACTCTGAGTTGAGACTCCTTCATTTACTTTGGACAGCCTGTTCCAGATGAGCTTAGCAGTTTCCAAAGCACTCACTCTTCCATACTGTCCTTTGCTCAGATGGCCACATATGATATTCTTCACTTGAGAATCGAGTTGCTTGAATCTCTTCACATCGGTAGTATTGAGTTAGGGTCAGACAGAGGGAACACTATTTTCCACAACATACCAGAGATCGTTGTCAATTGCCTCAAGATGCATTCACATCTTGTTCTTCCAGTAGGGGTAGTCCATACCATCAAAGGTAGGACACCCAGCCGAGACCTTGATCATACCTGCGGTCGAAATAACTAAAACTCCAGGTGGTTAAACCAAAATCACACAGAACAAAGGAGTACCTTGCTTTGATACCAATTGAAAGTGCGTTATATTGACTAGAGGGGGGTGAATAGGCGATTTTTATGAAATCTTCACTGAGGAATTTGCTAGTGAGGAAATTCCTAAGAGAAGAACTGCCTGCAGCGGAATAAGTACTCAGAAGTAAGCATAACAGGATGCGTGCATGGTCATCATGATGAAATAAAGACAATCACAGAGTACAGAAAGCGTAAACACAGGATAACACAAGATGAAGACAAACAGACTGAAGAAATTGAGAAAGTCTTCAGTCAAAGTCTTCAAACACAGATATGAACAAACACTCAACACAGTAATGAGGAAATGAAAGAGTTGAGGAAATAGAACCAGTAAGGTTGGTGAAGACAATGATTTGGTAGACCGGTTCAAGCTGCTGTCTCGGTTATGCGTCTGTTGGGCGGCCGAGTATTTAAACTCGAGGACACACAGTCCGGACACCCGGTCGGCGAGCACGCAGCTCAGACACCAAGTCCTCACCGTATTCTCCTTGAAATAAGGTCACAGACCTCGTCCAATCACTCGTGGTAAGTCTTGAGCGACTTCCAAACCTTCACAGACTTCGGTCACTCGGCGATTCACAATTCCTCTTGGATGCTCTAGACCATGGCGCCTAACCGTCTGGAAGAAACACAGATCTTTAAAGGTAACAAGCATCGGATCCACGCAGGATCAATCTCTTGATGATGCTCAATCACTTTGGGCTTATAGGGGTTTGGTTTTGGGGTTTTCCTCACTCGATGATTTTCGCTCAAAGTCCTCGGAGGATGGGTTGCTCTCAAATGACAAGTGTCAAGTTCTCTCGGGCAGCCAACCAGCTAGTGGTTGTGAGGGGCGGCTATTTATAGCCTAGGGAGCAGCCCGACATGATAAGACATAAATTCCCTTCAATGATATGACCGTTAGGTGGATAAGATATTTTGGAACAGGTGGGCCTGAAACAAAGAACGATCGGAAATTTGACTCTCAAATTCCTCGGGGCTATCATGTTCCTCCTTTGTAGGCAATCCATGACTGGCGAATTCCTAACTCCTCGGTCGAACAAATTCCTCGGTGACGGAAGAACTTCGTCTATATTCTTGAAGAAATTGACTGAATCTGTATGAGATTTCAAAGGCTTCACTTCACTCGAAGGGATTGGTAGGTGTAGGATTTTGAGTTGAGCATCACATGGAAATTTTTCCTTAGTATTTCCTCGCCCCCTTTAACAATGACGGTGTTTCCTATGACTCAAGAAAGAAAGCGAAACTACGAAAACAAAAGTCTTCTCGCTTCATGTTCCTCAAATGAATACCAAGTCTTCAAGGTCACACCAATTTCTTCACTTTCAAAGTCTTGAATACCAAAGTCTTGATCGAAGAACTTCATTTTAGGGGTTGACTTTCTCAGTAAATATCAAACTCCTCATAGACTTATAGACCTGTGTACACTCATAAACACATTAGTCCCTTAACCTATAAGTCTTCAACACACCAAAATCACTAAGGGGCACTAGATGCACTTACAATCTCCCCTTTTGGTGATTGATGACAATATAGGTTAAGTTTTCAACGAGGATAAACATATGAAGTGTAAATCTGATATTGAGGAATTTGATTGCAAGATATAGAAGAACTCCCCAAAGATGTGCATAGTGAGGAATTTGCTTTTGAGGCAATGCACATTTGAAGAGCTGAATTATGGAGATCTCCCCCTATATCTTGTGATTCATACACATTTGACATATAATATGAAGAATTTGAAATGCATGATGAAATATGGTGGTGATGTAATTCAAATGCGTGTATTAACATATAACAAGGAATAAGCATGCAGAGGAACACATCAAAAGTATCGAGCACCATCGGGTTTAAGATTAGAACTCGATCAATAAAAGTTTCGGAAGAGAGAGTTGTAACTTAGCAAAAAACGCCCATACAATAGACCCGCTTGAAGACTAACTCAACTTTCTCCCCTTTGTCATCGAATGACCAAAAGGATCGAAACTAAGGACTAACGCTCAAAGAAAATCAAGTTGATGGAGGCGCCCGGCGTTATCGGGTCGGTTGTCATAGTAGGGCTGCCGCAGATGTCGTCCAAGTCTTCATTTTCATCGATGTCGCGCGATGAAGAATAGGAGCTGGCCACCAAGGAAGGAACCTTGACCTTCTTGAATTTCTTGGTGGAGGTGAAGACCACCAAATTAAGGACAGATAACGCATCTAATCCCTGCCCTCACAGCGATTTGGGTTTCGGCCGTCCGTTTATTGATCTGGGCGTTTGTATCCGTTGGATGAATGTCGGCGCTGCTTTAGTGTAAACCGCCTAACGTGGGCTTGCCGTCCATGAGGCAGCTACTCGATTCGATTTTGGACTGCTCTGGTTGATTGGGCCTAGCACGGCCCATCTGCAATGCGCTCCAATACGCAGCGACGAACGGATCACCAATGAAAAGACTACGAAGGGGCAGCGACCCTTCCCTGGCCACGTTCTTCCTCCCTCGTGGCGGCTCGCTCCCTCGCTCATCCCGATCCTCTGGACCGCGAGGATCTCGCCTCCCACCCTTGACCTCCGCTTGGCGTCCATGATTCACCCTTTCCACCCATCGCTCTCGCCCTACCAACCCCTCTAGAAACCGTAACCGCGGTGGTGTCTCCATCGGCCTCCCCTCCCTCCGCCTTCCCCAGCAGCCGGCACCCCATGATGGAGACGGCGGTGGCTGCTCGCCCCTGCTCCTCAGTCATCTGAATGGCCTTTCTCCTTGGCAGTGGATTGATTTTCTGATGGCGGCATAGTGTTATTTGTTTGCTTGGCGTTTTCATCAATTCGTGGAGCAGCGGCGGCCATCAGTTCACCCCTTGGATCTGTGGTAAAAACAATTCCACTATTTCTTCTTTCCGCTCCTATCTTCTTCCTCCTATTCCATTTGGTTCCTCTGATCTGAAGATTGCTCGAAAAGATAGAGGACTAGGATCTCGTTTTGTTCACAAACTGTGTTCCTGTATTTTTGGCAGGATCAATTGATATGAAACATTACAAGAAGTTCTTCGTGGCGTGATTGGCCCATCAGTGAATCTCCGGTGTGGTAGTGCTTCTTGAATGTACGTATATCATATCCTCCTCCTTGTCCCAAGCTAATTCCTATCGAATCTTTATTACGATTGGTGCTACAACAGGTATATACAAAATTTGGAGATATTTGGATGTTCTAATTTATTGTCATATGCGCTGATTTGGTAAGAAGTGTTACAGATTATCACTTTGATTAAGATGTTGCAGGATAATTATGTGATATGCAACTAGGCAGGTCTTTGAATAATCGAATTGTACTTTTCGATGGTTGAATACAAGTATACATATTATATGATGTGATGATGTACTCATGTGAGGCTAATCGGCTATTGATTTTTTCTACTTTGAATACAATTGTAGTTCTTGTAGAGCTGAGTTTCATGGAGAATCTCCAAGGTTCACAAGAGCTACGAGAGTTCACATTCAGGTTTGGTTTGCTTCTCCATGGCTACCATCATGCAATCTTTGTTTCATTGAATTTGATACAAATTGTGGTTTAGATTATGAATAAGCACTTTTAAGATGCTTAGTGCCTATATAAACATGTTAGTGCTTATAGCAATATAATATTGTAATGGCTAAGTTAAGATGATGCTTGTGCTTTTCTTACTATATATTATCTGAGTTCGTCTCCGCTAAGGTAATGTACATCTGTCGTCCTAGTGATTTACAATGGATGAAGAATGGGCGTTGCCCATTTGATTTTATTTATTAATCCAAGTGCTTTTACAGTAGTCCCATGTCGATAAAAGCGACATTGTTTGATTCAAAGTATATGTTTTATGCTCTTTGAGCTAAACTTGGCCATTATATCTTGTTTCATAGCTAATTTTGTACTTTCGGATGGCTGGTTCATGGACTAAGAAGCTGGTAGGGTCGGACTCGGTGTTTACATGGGTTGTTACGATCTAGAAATTCTTGTGCAAGCCGAATCGACATCGGGTTTTTTCCCGGCATAAATCAGTTTGTCACTCTTATTTCATGCATCACTCTGCTCCTCCAGTTGGAAGTTGTGGTAAAGTACATGGTTACATAAACCAAGCCCACATATTATTATTGTGTATTTATGTGTTTTTCTTCCATTCTTTATTATTAGCCAGTGCTGCCTCCATGTCACTCCATTGTGCCAACATTCAAGTTACTGTAAAACAAATCATGAAGTTACTCTAAAACAAATCGCTAGATGTGTGTCCTTCTCATGAAATTACATGTTTTATTTTTCTCTTTCTTGGATGAAGATTATTATGTTTTAACTACGAATGAAGATAAATTTATTGCACATATGAAATCAACATGCATTTTTTTATGAATTAGAACCTCTATCAAAGAACAAATAATTGCACCCACTGTACCATTCTCATGTCATCTTTGCACATTGCTTTCTATGCTATGCATTCGATTAAACATGCATCTTATTTGCAGGTGCAACTTAGTCGCCTCCAAGGGAACTTTATAGAGAAATGAAACTTCTAGGTCAATGGATTTTTTTGTTTCCTATGATATTAGTTGTTTAACAGAGGATCCATGTTTTTTTTCTTCTCATTTTGGATATTGCCAACGATGTCTCTGATCTGTTGTAACATTATAAACTATGTGAAATATATGACCAGGACACTGGGTGATGCATTGGTTGATGTCAACTTGTGCCATTTTAGTGAGGAGATTGTAGTTCAATCGGCGGTGAATGACTTAAAATTATCGTTCTTTTTATTATTTGCGCTCGAGTTTGTCCTTAATTTTTTGGCGAGAGGCTATGTGTTTCATGCCATCAATATACGAAATCTCCTGTCATCCTATCGAAAAAATGGATGGGCGCGGCAACGCACGCCTATCATGATCTAGTTCTTCCTTGAGACCCATGTTCTTCAGATCTTCTGCGCTGTAGAGATGAGATAGAACAGCCCAGGTACGGTTGAAGGTTTCATGGAGGTAGTATTGGTTTTTCTTCACAGCATTGTGTGTTGAGGTCATGTTGTGAAGAATTGAACCAAACTTACTTGACCCATTTATGATTGCGATCAACCTTCTGATGAAAACTGAGGAGTAACTCACGATCGACCATCACCACAGGTCTTTGTGGCTTGAGGATTTTGCTTGGTGAGGTATTGGCGGCGAGTCATGTGTGGCGAGTCATCATTGGTGGAGTAGGATGCAGCCTTGCGAAATTGACCATCAATGGGCGAATGCCTTCATCTATCACAGCAGTTGCCTTGCCTTTGTCATCAGCTGAGGAAAATGTCCGTTTGAGGACTTCAATTGGAGGCAAGTAGCTGCAGTGGTTCATAGTATCAGCCTTGTAATTGAGTGAAGACCGTGACCTGATGAACCTCACAATCCATGGTGCATAAGGCTTCAGCTCAAAAGGTGACATAGCAATGTTTGCCAGAGTCCTCATGAAGAAATCATGGAAGTTGACGGGAACGCCATGAATGATATTGAAAAGCATATTCTTCATGATGCCAACGACTTCTTCATCATTTGAGTCGTGGCCTTTGATTGGACTCATTGTCTTTGTCAGAATGCGATAGATAGTCCGAGGCACATATAGTAATTCCTTGACGAAGAATTTGGTTCATGGGGCCTGCCCTGGCTTCAAAGGCTTCATCAAAACTTGCATGTAGTGATTTGTAAGCTCAGGTTCGCTGTAGATGCAACGAGCACCATCAAGGGGAGGTCTGAGTGGGAGGGCATGAAGCAATTCAGTTGCTGGTGCCTTGTAGTGAGTATTTTCCGTCATATAGTCCAGTACCCATGAGTTCACATCTTCGGAATCTCCGGTGATGTGCAGCCTCGCGTAAAATTGAAGAATGAGTTCTTCATTCTAATCACAGATGTCAGTGCAGAAATTCAGCCATCCAGCATCATGAAGAACACTAAGGACTGGCTCGAAGCCTGGCAGAGATTCCATGTCCACGTGAGGAATATGTGCATGATCGAAGACTTTGTCTTTGTTGAATAGCACAGAGGAATAGAAGTTGGCTTGACTAGCAGTCCAGAAACTCCTCTTCCTTATGCGAGAAGAGTCATATGGGTTGTAGTCAGTGAAGAATACATGCTCGCCGAAGAAATCTTCAGCCTTGAACTTTTGCTTCGTTGAGAATGGATTCTTTGGCTTTAGCGATGGAGTGTCGATGAGTTGCATCACTACCTCGGAATCGCAATCTCGGGTTCTTGAGCTAAGGATTTTCTGGTTCCTCTTCATATGCGATCCGTGTGTTCATAGGATCGGCGGAGGTTCTTGACACTAGTGGCTGGAATTTCTTCATGCAGACGAGGTGGGATGAGTTTCTTGAGCCCATTTGAACCGTTGGTGCGGGGGTGAGGAATTTGTTGGATTGGGGTGAAGAGTGGAGAATTGGGATCTTGACTTTCCCAAAGTCATCATTCATTCTGAGCGTGGTGCATCAAATATCCACGTCTTCTTCTTCAATTTCCTCAACACCACCTCTTTAGCTGTGAACCGAGGCATAGGCGAGGAAATGATTGGTGTTGAAGGATTGCTTCCACTTCAATTTCTTCATCAATCTGCTCGTGAAACAGCAGAATGATTTTCTTCATCAGATTCGCTTGGGATCTCATATTCTTCACGAAAAGGAACAAGGTCCTTTGATGGTATGGAGGAAATTGGAACATCATCGATTGGATTTTCAAAAGAGCTTGTCATAGGCTTCATTTTCTTGAGGCTGAAGAATTTGAAGCGGTGATGCTTTCCTTTTATTCACTGCAGCTCGCTCTGCAGCCTTGGTCTTCTTTAATCGATGCGATGGAAGGATAGGAGTTGGTGTAGGCGCGGGAGGAGCCGAGGAATCTGTTTGAATTTCCTCGGTATGGCGATCAGATTGCTCGACTTCTTCGATTTCTTGAGCGCACCACTAGTGGATGCCACAGCAATTTCATCGGTGGAATGGAGTCATCAGCCTGGAACTAGCATTGTCTTGACGGTTGAAAATCATCGGCCATCTTGGCATGTTCTTCAAAGAAGTGGCGGAGGCTCGGCTGAGGAATTTCTTGTTGCGATGGGGCTGCAACATTTGTGAACTTCTTTGTCAGTTGACAAATCTGACTTTGGCTCCTGCCAATCAGCATAATAGGCATCAAAGTCATCACCGAGGGCTTTGATTTGAGGCTGGATCTTGAGGAGTTCCTCAGTTGTCATTCTGACAACGTTTTTCCTCAGGAACTTCTCTTTCCTGAATTGAGCTTTCTTGATCTGCCTAGCCTTTTCAAATTTCCATTTCTCTTCAGAGATGAAATGGGTCAGCATGTGACTTTGTCCAGGAGTCAAATGAAAATCAGGCATAGGTGTCTCTGGATCCTTGTGCCATAGATCAATGTATTCAAGGATCGCCCTTGGATCCAAAAGCGATGGGCACGGTGTGCCTTTGGCTCTAGCGGCCCTAACTTGTCGGTCTCGATGATTTACGCAAGTTCATCATCATCGACTTCATCGTCGATGGCACTTGGAAGGCAACCTGTTTCTTCTTGGACTTGGCGAGGACCTCGTCCAGCGATTGCCTTTTTCTTCAGCAGTGGGGCTGATGAAGAATTTTGGTGCACCGAGGAACTTCTTTGAGACACGAGAGGCAATAGAGATGCTGCAGTCTTTTGGCACGTGGCGGATGCTGCTAGTCTTGAGGACTTTGGAGGAGCTCTTGAGGACTTTGGAGGAGGAGCGATTTGGGAGGAGTAGGAGCAGCATGAGGAACTGGCCGTGAGGGCATTCTTGAGGATTTTGGCCGTGAGGGCACTTTGTTGGTGAAACACTTGGCTTGTCTGCTGGCTTCTTTGCCATTGATTTTCTGGGCTTGACAGGGCCTTAGTGGCGCAGATGTAGCAGAGTCTTCATTGAATTTCCTCACCGCTTCTTTGGCTTGTCTTGCCAACTTGGCTTGGCGCTTGGCCCATTCTTGGAAAGTCCTCACCACGCTTGATCTTTGGTGGGGTCAACTTCTTGGCCAGTGCCAATGGAGCTCTTGGGCATGGAGGATTCAAGGCTGAATTTCTTCATGTACTTTGGAGTAACATACATACTCCTCCATTCCCTTGCCCATCTCCTTTCAATCCTCTGAATGCGCACCTTGCGCTGATTTTTGTTTTCCTTGCCAAACTTGGCTTCATCAGGTGTGCAATAGTCAGCATGTATGTCCTCAGGTATTTCAAAAGCCATCATGACCTCAGGCCTCTTTCCTCCTTTATGTGGCTTCTTTCCTTCTGCCATATTCTTCAGTTGAGGAATTTGAACAATCGAATTATCTGAAGAAGTGTGCAAGTTTTCTTCGAGGAACGCTGCAAATGAGTTAAGTTGATGAGAACCTAGTAATTCAGCAGCGGACATGAGTACCTGTGAACAGAGTATAGTTGCGAGGAATTTGGAGAGGTCATATGCGTTCTCAGAAGGTTTTCAAAAGAACTAGTTTGAGGAATTTGACGGATGAGCCTTGAAGAATTTCACTAAGCGATCTTTGTCTTAGGTTCGAGTTGTATAGATCGAGGATCCACACAATTGAGGAATCTTGAAGAAAATCATTGCTTAGAAAGCGAAACAAGGCGTATTTCGTTTGAGGTGTTCATATGTGTGAAGATTTGAAGAATAAACACCTTTGAAGATTTTCAGAAGGTTTGAGAATCAAAGCGAGTAATAAAAGTAACTTTTAATTACCCGAATGAAGAACACGACGAACCGAAAGTGTAGATTAGAAGTTAAATCGATTCGGATCTCCACGCCTAACTCGGTGGAGGAAGACAGCTACTGGCGGCGGAGTGAAGATTTCCGCGATCGGCAGCGAGTGACGGCGACGAGGTCAAGGCGATGAAGCTCTTCCTCACTTGGCGATGATGGAGAAGCGGCGGCGCTAGGGTTTGAAGCTCGGCGAGAGAGAGAGAGAGAGCGGACGAGCGGAGTAAAGGAAGTGAGGAAGGGAGAGGGGTATATATAGCCACGGTGAAAAACTGTTCGCTCAAGATTTTGGACGAGCGTGCCTGACCCTTCTCATTAAACTGACATGTGTCACCCACGTACTGAAAAGTGGAGATCGTGTTAGATCGTGGGTGAATAGATAAGTCTAACGTAGGAAGCGGAACGGATTGAGCGGCAAACCCGAAATTTTTTATAAGATAAGTTAAAAGTTCCGTTCGCAATTTCTTCAGCTGACAAGGACACAGTGAAGATTTTGAACGAGTTTCAAGTAGAACGCACATGAAGAATTTGTGAATAGATTGGGTTGAGTATAGCATAGAGGGGGAAGGGTCCGATCACATTCACTTAGCAGAAAAATGCAACTTGAGGAAATAGCCATAAGTGAATGTTGTAGAGGACATAAGCCCATATATATATATTTATATAGCCAATGAAGAAAGATAACGGAAATAGTGAAGATTTTGCAAAGTTGAAGAATTTGAAAAACGGAAGAATTTCAAAACTGAAAAAAAACTCAAATTGAAGATTTTCAACTTTGGTGGTGGCGTGACCCATCGTATAAGAATGATGATTTCAGACACCGTGTACAATTGTCGTAGGGTTCTGAGAATCAAATTCTTCATTAATTTCTTCACACTTAGAGTGTTATTCTTCATTGATTGAAGAAAAACGTTTCTTCATGTGTTGCACATCTAAGTCATCAATTTTGCATAAGTGTCAGGATGTGTGTCCTTTTCAAAGAACATTTGAAGATTCTAAGATATTTAGCTCACACCGCAACTTGCTAAATCTCTTCTCATCCAAGGGCTTTATGAAGATATCGGCTAGCTGTTCTTCAGTCTTCACATGATCAATAAAGATGTAAGCCCTTCAACACATGATCGCGAAGAAAATGATGACGAATCTGAATGTGCTTTGTCTTGAGTGCTTGAACTGGGTTGTGAGCAATCTTGGTGGCACTCTCATTGTCACGATGAGAGGCACATTCTTCACGTTGATGGCGTAGTCCTTGAGAGTTTGCTTCATCCACAACAATTGAGCACAGCAAGAACAGCAGCAATGTACTCAACCTGCGATGGGACGGTGATCTGCAGATTCTGTTTCTTGAGGACCAACGGACCAAAGATCGTCAGGAAATGACAAGTACCAGATGTTGACTTGCGGTCCACACGATCACCAAAGATAGTCGAGTCGAAATATCCAATGAGATCAAAGGTAGAGCCCTTGGGGTACCATAATCCTAGTGTTGGTGTGTGAGCTAGATATCGAAGAATATGCTTCACAGCCTTATGGTGTGATTCCTTGGTGTAGCTTGAAATCGGGCACACATGCAAACACTAAGCATTATATCTAGCCTAGATGCACATAAGTACAATAAAGAACCAATCATGGGCGGTATACCTTGTGATCAAGTCAATACCATTTTCATCGATTGCATAGATGGCCATTTGTGGGCATAGGAATTTTAGCGCCTTTGCAATCTTGCATGCCAATTTCTTTAGAACATCTTTGAGGTATTTCTCCTGAGATATGAATATGCCATTGTGTTGTTGACGAATTTGAAGACCTAGAAAGAATTTCAACTCTCCCATCATAGACATTTGATATTCTTCACTCATCATATAGGCAAATTCATCACTATAACGTTGGTCGAGACACCAAAGATAATATCATCAACGTATATTTGGCACACAAACAGTTCACCATCATAAGATTTAGTAAAGAGAGTAGGGTCGAGTGAACCGTGTGTGAAGCCATTCTTCACGAAGAATCCTTCAAAGTATCATACCACGCCTGGGGAACTGTTTGAGGCCACGAGAGGGCCTTGTTGAGTCTGAATACTTTGTCGGGATTCTTTGGATCTTCAAAACCGGGGTTGAGCAACATATACTTCTTCCTCAAGCTTACCATTGAGGAATGCACTTTTCACATCCATTTGATATAAAGTGATATTATGATGGTTAGCATAAGCAAGCAATATCTGAATAGCCTCAAGTCTAGCAACAGTGCAAAAGTTTCATCGAAATCAATTCCTCCAACCTGTGTGTAGCCTTGAGCTACAAGTCGTGCCTTATTCCTCACCACAAGGCCATTTTCATCTTGCTTGTTGCGGTAGATCCACTTTGTGCCAATGATATTATGCTTTCGAGGATCTGGACGTTTGACCAGCTCCTAGACGTTGTTGAGCTCGAATCGATGTAATTCTTCTTGCATGGCCTGAATCCATTCGGGCTCGAAATCTTCATCTACCTTAGTGGGCTCTGTGATAGAGAAAAAGCATAGTGCCCAAAAAGTTAGATAAATGTGAAGCTTTTGAGCGTGTGAGAGGACCTGGTGCTTCAATGTCATTGATGATCTTGTCAACTTGCATTTCTTTTGCAACACGAGGATGAGCTGGTTGTCGTCGAGGAATTTGATCAGCATTTTCTTGACACCATTTTCTTGACATTATCTTGGTGCATCACTCGGCGTTCTTTGCGTTAGGAATGAATTCTTCACAGATTCTTGATGAGGAATGACATCCTCAGTTGCCTTGAACTTGATAGATTCCTCAGGTGTTGGTTCATCTATCACAGAAGGTAGGTGCTCTCTTTGCGAGCCATTAGTTTCATCGAACCGCACATCTACAATTTCAACAATCTTGTAAAGAACATTGTTGAAGACTCTATAGGTGTGCGAGTCCTTTCCATAACCAAGCATAAAACCTTCATGTGCTTTCGGTGCAAATTTAGCATTGTGATGAGGATCTCTAATCCAGATTTAGCAATCAAGACTTTGAAATAACTCACATTGGGTTTCTTGTCGGTGAGGAGTTCATAGGCGGTCTTCTTGAAGAATTTGTGAAGATATACTCTATTGATGATGTGGCACGCGGTATCAATTGCATCAATCCAAAAGCGACGAGGCATTTTGTATTCATCAAGCATAGTGCAAGCCATCTCAACAAGAGTTACATTCTTGTGCTCCACGACGCCATTTCTTTGAGGAGTATAGGGAGCAGATAACTCATGAGTAATACCAAGTTCATCAAGATAGTCATCAAGACCGAATTCTTGAACTTAGTTCCATTGTCACTCTGATGTGCCTAATCTTCACACCAAAGTTGGTTGAAGCCCTCGAGGAAAATCGTTTGAAGACTTCACGCACTTCATGTTTGTAAGTGACAATGTGTACCCATGTGTAACAAGAGTAATCATCAACAATAACAAAGCCATATAGAGATGCATCATTAGTGACCGATGAGTAATGATTAGGACCAAAGAGGTCCATGTGAAGCCATTCAAATGGACGAGTAGTGGTCATGATAGTCTTATTTGGATGCTTGGCCTTGGTCATTTTCCACTTCACGGGCTCCACACAAGTGATCCTTAAGGAATTTGACATTTTCAATGCCAATGACATGCTTCTTCTTCATGGCGTGTGCAAATTCCTCATGCTGCGTGACCAAGTCGTCGATGCCATAGCCAGCCTTCTGAAGCTTTTGCAAGTAGACACACGGCTGGTTGTGGTCCTGTAGAGAAATCAACAATATACAAGTCTCCTCTCCTAAAGCCTTTGAAGACTTTGGAATTTCCAGCTTCCATAATCACACCACAACGATACTTGCCAAAGACAACAACCATATCAAGATCACAAAGCATTGAGACCGACATGAGGTTGTATCCTAAGGACTCAACAAGCATGACTTTGTCCATGTGTATGTCCTTAGAGATCGCAACCTTACCAAGACCAATACGACTTTTGCCTTTGTCGGCAAAAGATGATATGCTTCGATGTGATGGTGATAAGGGAGCATCCATCAATAGGTTCTTGTCACCGGTCATGTGATTTGTACATCCACTATCGAGGACCCACTCATTGGCTTTGGGTTGATCATCCTGTAGATGAATTAGTGCAACTTACGATCTCATATACTTCATCAATGAAGAATATGATATCAATTTCATCGATGAATTTCATCAAGCGATAAAACAGATATAGCGATGAGGGCGTGTGAAATGAAAGTTCATTTCTTCATGATTAGCATCGTCCTTTCGAGCAATGTTGTCGTGTCCCGAAAAATTCTTGAGACGTTAAAGCACGTGCGGAGATCGACCCTGAGAAAAGATTAGTTCTTTTCTTCACCACCCACATCTGAAGGGATGGCAAAGAGTTCATCACTCTCTGAGCTCCATATGAGAATGGTGGCATAGAAGCCAATCCATTTCGTTTCACATAAGAGAGGTTAGGGTAAGCATATGAATAAGCAGAGAAATTCTTCAAGGACTTATGAACATATTGGTTTGAAGAATAATGCACATATTCATAGCCCTTAGCTCTACCCTGCGAAAAAGAGTTGTTAGCACGATGATAATCATATGAGGACTTTGATCCTTTTGAGGAATTTGATCCACGTGAGGAATTTGGTCCGTGTGAGGACTTGGATCCATATGAAGAGTTTGGTCCATACGAAGAGTTTGATCTGGGGTTCCTATTCTTCACAGGTGGTGTCATGAGGACATTCACCTAAAGACTTTCAAGGCACTTCTTGGGAACCCAGATTTTCTTCATAGGAGAACCGTTCCTGCAGTTAGTGCCAACATATCTAGCAAATACTTCACCATTCTGATTTTTAAACAGTTTATAGTTGGAGTCAAATGACTCATCAGAAGAATGAGGAGATTCACATGTAAAGCCAGATAAGTTAGATGGATCAACTGGAGGTCCCTTTGCAACAACCCATGAGGTTTTGGGTCTTTCTCGGGCTTCAATATGTTCCATCAAGATTGAGTTTCCTCTCAAAGGCAATACCCTCTTCCCTAGGGTTCTGTTGAGGATCTGCTTTTAAGCACATCACAAAGAGTCGATGCCCTTTGAGGCTTTTGTACATGCTGTCATGTACAATTCCTTCAACCTGCATCGTCGGTGATACTAGCAATGTCCTCGGATGAGGAATTAGTGAAAGCGAGAGCAGTGAAGAATTTGTAACATTGAAGCATTTGAACATTCGGTGAAGAATAGCGATTCACGTTCAATGCACTTTAAGCATGGAGGAACAAATTCTTCCTGAGAAGCGCTGATTTGTTGAGCTAGTAATGAATCGCGCTCCTTCTGAAGATCTTCATAACTCACTCTTAGCTTCTCAAGATCTTGCTTTCTTTGAAGAAATTCATAAGAAAGCTTCTCATGATCAGACAAGAGAGTGTTATGATGACCTTGAAGGCTATCAAACCTAGACTGAAGTCTCTGAAGATTTTCAGCCAGGGCTTTAGTGCGATCCATTTCTTCACCCAGCATATCATCACTTTTATCTAGCATGTTTTGAACCTTTTCAAAAGCCCTTTGTTGTTTTACAGCAATCTTAGCAAGTTTAGAGTAGCTGGGCTTGAGATCTTCATCAGATTCATTTTCACTAGATTCGGAGGAGGTATATTTGAGTACCTTGGCACCCTTTGCCATGAAGCAATAGGTGGGGCGTAGTCATCACTATCTTCATCGGCTTTGTTGATGAGGTCATTTTCTTGAGTTGAAGATGGACTTGCGATGAATGCAGATGGAGAGCCGGACTCGCCACACTAGACTCGGACTCCTCGATGTCTCCTCTTCCTCATGTTCCTCGATTCAGCTTGAGTCCATTTCCTTGCCAATGAATGCCCGAGCCTTCTTGGAGCTGCTCTTCTTGTGAGATGAAGACTTGGAGGATTTTGATGATGAAGATTTGACGATTTCTTCTTCTTCTTAGCGTCATCGAACTGTAATCCTTGTATTTCTTCTTCTTTAATTCCTTTTCCCATCGAGGACAATCATGAATGTAGTGACCAGGTTTCTTGCATTTGTGGCATAGCCTTCTCTTATAGTCCTTTGGATGAGGAATCACTTGCTCCTTGAGGATTTTCCAGCGACCACGTCTTGAGAACTTGGAACTTCTTCACGGCGGTGCTAGCTCTGGCTCAATTCTTGAGGTCACCAAGGCTACTACGAGTCTTCACAATCAGATTCGAGACACGCCTTGGCCTTGAGGCACGTGATTTGCCATAGCTAGAACCATAGAGATCTCTCTTTTGACAAGTCGGAACTCATGAGTATTTAGCCTCTCGAGGATATCAATTGGATCAAGTGACTTGTAGTCGACGTTCTTGTATCATCGGTGCGAGTATCAAATGAGGAATCAAGCGATCTCAACAATTTCTTCACCACCTCATGGTCGGTGATGTCGATGGCACCAAGCGCTTGAAAGCTCATTTGAGATGTCGATGAAGCGATCGAAGGTTTGTTGAACATTTTCATTGTCGAGTCTTTTGAAGCGGTTGAAGAGATTGCGAAGAACATCAAATCGAGAGTCACTCGAGTTGAGACTCCTTCATTTACTTTGGACAGCCTGTTCGGATGAGCTTAGCAGTTTCAAAGCACTCACTCTTCCATCTTGTCCTTTGCTCGGATGGCCACATATGATATTCTTCACTTGAGAATCGAGTTGCTTGAATCTCTTCACATCGGTAGTATTGAGTTAGGGTCGAGACGGAGGAACACCATTTTCCACAACATACGGAGATCGTTGTCAATTGCCTCAAGATGCATTCACATCTTGTTCTTCCGATGAGGGGTAGTCCATACCATCAAAGGTAGGACACCCAAATGAGACCTTGATCATACTGCGGTCGAAATAACTAAAACTCCGTGGTTAAACCAAAATCACACGAACAAAGGAGTACCTTGCTTTGATACCAATTGAAAGTCGTTATATTGACTAGAGGGGGTGAATAGGCGATTTTATGAAATCTTCTTGAGGAATTTGCTAGTGAGGAAATTCCTAAGAGAAGAACTACTGCAGCGGAATAAGTACTCGAAGTAAGCATAACAGGATCGTGCATGGTCATCATGATGAAATAAAGACAATCACAGAGTCTGAAAAGCGTAAACACAGGATAACACAAGATGAAGACAAACAGGCTGAAGAAATTGAGAAAGTCTTCAGTCAAAGTCTTCAAACACAGATATGAACAAACACTCAACACGATAATGAGGAAATGAAAGAGTTGAGGAAATAGAACCGATAAGGTTGGTGAAGACAATGATTTGGTAGACCAGTTCAACTGCTTTGTCTCGGTTATGCGTCTGGTTGGAGCGGTGAGTATTTAAACTCAAGGACACAGAGTCCGGACACCCGATCGTGAGCACGCAGCTCAGGACACCAAGTCCTCACCGTATTCTCCTTGAAATAAGGTCACACAGACCTCGTCCAATCACTCGTGGTAAGTCTTCAGGCGACTTCCAAACCTTCACAGACTCGGTCACTCGGCGATTCACAATTCCTCTTGGATGCTCTAGACCATGACGCCTAACCGTCTGGAAGAAACACAGTCTTTAAAGGTAACAAGCGTCGGATCCACGCAGGATCAATCTCTTCAGTGATGCTCAATCACTTTGGGCTTGTAGGGGTTTGGTTTTGGGGTTTTTCCTCACTCGATGATTTTCGCTCAAAGTCCTCGGAGGATGGGTTGCTCTCAAATGACAAGTGTCAAGTTCTCTCGAGCAGCCAACCAGCTAGTGGTTGTAGAGGCGGCTATTTATAGCCTAGGGAGCAGCCCGACATGATAAGACATAAATTCCCTTCAATGATATGACCGTTAGGTGGATAAGATATTTTGGAACAGGTGGCGCAAGAACCAAGAACGGTCGGAAATTTGACTCTCAAATTCCTCGGGGCTATCATGTTCCTCCTTGTAGGCAATCCGCCTGGCGAATTCCTAACTCCTCGGTCGAACAAATTCCTCGGTGACGGAAGAACTTCGTCTATATTCTTGAAGAAATTGGTGAATCTGTATGAGATTTCCAAAGGCTTCACTTCACTCGAAGGGATTGGGAGGTGTAGGATTTTGAGTTGAGCATCACATGGAAATTTTTCCTTAGTATTTCCTCGCCCCCCTTTAATAGTACGGTGTTTCCTATGACTCAAGAAAGAGAAAACGAAACTACGAAAACAAAAGTCTTCTCGCTTCATGTTCCTCAAATGAATACCAAGTCTTCAAGGTCACACCAATTTCTTCACTTCCAAAGTCTTCAGAATACCAAAGTCTTCAGTCGAAGAACTTCATTTTTAGGGGTTGACTTTCTCTGTAAATATCAAACTCCTCATAGACTTATAGACCTGTGTACACTCATAAACACATTAGTCCCTTAACCTATAAGTCTTCAATACACCAAAATCACTAAGGGGCACTAGATGCACTTACAATCTCCCCCTTTTTGGTGATTGATGACAATATAGGTTAAGTTTTCAACGGGGATAAACATATGAAGTGTAAATACTGATATTGAGGAATTTGATTGCAAGATATAGAAGAACTCCCCACGAAGATGTGCATAGTGAGAATTTGCTTTTGAGGCAATGCACATTTGAAGAGTTGAATCATGGAGATCTCCCCTATATCTTGTGATTCATACACACATTTGACATATAATATGAAGAATTTGAAATGCATGATGAAATATGGTGGTGATGTAATTCAGCATGCGTGTATTAACATATAACAAGGAATAAGCATGCGAGGAACACATCAAAAGTATCGAGCACCATCGGGTTTAAGATTAGAACTTCGATCAATAAAAGTTTGAGTAAGAGCGAGAGTTGTAACTTAGCAAAAAACCATATAATAGACCGGCTTGAAGACTAACTCAACTTTCTCCCCTTTGTCATCGAATGACCAAAAGGATCGGCGAGGACTAACGCCCACGAAGAAAATCAAGTTGATGGAGGAGCGCCGGCGTTATCGAAGTCGGTTGTCGTAGTAGGACTGCCGCGATGTCGTCCAAGTCTTCATTTTCATCAGTGTCGCGCGATGAAGAATAGGAGCTGGCCACCAAGGAAGGAACCTTGACCTTCTTGAATTTCTTCGGTGGAGGTGAAGACCAGTCAAATTAAGGACAGTATAACCGCATCTAATCCCTGCCCTCACAGCGATTTGGGTTTTCGGCCGTCCGTTTCGCTGATCTGGGCGTTTGTATCCGTTGGATGAATGTCGGTATTTGCTTTGTAAATGGCCCTAGCGTGGGCTTGCTTCCATGAGGCAGCTACTCGATTCGATTTTGGACTGCTCTGGTTGATTGGGCCTAGCACGGACCATCTGCAATGCGCTCTAATACGCAGCGACGAACGGATCACCAATGAAAAGACTACGAAGGGGCAGCGACCCTTCCCTGGCCACGTTCTTCCTCCCTCGTGGCGGCTCGCTCCCTCGCTCATCCCGATCCTCTGGACCGCGAGGATCTCGCCTCCCACCCTTGACCTCCGCTTGGCGTCCATGATTCGCCCTTTCCACCCATCGCTCTCGCCCTACCAACCCCTCTAGAAACCGTAACCACGGTGGTGTCTCCATTGGCCTCCCCGCCCTCCGCCTTCCCCAGCAGCCGGCACCCCACGATGGAGACGGCGGTGGCTGCTCGCCCCTGCTCCTCAGTCATCTGAATGGCCTTTCTCCTTGGTAGTGGATTGATTTTCTGATGGCGGCGTAGTGTTATTTGTTTGCTCGGCGTTTTCATCAATTAGTGGAGAAGCGGCGGCCATCGGTTCACCCCTTGGATCTGTGGTAAAAACAATTCCACTATTTGTTTCTTACGCTCCTATCTTCTTCCTCCTATTCCATTTGGTTCCTCTAATCTAAAGATTGCTCGAAAAGATAGAGGACTAGGATCTCGTTTTGTTCACGAATTGTGTTCCTGTATTTTTGGCAGGATCAATTGATATGAAACATTACAAGAAGTTCTCCGTGGCGTGATTGGCCCATCAGTGAATCTCCGGTTGTGGTAGTGCTTTTTGAATGTACGTATATCATATCCTCCCTCCTTGTCCCAAGCTAATTCCTATCAATCTTTGTTACGATTGGTGCTACAACGAGGTATATACAAGTTTGGAGATATTTGGATGTTCTAATTTATTGCCATATGCGCTGATTTGAGAAGAAGTGTTCTGATTATCACTTTGATTAAGTTGTTGCAGGATAATTATGTGATATGCAACTAGGCAGAGTCTTGAATAATCGAATTGTACTTTTCGATGGTTGAATACAAGTATACATATTATATGATGTGATGATGTACTCATGTGAGGCTAATCGGCTATTGATTTTTTTTCTACTTTGAATACAATTGTAGTTCTTGTAGAGATGAGTTTGATGGACAATCTCCAAGGTTCACAAGAGCTATGAGAGTTCACATTCAGGTTTGGTTTGCTTCTCCATGGCTACCACTGCGGCACTGTTTCATTGAATTTGATACAAATTGTGGTTTAGATTATGAATAAGCACTTTTTAAGATGCTTAGTGCCTATATAAACATGTTCGTGCTTATAGCAATATAATATTGTAATGGCTAAGTTAAGATGATGCTTGTGCTTTTCTTACTATATATTATATGAGTTCGTCTCCGCCAAGGTAATGTACATCTGTGTCGTCCTAGCGATTTACAATGGATGAAGAATGGGCGTTGCCCATTTTGATTTTATTTATTAATCCAAGTGCTTTTACGTAGTCCCATGTCGGTAAAAACGACATTGTTTGATTCAAAGTATATGTTTTATGCTCTTTGAGCTAAACTTGGCCATTATATCTTGTTTCATAGCTAATTTTGTACTTTCGGATGGCTGGTTCATGGACTAAGAAGCTGGTAGGGTCGGACTAAGTGTTTACATGGGTTGTTACGATCTAGAAATTTTTGTGCAACTGAATCGACATCGGGTTTTTTCCCGGCATAAATCAGTTTGTCACTCTTATTTCATGCATCACTCTGCCCATCCAGTTGGAAGTTGTGGTAAAGTACATGGTTACATAAACCAAGCCCACATATTATTATTGTGTATTTATGTGTTTTTCTTCCATTCTTGATTATTAGCCAGTGGTGCCTCCATGTCACTCCATTGTGCCACCATTCAAGTTACTGTAAAACAAATCATGAAGTTACTCTAAAACAAATCGCTAGATGTGTGTCCTTCTCATGAAATTACATGTTTTATTTTTCTCTTTCTTGGATGAAGATTATTATGTTTTAACTGGGAATGAAGATAAATTTATTGCACATATGAAATCAACATGCATTTTTATGAATTAGAACCTCTATCAAAGAACAAATAATTGCACCCATTGTACCATTCTCATGTCATCTTTGCGTTGCTTTCTATGCTATGCATTCGATTAAACATGCATCTTATTTGCAGGTGCAACTTAGTAAGCCTCAAGGGAACTTTATAGAGAAATGAAACTTCTAGGTCAATGGTTTTTTGTTTCCTATGATAGTAGTTGTTTAACGAGAGGATCCATGTTTTTTTCTTCTCATTTTGGATATTGCCAGCGATGTCTACGATCTGTTGTAACATTATAAACTATGTGAAATATATGACCAGGACACTGGGTGATGCATTGGTTGATGTCAACTTGTGCCATTTTAGTGAGGAGATTGTAGTTCAATCTGGCAGCTGAATGACTTAAAAATTATCGTTCTTTTTTATTATTTGCAGTTCAGAGTTTGTCCTTAATTTTTTTGGCGAGAGGCTATGTGTTTCATGCCATCAATATACGAAATCTCCTGTCATCCTATCGAAAAAATGGATGGGCGCGGCAACGCACGCCTATCATGATCTAGTTCTTCCTTGAGACCCATGTTCTTTAGATCTTCTGCGCTGTAGAGATGAGATAGAACAGCCCAGGTACGGTTGAAGGTTTCATGGAGGTAGTATTGGTTTTTCTTCACTGCATTGTGTGTTGAGGTCATGTTGTGAAGAATTGAACCAAACTTACGCTTGACCCATTTATGATTGCGATCAACCTTCTGATGAAAATTGAGGAGTAACTCACGATCAGTCATCACCACAGGTCTTTGTGGCTTGAGGATTTTGCTTGGTGAGGTATTGGCGGCGAGTCATGTGTGGCGAGTCATCATTGGTGGAGTAGGATGCAGCCTTGCGAAATTGACCATCAATGGACGAATGCCTTCATCTATCACAGCAGCTTGCCTTGCCTTTGTCATCGGTGAGGAAAATGTCCGTTTGAGGACTTCAATTGGAGGCAAGTAGCTGCAGTGGTTCATAGTATCAGCCTTGTAATTGAGTGAAGACCGTGACCTGATGAACCTCATAATCCATGGTGCATAAGGCTTCAGCTCAAAAGGTGACATAGCAATGTTTGCCAGAGTCCTCAATGATATTGAAAAGCATATTCTTCATGATGCCAATGACTTCTTCATCATTTGAGTCGTGACCTTTGATTGGACTCATTGTCTTTGTCGAATCGATAGACGATCAAGAGGCACATATAGTAATTCCTTGAGGAAGAATTTGGTTCATGGGGCCTGCCACGCTTCAAAGGCTTTATCAAAACTTGCATGTAGTGATTTGTAGCTCAGGTTATTTGTAGATGCAACGAGCACCATCTAGGGAGGGCCGAGTGGGAGGGCATGAAGCAATTCATTCTTTGGTGCCTTGTAGTAGTATTTTCCGTCATATAGTCCGGTACCCATGAGTTCACATCTTGAGAATCTCCGGTGATGTGCAGCATCGCGTAGAATTGAAGAATGAGTTACGCATTCCAATCACGGATGTCGGTCAGAAATTCAGCCATCGACATCGTGAAGAACACCGAGGGTGGCTCAAAACTGGCGAGAGATTCCATGTCCACGTGAGGAATATGTGCATGATCGAAGACTTTGTCTTTGTTGAATAGCATAGAGGAATAGAAGTTGGCTTGACTAGCAGTCCGAAACTCCTCTTCCTTATCGAGCAGAGTCATATGGGTTGTAGTCGATGAAGAATACATGCTCGCCAAGTAATCTTGACCTTGAACTCTTGCCGTTGAGAATGGATTCTTTGGCTTTAGCGATGGAGTGTCGATGAGTTGCATCACTACCTCGGGAATCGCAATCTCGGGTTCTTGAGGCTAAGGATTTTCTGGTTCCTCTTCATATGCAGTCCGTGTGTTCATAGGATCAGAAGAAGAGTTCTTGACACTAGTGGCTGGAATTTCTTCATGCAGACGAGGTGGGATGAGTTTCTTGAGCCCATTTGAACCGTTGGTGCGAGGGGTGAGGAATTTGTTGGATTGGGGTGAAGAGTGGAGAATTGGGATCTTGACTTTCCCAAAGTCATCATTCATTACAGGCGTGGTGCATCAAATATCCACGTCTTCTTCTTCAATTTCTCAACACCAGCCTCTTGGTGTGAACCGAGGCATAAGCGAGGAAATGATTGGTGTTGAAGGATTGCTTCCACTTCAATTTCTTCATCAATCTGCTCTGACGAAGCGGCGAGATGATTTTCTTCATCGATCCGCTTGGGATCTCATATTCTTCACCAAAAGGAACAAGGTCCTTTGATGGTATGGAGAAATTGGAACATCATCGATTGGATTTTCAAAAGAGCTTGTCATAGGCTTCATTTTCTTGAGGGTGAAGAATTTGAAGCAGTGATCTTTCCTTTTCTTCACTTTGCAGCTCGCTCTGCAGCCTTGGTCTTCTTTACATCGATGCGAGATGGAATGATAGGAGTTGGTGTAGGCGCGGGAGGAGCCGAGGAATCTGTTTGAATTTCCTCGGTATGGCGATGATTGCCTGACTTCTTCGATTTCTTGAGCGCACCACTAGTGGATGCCACAGCAATTTCATCGGTGGTGGAATGGAGTCATCAGCCTGGAACTAGCATTGTCTTCAAGCAGTGAAAATCATCGGTGATCTTGGCATGTTCTTCAAATAGGCTGAGCAGAGGCTCGGCTGAGGAATTTCTTGTTGCGATGGGGCTGCAACATTTGTGAACTTCTTTGTCAGTTGACAAATTTGACTTTGGCTCCTTGCCAATCAGCATAATAGGCATCAAAGTCATCACCGAGGGCTTTGATTTGAGATGGATCTTGAGGAGTTCCTCGGTTGTCATTACGACAACGTTTTCCTCGAGAACTTCTCTTTCTGAATTGAGCTTTTGATCGCCTAGCCTTTTCAAATTTCTATTTCTCTTGAGAGATGAAATGGGTCACATGTGACTTTGTCCGAGTCAAATGAAAATCAGGCATAGGTGTCTCTGGATCCTTGTGCCATAGATCAATGTATTCAAGGATCGCCCTTGGATCCAAAAGCGATGTACAGGTGTGCCTTTGGCTCTAGCAGCCCTAACTTGTCGGTCTCGATGATTTACGCAAGTTCATCATCATCGGCTTCATCGTCGAGATGGCACTTGGAAGGCAACCTGTTTCTTCTTGGACTTGGCGAGGACCTCGTCCAGCGATTGCCTTTTTCTTCAGAGAGTGGGGCACGATGAAGAATTTTGGTGCGATTGAGAACTTCTTTGAGACACGAGGCAATAGAGATGCCTCTGATCCTTTGGCACGTGGCAGATTCACTGGTCTTGAGGACTTTGGAGGAGCTCTTGAGGACTTTGGAGGAGGAGCCGATTTGGGAGGAGCAGAGCAGACATGAGGCTGGCCGTGAGGGCATTGAAGATTCGGCCGTGAGGGCATTCTTGAGAATTTTGGCCGTGAGGGCCTTGTTGGTGAAACACTTGGCTTGTGCTGGCTTCTTTGCCATTGATTTTCTGGGCTTGCAGGGGCCTCGGTGGTAGCAGCGATGTGCGAGTCTTCATTGAATTTCCTCCTTTGCTTCTTTGGCTTGTCTTGCCAACTTGGCTTGGTGCTTAGCCCATTCTTGAGAAAGTCCTCACCACGCTTGATCTGGTGGGGTCGACTTCTTGGCAGTGCCAATGGAGCTCTTGGGCATGGAGGATTGGTGCAAATTTCTTCATGTACTTTGGAGTAACATACCATACTCCCTCCATTCCTTGCCCATCTCCTTTCAATCCTCTGAATCGCACCTTGCGCTAATTTTTATTTTCCTTGCCAAACTTGGCTTCATCGGTGTGCAATAGTCAGCATATATGTCATCAGGTATTTCAAAAGCCGTCATGACCTCAGGCCTCTTTCCTCCTGTATGTGCATCTAGTGCCACCCCTAGTTGGTTTTGGAGTATTGACGACAAATGTGGTTGAGGACTAATGCGTTTGTGAGAATTGCGGGATAACGGTAGTATCCGCATTGATTGGTTTACCTACGAGTCGACCCTAAAAATGTATGAAGACATTGGCGACAATGGTGGTATGTGAAGATATTCACATTGAAGACTATGACATGAGAAGACATTGAGTGAAGACTATGGAGCGCGAAGACTGTGTTGTTTCGTTGTTTCCTTTTCTTCTTTGTTGAGTCGTAGGAACCACCGTACTGTTAACTGGGGTCCAAGTGATCATAGTCAGAATGATTGAAGTGATGCTCAAACCAAATCCTATGTCTTCGAGTGAAGACAATGAGAGCAAATCTTATCCAGAGCTGGATGAGTCAGCTTTGCTTGTAGCCCAAGTAAAGTTGCCGTGTGTGTTTGAAATCTGACCGTTGGAACACATGTCAGTTCCTTAGTGACCAGGGTCATTTCGGACATAACAGTCGGGTTGCCTAGTGGCTATAAATAGCCCACCCCTGCACCATGAATTGGTGGCTGCTCGAGTTAGTGCACGTCTTTTGTCGTTTGAGAGCAACCCACCTCGAAGCCTTTGAGAGAGAAATCCTTGCGAGGACAAAGCCCAAACACCCAGAGCCAAAGAGTGTTAGGCATCACTGAAGTTTTCTGTCTGTGTGACACGAAGACTTATTACACTTGAGGACTATGAATCCTCCAAATAGGTTAGGCGTCGCGTTCTGAGCATCCAAGAGTCATTGTGGATTGCGGTGAACATCGCTCTGTGAAGGTTCGAAGTCTACCTTACGGAGTGATTGGGCGAGGACTGTGTGTCCTTAGCTCAAGGGGAATAAGGTGAAGACGCAGTCTTCTGAGTTGAATCTCAGCCTCCCTAACCAGATGTACAGTTGTCACAGCAACTGGAACTGGTCCAACAAATCCTGTGTCTTCAACAAGTGATTGGTTGTATCCCTTCCCTCCTTTACTTAGAGTTTGTCTTCGTGAAGTCATTGCCTCTTTGTCATACCTGTTTGAATTCATTGCTTGACTACTTTTGTTGATTGGCTTCATACTATCTTCCATACTGATCCTTAATACATAGCTGCTATTAGTCTTGTCCGTTCACAGTATTGCATACTTGACTATGGCTTGCTTGTTGTAGTTTATCTTCCGCTGCATATCAATTAGGTCATTTCTGTTGTTTGTCTTTGAAACATCCGTGTTTTGAAGACTTTCATAAAATCGCCTATTCACCCCCTCTAGTCGATAACAAGCACTTTCAATTGGTATCGAGCAAGGTACTCCCTTGTTACGTGTGATTCGATTTAACCACCGGAGTTTTAGCTATGTCGATTGCAGGATAATCAAAGTCTCCGCTGCTTGCCCGTGTTCAATGGGCCGACTATCCCTCTTGGAAGAATAAGATGCGCATGCATCTTGAAGCCATGATGTCGACCTACGGTATGTCGTCAAGAACGGCATTCCCAAGTCAGTGAAGGTGTCACCCTAGCGATGTCAAGAAGTTCATTCAAGCTGGACTCCTTGCAAAGAACATCATCGTGGTCATCGACCAAAGGACAGATATGACCGTGTGAGTGCTCTGAAGCGTCGAAGCTAGTCTGGACTGGCTATCCAAGGTCAACGAAGGCGTCTCAACCCGGAGAGATCAAAGGATCGGTGTTCTTCGCAACCTCTTCAACGCTTCAAGAGAAACGATAATGAAAACGTCCAGCTCACGTTTGATCGCCTCACGACATCACAAATGAGCTTCATGCTCTCGGCGCCACCGAGATCACCAAGCATGAAATCGTCAAGACACTCTTGAGATCACTTGACAGCTCTTTTGACACCTTGCCCTCATGATACAAGAACGTCGACTTCAAGACACTCGATCCGTCGATATACTTGAGAGGCTCAACACACATGAGTTCCACTATCGAGAAAAGAGATATCTATGGTCCCAACTATGGACCGAACTCGCTTTGAAGGCAAAAGTTGTTTCCTCATCGAAGAAGAATCATTGCGGTTACGATGATCCACGAAGACATTGGAAAGAATTTGCTATGCTTGTGAAGAAGTTCGAAGTTCACTAGGAAGAAAGGCTTGAAATTCTTCACGATCCAGCTCAAGAAATGATGAAGCTTCCACTCATGACTACAAGAAGAGAACACATCACAAGTGCAAGAAAAGCTGGACACTATATCTACGAGTGTCCACGGTGGGACAATGAGAAGAAGAAGAAGAAGAGCAAGGAATATGATTCGATGACAAGAAAAGAAGAAATCTTCAAAGTCTTCTTCCAAGTCTTCATCAAAGTCTTCATCGCATAAGAAGAGCTCATCATGCAAGGCTCGTGCTTTTGTTGGCAAGGAAATGGATTGGAAGAGGAGTGCGCTACGAGGAGGTGGAGGTGGAGTCCAAGAGGAGTCCGACCAGGCGTTGCAAGTCGGCTTTAGCCACAACCTATGTTGCCAAGTCCATCTTCAACATCAAGACAATGACTTCTACACCAACGGCCAAGGCGATGACAAGGACGACCCTGCTCCCACCCTCTGCTTCATGGCACGCGTGCCAAGGTAAAATCATGTGATGCTTACTTTCAAACATCAAGTGAAGATGACTCGATTGTGAATCCAAACCCAGCTACAAAACACTTGCTAAAATTGCAACCGAACAACAAAGAGCTATGGAACATACTCAAAAACTGTTAGACAAAAGTGATGACCTGTTGGGCGTGGAAATGACACGTTCACGGTCCTTAGTTGAAGACATTAAAATCTTCATGCTAAGTACCAAGAACTTGAAAGTCGTCATGAAACGCTCTCAACTACTCATGAAAGGCTCTCCTATGATTATCTTCAAAGGAAGCAAGAGCTTGAGAAATTGAGGCGGGTCATGAATCTTCAAAAGAGAATGAGTCACTTCAGCTCAATGATCAGCTCCGCTCGGGATGGATTTGAACCACCATGTCTAAAATGCCTTGGCGTGATATAGCTACCTCTGTTCTTTGAATGTTCAACTAACTATCTTGTTGCATTGTCTTCAACTACTAATGTGGTAACTAACCCCTCTGCGGAGGATACCACTTGCTATTGTTGATGAAAATGCTAGGTTGAAGACATTGCTTGAAGCAGGGGATGTATAAAAGTCCGAAGGGCATCGACACACTGCGATGTCCTCAAAAGCGATTCGAACCAAACCCTAGGAAAGAGGGTGTTGGGTTGAAAGGAAAATGAATGTTGATGGTTCCTCTTGGAAGCTTTGGCGGTATCCCAAAACCACATGGGTTCTTGCAAAGGGACCTTCAATGGATCCATCCACCTTATCTGGCTTTACATGCTAACCCTATTATCATTGATGAATCCTTTGATGCAAACTATAAGCTGTTCAAGAATCAGAATTGTGAAGTGTTTGCGGTATATTAGTACTAACTGCAGGAATGGACCCCTATGAAGAAGATCCGGTTCCCAAAAGCTGTCTTGAAAATCTTCCAATGAATGTCATCATGACACCACAGGAAGAAGACAAACCCTGACCTAAGGCGTCATATGGTCCAAAGGCTTCATCTGACAGAGGACTCACTTGAGTCACCCTAACGCCAATGTTTTGCGGGAAACCGTACTCAAGTTTATGAATATGGCGTGTGTCCTCAAACCGCTATGTTCATAGAACTAAGAACTTTTGCTTATTCATATGAGTATCATTCATCTCTGCAAGGCTATTTGCTAGGGCTCCAAAGCGAAATTCTCGGATCTGCACTTAGACTCATTGCTTCTAAGCCACCCCCAAGATGTGGGTGGTTAAGAAGAATTAACTCTTTTTGCGAGGAAAGGGTCTTGAGGAGTCTGGATTAGGGGTGTCAGGATAGCGGACTACCATTATCACCGAACTACCATCACCGGACTATCATCATCGACCGGACTCCAAGACTATCTGAGATACAAGATTGAAGACTTAGCCCGTGTCCGGATGGGACTTTCCTTGGTGTGGAAGGCAAGCTTGGCGATACGGATATGTAGATCTCCTACCATTGTAACCGACTCTATGTAACCCTAGCCCTCTCCGTGTCTATATAAACCGGATGGCTCTAGTCCGTGAGGACACAACAACAACCCTTACAATCATACCATAGGCTAGCTTCTAGGGTTTAGCCTCCTTGATCTCGTGGTAGATCCACTCTTGTAAACATCCACAATATCAATATCAATCAAGCGGGGCGTGGGGTTTTACCTCCATTAAGAGGGCCCAACACAGGTAAAACATCGTGTCCCTTGTCTCCTGTTACCATCCGCCTAGGCGCATAGTTCGGGACCCCCTACCGAGATCCGCGGTTTGACACCGACATTGGTGCTTTCATTGAGAGTTCCTCCGTGTCGTCACCGATAAACTTGATGGCCTCTTCAATTGACAACGACGCAGATCTGGGTGAGACTTTTCTCCCGGACAGATCTTCGTGATTCGGTAACCGCCTTCGCATCAAGGGCCAACTCACTTGGCCATCTGGAGCAGATCGAAGCTTCGCCCCTGGCCGTCGAGTCGGGTTTGGAAACCTAAACTTCACGGCCGATATCCGCGGGGACTTGGTCTTGATGGATCGAGCCACAGCCCGGCGTGCAGCGCTGTCACGATGGGCATGACCTAACTCGCGCCGGACAACACCTTGGAGGTCGCTGCGAATCCGCTCCGACCCATAGTCCGGAGCCGATCGCTCGGATCGAGGGCGGATGGCTGGACACCTCCTCGGGGCTGCAACTTCTGGCGATGGGCGAACACCTACCTTGTCCCACATAAAGCTCATGACTCCGAGGTGCGGACTCTCTGCCGGACTCGAACCTCGTGCGCCCGCCGGTCGAATCCGATTGGGTGCGATCATGGAATTCACCGCTGCGGACATCTTTCACCACTCGCCCTTGGCGATATCGTAAATTCACTGAAGCATCTCTCGCTATCCGGAGAGCCTGGCGAACTACGGCCAGGATGGTTGGGACAGCGGACGACGAAGAAATTGAGCCCACCCACCACCCGCCGTAGCCACCGTCGGCGATTTAACGGCGTGCTCGACTACGACTCCGAAGACATCGGCGGTATGGGCGGCGATGCGGAGACTACCAAGAACCAGTTCCTACGAGACACCGAAGACCACCTCGTCATCACGACATATACATGGTGGACACCCCAAAGGAAGCGATAACGAGGAACAACGGGGCGCGGCGGAGGATAATCCCGCCGATAAACAACCAAAACAGCGGCGTGACGCGCCCTAAATCCGCCTCGATCAAAGCAGCATTCCTAACGACCCAGCGATAGAGCGAGGCAAACCAGGCGGACGGCGAACAAGGCGAGCCGGATAATCAACCCCTTCACGGGCAATCAACAGTCCGGACACAACACCGAGCATAAGAACATACACAAAAGACTCGTCGCCCTTGCAAGAAGTTTGAAGAAGGAAAAACGAAGCTCAAAACAGCGAGAAGACACGCTCGAGAATGAAGTGGAGCAAAGTATTCAAGACTGCAGAACAAATATGGCAATGGCCATCAAACAAAAACTACCGAGCGCAAGTTCTGCGAAATTTGTGAGGAAGCCATAAAGCCTTCACAGTCAAAAATAAAGAGGCCACTGGCGGATAGGCGGCAGATGATGAATGGCGACAAGCGGGGCGGGCGCACAAGCAATTATAATCACAGGAAAGCGGACGGCCCAATTAGGTCCATCTACGGGCCAAAAAGAGGCCCCGGAAGTAACACAACACGACAAGTGTTGAAGACAGCGCACACCCAAATACTGAGCGCCGCACACCCGCTATGTTTTACTGGATGAGGTCTTTGGATCATGAATTTCCAGCGAGGTTCAAACCCATAAACATAGAGGCATCTGACGCACTATGAGACCGAGTGCGGATGAAGATTACATACTACACATACACATGGCTAGAGGAGATGATCTCCACGCCATAAAATACCTACCCTCAAGCTCAAAGGGCCAGCTCGGCCTTGGCTCAAAAGCCTCCTAGAAAACAACATTGGAAGTTGGGAAGAGCTTGAGGGCGTTTAGAGCAAATTTTCAAGG